>CATOUR010000160.1:1497385-2994771 GCA_951848785.1 Callosobruchus maculatus
AAGAATTCAAGTTTAGCAGTCTAACATAAGGTAACGCGTTTCATTTTTATTCGTACCGCAAAGTCATGGCCTTCTATGTTTTATAATCGCTGCGATATTCAATTTTTTTCTGATACTTATATCAAAATAGGTGATTTGCGCTTGAACGGTTCGTTTAAAGTTCCATGTATGATACATAATGTCACAGTAGAATTTATCAAGGAATCCAAATATGCAATAATATATAGGGGGTTCCATTGAAAAAAATACAGGTTTGATATGAATCACCTTGTATAAACGTCAAAATTCAAATGAGAATATTTTAATGTTATAGCCCTTAAGGGTCCCTACCATGATTAAGTGACATATTTCTGAAATATGTTTTAGAAAGCCCACAATCTTCGGTCCTCTCACTATTGGCTCACCCTGTATTTGGAATATTGTCCGATTTTGTATTGACTTTCTGTCGTAAGGTTTCTATATATAAGTTAACCTCATTTGGAATATTGCTGGTTTATAATTCAATTGAAGTACTGAGTGTTCTCGACGTTTCGGTTTATGGAATGCAAACCAACCTCAGATAGCTTGCTTGCTGTTTATAATAAAATTTATTACATATTGGGTAAAATATAAAATAAAGGTATTAAAGTTTCAACTAACCTGTAAAAATTCCAACGTAGCAGTCGCTTATATGGGGTGGTGGTAATTCGATTAATATAAATAAGTAATTAAATTCAAAATTCAGAAAAACTTCGTGTGTTATATAAAATTTTTTTTCAATTTATCTTTTATGGACAATATTCCACATATGATATTTGTATACGTAAACTTGATTTCCTTAAATCATATAGGGCTAGCTATACAAAGCATACTATAATCTATAGTAATATACAGGGTGAATAGATATGGCCATTTTGAAGATATTTTATGCCCTAACCATCCCTGATTTTTTTTATATAGTTGCTTTTAAAATTCAATAAATTGGAATATTATTTATTCTAACTGATCGTTTTCTGAACAAAACCACCCTAGATTTTGCAATAATTTGTCTTCCATGTAGCAGTGAGTTTTGTGATACATTCCTGAATAAGACTGAGTTGTTTTGCAATAGATTTAGGTGGATGATTTTTGCACTGTTTTCTTGTATATATTTCATTTATTTTGCAGTTTGTACATAGAATTATCACGTATTTGTGCAATATATTATAAATCAAAAACACGTAATCGAAAATACTGAAAAACATGATCCTATAGAATAACAAAAAATACTTAGATACACAATAACTAGTAAGTATCTTAATGGTAACGATGCTTCATTCTTTTTCTCCTCTAAACTTTTCTTCTCAACGTCTCTTGTCTCTTATTTTTAAAAAGATCATATTACAGTTACCTATTCAAAAAATTTGCAATTCCTGTTTCACTCGCAAGTGAAATCCGAACACTGAAAAAAAGAGGGTTGCGGTTGATGAAATTCGGTAGGACTAAGTACCATAATAAACGAACTCATTTGCTATAATTAGTTTATAAAAAATACAACACATCAATAATAGGTGGGCCCTTCATGTTGACGAATGCACTCCTCTAGCCTACGCGGCATGCTCGTAATCTGGTTGTTGATAAACTCTAGAGGTACAGCCTCCCAAGCTGCCTCTTAGCATGTTCCAGTTCGTCCAGCGTGTTCAGAGGATTGGGTAAATCGCCTATGTAACGACCCATCCACTCTCATACTTTTTCAATTGGCGATAAGTCGGGTGATCGTGAAGGCTAGGGGAGTATCTTGACCTCAGCTTCCTGTAGGAACCTCATGAATACCCTTGCAATATGAGGACGTGCATTATCTTGCTTTTCGAGGCCTGGGACATATGGAATAGCAATTGGTTCTAACACCTCATTCACATAACGTTGCGCAGACATTGTGCCACGAATCACAAGTAAAGGTGACTTGCTGTTGAATGCAATGGCACCCCAAACCATCAAACCAATAGGACGGTGTACATGGCGCTCAACAGCAAACTGGAGATCACGTCGTTCACCCCGTCGTCGTCTTACGCGTTGGCGTCCGTCATGTGTCCCCAGACAAAACCTGGACTCGTCGGAGAAGGCCGTCTGATGCCACTCAGCATGCCATTGTCAGGTGTTCTTGGCACCAGTCTTGGCGACGATGATTTGAGTGAGTGGAAGCACTAGATGCGGACGATATGCTCCTAAGCCCATTTCACTCAATCTGTGGTACACCGTGCGGATTCGAATGGGCCTCCCTATAGCTGCATACCAAGCGTCAGCAACAGCTCGAGTAGATCGCATTCTGTCTCGAAGAGCCAGTAGTCGTAGATGACGATCTTTCTGGTTTGTAGTTCTTCTACGTCCTCCAGAACCTCTAGCTCGCTGCATTCGCCCTTCTGCGATCCATGCGCGCCATGCTGCTACAACTGTAGCCACGCTGCGCCCCATGGTTACAGCAATTGCTCTGAAAGAAACCACAACGTTTTCGTTGTACCGTCATAGCTTCACTGGGCAAAACACACAAAAGCTTGGGCTCTAGGATTTTGTTCTCATCTGGTCCACAGTAATATCACTTTCAGCCTTCAAGTGGATTTCTACCCAGCTAGTTAGACATAACGTTGTGGCAGACACACGTATCCTATAGTGATGCAAACTTTAGTTAATTTAAAGGATTTTGGGTTTTTGATGCACTGGTTCGAGTATATGTTTATTGTGACATATTTGAGAAGCACCACGTTCTCGTTGGCCTACAATCCGACCCCGTTCAAAGGGGCTTAACTGCATAAACTGGGACTGTCGTCTTCTAAGGGGCATCTTTACACAACCAATTCATCTCTTTTCCACAACCAACTGGTCTCTCGCCACATTTGCAACAGATATCATCTTTTTCGAATCGACCAAAAGCCATGCTTTGCTTTTTTACACGTCTAGAGTCTTAGAGGTGCCATGTCGGTAAATAGAGTCTGAATGAACAAAAAGTATTACATGTGTACTAGAGATGGTACTGCAAAGTTGTGTACAAAGTTTCAATGCAAATATCCCTTTTTTCTAGGGTTTCAGTTTCGCCTTGCGAGTGCGTCCGCCATTTCATTGCCACTAACTCCAGCATGTCTCGGCAACCATGTAAGTGACGCCAGATGTCATGCCGAAATGTTTCTTGAGACGGGACTGAGAATGTTTGCACACTTTTTATAGGTTTTTGCCTTGAGTGCCTTTCAAACACTACTGAATCATTTTGTTGTTTCTTCCTTTCTTAGTAGAAGATCCGAATATAAGACGACCTTCACCGGACTGGTTAATGGATGAAAAGCATTTTATATTAAATTTAATATGTTAAAAACATATCGCGAGTGGGTTGGCTGAAAAATTTCAGTCCAGGATATGATTAATTGAATATTGAAAAATTAATTTTTTTTAAACATTTCACTGGTTTGGTTAATAGACAAATCACATACCAATCGAAAGTATGAAGCCCATAGAATATGCAAACGTTAGGTTGGCTACGTTTTTCCCGTCCCAACTATAGGGTAGGCAGGTATAAACAGGTACATCAATAATAGTAATTTGCACCGGTGTGGTTAATGCATGGAATTTATAACAAAATAAAGATAATTTCATTGCAAACACGTCGATGTAGGGTTGTCTGCAAAAAATCAGTCTGGAATTCCGGTTGTCGAATTTTAAAGATCAAAATATTGCTTTATTCGTTTTAGTTTTTTGATGACTTTAAACTTCTGCTTTTTGGTTTTTATTTACGCAGCTGATAGAACAAACACAATTTTTGAGATAAGTATTATATATGTATCACTGTCACTTTTTGATTTAAAAAATATGAATATATTTTAATATCACATGCAATATATACACACATATGCAAGTTATTAATTAATGAAAAAAATATTTATAACATTCATATATTTTGATTTTATGAATGTTAACATTTCATATATCTTTTATTACTTAATAGCTTAACAACTTAACTTAATATTAATAAATTATTAGTGCTCCAAAATATTGCACAGCTTTTACGAGTGTATCGCTACCATTTTCAATTTCACGGACACATGACATGCGCACTCTCTTTCATTCAATGGCCGAGCTACACGCAGCTGCTATGCTGCGTCCTTTGTTAATACACGGGATAGTTCGCTCGGACCTCTCTGGCGCACGTATTCACTGGCAGCAATATTTTGATCCTTAAAATTCGACAACCGGAATTCCAGACTGATTTTTTGCAGACAACCCTATATCGACGTGTTTGCAATGAAATTATCTTTATTTTGATATGCGCTTCATGCATTAACCACACCGGTGCAAATTACTATTATTGATGTACCTGTTTATACCTGCCTACCCTATAGTTGGGACGGAAAAAACGTAGCCAACCTAACGTTTGCATATTCTATGGGCTTCATACTTTCGATTGGTATGTGATTTGTCTATTAACCAAACCAGTGAAATGTTTAAAAAAAAATTAATTTTTCAATATTTAATTAATCATATCCTGGACTGAAATTTTTCAGCCAACCCACTCGCGATATGTTTTTAACATATTAAATTTAATATAAAATGCTTTTCATCCATTAACCAGTTCGGTGAAGGTCGTCTTATATTCGGATCTTAGACCATCTTTATGATTACAAATTACAAATTTCGTTTCCTTATTGGCATCTAATGATATTACCTACCCATTTCAACAACCTGTGCAATTATAAACATAAAGAGACATTACTGCGGACACATAGACTTCCTTTTTTTTCCTTAAGGGCCCCACAGACATCGTTCTTTTTCATCAGGTTTGCACGACGTGCCAACCGATGTCGGTTAAACCGATGGAACGATACCTCCACACACTGTTCGGTTTTCTTTCAGTTTCTCGCAAATTTTTGGTCCGTTAACATGGATAATACTTTAGCATTGGCGGCGGCTTCAGCTATTAAAGTGAAATACAGCAAGAAAAACGTTCTAAATGGGTGAAATAGTGGCTTTTAAAAAAGAGGCCAATTCTCCCATATAAATCTATTAGAAGAATTGCGTATGGAACCAGGGGATTGGTACAATTATTTGAGGATGGATGAAGAAACATACTTAGAATTACTTAATTCAGTAGCACCTCTAATAAAAAAACAGGATACTTGGATGAGACAAAGTATTTCCCCTCATGAACTTCTGACAGCACATTTTTGATAGGTGTCGCTAACCCTAGATACGCTTACTCGAAGGCAACCAGAACGACACTGCAAAATCCCGTCGTGATTGCACGATGAACGGTCACACATGTACCGAGTTGCACGATGGCGTTCGAAACTGACGGGTAAAATCAAGCTCGGACAGATTTTTTGGAACGACGGTCAACACGACGGTTTTTCGGCACACACGGACCGAAATGAGTGTGATCGGTTGGCACGTCGTGCAAACCTGATGAAAAAGAACCATGTCTGTGGGGCCCTTTACAAACCTCTAATAACCAATTTACCGAGGCTCCACCTTTTCTTCTGTTTATCTCTGTGGGTGTGGACTGGCCACATATCACTTCCTTGCGGTAGTTGTCTTTGCAAAAGACATTTGAATAACCATACGTTGAATCCACTCCTTTATATATGCGCGGTCGTCAATACATTAGAAGATAGTATCATTTCGAATGTTGCTTGAAATATGAAAAATTTCTTGCCAGATCTCAACAGTATTAATTAGTGTCATTGAACATGTAAATAAACGCCATTTTATATGTAAAGGAAATCACGTTTTCAGTATTATATCGAATATGTGCCATTGCGGGATGTTTGAACCTTCTGTCTTATATTTTGGCATGTCTATCGGCATATTCTTTTTTGTGGTAGTTTTTTTTATACAGGGTGTCCAGTTAGTGTGTAATTCTTCGATATCTCGCAAGGTATACCTGATAGAAGAATAATTATGTCAAATACAAAAGTTATTTGGTTACTTAAGACGCATATTCTAAAAATATTTTGAAATATACAGGGTGTTGCGGGAAAGTAGGATAGTGATCAACTTAATTTTTTTATATGGAATTATTCCTTTTTTTAAAATTCTTATAGTTTCCATCATTGATCTCTATTTAACCCTCAAATATTTTTGGGATCGGTTGCGACGTTGCCAAGTTATCATTTATTTTATATTAATTTCCGGATTTGCAAGGTCGCAAGTAATACGTCCAAATTGATATATTCCTTTCACTTTTCTCAATAATATTATACAGCGAGTTACTTGAATATCAGGTGGATATTATTTTGGATGTTACCAGCAATTTGTACTCTACAGGGTGTTTTTGGCAGAAGTTTAAATTACGGCAACTTGAAGGTCATTTTGCTTTGTTTTTTAAATGTAACACACTGTATTTTTTATTTTAAATCGAAATATCTACTAATACCCTATCTCGCCTTGTAATATTTTTTTTCGCGTTTGTGACGTTGCCAGGTTATAAATTATTCATCCAAATTATTAATCAAATATCCCCGATTTTAATTTATTTTAAATAGAATCCTTTACTTATTTTTATTGTAATGAATTGCGCATGTCGACTTTAGTAAGATCTCACAATTTCAAAATTTTGTTTCTATTAATTACTGAGATACGGCAACATTGCTTTTTTAGTAAACGGTACCGGAACGCTTGAATATTTCCAAAACCGCCACAGCTGGAGAGGTGAAATTCAATACTTGGTGGTTTTTGAACATACAGAATTCAAAATCGCTAACATCAGTGCTGCCAGATTTACCAATTTTACGTCATAATTTTGAATGGAATGCCCTATTTATATTTGGTCGTATTACTTGCGACCTTGCAAATTCGGAAATTAATAGAAAATAAATTATAACTTGGCAACGTCGCAATCGATCCCAAAAATATTTTAGGGTTAAATCGAGATCAATGATGGAAACTAGAAGAATTTAAGAAAAAGTTATAGTTCCATATAAAAAATCAAGTTGATCACTATCCTATTTTCCCACAACACAACATATTTCAAAATATTTTTAGAATATGCGTCTTAAGTAACCAAATAACTTTTGTATTTGACATAATTATTCTTCTATCAGGTATACCTTGCGAGATATCGAAGAATTACACACTAACTGGACACCCTGTATTTCCTGAAAACGGGTATATCTGACAACAATGTAAATACCATCGCAAGATTGGTCATACTGCAAAACCCCCCCTATCTCAAAATGTATGATATGATTGGGACGCTTCATACTTTACGACTCACTCTGTATACAAAGAAGCACTTATAGTCAAAAATACTTGTTGTTATAAAAATAAACGTCAAATAAAGAGCATATCGTTAAAATACTGACACCTGATTATTTTAATGGTAAACATAAAAAACGACTACGCCATAACTGGCAGGCATAACGACCTTTTCTCAGTTTTAACCAAAATTCTTGCAAATTTTGATTATTTAGCTGTTTTTTTTTATATAGATTGTGTGAGACGAAAAAGGCTTCTTTTTTTTGAAGAGAAATAGGTTGTAGAAAGCAGTCTAATCGCCAATTTTCTTCAAAATTTTGACAAAAAATATAACAAAGGTTCAAACATTCTTTGATATTACGTATACATCACTTTTCCTAATGCATAAAACTTCACTTCTATGCATGTTTTTATTACGCTTATAGGTATTTTTTATGTAAATAATATCTTTTTAGCACTATGTGTTTTTATATTCCTTTTCTATTGTTTGTTGTAATTACATATTTTAGAGAAATGCATGCCTGTGTGAATTTTTGAATTATATGTTTGCACATCGCACAAATTTGTATAATTATGATTCGTAATGGTTTTAAGTAATAAATGTAATTTTTATACTGATGCAGCATTCATTTTCTGTTTTCACTGTGCTAATAATAAAAGAGTCAAATTAGGAGTGATTAGCATGGGTTTCAGTTTTATTCTTTAAATAAAATTTTATATAACAAGGTCAAATATAGGTATATTTTATTTTTGAAAGATTATAAACAGTTGGAAGAAAGAAGTAGATACATCTATTATTAAACGATATTTTCTTCACTTGAGAGTCTTAAGATCATTCAAATTCAAGTAGAAAAGTTCATGTATTCTAAACAGTGTCTTGCAAGATACAGGGAGTTTGGAAAAAATGGATTTTTTGACACCCTGTACATGATGTAGGTATTATTTCGACACTGAGAATCCGCTATTGTTCCATGGAAGCATCTTTTTGGAACACCCTGTATGTGCAAACTGCTAATAAAAATGAAACATTGCACTCCTAATATGACTCATCTAAACACTAATCACAGCATATACATGAACCAGTAGCGCAACTCACTACAATGGGATGTGGTGCATTGCGCCCTTCTCAGACTCTGTGGGTGGGAACGCTGTTGGTTTGGCAGAGCCGGATTAAGGACATTTTGTTGCGCGGAGTGAACGTATGCGTTGCTAAGCGATGCACAAATCATTCTAAAAACTGAGCATATTGTTCTTTCTGAAGATCATATTCGACTGAATTTATCTTACAAGGTGGAGTTCAAAAGGGAAGTAAAAAAATTTAATGAAGAAAATTGCTCGCAAAGTACATAGGGTTTTGCTAAAACTGTTACAACGAAAATTAAATAGGTACTATCCGACTATAATCAAAATTTTCATGTGTACAATTTCTAATTTTAGACTACCAATGTATTAACACTAGCATGTATTGACATGACAATAAGTTTCTGTCACATTTTACTGGTCTAATAACATATCTCAGATATCTAGATTAATATTGATATAATAAACTATAATAAATAAAGTTTTTAATTTTTTTGAAATATTTTCTTGTACTTGGATATGGACATGTTGTGTCGTTGAAAAGAGAAAAAAAATCTCTATCAAATGAGCCTGATGAAAGGGTATATTGCTATCAAAAATCTAATTTTTTTTCGTTATTCATTTGTTTTCTAAAACTAAAACAACTGAGTACTGCCGTATTATGGGAAATTCAGTTTTAAAAAAGTTTTATATGAAGCAATTTTTATACAATCGTTATTTACTGCTATACTGGGTGTGTCAATAGTGAGTTGACAGAAGATTGTAGGCGTACTAAAACATATTTCAAAAATCGGTCACTTGATCATGGTAGGGAGCCTTGAGGGCTATAACCTTAAAATCTTTCCACTCAAATTTTGACGTTTATACAGGGTAATTCATATAAAACTTGATTTTTTTAAACAAAGCCCCGTGTATATTATTTCATATTTGGATTCCTCGGTGAATCCTAGTGTGACTTTATGTATCACATATGAAACTTTAAACCAACTGTTAAAGCGCAAATCACCATTTTTGGCATAAGTAGGTGTCACAAAAAAATTGAAAATCGCAGAGCTTATAAAACTTAGAAGGCCGTGACTTTGTGGTGCGACTAAGCATGAACACTTCTGTCATACTCCAGCTTCTCATTGACATTAGATATCTTACCGCTGTTGTCTCCTGTTAGAGCTGTTATGTTGTAAAGAATTTTTATAATCTTGCCTTGTCGTTTTTTGCACCTTTCTACTAAGTTTCTTCCATCTGAGCGAGTTTTCGTCTATTTTTCATGATATTGTTTTGATCATGATTTGATATTATGAATCCTATATCGTTTGAAATCAAATTTTACATTTGATACTTTAAACAAAAATATGCATCCCATTTGAAAAAAATCAAGTTACTTGTGGCTGAAGTTTCCTTGATTGATTTATTGATTCTAACCCAAGGTGACGCATTTCATGCTTAAGCTAAATTCAGATGCACACGACATCCGAAGATACGACGGTACGAAACTGTTCCTATTGGTTGAAATATGTTGAATTGACATCATTTTAAATATTTTAATGACATCATTTTAAATATTTTAACCAATAGGAACAGTTTCCTACCGTCGTATCGTCGAATGTCGTGTGCATCTGAATTAAGCTTTAGTCACGGCCTTCTAAGTTTTATAATCGCTGCGATATTCAGTCTTTTACTACCTACTTATACCAAAAACTTTGATTTGCGCCTAAACGGTTGGATTAAAGTTCCATATGTGATACATAAAGTCACACTAGAATTCTCTAAGAAATCCAAATATGCAATAATATATAGGGGGTTCCATTAAAAAAATGTAAGTTTGATATGAATCACCCTGTATAGACGTCAAAATTTGAGTGAAAATATTTTATCGTTATAGCCCTCAAGGGTACCTACCATGATCAAGTGACAGATTTTTGAAATATGTTTTAGCAAACCTACAATCTTCCGTCCACTCACTATTGGCCCACCCTGTATTCCATGCATAATGGGCACCCCAATGTATTGTATTGTATAGTTTATTGGTGCTATTTACAATTAAATGTTTGCACAGGTCAAGAGTAAAGTAAATAACAAAATAAATGTAAAAATATGAGTAACATTAAAAATATAAATGTGCAAGTCACGTGTTACAATTAGGAAAAATAAATAAATTACGCAATACACAAACAAATACATATCAAGGCTAACGAACTATTAACAAGTAGGTATGCAGAAAATATTTCTTGTTTTGTTTCGGAGGATACTACGAACACGTCAGGTCACCGAAATCACTGCTTAAGTACTCTTCTAGAGAGTAAAACGCTTTCTTAATTAGGTAACCTTTAATTATATTCCTAAATGCTTTTGGGCATAATTTTCGGATGGATTCTGGAAGAACATATGTATAGTCGCGCTGCTGGTATATGCATATGCTGTGCGCTAATATTGCACCGAGTAATCCTCCGGTAGCGGCCATCGAATAGACTCAGCTAAAGTTAACCCAGTGGGCGTTATAAATAACCGCTCTTATCACTCATCACGATGCTTCTTCAGGTCTGTCGACTGTCTCTCTTATTATTAACAACAATTAATAGGAACTGCCAGTTCTCTGAACATTCCGCGTCAGTGGACGTAATGTGAGTACCTAATGCAACGCGAAACTTGCTCGTCCACAAGTTAGTTTCTCGATACTTTGGCTGTGATGTGAACGTGTTGCGGTAAGTTTCAGTAAAACTAAGTGCTCTAGGATCAGAAGAGATATAATATGAGGATATAACAATCAGTATATAACCAAATCTGTGCTTCTGTTTCTTCTTCTTTCAAAGGTAGTATATTTTATATCACATAAAATGGGACATGCAAGGCGGGGCTGTTTTTTTTTAATTTCGCGTAAGTAGGGTTTGCTATTACGTTTGACGTGACATTAACTAATGATTAACTATTGAAATGTCATTGTTTTGCGTAATGTCACATAAATTAAAGTGGAGGAAAAATACTGTAAAAATAAGCGCATGTAAAACTCTCGCTGGAACCGAGTACACAGCCAGCCATAACTCTGCGGCCAAAGTCATACACCAAGCACTAGCCACAACAAACAAGCTAATAGAAAACACAGATCCGTACTACAATTACACACCGACATCAGCACTCGAAGAAGGTCAATACAAACTATACTGAGACGTTGAGATACATACAAACAAGACTGTCTCAGAAAATAGCTCAGATATAGTTTTTCAGTCAAAGGTAGACAAAGTAACCTAGCCACCTCTTTGATAGATAATGCTTTTCCCAACGATTATAAATATCAAAAACATCTACGCCGATTAGATATCTAAATACACTGACCTTGTCATAGAAATAAAAAACTCTGGGAATAAAACAAAGTTACTATTGTCCTCCTAATTATGTAGGTCTCGAGACTTGCACCAAACACATTTACACCACACGTACAACAGTTTTGCCTGCACGAAAGGTTACACAAAATATTCCAAAAGTCTGTAATGCTGAAGACCTGTAATATTGCTGTGCCATCCTTTCTAAATCCAGATCAATAATAGTTCACGTGTTGACTTGGCACAGCCCGTCAACACTTTTTGCTACCACAGTCATGCGAGAGAAAATAATAATAATATCTTTTTTATTTCCAAAAACTAAGAGTGACAATTTGTCAGCAGTGGAAAAGATAGCTACGACTTAATCCACAATCTTTAAAAAATGAGTCTCAAAGTATGCAATGAGAGCTTAAAGACACCCCAAGACCGCAGGTCAAATTTTTTAAAAGCGCTGGTAAAGTGATGCACCCAATTTTTTTTATAAATGTGGAGTTAGTTACGATCTGTGCCGAAAGATTTTTTAATTGAGCCATCAGAAAAAATATATTTATAAAAAATCTATTGAGGCATTCAACCTCAATTTAAAAAATATTTCTCGATAACATTTTTGGCACTTTAACTTCGTTGTAAGCAGTCCCGAATTTATATTAGTTGAATTCTCTTTAAATCAAAAAAGAATTATGAGTACAACTAATTTTTCAGTTTTGCAACCCACTACCCCCCAACCGCCCCAATTTCACCCCCACCTAGAAAAGTAGATATTATCTAGATAACATAAAACGCCCAAAAATCGTATTATCTCAAAATCGAAAATCTTCCAGATCACAACCCCAATCGGTGTGGGAAGTAAAAGTGAGAACCCCACTTTCTTGAGAGAGTCGTAGAGCATATTTGTTGCATTATCTTTATACTAGTGGAAAATGCTAGGTTGGTTGAATCTTACTTACAAAATTCCTTTTCAGTAAAATGATCGCTGAACCATTTTTTTTAATAATTTTTACAGGTTTTGTCAGCGCTGGCGTTCTATTTTTTGGCCCACCGCCTGCTACAATAGGGTACTTGCAGAGGTCGTGAAATCGTCTCGGGTGTATACATAGCGTAAAGAAAACCATATCAAGAAGCAGTAGGAAACAAAAGACTGACGGCCAAAAAAGATATTTGCAAAATAAAATAAGGATATAGTCAAATTTTTCCACGTGACTTAAAACAAGGGCTGACGTCACAGGTATTTTATCGATATCGACAATCGATACTGCTATAGCGCAGGTCAGTGAGATTCAACTGCGCATTCGACTAGAGATGATCTGAATTCTTTAACAATGCGACTCAATTTATTGATACTTAAACATATTTGAAACAGGCAATTAACCCACTAGCATTTTCGTTGCAATATATTTTTATATCTGATAGGTATCACAGTTCATCCTGTTTGTGACCGAGATTCGCAACTAATCTAAGCCATCATTTTATTTCGGCGCATCCAATTATGAATGAATCCAAAGATAGAATCTAATTCAAACCCATCCCTACAAAGTAAATTAGTAATGTAGCCGAACTTTTATTCTTTTGACTTTTGTATTTTTGTGTGTGACTGTGTTTTGTGGTTATAATGATCAATGTCAAAATGTTAGGTTAGCACTGGCTATCGATATCGAATATCAATACTTCACATCCCATCACTATAGGATATCACTGACGTCAGAGGTTGTTTGCGCGGTATTTTCCGGCCTTTGAAATAATTTTTGGAATATCTCTCACAGCCGATTCCAAAAAACCAAACAAGAGATTTTGTCATGTTTACTAGGCTCTAAGGAACGCGTAAACGACATAATATTTTTTTCTGCAAGTGCCCTATTAAGCAACAAACCTTCTATAACTGAGCTTCACAGAAATTTAGCTACACGAAAACAGAAACGGTCGATAAACGGCTCAAAACACAGCAGGCATTCAGACAGAGTACTCAAAGCTCAAATAACTCGAGTAAATCGATACTGCGTCGCGCATTTCGTCTACCACTTAACGATAAAATTGCTCCATTTAGTTTTTGGAATTACTTCTGACAAACACGCGCAGTACTTAAAACAGTACTGGTGCACGAGAGTGGATCATAAAAACCTTCAAGGCCCCACCGCATGGGCTATAAAATAAAGCGGGTCAAAACATAATGGTAACTTGACACCACCAACGCTCGCTCTCGAATGCCCATGAAATCATGGTTGGCTGGGGACAGTAATGCACCACTATACGTTGCATAACTGTAATTAAAAGTAAATGGCGTTAGATCGATATTATACTACGGATCGGTTCAATATGGTAACGCATCAAAACAAAATTGAGTCTTTGTGTTGGAGCTGTTGAGTTGGAACTGTTGGATACTTACCAAGTACTCCAAGCAATGTAATGGAGGTAGAGTGCAATGAATCTCCCTTGTATCTAAGAAGACAGAAACGAAGTACAAGAGCAGTACTGAAGCAGATTAGCAAAGACAAGGTTACACCTATTCATAAACTTTTCATTTTGGGAATGACTAGCAAATATTGGCAGTATGAAAAACTCCCTTTACTTATAGAAAGCTATGAATACTTATTAAAAGTCAGATACAAAATGTATTCAAACTACATCCCTATCCCCTAATTTAACCACACAATACAAGACTTCCAACTTCCAACTAGGAGTAGAATATACGAACTTTGATCAAACTGACCCTATAACATACCTCAAGTTTAAACAGCAGATAGAAGATAGTACACAGACGGTTCAAAGGCGACGAACGGTGTGGGCTGCGCTTGCTTCCATGAAAATAAAAACTATCCAGAATTATACAAACTCCCTCCAGATTGTTCGATATATACAGCTGAGTTGACAGCCATTCAAAAAGCACTAGAATATTCCCTCAGTAATACCGACCTTAGAGATGTTATAATCTTCACCGACAGCAAGAGTGCAGCTATGAGAGTAGAGAATTTAAGAATATCACTGACTTTCAACCATATCTCAAACATAATTAAATTGAGAGCAGGCGACAGAAAAGATCTGCCTGATGGAGCTCGTATAATTAAATTGATTTACACACACAACAATTTGGATAAAAATGTAAAAATTGTATAGATTAAAGAATATACAGGTATACCTCAAAAATCAATTATTTTACTAACATTATGAAATATTTTTCTAAAATAATTATAGGAAAACTGTAAAAAACAAGCATTTTGTGAAATGACAATTATCTTGTAATTTTTTGTTATAAAAACACAACACAGTATTGTAATTTTACAAATATTTTGTGAAAAAATGAACTATTTTTTTTCGTAAAATGCATTTTTACAAAATTTAGTAAATCTATAGAAATATAGTATTTTATTTGTTAAGCTTTACTGGGGTTTGCAATATGACATCGGAAAATCACTGCGATAGTACTTGTAACTGTTTTATAAAAATACCCACGTTTTTTTCAATGTGATTAAACTACAATTTGGATATCCACTTTTAATTATTTCAATGCATATATGGAAAACACTGATAATTCAATAAATCATTCAAACACTGAATCAAAGCCTACTTTAGCGAAAGTACATTAGGCTTTCAGGCCTCATTTTGTGTTAATAAATTTCTATCTTTGATATAGAAGTTACAGCACCACAGAGTATTGTCGTAGTATCTGTTTCGATTGCACGATTTAACAATTTACAAAAAACGTAGTTTTTTGATACCTAAGGCAACAGAACTTTAAACCTACATTAAGATCAGATTAGTATTTTCCTAGTTACAGGGGGTCGAAGGATATCACGACAGATATAATGAGTCATATGGTTTTTTTGTGATATAAATCATGTAAAACAATGATAAAAAAAACACCTATTACCCAAAAATTCCAAATTAGACAAGCGTCAAGATTGACTCGATATACTGTCCACGCATCAGGTCTACAAAAATTAGTGTAAAAATATAAAACATAGAATCATAGACCATACGATATTTTCTCTACAAATACGTTTGATGAGGTTCAATGCAGTTTTTCCTCTTTGATGGTTACACATCAAAAAGATGTAAACAAAAGGGGTTTTTTGAAACGTTTCACCCGATTGGATACTATATCTATATGAAAAAAAAATGGGATAAGGTATGTACATAAATTTTCAAAAGTTAAAATGGTTTAGGTCTTCTAGAAATGGCAGCAATCCAGCAATCATCAAAATAACAAACTTTTGTATATGATGGAGTTACATTGATATTTAACATTTTTATTTAATGCTTCTTTTAATAAACTAATATACTATTAACGAGTAGTTATTTGCATGTCGCATGCTTTTTTTTTGTGGGTGCGAGTAGTTTCTCTTGCATTCCTATGATAGTCGTATATGTAGACAAACTGACAAAGACATATATTTCTTAGTACTGATACTATTAGTCCAGGTGATGGTCATATTTTTAAATCCACAATGGGGTTAACTCTATAACGTATAACTACATTCAAACAAAAAGTCTTATCGTAGTCAGTTGTACCTATAAGCAACGTCTTACAAATAGTATTTGTTCTTCAAAATCAGATCTGTGATGTTGAATTGTCTTAGAATTTAGAATGTTTATGTAGTAGTATGTATTGTGTAGTTTTTTCTATTATTTTTTAGTGGGTTTAAATCAATGAAGTATGTAGAGGCAATGTTATGTGAGGTGTCATTTATTTTATTTTTTCAGGGTCATTGACTTGAACTACCTAACCAATTCCATTATTTGAATGAAAAAATATATTAGATACCAGATGTATTATTGAGAAACACTAGAATTCTATAATAATTATAGAGAAAAGAGTTACTCTAGATATTTCTCGCTGCATTTTTGTCAGTAAAATTAGAAAACATACTTCATTGAAAACTTTTCTTCCCTAGTTCGTTGCTCTTTACTGGCTCGTAAATAAAACCATATCCGGTTAAATAAATAGCTCATTAACGTCACTACTCTACCCTACTCAAAATAGAAATTACTTGACAAAAATAACTCTGTCTTGCATTTGCATTGTTGATGAATACCAAATTAGAACCAGAATAATCTAGAAATTATTCACTGTCCTACGTGCAAGTGCAAGTACTGTAACAGTTCAACAATAAGACGTATCTGAGGTTTCGAAATAATTGATTGGATTTTTTTCTAAGACATATCCAAGCTCAGTGGGTCACAGTCCGCTGACTAATTACACAAACTCGGGAATCTCATTTGAACAGTTGATATCCAACCTCTCTGAATCACCCTGTGTCCATACTCCCAAACATAATTAAAAAAATCATTTTTCAGTGAGTATATTTTGGAGTTAGGACACAGCCTATAAATGGTATCAAGAACATGCATCTGTCAAAGTTCTCTGAACATTATTGATTTCTATTGAGGTTTACCTCAAAAAGGTCAAAAATAACATGCTTTATATACAATCGACCATAGCGAACTATCTAGTATCTTTTCCAATCTGATTTTATATCCTAAATCGGTAAACATTTTCTTGTTTAACATAAAGTTTAGTAATTGCTAATCTCAATCAGATTCCACAAAAGCAATACGCTTGATCACTGGATTGTGGTTCTATCAAATGATAATAATGACAAGAAATTCAAATAACTGCATTATTTGGATAAAACAATAATTGTGGTTGGCTATGCTTTCGAAAACAATAATTGTGGTTGGCTATGCTTTCGAAAACAATCGAGTCGATGTTCTCAAAACAAAACTTTTTATGGACCAGTCAAGAGCAAAGAATCTGATTCTTCTATTGCTTGATATTCCTATACTAATTAATTTCAACACGTTTCCTCATCTGATAAATATTCTATGGCTGTTCCAGAAGGAGCCAGAGCTGCAGCCAACCAGCGCATCGTTCAAAGTTCAACACCTGGTCGCCAAATCCAAACGGCGGCTAGCACTCAAGACATGTACAACTACGGAGACCCCATCTACAACCAACCTTTGGACACCGGTCGGTACTACTCCAACCAGTACTACCACCCAGGCGGCAACATGTACTCCACGCTACCTTCCAAGAAAACCCAGTACTTCGCCCATGACATCACCACCGAGAGATCCGTGACACCTGACATCACCAGAGGGCTGGAGAGGAACTATCACTACGAAGAACGCGATCATTTCTTGCCTAGGAATATGTATAGAAATAATCAAAGGATGGGCATCCCTGTCAGGATGCCCGATCTGAACCGATTGAATTTACAAGTGCCTTTACAAACTCCAAAGAGCTATGAGGACATTGCGGAGCCTTTGAAGATATCTCCTATCGATCCTAGGCATTCCGGCAGCTTTCAGTCTTCAACTCCTTCAAACAAGACGGAGTTGAAGGCTGCTTCCAATTTGGAGAACAAGCTTTTGTCCCCCAAAAAGTCCACGATGTCCAATGAGGAACTGTACGCTGTGATACACAAAAGCAAAAAGAAATTGAACATTGTTGAGTCGGAGATTACACCTAGATCTTCTCCAGTTACTGTACAAGAAGACAGTTCGTTTAGACCAACAGTTAAATCCCCAGAAACTGGATACTTGGACAGACCAAGGTCACGACTGAGTTGGTCTCCTAGTAAGGGAGAATACGTAGAGTTTAACAATGACATAGACAAATTTTCACCTCCAAACGAATCAAGGTCAAGACAAAGTTGGGCTTGTAGCGACAGAAAACCCAAAGTCAAGCAAACCTCCACGATAGACTTCAAAAGACTTTTGCTCCAAAAGTCCACCACCACTCCTCCCAAAAAGATATCCGCTGTAGAACAGCTGAAACTGTCCAAACAGCAAATACAAACGCCTCCAAAACCAAAGTCAGCCCTGCCTGAAATGAGCATCTTAGATCTCAGTGGTTCTCCGAGAAATCTAACGAACAGAAGGTTCGGTAACAACCTTCCAGGTTCCCCAAATCGAGAACCAAAGCCTGGTGCCAAGCTTCTATCCCCTAGATCTCAATGGAGGTTTGCCAGTCCCAGAAGTGATGTTCTCTCCTCCACAATACTTGAAGATTGTAGAGAAGACGAGAACAGCTCAAATGCTTCTGGAGAAAAGTCCAACAAGTCCTCGCCTAGAACTGCTAGTCGCAGTAGTAACAGTCCTACACAATCCATACGTAGCGACAATAGAAGCAGGTCAGAGTCCTCTCCCTCCCCCTCCTCTTGCCAGAAAGGAATGCCTAGGAATTCGGAGGCTCAAAAGTCCTATAATTCAGCTAGTCAAAGACTGTACGATCTGAGAGCCCAATTTTTCCAACAACCAGTGGCTCAAAACAAACAAAAAGTCGAGGAGAAACCTCTCGAAACTTCATTCTAGTTTGTAGTACCTAGATAGTTTTGTACAAAGTAGGTTTTTGTAATTCTGTACATAATTCGTTTTTGAACTATGTATGACTGAGCAGGATACTGTTTTTATGGTATATATTTACAGATTTCTATATTATCGTACTTTTTTAATTTATTGTAAATCGTAATATATAATGAGTTTTTTTGTAAATAAATGTGTTGATTGCTATATCTAAATTGTTTTATTTATCTGTGGGACCTGACATCAACAGACAGCTGGGGAGGAACTACCACTAAAAAGAATGGGCATACCTGTAAGGATACCCAATCTGAACCGATTGAATTTGCATGTGCCTTTACAAACTCCAAAGAGCTATGAGGAATTTGCGGAGCCTTTGAAGATATCTCCTATCGATCCTAGGCATTCTGGTAGCTTCCAGTCTTCAACTCCTTCAAATAAAGCGGAGTTGAAGGCTGCTTCAAATTTGGAGAACAAACTTTTGTCCCCGAAAAAGTCCACCATGTCCAATGAGGAATTGTACGCTGTGATACACAAAAGCAAGAAGACATTGAACATTATTGAATCGGATATTACACCTAGGTCTTCTCCAGTTACTGTTACTGTACAAGAAGACAGTTCGTGTAGACCAACAGTCAAATCCCCAGAAACTGTGTACTTGGACAGACCAAGGTCTCGCCTGAGTTGGTCTCCTAGTAAAGGAGAATACGTTGAGTTTAACAATGATATAGACAAGTTCTCACCTCCAAACGAATCAAGGTCAAGACAAAGTTGGGCTTGTAGCGACAGAAAACCGAAAGTCAAACAAACCTCCACGATAGACTTCAAAAGACTTTTGCTCCAAAAGTCCGCCACCACACCTCCCAAAAAGATATCGGCTGTGGAGCAGCTGAAACTCTCCAAACAGCAAATACAAACACCTCCAAAACCAAAGTCAGCCCTGCCTGAAATGAGCATCTTAGATCTCAGTGGTTCTCCGAGAAATCTAACGAACAGAAGGTTCGGTAACAATCTTCCAGGTTCTCCAAATCGAGAACCAAAACCTGGTGCCAAGCTCTTATCGCCTAGATCTCAATGGAGGTTTGCCAGTCCCAGAAGTGATGTTCTCTCCTCCACAAAACTTGAAGATTGTAGAGAAGACGAGAACAGCTCGAATGCTTCTGGAGAAAAGTCCAACAAGTCTTCACCTAGAACTGCTAGTCGAAATAGTAACAGCCCTACACAAT
Organism: Callosobruchus maculatus; assembly: GCA_951848785.1. NCBI lineage: Eukaryota > Metazoa > Arthropoda > Insecta > Coleoptera > Chrysomelidae > Callosobruchus > Callosobruchus maculatus. The sequence continues at coordinate 1,517,496 of CATOUR010000160.1, forward strand.
CCGTACGAAGCGACAATAGAAGCAGGTCAGAGTCCTCTCCCTCCCCCTCCTCTTGCCAGAAAGGAATGCCTAGGAATTCGGAGGCTCAAAAGTCCTACAATTCAGCTAGTCAAAGACTGTACGATCTGAGAGCCCAGTTTTTCCAATAACCAGTGGCTCAAAATAAACAAAAAGTCGACGAGAAACCTCTCGAAACTTCATTCTGGTTTGTAGTACCTAGATAGTTTTGTACAAAGTAGGTTTTTGTAATTCTGTACATAATTCGTTTTTGAACTATGTATGACTGAGCAGGATACTGTTTTTATGGTATATATTTACAGATTTCTATATTATCGTACATTTTTAATTTATTGTAAATCGTAATATATAATGAGTTTTTTTGTAAATAAATGTGTTGATTGCTATATCTAAATTGTTTTATTTATCTGTGGGACCTGACATCAACAGACAGCTGGGGAGGAACTACCACTAAAAAGAATGGGCATACCTGTAAGGATACCCAATCTGAACCGATTGAATTTGCATGTGCCTTTACAAACTCCAAAGAGCTATGAGGACATTGCGGAGCCTTTGAAGATATCTCCTATCGATCCTAGGCATTCCGGCAGCTTTCAGTCTTCAACTCCTTCAAACAAGGCGGAGTTGAAGGCTGCTTCGAATTTGGAGAACAAGCTTTTGTCCCCGAAAAAGTCCACAATGTCCAATGAGGAATTGTACGCTGTGATACACAAAAGCAAAAAGAAATTGAACATTGTTGAGTCGGAGATTACACCCAGGTCGTCTCCAGTTACTGTACAAGAAGACAGTTCGTGTAGACCAACAGTCAAATCCCCAGAAACTGGGTATTTGGACAAACCAAGGTCTCGCCTGAGTTGGTCTCCTAGTAAGGGAGAATACGTAGAGTTTAACAATGACATAGACAAGTTCTCACCTCCAAACGAATCAAGGTCAAGACAAAGTTGGGCTTGTAGCGACAGAAAACCGAAAGTCAAACAAACCTCCACGATAGACTTCCAAAGACTTTTGCTGCAAAAGTCTACCACCACACCTCCCAAAAAGATATCGGCTGTGGAACAGCTGAAACTCTCCAAACAGCAAATCCAAACACCTCCAAAACCAAAGTCAGCACTGCCTGAAATGAGCATCTTGGATCTCAGTGGTTCTCCAAGAAATCTAACGAACAGAAGGTTCGGTAACAACCTTCCAGGTTCCCCAAATCGACAACCAAAACCTGGTGCGAAGCTTCTATCACCTAGATCTCAATGGAGGTTTGCCAGTCCCAGAAGTGATGTTCTCTCCTCCACAATACTTGAAGATTGTAGAGAAGACGAGAACAGCTCGAATGCTTCTGGAGAAAAGTCCAACAAGTCTTCACCTAGGACTGCTAGTCGCAGTAGTAACAGTCCTACGCAGTCCATTCGTAGTGACAATAAAAGCAGGTCAGAGTCCTCTCCCTCCCCCTCCTCTTGCCAGAAAGGAATGCCTAGGAATTCGGAGGCTCAAAAGTCCTACAATTCAGCTAGTCAAAGACTGTACGATCTGAGAGCCCAGTTTTTCCAATAACCAGTGGCTCAAAATAAACAAAAAGTCGACGAGAAACCTCTCGAAACTTCATTCTGGTTTGTAGTACCTAGATAGTTTTGTACAAAGTAGGTTTTTGTAATTCTGTACATAATTCGTTTTTGAACTATGTATGACTGAGCAGGATACTGTTTTTATGGTATATATTTACAGATTTCTATATTATCGTACTTTTTTAATTTATTGTAAATCGTAATATATAATGAGTTTTTTTGTAAATAAATGTGTTGATTGCTATATCTAAATTGTTTTATTTATCTGTGGGACCTGACATCAACAGACAGCTGGGGAGGAACTACCACTAAAAAGAATGGGCATACCTGTAAGGATACCCAATCTGAACCGATTGAATTTGCATGTGCCTTTACAAACTCCAAAGAGCTATGAGGACATTGCGGAGCCTTTGAAGATATCTCCTATCGATCCTAGGCATTCCGGCAGCTTTCAGTCTTCAACTCCTTCAAACAAGGCGGAGTTGAAGGCTGCTTCGAATTTGGAGAACAAGCTTTTGTCCCCGAAAAAGTCCACAATGTCCAATGAGGAATTGTACGCTGTGATACACAAAAGCAAAAAGAAATTGAACATTGTTGAGTCGGAGATTACACCCAGGTCGTCTCCAGTTACTGTACAAGAAGACAGTTCGTGTAGACCAACAGTCAAATCCCCAGAAACTGGGTATTTGGACAAACCAAGGTCTCGCCTGAGTTGGTCTCCTAGTAAGGGAGAATACGTAGAGTTTAACAATGACATAGACAAGTTCTCACCTCCAAACGAATCAAGGTCAAGACAAAGTTGGGCTTGTAGCGACAGAAAACCGAAAGTCAAACAAACCTCCACGATAGACTTCCAAAGACTTTTGCTGCAAAAGTCTACCACCACACCTCCCAAAAAGATATCGGCTGTGGAACAGCTGAAACTCTCCAAACAGCAAATCCAAACACCTCCAAAACCAAAGTCAGCACTGCCTGAAATGAGCATCTTGGATCTCAGTGGTTCTCCAAGAAATCTAACGAACAGAAGGTTCGGTAACAACCTTCCAGGTTCCCCAAATCGACAACCAAAACCTGGTGCGAAGCTTCTATCACCTAGATCTCAATGGAGGTTTGCCAGTCCCAGAAGTGATGTTCTCTCCTCCACAATACTTGAAGATTGTAGAGAAGACGAGAACAGCTCGAATGCTTCTGGAGAAAAGTCCAACAAGTCTTCACCTAGGACTGCTAGTCGCAGTAGTAACAGTCCTACGCAGTCCATTCGTAGTGACAATAAAAGCAGGTCAGAGTCCTCTCCCTCCCCCTCCTCTTGCCAGAAAGGAATGCCTAGGAATTCGGAGGCTCAAAAGTCCTACAATTCAGCTAGTCAAAGACTGTACGATCTGAGAGCCCAGTTTTTCCAATAACCAGTGGCTCAAAATAAACAAAAAGTCGACGAGAAACCTCTCGAAACTTCATTCTGGTTTGTAGTACCTAGATAGTTTTGTACAAAGTAGGTTTTTGTAATTCTGTACATAATTCGTTTTTGAACTATGTATGACTGAGCAGGATACTGTTTTTATGGTATATATTTACAGATTTCTATATTATCGTACTTTTTTAATTTATTGTAAATCGTAATATATAATGAGTTTTTTTGTAAATAAATGTGTTGATTGCTATATCTAAATTGTTTTATTTATCTGTGGGACCTGACATCAACAGACAGCTGGGGAGGAACTACCACTAAAAAGAATGGGCATACCTGTAAGGATACCCAATCTGAACCGATTGAATTTGCATGTGCCTTTACAAACTCCAAAGAGCTATGAGGACATTGCGGAGCCTTTGAAGATATCTCCTATCGATCCTAGGCATTCCGGCAGCTTTCAGTCTTCAACTCCTTCAAACAAGGCGGAGTTGAAGGCTGCTTCGAATTTGGAGAACAAGCTTTTGTCCCCGAAAAAGTCCACAATGTCCAATGAGGAATTGTACGCTGTGATACACAAAAGCAAAAAGAAATTGAACATTGTTGAGTCGGAGATTACACCCAGGTCGTCTCCAGTTACTGTACAAGAAGACAGTTCGTGTAGACCAACAGTCAAATCCCCAGAAACTGGGTATTTGGACAAACCAAGGTCTCGCCTGAGTTGGTCTCCTAGTAAGGGAGAATACGTAGAGTTTAACAATGACATAGACAAATTTTCACCTCCAAACGAATCAAGGTCAAGACAAAGTTGGGCTTTTAGCGACAGAAAACCGAAAGTCAAACAAACCTCCACGATAGACTTCAAAAGACTTTTGCTCCAAAAGTCCACCACCACACCTCCCAAAAAGATATCGGCTGTGGAACAGCTGAAACTCTCCAAACAGCAAATCCAAACACCTCCAAAACCAAAGTCAGCACTGCCTGAAATGAGCATCTTGGATCTCAGTGGTTCTCCGAGAAATCTAACAAACAGAAGGTTCGCTAACAACCTTCCAGGTTCCCCAAATCGAGAACCAAAACCTGGTGCCAAGCTTCTGTCACCTAGATCTCAATGGAGGTTTGCCAGTCCCAGAAGTGATGTTCTCTCCTCCACAATACTTGAAGATTGTAGAGAAGACGAGAACAGCTCTAACGCTTCTGGAGAAAAGTCCAACAAGTCTTCACCTAGAACTGCTAGTCGAAATAGTAACAGCCCTACACAATCCGTAGGAAGCGACAATAGAAGCAGGTCAGAGTCCTCTCCCTCCCCCTCCTCTTGCCAGAAAGGAATGCCTAGGAATTCGGAGGCTCAAAAGTCCTACAATTCAGCTAGTCAAAGACTGTACGATCTGAGAGCCCAGTTTTTCCAACAACCAGTGGCTCAAAACAAACAAAAAGTCGAGGAGAAACCTCTCGAAACTTCATTCTAGTTTGTAGTATCTAGATAGTTTTGTACAAAGTAGGGTTTTGTAATTCTGTACATAATTCGTTTTTGAACTATGTATGACTGAGCAGGATACTACTGTTTTTTATGGTATATATTTACAGATTTCTATATCATCGTACTTTTTTAATTTATTGTAAATCTTAATATATAACGAGTTTTTTTGTAAATAAATGTGTTGATTGCTATAACTAAATTGTTTTATTTATCTGACATCATCAAAGGGCTGAAAAGGAACTATCACTATGAAGAACGCGACCATTCCTTGCCTAGGAATATGTATAGAAATAATCAAAGGATGGGCATCCCTGTCAGGATGCCCGATCTGAACCGATTGAATTTACAAGTGCCTTTACAAACTCCAAAGAGCTATGAGGACATTGCGGAGCCTTTGAAGATATCTCCTATCGATCCTAGGCATTCCGGCAGCTTTCAGTCTTCAACTCCTTCAAACAAGGCGGAGTTGAAGGCTGCCTCCAATTTGGAGAACAAACTTTTGTCCCCGAAAACGTCCACGATGTCCAGTGAGGAATTGTACGCTGTGATACACAAAAGCAAAAAGAAATTGAACATTATCGAGTCGGAGATTACACCTAGATCGTCTCCAGTTACTGTACAAGAAGACAGTTCGTGTAGACCAACAGTCAAATCCCCAGAAACTGGGTATTTGGACAGATCAAGGTGTCGCCTGAGTTGGTCTCCTAGTAAAGGAGAATACGTTGAGTTTAACAATGATATAGACAAATTTTCACCTCCAAATGAATCAAGATCGAGACAAAGTTGGGCTTGTAGTGACAGAAAACCCAAAGTCAAGCAAACCTCCACGATAGACTTCAAAAGACTTTTGCTCCAAAAGTCCACCACCACTCCTCCCAAAAAGATATCAGCTGTAGAACAGCTGAAACTGTCCAAACAGCAAATACAAACACCTCCAAAACCAAAGTCAGCCCTGCCTGAAATGAGCATCTTAGATCTCAGTGGTTCTCCGAGAAATCTAACGAACAGAAGGTTCGGTAACAACCTTCCAGGTTCCCCAAATCGAGAACCAAAACCTGGTGCGAAGCTCTTGTCACCTAGATCTCAATGGAGGTTTGCCAGTCCCAGAAGTGATGTTCTCTCCTCCACAATACTTGAAGATTGTAGAGAAGACGAGAACAGCTCGAATGCTTCTGGAGAAAAGTCCAACAAGTCCTCACCTAGAACTGCTAGTCGCAGTAGTAACAGTCCTACACAGTCCGTACGAAGCGACAATAGAAGCAGGTCAGAGTCCTCTCCCTCCCCCTCCTCTTGCCAGAAAGGAATGCCTAGGAATTCGGAGGCTCAAAGGTCCTACAATTCAGCTAGTCAAAGACTGTACGATCTGAGAGCCCGGTTTTTCCAACAACCAGTGGCTCAAAATAAACAAAAAGTCGAAGAGAAACCTCTCGAAACTTCATTCTAGTTTGTAGAACCTAGATAGTTTTGTACAAAGTAGGTTTTGTAATTCTGTACATAATTCGTTTTTGAACTATGTATGACTGAGCAGGATACTACTGTTTTTTTATGGTATATATTTACAGATTTCTATATTATCGTACTTTTTTAATTTATTGTAAATCTTAATATACAACGAGTTTTTTTTGTAAATAAATGTGTTGATTGCTATACCTAAATTGTTTTACTTATCTGACATCATCAGAGCACTGGAGAGGAACTATCACTATAAAGAATGTTATCATTCCTTGCCTAGGAATATATATAGAAATAATAATCAAATTATGGGGATACCTTTGCGTATGCCCGATTTGAACCGATTGAATTTAGAAGTGCCTTTACAAACTCGAAAGAGCTATGAGGACATTGCGGAGCCTTTGAAGATATCTCCTATCGATCCTAGGCACCCTGGCAGCTTTCAGTCTTCAACTCCTTTAAACAAAGCTGAGTTGAAGGCTGTTTCAAATTATTAGAACAATAGACTTCAAAAGACTTTTCCTCGAAAAGTCCACCACCACACCTCCAAAGAATATCTGCAGTGACGCAGTGGAACGTGGAACAGCTGAAATTGTTCAAACAGCAAATACAATACCTCCAAAACCTCCTAACAATCTACCTTTCCTGAATTCGTTTGCAATCAAAAACCTATATGCGGTTGCCGCATTCTTTTAAATCCGTTGTAATTTGTTTTAAAAAGTAAAGTTGTGTCAAAAACTCACCCTACTTAGATGTAGACTTACACCATTGAGAACAAGTGTGTATGAATAAAGAGAAAAATATTTATTTATTAAAAAACTGTTCTGGAGTGACTACTTCCTCAAAAAAAAGGTATAGGCAACCAGTTATACAAATATGTGTATTATTCATTGCATATCCCTGATCAGTAGTCAGTAGTTTACTGAAATTAAATATCTGTTATAGGTAAAGGCAACCAGTTATACAAACATCAGTAGAACTGGTTTCATATTCTTTCAGAATTCATACTGCGTGATACGGGTTGCATATCGTATTGACATTTTACCGAATCGAACTCTACCAGAGGCGTACTAAAATAACGTTTTAATGAACGATAAACGATCACTAATAGGAATCAAATATGCCTGCTTCTTTTTGTCTCATTATATTTCTTGGATTTGATACGCCAAATTCATTGGAAACTCACACATGATGCTATAGATTCAGTCAAAAACTCCCAGGAAATCGAAGGTACATCGTATGTATCGTTCTTGTTAAATAAGCGAACAAAAAGTATCAAAAGACGAAGTCAACGTCTACACCGATTTGTCTGCGCAATTCATATCCATGACTATGACCTGCTAGAGTTCAGTTGTCGCTGCAACTGGATACCGGCTCCGCGCAGTTATCAAAATGCAGTTTTTCTATAGACACGCTACATGTTTTGTCCGAAATCGCAATGCGATAAACTGTGTTGTACAGTTGTACACAAAACACAAGCCAAAGCTTAGAGCCAAAGCCTCTGGTCTTTAGTGCAATTAATGTACCTACGCAACTGATAATACGTACCTGTGCAATAATAGTTGCATAACTTTCATGTTCACTATAGACAGCCAGTAATTACCACATATAAAACTGGCTGCAGACCTTGAGCTTGAGACAAACTTATCGGGTAAATTGAAATTTGTAGATTACATAGCGATTTCGATTTCGAAATAAAACAATTTTCAATTAATATGCTTTTAATAATAACAAATTCATTATATACTATAGCTCGTAAAACGTTCATTTAAATTCAGAATTCGATTAAGCACGGTGTATGTCATCTTGTGAGCTTTCAGTTATCAATAAAAAATTTATCAGAGAGCCAAACACAAGTCCCAAAAGATCTTATATCTGACTCTACGTTTTACAGCCCTAAACCCCTAAAGTCACCTATAATCAGGTACGGTGCTCTATAAAGTATTCTAGTACTTAAATAAGTACATGTAGTTGTTCACCATTTTAATTTTAGAGATGATCGAGTCAAATTCTGCCCTTTCTGGAGATTATTGTTATCTTTCATTGCAGATTCTGATCTCAGTATCAGAAAACTATCTTTGGAATTCGTGGTATCTTCTACAAAGTTTGGAGAACTACAGCAACGGTTCTAATAGAATTCTGAATTTAATTCATTTCACTTTGCTTTTCCTCAACATTCACTCAGTGTACATCTTTTCTCAGGATATGCTCAAATACATTACAAATGTCATTACAATAAATAATAACAAATATTTATTTTATTAACAATTCGGAACGATAATGACTATATACATAATACAAATAAAAAATGCAAGTTTATACTTTATTCTAAAAGCAGCTTCAGGTCAGTAACGTTACTGAAGTCAGCTGTGAATTGCATTCTAATACTCTTTTGACTAGATCTTGATTTAGGTAATATAAGTATATTTGATTTATTAACTCCAAAGTTCAAACGGAATATTTTTTGTTTGCAACCTAGTCCAGGCAACCATTGTTTCGTCAGAACTTTCATCTAAAATAAATAAAACGTTGATAAAACAAATAATTTGAAATTTCTGGATGATAAAGTAACATCAACATTAACAACAGTGCAGCACTGCAGTTATCTGAATATTAATCAGATACACATTTAAAAAAAGCCGTTGTCTTGCTTTACTGAACAATCATTAAAACCACATTTGCTGAGAGATAAACTTTTTACTAACATTTCGGGCACCTAGACCTAGGTAGACGTTATTAAAAATAAATGTTTGTACTCTGTGATTGTGATATATTGAATAGGCTGTTAAATTTTTGTTAAATCCAAAATGAGGGTCATCGGTGTCTCAGGATTATAATGGTGCCTGTCTTATGAAGGATAATGTGATATACATATGAAATGCCATGAAGAGACAACAAACTTAACCTGAGGAAAACTTATGGTCCACTTTATGGTTTGGAGAAAATTGATCAGATTTTTCTTTGAAGCATATCCAACCTTACTGGGTGACAGTCACTAATTCCTTTACTTTTGCTTATAACAATAATCACTATCCTTCTGTAGCATAGAAACTTGATCCAAATTTCAAATTGTCAATCTGTTTTGCTTACTCCAAATCATTTGGTCCTTCAAAAAATGCTTCAGAACTGATAGGAACATTAGTAAAAAGTTTATCTCTCTAGCTCTACTGATAACTAACTGCGCACCTACGTTACTATATCGTTTACTGGCTCAGTGGCGTAACTTCAAATTCGGGGCCCCCCGAAGAGATTTTCCTATTGCTCCTCTTTTCATAATATACCGGGTGTCCCACAATTTCGTTGACACGTGATATTTTCGTAACGAAAAACGGTTCAAGCAAGAACTGAGTGGTACTTTTGAAGGTACTATAGGGTATATCATACCATGCATTCAAAACATTTTTTTTGTACGTCAACCCCTAAAACTCACCCCCAACTTTTTTTTTCAAATAGCACCCCATAGGTTTTCCTACATAAATGATATTCCCATTTTATTTAAAATCTTGTGGTACCTTTAATTTTATATACAAACTTGTTTTTTCCATGAAATCATAGGCATAAGACAAATGAAATGATAATTTGTGTGACCCCTGATATTTTTGTAACAAAAACGGATAAAAAAGAAAAGTAAGTGGGTTTTTCAAGGGTGTGAATGACCTATCATTCCTTGCTTATGAACCATTTTTTTCTTACTTAAACCCCTGGTATCCACCCCTAGCTTGTTCTTTCAAATTTCAATCCACAATTTTGCCTGGAAAAATGAATTCTTTACTTGAATTTAATTATCGTAGTGCTTTACTTTTTACGCCCCTACTGCAATTTATCGTAAATTTTGGCGTCCGTGTGCGGGGCACACCCTGCACACGGGGTTGGCGCGGCCCGATGTAACCATAAAACTTTTTCACGTTTTTGCACTTAGTTTTGTTGTCACATTTTTTTTTATTAGTTGATTCATGATAATAAAAAATATTTTCCATACATGTGTTTTAATTAATTTATGCTTACGATTCCATGGATTAAACGAAAAAAATTAACGATAAATTGCAGTAGGGGCATAAAAAGTAAGGCACTACGATAATTAAATTCAAGTGAAGAATTCATTTTTCCAGGCAAAATTGTGGATTGAAATTTGAAAGAACAAGCTAGGGGTGGATTCCAGGGGTTTAAGTAAGAAAAAAATGATTCATAAGCAAGGAATGATAGGTCATTCACACCCTTGAAAAATCTACTTACTTTCCCTTTTTATCCGTTTTTGTTACAAAAATATCAGGCGTCAAACAAATTATCATTTCATTTGTCTTATGCTTATGATTTTACGGAAAAAATAAGTTTGCATATGAAATTAAAGGTACCATAAGATTTCAAATAAAATGGGGATATCATTTATGTAGGAAAACCTATGGGGTGCTATTTGGAAAAAAAAGTTGGGGGTGAGTTTGAAGGGTTGAAGTACAAGAAAATGTTTTGAATGCATGGTATGATAGACCCTATTGTACCTTCAAAATTACCACTCAGTTCTTGCTTGAACCGTTGTACGTTACGAAAATATCACGTGTCAAGGAAATTCTGGGAAACCCGGTATATAGGGTGAGTCACAAGTTGATTATCTTTTTATACTGTGTATAGAAGTAGTTAAAATAAACAACTATTTCAAATCACTTTTTTCCGAAGACTGAAAAATAAGCCAGATACAGAATCAAAAAGAGTAAGAGTTTGGACTTGTGTATTAAGACGTACCGCGTCTGTTCGCATTTAGTTTTTGGCTCGAATTTTTCTCTTATTATCAGCCATTGTACCTGTCAATTAGTGCATCGATAAAAGACAAAAATCCAAGCAGAAAAAAACTAAACATAAACAGACTAGGTGCGTCTTGATTTACAAGCTCAGATTTACATTTATTTTGTATCTCGCTTGTTATTCAGTTTTCTGAAAAAAATTATTTGAAAAAGTAGTTTATTTCAACGATTTCTATACACAGTTAAAAGTATCAACTTAGGACTCACCCTGTGTATATTAAAGAAAAAATCTTGTAGTCGTGGTCAAAACTTTGGAAAGAAAGGCGGGTCACTGCATGAAGGAGACTATGATATGTTAACTGCCAAACTTTCGGCAACGTTTATTGCCATCTTCAGGGCTTTAACGTTGAGGTTTTCCTCGCAAAAAAAAACAGCAATGTACAATGAGTTGCAGACTTTCAAGTTCAATTCTCAAACAAAAAAATTCTGCTTATAATTTAACTCGATGTCTTCCACAACACAGTTTTGACAGAATGTTTAAATCACCCGAAAAATTAGAAAATTCGAGGTTTGAAAACACACATTTTTCGATCTAATTTTTTTTTAGAAGGTCGTTGTTTAGTTTGTATTTTACACCTATGTGTTGGTTGTTTGTGTGATCTGTGTTGTGGAAGACATCGAGTTAAATTAGCCAACAAATTTTTGACGTATGTTGCGTTGCCGTATTTTTTTATTTACTGCGGATAATGGGCCGATTTTTAGGGTTTAGTTTAAAATGCAATGCTGCCTCACTTTTTCAATGATAAGTAAGTATGAATCATGGGGTTCATAGGTATTATATGTAAAAAAATGGAGTCAAGTTGATCGACTTAGTACTTCCCACACATTACGATACCAGTTTATTATTTCCCATAGTATGAAGCTATAGTCTGAAATTCCCCCTTGCAACCAAATCATCGCCCATTTGCCCGCAAAAAAACATCCAACACAAAAACTCTGGTAAATAGTTTCTTGCGTCTCCCTCCTTAGGAACTAAGGACGCCACAGTTTTGATTCTGCATGCGATGCGAAACGCTCAGGAGCCTAAAAACCATCTAAAAACGAAGTATGAGCTGTTTCTATATTTTAGTTTTTTGATTATTGTTGCGCCGCCACTGACACGATTTTCCAGAAACTGACGTGTTTCCCATTCTCGCCGCGATAGTAATTCCTGTGTCGAAATTTCATTAAAATCAATTCAATCATTTTCGCTTTACGCAATATACATAGAACGAAATTAAGCAACACTCGTATATGTAATCACAAAATTCTGTCCCATGATTTCTGTAATAGGCAAGTCAATGTTCAGATGAACTTAAAAAAAGAATATGCCGCTAGATATTTTTCCATAGGTCAATGGATACACTATTCTGAATACAACAAATTTTTCAGTTTTACAAACCCCCACCCCCCAACCACCCCAAATGCACCCCTACCCAAAAAAAGTAAAACATGATCAGAAACCCGTAAAACGCCTAAAAATAAAGTTTGAGCTGTTTTTATATTTTTGGTTTTTTTATTATTGCTGCGCCGCCACTGACACGACTTTTCCAAAACATACGCGTTTTCCATCCTCGCCGCGGTAGTAATACTGTGTCAAAATTTCATTAAAATCCATTCAGTCATTTTCGCGTTAAGCAATATACAACGATCTAAAACAATACTCGTATGTATACATCAAAAATTCTAAGTCCCTTGGTTTCTATTATAAGCGAGGCAATGTTTGGATGGACCTAGAAAGGTGAATTATGCCGCTAGGTCTTTCATTCACAGGTCATTGGACAGCCCATTATGAATACAACAAATTTTTCAGTTTTACAACCTCCCACCCCCCAACCACCCCAAATTCACCCCTACCCAAAAAAAAGTAGAAAATGATGAGGAATATCTAATTTTTTTGTTTTTTGCTTTTTGCTAATTACTCCGCCGCCAATGCACCGATTTTCAAAATTTTAGCAGCATTACCTACTAGGACCCCACGGCATATCGCTACCTAAATTTCATCACAATCCATGCAGCGGTTACTGAGATTATGACGTTAGAAAAACGCGACAGACAGACAGACAGACCGACAGACCGACAGACAGACTGACAGACAGACCGACGGAAATGAGTGACGTGGATTTTCGTTATGTAGATATCATGAGATGCCCAAAAAGTGTATTATCTCAAAATCGAAAATTTTCGCGATCACAATACTCCCCTCACCTATCGGTGTGGGAAGTAAAAGACTAACATATAACATAAGGAAAGCGACTTTTTAATTTAGTACTTTCTTGTTGCACAAACGATAGCGCTTGAGGACCCTGGTCCTTCAAGACTGCGGGGCCTGCCTGCAACTGAGGACCATTAGTTACGCCACTGCACTGGCCTGTTTTTAGATGGAATTACGGGTACATTCTGTTTTCTCGCTGCGATGCTGCTCTGCCCATTGTAAAATACTTGTATCTACATTACAAATGCTGCTGCTTCATTTTAAATATCCAAATCTAAAAGAATTCATGGGGCTGTACACTTCTCCATACAATACATATCGCCTAACAACTGGGTAAGCGGAATGTCGCCGACGGTTTCCCTGAAAAACAGCAGCTCCACGGTGATGGGTCGGATGGCCCTAAGACTGGGCACCAGCAATAGCAGACGGCCGAATCTAGTGGGCTGCCTCGGGTACCTGGCTCTGACGTAATCGCCCAGGATGCATTGCGCTTGGTCCTGCAGCATTTCCACAGGCTGGACGTCGCACAGGCCTGCAGTTTCTGGAATCGTTAAGGGTGCTTTTAGACAAATGATTTATTTGGAAACAGCCAGGCACGTATTTAGGGGGGAGTTCAGGGGGGTCCGGACCAGAGCTGTCATTACTTCAAGTAAAGTACTTGAAGAATGTATTTCAATTACTTTCTGGTATTTGAAGTACTGTACTTCAAATACATTTTTTTTGTAATATTTGTACTTGATTCCCCAAATACTCTCTAAGAAGTATTTGTATTTGGTACTTGTAGCACAAAAAATATATTTCAAATACCTGGCATTTTTATTTGAAATACTAAAGAAGTAAAGTACTTGAAAAATGTATTTCAATTACTTTCTGGTATTTGAAGTATTGTATTTGAAATTAATTTTATTTCCCAAATGCTATAAGAAGTATTTGTATTTGATACTTCCACACTCTCTGCACTTCGCAAAATGCCGGTGTGCCGTGCGGCGGCGCACATCTTAGCCGCCAGAATGCAGAAGGCAGTCATCCATGGGTCCCTTCGTCTGCTTAGGACGCACGATTCGGGGACCCAGTGATTACTCACCTCACGGTGTGAGGAGTAGTCGCTGGCAAATGGAACAGCAGCCCGGTGTGTCGGAGCCCGGGTTGCACCTTTTTTGTTTTTGTTTTGTTTATACAGGGTTGGGATAAAGTATGGAACCAAGCAAATAACTTTGGAACGGAAAGAGTGATATTGCTGAAAATTTGCAGGCAAGTGTAGTGACGTCTGATGCATCCGAGGACATTATGTTAGCTATTAATGTACTTCCGGTTTAACCGGAAGTACCGTCAACTTTTTTAATTTAAATGGGACGCCCTGTATATTTTTGCAGATTTTAATTCATCTTTTTTTTCCGAATACGTCCATAGTGGGTTTAGTATTTGTTTCTTAAAAAATTTGTCTCACAAATTCGTCCGTGGCGGTCTGCGGTCTTCCCGTTTGAGGTAATTCTTTTTGTATTTTTTTTTTAGTCGCCGTCAAACGTGTTACAGGACCCCTGTCGGGACGTAAATCATTAAAAGTTGACACACTTCTTTGTGAGTTCTCACGCGATCGCCCAAACCGACTTTGAATGACCGGCATTTTAAACACCTGAAATGATAAAGAAGCTATATCTTTCCCGTTTTTACAGAAACTAATGCTAAACCCACTATGGACGTATTCGGAAAAAAAGATGAATTAAAATCTGCAAAAATATACAGGGTGTCCCATTTAAATTAAAAAAGTTGACGGTACTTCCGGTTAAACCGGAAGTACATTAATAACTAACATAATGTCTTCGGATGCACTAGACGTCACTACACTTGCCTGAAAATTTTCAGCAATATCACTCTTTCTGTTCCAAAGTTATTTGCTTGGTTCCATACTTTATCCCAACCCTGTATATATAATATTCTTATAGTATAAGTAGTTTTGTGATTCAATCACGTTCCATGTCTTTGTAGTGTCATTCAAACAAAAATCAGTTTCTATTTTTATTGAAATGTATACCGTTTTTCCATTCATAAGGTACTTTTTATTACTCAACAATAATTATGAAATACTTGAAATATCCATCGCCGTATTTGAATTACTATATCAAGTAATTCAAGTATTAGTATGGGATTTGAATTACTTTTTTAAGTACTTGAAATATTAGTATCGTATTTGAATTACTTTATTTGAAAAATCAAGTACCAAATTAAAGTATTTGATACTTGAAGTACTTTCAAAAATAAAATTACTTGGTATTTGTACTTTGACGCATGCGACTCTGGTAATTGGTAATTGGTATTTGAAATACTATTTACTAGTACTTGTGACAGCTCTGGTCCGGACCCCCCCCCCCCCAAAACGTTATGAAATGCCGTCTAAAAAATGGAATCCACAAATTTGCACTCTTCTCCCCCCCCCCCCCGCAAATTAAAGGATTTAAGGTGGCAACTCTAATCTGGACCCCCCCCGAAAGGTCAACCAAGTGACACCCATAATTTGGACCCCCCCCCAAAACCAAATCCTGGATACGTGCCTGGAAACAGCAAGGCTAATTTACAGTTGCTTTGGATTTTTCAAATCATACTTGGAAAATAGGTCACATTTGGCTGAAGTTAAGGGTCTAGGGTATAGCGCGCAAAATTGAGAATCCAAGAAAAGACGTATTCCCGTGTTAGCGAGGAGGCGTGGCCGCCTGTTCCCTTTCTCCAGTATGTGTGTCTAAGATAAGATAGGTCAAAAAATCCAAAGGTAAGGTCAAAAGGTCCAAAGGTCATAATAAAAATGAATTTCGCATTTCCAATCTCCTGACGTTACCGTTAAATTTACAGTAGTGATTCAAAAAGCAAATTGAAGGAGAAATCTTGCGTTATGTCACCTATTTGGCCTTTTTTTGATATAGTGTTTGGTTGTTACATTACAGACATTTGAAGAATGTATGATTTTGCATTACGAGTTCTTTTGCACACTAAAAACCTTTTTTGAGAAAATCGCAAACAGTTGTCATTCATCAAGGTCCCAACCTTCTGAAATACTGTGTATGTAGTTTGAAAAACAAGTGAGTTCTGTTGGAAATGGGAATTCCGTGTTTTAACATGGCAAATACATATGTATAACTGTGTATATCCGGGCCCCTTAATAGTGAAAAATCGAAGATGGAACTGGTTAAGTCGGGTGTGCCTCAGGGGTCGATTTTAGGCCCATTTCTAGTTATCTTGTATGCTGACTGTGGCCTGTGTGTGATTCAAAGATGATACAACAGGCACTTAATAAGATGGAACTACACAGGGATAAGTCAGTTGTACAGACGTACTATATAATAAATTAAACACTCAGATTTTTGTATTAAGGCAACTAACTGTCCCTACTAAAGAAGGATTTCTAAATGCCTATTTTGTAGTTTTCGATTCTCATATCATTTATGAAGTTGTAGATACTCTAGTCATGCCAAACGGGTATTTAAACTTCAGAAAAAATCAGTAAGACTCTTAACCCCAAATTTGCTTATCATTGTAAGCCTTTATTCAAGCTTCAAGCGACACTGCCTTCAATTTACATATTTTATAGTACTTCTGTATAATTATTTACTAAAATATCATAAACTACAGCACGAATTCTGATATTCACAATTACGTATTATAATAATTGAAATGAATTTACCTGGAGTAAAGAGAACAATAGCTTTCATACATCCACATTCACTGCCATCTGGTGAAATTTGTCGGAATCGACACATTATCTCCTGAAACACAAACGTATAATTTTGCTGAATTTCAGTTTATATTTAGCCTACTTTTACAATTTCTATTGTTATATCCAAACCAAAACTATAAATAGTATATATAAGTATAATAAAAAAAAGGTAAGAGATGGCTTTTATTTTGACAAAAAATGATCTTTCAAACATATTTGAAATTTCGATAATATACAGGATGTTCCTAAATATCATGTACAAACGAAAGGAGAAGATTCTTTGGTGTTTTTAAGGACTAAAATTTCAAATAAACATAAATTCGCAAGCGCTTCGTTACCGATCTACAGGGTGTTGAAATTTCAGTATTTTATCAGTTTTTTTCTCAATAACTCTCTCAATTTTCGAGATCTTTATCTCAAGCTTGCAATATAAACTACGCAATAGGAGTTACATAACAGCACATGCCACGGTTGCCAGAACCTACAGAGTGTTATTTTGTCAGGGGTCATGCCCCTTTTTCTTACCCTGAACAAAATAGTTTTTCATTTTGTTTAGAACCGTTTTGTCCTCTTGTAATTTTTTTATATCTCCGATCCTTATCGAGAAAAAAAACAGGATTCTCTGTTGCGTTGAGGCAGATGAAAATAATGTATTTGAAATATGGTCTAGGAGGCTATGGCTTTATTTGGATAAGTGTCTTGTTTTAATAATTTTGACACATAGTATTTTAAATCGTAAGTTCTGTCGTCAACTTTAGAGTTGCAAAATGCACCGATTAGAAGTTCTTTGTTAAGAAAGGGGCCATGACGCCTAAAAAAATATCACCCTGTAAATTCTGTCAACCGTTTGATATGTGCAGTTATGTAACTCGTATTGTGTTTCTTATATTACAAGTTTGAGCTAAATATCTTAAAAATTGAGAGAGTTATTATGAAAAAACTGGAAAACAAAGAAATTTCACGCCGTACAGGTCGGTAACGAAGCTTTTGCGGACCTATGTTTATTCGAAATTTCAGTTATAAAAAAATAGGAAAGAATTTACTCGAATAAATCAAAACGGCGCTCACACTGTGGAAGTTGTTGGTATAAAAATTTAATTGTTTTTATTATATTGACAAACCAGTTTTTTCCCGGACTAGTAATCAACAAATTCAACATTTAATCTTAAAAAAAGAAAAAAAAGTTGTTGACCGCGGTGGGATTCGAACCCACGCCCTTTCGGACTGGTGCCTAGCGTCTTAACCGCTCGGCCACGCTTCCTGTGCTTCAGGAGTATCAATACACCGTACATAATACGTCGTCAGTTACCTGTCGTAATTTAATTCAAATTTTTTTAAACTAGAAGCGATATTGATAAAACCGGATTTTTCCCAGACTAGCTTTTTCATGCTGATTCCGAATCTGTATTTAGTTTTTCTCTAGCACCTGTAGCTTTGGCTATATTTTGTATACGGGCAGACGGACGGACGGACAGACAGAGGCTCTGCATAAGTTCTCCTCAGTGAGTCAGTGAGAGCTAAAAAACCAAAGAATCCCCTTCTTTTGTTTGTACCTGATATTTAGAAACACCCTGTATATTCAATATTTTTGACGATATTAAAAATATGGTGAATGAGCTACCGAGTACGTAGAGGATTGAACAACATTCACCATAACTTGAACTGCACGTTTTTATCTGAAAGAATCAGTAATCAGTACTCGGTCACTTTTTAGGCTGTAATCGTCTCAGCTCTGGAGCAAATCAACTAACAAGATTCATGTCACAGTTATACTAAGGCTGCAATATGGAATTCAACACTACCTGTATTGTCTTGATCTCAGCAGCAGTATGAAGATCCGTAGGCAACCTGTCTCTAGCCTGTTGACAGGTAAGCAGTGTTGCCAAGTCCCATGGCACTGACCATTGAGCTAAGTGCAGCAAGAATAGTTCTTTCCAAGATTCTTGGAGAAGCAGCAGTTGATCTCGCTTACTGAGGGTTTGGAAAGGTGCTAAGCAACGCACCCATCGTACTGCCATGAACAACAGCCTTGCTGTTGTCTCCTACAACAAACAAAATATCAGGAAGGTGAAATTATGAGAAACTCTATGTTTTTCGTGATGGGTTGGTCAAGGGCGTGTGACCGGAAGGTCCCGGGTTCGATTGTCGTCAAAGGCAGCAATGTATTTCTGGTTTTTCAACTAAAATAAATATCCATAAAAAAGCTCAGCGTGGATCACCACCTGAGGCTTCACTGTTGGCTTCTAATTAACAGTGCAGTTCCTAAGTGGCGCCGGGAAACAGTAACAAAGCCTACACAGAACACGAGGCTAATGACCAGCGCAGTCGATGCCGATTCCATGTTTCATGTTGCTGTCTTTCAGAAGAAAACATTTTTTGGCAAAAAATCACTTTGTTTCTCCCTCTAGCTCAGTACACTTAGTCCAATCTGTTTCTAATTTTTTGTTCCTTCTAATATAATAATCGCTTTAATTGGCAAATCTATACATGCAAACAAACATTTTAAGAAAAAAACTTTTGAGATACAGAGTGGTAAAGTTTTCAAAAATAAATAATTTATTATCGATATCTACAGTTCCACTTCAGATATTTTAATGATATTCGTCATACATGTGCTATGAATCAAGAGGCATTTTTTAATGTATCACTTTTTCTTAAATTTCCACCAGTGACGTTCGTACGTAATTATATACAGGGTTGGGATAAAGTATGGAACCAAGCAAATAACTTTGGAACGGAAAGAATGATATTGCTGAAAATTTGCACGCAAGTGTAGCGACGTATAGTGCATCCGAAGACATTATGTTAGCTATTAACGTCCTTCCGGTTTAACCGGAAGTACCGTCAACTTTTTTAATTTAAATGGGACACCCTGTATATTTTTGCAGACTTTAATACATCTTTTTTTTCCGAATACGTCCATAGTGCTTTGGGTATTAGTTTCTGTAAAAACGGGAAAGATAAAGCTTCTTCATATGTTTAAAATGCCGGCGATTTACCTCCTGACGTCCTGATCCTGACGTGAATTGATTCGACAAGGTAACTCAGCAATTTGTCAACAGACTTGCATATTGTCAGGAAGTAAACGGCGGGCATTTTGAACGTCTGAGATAATTCCTTGATAGTTCATTTTGAATTTTCTTATTATAACACATCAAATAAAATGAAAGTTTCAGTAAATAAAAAAGCTTTATCTTTCCCATTTTCACAGAAACAAATACTAGACCTACTATGGACGTATTCGGAAAAAAAAGATGTATTAAACTCTGCAAAAATATACAGGGTGTGCCATTTAAATTAAAAAGTTGACGGTACTTCCGGTTAGACCGGAAGAACATTAATAGCTAACATAATGTCTTCAGATGCATTATGCGTCACTACATTTACCTGCAAATTTTCAGCAATATCACCCTTTCCGTTTCAAAGATATTTGCTTGGTTCCATACTTTATCCCAACCCTGTATAATATCTAATAAATTATTTATTTTTGAAAACTTCACCACCCTGTATTTCCAAAAGTAAGACGTTCAGGACAAACGTCCATATGAAGTTTTTTCTTACAATGGACCCAAAAATCGCCCCCATAAATATTGATATTCAATTAGGAAACACCCTGTATAATGACAACAAGAACAATAAGAAATAAATAAATAGTTTGTCAGAAGGCAGAGTTCGGAGTTCCCGTTTTTCGACTCAACCTTATTGTGAATACAAGAATAGGGAATAAGAATGAAATGAAAAAAAGAAAATGTATAAAAATAAAATTATATCAAATGGTCAGTGTATATCAAATAGCAGATAAGAGAAGGTATTGTCGTTTGAATTGTTTAATATGCGATCTTTTTTTTAACTTTCGTACTGATTTTTTTTCAAAAATTTACTACCATGGTAAAAATACATTTTTTTGATTCTAACAAAATATATCTCTTCTGTTTCACCCCCACCCCTTTAAGGCCTTAAAATTAAGTGTTCGTTTTAAAGTATATCAGTAAATATAATCATACTTACGTTTAGCGAGATTTTAATGCTCGAGAGAGAAAGGAAAAGCCAACGAGTGGGATTGTAGGAGGAGCGTCGAACGTATTGACTTTTTGCCACCGTAACATTTAGAGGGTGACTTTTCAGCGACTGGCTGTCTGCGGAAGGAAAGTCAGCCCCCTTTTAACTGCTAGACACTCCTCTCCCCGTCGCGCATACTCAGACTTATATATATATGTAGGGATTCATCAAGTTTTGAGTAAAATCAAACTACTTGATATTACTTGATATCTATATGTAAAGTACTAATCGAAGCGTTAAAATAGGGGAATCACCGAGGTTGCGACAGCAAGCAGGCACCCGATGACTTTAAAACTTTAAAGCCAACCGACACAGAATGGTCGTTATTTGAACGAATTTGCTAGTACCGTAACGTTTTTAAGAGTATTTCATCATCATTTTTGCATTAATATACTGCTCAATAGACTAGATTCGTGGGCTATGGAGCTTGACAATAAACCTGATCGAGATGAAACCGACGAACAGATTATAAATAGTATTCAAGCGGCAAGGGACAGTACTGAAGATATTTTAGAATGGTGGAAAAGACACGAATGTAGTTTTCCAAACCTTGCTGCAATGACCAAAGACTTTTTGGCACCGCCAGCTTCTTCAGCTCCAGTGGAAAGGCAGTTTTCTAGAACTGGTTTTCTGGTCATTAGCCTCGTGGGTTCTGTTCTGTTTCCCGACGCCACTCTAGGAACAGCACTGTTAATTAGAAGCCAACAGTAAAGGCTCAGGTGGGGATTCTTCGATGAGTTTTTTTTATAGATATTTATTGTTGATTGAAAAAACCAGAAATAAATGTCCGCCTCTAACGAGAATCGAACCCGGGACCTTCCGGTCACGAGCCCTCGACTCTAACCACTGAACCAACCCACCACCACTTGAGTTTGTTGTTTGTCTATGTATTATTGTCATTATTTCGTATTTTTATTTCATATTATTATATTCATTATTGAACTGTTTATTGGAGTTTCCGTTTTTGGATTTTTTTAAATAAAAGATTACATCTTTATATATATACATAGATATTTATTGTTATTGCGTTTTTGTAGTTAATCAGATTAATATCAAAAAAAACTATTTTTTCAAGAAAAATCTAGTAGTTAGCTTGAAAAAATTGATTTTCAAGTGGCTTGATATTAACTACTTGACTTGACTTGAATTTCGAAAACAAATACTTGGCTTGATCTTGACTTGATATCAAGTCAAGTCAAGTCAAGTTGCTTGAAAATCAAGTCAAGTCGTGAATTTGTGTATACATGTACCCAGAAACTCTTGGTTGATCATGACTAAGAAGACACTAGGTATCAGTGTTTTTAAATTAGTACGAATATTTTTGTATAATAGTTTGTTCTAACAAAAAAATAAAAAATAAAACAATGCTAATATGAAAGATGCTCAAAACATATTCAGGAATTAATAATGTCTTGTCCTCTTACCTGTAGCATCTCCCAGGTAGGTGTCAGTGGAAGAGGAGTTAAGGGGGGACTTGTAGCTAGCGGTAGTCCAGCCGTATTTGAGACATAGCTAGACGAGCTACCATCACTTGCTGCTGATTCCGCTTGCGATAATTTCGTGCCCCAAACCAGTTCCTACAAGAGAATACATGAATGCATATTTCGTCAGGGACACATTTCTAAATAATCAAATATCTTAACTAAAAGTAAATAATGAATAATCATCAACTGATCTTTTTAGGTAAACATTGTATGGAAGGAGGCGTGGTTGTTAAGGTTAGGTAAGTTACGAATTTCTAGAGGGCAAAGATACTATTTAACAAAGGAAATGAAGGTGGACAAATTTACTGGTGCAGATGCGTGAAAAAGCTGAATTGGTCCAGAGCCCTTCTGTGGTTTAACCAAGAGACATATTAAGTATAAATCTCTTTTCTTTAATCCGATTGGATTCATAGTTGACTTTGGAAAAACCTTGAAAACTCTGTCAATGTCAAAAACAAATGTCATCTTTTCCTTTCTTCCAAAGCACATGATCATCATCGTCATAGTCACAATGTCTTAACAGACATGTTGTGAACTCGTAAAATGCATTTACTCATTTTACGAGTTTCTCTTGGGATATCTTTAAGATCTTTAATGCAGTAGTTTCCCATTTGCTTTCTGCATCCTCATGCCGTTGACCATCAGATGTATCTACTGCTTCATCCATCCTTTAGGGACAATTTCTTACCCCAAGGACAAGAAGGTGCCCTGACTCTTGTCAACTCGTCCACCCAAAGCTGTTGGTTGAAAAGAGGTTACTGCTTATACCGACAGTAGTTCGGTGTTCCTTTTAGTCGCCTCTTACGACACGCAGGATATACGATGGGAGATATTCTAACCCGCCCCCACATGGAGAAATGCACACGGTACCTTTTTGTTGAACCTTTTTCATTCAAAAACTCACCGTTCTTACGATATTCGGCTGTCTCAAGTTAAATGGACCACCCGGTATATTTGATTGGCTTTTAGGATACTTCATTTATATGAACTTTACTTCTATTGGAATATTACTAATCCATACTCTATCATTATTATATTCAGCCTTTGACTTGAGTTATACATGTTACTTTATTTGTCCCTTTTCAAGGGCATCTCCGGCCTAGAAGCAAAGGGGGGGGGGGCAAGGTAGCAGTTAAAGAATATGAAACCCCGGTACAATTTATAGATCAGAACATATTTATAGTTGATTAGAAAAACAAATTCTAATTAAATGAAGCAATGTGGTTGTGTACAGGGCGTCCCATTTAGGGCACTTTTACGGGGTATCTCGGTTATTTTTGAAGATAGAGAGTTGCGGTTTTCGCGACTGTGTGCTACTTTTTTATGAAACTAAAGATACCGTCAACAAAATTATCATGGCGCTCTCGGTTTTTGAGATACAGGGTGAAATCGAAAACTATCGATTTTGGGACCACCCTCGTAACTCGGTTGTCTTTTATAATAATAATAATAATATAAAATATAGTTTATTTATCAATTACAAATAAAAAATATAATATTTAACCGTTCTTAATATAATAAATAAACAAAGATACACAGAAGCTACTTAAGTAGCTTGTTTGTGCAAATCGTCGCAAACGGGATGATTGTCTTTATTAATTAAAAATAGTCTGATCCGGTTTTAGTCACTGTTCGGGATAAAGTCACTATTGGTCACACATACACACTTAATAACATATTTTTAAACAATTTCTGCGCAATTGTTATAGATCAAATATCATTTCTATACAAATTTCTAATATGTTGTCTACCTTTAGTGTACATCCATGTTTTCAATTGTACGGCAAACGTTTTTTCATAAACACTTGTTCTTAGGTATGCTGGCAGATAGTTAAAAAATTTTGCAGCTAAACATTTGTGCCCAATTTCCTTTTTCATTAATGGAGTTGAAACAGCATTCAGTTGTTGCCTAGTGTTTTGTTGATGGGTGATAGTGTGGATATGTATTTTTCTTTTATTAACTAAACTTAAAACGTTTATAAAATAAAGACAGTTGCCTAACATCAAATATGTTTGATTCCTTGTGCAACTGATTTGTTGGAAACAACTTTTCTTTATCAAAAATTACTTTCATAACCCATATCTGTAAGTTCTCTAGCGCTGACAGATAACAATCCCGCACACCTCCCCATCTTGCTAAACCATAATTCAGCTGCGACTGGAATAGTGCGTAGTAAATAGTTTTTAACTGTTGTACATTAAGATAATTTTTGAGGTAGGCAAAACGAGTTACTAGGTATCTTATTTTACGAGTAATATATCTTATATGTTCATTCCACCTCATATGACTATCAATTATAATTCCTGAATATTTTTTTTTTTCGGTTTTACTAATATTCGCATCTCGACCTACATTGAGGTGATCAAAATTTGGCATGCTATATTTAGCGATAAAGTAATGAATTTTGTTTTAGCTGTATTTAGTGTCAATTTATTCAATGCAAGCCATTTGCTTATATCGGATAAGTCATTTTCTGCTTCAATTTTAATGCTTATGTTACTGAAAAGTGCAAAAAAGGGTCTTATTGATTTTTTTCTGTAGAATCCAGTGGTGTCGTTTGATTTTTTCTTACTCTAACCATTTTTCAGTTATGAAGCATACATATATATTTTTTAAATAGTATATTATTATTGAAGTCATTCGGAAATAATTCAAGCTTTTAACTCATCAAGTTATTTTGAAAATTGCGCTCAAAATTTCGTTTTTCCAATTTTTACTTTATGTAGGCCATGGTTAATCAACTATAAATAATAAGCATCTAAGCACAAGAGACTTCCTACTCAAATTCGAAAAAAAGAATCAAAATACATTTTTGTACTTAAAAACAAGCCGAATTCGAATTGGGCAATAAGCAACAAAGCTTATGATAAAATGCTCAGGTTTTCATCTTGGGAGGGACCTACCCCTCCCTGCCCCTCTTTGACGACGCCCTTGCCCCTTTTCAAAACTATATGGTCTATCTTTGAATATAATATCTCACATTTATGGTTATTATCTCTGGACAATATTTAATACGTTTTAGAAATGTGGTGAATGCTGCACAGCTTTGTAAGCAATTACGTCCCACCATTTTCCTAACAATTGACATCCTACTCACTTGACACTTCTCAGCGGACATCAAAATATGCAGCAAACCAGGCGGGGGGAGGGGGGTGAGGTGGAGAGAACATAGGAGGCAGGGGCAGACTATAGCAACAAACCTCCAAAGTGAGGTAAGGGATAAATATGGGATAATATATAGGGTCTCATTTAAAAAGATATGTTTGCTTCACCACGTAGTTATGGATCACCCTGTATAAATCTAAATATCTTCTGAGCAAGGAGAATATCCTTAGCTACAACTTTTATATACAACTTTTTTTGCTATCTTATACAGTAGTGGAGTTATCGACCGATCTGGTACTGTACATTTTTCAGGACTTCCTAAACCTTGACATGGTATATTTTTTTTAGGAGTTTTTTTCCCTCGGCCAAGATAGTTTGAAATCTCAAAAATTTTGCCGCATTTTCTAGTTGCTAGAAATGAAAAAAGCTCATTTCAAAATAATTTGAAAACATGGTGAATGCTGCACCTACAAATAGGTTGTAGCGAACTCCCACCATTTTTCAAACACTTGACATCCTACTCACTTGACACTTTTCAGCCGACATCAAAATGTGCAGCAATCCAGGCGGGGGTGGTGGGGGGTGAGGCGGAGAGAACATGGGAGGCAGGGGCATGCCGTTGTCCATCCGTGGAGGGCTTCCCCCCAGCGAAGGTGGCGGCGGAGGTAGCCCGAGCGCCTTCAAAGGAGGTGGAGCGAACAGACCTCCAAAGTGCGGGAAGGGATGTGCTGGAGGCTGACCTTGGTGATGCAAGTGGTGGTGATGGGAGGCGAGCAGTTTGGACTCCGTCGACGTCCCTGATCCGGAGGGCTGCAGTTTGGGCTTGCGGGGACCTCTTTCGTGCTGGACAGCTGTAATAGAGGTGAAAATAATTATTGTTGTTCAAGGTGTCGAATGGAGTAATGGATAACTCACAATTTGGTAATTTTCTACCCAAATTTAGTATAGTTGTAGTTATGCTATATGCTGTATACACGTACTCGAAATGGAGCAAATACACACATAAAAAGAAATTCTCAAGTCAAGAATTGTGATATTCTTGTAAATACATACAACAAGAATATCGGTTCTCACTTTAAGAAAAAATATTTGATGAGAAAATTATAGAAAATTTGTATCAAGAATAATATATTTTTGATTTATACACTTATTTTAAAGAAATATGCTCCAAAAGAAAATATACTTTTCTTTGCAACCAAGGCTATAATAATAATTTAATAACAAATATTTCATAATTTTATATCAAGATTATCATTTTTTCCAGCGGTGCCCAGTTTACTTCTATTAAGAATATAGACAGCTTGCAAATGCGAACCTTCATTTACAATACCTTGATTTAAAAATCAACGCTGTTTTACAAGCACACGCTATATGTGTCTCAAGTAAATCATTTACTTGACGTCTACCAACGTCGCAGTGCAACTCTAACCTCTCCATCCTCTCTACTCAACAGCCTGTTGCCCGTCCACGTCCGCGTCACCATTATCGGTTTTCGGATTGTCGCATTCGCCGCTGTCTTTAGCACCGTAGCGTAATACCTGCATCCTGGATCCTGCATAATAGTATTTAGTCAAACTGTTAAATAAATTGCCATTGCCACGTGATACCCGTGATACCACCGTCAACCATCAGTCATCGAATCTGCCGGTAGTGCTGGTCCACCGCCATTTGAGTCGCGTCCCAGTTCCCATCAGCTTCCTTATCACTGGATCTATTCAACCATGAATGAGCTATTAAAAAAATTGGGATGCGAAGACCTGACTCAGGTGTTCCTAGACAAGTACTAAGTATATTAAAAGTGATTTAAGAAATTTTGCAGAACTATTTTTCCAGAAAAATTTCTACATGCTCATAGAAGAGTTTGAATGCTCAAATTAATACCACTAGATTCCTCATCCAAGAATATCACAGTTTCAGAATAAAGTTGAGCAACTTGCGTCAAGTTTATGACATGCTCCCAGTTAAGATTATGAAATGCTTCAATCAAGATTATGAAATACTTCGGTCAAGATTACCATATGCTTGATTTAAAATTTTGGTATTCTTACTATCAAGAATTTCCCAGTTTTGCATTGAAGATATTTTCTCAATGTAACTCTTATATGGTCAAAGACATAGTATTCTCACTTTAAGATTAGCATAACTTTGCTGCGCGTATAGGAAGTTATGGTATACTTGAACTAAAGCATCTGTGCTCCATCTAAGAAATTATTTTTATGTGTGTACTCCCAGTTATCTACGCCTGCTTTACGTTTTTGTTTTATTGGCACGTTTTGGAACAGAGCTCAGGAAAAAACGTTTAAACTTGATAAAAAAAGGTCAATAATATAAAGTAAAACCCATAATTTCACAAATTACATAGTAATGATTAAAAAATCCAAGACAATATCTTTACATTACGCTATATAAAACTATAATCTGTTCAAATATGACGGCATTCTTATCATTAAAATTAATAGTCAAAGTTACTCCATAAGAGTGAAAAATTGAACAACTCATGGCTGGGCTCCATAGAATCTGCGGCTGAATCTCCACTAATTTGTTTCTGTCCTTACAGTAGATTGACTCCTAGCTCCTATTTGATTTTCGGCCGCTAAAATTTTGGAGCCACGTGTCATCAGGCAACTGGTTGTATTGGAAACCAGACATTTTTATTATTTTTTATATGGTCAGCCTCCCGCAAAGGCTGAAAGCCTATGGCGCTGTAGCAGCGTTGCGAGAGGATAAGTGTCAATGCACGTTCAATGTGAAACTCTGTAGGTTGTAGCCATCGGGAAACAAATTCCCCGGCAGCTCATTCCACAGCGTCGGAGTTTTCCAAAAGAAAGAATGCTGGAGAAGACTGGTTCGGGGAGTAGGGACCTCGACCTGGTAAGACTAGCGTTCCTCGTTCGGACGGCCTTCGGTGTTATTATCTGGGACAGTTACTTGAATATCTTCCGTGACAGAATCTGTAAAACAGCGATAGGCCACCCTTCTTCGACATTCCAGGCTGTGTGGAGGTCCTTTGTGAGGTTAGGCGTATCGATTAGTCTAATTGCTCTCTTCTGGATAGTGTCCAGAAACTTTAAAGAGTCCTTCGGAGCACATCCCCACACATGAGAGCAATACTCCAACGATGGTCGGATCTGTGCTTTGTAGAACAGCAGTATAGTTGCTCTGGTGTACACAGCTTCCTATAGCTGAACAAAACTCCAAGTTTCTGGGATGCCATTTTAGTAATACTGACGACGTGGTCGTGCCAGGACATGTTGTTGTTGATGTTGATCCACAAAAGCTTGACAGAAGGTTACTCGACTATTGAGTGACCCTCCATTTCCACAGTTGGTAAGCCAACGCGAGACTTCTTTGGCAGTATTGTTGCCTGAGCTTTGTGTACGTTAAACTATACTTTATTTATTTGATATCTACGTTGATCTGTGAGACATGTCGCTGTTACAGACGTACCGTTTCTGGGCTGATAGTGGCTTTCCTGCAGGCTGTCGTCTGCAAAGATGTAGATTGAATTGGATGTTATTTCCAGCAGCTCGAAATAGATACTGCATACAAACCCACTAAAAATACTTTTTTTCTTGCTGAGGAGGGGCGCGCGGCAATGTGTCTTAAGAAGAAACCGCCGCTGTAACAAAATAGTATCACTTCATTCTTTACGCAAGACCATAGCACATTGCCAAATAAAGTTAAGGGAATCATTCTTTCTAGTTGTAACAGCTCTAATCTCACATTCATTCATGATCTTTGCATAAAAAGCATTGGATATGGCGTAAAAGCACAAGAGCTGGCATCAGTGAGCGCGTCGTATCCAACAGCAGTAGTGTTCTTTCTAGTTGTAACAGCTCTAATCTCACATTCATTCATGATATTTGCTTAAAAAGCATTGGATATGGGACAAAAGCATGAGAGCTGGAATCAGTGACCGCGTCGTATCCAACAGTAGTAGTGTTCTTTCTAGTTGTAACAGCTCTAATCTCACATTCATTCATGATCTTTGCATAAAAAGCATTGGATATGGTGCAAAGGCATGAGAGCTGGCATCGGTGATGGTATCCAGCAGCAGCGGCAGTGTCAGCAGTGAGAGCGGGCACACATGCGGATGCGAGCTTGTGATTACTGGGGCCGAACGTGTCGCGATGTCGAGTCGAGCGTCCATCGCTAAGCCGCCGGTAATCCCCTCATCCTATAGTGTCATGTCATTCTGTCACCCCGAGGCAATCAGCCGAGGGGCGCGAAGGGGGGTTGGGGAAGAGAAGGGGGATACGACGCGATGCGTCGCGCCGGGAGGAGAGAATCAGTGAATCGGTATCACGATATAATAAATGCTATTTTCACTGTTTAGTCATACAAAGTATTCTAGGAATGGAATGAAAGATGCTTGCTTACTCCGCAAAAGGGAGATAATTCCAATCATTTGGTTCACAGAAAAATCAGAAAAATGAAGGGTACCGGCTGGATTCGAACCAGCGTCTCCAGCATTCTAGGCCGACGCGATACCAACTACACTATGATCCCCCGTGATGTAGCCGACATACAGCGCCGATACCCACCACTCTATTTCAGTCATCCAGAGAGATCTAGTCGGCTGTCGGGTGAATCTTCCACCGCTGTCTGCACGACGGCTCTCTTTCTTTTAAAGTACGACTCCTCAGTCGGCCAGGATTTCATGGAATGAAAGGTGTTTGGGTAACGATTTACTTTAGGGTACAGCCGTTAGGTGGCGCCCCTATATGTCAATCGAAAGGGCTCGAGGTGGGGAGCAATAATGTCTCCGGGATCAACACCAGGAAACAAAAGACAAAAAAGTTATGGAGAAAACAATTTCCCATGTTAAGCGTATGGGATTTTTTCGAAAATTTAGGGTACAGCCGCTAGGTGGCGCCCCTATATGTCAATCGAAAGGGCTCGAGGTGGGGAGCGATAATGTCCATGGGCACAACACCCGGAAACGAAAGACAAAAAATTTATACAGGAAACAATTTGGGAATTTTTTTGAAATTTTTCTTTCGCGTTAGTCGTTAAGTCATTGGAATCAAAAGAAACATGTTTATTTTATTTGTTAAGTAAGAAAAAAGCAACATAACCTAACCTAACCTAACCTAACCTACGTGGAAGATTTCATTCACTTTTAACGAGAAAGAAAAGTTCCCATAGACTTAACATCGGAAATTGTTTCCTCCATAACTTTTTTATCTTTCATTTCCGGGTGTTCTGCCCATGGACATTATTGCTCCCCACCTCAAGCCCTTTCGTTTGACCTATAGGAGCGCCACCCAGCGGCTGTACCCTAAAATTTTCGAAAAATTCCCGTAGACTTAACATGGGAAATTGTTTTTTTCCATAACTTTTTTGTCTTTCGACAATATTGCTCCTCACCTCGAGCACTTTCGATTGACATATAGGGGCGCCACCTAGCGGCTGTACCCTAAAGTAAATCGTAGCCAACAACACTACCAAGAAGTCTCACGTTGGCTTGCCAACTGTGGAAATGGAGGGTCATTCAATGGTCGAGTCACCTTCCGTCAAGCTTTTGGGGATCAACATCAATAATAATATATCCTGGCACGACCACGACGTCAGTCTTGCTAAAACGGCATCCCAGAAGCTTAGAGTTCGGTTCCACTGTAGGAAGCTGCAACAACTGCTGCTCTACAAGGCACAGATCCGACCATTGTCCGTCGTTGGAGTATTGCTCCCATATGTGGGGATGCGCTCCGAAGCACTTTCCTAGAACCAGTCTCCTCCAGCATTCTTTCTTTTGGAGAACTTCGACGCTGTGGAATGAGCTGCCGGGAAATTTGTTTCCCGACGGCTACAGCCTGCAGCGTTTCAATTCCAACGCTCACTGACACCTATCCTCTCGCAGCGCTTCTACAGCGCCATAGGCTTGCAACCTTTACAGGAGGCTGACCATTAAAGAAACTACGAATGTAGCCATTTTACATTATTGGTACTTATTTATTTCAATCTTCTGTAATGTTATTAATGATTTTAAGCCGTAATAATTAAAAATAGGATGAAATTTTCGTTCTGTTCCTCAAATCCCTTGCTACATATCAAGCATTACTGTTATGCCGTCATGACTTGTACTTTAGTATACCATTTTGTACTATACCTTATAACTATATCAACTGAAGACACAAGTTGATAACATTTTCAAATTATTCAATAAGCTTAAAATATGCTTCCGTTTCATTCTTAAGGGACTTTGTTATGTTATTTTCATAAATAACATGAATATTTAAATGATAAAGGTGTTATGTACAATACTTTTTACTTTTCACAGTGGCTAAAGGAGTCAAGGTAAGAAAGAGTATAAATACGGTTGTATGAAAAATTTGTTGAAGACAAAGAAGGACATCCAAAGAAAAAAGAAAAACAAATTAGTGATTAGATTAGTTGCAAGTTTTGTATTTTTTGCAATAAAAAACACCTATGTTTGTGTAAGTAGCTCTTTTTTCCATATGCTTTTAATACAGGCTATGCCAATTTTTCATATATAAAGGTGTCATGTACATTCAAAGTCCATTTTGCCGTGAAATATGAAAGTGTCTCCAAATTAAAAAAAACAGACGAAGGAAATACATAACATGAGCTTTAGAAATACTTGAACTATATGCCTCAAATGTGGTGCATAAAAAAGTTCCAATCGAAAATCTTTAAATCGATTTTTCTCAGAATAATTATTTTGTGTTATGACACCTTTATGCTTTGTGTAAATCGTATTCGGGAAATTGACGGGTCTAGGAGGCGGATTAGTATCTGCTCTGACAGTCAGGTAGCCATAAAAGCACTGAGTGCTTGGAAAATAACGTCGGGACTGGTCCTGGAGTGCAGGAGGGCTCTTGACGACATCTCAGCTAAACACAAGTTATCACTGATGTGGGTACCTGGGCACGCTGGGGTAAAAGGTAATGAAATGGCGGATCATCTCGCTAGGATGGGATCCGGCAACAGTTTTGTGGGCCCGGAACCAGCCTTAGGACTATCTGCAAACTTGATTAGGAAAACAACTGGAGAGTGGATCCAAAATTAACACTCTCTGAGATGGAACAACATCTCTGGTCATCTCCGTCAAGCTCGGGAACTATTAGCAGGGCCTGCAGAGAGAATAGGACGATTTTGTCTCTCTCTGGATAGGAGTAACTTGAGGTTGCTAGTAGGCCTATTAACGGGTCACAACACCTTCAGGCGTCACTTGTTCGTGATTTGGGTGGTCAACGACTCAACGTGCACGTGGTGTGGTGAAGAGGAAGAATCCTCGGCACACATCTTGTGTCGCTGTGAAACCCTGGGTTATCACAGGCAGACTATGCTGGGCTCAAGAACCTTGGAACCAATAGAGATAAAACGGATAGGACCTAAGAATGTACTTGCCTTTGCCAAAAGGGCAGGTCTTAGGAACTAGCGCGGATAGAGGCGCAAAAGGGCCCATCGTGTGGCCTATGCACCAGCCACATTCCGTGCTGGATAGCCTCTGGTCCTTATTCATTCATTCATGACACCTTTATCCACTTGTGCCTTCAACTGTTATCAGGTAACGACAACCTAGAACGAATACAATCAGCAGACCGTCTATCATGCTCCAGTATTTTTATGAATCCTAGAACAATTGAACAAAGCAATGTAATCGTAGCAGCTGTGAATAAAACAAACGAAAAAAGTTAAACGTGCTAAAGTTTTATCTGGTGTAATCCCTTCTATTCTTCTGTGCGACATTAAAGAGCGCAAAAATGAGCTGATTGTAGGGAGGCTGCTGCTGTGCAGACACAGCCACCTCCTAAGTAGAAAAACCCGGCTGATAAAAGACAAATCCCTTTTAGCACTCTTTTAAAAACGAACAGTCGCTCGATCTATAGTACGATCAGATTGGAAAACGAAAAAATTAAAACAATGGGATTTAAAGGTGCTTCTGATAATTAAGTTTGGTGAATAAAATTCTGCTTTACAAGATGATTACTGGACCAGCAATTACCTACGCATGATCAGCTTGGTGCTTCCTCACCAAAACGCATACGCGAAATCTACAGGCCCTGCAAAGCAGGATATTCCGTATAATTACTAACGCCCATGGTATGTTACCAACGATACCCTCCACAGAGACATTGACATCTCTTTCTTAAGGGTTAAGGCGCAATGACGTTATAGTCAAGCGGAATCGCACAGCAACTGTCTATTGACTACGGCTAAACTTCAGCTGTGTCAGTTATTTTTTCTATCTTTTTCTATTTTCTATCTAACTGGTGTTCCATTACCCAGTGAATACTCTTCACACCGTGAGGTGAGCAATCACTGGATCCGCGAATCGTGCGCCCTAGCAGACGAAAGGACCCAAAGGACTGCCTTCTGCATTCTGGCGGCTAAGATGTGCGCCGCCGCACGACATACCGACATTGCACGCATCATTCCATCTAGGAATCTAATTACCATAACCAGCAGACTAAAAGTGCAGTCTGGCCACAACCTGCGAAGCTGTCTGAGGAGCTCCTGATATTTGGTCTGCTTTTCCTCTTCCTTAGAGGCGAGGTTAATCTCGGTAGGAGCCGAAAACTCTATAACAAATATCGTCTTCAGTTGGTAGTCGAGAAGGACTATGTCGGGCTTGTTTGCCTGTACAAGCTCGAGCGTGGGCAGCGAGTAGTTCCAGTATGTCAGGTACTTCTCGTTCTCCACAATGGACTCTATATCCCCTGGAGCATATGGCACCACCGGTGTATCATCGATACCGTATGAGTGCCTTAAATGATAGTAGAGCACACGTAGAGCCGCGTTGTGCCAATGGACGTAAGCCGTCCCAGCGTACGTCTTACACGTCGACAAGAGATGCATAAGAGTCTCTGGGGCCTGTCGTCAAGCTCTACCACGGGTGTCGGGTACATCTACACCCATAACCCTTTTACGGTACACCAAGGTGTTGAAGACACGATCTTGGCAAGCCACCATAAAGCCCTCAGTCTCCGAATTCAACCCACTAGAACTTAGGAAAGAGAAGGTTAACTGCTCAGACAAGTCATACTCTTCTAGATGTTTGTACAAGATTACATGTAGGTATTGGCTTATTTTTATGAAGTCTTAAAAGAAAGGAGATTTCGGCAGTTTCAATGTGGGATTTAAATTGTGTGGGAGCAAGTCCCGTAATGGACTGCTGACACATCCGCGTGAAGTCGAGTGTGAGGTTGAGCTCCTTGGCTGTTTGTTTTGCAGCTCTAAAAAAGAAAGGCTCCTTTATCCGCATTCTCGTGCTCTCGCACAAAGCGGATCAGGGGATCGGTGCTGTTCGTTACATAGTAGGCAGTGGCCAATATCACCCTCTTGTGCAGACGCTCAAAACTCAATAGTCCACGCTCTCCAAGGTGTCGCGGAGGGTATATTCGCAGGACAGAGGAGAATATAGATGTCTCTCCATATTCATCCTTTTACCAGTCTTTGTGTTGATCTCTCACAGCTCTTTCACTGTCCAGTGGAGGGCACCACAGATGTATATAGCAAAGGGACCGTAACCATGTTTGTGGCCAGGGACTTTGTCCTTACCGCGCCCTCCCAGGTGTTAGTTATTATTATTGTATCTAGGGGAAGGTTAGCCAAAACAGGACAGTCTGGTAAAGCGTGATACCGGCAATTATTTTGAAATAAGGAGCCCAATCTGACAACTGCTCTTTATAACCGATGTAAATAAAGTACTTTCAGATGTAGCAGGTGGTTATTTTAATTAGGTACTTGTTAATCTGTGGTGAGTTACAAGTGATTATTTCGAAAAGAGAGGTTATACTATTTACTTTTGTGGATAGTTACTTGGGCAATTTTTGTTAAAAAAGTACAAGTTAAATAAAGTTGAGTATTTTTTACGATTTTTTACTTCCCTCACCGATAGGTGAGGGGTGTATTGTGATCGCAAAAATTTTCGATTTTGAGATAATACGCCTTTTGGGCGTCTTATGATGTCTACATGACGAAAATCCACGTCACTCATTTCAGTCGGTCTGTCTGTCGGTCTGTTGGTCTGTCGGTCCGTCTGTCTGTACGCGTTTTTCTAGCCACGTAATCTCAGTAACCGCTGCATGGATTGTGATGAAATTTGAGCAGCGATATGCTGTGGGGCCGTAGTAGGTAATGTTCCTATAATTTTGGAAATCGTTATACGGGGGGCGGAGCAATTAGTAAAAAACAAAAAATTTCAAATATGCCTCAAACTTCGTTTTTAGGCGTTTTAGGGGTTCCTGATCATTTTCTACTTTTTTTTTGGCGGGGGTGAAATTGGGGTGGTTATGGGGTGGGGGGTTGTAAAACTCAAAAATTTGTTCTATTTATAGAAGGCTGTCCATTGACCTGTGCAAGAAAGACCTAGCGGCATAATACCCTTTTTTAGGTCCATCCGAACATTGGCTTGCTTATTATAGAAATCAAGGGACTTAGAATTTGTGATGTATACATACGAGTGTTGTTTAGGATCGTTCTGTATTGCGTAACGCGAGGAGTTCCTGATCATTTTTTACTTTTTTTGGGTAAGGGTGAAATTGGGGAGGTTAGGGGGTGAGGGGTTGTAAAACTCAAAAATTTGTTCCATTCATAATAGGCTGTCGTCCATTGACCTGTGAAAGAAAGACCTAGCGGCATAATATCCTTTTTTAGGTCCATCCGAACATTGCCTTGGCTATTACAGAAATCAAGTGACTTAGAATTGTCTGATGTATACAGACGAGTATTCCTTTAGATCGTAGTAAATTTAGTAACATGGAAATTATGGAATCGATTTTAATGAAACGTAGACACAGTATTATTACCGTGGCGAAGATGAAAAATGCGTATAGTTATCAAAAATCGTGTCAGTGGCGGCGCAGCAATATAAATATACTAAAAATATAAAAATAGCTCAAACTTCGTTTTTAAGCAATTTGGGGGTTCCTGGTCATTTCGTTTCGTCCAGTTGAAGCTAGTAGAATAAAAATTGTGTCGTTTTAATTCCTACGGAGAGACTTAGGAAACTATTTACTAGTTTTTGTGGTTGATGTTTTTTGAGGACATACGAACGATTACTGGTTGCAAGGGATCTCAGACTATAGCTTCATGCAAAGGGAATATAATAAAATGATATCACTGTTATGTGTGGGAAGTACTGAGTCAATCAACTTGACTCCATTTTTTTGCATATTTATTGTGGGAGTACCGCTGCATCCACTTGGACTGAACTAAGGCTCCAGGACGGGGCTGTTTAACTTGGCACAGTTAAAGTGATAGGGGCTTAGCGGAAGTGAGGGAGGGAGAGCGGGCTCTCTTTTAAAATCTTAATCACTTTTCGCGCTTCGCCGTTCACCGTTCATTTCAGTCGGCTGCCGATGGATGCCGATGCCGGCTCCCGGTTTAATCTATTGATTTGAGCACATAGCGTCATCTGCCAGATACGGAGATGCTTTAAAAGATCACCCGAAGCGAAATAGGCCAACGATGGCATGCCGAAAGTGAAAATTATCGATATAACTTACGATTATTGATTGTTTTCCTCGTTTCTGTATTGTAAGGAAGGTAATCTGCCAAGATCACGCCACTTAGGCCCTGTTGGTGAACAACCAAACACATATTTCTAAAGTCAAAAAATACAAAATTTACGCTATGCACTCTCAAAAAGGATCACACGGTATACGCCAGTAGAAGCAGGCCACATAGCAGGCCATGCGTCTGTCATCATGACAGTAAATAACAGGCATGAGAAAAAGTCCGTCAAGCTGCGCGTCATTATCAGTTCTGTTCTAGTCCGAAATGCACATTCCTATTCTCAATTAATTAATTCCGTCATTCGAAGTAATATTTTCTCTGTTATTCAGATTACTTCGCAATTAAAATTTCATTTTGTCTTTGTACGCGTCTCCAAGGAACTAAAACTCGGCAGTGAACTTGGCACGCTGCTACGATTCGCTGTCATTCTTATTGATTCTTATATAGAAAACCTACAAATATTCCAAATACATTCAATTACGCCTGAAATGTGGGTGGTTTGATTTTCCCTGTCCTGCTCTGAGTCATTCTCCCACAGGCCCCACTGGACTCCTTATCCATTATACCTTAACCTGGACGTGTAGCCACTTAGCCAGCATTTTCCCAGAATAGATTCTCGCATTGATAAAACATCATCTTAGTCACAATGTCCTAACAGACATGTTGTGAACTCGTAAAATGCATTTACTCATTTTACGAGTTTCTCTTGGGATATCTTTAAGATGTTTAATGCAGTAGTTTCCCATTTGCTTTCTGCATCCTCATGCCGTTGACCAGATGCTATCTACTGGTTCATCCGCCTTTAGGGGCAATTTCTCACCCCAAGGACAAGAAGGTATCCTGACTCTTCTCAACTCGTTCACCCAAAGCTGTTGGTTGAGAAGAGGTTACTGCTTATAGCGACAGTAGTTCGGTTCCTCTTAGTCGCCTTTTACGACACGCAGGATATCCGATGAGAGATATTCTAACCCGCCCTCCACACGGGGTATTGATAAGACAGCTGGGTAATTACTCAGCAGGTTTTCAATAGTCTCATATTCCTGTCCACATCCCCTGCATAAGGGTGTACCTCATAACTTATTGTAGAGCTGTTACCTTAGCTGACACTGTCTAGTAACACAATCAGTTGCACTTCAGAGGTGTTGCCTCGACATGGACAGGTAGCTAGTACTTATCTACCCCCTCATTCATCATAGTGAGGATGTTTTAACAGACATGTTGTAAACTCGTAAAATGCATTAAGTCGGAGCTAGAGTATTGCCGACACGAATATTATCAATAGTTTTGAGCACTGTGGCTCGCCATCGTTCGCGATTTACTGTCAGTTCAGTGGCGCTCTTGATACTCATATCTAGCAACTGTTTCGTCGTATCCACCCAGTGTGTAGGAGAACGGCCACGGCGCCGCCCACTCGGAGCGTGAGCCTGAACTACAAGTTTCTCCATATTATCGCTTCTGTGAATATGTCCGAAGAATGTAAGCATTCTCGTCGACAAAATAGAGGATAGTCTCTTTGAATTACCGAGCTCATCCAGTATGGAAACCTTAGTTCGATGGGAATTCTCAGCATTCTCCTCCACGTCTACATTAGGGTAGCTAAAAAAAAATTATCAGTTGAGCTGCCCGAAGTGCGGCCTCTCAACGGTCTTGTTACAATGGATTTGTGGTTCTAGGGTTTTTAGGCCGGCGTCGTTTAGCGTTAAGACTTGACGTTCCGCCACCACGAGTTTATCGCATCTTCAGAAACTATTTCACTTCGACGACTTCCAAAATACTGACGGCTGGTGGCTCTGCGCCTGTATTTATTCCTATTAACGGTGACGTGGCCCAACCCGGTAGAGTTGGTAGCCCCGTTCCCTTGCGATATGGGGGATATGTCTTCAGGTCCTTTAGGATGGATACTTATGTCCGAGACCCAAATGTCGTGGAAACACCAACTGTCACTGTCAAAACAATTTGAAATGGACCATACGTATTAGAAAACCAGCAGAATATCTCTGAGGATTTCCTATATAAAAATGGTTCCCATAGAATTTGACCTATAATTTTACGGGTGTGAAGTCTGGGTAGAGATGCGAAAATAAAAATATTGATACCGGTACCAATTCCTTATTTTTTAGCCAAATACGCACATTTGGTTCGTACAGAGAATAATTGTGTGCAATTGATTACACCCCTCAATAATTACAGGGTGTCCATTT
Organism: Callosobruchus maculatus; assembly: GCA_951848785.1. Lineage (NCBI taxonomy): Eukaryota > Metazoa > Arthropoda > Insecta > Coleoptera > Chrysomelidae > Callosobruchus > Callosobruchus maculatus. The sequence continues at coordinate 1,556,437 of CATOUR010000160.1, forward strand.
AGTGTGTAATTCTTCGATATCTCGCAAGGTATACCTGATAGAAGAAAATGTCAAATACAAAAGCTTGGAATGCCTTAAAAAATATCGATGACAAAAATACTCGATATTAGTGCAGAAGTATCGAAGTATCGTTAGCATCCCTGCAAAAAATCATCCAAAAGGGGGGGATGCGCGTGTAATTGCCGCCAACCTGAGATTGTTTACTGATGAGAGAGCCATTTTTAAGCCAAATTATCCTGAACGGAGGATGCTAATGTCCGTTTTATCTGGACGATGCAGACTCGTTATACAGTGGGTCAATGAAGATGCGTACCGAGTTTAACCCAAATGGGGAAAGGATTGCTGCTGTTTTTAGTGAACGGTTTCTCGAAATTAGATGCAATTGGACTATGAGCTATTTTAATTCTTGTACCGTAGGTATATATGTAATGATTCTAGTTTCTATCTCAAATATTGGACCAAACGTTTGATAAACAAAATATCGTGAAAATGGGAGTTAAAAGTTATTTTCCTTGTATCCAACGATCCAGTACAGGACAAGGGAATGCGCATTAGTAGCACAGTCATGTCATTTTTGTCTGGTGAAAGTTATCGTTTCTGTCAAAGGCACTGTCGTGCTGTCGATCAGCCACTCCAACGCAATGGTCCTCATTTCAACATTCTGTACATAATCTCGAAACTGTCAAGTTTGTGGTCTTATTCTAACCTAATATTTGTGGTTGTTTTTCCTTCCCACACCGATAGGTGAGGGGAGTATTGTGTCTACATAACAAAAATCCACGTCACTCATTTCCGTTGGTCTGTCTGTCTGTCGGTGTGTCTGTCGGTCTCTCTGTTGGCGTTTTTCTAGCCTCGTAATCTCAGCAACCGCTGCATGGATTGTGGTGAAATTTGGGTACCTACCTATATGCTCTCCGTACTCGGTTGTTTAAACAGTATTTGTGCCGTTTTGCCATCTGCGATGATTCCGCGTGCTGGGATTGCGGAAGAAACGATGATGTGGAGCACACAATCTTCCACTGGTTCAGATGGCAAGCAGCCAGAGATAACTGCACCTCGTACCTTATTGTTTACTATGCTGTGGTGGTCACTTTAGAATGTGACAATCAAGTGAATAAAACACTTTTTTCTCCATCTAGCGACCCATTGAAGCGAATAGCCAGTCGCACGCACCTGGCGTGGTCCTGTGCATCTCTCTCATAGTCAGCGTGGGAATAGTCTATTGTAGCGCCAGATGACGTCGATAGCGTTGGCGTTATAGCGTCGACGCCACGTCTCGTTTCCTAGTAATACACCGACGCCGACGCCAACGTCAGCTAGAACGCCGCGCGACGGTGGCGCTGCAACGCGTTGCGTTTCGTAAAAAAATATTGACCGATACTTCACCGGTGGATGCAACCAAGTTGCGGATGTTAGCCAGAGGCGCTTCACTTGCACCGTACGTCACTGTTTCAAATGGTCTATTTCGAACTTTTATTGTTGGTACAATCACAACGTTTCTATTGATTTCCCATCTTCAATCTTCTTCAGCGACCCGTTTCTGTATCCTCATATTTTATTTTATAAGAAAACCTCAAATAATGCCACCCTAAGAAGACTAAGGCCCGATTTTATCAACACACATATTTAACAAAGACTTTGACAAAGCTTTTCTATTGGATGCTATTTAGCAAAAGCTTTCTATTGGGTATTGAGGGCTATGTTAATAAGGATCATCCAATAGTATTTTATCAATATTGAAAACAAAATCATAGCAGAACAAAGCGATTAATTTGCAAATTAAAGCCACATTTTCATGTTTACATTATAATTATTCTATAATTACTAATTGCAAGCTGCGATAATTTGTGACAGAATCATAAAAGTACCTAGTATCAATCACAGCAACTACCTTATTTAATAATTACAAATCCCACCTCCGTCAGTCAGATGGATTATAGAAAAAAATATACATACTTTTATGAAAAATCAATCTTTCATTTACTGGATGCATGTTTGTTATAGACCATCTTATAGAAATATTGACAGAGGATCTAAAGATGCAGCATTTATATAAAATATAAGGTTATACCCAGCTAAACAATGAGCTTTACCTTTCTGGATAGGCAACCAGTAATGCATATGTACGCTTGGAAAATAGCTTGCCTAACAGTTAAATCGTTTGGTTGACTTTTGAAATGTAACAAAATGCTATGTCTACCCCTTTTTACTATGAAACAAAGATATATTGCATGTATTTATAATTATTATCGATAGTAAATTGTTTTATCCAAATAATGCAATGAGTGAATTTCTTGTCATCATAGCATTTAAGCACAGCATGAGACCAGCGATCAAATGGAAATGGAATCTCTTTGGTTGAGATTAGCAACTGCTAAACTTTTGATCAAACCAGAAAATGCAATTTTTCACCCATTTGGGGTGGAAAATCAGACTGGAAAAGATACTAGATGATTTACAATGGTCGATTGTATATAAGGTATGTCATTTTTGAGCTTTTTGAGGTCAACTTCAAGAGAAATCAATAATTTTCAGAGTACTTTGACAGATGCATGTTCTTCTTCATGCTCTGATTGGTCAAAGTGTTTGTTAAATTGCGCATGTTTATAAACTCGGCCCTAAGCCTTGTGGCGGGGTATAGGCGTACAATAGAAAATTATAATACTTCTCAAAATTTTGAATAGTTCATGTTCTAAAGCCAGTGGCAATCTTAATCAGCACTGACACCTCACTCTTCCATATCTAAACTGAATCGTACCTGCTGACAGCTTCTTTGGCTTAACTTGTTGTTTTTGAGTACATTCTGCATGGTGAATTTGTGGTTCTTTTAGGCCGGCGTCGTTTAGCGTTAAAGCTTGACGTTTCGCCACCACGAGTGGATGGCATCTTCAGAAGCCATTTCACTTCGGCAACTTCCAAAATACTGACAGCTGGTGGATCTGCACCTGTATTTATACCTGTTAACGGTGACGTGGCCCAACCAGGTAGCGTTGGTAGCCCCGCCCGTTCGCAATATGGTAGTGTCTTCAGGTCCTTTAGGATGGGTATCCATGTCCGGTTGACTTTCTGTGTTTCTTCTTTCCTATTGAAATTATTATGATGTTTTTGTATTTCGATGGCTTCTCTTTGAAGTCTGGCATGGTATGAAGACGTTGCGGCAAGAACCTGAGTTTCTTCAAACTTGGTCCTGTGACTTCCCTCCTTAATCGCATGTTCGGCTACCGCTGATTTGTCCATATGGCCTAATCGACAACTAGCCTTATGTTTTGCAATTCTTGTGTTTATAGATCGCTTCGTTGTTCCTATGTATACACTCCCACATGTGCATGGTATGCGATATACCCCCGGTGTTGTGAGTGGGTCTCTTTTATTCTTCACCGTTCTTAAATATTCCTCTATTCTGTCTGTTATTCCAGGCACATAGGGTAGAAAAGCTTTTGCTATCGGTTTAGGTTCTGGTTTTGCCCTATTTCTTCTCATTGTTCTTGTTATTTCCTTTTCTGTGTAACCATTTGCCTTAAGAGCATTCTTTAGATGTTCCAGTTCGGTGTCGAGTTCTTCTGTTCGCACACTTTTCTAGCCCGTTCTGTCAAAGTTCTAATAATTCCGTACTTCTGTGATGGGTGGTGGTTTGATTCTTTATGTAAGTACCGGTCAGTATGAGTTGGCTTTCTATATACCTTGTGCCCTAATCTAACTCCTTTTCTTGTTAGAAGAACATCAAGGAAGGCGAGATTTTTGTTTTCTTCTACCTCCATGGTGAACTTGATGTTTTCATGCACGCTGTTCAGGTGTTCTAGAAATTCTTCGAGCTTTTCTCTTCCGTGATTCCAAATGACAAACGTATCGTCCTCATATCTGAGCCATATCTTGGGCTTGAATTGAGCGCTCTTCAAGGCTGCCTGTTCGACCTTCTCCATTACAAAGTTCGCTACTACCGGGCTCAGAGGGCTTCCCATGGCTACACCTTCAATTTGTTCGTACATGTTGGCGTCCCAGACGAAGTAGGTTGTCGTTAACACGTGCTTGAAAAGGTTTGTTCCAGAAACTGGCGTTGAGTAAACAATGGCGTACTTTCTCTAGAAATTTGTAAGCGATATTTTGGACCCATTTTGAGAGAAAGAATTCTTTTAAAAACCGTAGGAACAATTTTTCCTTCATTATTTCATGAGAAAGCGTAGTTTCTCCGAAAATATTTGTCATAACTGCCTGCAGTCACGTCAACGTGACAATACATTTTTTTAGTAGATCTAGGGCCGGTTTCACCAGTTCCTAATAAATGTCAAATAGCTTGTCTGTCACATAGGCCTATGTTATTTATAAGGCGTTATCTGACAGATAAGCTATTTGACACTTATCAGGAACCGGTGAAACCGGCCCTTATTGGCTATTGAATGTAATCTGTAGCTATCTAATTCTGGTCTATATTTGCTTAATTGATAATTGATTTTTTTGAAGTTATCACTCCATCGGGAGATTTTGAGAATTTTCGAAAATTTAGAAGAGGCCAAATTGCTGGCAAATGAGTCCCGTAGAAGATTATTTAAGAGGCATAATGCATTTGACATCTTGACATCACTCCAGGGATACTGTTAAGGCTGATGATTATCTCAAGCCACTTCTGGCAGTCTTTATTAGTGAACGACGGGGTAAATTTACCTTGCCGAAGTTCTTCATTTTCAATCATACTTACCAAATAATTTCTCTGGCCTGTCTTGAACAGGATGGGGTTTTATCCATTCTCAGGCACACTTTGCTAATATATTACAAGAATTACAAAATATAGGAAATAGGTTCATTTGAAAATGATAAGATGCTCGAACACTGACAGGTACCCTGAATGTTGACGATAAATATCAGCCATAGAAAGGTTAGCCAACCTCAAATGCTCTATTTTGATTGGTGTATCAGCCGATTAATCATAGACTCACGTGATTCCGTAGGTACTCATGAGGTGCTTTCTTTTTGCGTGCTTGATCTGGTAATTCTCACTTGTGACGTCATGACTCATTTCAATGGACCTTCCTTTTGTTTTCTGAATCTAAGTGAGATATTTTACCCCCACTTAAGCCCATCTGCACTAGCTCGAAAGGTAGATCAGTTGTCTCAGCTCAGATCATACAGATGTCAAATAAATGAGGTTGGGATTTTTTGTAAGTTTGTATTTCAACGAGTTTTGTGGTATATGGATAATCGATAGTGTATGGTGAACGACGATCTCTTCCAGAAACTTCATCTCTTCAGTCTGTTTGCGATTTCCGATTTACAATTCGAGTATGCCGTTGCCGTTGTAACCAGGAGAACTAGTAGTTGTTGATGTAAATGGTAGAATAGTAAACAAATTCACTAATAGAGAATACCCAAACCCAATAGAAAAAGAAAGCACATGTAAAAAAACATTAATCTTCAGTATTTATCATATTTAGATCAGTAGTAAATTAATAAACTCGAGTATTACATGACATGACATTTAACTGCACAAACACGGTTCCTTTAACCCATCTGAGCTATGAGGTTTCTAACTGAGCTAAGCCGTCTCATTTTTAAATGATCTGAGAAAGCACCTATAATTTTCTTGAGAATTCCATTTTCCATGCTTCTGAAGAACACCTTTTAACTTTCTTAGGAGAACACTATGACAGCTGCTATTTCTGAGAGAAACTAATTTTCTCGAATTCAAGAAACGGGTCCCAGGTGGCCAGGAAAGATCGCCATTTTCCCGGAATAGAAACATTTTCTCAGATCTCTGAATGTCTCATTTTAATATACTATAAATTACGTAAAGTTTTGCCAACACGAGTGGTTGGCATACCCAGAAGCTGTTACCTGTTCCGCGGCATTAAATGAGAATTCACCTTTATTTTGTCGGAAAGGCTAAGAATCACCCTGTATAAGTATATTAGTAATAATAGGTCAGTGGAAAGTAACCTCCAGGCATCCTCACCGAAAGAACTGCAATAGTTACCGATTGGGAATCACCGCATATGTCAGGAGAGAAAACAAGCGGTTCATAAATACATGCAGCAGCTATTAGTCTTAATAACGATTGTTGTTCTTTAATATCGTTGAAACAACAGGTTCATCGCCGACTAGCCTACTTCTATTACGTTGGTCGCTACATCTGTTGTTCCGTCAATATTTTTATTTACGTATTGGATCCAGAACAGAGAAGCGATTCCGATGAAATTTTGGTTTCAAGCTATTTAGTTCCTGCGATTGGATGCTACATCCTAACGGAAATTGCATTTTTGAAGTTCATGGCATTTTGGATCCAATTATTATTATGATTTATTTACAACGTACTACATGAGATACAAAAAAAGCTGAGCAAGTCTTGGGGATGTGGCCAAATTTTGAAAATAAACTGTGGGTCACTGCATCAAGGAGACTCTGGTGTTAACTGCCATGCTTTCGGTAATGCTTATTACCATCTTCAGGGATTTCTACAATAGTTATAAAACAAAAAAAAAATGAGTTTAAAAATGTTATAATTGAATTCATCAGTCTATTCACAACGTTGAGGTTTGCTAATGAAAAAACAGCACTGCATTGAATCGAAATCGTCAATTTTCAAAAAAATATTTGCTAGTCTTTGAAAATTGACCATTTGTACTAGAGCTGGCATATTAAGTCTTTGACGACACAATGAAGTGCTATTTTTTCATTAGAAAACCTCAACGCTGTGAGTATACTGATAAATTTATTTTCTTTTCTTCTAGCTGTTGTAGAAATCCCTGAAGATGGCAATAAATATTGCCGAAAGCATGGCAACACCAGAGTCTCCTTTATGCAGTAAGTCACAGTTTCTTTTCAAAATTTTGGTCACAACCCCAAGATTGTCTCATCTTTACTAGGTTCTTGGCCATAAGCTCCTTTGGTATGAGATACAAACTGTAATCAAAATGAACCTATATATTATATTTTCACGCTTGATCTTTATGACATATCATTCAGCAGTTTTTCCTATACCTTCAACTTTTCTAGTCTTCCTTGGCTCTGGTTTTGGTGTTGTCTTCATCTACTCAGCTACTATGGCCTTCGTCTGTTTCCTTTATGTCATCTTTATGGATTTAGTTATAGCCTCTGAGGTTACAGCCAACAAGTTTTTGTCACACTTTTTCTCATAGTTTCAATTCTTTTGCGTTGTATGAACATAAATAGACAAGAGAGACAGAGTGAGAGAGACAGAGAGAGAGAAAGAGAGAGAGAGAGAGAGAGAGAGAGAGAGAGAAACAAAGACAGAGAGACAAACCGAAGAGACAGAGAGACAAAGACAGAGATACAGAGCGACAGAGACAGATACAAAGATAGGAAGAGAGTCAGATGTAGATGCAGAGGCAGAGACACAGACACAGACACAGGCACAGATAGAGACAGAGACAGAGCCAGAGACAGAGACAGAGCCAGAGACAGAGACAGAGACAGGGACAGAGACAGAGACAGAGACAGAGACAGAGACAGAGACAGAGACAGAGACAGAGACAGAGACAGAGACAGAGACAGAGACAGAGACAGAGACAGAGACAGAGACAGAGACAGAGACAGAGACAGAGACAGAGACAGAGACAGAGACAGAGACAGAGACAGAGACAGAGACAGAGACAGAGACAGAGACAGAGACAGAGACAGAGACAGAGACAGAGACAGAGACAGAGTCAGAGACAGAGACAGAGACAGAGACAGAGACAGAGACAGAGACAGAGACAGAGACAGAGACAGAGACAGAGACAGAGACAGAGACAGAGACAGAGACAGAGACAGAGACAGAGACAGAGACAGAGACAGAGACAGAGACAGAGACAGAGACAGAGACAGAGACAGAGACAGAGACAGAGACAGAGACAGAGACAGAGACAGAGACAGAGACAGAGACAGAGACAGAGACAGAGACAGAGACAGAGACAGAGACAGAGACAGAGACAGAGACAGAGACAGAGACACAGTATTTCAAAGGGGAAATTTCACTCTGGAGGAAGCTGAGAGATCGAGAACGTCACGAATGTCAATTACAGAAGAAGTCATAGTTTGTGTCTTTGATGATGAGGATACACACGTAGTTGTCAGAAAATTCCTATATGTGAAGAAGAAAACAATAGACGTTTTTTTTCAAATCGAGTGAAATTGTGGAACATGTCGTTTTAGATACACAGAGCACAGACTCAGCTAAGTGGCATACTAAAAAGTATCTATCTAATGTTAATGGATCTATGAAAGACTGCGACCAAAGTCAGAATGAACACCTGGTTCTTCCATCACGACAAAGCTCTAGCTCACCGCGCTAAGGCCTGTACCCAATATTTGAGCACGACAGGACTGACATTTTCGCGGACACTTCCTGCAGTCCAGACATTACTCCTTGTGACTCTGCTCTGTTTCTGCATGTGAAAATCAAGCTAAAAGTGAGGCCATTTTCAAGCGATAAGGACCTTCTGCGGGCTTGGCACTAGTGTGCTTCAATCCTTTTGTGAGATTTGGCAGAACTGGTTCGAAAAGTGGTTTTAGAGAATGAATTTAATGTAGAGAAAATTGCTTTGCTTGAATGAAATGAATGAAAATTACGTCTTTTCTGGTGTATGAACCTTTAAAAAAATCCACCTCCATATAACATACTCTGAAAACTTTTAAGAACATTTTTCACTCGATCTGCCTACACAGTGGAAATATGAAACGTTGACGATAAAGATACTCCGATACATGAATAGTGGTGCACCTCTAATCCTCCAGTCCGTTCCGTGTACCTTTGTGCTTTCTGCGCCATTAATATTTCATATAAAATGGCTGGCAGGCCGATCCCTGGAATCCTATTAAAGAATTCAGCATCATCAGAGGAGCTTTGCGTGCTGCTTCCTTTTGCCCTCCCTTTCCGGGAAATATCTCATTCCCGGGCGGTCTGGGAAGCCGCTGCCAGGTCCGGATTCAATGAATAATATACTATACAGGGACTGTAATTCCTTAGACAGCTATCAATCAATAAATTTTACTTATTCCAAATTATCATTTAGCGCTAAAAGCTAACTTAGCTGTCCCATACCACCTACGGCGGCTAAGGTCAATTAACTAGCTAACCATAACCACTGCATCAGACGGAAAATTTAAGGAGGCTGATCTAGCTATCCCAGAACTGCAAAAAGCGGAAACGAAATCAAATTCAAGTAACTATCTCCTCGAAAAGTACTACGTTAAAGTTTGGGTCAGGTAAAGCCATCTCAACTAGCCGATCCACCACCTGCCCGAGATAGCAAAATATCTTGTGACAAAAGCTATCTGAACTAGCTAGTCCTTCGACTCTCTAAGATGGCAAAATTTGGGATAGCAGCAATAAAACTAGCTACCTCCAGCTGCCTACGACGTCACAACGTACTGTGTAAAAGGCCAGTGAAACTAGCTCATCCCCGAAAATGCCTTTAATGGCAAGATATAGAAGAATATAGTGCAGCAAACGCTAACTAAACTAGTTAGTCTCCAACTGTCTACAACATCAAAATTTAGGGCAGCAAAAGCCAACTAAATAGCTACCTTCATCTGCCTACTACAGCAAAATTAAATTAAACTAGCTACATTCAGCTGCCTACAACGTCACAGTTCCCTGCGAAAAAATCCAGTAAAACTAGCTAATTGCTGCAAATGCCGTCAATCATAAAATATACTGCAATAAAAGCTTATTAAACTAGCTAGTGTCTAACTGCCTATGTCGGTAGAATTTAGGGGTGCAATATCCAACTAAACTAGCTAATCACTGCAAATGCCGTTAATGGAAAAATATAGTGCGACAAAAGCTAACTGAACTAGTTACTTCACCGTCCAGCGGTCTACGACATCACAGTTTACTGTGCAAAAAGGCAACTAATCTCCGCAAATGACTTTAATGTCAAAAAACACGTATAGTGCGAAAAAAGCTAATAACTGAACTAGTTAGTTCGCCGACTCTCTATGAGGACAAAACTTAGAGAGGTAAACGCTAACTAAACTAGCTACCTCCGCCCTACAGCTGCCTAAAACGGCACAATTTACTGCGTAAAAAGCCACATAATCTAGCTAATCCCCTCAAATAACTTTAATAGCAAAATATAGTGTGCCAAAAGCTAACTCTCAACTTCCTACGACGCCAAAAGCCAATCGAATTAGCTACTCCTAACCTTACTGACACAAGGAAAACCAAATGAACCAGCTAACCACCTTCCTTATCAACTTTCTGCGAGAAAAAATTTCAACTTAACTAGCTAATATCATTCTTTATACATTGTGCTTATTAAGGTTCATCTGACTAAACGCATCGAAAGATTTAGATATAACTACACATGCACAAGATACTGTAGTATTAACATTGCTTTTCTTCTATAATAGGGTACTTGCAGAGGTCGTGAAATCGTCTCGGGAGTATACGCAGCGTAAAGAAAACCATATCAAGAAGCAGTAGGAAACAAAAAACATGATTCTACTGACGGCCAAAAAAAAGATATTTGCAAAATAAAATAAGGATATATTCAAATTTTTCCACGTGACTTAAAACAAGGGCTGACGTCACAGGTATCTTATCGATATCGACAATCGATACTGCTACAGCGCAGGTCAGTGAGATTCAACTTCAAACTAGAGATGATCTGAATTTTTTAACAATGCGACTCAATTTATTGATACTTAAACATATTTGAAACAGGCAATTAACCAACTAGCATTTTCGTTGCAATACATTTTTATATCTGATAGGTATCACAGTTCATCCTGTTTATGACCGAGATTCGCAACTAATCGAAGCCATCATTTTATTTCGGCGCATCCCATTATGAATGAATCCAAAGATAGAATCTAATTCAAGCCCAACCCTACAAAGTGAATTAGTAATCTAGCCTAACTTTTATTCTTTTGACTTTTGTACTTTTCCATGTGAATGTGTTTTGTGGTTATAATGATTAATGTCAAAATGTTAGGTTAGCACTGGCTATCGATATCGAATAGCAATACTTTACATCCCATCACTATAGGATATCACTGACGTCAGAGGTTGTTTGCGTGGCATTTTCCGGCATTTGAAATAATTTTTGAAATATCTCTCACAGCCGATTCCAAAAAACCAAACAAGTGATTTTGTCATGTTTACTAGGCTCTAAAGAACGCGTAAACGACATAATATTTTTTCTGCAAGTACCCTATTTGTGAATAAGTAAGGATATTGCATCTTATGATCCATGATAAAATGTTGCTGAAGCAACCTAACATGCCAAATTTACATAGAAAAAAGTTAAATCTGGCTCTATGTCAAGATACTTTATTGAAATAGTATTGAAGTTTTGGTACACAAACTGAAAGTACAGCTTGAAACGAAGTATATACGATAATTACTCTATACATCAAAAAACGCGACGTTTGTAGTATAGTACCACCCTAGGCTGATATTATATCGCATGATATGAAACAATGTAAGTAATATTTTTTTAAAAGCACCTTCCATAGATGGTCGTGGGAAAAAATGTTTATTTTTGAGAATATATACGTAATCCGGTACTGTCTTCCGCCGTGGCATGGCGGGAGGCAAGCTTCCTTACTTGTTGGGGTGTCCTTTTTGTAAGCGTTACGCGGCACAAAGCTCACTCAATCACGCCAAATTCGGTGGTTACAAAGAGCTTCGCTCCCAGGGTAATTATTCACTTGACTGATGTCGTTCACCTCCGAAACGTTATAATTCACTCCAATAACTTTTTGGGCTTTGAGGAACGAGTCGTCAGCTTTTCTGAATAATTTCAAAGCTGTATTTAAATTCATTACATAAAAGGATTTATTTATATAATTGATTAATTATTGCCGTTCTCTTCTGTTAGGTCAACTGTCCATAAGACTGATGGTATCCACTTCCAAAAGGGTTATAATTCGCTTCAATCATTTGTTGGGATATTAGAAATGAATCATCAGCTTCTCTGAATAATTTGAAAGCTTTGTAATTAATTATATTTTTTTGTCCTTACGCTAAATAGGTGTTAGTTGTGGATACCACAACTAGGTGGTAAATGATAATCACTAGGAGAGATCTCTACGCATGACTTAGTATTGTTCCTAACATCGCAGCCTCTTGCATCTAGTTGGTGGTTTTGGGTGCGATCTCCAATCGTTTCAAGTGAGCTGAGGTTTGCTTGTTAACAATGCCATTGGCATTATGGACACTTTGTTTATACTCCACACATCATTCATCTCGTTAGCTAGATATTGGTACTTTTCCCTTTTTTTTCTACATAATGCTCTTCCGATATTATTATCCAAAGGAACTGCGAAACCGATTATTATTTTCTTTTTACAAAAAGGTGCTACTCAGGCTCCCGCACAGCGAGCTGCAGTCCCATTACGCATCACACCGTGAGGTGAGCAATCACTGGGTCCGCGAATCGAGCGCCCTAAAAGTAGACGAAGAGACCCCAAAGATGACTGCCTTTTACATTCTGGCGGCTAAGCTGTGCGCCGCCGCACGGCATACCGGCATTGCGCCCAGTGCACAGAGCAGCGTACTCCTCATTCTGCCTAGGGATCCAATGACGATAACCACCAAATGTACAGTGTAGTCTGGTCAGAGCCTGCGAAGTTGTCCGAGCAACTTTCATAACCCTACTACGGTATAGCAAGGTATAAAGACACTGTCTTGGCAATCCATTATAAAGCCGAGTCTCTGACTTCAACCCACTAGACCTTAGAAAGGAGAAGGTCAACTGCTTAGACAAGCCATGCTCTTCTAGACGTTTGTAGAAGATTCCATCCATCAACTTATCCTTATGATATTATAGTACATATTATTTTGTTTTTCTTCTCCCAGATCAACTGTTCACACCCTAAGAGTTTACAATTCTCTCTGAAAATATTTTGCTGTTCTAACCCCCACACCTTTCCACTTCAAGCTCACCCCCTCGATTTTAGAAAACCGAACCACGTAAAACTTATCTAAGTACTTCACATATTAAGTGCTAGTAGCTGATAATAGTTTTATTTCTGCTAATCATTCGGTCTCGCTGCCATAGCTGATGAGATATTTCGACATGCTGGAAAGTGTTTGAAAGTAGCCAATTCGTACCCATTCGTATAGGATTATTTTTAATTGGAGCGTGTCTGAATCTAGCCGAACTTTCAATCATATAATAGTCGGTAGGCCAGTTATACATTTTCAAGCGCAAAGTGAGCATTATATATCGTAGATCTGCTAATTGCTTAAGGATCCTGGGTTTCACCACCACGGTACGTTGTCACCTGGTTGACCTGGTTCTAACTATAGCGACGCGGTGGCCAAGAGATTGTGCCACGGGGTCCAATTCAGGGCAAATATCGTTCATTTAAATGGCTTTGACCTGATTTTTTCTTCTGGGGCACAACGAAACAGAAAGTTTGTATCGACCGAATACACACGAGGAGCTTATTAGCAAAATTATTCAAGTAGGAAATGAATTACGAAATCACAAAGCGATGATGAGTCGCTCTACGCAACATATATCAGTACAACATCATGTCTGCAACACCAAGGAGGACATTTCGAACAATGGTTGTAACATTTGTCTCCTTTTTCCCAAATGAAATGCCATGACCTCTAGGTATCCTGTTTAATTACCTTCTCTACTGTCGGATTAGACAATAAAGGCTCATATTCGAACTATCATAGCTTCTAAACTACTTTACTTAGGGCTAAGATGTGCTATATTTTTTTTATGAAACACCATGTACTATCAGTACAACGCTCGTGCATCAATTAAACAAAAACAAAATGGCTGCCATTTTATAACGGTGAGAGAAAAACTAATTTTGAGGAGTGATTTGTCGATAAAAATTAACATACTTTATCGCCCTAAATGCTCAGACATCGATGACCTGCCACATTGTATATAGCGTGAGCAATTTAGCTGCTATGAATAGATACCCAAGCTTTTTCCTAGCAGCTGTTGCAATTGATGCAACGTATTCACGCCAGATCAGATTTTCTGTAATGTTGACTTCTAACAGCGGGAATGAGTGACTTCTTGATAGATATTACATTATTGAGCTAGAGAGCTTTTTATGACCTATAGCAATAAATAATAATAATTCTAATAATATCTGACTGAGTTTCATAATTTCATCGAGGAGTATGTTAAATAACCAGAGATGAGAACAGTAGTACAAGTGAAGCATCGCAAATTCGAAAGAGCCGAAAGAAACGTAAACACAAGGTCCATGTGCTGCATGATGTCTTCTCCATTCCTATTTATGCTTCGTCTTTTCTTTTGTAATAGTGTTCTGTTGGGTTCCATTATCGCCATTTTGAAGCTTCCTCATTTTTAGTTTATACATGTGTGGTTTTCTTGTTAAGTGTGAGTCAATCTGTGTTATACAAGGGTTGCCCTCGTATATCGACTCTCATATGCAGTTGGCATTAAAGCGCGCTTATCTGGTTAGGTGAAGCGAATGCGCCTTTGCGGTCCGCCAGGAAGTTTGCTGCTTTTTAACGGCGACTTCCTTTAGTCTGCCGTTTCCTCCAGGTAGCAGATGGTGCACAGGCAAATATTTTCTGCCGCCTACTCTCATTCTGTGTTATGTTGTCATTTCTTCTTTTTTGAAGTTCATTTTTAATGTCTGGTTTCTGCAGCGTGTCTACGTCCATCTGATCATGGCTGCACTTCTATTTCAATACAAAGACGAACGAAGGAGCCATGTCTGTGGAGCGTCCCAAATTCGAAAGAGCCTTCCCACGTAAACACAAAGAGGTGGGTAGGGCGGCTTTCGGTAGCGGCTTCTGATGCCGTCGGCTTTACCTTTCGACTGTTCCGGATCTTCCGGGCAGAAGCCGCCTTCGGCTCCGGCGGAACGTCCGTTCGCCAGCCAGCAGCGACTTGATTAATGGAGTCTCTAATCCTTAGCCGGATTACATCCGGGCGGTTGGCCGGGTGGCCTCAAGCGGAACCCACCGACATGACAGGCGAGCCTTTCCAACACAGGATCCTTTAGATATCTTCTTCCTTTTCCTTCACTTCACTTAGGATATACCCAAGTATTACAGGTTGTCAGTAGGTTGGTAGTCCATCAGGAGTATATAAAAAAATGTAGTCAAGTTGATTGACTCAGTACTTCCCACACATAATGATATGATACCATTTTGTTATTTTCCCATTGCATGAAGCTATAGTCTGAGACCCCTTGCAACCAGCTAACCGTTCGCATGTCCTCAAAAAACATCAAATACAAAAACTAGTAAATAGTTTCCTAAGTCTCTCCGTAGGAATTAAAACGACACAATTTTTATTCTGCCAGCTTTAACTGGACGAAACGAAACAATCAGGAACCCCGAAATTGCTTAAAAACGACGTTTGAGCTATTCTTATATTTTTAGTTTTTTTATTATTACTGCGCCACCAATAACACGATTTTTGAAAACCGTACGCATTTTTCATCCTCACTACGGTAATAATGCTGTGTCTAAATTTCTTTAAAATCGATTCCATAATTTCCATGTTACTAAATTCAGAACGATCTAAAGCAATACTCGTATGTATACATCAGACTTGATTTCTGTAATAGCCAAGGCAATCTTCGGATGAACCTAAAAACGGGTATTATGCCGCTAGGTCTTTCTTTCACAGGTCAATGGACAGCCTATTACGAATAGAACAAATTTTTGAGTTTTACAACCCCCCACCCCCTAACACCCCCACCCAAAAAAAAGCAAAAAATGATCAGGAACTCCTAAAATGCCTAAAAACAAAGTTTGAGCTATTTTTATATTTTTAGTCTTTTTATTATTGCTGCGCTGCCATTGACCCGATTTTTCCAAAACATACGCGTTTTCCATCCTCGCCGCGGCAGTAATAATTTTCGCGTTATGCAATATAGAACGATCTAAAACAACACTCGTATGTATACATCACAAATCCTAAGTCCCTTGGTTTCTATAATAAGCAAGGCAATTTTCGGATGGACCTAAAAAAGGGTATTATGCCGCTAGGTCTTTCTTTCACAGGTCAATGGACGGCCTATTATGAAGAGAACACATTTTTGAGTTTTACAACCCCCCACTCCCTAACCACCCCAATTTCACCCCCACCCAAAAAAAGTAGAAAATGATCGGGAGCCCCTAAAACGCCTAAAAATGAAGTTTGAGGAATATTTGAAATTTTTCGTTTTTTGCTAATTACTCCACCCCCCGTACAACGATTTCCAAAATTATCGTAACATTACCTACTATACGACACCGCAACATATCGCTACCCAAATTTCATTACAATCCATGCAGCGGTTACTGAGATTACGGCGTTAGAAAAACGCCAACAGACAGACAGACGGACAGACAAACCGACAGATCGACAGACCGACAGACCGACAGACCGACAGACCGACAGACCGACAGACCGACAGACCGACAGACCGACAGACCGACAGACCGACAGACCGACAGACCGACAGACCGACAGACCGACAGACAGACAGACCGACGGAAATGAGTGACGTGGATTTTCGTTATGTAGACATCATAAAACGCCCAAAAACCGTATTATCTCAAAATTGAAAATTTTCGCGATCACAATACTCCCTTCACCTATCGGTGTGGGAAGTAAAAGTAGGAAAGAATTTACTTGAGTAAATTCAAACGGCGGTCTAACTGTGGAATTTGTTAGTATAAAAATTTAAGCTTTTTTTTAAACCGGAAGCGATATTGATAAAACCAGATTTTTCCCGGACTAGCTTTTTCATGCTGATTCCGAATCTGTATTTAGTTTTTCTCTAGCACCTGTAGTTTTGGATATCTTTTGTATACGGACAGACGGACGGACGGACGGACGGACAGACAGAAGCTCTGCATAAGCTCTCTTAGTGACTTCATTGAGTCAGCGAGAGCTAAAAAATCATTATCATCAAATCATTAGTTATTGTTGATGTTGATTCCCAAAAGCTTGACGGAAGGTGATTCGACTATGGGGTGACCCTCTATTTCCACGGTTGGTAAGCCATCGTGAGACTTCTTTGTAGGCGTTGTTGCCTGAGTTTTTTGTACGTTGAACTGTACTTTATTTGCTAATCCCCACTCGACAATTGTTTTGATAGCAGCGTTGATCTGTGAGGCATGCTGCTGTCGCAGACGTACCGTCTCCTGGGATGATAGTGGCTTGCCTGGTTCCATGCACGACACTAACGTACTGTCATCTGCGAAGCTGTAGATTGGATTGGATGTTACTTCCAGCAGCTCGTTGATGTACAGCAGAAACAGTGTAGGGGATAGGACAGATCCCTGAAGAACACCGGCGTTTATTGAAAATACGTCTGATGAACAGCCCTCGACTGCAACAAACAGAGATCGGTCGTTCAAAAAGCTATTCAGCCACTGGCGCAGGCCAGGTGGTAGTCCATAAGCAGCAAGCTTCGCCAGAAGTCCGTCATGCCATACTCTGTCGAAAGCTTTCGACATATCAAGTGCAACAACACGGGATTCGCCATGATTGTCAATTTCTCTGTTCCACAAGTGAGTGACGTAGGCAAGGAGGTCACCTGTAGACCTGTGCTTACTGATAGACATCAATGAATGATGGTAACGTCGTCAAAGCACTGCCTTTGGTATCTCTACTGCCTAGCATTGGATCCCTTTGCAGCGCGCTGTACCCGCTCCTTGTGCCCCCTAACCTCCGCCCGTGGTTAGAGCGTGGGAACGTTCAGCTGCGCTCAGGGCGCGGTGCTCATTAATGATGATGTGGCTGCCGCTGTGCGGAGCTGTGCTGCTGCGAGCGCTTCTGCTGCTAGCATGCCATCGTTTTCGGCCTCCGGACTACTCAACTTCTCGCTATAGCCAGACACAGAACGCTACCCCTCTCTCTCTCTCCCTTCCCTTCTCTCTCTCTCTCGCTCTATACCCGCCTTCCACACCGGCCGCTGGCTGTAGCAACTTTGTTCTCTCTCTCAAGCGGGCATTGGCGACACTGCGTGAGGGGTCAACGATGATAAAATCATACTTTTACCTGGTGATTTCAAAAATAAGTTGTCGAGGATTATCAGAAAAAATGCGATCAGTACTTCCAACATGTTCTCGATACTAAAATAAATTTTGGTTTTACTCCATCCCCACTCCACTTTTCAACACAGCCGCATATCGACGCTGCTAATAGGTAGTTTTCGTTGTTCTTAATCATGGCCGACTCTACACTAGGCCGGAGCCTTAGATGTGGCAAGGTGGCTTAGCTGTCAAATAGTAGCCCTATAGTTTCAGAATAATTATTACATTTTATATGTATTAGAGTTCATCTCGGTTAATAAATTAAGAAAAATACTTTTTAGAACTACTACTACTAATACCACTTACATATGATGTCTGGTTCATCGTAGTCAAACACTACAAAATAAAAATAAACGCAACCTGTTTCCTGCTGCCACTTCCACTTCCACTTAAATGAACACTCAATTTACTTTGTAAATTGTCACTTGAGCTAGAAAAATTCAGATGAGTTCTATTAACTGTATCTTTCTGTGATATTTGGGAGGTCCAGAAAACATTGTAGGTACCACATTGTGGTTTAAAATAGGTCTTATCCTTTGAAATGTTTGTAAATTATTGTCTTTATCCTTATAAATATAACCAGCCCTACCGAGGAATACCTTTCACCCACTTCTGTTTATGTCCCTTATTGGACGCACAATTCCCAGTGCAACCTGGTACTACACACTTTGCAGGCATCTTTTTATCTTTATAGTTTCATTTGTGCAGGTAAATCAGTAGAAACCCATTAAAAATCACCTTCCACTCTTCGTTGTTACTCTGGAAAGTTATGTTGGTATGTCCTTGTTTGGAAGCCCCAATTGCACTTTGCAGGCATCTTTTTATCTTTATAGTTTCGTTTGTGCAGGTAAATAATTAGAAATACATTAATAATCACCTTCCAACCATATTTTTTGCTCTGAAAGAATACACTAATGACAACAACAAATAAAAGCTCGGCCCGCGAACAGTGTTGCCATATTTCAATGCTCCGGCCTAGTGAGTAAAGGCGGCCATGTCTTAATTAATCTTACCGCTTCGGTTAACAAATACGTTGTCAGAACCGCTATTTGACAGATAAATAAATAGTTTTCGGAGCAAGACACCACTGTAAGATGCCCCCTAACCTTATTTCGAGCTACAACTTTGACACCATAACGTCTAAACAGCAGATGAGTATTGTAAAGGTTGTTGTTTGAAAGAAAGTCATAATTCAATAGTGTTCGCTGTAGTTTGCCCTAAAATGATGGACGTGTTGATCTTATTCTTATTTCTGTTAATAAAATTTGGTCGTCTTCCTCGGTAAAACGAACTCTGACTCTTTTTATTATTTGTAACACACTCTTTGAGCTTGATGAATTTGGAAGCATTTTTGTAAAACGACGGATAATGATTGTTGCAGATCTACTCAAAAGTCAAAACCAGTGTAACTGTCAAAACCAAAACAGGTTATGATCCATCGAGGTAGAATCCCAAGGAGACGCTATGAGGTTCAATTTCGCATAACAAAAACGGTAGCAGGAGGCGTGACTAAGTGTGGTAACAATATGGACGCCTCGCCAGAGCCGGATCATTTTCTTATGTAAATAATTTTGAAAATTCATTACTATGATGATTTAAATATGAAGTATTGGGTTGATTTTTCAATCTAATGCGAAATTCATAGTTAAGTATATGAAAAAAAAACCAGGCTTTGTAGAGACGACATTCATCATCAATT
This sequence comes from Callosobruchus maculatus, assembly GCA_951848785.1. Lineage (NCBI taxonomy): Eukaryota > Metazoa > Arthropoda > Insecta > Coleoptera > Chrysomelidae > Callosobruchus > Callosobruchus maculatus. Next base: position 1,576,116 of record CATOUR010000160.1, read on the forward strand.
GAGTAATACAACTGTATTATTGCTGCGATACGTTACACTTTATTGAGATAAAGATTACAAATGCTGTCCTGTACATTGTTATTTTTTTGCATACATACCTATGAAATGTAATTCCTGTCGATTTCTTTTTATCCATGCCATCTCTGCTAGAGCAACTACGATAAGCACATGAAACCATTATTTCCTTTATGAATTCAGTAGAATATCACTTAAAAATAACTAAAAATCTCGGTAAAAACACTCAAAAAAAGCAAACACGAAATTATTAAAGAAACGTCAGCTGTTTGACATAAGTGTCGAATCAATATGGCCAACCTGCACCTGCTTTCAGCCACGTTATCGCGCCTCCATGGGATTCTACCTCGATGTTATGATCTAATTTTTATTCGTTCTGCGCATTCGTGTTGCTTCGGTAATCGCTATGGCTATCGTCCGTAGAATAGCGGCATTTAGCGGTTACGATATACGTAAAACGAAATTCAAATGTCAAAGTTGTCAAATAGCGTTAAACGGAACATCACTTTGTAAGTAACGAAAACTGCCTAATAACAACTGAACATAAAGGTAGTGAACAAACCACTTCAGCATGGCGTGCTCAAAAGTATCATCTTTTGACACTTCAGCCTCCAAACATTGCCAACTAACCTCAAAATTCTTCCAGTGCAACCCATGTTACAACACTGCACTTTTTGAGTTCCATCTCGAAAAACTGTTAAACCATACTCGAATACAGCACAGCAAGTCCGTAAAGCTTACCAACAAATAGCGAATTTGATTTTACTGACCAAGCATAAAAGACGCACAAACAAAACAATCGTTTGACAGTCGAGGTTCTACCGTAAACAAATCGCATGAAAATTATATCGGCGTTGCCAGCTCCTCAAAATTTATGTAAGACTTCAGAATTTGCGTTTCTGATGAAGAAATATGCAGTAGCGCAGTATAAATCAACATATCTATTGATTTAGCTGTAATCATTCCTGAACCATCAAAATACCGTCTTCTTTGGAGTAGAATGGAATATTTCTGGATACTGTACAATTAAGGCGATAGTAAATAATTATGATTGCCATATCTGGTGGTCAATATGACAACGTCAGAAAAGATGTCGGCCTATTAGAATTAGTTGTTTACTACCTCTATGTTCAGTTATTACTCTGAGGATAAAACTATATATCCAACAACAACAACAACAGCTCCCAACTGACATCACGACTAATTCTGCAGCAAAAAAGGTATATGATTCGTTAATTGAATTTCTCAGTGATATCAAATTATCACTCTAGTATTGTTTACCAATAGTATCTTATCTGTGGAAAATGAACTGAAGTTCTATGCCAAACCCCTTTTAAAAAAAACTAGTGATTTAAAAAGTAAAATTTCAAGTATTAACAGAAATAAATTGCGCTAAGCTTGCCATGGATAGTTGCCGTACCATTTCGGCACCAACCATTTTGGCGCACAGATGGGTGGCATACTTAATTTTTTTCATTGGCTTTTAGGCGACTGCTGAACCGTTTCGGTCATTTTTGTTTGCGGCAATGCCGACAATAAGCTGAGATCCTGGCATTCGACATGTGAAAAAATCGTTCTACGAAACAGCTACTCACACCATGATATTCAAATTGCAATAAACAAATTTACATATCTGTAGTTCACACTCCATGCTAACAGTAATCCACCTTCTAAATTTGCTTTCTCATCTTATATCCACAATGCGATAGACAAAATATCAGGAATTCACTAGATTTTCGAACCATGCCCAAGTTGCTTCAATATTACAGATACGTTGAGAATGAAATTTCTATAGCTTCAGGAGATGTGTACAAAATACCATCTTCCTGTGGGAAAGTATATAGTGGTGAGACAGGTAGGACCGTAGCCACCAATTTGAAGGATTATGAACGGCATACTAGACTTGGAAACCCGATAGGATCTACTCTTGCAGAACATCATCTCGACAGATATTGACAAAGGCCCCATATACTTCTCAAATGAAATTTCCAGAAGCCATTAAAGTCTGAAAAATTCAAACAATGTAAATTCTAAATACCTTTGGGCCAATCGTCTACCTCTTCCGAGGTGGGAAATATATACAGGTTATGTGTTAAGGATAGTATCAGTCGTCATAGTGCTCTGATAAAATACAGTGCTTCCATGCAATCCTGAACGGAAGCTCGGGGTGTAACGCAAATCAGACGTGGTTCCACCCGGAAGAAAGGATCCATCAAGACAATGCTCAAGTGCACATCTGTGTAGTTACCAGAGTCGACGTTATGCGTTCATGGGACCAGAACGATTTGTGGGCATTCCAAAAAGCACTATTCGAGAAAAATCATCTTAGAATGGGCGCAGAGGAAAACACTCCTGCACTAGTGAGATACACCAGCGCTACTATACTCGAAGGTATTCATTCCGTACCTCTAGTTAGGCTCCCTAGGATCCTAGAATGGAATAATCTGCCCATACTGGTCGTTTTATTGACAGGGCATTGTCGTCTCAAAAACCAGTTGCGGAAAATAGGTCTGCAACAAACAATGAACTGTCATTTCTATCGCACAGTATTATGTATGATATAGAAGACTAAACAGCGGAGCAGATATTGCTCTCCTCTGCCCAGTACTGGAGTTAGATTTCAGACTTTCAGACCCACCCATCTGGAACCTAGTATCTTCAAGGAAGTTTCACCCAACACGGCCATCGCCTTTGTCAATTAGTGTGGATTGTGAAACATAAAGAATACCCAAAAAGTTGTTTCTCCTATATGTTTTCAAGTAACCTCGTTACTTCATTCAATGTACCTTTAAAACTTATGGACAGTTTTTTCTATCTATCTTAGTTTCTTATGATCCCTGTCTAGAATACATCCAATGACGCCGCTGACTACCTTCAGCGCCGTTAAAAGCCCGCCCTAGCGATAAATCTTCGCCCAAAACTAATTTTCGGCTTAACGAAATTTCGGCGTGATATATTTTTTACCGCTAACGTAGCGTGTTGTTCGCTCACCTTTATGGCTCCGAGTCTTCAACCTTCAAACGGCTGACGTTGCGTCGTCCATGGGAAATCACCCTGCCGGGTATTGAACGGGAAGAATCGTTCAATTTGCCACGCTAAAATGCTCACTTGCCGATGAGCAGCTCTCATCTTTTCCAGGTTTGGAGGTGCCAGAAAGTAGGTCACTGTTTTTCGAAGCCCGAGGATTTGGACATACATATAGAGACACACTTCCTTCTCAAGCTTGCCAAAGTAAACACATCAGGTATTGACAGTGATAATTACATCCTTCCTAGATTGTTATGCTGCCCCAGTGACGACAATGCACTGACCATGAAAGAATGTACAAGTGTAATAAGAGCCGTGAGAAATATGAAATAGACAAATTGACAGGCCTAGGAGGCGGATTACTATCTGCTCTGACAGTCAGGCAGCCATCAAAGCACTGAGTGCTTGGAAAATAACGTCGGGACTGCTCCTGGAGTGCAGGAGGTCTCTTGACGACATCTCAGCTAAATACAAGGTATCACTGATGTGGGTACCTGGGCACGCTGGGATTAAGGGTAACGAAATGGCGGATCATCTGGCTAGGATGGGATCCGGCAACAGTTTTGTGGGCCCGGAACCAGCCTTAAGACTATCTGCAAACTTGATTAGGTAAACAACTGGAGAGTGGATCCAGAATCAACACCCTCTGAGATGGAACAACATCTCTGGTCATCTCCGTCAAGCTCGGGAACTATTAGCGGGGCCTGCAGAGAAAATAGGACGATTTTGTCTATCTCTGGATAGGAGTAACTTAAAATCGCTAGTAGGCCTATTAACGGGTCACAACACCTTCAAGCGTCACTTGTTCGTGATGAGGGAGAGAATCCTCGGCACACATCTTGTGTCGCTGTGAAACCCTGGGTTATCACAGGCAGACTATGCTGGCCGCAAGAACCTTGGAACCAATAGAGATAGGATAGGACCTAAGAATGTACTTGCCTTTGCCCAAAGGGCAGGTCTTAGGAACTAGCGCGGATAGAGGCGCAAAAGGGTCCATCGTGTGGCCTATGCACCAGCCACATTCCGTGCTTGATAGCCTCCGGTCCTTATTCATTTATTCAATATGAAATAGACAAGGATAGCAAGATACGACAGGATATGAAATAACGTGTGCGTGTGAGACAGCGAAGAAATTCCCAAGTCTCTTGCTACACTTGTCAAGCTGTACAAGTCTTTTCGGTTCGAGTACTGTCAAACCATGATGTTTTGTTTTCTCATATAAGTCGGTCAATATCTACGCATCAACATGGCTTTTATAAGAATAGATCTACTTGTAGTAATTTGGCATGTTTTAAGCAATATTAATCGGCGGTGTTGGATAGTGGTGGACAGGTTGATGTAGTCTACACCGATTTTTCGAAAGCTATCGACCGATTGGACCACGGCATTCTATACAAAAAATTAGACAAATGTGGTTTAACTAGAACTTTTCTTGACTTTTTTAGATCATACATTGAAGGTAGACATTTATGTGTAGAATATCGAGGTTATCGGTCTGAAGCTCTACTGGCTACATCAAGGTTCCCCCAAGGTTCAGTTCTCGGCCCTCTGTTATTTTTGATCTTCATTAGCGACATAATAAATAACCTGCAATGTGAGTATTTGCTCTATGCCGATGACCTTAAGTTATTTAAAAGCATTGATACTGTAGATGATAGTATAAAATTGTAAAAAGATTTAGACCTTATAAATCAGTGGTGTAAAAACAATAATATGTCTTTGAATATTGTTAAGTGTTGCTCGATGACGTTCACACGTAAAATTGAACCAATATGTATTGATATTGAGATAGGAGGCAACAAGCTTCAACGAGTAAACACGTACAGAGATTTGGGAGTCATATTTGACTCCAAGCTGGCTTTTTAGAACACATAAATATGATTACAGCTAAAGTTTACAAAAACCTTGGCTTCGTCATCAGAAATAGTAGACAATTCAATAATCCTATCTAATCTAATTTTGCTATACTTTTCTTTTGTTAGATCTGTCCTTGAGTATTGCTCTATTATTTGGTACCCTGCTTATGATGTTCATATCCATAATATTGAAACCGCATTCCTACTGCGCCTCGCTGTGAAAGTAGTGGGGATGTTGGATGTATGAGGTTAAGGGGTTAGGTGTCTCTTTTACTGATCACTTTGCCCGTATGTACCTTCTCTGTTAATTGCATTGGAGGTTTCGCAATTCAGATCGAAGTTTGCCAATCGTGTTTGGAGGTCTTACACTTGGTATTTAAGGTTTTTTGATTTTTGTACAGTTACTGTGACTATGCTAATAATCAGACACCTAAGTTTGAAAATAAGCACCGAAACACATTATTGTTGAAGTGCATATTCGACTCCCCTTAACGAACCCTTCCCTTTCGTCAAAGTTTCGCGTGACCAAAAAAGCGCAAGTGACAGAGCAAAACCTCCGTCTTGCCCTAGGGAAGAGTGTGGGAAGAAACGACACGATTGTGTTCTGCGGCCGAACATCTCGGCGCGAGGAGCTGTAAGGAACGTTGCCCTGTCAACTGTGAAAGTCTACGGGCCCTCAGGCTGTCTCTCCAGACCCAACTTACCACCGTTGGTGTGAACTGAGGGAAAAGTTTGCCGAGTAACTTTGTACACTTCTAGACGAGCCTTCATTAACTTTCCAATTATATTTCGGCTAAATGAAGTGCTCGAGGTATCGAAGAACTTAAGTTGATTCTCAGAAAATTACAACTGAGGTCTGAAGAATACACTAAAAAGGATCACCTTCAAATTCAATTATAACATGCTCTCTAATTCACGCACTATAACTAGGTTGTTACAAAAAAGTCTTAAAGGGTATTTACCCAGGAATCAAAAACAGCTAACGCTAAAATGACAAGTCGGAGATCTCATGATTACTCGAAAATCTTTGAATATAATTCAAATAGATGTAGTATATCATCGTATTTTAAATAACAATTTATAATTCTTATTAAATTGTTCCGTTGATAAGAAATGAGGCTATCAGTGTCAGTGTATACAAAGGAGAATTTGGACGTAAAAAGGATTGCAGTACGTCTTTGTTACTTATTAACCCCTTTGATTGATTGCTTCTGTATTGGCAATAGATTGAATGTGCCGCTATATTATCGTAACTCAAACCGAATGAATCTGATAGCGACAGTTGATCACAGTTTACACAACGGAACAAGTAATAATTATCTGGATAGAAAAACTGACAATGACAGTGTTGATAGGTTAGAATAACTACTTAGATGCAAATAGGACATTGGTCGGTCGGAAGAGCAAACATTATTACTGTATAATCCCTGTATTGCTTGTGTATAGGCAATAGGTTAAATTTGTATTCTCTTGTGATGCTGATTAGAAGATGGTAACACCGGTAGTGGTGTATATAAGCGATATAATAAATTACTTGGACACAAACCGGATAACAGAGATACCGATATTTTGCAAACTACTTAGATACGAATATCAACCTAGTTTATATGAAAAGCAAAGATTCGTGCTGTAGAATGCTTCAATATCTGATTAGATGTGTATTCCATTGTTCCGGAGATCAAAAAATGATGCTATCTGTGTCAATGTATACAAATGAACAAGCTATAAATGATCTGCACTCAAAGATGACAGAGACAGCGTTAATAGTCTAGAGTAACTACTAAGGGCCGGTTGTACAAACGCTCAGTGAACTCCCGATCACGTAACCTTAAGTTCAGCGATGAACACGGTTCAACGGTTGACGCGTTGTACAAACTCCGTTCTGGGAAGGATCAGCTGAACTGGATCAAAAGAGGATTGGTAGCAATGGCTATAGGGTATTTGGTGGCGAAACTAGTTACTTTTCGTTTTTAATGTTCAATGTTATGCAGGTTATGTTAATGTCACGTCTATGAATGTCAAATTCTGACATTCATCAAATTTGGTTGTCGGTCAAGAAGTATTTTGCAATTTTATAATGGAATACAAAAAAAGGGCGACTAATTTTACGGCGAAAGAAGAGGCCGTATTAATAGAATTTGTGAAAAAATATGAGACTGTTCTGGAATGCCAGAAAACGGATACAAATATTCATCGAATCAACACGGAAAGGTTGAACTTGTCCAACAGTTTGCGTGGAGAGACATTTCGTGAAGCAAAGGTACTGAAAAGCAATTACGAAAATATAAAAAAAGACAAAACAAAAATTTGCCGATGAGAGACAGTACATCCATAATACCGGCGGTGGGCCTTCGCAGGATTTCAAAATACAGGACTTGGACATATCAATAAAAGAAGAATGGGACCCCAAATAACAGGATTCACATCTACATTCGACGATGATGCGGAAACTTTTATTGCTGATGTGCCTACAATTAATTGAGAATTTGTTCACGATACATTAGGTACAAATATCATTTGGCATTTTTCAGGGCGTTTTTCCAAATAATGTCATCCTCGGTCAAAGGTTCGTTAAAGTACTCCATCATGTAACTCAAGTGAAAATATCGCATTTGACTGTCACTCACGTCGGATATTAGGGTTAGAAGCTGATCAGCTGGTCGTAAACATCGCCATTTTAAACCTTGAACCGCCGTTAAACGCTCCCCGGTGGCCGTTCAACTTGATTCGAGGTTGAACTGAAGTCAACGCTTGAACTTTGGTACAACAGCAAATTAGAGATGAACTCGGTTCAAAGTTGAACTCGAGTTAAACTGTGTTTGTACAACCGGCCCTTAGATGTAAATAGGACATTGGCCCATCTGAAGAGCAAACGTTATTACTGTACAATCCCTTTGAAGCGTTGCTTGTGTATGGGCAATAGATTAAATGTGTACCCCTATTGTAACGTCGATCAGAAAGTGGTAGTATCGGTATGGGTGCATACAAGCGAATATACAATGAATTACCTGGATACAAAGGGGATAGCAAAGAAAGCGACAGTGATGGTATTTTTCAAAACTATGCAGATACGAATATCAACCTAGTTTATATGAAAAGCAAAGATTCGTGGTGCAGAATGCTGCAATGTCTGATTAGATGTGTATTCCATTGTTCCGGGTATCAAAAAACGATGCTATCTGTGTCAATGATTACAATAGAACAAGCCACACATTATCTTGACTCAAAAACGACAATGTCGGTGTTAATTGTCTAGAATAACTACTTAACGGCAAGTGGTACATTAATTGATCGAAAGGACAAACTTAATTACAAAAATAATACCTTTAAGGCATTGCTTGTGTACAAGAAATAGTTTAAATGTGTATTGTATTTTGTAGTTGACATACAATAAATTATTATTATCTTAACTTGAATCGATTGAATGTCATAGCGCCAGTTGATAATTTATACTATGCTATCGGTGTCAATGTATACTATAGAACAAACAGTACATTATCTGGGCAGAAAGGGATGACAATGACAGTGTTGACAGGTTAGAATAACGACTTAGATGCAAATAGGACGTCGGTCGATCTGAAGAGCAAACGTTATTACTGTATAATCCCTTTGAAGCAATGCTTGTGTATGGGCAATAGATTTAATGCATATTCTATTGTGACTGCGATCATAAAGTGGTAGTATCAATTATCTTAACGCAAATCGAATGATAGTGACAGCGACGTTTGTAAACCTACAACGATACGAATATCAATCTGTTCATATGGAAAGCAAACATCAGTGTATTTAAACTTGTATTGCTTTTATTTTGACAGGATATGTTAATGATTGTTAGTAACAGCGGTGTAATCATATTTTGCAGAACTACATCTCAACCATGGCCGACTCTACTGAGCCCGAGCATTGAAATATGGCAACACTGAATATCGGGCCGAGCTTTGATTTGTTGTTAAGTCATTAGTGTAATCTTCCAGAGTGAAAAAGAAGATTGGAAGGTGATTTTTAATGTGTTTCTAATTATTTACCTGCACAAACGAAACTATAAAAATAAAAAGATACCTGCAAAGTGTGTAGTACCAGGTTGCACTAGCAATTGTGCTTCCAGTAAAGGACATACCAACATAACCTTCCAGAGTAACAAAAAAGAGTGGAAGGTGATTTTTAATGTGTTTCTAATTATTTACCTGCACAAACGAAACTGTAAAGATAAAAAGATGCCTGCAAACTGTGTAGTACCAGGTTGCACTAGCAATTGTGCTTCCAATAAAGGACATAAACAGAAGTGGGTGAAATGTATTCCTCGTAAGGGCTAGTTATATTTATAAGAATAAAGACAATAATTTACAAACATTCTAAAGGATAAGACCTATTTTAAAGCACAATGTGGTACCTACAATGTTTTCTGGACCTCCCAAATATCACAGAAAGATACAGTTAATAGAACTCATCTGAATTTTTCTAGCTCAAGTGACAATTTACAAAGTAAATTGAGTGTTCATTTAAGTGGAAGTGGAAGTGGCAGCAGGAAACAGGTTGCGTTTATTTTTATTTTGTAGTGTTTGACTACGATGAACCAGACATCAGATGTAAGTGGTATTAGTAGTAGTAGTTCTAAAAAGTATTTTTCTTAATTTATTAACCGAAATGAACTCTACTACATATAAAATGTAATAATTATTCTGAAACTATAGCCCCACTATTTGACAGCTAAGCCACGTTGCCACATCTAAGGCTCCGGCCTAGTGTAGAGTCGGCCATGTCTCAACATATCAACCTGGTGTATTATTTCAGAGATCAAAAAACGAGGCTATTTGTGTCAATATATACAACAGAACAAGCAATAAATTAACTGAACAGAAAGGTATGACAATGACTGTGTTAACAGGTTAGAATAACTACTTAGATGCAAATAGGACGTTGGTCCATCTGAAGAGCAAACGTTATTACTGTACAATCCCTTTGAGGCATTGCTCGTGTACGGGCAATAGATTAAATGTGTATCCTATTGTAACGTCGATCAGAAAGTGGTGGTATCGGTATCGGTGTATACAAGCGAATATACAATAAATTACCTGGACACAAAGCGGATGACAGAGATACCGACAGTGATATTTTGCAATCTATGTAGATACGAATATCAATCTAGTCTATATGATAAGCAAAGATTCATGCTGTAGTATTCTTAAATGTCTGATTAGATGTGTATTCCATTGTTCTGGAGATCAATAAACGAGGCTATTTGTGTCAATATATACAACAGAACAAGCAATAAATTAACTGAACAGAAAGGTATGACAATGACTGTGTTAACAGGTTAGAATAACTACTTAGATGCAAATAGGACGTTGGTCGATCTGAAGAGCAAACGTTATTGTATAATCCCTTTGAAGCAATGCTCGTGTACGGGCAATAGATTAAATGTGTATCCCCTATTGTAACGTCGATCAGAAAGTGGTGGTATCGGTATCGGTGTATACAAGCGAATATACAATAAATTACCTGGACACAAAGCAGATGGCAGTGATAGCTACTATGATAGTTAGCAAAACATGGTCATCTTCAACTAGTATTGGTCCTATTTCGACTGGTTATGTCAATCAATGATAGTAACAGTAACAGTGATGAAAGTTTGCAAAACTACATCGAGACGAATGTCAACCTGATCTATATCAAAAGTCAACATAAGTATTGTAGTAAGCTTTTATAACAGGCTAAATACATTTTCATCTCCCTGGCAATAAAAAACCATGTTATCTGTGTCAATGTATATAACGTATAAAAGCAATAAATAATCTGCACAGAAAGGACGACAATAAAAGTGTTGACAGGTTAGAATAACTACTTGATCGATCTGAAGAGCAAACGTTATTACTGTACAATCCCTTTGAAGCGTTGCTTGTGTATGGGCAATAGATTAAATGTGTATTCCATTTTGATGCTGATATAAAATAAATTATCTTTACTCAAATCAAAAGAATGTGATAGTGACAGTTGATGACAAAATTACATACCTACATATAAATATCAATAAATCAACTATAAGACTAGGCTATCGGTGTCGATGTATACAATGGAACAAGAAATACATTATCCGAACAGAAAGGATGACAGTGTTGACATGTTAGAATAACTACTTAGATGCAAATAGGACGATGGTCCATCTGAAGAGCAAACGTTATTACTGTACAATCCCTTTGAAGCATTGCTTGTGTATGGGCAATAAATTAAATGTGTATTCCATTTTGATGCTGATATAAAATAAATTATCTTTACTCAAATCAAAAGAATCTGATAGCGACAGTTGATGACAAAATTACATACCTACATATGAATATCAATAAATCAACTATGAGACTAGGCTATCGGTGTCGATGTATACAATGGAATAAGAAATACATTATCCGAACAGAAAGGATGACAGTGTTGACATGTTAGAATAACTACTTAGATGCAAATAGGACGTTGGTCCATCTGAAGAGCAAACGTTATTACTATACAATCCCTTTGGAGCATTGCTCGTGTACGGGCAATAGATTAAATGTGTATCCTATTGTAACGTCGATCAGAAAGTGGTAGTATCGGTATCGGTGTATACGAGCGAATATACAATAAATTACCTGGACACAAAGCGGATGACAGTGGATAATCTGGGTGGAAATTGCCGCGCTCCGGTCCGCACCGGGAAAGCTGCGCGCTGTGTGTTATTTTCGGGATAAATCGAATGCTTTGTCGTCGGGATAATTTAATCTGATCCCGCGGCGATCGGATAGCCATATCACCGCGCCGCCTCGTTCGACACCCTTGTCAATCCCACGCCGAGGACATTGCGACGTACACATGCCTATCTGATGCCAGAATTGCGTTTATATACAGGACGATTCAACGATTACAAGTTACAAGTGGCCACGCCGTTTGGTATCCTTCATCCATCAATCACTTGTCAAAGATATCAGATGCCTACAAAAGACTCCCACCTGGATAACAGAATTAACAAGTCCCGACGATCTAGACGCTTAGAAGGATATGCGAAAAATCTTGGGGTGTTAGTCCTAAACTGATAAATGTATATATGTGACGGCGATAAAACCAATGGTAGTGTAGTAGTAGAAGATCCGAATAGAAGACGTCCTTCACCGAACTGGTTAATGGATGAAAAGCATTTTATATTAAATTTAATATGTTAAAAAACATATCGCGAGTGGGTTGGCTGAAAAATTTCAGTCCAGGATATGATTAATTAAATATTGAAAAATTAACTTTTTTTAAACATTTCACTGGTTTGGTTAATAGACAAATCACATACCAATCGAAAGATGAAGCCTATATAGAATATGCAAACATTAGGTTGGCTATGTTTTTTCCGTCCCAATTATAGGGTAGGCAGGTATAAACAGGTACATCAATAATAGTAATTTGCACCGGTGTGGTTAATGCATGAAACTCATATCAAAATAAAGATAATTTCATTGCAAACACGTCGATATAGGGTTGTCTGCAAAAAATCAGTCTGGAATTCCGGTTGTCGAATTTTAAGGATCAAAATATTGCTGCCAGTGAATACGTGCGCCAGAGATGTCCGAGCGAACTATCCCACGATACATCTACACTGAGAACTATCCCGTGTATCAACCAAGGACGCAGCATAGCAGCTGCGCGTAGCTCGGCCATTGAATGAAACAGAGTGCGCATGTCATGTGTCCGTGAAATTGAAATGATTTATTTGAATGAAACATAATCAAAAATGTATAAATTTATGAATCTTCCATGTCATTATTTCACAATTAAAAAAATTTAAAAGATGTATTTACTAAGATAGTTTTGAAGGTTAAATTATCATGCACTTACCGTATTCTCACCAAGAAAGTTATTAAACTCTTCATTATATTTTTTACCCAAAGCAGTCACTTTTTTGCAGCACGTGGTATGATAACCTACAAAATCGAGTGATGCATTGGTTAACTCAACGTCACTGTATTTAAAATTTTTCTTTTTACGAAAATTCAATTTCAACGAACAGTTTCTATACGTTTCATCGTTAAAATCGAGAACATCATCGTCCGAATTGCATATAAAACACTTTTTAGCCATTTTTTATCACAATTTAATGTTAATAAATAACAACAATCAGTATAGTAGTAGTAGCACGCTTTTTCAATTCAGAAGAATAAGGCAAACTGTTCCAATACAATGATGCACCGCATTTACGAATGTATCGCTATCCTTTTCAATTTCACTTTGTTAATACACGGGATAGTTCGCTCGGACCTCTCTGGCGCACGTACTCACTGGCAGCAATATTTTGATCTTTAAAATTCGACAACCGTAATTCCAGACTGATTTTTTGCAGACAACCCTATATCGACGTGTTTGCAATAAAATTATCTTTATTTTGATATAAGTTTCATGCATTAACCACACCGGTGCAAATTACTATTATTGATTTACCTGTTTATACCTGCCTACCCTATAGTTGGGACGGGAAAAACGTAGCCAACCTAACGTTTGCGTATTCTATGGGCTTCATACTTTCGATTGGTATGTGAAACCAGTGAAATGTTAAAAAAAAGTCAAATCCAAGTTATGAGGCGTCAATTAAAGTTTCTAAGGCGCCAATTAAATATTCTATATAGTATAGCCTAAAATAAATACCGTACGGTAAGACGGAAATAAAGCCAGCATCTTGTTTGAGTTTAATAGGCAAGTATGCAGATAGAACAAGTCACTTTGTTTCTCGCCTTAAAAAGTGGACAAAAATGCATCCTTCCCCATAAAACCAGAACTACAATATCTTATGTAACTTATAAAAATTATATGCTATCCCGAATTGAAATGTTCTAGTCATATACTTAGTTTTACTACTAATTAATCCTGTTTTCTTCTTTGTCTTATTTCATTTTATTTATGAAGGATACGGAAAATAATGTATATCATATCCTATTTACCTAGTTCACGAAACTTAAAACTACACCCGGCAACAGCAGATTTTCTTCCCCACCTTAAAGCCGGTGCAGCATCATAATGGACGAATCCCTGCAGACAATATTTAATGTCCTTGTATTACTTATTTTTTCTATTCCTTTTAAGAGTCGACATGATAATGACGAGCACTACCCGCAAGAACCTCCCGCCCCCCTTACCCCATTCTACGCTGGTCAATTCCGATTGGGCTGCAGACAGCCAATCTGAATAATTACGAATAAATAATGATACTAATAAGATGCTAACTGCATTGATGATTCCATGACCTTTAACTGTATCAGAATCGTGTCGATACCTTTGCCCCTTTCAACTAAATGCTGGCACTGAAGCGAGACGCTGTCCTTCACCCCCTCAGAGAGGATCGAGCACCACTTGATACAGACACCGGTAATTCTCACACGTCCCCTTCCCCTAAACATACATTCCGGACAAATTAATTATTTATTTTGATCATTACGCACGTGTGAGTTTCACGCGGAGTCACTTTATCATCTTGCATTCGAGGAGTGTACTCCATTGAGTAGTTTCGCACAACCATGTAAGTGTACAAGTTATGTCATATGTGTCTGATTTAAATGAAGTCAAAAAAGTCAAAGTCAAAAATTCCTAGATGCATACTTACGCAGATTATACGCAACTTTATTGGCCATTTAATCCTGCTTTAAAATTATACGAAAATCATGTCTGAGTTTGTTGAAGCTGTAGCTGCACCCTGCACGTAATAAGAGTTTTGGGTTTCCACAAACACTACTTTTTCAAAAGTGTTTTCAGTTATCACGAATGACAATTTAAATGACATTTACCCATATATGGGGAAGTTGTACATACAGCATCCAAAATAATTGCAGTAAAATCCTTTGAGGGTTTTTCAAATGATTCTGTTACAAATAAAAAATACGAAACACCGGTATTCCCCGGTCACCCATCCAAGTACTGACCGCACTTGGCGCTGCTTAGCTTCACAGATCGCAGTCATCGCTTGGTTTTGCTATCTTCTAGTCTCTTGGTTTAGTCATTATAGGGGGATTTTATGATTCACTTGCTCGTTGCATAAGAAGGTTCAAGATGACGTTAGTTAGTGCTTGTATACATGCTACACTACTGTACTAATTAAAAAACTTACCATCTTTGTTCATGCTGGCCTGAAAGCACTTGTTCAACCGACAAGCTCGGCATTGGTTGCGATGTGTCTTGTCAACTGGGCAACGCCCTTTCATGTCTCCTGTTGCCTTGCACGTGTACACTCTATTGCGGTGGATACTACGTTTGAAGAAGCCCGAACAGCCTAAAAAGGATAGGCGATACAATGTTCTGCTTGCTATGATATGAATAGAATATAATATATGTTGTTATAAAAATTAGCTTTTCTCATACAGCTACAAATTTCGTAGATGTAATAAAATCATCATGTCTCTCACATTCATCTATTTTCAGTGGTCTATAATTAGAACCACAGTAATTGAAATATAAACTAATTACTAACTTCGGGCACCTCTGTATCAAATTACATATCAAAATACAAAATAACATGACCTGACATTTATTGGATTGATTAGAGGTCCCCAGTAGCAGCTAAATTCCTAGATTCGTGATTTTATTTGTAATTCGTCAGTGGACTACGATCAAGTGTTGTTAGATATACAAGAGGGAAAATATGATTAATGTTCTGCAAATCAAAGAGTAGTTCACACGTTTTCCTAGGACTCCTTACATTTCTTCCTTAGTTGTGGATGAAAGGTATTGTCTTAGGGCTGCACTTTTTACAGATGCAATACTCTATCTAAGAAGTTATTTCTTAGATATACAGGGTGGGGCATAAAAACTAAGTGTTTTTGGTTTGAGTAATACTCATATATTAGAAAAGGGAGGAGCGCGCGGTTTATTACAATCTATTCCTTGACTCAAACCATTTCACTTTCTTACTTGCCATTTGCCATCATGGAGCGGTAGACGTTAGAACAACGCGTGGCATATGGCGTGGCATCATTGGCCCATTTTTTTTTTTTTTTTGGAGAAAATGGGGTCACGGCTACAGTAACATCTGAACGTTACATTCATATGGCGAATACCTTTTTCATATCTGAATTGCAGAATAGGTGTGGATATCAAAAATTTGTGATTCCAGCAAGATGGGGCCACGGCACACACCGCCAGAGCATCCATGGCTGTTCTTCGCCACCTGTTTCCAAATCGTTCAATTTCGAGGTTTGGTGGCATTTCATGACCTCCTCGGTCTCCCGAATTATCAATTTGTGATTTTTTTCTATGGGGGTAAGTCAAGTCACGTGTTTAAAGGGCCAAGCCCCGTACGTTAGACGCAGAGAAGGAAGCGATTCGCCATGGAATCTCTCAAAAATCAACAGAGACATGCTGAAAACAGTGGAGTGCAATTTTCGTGAACGGCTGCATCATATGCCAGTAGGTATACTATGTCACTTCTGGCTCATTGTCACTTTTTTTTACCTCAAAATTTCCCCAGATCTGGGGAAAATGCGGTGTTGCCACGTCAATTTTACTCTTGTAAATTCAGTGATTTTTCCCCAGATCTGGGGAAATTTTTTGGTAAAATCCAAGGTCCGACCTGGTAAATTTTCATACCATTTTTTCAGTGTTACTGTATTTACTTACCATTCATTACTTTAGATAACTGATGCATTTATTAGAGTATTTATGAAATATTAATTATTCCGTGATCAGGATTTAAGCCCAAACCCCTTAGACTGTGTGACAGAGATAACCAGGCAACCACTATAACTCGTGAGATATTATTTTCAGTAGGTAGTTAGCACATACACTTCGACTACCTATAGGTTCAATTGAATGTGTGTGCTTTATGTGACTAACTGTTAATACTAATTCCGGCTCCAGAAAATCTAGATCCTATATATCACGTCACTGTATACATAATATCATACATAAACCATATGTCAAGGAAAGAATTAATAAAACAAATAATATCATTTTTTCAAATTTATTGTAAGTTTCCAACTATCAATACATAATAGCAGCCACATAATAAACGTCACTGTATTGCTTGAACATAGCATTCGTGAAATAGTGATAGACATATACTTAGGATAACTTCAATAGGAATGATCAGCTCATTTTGCGTGAATAATGACCCCATGGCAGTGTTTCAACGGATCCTGGTATCAAAATCCTCTTATCGTCATACGGCGATAGCGCAACCTTTTCTTGAGTTGCAGAATGT
The DNA here is from genome assembly GCA_951848785.1 of Callosobruchus maculatus. Lineage (NCBI taxonomy): Eukaryota > Metazoa > Arthropoda > Insecta > Coleoptera > Chrysomelidae > Callosobruchus > Callosobruchus maculatus. The sequence continues at coordinate 1,593,204 of CATOUR010000160.1, forward strand.
ATTTCATGTCTTTTGGATTGTATAAGATTTTGCTTAACATACTTCTCCTTCCATTTTTCCAAGCATTCTATATAATCATCAAAAGTTATATCATTTTGTACTACACATTTCTTCACTCCTTTCACTTTTTTAGTTATAGCAAAGTTTGACAAATTACAATCTTTCTCATGTGTACTTCCCTTTTGATCATCATTGATTTGACTGACTTTGTACACTTTTGATGCATACATTTTCGATCTCAGAGCAACAAAGTCTGTCATTATTTCCCCATTATTTTCATCCTTCATAAGTCCAATAACTTTCTTATTGACCTGTGGGATGTCATACTGATTATTAGTTGGATAATCAGATGTATCGAAGTAATTATAGCAGTCTCGCTTTATAACTTCATATGGATCCTTATTACGGATTTCATATACCAGAGAATCGGTATCCGTATAAATGACAGTACAGTTTTCACCATAAACACTACGCATGTAGTTATAATGAAAATTATAAATTTGTATTTTAGATATATCTAAAACACACATACCGATATATATTGGCTTGTTGTAGAAAACATGTGTTTTATTAAGTTCAATAGCTGCTAGGTTTTCATCAAAAATAATTAGACTTTTGAATGCAGGATTTGAAATTCTTGCTTCAGCTCCATATCTTCCATCCCATTTCGTTACCAGACAAACTTTTGAGTGTTTCATCACGTCTTCAATAGTTTTTCCAAAAACTGCATTATTCATCAATTTGAATAAATTTTTTTCAAATTCATTCTTCGCCTGCCTTCTCAATTCAGTATTCAAATCAATGTATGGTTTGAGCCAAAGAGATTGTTTGAATTTCAATACTCTATGTATTTTTTTTAGAACTAGTCCATTTGCAATAGCTTGCTTGAGATTTCGATAATGTAAAACATACTTTGTTTTATCATATAGAGAAGCCATAAGTTTGGTACTACCAGAAGCAAAATCATTCATACATCTGTTGTCGTCTTTTACATGCGACACCGAAAGAACTTTTGTATTTAGATGTTCTGGACAAAATGGGATATCCTTATGTATATCATGCAAATGTTCAGGATATTCTAAGTCAACTTCTAAAATGAATCCTTCTTCAGCATCATCAGACACTGTCATCACATCAAAGTTTTTTATGTCCTCAACCCACTCAAATCCAGCATAAGGCAAACATTCGCTCATAGATTTACCATATTGATTATTTATATCGAAATACATTAGATATGTATCAGCTTTGGTTGAATCATAATTTGGGCTATATTTATTGTTAGCCTGCACACGTCGCTTTCCGCAAACTTGACTGAGACCACCACGTATACCTTTCTGAATGAATAGAACCATATCATAGTCAGTCAATAGCTCCAGTTCCTGACGAGTCGTATACAACATGCAGTCCCACGTGTAACCAGGGAGAGTATAATAATGTGCAGGATCTAGATTATAAGTACGATGGCAGCTTGAACGGAATTGTTCAAATACTTCGGCTAGGAGAATTATATCAGTTTTCAGGTATAAATCCGAATATTCACCCAAATTTCTTATACCAAATGAATTCCATACAAGTTGAGCATGCTTATATTGTTCAGCAGAAATATTCTTCTCTACAAGTCGATTGAAAAATTGATCATGAGATGGTATGTGAGGATAATTGAATTTGTCAAAGCTGTCAGTGAAGTCATATGGATATACACCCTTCTTAGTCAATAACTTGATCTGTTCCTCAGTAAATTGTGAAAACTCTGTTTTCAATATGGGATGCTCTGTCAAATAAGACGATAACTTGTCTAAGGATGAATTCATGAATTTAAAAGAGTCAATGAACCTGAATGACACTGAGCTATCATCAATATTCTTGGTGAAAGATATATATTTTTCTTTAGTTAGGTATTTAGCCAGATAAGTTATGAAAAACTACAGGGATTGTATGACTATCCTTAAAATTGATGTTACAACCTTCATGAGCTGCACCACGATAATTGTCAGTAGGGAGCAGATGATTATGGTCTCTAACCTTTTTATCCTCATAAGTAAAAGGCTTTTCACATATATGACAAAAATTACTTTTTTGGAAATCCTCCTCTTGAAGCGATGTCATATTGATATCGTAAGAGCACATGAAAACCGTTTCTACATTTTCGGCAAATCTTTTCAATTCTTCACACAACCATCTCATACAATCTTCACCGCGGTAAGATCTATAAAACGAAAGAGAATCATCATATGAGCATTTAACGTAATAACCGACACTGCACGGTATGTGTTTTTGATATTCTTTCACATCCTTTGTCGGTACAAGTATAGCTTCCATATCCGCATAAATCACAAACGGTGCTTTGCATTTATTTTTAAAGTTTTTGAACCGAAGTACTTTTTCACTCTCGCTTGGTAATTGAGGGATGCAAACGTCAGTCTTCATACAATCATCCATATGCGTGCATAACTTTTGATGTGAATAAAAGTAGTGGAAACAGCGATTACAAAAATGTTTTTTATGTCTGTTCATACTTAGTTGAGATGATACTAATCTAGATAGATCTTTTATCCAGACGTAGTGGGTCCTGAAGGGTTTATCACTTTCACCCTCAAAACTATTCTTGTACTCATCGTAGTACTGATTATGAATCATTAGAAGATTAACATGTTTATCTCTTACTTTCTTGGTAAGCCTAAAAGGCACTACTGTATATTTACACATATTTAACTTTAAGGTGTATATATTTATAGATATATCATTTTGATTTTCAAAATTTTTGATCTGATGAATTGTCATTGGGAACTGTATCCCCTTCAGATTAAGAATAGAGGTATAAGAAGGGTACATAGAAGTCCTATCAGAATTTTTGTCAGCAGGATACAACGCTGAAACAACTGCCCATGCAAAGCAAGCTTGATCATCGTTTTTCACATTAACACAAGCTTTCTTATTCTTAATATATGATGGGAGATCAATGTAAGAAGATCCACGCATCGGATTAAACAAGTTTATATTCACTCCCAAGTTGACTACTTTCTTCAAAGCCCATCCACTGTCCTTCTCTTGAAACTCTTGCAGCTGCTTCATGATGGGATGCAGCACTTTGGAGTCAAACCATTCACTTATATTGGTATCTTGATAAATCGGAGAGTTTGAAGTTGCGAAATACTTCAATTCACTTATAACTTTATCCGCTTTTGATATTACAAATTCGCCACAAAATGAAACATTAACTTTTACAGCAGAGTTTTTCTTGAGAACATATTGTAGTCTTCGCCCAAATATAGCTTTAGAATCCTCTAAAAAGTATTTAGGGTCCTTATGCTGAAGATTTGTTATAATTCCAGTATGAATTCGATTATTGAAGGCAGATTCAGAATCTTCCCAGCGAACCCGATGCTTCGCTGTTTCTCTCAATCCTCTTCCTTTTTTTATCAAGTGTTTAATTTGAGCACGATAACTTTTAATGGTGTTTAAAGCACTTGATAATCGCTGCTTTTCTCCAATCGTTACTGCATTTCTCAAGTTATGGGTAATTCTTCGAACAGCTTTATCACATTCGTGTAAACCAACTTCAATTTCTCCCCAATTTCCTGTAGTTGATAGCACATCAATTAAATTTCGAATTTTTTCAGTCAGAGCCTTTAACCAGTACATCCTGCTTCAACGACTGCACTTTTGAACTGAATGTGATCTTAGCAGCGAGCTCTATATATAGTATAATTTTTCAGAACTGCCAACCTATAACAATAACAGTCCTTAAGATTCACCTCATTTAAAATTTATAGTAAGAAACTTGAATATGTTTTCAAAATGAACAACCAGAGAGCACTGCAGACCTCAAAAAATCGATTAGACTGAAAAGGAACTATTGCAAGGTTTAATGCTAATACCATTTTTGACTGAAAACTTGAGTGCTAGAGAGATTTTTTTTCGGACACAACAGAACTTTTCCTTTGGACACGTTTAGCAAAACGTATTATACTTGCTAATTTCAATAAGCAACCGCAAGCTTATTTGTTTACTATGTCTATGGTTTACATAATGATTTAATTGGAAGGTATGACCAAAGCAGACAAAGAAGAAACTCAAATCAAATAAATATCCAGCATTTTAAACCTAGGCCGCAAGACGGTTCTTTGATAGCCATCAGACAACAATTTTCCTCTATCCATGTTTTATGAAAACATGCGGTTGACACTACACGTACTCAACTCAATAGGTGACAGCTCGGTTTGTAAGCGAGTCTGACAGACACCCTAAGTTTACAGTACTTCTCCCACAGTGTGGTACCTAGCGTGCCTCCCGACAGGAAAAAAGTCGACCATCCCTTTATACCCAAAGGAGCCTGATTAGTCATTTATATCAAAATCAGTACATGACAATGATCATGATAGTGCTTCAATGATTTTTCACATAATTGAAATTTACCAAGACCTCTTAGCATGCTTGTAATATGTTTTACCGCTGAGGCCGCAAGACGGTTCTTTGATAGCCATCAGGCAACAATTTTCCTCTAACCATGTTTATAAAAAAACATGCGGTTGACACTTATACGTACTCAACTCAATAGGTGACAGCCCGGTTTGTAAGCGAGTCTGACAGACACCTTAAGTTTACAGTACTTCTCCCACAGTGTGGTACCTGACGTGTCTTCCGGCTGGAAAAAAGTCGACCATCCCTTTATACCCGAAGGAGCCTCAAAAAAAAAACGAAATTATTCGGATCTCCAAAGAAGCAGCTAATTAAAACACCATATGAGGTGTGTTCCATCATTACTTTATTGAGATAAAAACTTACCTATTACTAACAGTCCACAGTAAATTGACTTCTTATTTAGCCTGACCACCGTATACACCTAGTGTTGCGTTACTAAAGGCAGCTCAACCAAGAAGTCGACGCAATACTGCAAGCTCGTCTGAATAGCTCCTGCTGTTACCTGCAGCTGCTGTGCTGCTTCTACTATTTCTGCTGCTACAGCTGCGGCTACTCCTCCTATTACAGGTGCTTCTGCTGCTAAAATTGCTTATGCTGCTCCTGCTGCCACAGGTGCTCGTGCTGCTCCTACTGCTAAAGCTGCTGCAGCTCTTACCGGTACAGCTGCTGCTGCGCGTGCTGCTAATACAGCTGCCTCTTTTGTTGACCTGCTTCTGCTGATACAGCTACTGTTACAGCTGTTCGTGCAGATGCTACTGCCAAAGCTCCTGCTTCTCCTACTGGTACAGTTGCTGCTGCTGCTCGTGCTGCTACAGCTGCTCTGTCGCAGCTTCTCACTAGATCAAAGAGAAGGAGATACCCCTGATCTGGAAAAAATATCCAGACTGTATTTATAACGTTACAATATTTATATAACAAGCGAAATTTTGCTAATATGAAGCAAGCATGTTGTATACTACAATAACATAAATCCTTTTTTTTGTATACGTGAATCTCTGTAGCAAGTGGACTTTATTTATAATGCTCTTTTTTGTACTTAACATATTTCACCATATTTCAAGCCAGAGGTAATGCATATTGATTTATTTCGAACTGTAAAGTAAGCTAATCACACTGCATACTTATACCGTTCAAATGAACAAGAAATTATTCTTGAAATTCATTGCCCTGTATTAGGAGATACTATTATTAAAACTATAACTAGTATTTCACTCACTATACATAAATATCAAAAACTCACATCACCTCATTAAACTTAATCATGCTGATTGGAAGTACTAATATGCAATACTCTTGTATCTGCTACCCTGAACAAAAAAAAAACATTGAGTCATCAGGAACTTATCATATATAAAAATGGCTATAACTCATAACTGGAAATATCAACAAATATAAATGAAAAATTCTCCCCTGGCAAACTCTGTCTCTGATTGTAGCTATAGACTCAGATACTCTTGTTGAGAAGGTATCCCCCACATTATGTCATCAGGAGGTAACACTCAGACTAATACACAAAAATGATAGTCACTAACATCTTTGCATATAAGTAAAACGGTAGCATTGTTAGATTAATTTGCTGCAAAAAGGTGACAAACAGAGCAAATTTAAGCATACATCCCTATTGTCTGCTATCAAGTAGGATCAAAATATTATCTTGATAACTGCAAGTGCATTAGTCTATTCTATATTCTTAAATGCTGAGTTTGAATGAAAAGCGCCAAGTCCACTGAAACCTAATTTTTTCATAAAATTGTCATATCTTTTAAACTGCTTGAAACATCGATTAAATAAATAGACAAATGTTCCCCATGCATGCCCTGGTTCTAGTCGCACCTATAAAATCAACTACCATTACCATTTTTTTTTCAATTCACTTAAAAACACCCCGCCCCCTCCCCTTCACACACACCACTCCATCCTCCATATAGTGGTTACCTAACAACCTATGTTACTAAACATATAAGTTTGAGTACATATCATATATAAAGTTTCATGATATTTTTCTCAAATCTACGCCACCCTGGTGTGACAAGCAGGCATGGGAAAAGCAAATAATTTCATATTATCACCATATTTTCTATGTATTGAGTATGAAGAATTTATTTTACAATTTTACCCTGCTAACTCAGATTGTCATTCTACCTTTGATATCTACTAGTCTGATCAGAAAAGCGCTAAGTCCCGAAAATCTTAATTTTTTTCATAAAAAAGTCCATAACTCGTAAACGGCTTGAGATATCAAAAAAATAAATGGAAAAATCTCCCCACGACCCCTGGTTCTCGTTACATCTAAAGAATCGAATTCCATGATCAGATGTTTTTTTTTTCAAAAAAATAACCCCCTACCCCTGTACACACAACACAGAAGGACCATGTAAGACCCAGCAACACTTATCATACATCTGAATTAAATAGTACACCTTTTTTACCTAAAAAAGAAACAAATCACCCTCGACCCCCTCCCCCTCCCCCTACCACCCCACACGCGAAAAAAGGTAAATAATTTTATATTATTACTATATTTTTGCGCCTTGAGTATGAAGCATTCATTTTATCCTGCCAACTCAGATTATTACTGTATCTTTGTTACCTACTGTTTGATCAGAAAAGCGCTAAGTCCCGAAATCTTAATTTTTTTCATAAAAACGCCCATAACTCGTAAACGGCTTGAGATATCAAAAAAATAAATGGAAAAATCTCCCCACGACCCCTGGCTCTCGTTACATCTAAAGAATCGAATTCCATGATCAGATGTTTTTTTTCTTCAAAAAAATAACCCCCTACCCCTGTACACACAACACAGAAGGACCATGTAAGACCCAGCAACACTTATCATACATCTGAATTAAATAGTACACCTTTTTTACCTAAAAAAGAAACAAATCACCCTCGACCCCCTCCCCCTCCCCCTACCACCCCACACGCGAAAAAAAGTAAATAATTTTATATTATTACTATATTTTTGAACCTTGAGTATGAAGCATTCATTTTATCCTGCAACTCAGATTATTACTGTACCTTTGATACCTACTGTTTGATCAGAAAAGCGCCAAGTCCAGAAAATCTTGATTTTTTCATAAAACTGCTCATAACTCGTAAACGGAGCGAAATATCGAAAAAATAAATGAAAAAATCTCCCCGCAACCCCTGGTTCTCGTTGCATCTAAAGAATCGAATACCATTGTCAGACTTTTGATTTTGGCAAAAATGACCCCCACCCCTCTATGCACAATACAGAAAAACCATAATGAGACGCAGCGACGCGACGCTGTTGACAGATGCATGTTAAATAGTACATACTATACTTATGAACTTTTCTGAAACCAAAGGAAAAAGACCAAAATACACCCCCATTCTAACTCCCCCTCTCCCACCCCTGTTAACATCTTTTCCACACTCACAAAAAATACCACTGTACAGTACCACCTGATTAATCACTAAACCCCCACCAGAGAGGAGAACTTACCACAATCACTTCACAACACACTCTGAACCATAGTTCGATCCCCCTCCCTCAGATATATATGTAAGCGTAGTATATCCTCCTACCACCGTCTTAGAATACAATTAAACCTCTCTACAAGATGAAGGGCATTCAAATAAAGAAATGTAAAAATATCAGATTTCACTTACCTGATACTACCGAAGTACTGGAGAAACTAAGCAGAACCACGACTAAACACATACTGAGATATATTCACGATCATCGCGCTTTTATACTTCTCAGAGATAACGCCACTTATTGAAGAATATTTTCCAGACTCAGATCAGCTCGAATAACGCCAACTACATACAAAACAGTTTTCAGTCTTTGCTTTCTGTTCAGAAAAGCATTTACACATCTGGCCAGTGCGAGTACGACATCAAGTCTATTTATATACCATATAGATGTATGCACACGACGATGTACTCGCACTGGCCAGATGTGTAAATGCTTTTCTGAACAGAAAGCAAAGACTGAAAACTGTTTTGTATGTAGTTGGCGTTATTCGAGCTGATCTGAGTCTGGAAAATATTCTTCAATAAGTGGCGTTATCTCTGAGAAGTATAAAAGCGCGATGATCGTGAATATATCTCAGTATGTGTTTAGTCGTGGTTCTGCTTAGTTTCTCCAGTACTTCGGTAGTATCAGGTAAGTGAAATCTGATATTTTTACATTTCTTTATTTGAATGCCCTTCATCTTGTAGAGAGGTTTAATTGTATTCTAAGACGGTGGTAGGAGGATATACTACGCTTACATATATATCTGAGGGAGGGGGATCGAACTATGGTTCAGAGTGTGTTGTGAAGTGATTGTGGTAAGTTCTCCTCTCTGGTGGGGGTTTAGTGATTAATCAGGTGGTACTGTACAGTGGTATTTTTTGTGAGTGTGGAAAAGATGTTAACAGGGGTGGGAGAGGGGGAGATAGAATGGGGGTGTATTTTGGTCTTTTTCCTTTGGTTTCAGAAAAGTTCATAAGTATAGTATGTACTATTTAACATGCATCTGTCAACAGCGTCGCGTCGCTGCGTCTCATTATGGTTTTTCTGTATTGTGCATAGAGGGGTGGGGGTCATTTTTGCCAAAATCAAAAGTCTGACAATGGTATTCGATTCTTTAGATGCAACGAGAACCAGGGGTTGCGGGGAGATTTTTTCATTTATTTTTTCGATATTTCGCTCCGTTTACGAGTTATGAGCAGTTTTATGAAAAAATCAAGATTTTCTGGACTTGGCGCTTTTCTGATCAAACAGTAGGTATCAAAGGTACAGTAATAATCTGAGTTGCAGGATAAAATGAATGCTTCATACTCAAGGTTCAAAAATATAGTAATAATATAAAATTATTTACTTTTTTTCGCGTGTGGGGTGGTAGGGGGAGGGGGAGGGGGTCGAGGGTGATTTGTTTCTTTTTTAGGTAAAAAAGGTGTACTATTTAATTCAGATGTATGATAAGTGTTGCTGGGTCTTACATGGTCCTTCTGTGTTGTGTGTACAGGGGTAGGGGGTTATTTTTTTGAAGAAAAAAAACATCTGATCATGGAATTCGATTCTTTAGATGTAACGAGAACCAGGGGTCGTGGGGAGATTTTTCCATTTATTTTTTTGATATCTCAAGCCGTTTACGAGTTATGGGCGTTTTTATGAAAAAAATTAAGATTTCGGGACTTAGCGCTTTTCTGATCAAACAGTAGGTAACAAAGATACAGTAATAATCTGAGTTGGCAGGATAAAATGAATGCTTCATACTCAAGGCGCAAAAATATAGTAATAATATAAAATTATTTACCTTTTTTCGCGTGTGGGGTGGTAGGGGGAGGGGGAGGGGGTCGAGGGTGATTTGTTTCTTTTTTAGGTAAAAAAGGTGTACTATTTAATTCAGATGTATGATAAGTGTTGCTGGGTCTTACATGGTCCTTCTGTGTTGTGTGTACAGGGGTAGGGGGTTATTTTTTTGAAAAAAAAAACATCTGATCATGGAATTCGATTCTTTAGATGTAACGAGAACCAGGGGTCGTGGGGAGATTTTTCCATTTATTTTTTTGATATCTCAAGCCGTTTACGAGTTATGGACGTTTTTATGAAAAAAATTAAGATTTTCGGGACTTAGCGCTTTTCTGATCAGACTAGTAGATATCAAAGGTAGAATGACAATCTGAGTTAGCAGGGTGAAATTGTAAAATAAATTCTTCATACTCAATACATAGAAAATATGGTGATAATATGAAATTATTTGCTTTTCCCATGCCTGCTTGTCACACCAGGGTGGCGTAGATTTGAGAAAAATATCATGAAACTTTATATATGATATGTACTCAAACTTATATGTTTAGTAACATAGGTTGTTAGGTAACCACTATATGGAGGATGGAGTGGTGTGTGTGAAGGGGAGGGGGCGGGGTGTTTTTAAGTGAATTGAAAAAAAAATGGTAATGGTAGTTGATTTTATAGGTGCGACTAGAACCAGGGCATGCATGGGGAACATTTGTCTATTTATTTAATCGATGTTTCAAGCAGTTTAAAAGATATGACAATTTTATGAAAAAATTAGGTTTCAGTGGACTTGGCGCTTTTCATTCAAACTCAGCATTTAAGAATATAGAATAGACTAATGCACTTGCAGTTATCAAGATAATATTTTGATCCTACTTGATAGCAGACAATAGGGATGTATGCTTAAATTTGCTCTGTTTGTCACCTTTTTGCAGCAAATTAATCTAACAATGCTACCGTTTTACTTATATGCAAAGATGTTAGTGACTATCATTTTTGTGTATTAGTCTGAGTGTTACCTCCTGATGACATAATGTGGGGGATACCTTCTCAACAAGAGTATCTGAGTCTATAGCTACAATCAGAGACAGAGTTTGCCAGGGGAGAATTTTTCATTTATATTTGTTGATATTTCCAGTTATGAGTTATAGCCATTTTTATATATGATAAGTTCCTGATGACTCAATGTTTTTTTTTTGTTCAGGGTAGCAGATACAAGAGTATTGCATATTAGTACTTCCAATCAGCATGATTAAGTTTAATGAGGTGATGTGAGTTTTTGATATTTATGTATAGTGAGTGAAATACTAGTTATAGTTTTAATAATAGTATCTCCTAATACAGGGCAATGAATTTCAAGAATAATTTCTTGTTCATTTGAACGGTATAAGTATGCAGTGTGATTAGCTTACTTTACAGTTCGAAATAAATCAATATGCATTACCTCTGGCTTGAAATATGGTGAAATATGTTAAGTACAAAAAAGAGCATTATAAATAAAGTCCACTTGCTACAGAGATTCACGTATACAAAAAAAAGGATTTATGTTATTGTAGTATACAACATGCTTGCTTCATATTAGCAAAATTTCGCTTGTTATATAAATATTGTAACGTTATAAATACAGTCTGGATATTTTTTCCAGATCAGGGGTATCTCCTTCTCTTTGATCTAGTGAGAAGCTGCGACAGAGCAGCTGTAGCAGCACGAGCAGCAGCAGCAACTGTACCAGTAGGAGAAGCAGGAGCTTTGGCAGTAGCATCTGCACGAACAGCTGTAACAGTAGCTGTATCAGCAGAAGCAGGTCAACAAAAGAGGCAGCTGTATTAGCAGCACGCGCAGCAGCAGCTGTACCGGTAAGAGCTGCAGCAGCTTTAGCAGTAGGAGCAGCACGAGCACCTGTGGCAGCAGGAGCAGCATAAGCAATTTTAGCAGCAGAAGCACCTGTAATAGGAGGAGTAGCCGCAGCTGTAGCAGCAGAAATAGTAGAAGCAGCACAGCAGCTGCAGGTAACAGCAGGAGCTATTCAGACGAGCTTGCAGTATTGCGTCGACTTCTTGGTTGAGCTGCCTTTAGTAACGCAACACTAGGTGTATACGGTGGTCAGGCTAAATAAGAAGTCAATTTACTGTGGACTGTTAGTAATAGGTAAGTTTTTATCTCAATAAAGTAATGATGGAACACACCTCATATGGTGTTTTAATTAGCTGCTTCTTTGGAGATCCGAATAATTTCGTTTTTTTTTGAGGCTCCTTCGGGTATAAAGGGATGGTCGACTTTTTTCCAGCCGGAAGACACGTCAGGTACCACACTGTGGGAGAAGTACTGTAAACTTAAGGTGTCTGTCAGACTCGCTTACAAACCGGGCTGTCACCTATTGAGTTGAGTACGTATAAGTGTCAACCGCATGTTTTTTTATAAACATGGTTAGAGGAAAATTGTTGCCTGATGGCTATCAAAGAACCGTCTTGCGGCCTCAGCGGTAAAACATATTACAAGCATGCTAAGAGGTCTTGGTAAATTTCAAATATGTGAAAAATCATTGAAGCACTATCATGATCATTGTCATGTACTGATTTTGATATAAATGACTAATCAGGCTCCTTTGGGTATAAAGGGATGGTCGACTTTTTTCCTGTCGGGAGGCACGCTAGGTACCACACTGTGGGAGAAGTACTGTAAACTTAGGGTGTCTGTCAGACTCGCTTACAAACCGAGCTGTCACCTATTGAGTTGAGTACGTGTAGTGTCAACCGCATGTTTTCATAAAACATGGATAGAGGAAAATTGTTGTCTGATGGCTATCAAAGAACCGTCTTGCGGCCTAGGTTTAAAATGCTGGATATTTATTTGATTTGAGTTTCTTCTTTGTCTGCTTTGGTCATACCTTCCAATTAAATCATTATGTAAACCATAGACATAGTAAACAAATAAGCTTGCGGTTGCTTATTGAAATTAGCAAGTATAATACGTTTTGCTAAACGTGTCCAAAGGAAAAGTTCTGTTGTGTCCGAAAAAAAATCTCTCTAGCACTCAAGTTTTCAGTCAAAAATGGTATTAGCATTAAACCTTGCAATAGTTCCTTTTCAGTCTAATCGATTTTTTGAGGTCTGCAGTGCTCTCTGGTTGTTCATTTTGAAAACATATTCAAGTTTCTTACTATAAATTTTAAATGAGGTGAATCTTAAGGACTGTTATTGTTATAGGTTGGCAGTTCTGAAAAATTATACTATATATAGAGCTCGCTGCTAAGATCACATTCAGTTCAAAAGTGCAGTCGTTGAAGCAGGATGTACTGGTTAAAGGCTCTGACTGAAAAAATTCGAAATTTAATTGATGTGCTATCAACTACAGGAAATTGGGGAGAAATTGAAGTTGGTTTACACGAATGTGATAAAGCTGTTCGAAGAATTACCCATAACTTGAGAAATGCAGTAACGATTGGAGAAAAGCAGCGATTATCAAGTGCTTTAAACACCATTAAAAGTTATCGTGCTCAAATTAAACACTTGATAAAAAAAGGAAGAGGATTGAGAGAAACAGCGAAGCATCGGGTTCGCTGGGAAGATTCTGAATCTGCCTTCAATAATCGAATTCATACTGGAATTATAACAAATCTTCAGCATAAGGACCCTAAATACTTTTTAGAGGATTCTAAAGCTATATTTGGGCGAAGACTACAATATGTTCTCAAGAAAAACTCTGCTGTAAAAGTTAATGTTTCATTTTGTGGCGAATTTGTAATATCAAAAGCGGATAAAGTTATAAGTGAATTGAAGTATTTCGCAACTTCAAACTCTCCGATTTATCAAGATACCAATATAAGTGAATGGTTTGACTCCAAAGTGCTGCATCCCATCATGAAGCAGCTGCAAGAGTTTCAAGAGAAGGACAGTGGATGGGCTTTGAAGAAAGTAGTCAACTTGGGAGTGAATATAAACTTGTTTAATCCGATGCGTGGATCTTCTTACATTGATCTCCCATCATATATTAAGAATAAGAAAGCTTGTGTTAATGTGAAAAACGATGATCAAGCTTGCTTTGCATGGGCAGTTGTTTCAGCGTTGTATCCTGCTGACAAAAATTCTGATAGGACTTCTATGTACCCTTCTTATACCTCTATTCTTAATCTGAAGGGGATACAGTTCCCAATGACAATTCATCAGATCAAAAATTTTGAAAATCAAAATGATATATCTATAAATATATACACCTTAAAGTTAAATATGTGTAAATATACAGTAGTGCCTTTTAGGCTTACCAAGAAAGTAAGAGATAAACATGTTAATCTTCTAATGATTCATAATCAGTACTACGATGAGTACAAGAATAGTTTTGAGGGTGAAAGTGATAAACCCTTCAGGACCCACTACGTCTGGATAAAAGATCTATCTAGATTAGTATCATCTCAACTAAGTATGAACAGACATAAAAAACATTTTTGTAATCGCTGTTTCCACTACTTTTATTCACATCAAAAGTTATGCACGCATATGGATGATTGTATGAAGACTGACGTTTGCATCCCTCAATTACCAAGCGAGAGTGAAAAAGTACTTCGGTTCAAAAACTTTAAAAATAAATGCAAAGCACCGTTTGTGATTTATGCGGATATGGAAGCTATACTTGTACCGACAAAGGATGTGAAAGAATATCAAAAACACATACCGTGCAGTGTCGGTTATTACGTTAAATGCTCATATGATGATTCTCTTTCGTTTTATAGATCTTACCGCGGTGAAGATTGTATGAGATGGTTGTGTGAAGAATTGAAAAGATTTGCCGAAAATGTAGAAACGGTTTTCATGTGCTCTTACGATATCAATATGACATCGCTTCAAGAGGAGGATTTCCAAAAAAGTAATTTTTGTCATATATGTGAAAAGCCTTTTACTTATGAGGATAAAAAGGTTAGAGACCATAATCATCTGCTCCCTACTGACAATTATCGTGGTGCAGCTCATGAAGGTTGTAACATCAATTTTAAGGATAGTCATACAATCCCTGTAGTTTTTCATAACTTATCTGGCTAAATACCTAACTAAAGAAAAATATATATCTTTCACCAAGAATATTGATGATAGCTCAGTGTCATTCAGGTTCATTGACTCTTTTAAATTCATGAATTCATCCTTAGACAAGTTATCGTCTTATTTGACAGAGCATCCCATATTGAAAACAGAGTTTTCACAATTTACTGAGGAACAGATCAAGTTATTGACTAAGAAGGGTGTATATCCATATGACTTCACTGACAGCTTTGACAAATTCAATTATCCTCACATACCATCTCATGATCAATTTTTCAATCGACTTGTAGAGAAGAATATTTCTGCTGAACAATATAAGCATGCTCAACTTGTATGGAATTCATTTGGTATAAGAAATTTGGGTGAATATTCGGATTTATACCTGAAAACTGATATAATTCTCCTAGCCGAAGTATTTGAACAATTCCGTTCAAGCTGCCATCGTACTTATAATCTAGATCCTGCACATTATTATACTCTCCCTGGTTACACGTGGGACTGCATGTTGTATACGACTCGTCAGGAACTGGAGCTATTGACTGACTATGATATGGTTCTATTCATTCAGAAAGGTATACGTGGTGGTCTCAGTCAAGTTTGCGGAAAGCGACGTGTGCAGGCTAACAATAAATATAGCCCAAATTATGATTCAACCAAAGCTGATACATATCTAATGTATTTCGATATAAATAATCAATATGGTAAATCTATGAGCGAATGTTTGCCTTATGCTGGATTTGAGTGGGTTGAGGACATAAAAAACTTTGATGTGATGACAGTGTCTGATGATGCTGAAGAAGGATTCATTTTAGAAGTTGACTTAGAATATCCTGAACATTTGCATGATATACATAAGGATATCCCATTTTGTCCAGAACATCTAAATACAAAAGTTCTTTCGGTGTCGCATGTAAAAGACGACAACAGATGTATGAATGATTTTGCTTCTGGTAGTACCAAACTTATGGCTTCTCTATATGATAAAACAAAGTATGTTTTACATTATCGAAATCTCAAGCAAGCTATTGCAAATGGACTAGTTCTAAAAAAAATACATAGAGTATTGAAATTCAAACAATCTCTTTGGCTCAAACCATACATTGATTTGAATACTGAATTGAGAAGGCAGGCGAAGAATGAATTTGAAAAAAATTTATTCAAATTGATGAATAATGCAGTTTTTGGAAAAACTATTGAAGACGTGATGAAACACTCAAAAGTTTGTCTGGTAACGAAATGGGATGGAAGATATGGAGCTGAAGCAAGAATTTCAAATCCTGCATTCAAAAGTCTAATTATTTTTGATGAAAACCTAGCAGCTATTGAACTTAATAAAACACATGTTTTCTACAACAAGCCAATATATATCGGTATGTGTGTTTTAGATATATCTAAAATACAAATTTATAATTTTCATTATAACTACATGCGTAGTGTTTATGGTGAAAACTGTACTGTCATTTATACGGATACCGATTCTCTGGTATATGAAATCCGTAATAAGGATCCATATGAAGTTATAAAGCGAGACTGCTATAATTACTTCGATACATCTGATTATCCAACTAATAATCAGTATGACATCCCACAGGTCAATAAGAAAGTTATTGGACTTATGAAGGATGAAAATAATGGGGAAATAATGACAGACTTTGTTGCTCTGAGATCGAAAATGTATGCATCAAAAGTGTACAAAGTCAGTCAAATCAATGATGATCAAAAGGGAAGTACACATGAGAAAGATTGTAATTTGTCAAACTTTGCTATAACTAAAAAAGTGAAAGGAGTGAAGAAATGTGTAGTACAAAATGATATAACTTTTGATGATTATATAGAATGCTTGGAAAAATGGAAGGAGAAGTATGTTAAGCAAAATCTTATACAATCCAAAAGACATGAAATACATTCTGCAACTCAAGAAAAGGTTGCGCTATCGCCGTATGACGATAAGAGGATTTTGATACCAGGATCCGTTGAAACACTGCCATGGGGTCATTATTCACGCAAAATGAGCTGATCATTCCTATTGAAGTTATCCTAAGTATATGTCTATCACTATTTCACGAATGCTATGTTCAAGCAATACAGTGACGTTTATTATGTGGCTGCTATTATGTATTGATAGTTGGAAACTTACAATAAATTTGAAAAAATGATATTATTTGTTTTATTAATTCTTTCCTTGACATATGGTTTATGTATGATATTATGTATACAGTGACGTGATATATAGGATCTAGATTTTCTGGAGCCGGAATTAGTATTAACAGTTAGTCACATAAAGCACACACATTCAATTGAACCTATAGGTAGTCGAAGTGTATGTGCTAACTACCTACTGAAAATAATATCTCACGAGTTATAGTGGTTGCCTGGTTATCTCTGTCACACAGTCTAAGGGGTTTGGGCTTAAATCCTGATCACGGAATAATTAATATTTCATAAATACTCTAATAAATGCATCAGTTATCTAAAGTAATGAATGGTAAGTAAATACAGTAACACTGAAAAAATGGTATGAAAATTTACCAGGTCGGACCTTGGATTTTACCAAAAAATTTCCCCAGATCTGGGGAAAAATCACTGAATTTACAAGAGTAAAATTGACGTGGCAACACCGCATTTTCCCCAGATCTGGGGAAATTTTGAGGTAAAAAAAAGTGACAATGAGCCAGAAGTGACATAGTATACCTACTTATGCCAGATGTAATTTTTGCACTTAGATATTTCAAAATGGTATATTATCAGCTATGTTTTACTACCAATTTTTTTTAGTGTAAACACTAATAATTTTATGATTATTTCAAAAACACTTGGTTTTTATGCCCCACACTGTATAAATAGTTAAACAGAGACTTCGAATTGTTTGTTCGATCCATAATAATAACCATATTCTCTTAGTACTTTGAATAAACAATATGACGAACTGACGATGAACTAGGATCCAGATGAAGAAGATGAAGCTTCATACTGTCGATTAAAATTACCTACCATCGCAACTGTATATCCCATAATGCTTTCCCGAACTTCTATCTCCACAAACTTTGCAGGGAATGTCCAGGAGTCGATCTCCTGCAACAAAAATAGAAATTAGTAGATATTTAGAACAGCATGATTGTATTTAATACTTCACAGTACTTCGGAAGAAGTATAGACGTAGCTCTGTTTGGCATATGATTATCTATTTGGCAAGTAAGTGATGATGATGACAAATCATTCCAGTTTGCAATAAAATATCAAAATATACTGGACCAGATAGAGGAAAGGTGTCATAACTATGCAGCAACAAGAACATTGGATAACAGTCAAAATGTAAAATGAAATCAGCTAAAGCTTACAACTTTTGGTGTACTAAAACAAAATCAGAGACACCTACAACGTCTAGGGCCCCCGCAAAGGGTCCAAATGAAAGAGTCTCGGAACTTATGGGACACGTCGTCCCGTACCCGCTTTGTATATCTACTGGTATGCTGTGTCACAAATCTTTTTGCATGGCGAAATACCCTATATTCATCAAGGACCTTGCTGAATACCGCGTTCCTATCTCAAGCATCTACACTGGAACTTTTTAACTCTACGAATGTTAGCTTTTGAAGTACGCTGATCTTCAACCACCTCAAACCTTACGTTCCGTCTCATTAATGCAGGGTGACAGCACCGCGGTTTGGGCCCAAAATCAGCTCAACTCAAAACGCCAGAAACATTTAGGCCGCGTAATTCGTTTTGAAATCCTCCCCGAATCCGTCGGTCTCCGGAGTGAATCTTATTAATTCAAGATGAAACACAGATACGCGCAGGCACAGACACATATTTCCCAAGCCAATTAGGTATTCATAGGATCCGTTTCCCGTTTCTGGTCTGTTGCTCCAACACAGACAAGCGAACTTACCCCGATACGCAGGCACGGATTAAGGTCATGCCTCCTGCAGGAAGCTCCCTTGGAAACAGACCAGACTGTATGGAACGATTAAAGCGTATGTCGAACATTGAACGCGTCAACGTGGCAACATCCGCACATTTCAAAGCTACGGAGCTTAGACAAGGAAAGATAGAGGACGGAACGCGCGACTGATATTTTTGTTACCAAATGGCACCAAACAGGTACCAAAGTGCTATTAAATTTACCTGTAATACGTGATTCCTGGCTCCTTCCTGCTGCTGTGGCTTTTACAACCGTGAGCTGCACACCCTACCATTATGCACACCACAATATTTTACAATGATTGGTCTTAAAAACGCTAAATATCATAAAAAATGTTTTGAAAGCTGTCACAGCTAATTCATATAGCATCAAATGGGCGTGCGATATCCCTTCTTTTTCCTTATCTAAGCTACGGAGACTGTTATTCCACCACCATAACCTCAATCGAAGTGAACCTTACCATAGAAATCCATCCGGAACGACATACAAACAGATCCAACAGAGCATAGCCTTGGTTTAAGAGAGAAACGAATAGGCCACTTGTGAGAACCCTCTGCAGATTGAAGTGCGGTTATTGCTCAAGTCCTCAACACAAAACTAGAATAGGGCTAGACGATAAACCCTCACTGCAGATGTGGAGAGATTGGTACTGCTCAACACTGTATATTGGAATGCCAATTGATCAGTAATGAGGTAACAAACCTGTATCACAGATTGTCAAACAATGTTCCGTTACCTGCTAGTATGATATCTATACTAGCTAGTGAAAACAACTGTGGATGCTAACTATTATATAACTTTAGCAGACAAAAACTAAAAATAACACTGTAACCTTCAACTATAACTAATATAAAACAATGGTCATAGAAAACCTGCAGCGTTTCAAATCTAACGTGAACGGACACTTATCCTCTCGCAGCGCTGCTACAGCGCCATAGGCTTTCAGCCTTTGCGGGAGGCTGACCATAAAAAAAATTCAAGATACTGTCCAGTTGATCTCAGATCAGAGCCAAATAACATAATTAAAAAAACCTCCGTCGATCCAATCAGCTGATTCCAGCAGATAATCAAGTACTTGCAGGACCCTAGCGCTGATTTTGCTGTGCAACAGGAGATTCTACGTGGAGTTCCAGACACAGATAAGTCGATGGAGGAACCAAAACTATGATCTCCCCAAGGGTATCGTGCTGGCACCTCTTCTGTTCAATTTGTACATACATGATCAACCTGTCAGCCCTTCTACCAATAGTTTCATCTACGCATATGACGTAGCTAGTACGTGCCAATCCCACGACATTGGGGAAATCGAAAAAAATTAACAGAGTCCTTAGCAAAAATAGCGGAATACTACAAGTTAAACCAACTTCGCCCAAACCCATATAAAACTCAAAACTGCCGATTCCATCTTGATAACCGGCAAGCGAACAAGGAACTGAAAAATAGAATGGAAATCGATCAAGCTACAGCACTGCCCAAATCCAGTTTATCTGGCTGTTACCTTAGTTAGGAGTTTTTTAGGTGTTTATCATTTGAAGTGTTTGAAGTGTCTCAGCAGAAGATACTGTTATTATGACATAAGTTTTTCAAACAGCTATGACTACTCATTTCCATCAGAAGAAGGGCAATAAGTACCCCTGTGTACTTCTCTTGTATACGTTTCTGGCTAACAGACCGAAGTGGATGAGTCGAGATCCCTCTCCCCCACTGCCAGTCGAAAAACTTTCGCACAAAAAGACAAACACACATCGTTCGACAAATTGATATATTGATATATCTTGATACGGACAGTCTCATCCGCATAGAGAAATATGGCGAGTGACCAACGACAGTCTTTCATGCGCGATCATTAAATAATCATTCAGCATGATCCATGAGTCCAGCATTGCCAAACTTAGTTTTTCCTATAAAAACACGTGGAGAAGACTAAAGCAAAAGTAAACGGTGTTATTCCCAAGCTGGTTAACTCCCAATGGCGGACCACCCTGCCGTATTTCGGACGCCATCCCTTGGCATGTGCTTTGTCCCAGCTGAATACGCATGCCCCATGTATGGTCCAGATCGACTCATGCTAACAAACTTGACTCTACCCTGAATGACAACCTGTAGGATAATCACGGGCTGTCTTAAACCTACCAACCTGGACCACCTATACATGTTGGAGAAAATAGCCCCCCCCCCGCTCAAATCAGGCAAGAAGTCTCATGTATGGCAGAACTAAGTAGACAGTCATTAGATAAAAGTAGAGCACAGCATCCAGACTGAAATCTATGAAGAATTCCATCATGTCCACAAACCCACTCACAGACTCCAAATCAGTTACCAAAGAGGTACTGTGGAAGCGATGGCTAACAGAGAACCACGTACCAACTTGGAATCCAACTGAAAGCCTTCCTGCCAGATCACAACTGGACTGAAGGACCTGGAAAAGTCTCAACAGGATTAGGTGCCAAATGGGCAGGTCTGGGGATAACCTAGTGAGATGGGGATACGCTGAGGACGATTTATGCACCTGCGATGAAGCATCTCATATTTTGCCCATCCTTGAAAACTCCTTGTACATTACAGCACGATGCGGTAGTGCAGAGTGCCAGGCACTGGAAGGTAAATTTGATTAAATTTCAATTTTTTACCGGACCATTATCTGATTTTTTTGAATATAAGGTAAACAATACTTCTGCCTATCGCTGTGGGAAATACAATAGGCCTGATATTAGCCAGTCCGGTACTGTACGACAGGACATTGCGACTCGGAAGAGCAGGGGGACACGACAAGGGAAACTTTGTACTCCCTTTGAAGTTTTGCATGTTTATTCCTTGATTTTGTGTCTTGCAAACTTCTCTTTAGGAACACAATGCGAATTCAACAAGATTCTGGAGGATTAGCGGGGTTTTTGGGTCGCTACTAATTCAAGTCTAAATGTGGGATTATGTAGAGGTTCGACAAGCTTATGGAAGTATGACGGTATACCTTTGGGTTTGCAGAAAATTCGTGCAGAACCCTTTAACGTATGTTACGATTGAAGTGTTGACTAGACTAGCTTATAAACTAGCTGGATATAATACAAACTATCCATACACATATCAGTAGTAGTATCAAGAGCACCACTGAACTGACAGTAAATCGCGAACGATGGCGAGCTACAGTTCTCAAAACTATCGATAATATTCGTGTCGGCAATACTCTAGCAACGACTTAATGCATTTTACGAGTTCACAACATGTCTGTTGAGACATTGTGACTATGATGATGATCCATACACATCGTTATTTCAGTGGAAAGTTACTCTTCAATTAAAACAGCAAGGAATGTTGGTTAATTGATATACTATTCAGCTAGTTTGCAAACTAGCCAAGAACTGTCGCTAAAGTACAAACCACAAAAGAATTACATAAAATGACCGGGGTTTCTGGCTAGTTTACAAAGTATCTACAGTATTTGTATACAGTATGAACAGAATATCCCTATTAGGTAACCAACACGTTGGTCAGTACGTAAATCGAGTCTTTTTACTGCTTGCTTCTTTAGACCTTCATGCATGTTTTAATATCATTTATATTTCGACAATAGTCACAAGTTTTCTTCAGAACACAATATGCATTTTATCGATAAAGAAAATCCACTGGTGCCATTCTTCATAGTTCCAGAGGGTTGGAACATGCTTATACTAGACATTCAAGTAAAACTGAGGTATCACTGTTATTTCCCAACAAAACTGAGGTTCAAATTGTTGTTGCTGATATATTTTTAATATCCACGAATACACAAAAAACACGACAGTAAACAATAATGAGATAGCAACGCTTGCAAACACATATCAGTTTCTAATAGATCAACCAACTAGATGGTTATCATATTATATTAAATATTTTTTATTTTTTTTTATCTAAGTTATGTGAATAGTTTAGCAAATTTGTGGATTCCATTTAGACGGCTTATATAACGTTTCGGGGGGAGGGGGTCTGGACCCCCTGGAACTCCCCCTAAATACGTGCCTGTAAGTAGGTATGAAATTTTGAGACTGATGATGCAGAGAAAAATTGAGGGTAAAAAGATCGATTGGAAGACGGCCACATATCATGGCTGAAGAGAATCTCTGAGACTGGTTCGATCGTAATTCCATAGAACTGTTCAGAGCAGCTACATCAAAAATTAGAATTGCCTAGATGATTGCTCACCTCCGAAGGGAGACGGCATCCTAAGAAGAAGAAGTGAAGGTTGTGGTGGTAAGAATGTGTTGTTATGTGCTGTAAATCTGTATTTATTTTGGAAGTGGCATTTTCCCAATTCTCTGGCTGAAAACTGAATTAAATTTGCGTACAATTGGTACGGTAGGTATGACTAGGATTGCCAACCATTCTGTTGTATTAGTTGTAATAGTATTACACTGTTTTTCGCTAGATAATACTTTTTACTGTTTAATTAAAAAAAGTATCTAATATACTGTTTTATACTACAATTGATCCTGGAGGTTTTCATAATTACTTTCTACCACTTCGGCATTCATAGTAATGATATTTTCTATGATGGTTGCTGAGTGGCGAGAGAATAGGAACCGAGCCTCAATTAATTTAATGAAAAATGACCTAAAATGTGATGAGGCCTTCAGAAACGGTAGTTTATTGATAAGCTCTGTGAAAAGCTCCAAAAAGTTTAAGACATGAAAAAAATAAAATACTGTTTTTTTCTCCAAAATACTGTCTTTTCCCCTTTTTACTTCCCACACCGATAGATGAGGGGAGTATTGTGATCGCGAAAATTTTCGACTTTGAGATAATATACTTTTTGGTCGTTTTATGATGCCTACATAACGAAAATCCACGTCACTCATTTCCGTCGGTCTGTCTGTCGGTCTGTCGGTCTGTCGGTCTGTCGGTCTGTCGGTCTGTCGGTCTGTTGGTCTGTCTGTCTGTCGGTCTGCCAGTCTGTTGGCGTTTGATGAAATTTGGGTAGTGATATGGTGTAGGGTCGTAGTAGGTAATGTTGCTACAGTTTTGAAAATCGGTGCATGGGCGGCGGAATAATTAACAAAAAACGAAAAATTTTAAATATGCCTCAAACTTCGTTTTTAGGTGTTTTAGGGGTTCCTCCTCATTTTCTACTTTTTTTGGGTGAGGGTGAAATTGGGGTGGTTGGGGGGTGAGGGGTTGTAAAGGAAAAGTTTTTAGGTCCATCCGAACATTGCCTTGTGTATTACAGGAACCAAGGGACTTAGAGAATTTTCCGATGTATACATATTACGAGTATTGCTTTAGATCGTTCTGTATTTTATAATGTTGAAATTACTGAATTGATGTTAATGAAATTTCGGCACAGTACTTTGGCGAGGATGGAAAACACGTCTGATTTTTAGAAATCGTCTCAGTGGCGGCGCAGCAATATTAAAAACACTAAAAATATGAAAACAGCTTAAACTTCGTTTTTAGGCGTTTTAGGGGTTCCTGATCATTTTCTACTTTTTTTTGGGGTGGGGGTGAAATTAGGGTGGTTGGGGGGTGGGGGGTTGTAAATCTGAAAAATTCGTTGTACTTATAATGGGCTGTCTACTGACCTGAGAGAGAAAGACCTAGCGGCATAATACACTTTTTTAGGTTCATCTGAACATTGCCTTTCCGATTACAGAAACCAAGAGACTTGAACTTTCTGATGCATACAAAATACATATGTACGAGTATTACTTTGGATCGTTTTGTATTGTGTTACGTGGAAACTTCTGAATTGACTTTAAGGACATTTTGACTCACATTTATTACCGCGACGAGTATGGAAAGCGCGTATAGTTTTTAGAAATCATTTCAGTGGCGGCGCGGCAATAATAAAAAAACTAAAAATATAATAAACGCCTCAAACTTCGTTTTAGACGTTTTAGGGGTCCCTGATAATTTCAAAAAAATTTTTGGTTGTGGGTGAAATTGGGGTGGTTCGGGGGTGGGGGTTTGTAAAACTCAAAAATTTGTTGTATTCATGATATATTGTCCACTGACCCTGTGAAAGAAGCACCTAGTAGAATAAAACACTTTTTTGCGGTCGGGCGAGCGATGATTTGATTGCAGGGGCATCTAGACTATAGTTTCATGCTGTGGGAGAATAATAAAACTGGTATTATCGGAATGTGTGGGAAGTACTGGGTCAATCAACTTGACTACATTTTTTCCTATTATACTATTTTTTTACAAAAAAAGTTGGCAACCATCGGTATGACGATGAGACTGGGGTGGTGGCGAATTCTGTTCGTACTGATTCAATGAACTCGTCTAAATTTTTCCAAAGTATCTTTGTTGTCTCACCTGTGCCCATCCTCCTGCTCTGTCCCGATCGCACCTTGCTCCAAACGGAAGAATCAATCTTGGCGGACTTTTTGGCACCCGACCGAATGCGAAACCTCGTCAGAGCAGAAACCACCCCGTGTGCGTACGAATCCGTAGGGATGCAGGGTTCGCGACTGACCGCAGATCTGCATCAACCGCCTCGCGCGCGATCTGGCAGGCAGTCGTAGGCCATTTTGTCACACCCCCCGCGCTAGGATGTCACCCCCTCCCTCCCGGCCGCGGCGGCGGCATCCCCCTCCGCTCACCCCCCGGCTGACTCGGCGCTCCCCTGTTCTCCCTCCCTCACCCCGTCGCTGCTGCAGCCACCTGACGGGATTATTAGCTTGATGCCCTGACGCCGGGCCCCATATTTTGTACAGGGGGTCAGGGGGGTCGGGAGAACTCCGAATCTTAATTATAATTTAATTTAATTTAATTTTATTTATGTGTACTCTCTCTCATACATATATGGTTATGGTGTGTCAGTGATCGCCATGTTTCTCGGTCTTCCACGGCACGCATTACATCTGGGACCGACATGTGCGTAAGGTCCCTTATTTGGTCCATGAACCTTATAGGGAATCTGCCCATCGTTCTTTTGCCGTCCACCTTCCCTTGGACCATGAGCTTCTCCATCCCGTCCCTGCACATAACGTGTCCGAAAAATTTGAGCATCCCGCGTTGTATGGTTGGTAAAAGCCGGTCATGATCTTTGATTTTGAGCTCCCTGAGGATGGAGATGTTCGTTCTGTGTGCTGTCCAGCGTATTCTTAGCATCCTCCGATAACACGTCATTTCAAACGCCTCTATTCTTCTACGACAGGAGGCGTTTAGAGTCCAGGATTTGTGGTCCTTCCATATTCTCCCCAGTCTACTCAACGCCCCCTTCGCCATTCCGAATCTATGCTTTATTTCGGGTTCAAAACCTCCTTTGTTTTGTATACGTGCGCCTAGATAGATAACGTGATCACTCGTTTCAATATCGTTGATGAGCCGTAAAGGTAGTAATGTCTTGGCTCTGTCCACTATCATGAGGCAGCATTTTGACCTGTTTAGACGTAGGCCCGATTCTAAACTTGCTTCCTCCACGCGCTGCAGAAGTTCGTACATTTATGGTTCGTCTTTGGCTAGTGTGATTGTATCGTAGGCGTAACGTAGATTAGGTATTTTTTTCCCTCCAACAGAAACTCCACCTCCCCAGCCCCCCAAGGCTTTCCTCATTATCCATTCTGCATAGCAGTTGAAAAGTATTGGGGAAGTATTTGTACTGCACAGTACAAAATACTGCCACCTCGAAGGCTACGCCTTGTATGAGGTATAGGCACTGACATGTAGAAAATATACACTAAAATTTTGCTAACGTAGCTTCACTGCTGCTTCTCTTTGGATTGCTATATCCTTACCCATTTCCATGATTTGCTTCTTCTTCTTGACCTTCTGTAGCTCCATCCTCAGCAGTAGCATGTGCTTCCCACACATTACGGTGATAACAGTTCATTATTTTCCCATAACATGAAGCTACAGTCTAGATTCCCCTTGCAACCAAATCATGCCGCTATAGGTTCCTTTCACCGGTCAATGGATAGCCTATTATGAATACAAAAAGATGAGCTTTATGATCCCCTCCCTCCAACTACTCCAATTCACCCCCACCCACAAAAAGTAGAAAACGATGACGAAACCCCTAAATTCCCCAAAAACGAAGTTTGAGCTGTTTCTATATCTTTAGTTTTTTATTATTGTTGCGCCGCCACTGACACGATTTCTAAAATCCATGAGCGTTTTCCATCCTCGCCACGGTAATTATATCACAGTATTATCTCAGTTCATTTAAATCAATCCAATAGTTTCGACGTCACACAATAGAAAACGAGCTAAAGCAATATTCGTATATATACGTCAGAAACATTTTAATCCCATGGTTTTGATGGAGTACCCAGGGAGTTTCACCTCGGACTCTGAAAATTGTCAATGTATCAATGTAAATCCTTCTGAATTACATTAAATGCATAAAATGTTTACCAATTTTTTTTCTGCCACTGTCGACTATTTATTAGGTCTGTTTTTACAGCAATCACAAACTAGTCAGCGTCAATTTGATTGGCCAGTAGGTACTAGTCAGAAATAGTTTGACAACTGCAATGGGGAATACTGATTGGCTCTGACTGGTTTGTGATTCTCTGTAAAAACAGACCTATAATTTTTTTTAATGATTTTAATTGATTTTTTAGTTTTTTCCTCTCAAATGAAAATATATTTTAATATTTTCATAGTATATCCATAACTAAGTGAAAATCGATACCAGGCTACCAGGCATCGTCTTCTACAAATGTTTAACTCCAAAAACATGTATACAAGCAGGTGTGAGTAGCAGAAAATGGAGAGTAGGGGGGCCGCTAGCAGGCACGTATTTAGGGGAGGTCCAGGGGGTCCGGACCCCCCACGAAACGTTAT
This sequence comes from Callosobruchus maculatus, assembly GCA_951848785.1. Classification (NCBI taxonomy): domain Eukaryota; kingdom Metazoa; phylum Arthropoda; class Insecta; order Coleoptera; family Chrysomelidae; genus Callosobruchus; species Callosobruchus maculatus. The sequence goes on from CATOUR010000160.1 coordinate 1,620,592, forward strand.
AAAATGCCGTCTAAAAAATGGAATCCACTAATTTGCACCCCCCCCCCGCAAATTTTAAGTGAGAACTCTAATCTGGATCCCCCCCGAAAGGTTAACCAAGTATCACACATAATCTGGACCCACCCAAGACCAAATTCTGGATTGTTAGAACGCGTCTGAAGAAGGAATAAAGGTGATGAAACAAATTGAGAATCAAACTTTGAAACATCTCCAATAATCATACAAAAATAAAGTTACCTCTTACACCCAAAAGAGTATATAATTGATAAACTGCGTCAGCGACATGAACTACCATTTTAAGTTCGCCTCCCTACAGAAAAATAATTCTACTATTCAACCCTGTATAGAAAGTGTTAGGTTTTCGATTGATGTGAGGACCGCTATGTTTTTTTATCCTGTTTCAATTAGGATTGGATATACGATCCCTAGAATGTCGGTGCACATTAGATTTGAAACATTGCAGGTTGTAGCCGTTGGGAAACAAATTCCCCGGCAGTTGATTCCACAGGGTAGAGGTTCCACAAAAGAAGGAATGCTGGAGGAGACTGGTTGGGGAAGTAGGGACCTCGACCTGGTAAGGACGAGCCCTTAGAACCTCTCTAGTGTTCCTTGTTCGGACGGCCTTCGGTGTTATTATCTGGGAGAGCTCACTCGAACATCTTCCGTGATATAATCTGTAAAACAGGGACAGGTCGGCCACTCTTCTTCGATGTTCCAGGCTGTGCAGGTCCTTGGTCGGAGCTGTGCCTTGTAGAGCAGCAGTAGTTGCTCTGGTGTATACAGCTTCCTACAGCGAAACAAAACTCTAAGCTTCTGGGATGCCGTTTTAGCAATACTGACGACGTGGTCGTGCCAGGACATGTAATTGTTGATGTTGATCCCCAAAAGCTTGATGGAAGGTGACTCGACTTTTGGATGACCCTCCATTTCCATAGTTGGTAAGCCAACTCCTGGTACACACCCTGTATATGCATAGGTTCGGTTTCTACCCCCTGCCCCCCTTTCACCCCGTCCCCATAATCCGTCGTCTGTAAATCGTCGCCGCTGTCTGATCAAGTGACCCGTGGTTGTAAAGTGTGGGAAGTCGGCAGGTGGGCGGACCGCCGAGCGCGGGCGGCGGGGCGGCGCGGTGGGGGGAGGGGGCAGAGGGATGGGGGCGTGGCCGAGCGAACGACCCCCGCCGGAGCCAATGGGGTGCTGCGACGTCGTCGTCACATCACGGCCACCGCGCGTCAGCCTGCCGACCGGATGGCTTATCGCCAGGGTAGCCGAGGACGACACCAGGAGTCGACCGGAGTGCTGATGTGGCTCGCACATTTGATTTTTTCTAGTGGTATTGTGGTCAATTAAATGAAACACTTTTCCTTTCCACGACGTTTCGGAAAAGAAAAGTGTTTCATTTAATTGACGCAATACCACTAGAAAAAATCAAGTTTGAAATCTACGGTCACGAAAATATAATCATTCCTGGCTCGCACAGGCATTCTCATTTTGTCCTCGTCACTTCCCATTGATAACTTATGCATACACGTGGCGCCGGGAAACAGTAACAAAGCTTACACAGAACACGAGGCTAACGTCCAAGGCAGTCCGTGCCGTTGACACACAAGTAAAAAAAATTGAGTCAAATTGATTGACTCAGTACTTCCCACACACAATGATGATACCATTTTACATTGCATGAAGCTATAGTCTAAAATCCCCTTGCAACTGAATTATCGTCCATCCGCCCGCAAAAACAACATCCAACACAAAAACCCTCGTAAATAGTTTCTTGCGTCTCCCTCCTTAGGAACTAGGGCGCCACAGTTTTTTTCTGCATGCTTGAACTGGACGATGCGAAACGAACAAGAGCCTCCAATCCATCTAAAAACGAAGTTTGAGCTGATTTTAGGTTTTTGGTTTTTTGATTATTGCTGCGCCGCCACTGACACGGTTTTTCAAAAACAGAGTCGTTTTCCATTCTCGCAGCGGTACTAAATTCTGTGTCAAAATTTTATTAACATCAATTCAATCATTTTCACGTTACGCAATATAGAAGCCCCGTGGTTTGTATAATAGGCATGCAACGTTCGGATAAACCTAAAAAAGTGTGTCATGCCACTAGGTTTTTCATTCACATATCAACGGACAGCTCATTAACAATACAACAAATTTTTCAGTATAACAACCCCCCACCCCCCAACCACCCCCCATTCACTCCCACCCAAGAAAGAGTAGGAAATGATCAGGAGCCCCTAAAACGCCTAAAAACGAAGTTTGAGGCATATTTGAAATTTTTCTTTTTTTGCTAATTACTCTGCCCCCCGTATAACGATTTTCAAAACTATAGGAACATTACCTACTACGATCTCACAGCATAACGCTGCCCAAATTTCATCACAATCCATGCAGCGGTTACTGAGATTACGAGGGTAGAAAAACGCGACAGACAGACAGACAGACCGACGGAAATGAGTGGCATGGATTTTTGTTATGCGGACATCATAAAACGCCCAAAAAGCGTATTATCTCAAAATCGAAAATTTTTGCGATCACAATACTCCCCTCACCTATCGGTGTGGGAAGTAAAACAACGTAAGGAGATTGAAAGTACTTTTTACCATTCAACTCGACTGGAGAGACTGGACTGCTACTAATGAAGGTGCATCCACCGAAGTCGATCTACAGCTAAAGCTGGTACACTACTAGAATACTTCTTACCACCAACCCTCAAACGCTGTATAAAGCCAAGAAATAACAAGGGTATTAATATCCGGCATGGAAGCCTCATGCCGTCAAGCGTCCCTCCAAAAACAAGCCATGGTTTAATCAGCGTTGTAGAGATGCAGTTACCTCTTAAAACCAACATTACGAGGAATGGAGGAAACACCCAAATGCCGAGAACCACAGCAATTTTAGAACCAAAAAATTAAGAACAAGCTCCTCTCATGCCTTAGTTCGTCCAGAACATCCTGGTCTGCAGCTAAGGCAGTTAGTCAGAACTTTCCCTATTTGTCAATATCACCCTTGACCAGAGAGGACAAGTCCAACGCTTCTACTCCTGATGAAAAAGCTTAAACGCTGTGCCGCTGAGCTTGCACCTATTCTTTGCAAACTCTTCAAACTATCATATCAGCGAGACGTGTTTCGCACTTCATGGAAGATTGGCTACGTACAACACATCCCTAAGAAAGGCAAAAAAACCGATCCCACCAATTATAGACCTGTGTCTCTTCTCAGCATCATGTCTAAGGTTATGGACTGTCATTAACATACAGCTTCTGAAATACTTGAACAACAATAACATCATAAATGGTTCCCAGTATGGCTTCCGTAAGCACAGGTAATGGGTGACCTCCTCGCCTACGTAACTCACTTGTGAAACAGAGCAATTGAACATCATGGCGAACCCCGTGTTGATGCACTTGACATATCGAAAGCCTTCGACAGAGTGTGGCATGAGGGATTTCTGGTCAAGCTTGCTGCTCACGGACTACCACCTGGCCTGCGCCAGTGACTGAATAACCTTTTGAATGACCGATCTCTTTTTGTTGCAGGCTGCTCATAAGACGTATTTTCAAAAAACGTCGGTGTTCCTCAGGGTTCTGTCCTATCCCCTACACTGTTTCTGTTCTACATTAACGAGCTGCTGGAAATAACATCCAATATAATCGACAGCTTCGCAGACGACAGTACATTAATATCGTGCATGGAACCAGGCAAGCTACTATCATCCCAGAAGGCGATACGTCGACGACAGCAACATGTCTCGCAGATCAAGGTAGATATCAAAACAACTGTCGAGTGAGGATCAGTAAATAAAGTACAGTTTAACCTACAGAAAATTCAGGCAACAACGCTGACAAAGAAGTCTCACGTTGGTTTACCAACTGTGGAAATGGAGGGTCACCCAATAATCGAGTCACCTTTCGTCAAGCTTTTGGGGATCGACATCAACAATAACATGTCCTGGCACGACCACGTCGTCAGTATTGCTAAAACGGCATTCCAGAAGCTTGGAGTTTTGTTCCGCTGGCTGTAGGAAGCTGTACACACCAGAGCAAGTACTGCTGCTCTACAAGGCACAGATCTGATCATCGCTGGAGTATTGCCCATGGGTGCGGATGCGCTCCGAAGCACCCTCTAAATCTTCTGGACACAATCCAGAAGAGAGCAATTAGATTAATCGGTAAGCCTAGCCTCACAGGAGACCTCCACAACCTGAAACATCGAAGAAGGGTGGCTGACCTGCCCTTGTTCCACAGATTCTATAACGGAAGGTGTTCGAGTGAACTCTCTCAGATAATAACACCAAAGGCCGTCCGAATGAGGAAAACCAGACTTAAGTAATAAATCAACCATAGTAAGTGAAAGGCATTCACAGTTATTGTGAGAAAAATGGACTCATTCTTATTACTGTGAAGACGGAAATACTATTATTTAACACCAAACCGGTAGACTTTAGCTTGTTAGTGAGGCTACAAGAATAGTACAAAAATAGTATATCTCAAAGTAACGCAATTAAATTTCTTGGATTATGACCAACAACTTTCCTGGACTATCAAATTTTTTAATTTTTTAAAAAATGTCAAAATATTGTTTCGTCCTATCGCAATTGCGTAATACTTACGTCCGAACCATGAGTTATAAGAAAAAATAATCCACACTGATTGTTTATAGTGTCAAGATGAGAAAATTTTATAATTCGAAAAATAATATGATCCTACAGTTTAGTTAAAAAAATGCATCCTAAAAGTGACGTCATAAAGGCCACTAGATAAAGGAAAGCTAAAACCAGACTCTGGTAATAAATCACCACCCGACCAATATTGTTTTCTCAACAGCCTAAACAGCTTCACAAGAATTTGGGCGTATTTTATTATTTCAAGATGTTCGCCAGATTGAAATAAGATCCATAGTCGCATATAATGTTTGGGGTTAATACCAACCTGAAAGTACGGTTCTTGTCAAAAAGGCACTCTAACCAGTATAAAATTGTCTCACGTAGAGTAAAGAGGTGTTGTGATTTGTTTTGTGATTGTGCATAGGTGAGTTTATCTCACAGAGTACTCAGTTCCACTTATGTACTGATATATTGGTTTATTTTATTAATTTATTTGAGAACTTGTTTACTAGACAATTTTCAAAGCTTCTTACACACATTTATGTCAGTAATGGTTTGATAATCCAATTTTTGAACGTCTACGATATATAACAGATACCAATCTCGAAGTACGTCGCGAATTGACCCTTCGTGCTGAACTAGCACAAAGGAGTGGATACTTTGCGAGTTGACCCCTAGTATCTTAGTGAGTTGGCCTCACAGTTATCATGATAATTCTCCGCCCTAGTCATTGGAGCTCTAGGAGATATATTTCGCGAGTTGACCCTTAATACCAAAGACTTAAGAGCTGCTCGAGTTTTGTTATATGCTTTTTATATAATTACACCATATACTATTTCATTTATTCTTTTGGAGAGGTATTTCGCGAGTTGACCCTTAATACCTATGACCCGAGAGATGGTTGATTTATGTTCTGTGTAATTTGTATGACCACACAAGATATAAATATGATTTTATCTGTTTGGCGTTAAAAAATATATTTGCTGAGTAATCTATTTATGTTTGTGTTTAATTCTTATAATTACTTACCTGCCTATTTTAACAATCACGCCAGTATAAAATAACTTCATGTTCTTTAATTAAACATATGGTAACTTACTTTCCATTGTGTTCTTACTTAGCTTATTTTGGTCATTTGTATATTGTTTGAATTACAACCTTATTAAATGTTTTTAAGACACGCCCAGAAAAATCATTTAATCATTTTTTATTAACCTACAATAGGCAGAATAACTTGTTCAGAAGTAGTTTGGCAATGGCTCTTTAACTTAATGGGAGTAGATCAAAAAGCAAAACTGAGATTACGAATAGACCCCACAGACTGGAAAACATCCATCCCGAGATTTCTAGAATAAATTGTATTTTCCAACACCAAGGAGGTAAAATATGATGGCAGCTTAATTTTTCAATTACGAAACCCCTTTCGAAGTGATTCTAAGAACAGGAAGCTTCTACCAAGTGCGTGGAGCGCTATTAAGTCGACAGATCCTTTGACAAACTTCGGCAGGCAACCCTTTTACCGCACGTCACCCTGGGGATTATTGGCTTATTCAAACTGGATGCCTTGCTCTCAAGAAACGCCGATGTCTCATGATGTCAGGTTCTGAGATGTTCAGCAAATGTGCTAACAAAAGTAACAAAATGCTGTGTATACTTGTATATCATGTTCGCCGCAATGCAGATATGTTCATCAGATACTTTCAGGGCCACCTGTATAATCCTCTTTCATTCAATTGGACTACTTTTTGCAGATGATTTCAAATTTTTTAAAACAATAACTTCTCCCCAGGACTGTCTTTTGCTGCAGGAAGACATAAATACCATAATCTGCTGGCTCAAAGACAACAAAATGTCAGTGAACGTCAAAAAATGTAGTGTTATGTCCTTTACACGGAAAACCAATGCAATTGAGCACATCTACAACATCAATGAGGTAGCACTGGAACGAAATATGCAAATCAAAGACCTAGGAGTTACCTTTCAGAGGGATATGAGATTCAGTTCCCATTATATCCAAATCGCAAACAATGCCTATAAATATTTGGGCTTTATCATCAGAAATAGTAAATCATTTGCACTAGAAACAGTCATAAGGCTCTACCATACACTAGTGAGACCACACCTAGAGTATGCTGCAGAAATTTGGATGCCCTCAGCAGTTACTCATATTGACCATATTGTGAAAGTACAAAAGAAATTCCTTAGATATCTCTATGCTAGGAAAAATAACTGTTATCCCCATATGGTCTCATATAAAAGCCAACTTACTAGTTTTGGCTTCAAGAGTCTATTAGCAAGAAGAGACAATCAGGCTGTGATATTTATTTTCCATCTGATTAATAGTACGAAATATAAGGACTGTGATCTAGTTAAATTTATAAACATCAATGTTCCTAAAATAAGCCTCAGGAACCTGAATTATGAAATTTTTAATATTGATAAATCCAGCACCTCACCAATAAACAAAATGCTAAGAATATGCAATCAAATTTTTTCAAGCACATCAATAGATATCTTTAACACTACTCTAAAAGAATTAAAATCAGTTTGAACTAAATGTTGCTGCTCATTTTTCTTAGTGTAGGTTTAATTTAGTAGTGCTGTCTTGTTCAAGTTTGTGTGTGTGTTTTTTTTAACCATTACATGTAACTATCTTTTGGTGTTTGTAATGTAAACTATAAATAAATAAATATTAGAGTTTCTAACAACATTTTTGCTTCAAGATCTTGACCCAATAACCCAAGTTAATCAGTTGAATGTCAACTTTTACAACTACGAGGACTGCTCGACTCTCATATGCAGCAGCATATAGAACCCACACTCTTCTGGTTGGCCAGGTGAACACGCCGTGGCGTTCCACCAAGGAAAGAAGCTGCTGTTTAGCAGCCGTTACCTTCGGGTACCAGATCGCGCACAGAGGCAGATCTTTTCTGTCACCTGCTCTAACGTATACAACTATTTTATTAATCATTTTGATGACACTTCGTTTCAGTCTAAAGGCTGTAGGTATGACACGATCCTAATGTTCATGCTAAATATTGGACACAAAATTTGTCAAAAAAAATCATCGTAAAAAGGGAATGATGAGTTATTCTCCTTGTATGCAACGATCACTTATTTTGTCACAAATATAGGACAAGGGCATGTGCATTAGTAGCACAGTCATATCATTTGCCTGTTGACAGTTACCATTTCTGTCAAAGCCATTGCTGTCGATAAGCCACTCCAACATATGGTATTCGTTTTAACATTCTGTACATAATTTCTAAACTATCAAGTTCTGTTGTATTTGGTTATTTTCTGTTGTGTTTGGATGTTTTCTGTCGTATTTAGTCGTTTTCTGTTCATTACAGCTGTTTTCTGTTCTTACCTGTTTTATTCGGTTGTATTTGGTTGTTTTCTGTTTTTTTTTTGATGTTTTCTGTTGTATTTATTCGTTTCCTGTTGATTCCACTTGTTTTCTGCTTGTTTTTTGTTGTCTTGAGCTGTTTTCTGCTCTTTTCTGTTGTATTCGGTTATATTTGGTCGTTTTCTATTGTTTCCTTCTGTTATCTGCTTGTTTTCTGTTATTTTGGTCTATTTTCTGTTCTTTTCTGTTGTATTCGGTAGTATTTGATTGTATTCCGTTGTTTTTGGATGTTTTCTGTTGTAATTAGTCGTCTTCTGTTGTTTTGAGCTGTTTTCTGTTCTTTTCTATTGTATTCGGTTGCATTTAGTTGTGTGATGATTCTAATCTAATAATTGTGATGGTTTTTTATTTCGAGCACTTGTGCTTGTTTTGATTGATTTTTTTGCAAAGGAGGTTGTTACTCGACAAAAGACGAAAACATGCAAACCGTATGCAGACTAAAAAGAAATATTTTTCATAACGTCAGTTTTCAACTGTCACCAGTAAAAGATCCCAATGCGCAGTAATTTAACGTGCAGTTTTACATCCACTTGCCAAATAAATATTCCAACAAATTGTATGTAAAATTGCGCAGGCATCCTATTTCTTGTCAAATTTATTGTCCAATATTTAGGATGGAAATTAGGATCGTGACCTACAGAAACAGTTCTTGTTTAAACATAGGTAGTTTTTAAACGTACCTGGTTTAAGGAAATATGACGATAAATACAAATAATAGCAGAGTACAGATAGAATATTATTGCCACCTGATTAATTTAAGTCATCATCAGATCATTGCGTGACGTGCTGAATCAACCACTCACAACGCTTGGATGATAAATGAACACAGCTGGATTCTCAAAGTCATCGCAGCGTCTTCATTACTTGCAGACGGTTTGAGAAGAATCGACAGCATTTTTCCGGACGATTTTTCGATGTAGCAAAAGAAGGGAGAATAATTGAGGGCGTCAGTGCAAAAACCGGGTATCTCCAAAATTCTATATTTGACGTGAGTTGATGAAAACGCTTCTTTTTCATAACTGTCAGACTGCGAAGGCAAAGCTTAAATGCCAGAGTACCGCGTCTGCTATGAAAAGGTTACGTTAGGGGAAGCTTGTTGACAAGGGACTTGAATAGGCCAACACTCGTAGGGCCAATAAATGCATCTCCCAGCAGTCCATTCTAAGTCTTGGACATCCTGGAAATAAATGTGCGGTCGTACCGCTCGGTTCTTGATGTATGAAGAACGCCCGCCTTAGGATGAGATACAGTGGTCGCGCGGGTGCATCTGATATGATCGGTGAGTGGCGGATAGCTCAGAGGAGCTAAAGGCTCCGTTTGAATATCGGTAGAAGAGTGAGAGGTCACCAACTACACGCTGGTAAGAAAGTGACTGGAGGTCGAGTCACCAATTAGTCGAATTGCCATTCTCTGGACATCGTCAGGTATAGACAGTGTAGTAGAGGCAGCAGCTCCCCATAAGACATGAGAGCAATACTCCAGGCCAGGTCTTATATCTGAGCTTTATAGAGTGTGAGTAGATTAGATGGCGAAAAGTGCTTTCTTGCTCTGAATAGGCACCCAAGCTTTTTACTGTTGTATCCGAACGTACACTACAATAATTACAGAACATACTTTTGTGAACGCGCTATGACAGGTGTCAATGTCGACTTATCAGGGAAGTTAATCTAGCTTCGGCTGCTTCAGTGATCTAGCTAATCTGCAGGCTGCACAGTTACCACGTGCATTACAGGTATTTTCCTTTTTACTGTAAGGAGACTGAGATTGAAATAAAGAAATGTAAAAGTACTATTGTATATTACGAAACCACATACACAACATTCGTGCCAGATCAGATTTTCTGTAATGTTGACAGCTTAGAGATGAATGAGTGACTCCTTGCCAGAGCCTGATTGTTCATGAGAATTGGGTGCTGGCTTGGGCACTTCTTGTTTGATAGCGTGCAGTACTGGGACTTGGAAGCATTAAATTTTACCATATTCTTGAGCCCCCAAGCGGTAATGGTATCGAGATCCTTTGAAAGCGAAGCAGCAGCTACTGCCAGTCTTCTGCGTTCCAGCTCGACCACAGAAATCGGTCTATTGCTCATGATGCCTTCATGTAAAGTATATACTATCGTCCGCAAAGTTTTGGCACTCGTGCAATTTTTAGTTAACTGTGATAATGAACTAGTATCACGAGGTTAAGAATAACGATTTAATTGTTATAACCGCTTAGTGCATACAAAAATAAACGTACTGCTGCATTTCGTTACTTTCTACATCATTTTGTTTTTTAGTAATTCCATTCTAAGGTTTAAAGAAAGGAATTCAAATTCAGCCAATCAGTGCCAACCGCGCGAAGCATCAGCAGTGCATTGTTGCCAAGAACAGTTCCGACTCGCAGACGGGAACAGAACACAAGATAGATGAGCCAGCCCGCGTACAGCTCCGGCATTTCGCGCGCCATCAGAATGCGGCAACACAGCACACATATCTGTCTTTTGACTAGCTGTTCTCCTTTAGGGCAGTGACGTCACTGCCCTAGGAGAATTCAAATATTTTCCTTATTTTCACGGCTTTCCTGTGCCCAAAAAAATCGAAGAAAAAAATGAGATGCTTTTTATGACGTACTCTATCATAAGCAACCAAAAAAAAATTCATGACGCTAGTCCATTACATTTCTCAGTTCTTCGTCGATACCAAGAAACTTTCAAAAATCCTGATAAATCGAAAATAGACATTAAGATAATGGACTACCAGCAACAAAATCTGCATAAAATATATCTGAACTGCACATCCGCATACTCATTGTAGAATAAATCTACTGCGTCTCTATCTGCCACGTCTGACAGATAGTCGTGTTGTCTGGAGATGTTGAATTAACAGCTGCGTCAGCATAACGGAGTGATACACATTTTAATATCCACCACGAGCGTAGTCTAGAATCGCAGTGATATTTTATGTCGTGGGATATTACAGAGATGCCTTTTGCAGGTATACCAGTGGCGGAACAGTTTGGGGTTCAAAACCACTTCTTACAGGTCTAGAAATTAACGATGGTGTTGTGATTATATTTGAGTTTATGTCAGATAATTTCAAAAGTATTTCCTGTAATCTAAGTTAGACTTTAGAATGGGTGTATCCACAGTTATGTGATTATTGAAAATGTTAGACGTTTACATAGGGCGGCTAGTATCCTAGTCGTATTTATTTGAGTTCTGTTATAAACATGGATATGCATTTGAAATCAAAACGTTTCAAAGTAAAGCTACATAATCAAGTCGATGTATTAGAAAATGGTCTTGGCTCGATACAAGATTCGAATAACTCCTTTCTTTGTTGATTTTGAATGGTTTGAGGCAGTGGCGTATATAAAGGGTGCCCCCCCCCCCCCCCCCCCCGGAAACCAGCCACGCATTCATGACGTCTGGAAGAGGCTGAAGTTAGGATTATAATACGCCAATATTATATAACGTATGAAATTTTTTCCGATGCCCCCCCCCCCCCGAAATCGATTTCTGTACACGCCACTGGTTTGAGGTATGGTACAATGAAGGTACTGTCCTGTGTGTGTTGGCTTTCAGTTTGGTTTCTATTTGAGTCAATGTCCTTTACAAAAAAGGGGTCCCACACTAACCTTACTCAAATATCGGTCTAATGAGTCCCTCGTCAACAAAATTATCATGGCCCTCTTGGTTTTTGAGATACAGGGTGAAATCGAAAACTATCGATTTTGAGACCACCCTCGTATCTCGGTTGTCTTTTATTTTATTGAAAAGCTAAAAAAGGGTCTCATAGAATTTTTTCTGTAGAATCCAGTGGTGTAGTTTAATTTTTTCTTACTCTAACCTTTTTTCAGTTATGAAGCAAACATGTATTTTTTTAAATGGAACACCCTGTATATTATTTTTTACGTCAATAGGAAATAATTCAAGCTTTTCAAGAATATACATTAGTATGAATTTTTTCTGAAAACTAAGCTCAAAATTTCATTTTTTATTTTATTTGTAGCAGTAGGCCATGACTAATCTATTAAAAACAATATCCAAGAATTATTAAGATACAAGATACTCAATACTTTTAAACTCAATTATCTAATTGTTTTTTATACGCTATTAACTACTATTTGTGATAATGTTCAGTAAATATTACCCCGTATAAATGTGTTAATCAATGATATTACTTATTGTATTACATTACTCAAAACCAAACATTATATCTGAAGAATATCAGCACACTATTAAATTTGAATTTGAATCAAAATAAAAACATCGAGGAGCTTTTAGAGATGTTCATTCAAGTTGGAGACTATTTTCTCGAATGCAAATCTGGCACAATTTCTTATTATTTTAATGGCATTTAAAAGAATTATTGGTCTCCTTCGTGTTATGATGATTAAAAATTCCCAAACTGGGATTTTGTGCAAATGGTGAAGTATCTTAAATTTGTATGGGTGGTGATTGTATTTGTTAGAATTATTTCTGCAGTTGATTTTTGTACCGCTACAGCTTCTTCTTTGTGCTTACAAGATGATGAATGCATTGCTTCTATTGTAACCTAATACGTTTGTTTCCCTTTGATCCCTGTTCTCTTTGAAATACGTTTTAGGACGTGGTTGAATAAAGGATCCGTACCTAACTCTATTAATTTTTAGACGTGGAAATATATCTAAAAACGGTTGCTGTCTCTCTGGGTATCTAAGCCGCCATTAATGTAGAAAACTGACAATAATTAAAATGAAAACACGGAAAGAACAAAGCTACTTTTAATAAAAATATAATTAAAAGCTGACAGTCTCGCAAGTTTTTTACAGATTTGCTTTTTTGTTTTCAATAGATGAGTCATAGTTCACTATCTACTCAAAATTGTAATACCACAATATTCGTCATTTTAATGAGACACTATTGTTTAAAAAAATGTATTTTGATTGTTTCTTCGAATTTCAGTAGGAAGTCTCTTGTAGAGTAATAACTGCTTAGATGCTCATTATTTATAGTTGATTAACCATGGCCTACTGCTACAAATAAAGTAACAATTGGAAAAATCAAATTTTGAGCGTAATTTTGAAAATAACATAATACTAATGTATATTTTTGAAAAGCTCGAATTATTTCCGATTGACTTCAAAAACAATATACAAGGTCTTCCATTTAAAAAAATATATGCTTGCTTCATAACTAAAAAATGTTTAGAGTAAGAAAAAATCAAACTACACCACTGGATTCTACAGAAAACAATCTATAAGACCCTTTTTTAAACTTCCAATAAACTAAAAGACAACCAAGATACGAGGGTGGTCCCAAAATCGATAATTTTCGATTTCACCCTGTATCTCAAAAACCAAGAGGGCCATGATAATTTTGTTGACGGCATCTTTACTTTCACAAAAAAGTAGCATACTGTCGCAAAAACCGCAACTCTCTATTATAACCGTAAAAGTGCCCAAAATTGACACCCTGTACTTTATTTATTCATCTCCACTCGGCAATTGTTGTGATATCTACGTGAGGCATGTTGCTATCGCCAGTGTACAGTCTCCTGGAATGATAGTGGCTGTCATCTGCGAAGCTGTAAATTGGATTGGATGTTATTTCCAGCAGCTCGTTGATGTACAGCGGAAACAGTCTAGTGGATAGGACAAATCCCTCAGGCTGTTGGCTTAAACACCGACCATGAAGTTTTGGGTACGCCACTGGAGCACTCACATTTAAATAATGACATTCGGATGGCACAGGCGACATTCAGCCAGCTAATGGAAGGAAGAAGCAAACGACGGCGACGGAGAGAAGGGAGCAAACCGCCGCGGCTCGTGGGGAGGTGTGTGGAGGTGGCGTAGGGCCTAAGTGCCGGCACTTCTTCACACAGGCTCGCTTTGTCTGACGCGACACATCATCCACCTCACCTCCGATGACAAATGAACGCGGGTAGCTTCTCAATGCCGTCGCACCAGCGTCTTCATTACTTGCAGATGGATTAATTAGGATCCCGACGTTTTGCTGAGTCATTCCGGCATTCTTATGTCATTCGGTATAGTATTGCTAATCCCAATCGAAAATGGATAAAAATACAAGAGACCCTCACACCTGCAATGGGCTTCACACTTCACACGCGTAAAGGTTGAACAGAGCAATTGGAAATCATGGCGGATACCGTATTGTTACACTTGACATATCGAAAGCCTTCGATAGAGTGTGGCATGAGGCACTTCTGGTCAAGCTTGCTGCTTATGGACTACCACCTGGCCTGCGCCAGTGGCTGAATAGCTTTTTGAACGATCGATCGCTGTTTGTTGGTTTGTTGTAGTCGAAGACGAGAGAGACGAGATGTAATTTCAATAAACGCCGGCATTCTTGAGGGATCCCTACCCCCTACACTGTTTCTCCTGTACAACGAGCTGCTGGAAATAACATCCAATCCGATCTACAGTTACGCAGACGACATTACATTAATATCGTGCATGGAACCAGGCAAGCCACTATCATCCCAGGAGACGATACGTGGGCGACAACAACATGCCTCACAGATCAACGTACCAAATCAAACCAATTGTCTAGTGGGGATTAGTAAATAAAGTACAGTGTAACGTACCGAAAACTCAGGCAACAACACTGACAAAGAAATCTCACGTTGGCTTATCAACTGTGGAAATACAGGGTCACCCAATAGTCGAGTCACCCTCCGTCAAGCTTTTGGGAATCAACATCAACAATAAAATCTTCTGGCACAACCACGTCGTCGGTATTGCTAAAACAACGTTCCAGAAGCTTGGAGTTTTGTTCCGCTGTGAGGAGCTGTATATACACAAGAGCAACTACTGCTGCTCTACAAGGCACCAATCCAACCATCCTTGGCGTATTGCTCCCATATGTGGGGATGCGCTCCGCAGCACTTTCTAAAGCTTCGAGGAACGATGGCCGATCTGTCCTTGTTTTACATATCCTATCACGGAAGATGTTCGAGTGAGCTCTCCTAGATAATAACACCAAAGGCCGTCCGAACGAGGAACACCAGAGAAGCTCTGCAAGCTCATCCTTATCCTTTTAATCTCTTGCATCTGCTGGACTGCCTTTACTTCTACTGGTATATAAGGTCTCTGTATACTCTGACAGCTCATCAGTCATCATATTGTGCCAGTCCGGCTCTGGCTCGATGGTGATTACGCCGCCAAGATGAACGGATGCTCGAGAACCCAGTCGTAGGCGCTGCGGAGCATCTCGAAGCATCGCGAGAGCGGACAAGAAATCACCAGAAGGAGAGATGCGTATAAATAGTGGCCAGATTGAAGACCAGGGACAGACAGTGCAAGCGAGCAGTCGAATACGCGATAGCCCAGTGGCGCGCGCGAAATAAATGAACTGTGATATAAATTAGTGAAGTTAAGGACCAATATAAATTAGTGTAGTAACTTTAGATAAATTAGACTGTTAAGTATTAGGCTAGGCATAGTGTACATAGTTAGTGAAAATAAATAGTGAAATCCGCACCAAGTGTTTACTTGCCCAATCGGACTAAAGACTTGTAACAATATTGAGTGATTCGCACAGATTTTCAAATGTTTCTGCAACTGTATCAGACCGCAAATTTTTGACAAGTTATTTGATACTATATAAGCATCAAAAACACAATCACTCACATTAGATACCAGGCTGGGGTAGGGGTAAAATCTTAGGTAAGAAAAGAGAGAGGATACCACGAGCCAATCTAATGCTATATGAATTAGCTGTGACAGAAAACGATTGGCTGTCAAAATTTTGGTGGTAACCAACTAAATTTGGTGCGGTAGTATTTTTTTTGTGATATTTAGCGTTTTTAAAACCAATAATTGTCAAATAGTGTGGTGTGCATAATGCTAGGGTGTGCAGTTTACGGTTGTAAAAGCCACAGCAGTAGGAAGGAGCCAGGAATCACTTTTCATAGGTGAATTTGTGTTCATATTTTTTGGTGCATTCGAAGTTTATGCAAATATCTCGATATCTAATTCAGAAATATATTATGTATCCAAAATATAATTTCAAATGTACCATTAGCATATGAACTATAATATTTTTGAGCATGTAAAGTGTAAAAATTATATTTTTTAAGGCATGTTTTGGTTCAAATACAATCAGCTTTCCAGTGACGTATCTGTTACAGCTTAGATTCTGCAAGACAAGATATCGGTCAAATGGAAGTTCACGGTTAAGGTTATGTCAATTACTTAAATATGAACTGTGGATGGTGAAATTGGACATACAGAACCCGTGAATAACAAAATTTCAATAAATTTTATTTGAAATAAGGTTACTTCTCCAAATAGTTTAACCACAATGTTAATCCCATTAGGTACAGCACTGGGACTAGCGCTTTGGTACTTTTTGGTAACAGAGATGTCAGCCGTCTTCTCTCTTTCCTTGTCTAAGGGTGAAATATTGGGGAAATTATTGATCAAAGCTACATGCCAGATAATAGCCGCACATCTGCTTTCTTTGAACTTGAATCAGCTTCAAGTAACAACTAATCTCCTTATGACTGTGGCCTGAACACCTCAAGAGAAGACCTGAGAAGACCATGTACCGTAAGAGATAGGAGTTATAAAACAGCAAGCTAAGGGTGCATACCACTCAGATTGTAACACTTAAGCTAAGCGCGCACTGGGTCGGACGGAACGGTACGAACGGTACGCACCTTCGGCACTTTTTTTAGGTGACTGCGCTCACTGGGTCGGTCGGTACGGACGGAACGGACGGACGGACGGACGGACGGACGGACGGACGGACGGACGGAAGGTCGGACAATAGAGACTAGCAGTCTCGTAATAGGTTTTGTGCTGTTATGTATTGTGAAAAGCAAAAGGATATGTTGAGTGAAGAAGAAATAACTGTAAGTCTAATCTTGGTAGCAGAAGAAGAAGAAAGGTCAAGAACTCGAGGAAAACCCAGATTTTGGATTCATAGAATAAATCGCAAGAGATTAGAGCACCACCGTAATTAATCTGGGAACATCCATGCTCGCTTTGCAACCAGTATTGCTCAACTGAAACGGCGGAACGTCTGTACCGAAGCACGTGCAGGCACGCGCCGAAGGGCTGATGTAGGGGTGGGCGATAATTATCGATGTTTGGAAAACATACGTCCGATGATCGATGTTTTTACCATCGATAATGTTAACTTGAACCATCGATGAAAACAACGATGTTTTTGAAAATTTGCATCGATGTTTTCTTAAAAGTTTCAATTACAAATTGAAAATATACAAAAAAAGTAAACTTAGCAAGTCTGCAGTTTTCTGGTCTTCGGTTTTACCCCATGACTTAAAATACCAATTGAAGGCGCTTTGGGTTCCTTTATAGAGGTGTGCATTCTACTTCCTTTCAGTGAACTAGTTACTACTATTTTGTACTAAAACAACACCGACGCGATGGTGACTGATTGACGTCATTACGAATTTATGGGAAGGGGACATAATCACAAGCTACTAAATTAGGCAAGTTGATAAAAACCTCGGCTCACATCCTCACAATGGAGTTTTCTATGTGAATTGTTTTTTGTTTGTCCTATTTCAAATTGATTTGAGATGACATTTGACATTGGTTGATTTCATCTTCTCAAATTCGCTAAAGTTGCAAAGCAATTTGAAAAAGGAAATAGACAACCAAAACTTATATTTATTTCTTTATTAAAATTTAATGAAATTTGTTAGTTTAGCTAGTTCCTGGTCTTTATTATTTCCTGTTTACTATGCTGTGAAATTTGAAATACTTAGTAGTAAAATACATATCATTATTTATTTCTAACATTTAAATTGAAGAACACCAATACCCGAATATATCGATGTTTTTGCAATGATTAAACATCGATGTTTTAATACGATATATCGTAGTTATCGATGGCAGACCGTCGATGTTGATATCGATGTCGAACATCGATGTTTTCTTTCGATGTCCCATCTCTAGGCTGATGAGTCATCGGTACGACAGGTCGGGACGGTCGGGATGCCTAGAAATCTTTCTTTCGGGATTTTATCGGACGGCGGAAGGTGCGGATGGTCCTGTTCCGACAGTGACGACCCAGTCCCCGCACCCATAGGCAAATCAATGCTAAACATTTTTGAAAAATCCCGTGCGTACCGTTCGTACCGTACCGTCCGACCCAGTGCGTTCAAGGCTTTAGCCGGTACCGCGTGTGAAGAAGATCCTCACCCGGCGTATCATCCCGCTCCTTCCCATACGTAATCCCTATTAAAAATCCATTCGGCTGCTTAGGAGCGTCGGGTGGGAAATCGTCTAGAGCAAACATTGAAAAGCCATCCGATTGGATTTTAAATCACGTTTCGGCACTTGAGGTGCGATCATCGCCGACTCAACCGGAATCGCCTTATTATCTAATGCTGTTAAGTGGGTCTGGCGCGTGCGGCTCTTTAGGCACCCCCTTTTTTCTCTTTTGTTCGGGGGGTTAAAAATGAAGAGCGGTGCCGCCTCGCCAGGATGAGTGTTTGTTTTTAGCATTGTCACATATTGTCCAAGTACAGAACGGGTTGAGGAGCTCTTTTTATGAATTTTTATCAGCTGGTTCTTATGTGCTGATTTTTTAATTTCTCACGCCTGATTGAGATGTAATTTTTTTTATGGTCGGCCTCCCGCAAAGGCTTAAAGCCTATGGCGCTGTAGAAGCGCTGCGACAGGATAAGTATCGGTTCACGATAGATTTGAAACGCTGCAAGTTGTAGCCGTCGGGAAACAAATTCCCCGGCAGTTGATTCCACAGCGTCGAAGTTCTCCAAAAGAAGGAATGCTGGAGGAGACTAGTTCGGGGAGTAAGGACCTCGACCTGGCAAGGATGAGCTCGCAGAGCTTCTCTTTTTTTCCTGGTTCGGACGGCCTGTGGTGTTATTATCTGAGAGAGTTCAATCGAACATCTTCCGTGATAGAATCTGTAAAACAGGGATAGGTCAGCCACCCTCCTTCGATGTTCCAGGCTGTGGAGGTCCTTCGTGAGGTTTGGTGTATCGATTAGTCTGATCGCTCTTTTCTGGATAGTGTTCAGAAGCTTTAGAGAGTGTTTCGGAGCGCATCCCCACACATGGGGGCAATACTCCAGCGATGGTCGGATCTGTGCCTTGTACAGAAGCAGCAGTTGCTCTGGTGTATACAACTTCCTACAGCGGAACAAAATTCCAAGCTTCTGGGATGCCGTTTTAGCAATACTGACGACATGGTCAACCCAGGACATGTTATTGTTGATGTTGGTTCCCAAAAGCCTGACAGAAGGTGATTCGACTATGGGGTGACCCTCCATTTCCACGGTTGATAAGCCATCGTGAGACTTCTTTGTAACTGTTGTTGCCTGAGTTTTTTGTACGTTGAACTGTACTTTATTTGCTAATCCCCACTCGATAATTGTTTTGATATCAGCGTTGATCTGTGAGGCATGCTGCTGTCGTTGACGTACCGTCTCCTGGGATGATAGTGGCTTGCCTGGTTCCATGCACGACACTAATGTACTGTCATCTGCGAAGCTGTAGATTGGATTGGATGTTATTTCCAGCAGCTCGTTGATGTACAGCGGAAACAGTGTAGGGGATAGGGCAGATCCCTGAGGAACACCGGCGTTTATTGAAAATACGTCTGATGAACAGCCCTCGACTACAACAAACAGAGATCGATCGTTCAAAAAGCTATTCAGCCACTGGCGCAGGCCAGGTGGTAGTCCATAAGCAGCAAGCTTGGCCAGAAGTCCGTTATGCCATACTCTGTCGAAAGCTTTCGATATATCAAGTGCAACAACACGGGATTCGCCATGATTGTCTATTGCTCTGTTCCACAATTTTAGATAAATGTGGTTTATTCCTACATCGTTGAGATGTCATTTCAGGTGGCGAGGTTTTATCAGAAAATATACAGGGTGTTTTATGACGAATGGAAAATACTTTAAAAGAAAACTGTACAGCTCATTTCTAACAAAAAAAGTCATTTACAGTAGAGTCCGATTTTCAACTGTTTCAGAGAAAAATTGATTTTTAGAGATTTTCATTAAAATGCAGACCTCCAAACGAAAACCTTAATAAAACAAAAATGTATTGTCGGATTTTGTAATTTTTGATATTAGTCTTTAGAAAATATGATATCACGGCATTATCGACTTTAAGAGAGTGATCATATATATCAACACTTTGCGAGATCATGTCAAAATTAACATGTTTTGAAAAGTGACTTCAAAAACGTAACAAAAAAGAAATTGATCTCAAAAAATCACCAAATATTTAACCGTGCACTTTAGGGTATGGACATGTCCAGATATCAAAACAACAACTGTCAAGTGGGGATCAGTAAATAAAGTACAGCTTAGTGTACAGAAAACTCAGGCCACAACACTGAGAAAGAAGTCTCACGTTGGCTTACCAACTGTGGAAATGGAGGATCACCCCAAAGTCGAGTCACCTTCTGTCAAGCTTTTGGGGATCGACATCAACAATAACATGTCCTGCCACCATTTGAGTCAGTATTGCTAAAACGGTATCCCAGAAGCTTGGAGTTTTGTTCCGCTGTGAGAAGCTGTATACAACTACTGGTGATCTACAAGGCACAGATCTGACCGTACTGCTCCCATGTAGGGATTCATCAAGCCAAGTAGCTTGAGTTTGTTCTTAAATACTTGACTTGACAGCTCAAGTTTTTGAAAATTTGATATTTGACTTGACTTGATTTTCGATCTGAACTACTTGACTTGATATCAAGTAAAATCAAACTACTTGATATTACTTGATATCGATCTGTAAAATGCGAATCGAAGAGTTAAAATAGGAGAATCACCGAGGTTACGACAGCAAGCAGGCACCCGATGACTTTAAAACTTTAAAGCCAACCGACACAGAATGGTCGTTAATTGAACAAATTTGCCAGTATCTTCATGTTTTTAAGAGTATTTCCATAATTTTTGCATTAATATGCTGCTCGATGGACTAGATTCGTGAGTTATGGAACTTGACAATAAACCTGATTGAGATGAAACCAATGAACAGATTATAAATACTATTCAAGCGGCATGGGACAGTACTGAAGATATTTTAGAATGGTGGAAGGTGGAAAAGACACGAATGTATTTTTCCAAACCTTGCCCTAATGGCCAAAGACTTTTTGGCAACGCCAGCTTGTTCAGCTCCAGTTGAAAGGCAATTTTCTAGAACTGCCTTAACTCTTACCAAAACAAGAAATCAATTAGGTGATAACTCCGTTAGAAGTCTTAAGTGTCTCAAATCATGGATGGCAAATGAGGATGTTAAATTCTTTTACTTCTGTGTCATTGGCGTCGACTGCTCTGGCCATTAGCTTCGTGTTCTGTGTAGGCTTTGTTTGTCACTGTTTCCCGGCGCCACCCTAAGAACAGCACTGTTAATTAGAAACCAACAGTGAAGGCTCAGGTGGGGATTCTTCGCTGAGCTTTTTTTATGGATATTTATTTTTGATTGAAAAAACCAGAAATAAATGTCCGCCTCTAATGAGAATCGAACCTGGGACCTTCCGGTCACGAGCCCTCGACTCTAACCACTGAGCCAACCCACCTCCATTTGGGTTTGTTGTTTTGCTATGTATTATTGTCAGAATTCAGAATATTTCGTATTTTTATTTCATATTATTACATTCATTATTTAACTAAGTTTGTTGGAGTTTTCGTTTTTGGATGTTTTTTTGAATAAAAGTTTACAGCTTTATATACTTAGATTTTTATTCTTATTGCGTTTTGGCAGTTAATCAGATTAATATAAAAAAAACTATTTTTTCAAGAAAAATCAAGTAGTTAGCTTGTAAAACTTGATTTTCAAGTTGCTTGATATGTAACTACTTGACTTGACTTGAATTTCGGAAACAAATAGTTGACTTGATCTTGACTTGATATCAAGTCAAGTCAAGTAGCTTGAAAATCAAGTCAAGTCATGAATCTCTGCTCCCATGTGTGAGAATGCACCCTCTAAAGCTTCTGGACACTATCCAGAAGGGAGCAATTAGACTAATCGATACCCCTAACCTCACAAAGGACCTCCACAGCCTGGAAGAAGCCAGAGGGATGGCTGATTTGTCCCTGTTTTACAGATTCTATCACGGAAGATGTTCGAGTGAGCTCTCCCATATAATAAGACCGAAGAACATTCGAAAGAGGAACACCAGAGAAGCTCTGCGAGCTCATCCTTACCAGGTCGAGGTCCCTACTTCCAGAACCAGTCTTCTCCAGCATTCCTTTTTTTTTTGGAGGATACTGACGCTGTGGAATGAGCTGCCAGGGAATTTGTTTCCCGACGGCTACAACCTGCAGTGTTTCAAATTTAACGCGCACTCGCGCACAGACACTTATCTTCTCACACAAAACATGCTTAATGGCTCTTCCAAGATCAAAAGATTCCGGAGGTAAAACACCTGGCCGTTCGGATCTCCGGATGCCAGGTGGTCCGGGGGGAACATTAAGCGAAGTTTTGTGCTGCCGCTCCTCGTCAGGCTAACAACAGAAGCCGTCCTTCGCAGCAACTTCGCACTGACGACAGGCCCGAAGGCCAGAGAAACTTGTTCAGCGCCGACTTTACAAATATACGAGGTCTTGCCTCCAACATAAACTCTGTCCATCAACACCTTCAGGCAGAGAAGGCACATATTCTGACTCTTGCGGAAACTCAAGTCGGCTCTTTAACAATGGATAACTGCTTCAGATATCCCGGATATGACTTATACACCCGATTTAGACGTAGGTTTGGCGTACGCGTGTACGTTAAATCTGGGCTTTCTTGTCATCGAGAAGAAGAGCTCGAACTAGAATGATTTGACATCATATGGCTAAAAATATCCTTCCAAAATCATTCCAAATTTATATGCTGCATTTATAGGCCACCAAGCAGTAAAAACTGCAAAGAGCTCTTCGAGAAGCTTTCAGCCACTGTGGACGCGCTGCAATCAGATCACCCTCATTCAGAGATAGTCTTTCTGGGTGACTTCAAAGTTCACAACTCATACTGGCTCAAAAACTCAAACAGAACGGACGACGAGGGACGTGAAGCTGAATCCTTTGCTATCAGCTGCGGCTTGGAGCAGATAGTCAAAGAACCAACAAGGATGCCCAGCCGCCATCGGACATTTTGCTAGTCTGTTGGACCTATATCTCACAACTACTCCAACAATCTACACAGTAAAAGTAACCGCCCCACTGGGAACGTCTGACCTTGACACCGTCTCAACGCTATGCAGAATGCATTCTGCAGATGTCCACCATACACAGCCTCGCCGGGTCTGGCATTACAGATCAGCAAAGTGGGACGACCTAAGGGAATACTACCAGTCCTTTCCCTGGAACGACGTCTGTTTCAAGTCACAAGACCCATCAGCTTGCGCCCAAGAAATAAAAGAGGTATTAATATCTGGCATGGAAGCCTATATTCTTCATGTCGTCAAGCATTCCTCCAAAAACAAGCCAAAAACCAACATTACAAAGAATGGAGGAAAAGTCCAAACGCCGAGAACCACCGCAGTTTTATCGACGCCAGAAATCATTGTAAACGCGTGATTGACAGCAGCAAGGAGGTAGACAACCAATAAATTAAGGACAAACTCCTCTCATGTCCCAGTTCATCCAGAACATTCTGGTCTGTAGCTAAGGCTGTTAGTCAGAACTTATCCTATTCGTCAATACCACCCTTGACCAGAGAGGACAAGTCCATCGCTTCTGCTACTAAAAAAAAGCAGACATCTTGGGGAAGCTCTTCGCAGCCAATTCTACTGTAGACTTTCAAGGTAGTACTCCGACCACCACCATAAGCGTGAACTCGAGAATGGCAGAGGTCAAACTTCAACATCGAGATATTAAAAACATCCTCCAAAAAATGAACACGAATAAAGCTACTGGACCTGACCAAATTCCAGCCATTGTTCTTAAACGCTGTGCCCGCTGAGCTTGCACCTATTCTTTGCAAGCTCTTCAAACTTTCGTATCAACGAGGCGTGTTTCCCACTTCGTGGAAGATTGGCTGCGTACAACCCATTCCCAAGAAACGCAAAAAAACTGATCCCACCAATTATAGACCTGTGGCTCTTCTCAGTATCATGTCTAAGGTTATGGAGTCATTAACACACAGCGCCAGTATGGTTTCCGTAAGCACAGGTCTCTTCACCTGCGTCACTCACTTGTGGAACAGAGCAATAGAAAATCATGGCGAATCCCGCGTTGTTGCACTTGACATATCGAAAGCTTTCGACAGATTGTGGCATGAGGGACTTCTGGTCAAGCTTGCTGTTTATTGACTACCACCTGGCCTGCGCCAGTGGCTGAATAGCTTTTTGAACGACCGATCTCTGTTTGTTGTAGTCGAGGGCTGTTCATCAGACGTATTTTCAATAAACGCCGGTGTTCTCCAGGGACCTGTCCTATCCCCTACACTGTTTCTGCTGTACATCAACGAGCTGTTGGAAATAACATCCAATCCAATCTACAGCTTCGCAGATGACAGTACATTAGTGTCGTGCATGGAATCAGGCAAGCCACTATCATCCCAGGAGACGGTACGTCGGCGACAGCAGCATGCCTCACAGATCAACGCAGATATCGAAACCATTGTCGAGTGGTGATTAGCAAATAAAGTACAGTTCAACGTACAAAAAACCCAGGCAACAACACTGACAAAGAAATCTCACGTTGGCTTACCAACTGTGGAAATGGAGGGTCACCCAATAGTCGCGTCACCTTCCGTCAAGCTTTTGGGGATCAACATCAACAATAACATATCCTGGCACGACCACGTCGTCAGTATTGCTAAAACGGCATCCCAGAAGCTTGGAGTTTTGTTCCGCTGTGAGGAGCTGTATATACACAAGAGCAGCTACTGGTGCTCTATAAGGCACAGATCCTTGGCATCCTTGGCGTATTGCTCCCATGTGTGAGATGCACTCCGAGTGAAGTCTCCCATATAATAACACCGAAGGCTATTCGAATGAGGAACACCAGAGAAGCTCTGCGAGCTCATCCTTACCATGTCAAGGTCCCTACTTCCAGAACCAATCTTCTCCAGCATTTCTTTTTTTTTTTTGAGGATACTGACACTGTAAAATGAGCTGCTGGAGAATTTGTTTCCTGACGGCTACAACCTGCAGTGTTTCAAATTTAACGTGCATAGACACTTATCTTCTCGCAGCGCTTCTACAGCGTCATAGGCTTTCAGCCTTTGTGTTAGGCGGACCATAAAAAAAACTCCGTATGACAGCCATAGCTATATTTGCATTTTTTTTTCTTATTTTGACGAATACTATCAAAGTTATTATAATTATCTTTGATTAAAAAGCAGTGCAGTGTTTGGAGTTGATTTCCATTCCTTCGCCAATCTCCCGTTTCTGCTTGCTAGCCATATTTATGCTGCAGGGGCACCTGAGTACGATGGCGGCGTTTTTGTGATTTTTAACGAATTCAATTATCCGAGATGGGTTTTTGCTGGCTCGGGGCGTCTTTTTCCATCGCCCTTGTTTTCACAAGGTGCACGGAACGCCGCGCCGGACTCGTTCCCAACGTTCCCAGCGCTTTCTCTTTTTTCTACCTTCAAGGTTTTTCGCCTTTTTCTGCCTGCCCTCGCGATACCAATTACGTACTCCGGCTACGAAACTTCGGCCCTCCGCCGTCCTCTGGGTTACTCGAGCTCTGTGCTAGATGCACACGGATCGATCAACGTGTACAGAGCGTTATAAAAAATGGAGTCAAGTTGATTGACTCTTAATCGTTTTCGATCAACGTGTACAAAGCATTATTAAAAGTGGTGTCAAGTTGATTGACTCTAAATCGTTTTCCCGCCAATGTTTCTGAATTTCCAAAATTTCCAAAATTTTCAAAAATTTCAAAAATTTCCAAAATTTCCAAAATTTCCAAAATTTCCAAAATTTCCAAAATTTCCAAAATTTCCAAAATTTCCAAAATTTCCAAAATTTCCAATATTTCCAAAATTTCCAAAATTTCCAAAATTTCCAATATTTCCAAAATTTCCAAAATTTGCAATATTTCCAAAATTTCCAAAATTTCCAATATTTCCAAAATTTCCAAGATTTCAAAAATTTCCAAAATTTTCAGAATTTTCAAAAATTTCAAGATTTTCAAAATTTACGATACCAATTACTCTGGCTACGAAACATCGGCCCTCCGTCCTGCTCTGGGTTACTCGAGCTCTGTGCTAACTGCACACGGATCGATCAACATGTACAGAGTATGATTAAAAGTGGAGTCAAGTTGATTGACTCTAAATCGTTTTCCCGGCAAAGTGGGAGCGGTCAATGTTAGGTCCGACCTCTTAATCGAAAGGAGAGTTACAAGCTCTCAAACAAACATACCGGTGAAGCTAATAAAAATATCCTCCTGGCAGTATATTCCAAGTCCTGGACAGTTTGGTGACAAAGGTTGGAAATTTTCAAAATTTTCAAGGTTTTCAGAAATTTTCAAATTTGTCAAAATTTGCATATTTTTTAATGTTTCTGAATTTTGCCGTGCCAATCCCAATTCCTATCCTTAACCTCAAACCCAACCCCAACTCTCTCAATCCCACTCTCAAACCCAATATTTTCAAAATTGTCAAAATTTTCAAAATTTCCAAATTTTTCAAATTTGTCAAAATTTTCAAAATTTCCAAATTTTTCAAAATTGTCAAAATTTTCAAAATCTTCAGAATTTTCAAAATTGTCAAAATTTTCGTAACTCAAAATTTCCAAATTTTTCAAAATTGTCAAAATCTTCAAATTTGTCTAAATTTTGAAAATTTTTAATATTGTCAGAATTTCTAAATTTTTCAAAATTGTCTAAATTTTAAAAATTGTCAAATTTTCAAAATTGTCAAAATATTCAAAATTTTCAAAATTTCAAAAATTTACAAAATATTTTAAATTTTCAAAATTTTCAAAAATTTAAAACTTCCAAATTTTCAAGATTTTCAAAACTTTCAAAATTTTCAAAATTCTCTCTACTTGTCCAAACCCATAGCTTATAAGAGCCATAAGTAAAATATTAAATTTTGAAAATTTTCAAAATTTTCAAAATTTTCAAAATTTTCAAAATTTTCAAAATTTTCAAAATTTTCAAAATTTTCAAAATTTTCAAAATTTTCAAAATTTTCAAAATTTTCAAAATTTTCAAAATTTTCAAAATTTTCAAAATTTTCAAAATTTTCAAATTTTTCAAAATTTTCAAAAATTCCATAGCTTACGGCTCTTGCCAGGGCCTGCTGTAAACCTGTGTTTTTTTAAGTATTATAGTAAAGATGCAGTTGAAAAAGGCATTAGTTGGTAAATTATAAAACTAAACTTCTTTTTTGGAATTTTATAATTCAAAACCTTTATATCAGTATTTATTTACTCACCCTATATTAATGCGTGGGAGTAAGTCAACCTACAGGATTTTATTTTTTCACAAGTTGTGGAATGGAATTAAAATACAGATTCATAAAGTACATTATCATCATCATAGTCAGACATGTTGTAAACTCGTAAAGTGCATTAAGTCGGAGCTAGAGTATTGCCGACACGAATATTATCAGTACTTTTGGGAACTGTAGCTCGCCATCGATTTACTGTCAGTTCGGTCGCGCTCTTGACACTCATATCCAGCAAATGTTTCGTCGTATCCACCCAGTGTGTAGGGGTACTGCCACAGCACCGCCCACTCGGGGTATGACCCTGAACTACCAGTTTCTCCATATTATCGCTTCTGTGAATACGTCCGAAGAATGTACGCATTCTCGTCGACACAATGGAGGACAGTCTCTTTGGATTACCGAGCTCATCTAGTATGGAAACGTTAGTTCGATAGGCGGTATAAGGAACTCTCAGCATTCTCCTCCACGTCCACATTTTAAAAGCAGCTATGCGAGCTCGATCTGTCTATTTAACAGTCCAAGTTTCCGAGGCATACAAAAATATGGAGAACACAAGAGACTGAACCGGCGACATTTTGGTAGCTTTAGCGATGTTATGGTGACGTCATATTTTAGTAAGCTTTGTCATGGTCACACGTGCCTGTTGAATAATACGCCGTCGAATCTCATTTTCACAGCTACACGAATTGTCGATCAAAGAACCGAGGTACACAAAACTTTGAACTACTTCACAACGGCCTACTGACTTTATTTCTCGATGATTATCGTGCTCTCTGACTGATGCTATGGTACAACAATAAAATATTTATTTAAAAGTTTAAAGTCGCACTAGAATTGACTAAGGAATCTGAATATGCAATAACAGGGTGAGTTGAGCTCAACGCCTCAGGGTGCGACTAAATAATATCACTTTTCAGTAAATAACTATGCCAGTATGAATATGTAGGTCGAGTTGTACCACACAGTAAAAATAATTACTTTTATGCAGGGTGTCTAATAAAAGCGTGACGTATCAAAGTTATGTTTTTTTTTTAAATGGAATACCCTGTATATTATTGCACATTTAGATTGCTTGCTCAATTCTAGTGGGATTTTATGTATCACATATGGGACTTGAAACGAATAGTTCAGGTACAAATCGCCATTTTTTGTATTAACAGATATCACAAAAAATTGAATAACGCAGCAATCACAAAACTGAGAAGGCTGTAACCTTGCTATGTGAAATGCGTCAGTCTTGGTTAGACTGTGAAATATGTAATATTTTTGTGCGAGAAATCAGTTGATTAATTAACGTATTAAAATTTGATAAACATTCTAACGCGCCATCGAATCTCATTTTCACAGCCACCCGAATTGTCGTATACGAAACTTTGAACTACTTCACAACGGTCTATTGACTTTATTTCTCGATGATTGTCATGCTCTCTATCTACGATCGTAACCTTGGTCCTGCTGTAGTTAATACCAAGACCATATGCTGCACTACGTTGTTCTAAGATGTTTAATAGAGCTACTAGTCCTTCCTGAGAAGCAGCAATAAGGGTTATATCGTCAGCAAATCTTAAGTTGGATATTTTGCTTCCGCCAACAGTTATACCGCCATTCCAGTTGTCCACTACCAAATTCAAAAATATTTTAGATCGGAGCCTTTCCTACCTTACCTACGTGTGATAAATAAAAGCGTACCAAATCAACCCCCTTCGTGATTTCACGCCATACAGTCTTCTGTTTCCTCTCTTTACTGCTGCGTCTGCATCCTGCCAGTTCCTGCAGGGAGGCAAACGAGGGGAAGAGGAGGTATTTAATCTATCGCAGCGCAAATTACGTCATTACATGCAGTGATCAGGAAGTTATATATGTGTGAGTGGATGCAGCATGTCAGCAGTGTTCCCTTTCCCTCAGTCTGCCGGCATCTGGTGCATTCCCACTGACTCACCTCACCTCCCGTTTGAGATTACCGCTTCTAGGCCAGTCTCTACGGGCACGAAATAGGAATGCAAGCTTTAACAATAGTTTTATGTTTTATGTATACTACTCGCAAGTGAAATCCGAATACTGAGAAAAAAATGAAGTCAAGTTGATTGACTCAGTACTTCCCACACATAATGATGATACCATTTTATTATTTCCCATTGCATGAAGCTATAGTCTAAAATCCCCTTGCAACTAAATTATCGCACATCCGCCCGCAAAAACAACACCCAACACAAAAACCCTCGTAAATAGTTTCTTGCGTCTCCCTCCTTAGGAACTAGGGCGCCACAGTTTTTTTCTGCATGCTTGAACTGGACGATGCGAAACGATCAAGAGCCTCCAACCCGTCGAAAAACGAAGTTTGAGCTGATTTTATGATTTTGGTTTTTTGATCATTGCTGCGCCGCCACTGAAACGGTTTTTCAAAAACAGAGTTGTTTTCCATTCTCGCAGCGGTAATAAATCCTGTGTCAAAATTTTAACATCAATTCAATAATTTTCGCTTTACGCTTTACATAGAACGAAATAAAGCAAAACTGTGCAGATCACAAAATTGGTTTCTGTAAAAGGCAAGAAGAAGAAGAAATGTGAAAAAGTGTAATATGCCGCTAGGTATTTCTTCTAGAGGTCAATAGACGGACTACTATGAATACAACATTTTTTTCAGTTTCACTGCCCCCCACCCCCCAACCGTCCCGATTTCACCCCACCCAAAAAAAAATTGAAAATGATCAGGAACCCGTAAAGCGCCTAAAACAAAGTTTGAGCTGTTTTTTCATATTTTTAGTTTTTTTATTATTGCTGCGCCGCCACTGACACTATTTTTCCAAAACACATGCGTTTTCTATCCTCGCTGCGGGAGTAATACAAAATTTCATTAAAATCAATTGAACAATAAGTTTCGCGTTACGCGATATCGAACGATCTAAAAAATACTCGTATGTATACATCACAAATTTTAAGGCCCGTGGTTGCTATAATAAGCATACAACGTTCGGATGGACCTAAAGAAGTGTATCATGCCGCTAGGTTTTTCATTCACATATCAATGGACAGCCCTACAACAGATTTTTCAGTATTACAACCCCCCACCCCCCAACCACCCCAAATTCACCCCCACCCAAGAAAAAGTAGAAAATGATCAGGAACCCCTAAAACGCCTAAAAACGAAGTTTGAGGCATATTTAAAATTTTTCATTTTTTGCTAATTACTCCGCCCCCCGTATAAATATTTTCAAAATTATAGGACTACGACCCCACAGCATAACGCTGCCCAAATTTCATCACAACCCATGCAGCGGTTACTGAGATTACGAGGGTAGAAAAACGCTACAGACAGACAGACCGACAGACAGACCGACGGAAATGAGTGACGTGGATTTTCGTTATGTACACATCATAAAACGCCCAAAAAGCGTATCATCACCTCGAAATCGAAAATTTTCGTGTGATCACAATACCCCCCTCACCTATCGGTGTGGGAAGTAAAATAGAGTCAAAACAGGTGTTTTTGGCTATTCAAATTATGTTTCTTTCATCACAGACTTCCGCAAAACCATAAAACTTGTTTCTACAAACGTCTAAAGCATTAAACTTTTGTAATTTATCCTAACTGACTGGTCTATTCGATAGTGCATACGATATGAAACGATCAGGGTGTAATGGCTTTATGCCCCGTCACCTTTACAGTTGAAAAACCAGCATCAACTGGGTCGAATCCCATATTATAAACGGTGCCTGGACAACAACGTTCTCAAATTCCAGGCTCTAATACTGCACCTCACAACATTTCCTTTGAGCAATCGTCACAGATCACAGAAACACTTATCAGTGTTGCAATGGTTAAGATGTTTCTGGTTAAAGCTGATTTTTTGTAAGGCATTTTTATAATTTTGTCTCCTTCACTCTAGTTCGTTTCACTTTCCCATCTTGTTACACAATATACTATTTGATACATCTTGCTCTGTTGTATGTATTGACTAGCTACCTGTAACCAAAAGAGTCACTCCCATAGCAACTGACAAACTCTAGCTGGTATCCATAGCAACAGCTTGTCAGTAGTTGATCGATATTACATCAGCTTTTGACGTATTTTACTGCGTTTTCTTGTACATTTTTTATTCATACTGCAAGTGAGAAGAATCCAAAAATGACGGACGAAAACGAAAAGGACTTAGTTCCGGAAAAGGCCCTTTTGAGTCCCGACCATCCGCTGTTGGAGCAGTTCCAGAAATCCCTAAAGGAGCATTTGCTAAACCAGGTAAACGATTATCATTTCACGACCCTTCTAAAAGGGGTAATACACGTACGAACAGAGCAAGTACGCGTACTTATGGCTCGACGACCATTTTCGCCTGTGTGTCACCGTAAGTACGCGTACTTTAAAACCGTCGCGCAAACCGCCGGCGATCCAACTGGTTTGAAATATTGCTCGTAGCTTGTCTCGGCTCGTACTGCGAGCCGCGAGCCACCACTTTGTTTCGGCAGGCCATCGATGCGCAACGCTTGTTGTGTTTGGCGTTTATGAAAAGTTTTTTTTATTTAGAAAAATTATCAAAATGAGTGATTTCAGCTTCACGTGTGTTACCGACGTCGAGCCGAGTAAGTTCCCAAACTTAAAAGCCGCGTACTTAAAGTTCGTACGAGTATCACCCTTTTAAGGCTTCAAAGTTTTGTTTGCGTGAAGAATTTTACATCTTCAGTCGGTAAGCTATATCTCGAACTTCGGCTTCAATAATATATCCAGGGACAAGAGCACGAGATCAACTTCTACAGTTGTTGAAGGGCTGCCCTTGAAAGCTCCTGTTACTAGTAGAGACCACAGCCTTTGTAGGCTTTCAAGTTTGGTTCATTTTTGCGCAATATTTATATCTCTACAGATGCTTAAAAACCAAAAATATGATTTTACTACTCTCCATATTGACTAGTCAAACACCTCATAGCTTGTATTTACTTTTATGGTCAGCCTTGCAGAATATAATAAAAATTAGAACACTTTTGCGCAGAAACTACTCCCCCATCAACCTATGCTATCAAAGGACAAATTCTGAAACGGCTAGAGTTCGTTTTAGCGAAACTCGAAACGGGCGTTGAGATTGGTGTCAATCGACGCGGATTGACGCGCTGCGTCGAACAACATCATTCCTAAACTGAGGAAACGCCCCGGTAAAATTCTATGACACTTTAAAGTTTCAGTACCTAACCTCAGTTATGCCAAACGGTCAACTTATTGAGGTCAAATTCGGTTTAATTGGTCGTTAAGTAAGTGTTAGTCGATTCTACTTGATGTCCTGAGTCGAATTAGATCTCTCCAAGACTGAGGAAACGCTCCGATGAAAATCTGCGCCACTTTAAAATTCCAAACCTAACCTCAAAATTACTTCGATATTTCGATGATTTTCATGAAATATGTAGTCAAACTATATATCGTCAGAAAGCGCTAGATGAGAACAACACAACGCCACCAGTCGCAACATCCTAAAATGGAAAATAAAAAAGTTATGATATCTTAAATGTTTAATGTTAAAGCTATTGAGGAAATATGAATAACCTCAAACCAGGTTAGTTTATGTTGAATTAGCTTTGTGTAAACGTATAACAGGGCCTGGGGGGCCCGGCCCCCCCAGACGTCACTGTCTTTGCATATTTTGAATAGTCTAAGCAACACAAGTTTCCCAAGTAGGATTCTCACCTGTTCGGTTTTTCCATAGCATGCGGGGGTAGGGCCCAGAGGAACTTATTTTGATTAATTTCCAATTGAGAATCAAAATAAACGGTTGTACAGTCTAGATTTGGTACAATTTGAGTCAAGATACCAGGTTGAGTCGCTAGACACACTTTTTTACCTCAACCGATTTGCTTACTTTTAGGATTAGGTAAGCTATTGGAATTTGTAAACTTCAAAGTAGCGTAGACTTTCACCAAAATGTTTTCTCGCACTGGTAATGATCTGGTTCGTCTCAGGACTTCAATCCGAGTCGATTAGAACCCATTTCAGCTTCAATAATTCAACTAGTTTGGTTAAGTTAGGTTAGGTATGGAATCTTCAAAGTGCTGTAGTTTTTCACCGGAGCGTTTCCTCAGTCTGAGAGTGGTATCGTTCGACTCAGGGCGTCAATCCGCGTCGATTGACACCAATTTCAACGTCCGTTTCGGGTTTCGCTAAAAAATTAATAATCTTCGTCTCAAAAGGTAATAACAAAAAACCCGTTACTACAATCCTGTCCTATTTGCAGATAAACCATCTAAAAGATGACATATTCGAATACGAAACAGCGGCAAAGAAAAAAAATGTTGAAAGGGAAGAGCTTGGCGTCAGAACCTACGAGGCCCAGCAGATTGTGTGCGCTCAACAGAAGACCCTGGAAAGCATCATATCAGAACTCAAGACAGCCACAGCCGCCAAAGAGGAGATAGAGCATGCGCTTGAAGAGGATAAGAAGAAATATAAGGAGCTCAAAGATAAGCTCTATGTGACGGAAAAATCCAACAGGTAATGTGGTAAAGTTTATCAACTCATTTCAATCCTTTGACAGTGAAGCAATCTCGAACTGGGCGCAGCAACGGTGGTGGCTGGCACCAATCCAGGGACTGCCTCCCAGGGTGATGTCCTTATTGTATGGATCACTATTGTGGTGAGCAAAGCTAAATAAGGGCCGGTTTCACAATGATAGGTTAACTCAAGGTTGTGTGTTGACCGGAGGTTAACCCTAGATGTCATATTTCACAAATGGTGGTTTTCGATTTTACTTAAGGTTAACTCTGAGTTAACTTGATCCCGAGAAATTCTTGAGTCAACCCCAGGTTGGCGATGACGCATGCGCATTAGGTTATGTCACTTTGGTTTTGCTACTTGCTAGTCGTTTGAAGTTTCATATGTTATCGTTTACCTTAACGCTTTCCATCGTTCTTTTTATTTGAAATAGATGGTTATGATGTAAATGCGTATAGCAGTGATGAAGAAGCAATGAGACTAAGAATATTTCGACCTAGAGTCAATTATTTTGAGGAATATGATGACCATGACTTCTTGATCTTTTTTAAATTTTTGTACTCTTCTTTCAGCTCCTTTACAGATCTGCGACCATTATTTGCACATTTCCAATTAAATTCTTCTCCTACGTTTTCCCAGGCGTTGTCTTTTTCGCGCCATGTTGTTGCACCTTTTGTTTTGCATTCTATTACATGCCTCTGCTTTTCTACTAACATAATGAACAGATATTTTTCATCTTTTGAAGAGTTGTTCGGTCTTTTAGTTTTTTCCATGCTGACACACGGGTACATGCACGGCTATTATTTGAAAAAAGGCCCCAGAAACAACTACAACGCCAACCTGTCAAAACACCAACCCAACCTAAAAATCTTTTATCTATGCCAAACACCAAATAACTGCGAATGAAATGAAAAAACGTCAGTGGAAAAAACCAAAATGAGGTTGGAAATGGCATGAAACTGACAACTCAACGAACTCATCCTTTCACAGTCTTGTCAGAAAAACACAAAACACCAGCACGAAACACCTAACGAAGGAAACAAGAAAAAAAAGAATTTTAAATATTGCGGACATAGTACCACCAACCGCTAAAAATAAAATACAACTCGCGGGGAGTTAACCCTACGTCATTTTATGATTGTGAAACAAGAGGCGTTCCATTGTTCGAGTTAACTCGCAGGTCGAGGTTAGTAAACCGTTAGAGTGACCACTGATTATAAAACTGGGCCTAAAAGTCAACTCATGGCTTGTGTTAGTGTAACAAGTGCAGTACGTCCGACTCCGCTGAGCGCGCTTGAAGCACTGCTGAATCTTTCTCCACTCGACTTGGTAGTTCAAGGGGAGGCAACAAGGAAACAGGAGGGGTCAAGCGGCGGGCAACCTTATTTGAGGAAGGAGGGGCAGTCTGGTACTTAGACGACTCACTCACCGACAAAGGCTCCGGCGCTAAGGTTTGTGGGCCAAACAAAGCTCTCCCTCTCTCTTGGGGGATACACCACGGTATTCCAAGCAGAGATATATGCGATTTGAGCTTGTGCCTTTCGTATTCACGAAAATCTGGGGTCTAGGTGGCGGACTACCATCTGTTTTGACAGCCAGGCATCATTAAAAGGATCAAGCGCTTGTAGGTCTTTTTACCTCTGGGACGGAAGCCTTTAAGGGTCCCCCGTCCGGTCATTCCGGTCGATCATCCAAAGTGCCGGCCGCGCAAGATGCTTCGCTCAGCGCTCGTGTGGGCGACACCGACAGCCGGTCGAAACTGAATGCCCGATGTATTTCAGTCACCCACCCAAGCGCTAACCGCGCACAAGGCTGCTGCTGCCCCCACTATCGAAGGCAGACGTTGTTCATCGCGCAGCCACGTGGGTCCCCTGCTTGTAGGTTTACAACAAGTCTTGTTCTGCAATGTAGAAAGGTCTTGGATGATATTTGGACATCAGGTGTCACTTGTGTGGGTGCCGAGTCATTTGCTGTAATGAAAACTTCCCTAGAAGATACTAGAATGGAGCAGGAATGATCTGCGCATTATGGTCGGTATTTTGACAGGATACTGTCGTCTAAGAAACCACTTGCGGAAGACAGGTCTGGAACAAACAGAGGAGCACATAACCTACGTTTTTTCGTTATGATTCGGTATTACCTTATTCGTTTAGCTCTCATTAAGCACCAAATGAATTATAATAATTATAATATTATATAATATTAATTATAATATTGGAACATCACTAAAGCTACAAAAATGTCGCTGGTTCAGTCTCTTGTGTTCTCCATATTTTTGTATGCCTCGGAAATTTGGACTGCTCAAAAGGCAGATCAAGCTCGTATAGATGCTTTTGAAATGTGGACGTGGAGGAGAATGCTGAGAGTTCCTTATACCGCTCATCGAACTAACGCTTCCATACTGGATGAGTTCGGTAATCCAAAGAGACTATCCTCCATTGTGTCGATGAGAATGCTTGCATTCTTCGAACATATTCACAGAAACGATAATATGGAGAAAGCTGTAGTTCAGGGTCATGCCCCGAGTGGGCGGTGCCTTGGCCGTTCCCCTACATACTGGGTGGATACGACGAAACAGTTGCTGGATATGAGTATCAAGAGCGCTACTGAACTGACAGTGAATCGCGAACGATGCCGAGCTACAGTTCTCAAAACTATTGATAATATTCGTATCGGCAATACTGCAGCTCCGTCTTAATGCACTTTACGAGTTCACAACATGTCTGTTAAAACATTGTGACTATGATGATGATATGGAGGACGAAACAGCGGAGCGCTATCATCCGATATTACCTTATTCGTGTGATTGAGCACCAAATAAATTATAATAATAGTACTTTATTTGTCCCAGTGTGACTACAGATAGTATTGGATGTCATAAATAGGAAATATAAAAATGACAAGTACGATAGTATAGTACACAGATAACAATTTTTATTGAAACAAACTTTACATGTAAAAACAATTTCGTTCATTCAAAGCATTCCTTGATTATATAAAAAATCTGATTACAGAGAATTGCAACACGAAATCGAAGGAGTCAGCATGCTCGTGCAACAAATGACTCAACTAGAAAGCAAGATAGAGTCGCAACTGACAGTGAACAAAAGAGTGGCTGAGAAGACAAGGAAAGACATGTTAAAGGAAGCTGCACAAAAGAGAGAACAGGACATGTTGATATACAGGTTGTTCAATGAGGTGAGTACATACAAGCGTAATTCTTTCCAAAAGTTCCAAAAATCTTCAATAGCTAAAAGGAATGGCTTCAAGCTTTCGCCTAAAATATTTAAGATATTCTATAATTTTCAAAATATCCCCAATTTCACAATTTTTGTAATTTTTGAAACGACAAAAATATTATAATGTTCTAAAATTCTTAAAATAAATATCTAGAAAATTCTAAAACAAAAAAAAAATTGGAAATAGTTTTCAAATATTAGAAAAGCACGATAATTAATACTTGACTGTAGCCCACTTTGAAACTGCAAAGGGATAGCCCGATCCCCAAAAAGGCACGTGTGGCCATGGCAAAGCTTACTAAAATATGGCGTGACCATAACATCACTAAAGCTACCAAAATGTCGCTGGTTCAGTCTCTTGTGTTCTCCATATTTTTGTATGCCTCGGAAACCTGGACTTTTAAAAAGGCCGATCGAGCTCACATAGATGCTTTTGAAATGTGGACGTGGAGGAGAATGCTGAGAGTTCCTTATACCGCCCATCGAACTACTGTTTCCATACTGGATGAGCTCGGTACTTCAAAGAGACTATCCTCCATTGTGTCGACGAGAATGCTTACATTCTTCGGACACATTCACAGAAACGATAATATGGAGAAACTTATAGTTCAGGGTCACGTCCCGAGTGGGCGGCGCCGTGGCCGTTTCCCTACACGCTGGGTGGATACGACGAAACAGTTGCTGGATATGAGTATCAAGAGCACCACTAAACTGACAGTAAATCGCGAACGATGGCGAGCTACAGTTCTCAAAACTATTGATAACATTCGTGTCGGCAATACTCTAGCTCCGACGTAATGAATTTTACGAGTTAACATGTCTGTTAAGACATTGTGACTATGATGTTGATGATCCTAGACGAGAAGGGTAAGTGTCAAGCGGTAGGTGGTCTTTCGAGTAGGGAAGGCCAGTCGTTATTAGGCAATTTGTGAGTTCCTGATCGTTACGTTTCGTCCAGTTGAAACCTGTAGAAAAAACTGTATCATCCTAGTTCCTACAGAGATGGAAGAAATTATTTGCGAGAGTTTTTGTGTTGAACGTTTTTTTTTGAGGGCGGGCGGGCGATGATTTGGTTGCAAGGGTATCTCAGACTATAGCTTCATGCTATGGGAAAAAATAAAATGATATCACCATTATGTGTGGAAAGTACTGAGTCGATCAACTTGACTCCATTTTTTTCAGATCTGGCGACTAGAAGGCGAAATAGAATCGTTGAACATCCAAATTGGAGCCAAAGAATTGGAGATGGACGAATTGCAGCAATCTATTGCTGTCGGAAATACGAACATCGAGGCTTTGCAGACGGAGTATCGCTGCTTAATACACTCCTGGAACTCCGTAGTTGTTGCTATATCCAACAGAGATAAAGGGTAATTTTCTTCTTTATACGAGTTGGGGTTTTAAGCTACATCATAAAATGTTAGATGGATGCCAAATGATAGTTATCCACCTGTTTATGGGGGTTTGAAAGGCAGAACATAAAAAATTATTTAATGACGTTTATTCCCTATGTTATATTAAAAAAAGTACAGTACCACCTTTCTATGAAACTTATTCGGGACTTTAGAAAGGTTGCAAAGTCATTTTGCAATTATTTATAAATCCCTTTATATAAACTAAATGTCTATTAGGTGTCTATTTTAAAGGACGTTCATCCACGACTGTGGTTAGTAGACGAAGTTTTTTTTTCTTCATTTTTGATAAGTTTAATCACATAGGTACCTAAGAAATTCAACTTCACATCGATCACTTCAGACAATAATTAATGATTAAAAATCCTTTATGACAGATTAGCGTTTTTTTGTATTCAAAGATAGAATACACTTGAAGATCTGATGAGGGCCTGCAAATGTTTGATCTTCTTTACCTGAGCCTGAATACCAACAATGGACGAATTTGAAATTGGCACCTTCAAACCATACACCATACGAGTTTTCGTCCTAATTTGAAGTCAGATAACGATTTTAGATATTTAGGGTCAGCTTGAAGATCTGAGGGCTTGAAAATTTTCAACATTCTTTATACCTGAGGCTGAAACTTAAAAGAACGGCCAGATTTGAAATTGGCATCTTCAAGCTATACGCCATACGAGTTTTCGTCCCAATAGGAAGTCAGTTGGCGATTTTAGGTATTTAGGGCGACCTTGAAGATCTGAGGGCCTGAAAATTTTCAACCTTTTCTACCTGAGGTTGAAATTTGAAACAACGGCTAGATTTGAAATTGTCAGCCTCAAACTATACTCCATACGAGCTCTCGTCATAATAGGAAGTCAGATAGCGATTTCAGATATTTATGGTGACCTTGAAGATCTGAGGGCCTGAAAATTTTCAACCATCTTTACCTGAGGTTGAAATTTGAAGCAACGGCCAGATTTGAAATTGTCACCCTCAAACTATACACCATACGAGTTCTCGTCATAATAGGAAGTCAGATAGCGATTTCAGATATTTAGGGTGACCTTGAAGATCTGAAGGCCTGAAAATTTTCATCCTTCTTTACCTGAGGTTGAAATTTGAGACAATGGACAGATTTGAAATTGTCACCATCAAACTATACACCATACGAGTTTTCGTCTCGATAGAAAGTCAAATAACGATTTTAGATATTTAGGGTGAAGTTGAAGAAATTTTTGATATTCTTTAACAGCGGGTGAAACTTTAAACAACGACTGGGTTTGAAATCAGCATACTTAAACACCATATGAGTGTTCATCCTGATAAGGAATCACGTAACGATTTTAGATATTTATTATACATTAGTGCCTTAATTTTGACCCTATCTTAGTTAGTTCAACGTAAAAACTAAGGCAACAACTCTTACAAAGAAGTCTCACGATGGCTTACCAACCATGGAAATGGAGGGTCACCCCATAGTCGAATCACCTTCCGTCAAGCTCTTGGGGATCAACATCAGCAATAACATATCCTGGCACGACCACGTCGTCAGTATTGCTAAAACGGCATCCCAGAAGCTTGGAGTTTTGTTCCGCTGTAGGAAGTTGTATACACTAGAGCAACTGCTGCTGCTCTACAGGGCACAGATCCGACCATCGCTGGAGTATTGCTCCCATGTGTGGGAATGTGCTCCGAAGCACTCTCTAAAGCTTCTGAACACTATCCAGAAAAGAGCAATTAGATTAGTCGATACGCCTAACCTCACAAAGGACCTCCACAGCCTGGAACATCGAAGGAGGGTGGTTGACCTATCTCTGTCCAGATTCTGTCACGGAAGATGTTTGAGTGAGCTCTCC
This sequence comes from Callosobruchus maculatus, assembly GCA_951848785.1. Lineage (NCBI taxonomy): Eukaryota > Metazoa > Arthropoda > Insecta > Coleoptera > Chrysomelidae > Callosobruchus > Callosobruchus maculatus. Next base: position 1,660,899 of record CATOUR010000160.1, read on the forward strand.
CTGATAATAACACCAAAGACCGTCCGAACCAGGAACACTAGAGAAGCTCTGCGAGCTCATCCTTACCAGGTCGAGGTCACTATTCCCCGAACCAGTTTCCTCCAGCATTCCTTCTTTTGGAGAACTTCGACGCGGTGGAATCAGCTGCCGGTGAATTTGTTTCCCGACGGTTACAACCTGCAGCGTTTCAAATCTAACGTGAACCGACACTACTTATCCTCTCGCAGCGCTTCTACAGCGCCATAGGCTTTCAGCCTTTGCGGGAGGCTGACCATAAAAAAAATAATCGCCAGATTCAAGCCAGTCTGTGCAAGCAATCCTCAAAAGTTTGACGATTTCACAACTTAGTACGTGTAAACCACCCTTAAACCCTTCCACAGCCTCGACTGTCTCAACGAAGAGCTGAACAAACTGAAAGAGAAGCACAAAACCCTGCTGCACGAAGCCGACCAGCTGAAGAAGCTGCAGAAGAAGGAGTGCAACGAGAACGAGCGCTTCACGATGATCAAGAGCCGCATCGAGTACGACATCAAGAACTGCAAGGCCCAGTACGATGAAGAGATGGCCAAGAAGACGGCCTTGGAGGCCTCCATGTACGAACTGCAAGCGGTGATCGACCAAACCGAGAAGGACATCGAAACGGTGAACGACGAGAACAGACGCAAGGAGGTGCAACTGTCCTCCCTGGGCAAGGACTACGCCAAGATCATGCAGAAGAAGCATGCGCTCGAGGAGAAGATCATGAGGGATCTGGAGCTCAGGATGGCCAACGATAAGGTACGAGCCATTACATACAAGTTGGGACTTTCATCTTTAGAAGCCACGGCCCTTGAAACGGCAAAGCTAATGCACGGTGAACCAGCAGCAAAATCGTAAAAAAAAATCAAGCAAGTACTCACTATTTAGTTGCTACGAAGTTGTAAGTGCGGTCCTGTCGCAGGCGTCTTACAGGTAAAAGTACGATTTACGATGTCTTCTTCAATTTGGACCAGAGGCTATCCAGTACGGAATGTGGCTGGTGCATAGGCCACACGATGTGCACTTTTGCGCCTCTATCCGCGCTAGTTCCTAAGACCTGCCCCTTTTGGCAAAGGCAAGTACATTCTTAGGTCCTATCCGTTTTATATCTATTGGTTCCAAGGTTCTTGAGTCCAGCATAGTCTGCCTGTGATAACCCAGGGTTTCACAGCGACACAAGATTTGTGTCGAGGATTCTTCCTCTTCACCACACCACGTGCACGTTGGGTCGTTGACCACCCTCATCACGAACAAGTGACGCCTGAAGGTGTTGTGACCCGTTAGTAGGCCTACTAGCAATCTCAAGTTACTCCTATCCAGAGAGAGACAAAATCGTCCTATTCTCTCTGCAGGCCCTGCTAATAGTTCCCGAGCTTGACGGAGATGTAGTAGTAGTAGTAGTAGTTTATTGTGAGAAAGAATCAATACATATATGTGGATACATTACAGCTATAGATAAAGGTTTCACAATAAATTTGAAAAATGCCCAAAAAGAAAAATCTTGTGCTGGGCCTCAAATCAATTCACGGTGCAAACACAAAGTTATATATAGATACAAAGGTAGGAGTGTAAGAAAGAAATAACTCACACAGATGACCAGAGATGTTGTTCCATCTCAGAGAGAGTTGATTCTGGATCCACTCTACAGTTGTTTTCCTAATCAAGTTTGCAGATAGTCCTAAGGCTGGTTCCGGGCCCACAAAACTGTTGCCGGATCCCATCCTGGCCAGATGATCCGCCATTTCGTTACCCTTTACCCCAGCGTGCCCAGGTACCCACATCAGTGATACCTTGTGTTTAACTGAGATGTCGTCAAGAGCCCTCCTGCACTCCAGGACCAGTCCCGACGTTATTTTCCAAGCACTCAGTGCTTTGATGGCTGCCTGACTGTCAGAGCAGATAGTAATCCGCCTCCTAGACCCGTCAATTTCCCGAATACGATTTACACAAGCAAGTATCGCATAGATCTCAGCAAGAGGGAGTGAAAGTCTTGTATGGGGTCCGTAGACTCCCGAGCCCTCTCTAGCGAGTGAACCGTCTGTGTACCAGACCTGTCCTCCTCCTTCGATGAAAAATTTGAATATATCCTTATTTTATTTTGCAAATATCTTTTTTTGGCCGCCAGTAAAATCATGTTTTTTGTTTCCTACTGCTTCTTGATATGGTTTTCTTTACGCTATGTATACCCACGAGGCGATTTCATGACCTCTGCAAGTACCCTATTGTAAATTCAAACTGACAGGTATAAATTACACCTGACAACTGACAGTTGAAATTACAAATGACTCGAACATCTTCCGTGATAGAATCTGTAAAACAAGGACAAGTCAGCCACCCTTCTTCGATGTTCCAGGTTGTGGAGGTCCTTTGTGAGGCTAGGCGAATCGATTAGTCTAATTGCTCTCTTCTGGATAGTGTCCAGAAGCTTTAGAGAGTGCTGCGGAGATCACTACACATGGGAACAATACTCCAACGCTGGTCGGATCTGTGCCTTGTACAGCAGGAGTAGTTGCTCTGGTGTGTACAGCTTCCTACAGCGGAACAAAACTCTAAGCTTCTGGGATGCCGTTTTAGCAATACTAACAAGTGGTCGTACCAGAACATGTTATTGTTGATGTTGATCCCCAAAAGCTTGACGGAAGGTGACTCGACTATTGAGTGACCCTCCTTTTCCACAGTTGGCAAGCCAACGTGAGACTTCTTTGACATTCCCTCTAACATGTATAGGTGATATTATCCTACAGGTGTTGTCCAGGATAAGGTCCAGTTTACGAGGGTTAATATACAGCGGCATATAGAACCAGCGCTTCTGTGGTGGCTCAAAGAGGACGCGCCGTGGCGTTCCACCAAGAAGTATGCTGCTGTTTTGGCAGCGACTTTCTTTGGTCGCCGTTACCTTCGGGTACCAGATGGAGCACCGGCAGAATTCTTTCTGTCTGCTCTCACAAGGTCCAGTTTGTCAGCATGAGTTGATCTGGACCATACAAGAGATCCGTATTCGGTTGGGGCAAAGCACATAGGGCCCCCCCATGACTCCCAAGAGCTTGATTGAGTGCATGCTTGGCAAAGCTTGATTGTTCATTGGAATGGAGTGTTGACTTTGGCACTTCTTATCTTATCTCTCCACTTTATAGGTAGCAAACAACATGACCAAGGTGCTAACCCAGATGAGGATCAAGAAAAAGGACGTGGAGATCATCTTGAACGAAACTGAGAACAAGAACAGTTTGCTCAACTCCCAAATCGAGACCCAGAAGTACCTCAATGACGAGCAAAACAGGCTGATGAAGGAAGTGCAGAATCAACACGCAGAACTGACGAAGGAAGCTGATAATCTGCAAGCTGAGATTCAGAGATACGAGCTGCTGTTCAGGAAGAAAGAAAGGGACGCTTCGGTGTTGAATAACAAGTTGGAGAAAGTAGCAGGTTAGAGCAATGACACTGAATAGGGTACATGCAGAGGTCGTGAACTCGCCTCGGGATTAGCGGGAATAGCGTAAAGAAAACCATATCAAGAAGCAGTAGGAAACAAAAAACATGATTTTACTGACGGCCAAAAATAGATATTTGCAAAATAAAATAAGGATATTCAAATTTTTCCACGTGACTTAAAACAAGGGCTGACGTCACAGATATCTTATCGATATCGACAATCGATACTGCTACAGGTTTGCCAACTGCGCATTCGACTAGAGATGATCTGAATTTGTTAACAATGCGACTCAATTTATTGATACTTAAACATCTTTGAAACAGGCAATTAACCCACTAGCATTTTCGTTGCAATACATTTTTATAATTGATAGGTATCACAGTTCATCCTGTTTGTGACCGAGATTCGCAACTAATCGAAGCCATCATTTTATTTCGGTGCATCCCATTATGAATGAATCCAAAGATAGAATCTTATTCAAGCCCATCCCTACAAAGTGAATTAGTAATCTAGCCTAACTTTTATTCTTTTGACTTTTGTACTTTTGTGTGTGACTGTGTTTTGTGGTTATAATGATCAATGTAAAAATGTTAAGTTAGCACTGGCTATCGATATCGAATATCAATACTTCACATCCCATCACTATACGATATCACTGACGTCAGAGGTTGTTTGCGCGGCATTTTCCGGCATTTGAAATAATTTTTGGAATATCTCTCACAGCCGATTCCAAAAAACCAAACACGTGATTTTGTCATGTTTACTAGACTCTAAGGAACGCGTAAACGACATAATATTTTTTTCTGCAAGTACCCTATTCCTCAGAAAATGTACAGTCTAAAGGTACAGATATGTATGCTTAAAAAGCACGCTATGAATGAGCAATGGTGCTTCGTAGCATGTATATACCCGCCTTGCTCAAAATAAGCATGCTAAAGAACCGGTGGCCATGAAAATGTGTGACTACCCCTCACACCGTGATGTGAGCAATCACTGGGTCCGCGAATAGTGCGCCCTAAGTAGACGAAGGGACCCAAGGATGAGTGCCTTCTGCATTCTGCCGGCTAAAATGTGCGCCGCCGCACAACATACATTGCGCGGGGTCTAATCTCAATAGAAAGCTAAATAAAGGTTTTCGATTTTTTCGACAAACCTGAAGATCTGAAATGTCTGAAATTTTTGGATTTTGTCAAACGAGTCTGAAACTCAGAACTACAACCGGATTGGTAATCAGAGCCCTCAAATTATCCAAGACACAAAGTTTGATCACAATAGAAAGCTAAATAAAGGTTTTCGATTTTTTCTGCAAACCTGAAGATCTGAAATTTCTGAAGCTTCTTATTTTCGCTAAACGAAACTGAAACTCAAAACTGCAACCGGATTTGTAATCAGAGCCCTCAATTTATCAAAGACACAACGTTTGATCTCAATAGAAAGCAAAATAAAGATTTTCGATCTTTTCGGCAAACCTGAAGATCTGAAGTATCTGAAATTTTTGATTTTCGTTAAACGATACTGAAATTCAGAACTGCAAACGGATTTGTAATCAGAAACCTCAAATTATCTAAAACACGAGGTTTCATCTTAATAGAAAGCTAAATAGAGATTTTTGATTTTTTTCGACAAACGTGAAGATCTGAAATAACTGAAATTTCTGATTTTCGTCAAACGAGACTGAAACTCAGAACTGCAACCGGGTTTATAATTAGAACCCTCAGATTATCCAAGATACGAGGTTTGATCTCAATAGAAAGCAAAATAAAGATTTTCGATCTTTTCGGCAAACCTGAAGATCTGAAGTATCTGAAATTTTTGATTTTCGTTAAACGATACTGAAATTCAGAACTGCAAACGGATTTGTAATCAGAAACCTCAAATTATCTAAAACACGAGGTTTCATCTTAATAGAAAGCTAAATAGAGATTTTTGATTTTTTTCGACAAACGTGAAGATCTGAAATAACTGAAATTTCTGATTTTCGTCAAACGAGACTGAAACTCAGAACTGCAACCGGGTTTATAATTAGAACCCTCAGATTATCCAAGACACCAGGTTTGATCTCAATAGAAAGCTAAATAAACATTTTCGATTTTTTCGGCAAACCTGGAGATCTGAAATATAAAAAATTTTCGATTTTCGTTAAACGAGACTGAAATTCAGAACTGCAACCAGATTTGTAATCATAACCCTCAAATTATCTAAAATACGAGGTTTTATCTTGATAGAAAGCTAAATAAAGATTTTTGATTTTTTTGGCAATCCTGAAGATCTGAAATATCTAAAATTTTCGATTTTCGTCAAACGAGACTGAAACTCAGAACTGCAACCGGATCTGTAATCAGAACCCTCAAATTATCCAAGACACGAGGTTTGATCTCAATAGAAAGCTAAATAAACATTTTCGATTTTTTCGGCAAACCTGGAGATCTGAAATATAAAAAATTTTCGATTTTCGTTAAACGAGACTGAAATTCAGAACTGCAACCAGATTTGTAATCATAACCCTCAAATTATCTAAAATACGAGGTTTTATCTTGATAGAAAGCTAAATAAAGATTTTTGATTTTTTTGGCAATCCTGAAGATCTGAAATATCTAAAATTTTCGATTTTCGTCAAACGAGACTGAAACTCAGAACTGCAACCGGATCTGTAATCAGAACCCTCAAATTATCCAAGACACGAGGTTTGATCTCAATAGAAAGCTAAATAAACATTTTCGATTTTTTCGGCAAACCTGGAGATCTGAAATATAAAAAATTTTCGATTTTCGTTAAACGAGACTGAAATTCAGAACTGCAACCAGATTTGTAATCATAACCCTCAAATTATCTAAAATACGAGGTTTTATCTTGATAGAAAGCTAAATAAAGATTTTTGATTTTTTTGGCAATCCTGAAGATCTGAAATATCTAAAATTTTCGATTTTCGTCAAACGAGACTGAAACTCAGAACTGCAACCGGATCTGTAATCAGAACCCTCAAATTATCCAAGACACGAGGTTTGATCTCAATAGAAAGCTAAATAAACATTTTCGATTTTTTCGGCAAACCTGGAGATCTGAAATATAAAAAATTTTCGATTTTCGTTAAACGAGACTGAAATTCAGAACTGCAACCAGATTTGTAATCATAACCCTCAAATTATCTAAAATACGAGGTTTTATCTTGATAGAAAGCTAAATAAAGATTTTTGATTTTTTTGGCAATCCTGAAGATCTGAAATATCTAAAATTTTCGATTTTCGTCAAACGAGACTGAAACTCAGAACTGCAACCGGATCTGTAATCAGAACCCTCAAATTATCCAAGACACGAGGTTTGATCTCAATAGAAAGCTAAATAAACATTTTCGATTTTTTCGGCAAACCTGGAGATCTGAAATATAAAAAATTTTCGATTTTCGTTAAACGAGACTGAAATTCAGAACTGCAACCAGATTTGTAATCATAACCCTCAAATTATCTAAAATACGAGGTTTTATCTTGATAGAAAGCTAAATAAAGATTTTTGATTTTTTTGGCAATCCTGAAGATCTGAAATATCTAAAATTTTCGATTTTCGTCAAACGAGACTGAAACTCAGAACTGCAACCGGATCTGTAATCAGAACCCTCAAATTATCCAAGACACGAGGTTTGATCTCAATAGAAAGCTAAATAAACATTTTCGATTTTTTCGGCAAACCTGGAGATCTGAAATATAAAAAATTTTCGATTTTCGTTAAACGAGACTGAAATTCAGAACTGCAACCAGATTTGTAATCATAACCCTCAAATTATCTAAAATACGAGGTTTTATCTTGATAGAAAGCTAAATAAAGATTTTTGATTTTTTTGGCAATCCTGAAGATCTGAAATATCTAAAATTTTCGATTTTCGTCAAACGAGACTGAAACTCAGAACTGCAACCGGATCTGTAATCAGAACCCTCAAATTATCCAAGACACGAGGTTTGATCTCAATAGAAAGCTAAATAAACATTTTCGATTTTTTCGGCAAACCTGGAGATCTGAAATATAAAAAATTTTCGATTTTCGTTAAACGAGACTGAAATTCAGAACTGCAACCAGATTTGTAATCATAACCCTCAAATTATCTAAAATACGAGGTTTTATCTTGATAGAAAGCTAAATAAAGATTTTTGATTTTTTTGGCAATCCTGAAGATCTGAAATATCTAAAATTTTCGATTTTCGTCAAACGAGACTGAAACTCAGAACTGCAACCGGATCTGTAATCAGAACCCTCAAATTATCCAAGACACGAGGTTTGATCTCAATAGAAAGCTAAATAAACATTTTCGATTTTTTCGGCAAACCTGGAGATCTGAAATATAAAAAATTTTCGATTTTCGTTAAACGAGACTGAAATTCAGAACTGCAACCAGATTTGTAATCATAACCCTCAAATTATCTAAAATACGAGGTTTTATCTTGATAGAAAGCTAAATAAAGATTTTTGATTTTTTTGGCAATCCTGAAGATCTGAAATATCTAAAATTTTCGATTTTCGTCAAACGAGACTGAAACTCAGAACTGCAACCGGATCTGTAATCAGAACCCTCAAATTATCCAAGACACGAGGTTTGATCTCAATAGAAAGCTAAATAAACATTTTCGATTTTTTCGGCAAACCTGGAGATCTGAAATATAAAAAATTTTCGATTTTCGTTAAACGAGACTGAAATTCAGAACTGCAACCAGATTTGTAATCATAACCCTCAAATTATCTAAAATACGAGGTTTTATCTTGATAGAAAGCTAAATAAAGATTTTTGATTTTTTTGGCAATCCTGAAGATCTGAAATATCTAAAATTTTCGATTTTCGTCAAACGAGACTGAAACTCAGAACTGCAACCGGATCTGTAATCAGAACCCTCAAATTATCCAAGACACGAGGTTTGATCTCAATAGAAAGCTAAATAAACATTTTCGATTTTTTCGGCAAACCTGGAGATCTGAAATATAAAAAATTTTCGATTTTCGTTAAACGAGACTGAAATTCAGAACTGCAACCAGATTTGTAATCATAACCCTCAAATTATCTAAAATACGAGGTTTTATCTTGATAGAAAGCTAAATAAAGATTTTTGATTTTTTTGGCAATCCTGAAGATCTGAAATATCTAAAATTTTCGATTTTCGTCAAACGAGACTGAAACTCAGAACTGCAACCGGATCTGTAATCAGAACCCTCAAATTATCCAAGACACGAGGTTTGATCTCAATAGAAAGCTAAATAAACATTTTCGATTTTTTCGGCAAACCTGGAGATCTGAAATATAAAAAATTTTCGATTTTCGTTAAACGAGACTGAAATTCAGAACTGCAACCAGATTTGTAATCATAACCCTCAAATTATCTAAAATACGAGGTTTTATCTTGATAGAAAGCTAAATAAAGATTTTTGATTTTTTTGGCAATCCTGAAGATCTGAAATATCTAAAATTTTCGATTTTCGTCAAACGAGACTGAAACTCAGAACTGCAACCGGATCTGTAATCAGAACCCTCAAATTATCCAAGACACGAGGTTTGATCTCAATAGAAAGCTAAATAAACATTTTCGATTTTTTCGGCAAACCTGGAGATCTGAAATATAAAAAATTTTCGATTTTCGTTAAACGAGACTGAAATTCAGAACTGCAACCAGATTTGTAATCATAACCCTCAAATTATCTAAAATACGAGGTTTTATCTTGATAGAAAGCTAAATAAAGATTTTTGATTTTTTTGGCAATCCTGAAGATCTGAAATATCTAAAATTTTCGATTTTCGTCAAACGAGACTGAAACTCAGAACTGCAACCGGATCTGTAATCAGAACCCTCAAATTATCCAAGACACGAGGTTTGATCTCAATAGAAAGCTAAATAAACATTTTCGATTTTTTCGGCAAACCTGGAGATCTGAAATATAAAAAATTTTCGATTTTCGTTAAACGAGACTGAAATTCAGAACTGCAACCAGATTTGTAATCATAACCCTCAAATTATCTAAAATACGAGGTTTTATCTTGATAGAAAGCTAAATAAAGATTTTTGATTTTTTTGGCAATCCTGAAGATCTGAAATATCTAAAATTTTCGATTTTCGTCAAACGAGACTGAAACTCAGAACTGCAACCGGATCTGTAATCAGAACCCTCAAATTATCCAAGACACGAGGTTTGATCTCAATAGAAAGCTAAATAAACATTTTCGATTTTTTCGGCAAACCTGGAGATCTGAAATATAAAAAATTTTCGATTTTCGTTAAACGAGACTGAAATTCAGAACTGCAACCAGATTTGTAATCATAACCCTCAAATTATCTAAAATACGAGGTTTTATCTTGATAGAAAGCTAAATAAAGATTTTTGATTTTTTTGGCAATCCTGAAGATCTGAAATATCTAAAATTTTCGATTTTCGTCAAACGAGACTGAAACTCAGAACTGCAACCGGATTTGTAATCAGAACCCTCAAATTATCTAAAATACGAGGTTTTATCTTGATAGAAAGCTAAATAAAGATTTTTGATTTTTTTGGCAATCCTGAAGATCTGAAATATCTAAAATTTTCGATTTTCGTTAAACGAGACTGAAATTCAGAACTGCAACCAGATTTGTAATCATAACCCTCAAATTATCTAAAATACGAGGTTTTATCTTGATAGAAAGCTAAATAAAGATTTTTGATTTTTTTGGCAATCCTGAAGATCTGAAATATCTAAAATTTTCGATTTTCGTCAAACGAGACTGAAACTCAGAACTGCAACCGGATCTGTAATCAGAACCCTCAAATTATCCAAGACACGAGGTTTGATCTCAATAGAAAGCTAAATAAACATTTTCGATTTTTTCGGCAAACCTGGAGATCTGAAATATAAAAAATTTTCGATTTTCGTTAAACGAGACTGAAATTCAGAACTGCAACCAGATTTGTAATCATAACCCTCAAATTATCTAAAATACGAGGTTTTATCTTGATAGAAAGCTAAATAAAGATTTTTGATTTTTTTGGCAATCCTGAAGATCTGAAATATCTAAAATTTTCGATTTTCGTCAAACGAGACTGAAACTCAGAACTGCAACCGGATCTGTAATCAGAACCCTCAAATTATCCAAGACACGAGGTTTGATCTCAATAGAAAGCTAAATAAACATTTTCGATTTTTTCGGCAAACCTGGAGATCTGAAATATAAAAAATTTTCGATTTTCGTTAAACGAGACTGAAATTCAGAACTGCAACCAGATTTGTAATCATAACCCTCAAATTATCTAAAATACGAGGTTTTATCTTGATAGAAAGCTAAATAAAGATTTTTGATTTTTTTGGCAATCCTGAAGATCTGAAATATCTAAAATTTTCGATTTTCGTCAAACGAGACTGAAACTCAGAACTGCAACCGGATCTGTAATCAGAACCCTCAAATTATCCAAGACACGAGGTTTGATCTCAATAGAAAGCTAAATAAACATTTTCGATTTTTTCGGCAAACCTGGAGATCTGAAATATAAAAAATTTTCGATTTTCGTTAAACGAGACTGAAATTCAGAACTGCAACCAGATTTGTAATCATAACCCTCAAATTATCTAAAATACGAGGTTTTATCTTGATAGAAAGCTAAATAAAGATTTTTGATTTTTTTGGCAATCCTGAAGATCTGAAATATCTAAAATTTTCGATTTTCGTTAAACGAGACTGAAATTCAGAACTGCAACCAGATTTGTAATCATAACCCTCAAATTATCTAAAATACGAGGTTTTATCTTGATAGAAAGCTAAATAAAGATTTTTGATTTTTTTGGCAATCCTGAAGATCTGAAATATCTAAAATTTTCGATTTTCGTCAAACGAGACTGAAACTCAGAACTGCAACCGGATCTGTAATCAGAACCCTCAAATTATCCAAGACACGAGGTTTGATCTCAATAGAAAGCTAAATAAACATTTTCGATTTTTTCGGCAAACCTGGAGATCTGAAATATAAAAAATTTTCGATTTTCGTTAAACGAGACTGAAATTCAGAACTGCAACCAGATTTGTAATCATAACCCTCAAATTATCTAAAATACGAGGTTTTATCTTGATAGAAAGCTAAATAAAGATTTTTGATTTTTTTGGCAATCCTGAAGATCTGAAATATCTAAAATTTTCGATTTTCGTCAAACGAGACTGAAACTCAGAACTGCAACCGGATCTGTAATCAGAACCCTCAAATTATCCAAGACACGAGGTTTGATCTCAATAGAAAGCTAAATAAACATTTTCGATTTTTTCGGCAAACCTGGAGATCTGAAATATAAAAAATTTTCGATTTTCGTTAAACGAGACTGAAATTCAGAACTGCAACCAGATTTGTAATCATAACCCTCAAATTATCTAAAATACGAGGTTTTATCTTGATAGAAAGCTAAATAAAGATTTTTGATTTTTTTGGCAATCCTGAAGATCTGAAATATCTAAAATTTTCGATTTTCGTCAAACGAGACTGAAACTCAGAACTGCAACCGGATCTGTAATCAGAACCCTCAAATTATCCAAGACACGAGGTTTGATCTCAATAGAAAGCTAAATAAACATTTTCGATTTTTTCGGCAAACCTGGAGATCTGAAATATAAAAAATTTTCGATTTTCGTTAAACGAGACTGAAATTCAGAACTGCAACCAGATTTGTAATCATAACCCTCAAATTATCTAAAATACGAGGTTTTATCTTGATAGAAAGCTAAATAAAGATTTTTGATTTTTTTGGCAATCCTGAAGATCTGAAATATCTAAAATTTTCGATTTTCGTCAAACGAGACTGAAACTCAGAACTGCAACCGGATCTGTAATCAGAACCCTCAAATTATCCAAGACACGAGGTTTGATCTCAATAGAAAGCTAAATAAACATTTTCGATTTTTTCGGCAAACCTGGAGATCTGAAATATAAAAAATTTTCGATTTTCGTTAAACGAGACTGAAATTCAGAACTGCAACCAGATTTGTAATCATAACCCTCAAATTATCTAAAATACGAGGTTTTATCTTGATAGAAAGCTAAATAAAGATTTTTGATTTTTTTGGCAATCCTGAAGATCTGAAATATCTAAAATTTTCGATTTTCGTTAAACGAGACTGAAATTCAGAACTGCAACCAGATTTGTAATCATAACCCTCAAATTATCTAAAATACGAGGTTTTATCTTGATAGAAAGCTAAATAAAGATTTTTGATTTTTTTGGCAATCCTGAAGATCTGAAATATCTAAAATTTTCGATTTTCGTCAAACGAGACTGAAACTCAGAACTGCAACCGGATCTGTAATCAGAACCCTCAAATTATCCAAGACACGAGGTTTGATCTCAATAGAAAGCTAAATAAACATTTTCGATTTTTTCGGCAAACCTGGAGATCTGAAATATAAAAAATTTTCGATTTTCGTTAAACGAGACTGAAATTCAGAACTGCAACCAGATTTGTAATCATAACCCTCAAATTATCTAAAATACGAGGTTTTATCTTGATAGAAAGCTAAATAAAGATTTTTGATTTTTTTGGCAATCCTGAAGATCTGAAATATCTAAAATTTTCGATTTTCGTCAAACGAGACTGAAACTCAGAACTGCAACCGGATCTGTAATCAGAACCCTCAAATTATCCAAGACACGAGGTTTGATCTCAATAGAAAGCTAAATAAACATTTTCGATTTTTTCGGCAAACCTGGAGATCTGAAATATAAAAAATTTTCGATTTTCGTTAAACGAGACTGAAATTCAGAACTGCAACCAGATTTGTAATCATAACCCTCAAATTATCTAAAATACGAGGTTTTATCTTGATAGAAAGCTAAATAAAGATTTTTGATTTTTTTGGCAATCCTGAAGATCTGAAATATCTAAAATTTTCGATTTTCGTCAAACGAGACTGAAACTCAGAACTGCAACCGGATCTGTAATCAGAACCCTCAAATTATCCAAGACACGAGGTTTGATCTCAATAGAAAGCTAAATAAACATTTTCGATTTTTTCGGCAAACCTGGAGATCTGAAATATAAAAAATTTTCGATTTTCGTTAAACGAGACTGAAATTCAGAACTGCAACCAGATTTGTAATCATAACCCTCAAATTATCTAAAATACGAGGTTTTATCTTGATAGAAAGCTAAATAAAGATTTTTGATTTTTTTGGCAATCCTGAAGATCTGAAATATCTAAAATTTTCGATTTTCGTCAAACGAGACTGAAACTCAGAACTGCAACCGGATCTGTAATCAGAACCCTCAAATTATCCAAGACACGAGGTTTGATCTCAATAGAAAGCTAAATAAACATTTTCGATTTTTTCGGCAAACCTGGAGATCTGAAATATAAAAAATTTTCGATTTTCGTTAAACGAGACTGAAATTCAGAACTGCAACCAGATTTGTAATCATAACCCTCAAATTATCTAAAATACGAGGTTTTATCTTGATAGAAAGCTAAATAAAGATTTTTGATTTTTTTGGCAATCCTGAAGATCTGAAATATCTAAAATTTTCGATTTTCGTTAAACGAGACTGAAATTCAGAACTGCAACCAGATTTGTAATCATAACCCTCAAATTATCTAAAATACGAGGTTTTATCTTGATAGAAAGCTAAATAAAGATTTTTGATTTTTTTGGCAATCCTGAAGATCTGAAATATCTAAAATTTTCGATTTTCGTCAAACGAGACTGAAACTCAGAACTGCAACCGGATCTGTAATCAGAACCCTCAAATTATCCAAGACACGAGGTTTGATCTCAATAGAAAGCTAAATAAACATTTTCGATTTTTTCGGCAAACCTGGAGATCTGAAATATAAAAAATTTTCGATTTTCGTTAAACGAGACTGAAATTCAGAACTGCAACCAGATTTGTAATCATAACCCTCAAATTATCTAAAATACGAGGTTTTATCTTGATAGAAAGCTAAATAAAGATTTTTGATTTTTTTGGCAATCCTGAAGATCTGAAATATCTAAAATTTTCGATTTTCGTCAAACGAGACTGAAACTCAGAACTGCAACCGGATCTGTAATCAGAACCCTCAAATTATCCAAGACACGAGGTTTGATCTCAATAGAAAGCTAAATAAACATTTTCGATTTTTTCGGCAAACCTGGAGATCTGAAATATAAAAAATTTTCGATTTTCGTTAAACGAGACTGAAATTCAGAACTGCAACCAGATTTGTAATCATAACCCTCAAATTATCTAAAATACGAGGTTTTATCTTGATAGAAAGCTAAATAAAGATTTTTGATTTTTTTGGCAATCCTGAAGATCTGAAATATCTAAAATTTTCGATTTTCGTCAAACGAGACTGAAACTCAGAACTGCAACCGGATCTGTAATCAGAACCCTCAAATTATCCAAGACACGAGGTTTGATCTCAATAGAAAGCTAAATAAACATTTTCGATTTTTTCGGCAAACCTGGAGATCTGAAATATAAAAAATTTTCGATTTTCGTTAAACGAGACTGAAATTCAGAACTGCAACCAGATTTGTAATCATAACCCTCAAATTATCTAAAATACGAGGTTTTATCTTGATAGAAAGCTAAATAAAGATTTTTGATTTTTTTGGCAATCCTGAAGATCTGAAATATCTAAAATTTTCGATTTTCGTCAAACGAGACTGAAACTCAGAACTGCAACCGGATCTGTAATCAGAACCCTCAAATTATCCAAGACACGAGGTTTGATCTCAATAGAAAGCTAAATAAACATTTTCGATTTTTTCGGCAAACCTGGAGATCTGAAATATAAAAAATTTTCGATTTTCGTTAAACGAGACTGAAATTCAGAACTGCAACCAGATTTGTAATCATAACCCTCAAATTATCTAAAATACGAGGTTTTATCTTGATAGAAAGCTAAATAAAGATTTTTGATTTTTTTGGCAATCCTGAAGATCTGAAATATCTAAAATTTTCGATTTTCGTCAAACGAGACTGAAACTCAGAACTGCAACCGGATCTGTAATCAGAACCCTCAAATTATCCAAGACACGAGGTTTGATCTCAATAGAAAGCTAAATAAACATTTTCGATTTTTTCGGCAAACCTGGAGATCTGAAATATAAAAAATTTTCGATTTTCGTTAAACGAGACTGAAATTCAGAACTGCAACCAGATTTGTAATCATAACCCTCAAATTATCTAAAATACGAGGTTTTATCTTGATAGAAAGCTAAATAAAGATTTTTGATTTTTTTGGCAATCCTGAAGATCTGAAATATCTAAAATTTTCGATTTTCGTCAAACGAGACTGAAACTCAGAACTGCAACCGGATTTGTAATCAGAACCGAAGCTCAAGCTTGCATTGTACAATCGGCCCTTAGTTTTTAACTGATGACATTGCCCTATGTGTCTTCTGTTTGTTGCATTGAAGATCTCGCATTCCAGACCAAATCTTGCCAAGCGCATATGTTATATACAGGGTGTTAATTAAGTATGTTAACAAACTTTCACCACGAATAGTACTCCGAAAAATGGAAAGAAAATGTCATATGAATATGGGTCCGAAAATGCTTCCTAAGGGAGCTACGCTCCTTTGCATGGGGCACCCTGAAGACGGTTTTCCCCCGATATTCTCGAAACCATTCATAACAAAATTACGAAATTAGGTACGATGGGTAAACTTTTGACGCTGAATCTGATTCTGAATTCAGAATTTCATAATTTTAATCAGAGGCGTATCATACGGGAGGAGTTAAGGGTAAAGGTAACCCCATTTTCTAAATGGTGATTTTTTGACACTTTGATTTTATAATATGGTATTTCAGAGATTTCTACGTGAAAATGGTCTCTTGGTATATCTCGATAGGGCTAACCGTTTTCGAGAAAAATGCAAATTATTGAATACAATAGCCTGCATCGATTCATAAATTTGCATTTTTCTCGAAAACGGTTAGCCCTATCGAGATGTACCAAGAGAACATTTTGACGTAGAAATCTCTGAAATACCATATTTTAAAATCAAAATGTCAAAAAACTTACCATTCAGAAAATGGGGTTATTTTTACCCTTAACTCCTCCCGTATGATACGCCTCTGATGAAAATTATGAAATTCTGAATTCAGAATCAGATTCAGCGTCAAAAGTTCACCCATCGTACCTAATTTCGTAATTTTGTTATGAATGGTTTCGAGAATATCGAGGGAAAACCGTCTTCAGGGTGCCCCATGCAAAGGAGCGTAGCTCCCTTAGGAAGCATTTCCGGACCCATGTTCATATGACATTTTCTTTCTATTTTTCGGAGTACTATTCATGGTTAAAGTTTGTTAAAATACTTAATTAACACCCTGCATGATAAAGCTTCAATCCTACTTGTTCGATTTCCTTCCTTCTATTCAGCGAAAATGGACCAGGAGTCTTCGCCGCAGCAGATGATCATCGAAGAGCTGGAGAAGCGGATCGAAGAATCCCAAGAGCACATAAAGAAGCTGCAAGCGTTTTGGCTGCGCGAGCAGAAGAACCTGTTGGGGGTGTCCAACGAACGCCAGGAGCAGCTGCGCAAGATCAACCTGATGAAGAAGCAGCTGCTCATCCTGGAACAGAAGAACATCAAGATCAACCTGGACATCGAGGCGTACAAGAAGCAGGAGGAGAAGGTCCAAAGGAACATCAGAACGCTTCACAACAAGGTAGGCGGACGGTTACCCTAAATATCAGGCAACCAAAAAAGTTCGTGCAGGCTTTGAAGGCTAAGAAATAGTTAAAAAAATGGGTTAAACTTAGATTTGTAACTTAGAAACGTGTTTCTATGCACTATGTACTATGGGATCGGGTGGCCTCGTAAATATGACAGGGTGCCGTGACAGCGTAGTAGACACGTGATAGGCACCCGAAACTGCCCGATCATCATGGTCGTCATGGTGATAGAAACATGTTTCTATCTCTTAAGTTAGAGAGTACAGACGCTGGTACCCGAAGGTAACGGCAAACCAAAGAAAGTCACTGCTAAAAAGCAGCAAACTTCTTAGCGGAACTCAAAGGCGCATTCGCTTCACCTAACCAGATAGGCGCGCTTCTATGCCTATGGTTGGGGCTTCTACCGTAAACAAATCGCAATCGGCGTTGCCAGTTCTTCAAAACTTATATAAGACTTCAGAATTTGCGTTTATGATGAAGAAATATGCAGTAACGCGGTAGAGGTCATAGTCGGGGATCCCAGGCCCATTTTCACTTTTCACTACTAACAAGCTAATTTTGCGTGAGTAGCTTCATTTTGATGAGACGCCCAACTTTTTCCTCTACAAAAATTCTCGATTGTGGTAGCTAACAGGAGTAGCAGGGATGAAATATGTCAATTTGACGAGTGTCAAAAATTAATTACTAACAGTTTTTCGACTAAATCTTAAAAATGTGATCAACCTTATCAGAAAAAATGTTTGTCCTACAAAATCTATGGTTTGATCACATTGTCCCCCTCCATCCAACATGTACCAATAACAAGGTCATACAATTTATTACTAACAGCCTGATTTTTTCACTATTGCTTCGTTAATATTTATACAATTTGACAGCGACGCTGTCCTACAAATCACACATGGTATGTTATCCTGGTCCTACGCTCAGAAGTTGTAGTACAAATCCCGGGTGTAACAATAATTATTATCAAGTCTAATGCTCGTGGATAGCTTCGTTGCGATGAAAACTATGAATGGACAATAACTATTGACGGTATGTCCAGTACTATTGGTTTAATGGCCCCCAAAGTCCATCTTTTGCCGAATTATCTTCCAACTCACAAGGTAACCCAATGATACTATCGTTATTTATAAATTGATTATTCGGCAATTTATATTGTTTATATTATTATAGAGCCAGATATCACGAATAATGAAAATGAGGGAGATGAAAGAGATGAAGACGATAGTGAATTCAGTAGCGGAGATGAAGATTTGTCAGATGAGTCTGATGCTGATTAAATTAATTTTTGCATATATTAAAATAAAATACAGTAGATAATGAAGTTATTTCTTATAGATTTCGGCAAAGATTACGCTTTATAATTATAATATAAGTAGAAAAATGACAATTCTTGTCGGACCAACGGTACATACCTGTTTTCTTCTGGGACATTATTTCCTTTGGACAGAGAACACAGTTAACCTATTATGTGATATTTTGTCTTACAGTTAGTAATGAAAAAATGTGGTATTGACAACTTCTGAGCGTAGGATCGGGATAACATACCACGTGATTTGTAGGACAGTGTCGCTCTCAAATCTTATAAATATCAACGAAGCAATAGTGAACAAATCAGGCTGTTAGTAATAAATTTGTATGACCTTGTTATTGATACATGTTGGATGGAGGGGGACAATGTGATCAAACCATAGATTTTGTAGGACACATATCCGTCCGAACTAGGAACACCAGAGAAGCTCTGCGAGCTCATCCTTACCAGGTCCAGGTCCTTACTCCCCGAACTAGTCTCCTCCAGCATTCCTTCTTTTGGAGAACTTCGACGCTGTGGAATCAGCTGCCAGGGAATTTGTTTCCCGACGGCTACAACCTGCAGCGTTTCAAATCTAACGTGAACCGATACTTATCCACTCGCAGCGCTTCTACAGCGCCATAGGCTTTCAGCCTTTGCGAGAGGCCGACCATAAAAAAAAAAAAAAAAAAATATTTTTTCTAATAATGTTGATTACATTCTTAAAATTTAATTAAAAAGATAACAGTTAGTAATTAACTTTTGAAGCTCGTCAAATTGACATATTTTATCCCTGCTACCCCTGTTAGCTACCACAATCTAGAATTTTGGTAAAGGAAAAAGTTGGGCATCTCATCTAAAGGAAGCTACTCACGCAAAATTAGCTTAGTAGTAGTAGTTATTTATTATAGATTTCGGCAAAGATTACATTTTATAATACAAGTCGAAAAATGACAATTCTTGTCGAACTAATGATACATATCTGTTTTCTTGTAGGACATTATTTTGTTTGGTCAGAGAACACAGTAACCTGTTATCTGATATTTTGTCCTACAGTTAGTAATGAAAAAAATGGTCTTATGATATTAACAACTCCTGGTCGTAGGACCAGGATAACATACCACGTGATTTGTAGGACAATGTTGCTGTCAAATTGTATAAATATTAACGAAGCAATAGTGAAAAAATCAGGCTGTTAGTAATAAATTTGTATGACCTTGTTATTGGTACATGTTGGATGGAGGGGGACAATGTGATCCAACCATAGATTTTGCAGGACAAACATTTTTTCTAATAAGGTTGATCACATTCTTAAGATTTAGTTGAAAAACTAACTGTTAGTCATTAATTTTTGACACTCGTCAAATTGACATATTTCATCCCTGCTACCCCTGTTAGCCACCACAATCGAGAATTTTTGTAGAAGAAAAAGTTGGGCGTCTCATCAAAATGAGGCTACTCACGCAAAATTAGCTTGTTAGCAGTAAGTAGTGAAAATGGGCCTGGGATCCCGGACTATCAACTTATATATTGATTTTGCTATAATCATTCCTGAGCCATCAAAATACCGTCTTTTTTAACGTAGAATGGAATATTTCTGGGTACTATACAATTAAGACGATAGTAAATAATTCTGATTGCCGTATCTAGTGGTCAATATGACAACGTAAGAAAAGATGTTGGCCTATTAGAATTAGTTGTTTACCACCTCTATGTTCAGTTGTTACTCTGAGGTCCTAACTCTTTTCATGGAACACAAAAATCATAGATTAGGAATAACACAGGATAAACTCACGATAAACTACTCCTACAATAAAAAATGTATAGTGACGCAATGTTATAAAATGAATGAATGTGCTCATAGCGAATTAAGTTAGTTTGTAGCATTCTTGATAACAGTTGTATTGTAGCAGTTATGCTAAATAAAACTACACTACGACTTTGTGTCACACCGTACCTAAATAGAAGTTGAATCGTCTTTCTATTTATATTTTTTAACTCATTTTTAATATCTTTTAATTAATTTTCAGTCAATCATTCTGTGTGAAGTGCTGTACAAGAAACGTCACCATAAAGTGGAATTGGATCGCAACAACATACTGCTGCAAAACCATTTCGATACTAAACTGAAAGATGCTGAGTTGGCCATGCTGCAGATTGTTGCTGACATCGAGGAAATAGAAGAGGACAAAGTGTCTATTAGCAAGGAACTCATAGAGGTGACCAAGAATTTTTAATTCAAATATTCAGCTGTATCTACTTATTGGTACTCTTTATATATACCTTGATAGTAGTTACAATTATTGAGGTTTTGAATAACCATTTTTTTTTCATAAATGGAAAGATCATACATAAGTTTTATAACAAAACTGTTTTTGTTTTCTTTTTTTTTGCAATAATTCAAAAGCTATATCAAAATAAAAATGGGTTTCTGAATCGAGTACCGAAAACGCGCCGACGGCTCCCGAACCCGTGTGACGTCACCATGGCGGTAAGGATGCTCCTTTGACCAACGACGTCCTACTCCGATGCTAGATTCTAATATACGTACTGCTAAACTGGTATTTAGTGTATATTTGTTGCAACACAGTCGATGAATGAAGTTTGCAGCTCGAGACGAAGTCTACGATCGAAATAAATATGTTTTTGAATGTTTGAAGTTGAAGTTAGATTACAGATTCCAGTAAGTAAGTACCTAATCAAATATGTTTCGTTGAAAAGATCTCCTCAATCAAAGGATGGCCCAGTGGTTATAGAGTCCGCTAGTGGATCTCAGGGTCTTTGGATGAAACCCGGGCCTTTCAACTTTTTTTTTTTATTTTTTTACCAAAATTATTGATGTGCTTTTTGCACTTGTTACGCACATTTTTTCTAAGATCAACATAATTATGTGTTTGAATCAAATTTTGTAAGACATGTTACTTGCACTGCACAGTGTTTGTTAAATTTTTATGAAAATTTAATATTGTTAAGCTTCATTGCCCAAAGTTAAATAAATAATAATACCAAGTGATAAACAGAATGCGATTACAAGTTTGAGTTACTTTTTTTACATTAAAAAACTTAAAAATTAATGAATTGAATGGACGAAGGGATTTTGTTTTATTAACCAACTATTACATTCGAAAAAAATTAATGGCGATTGATATTGACGGACAAACCTCATTTTCACTGATTTTTTGAATTGCCCACCGCCTCCTGTACTTAGTTTTTGCACTGTGCAGTGCAAGTAATATGTCTAACAAAACTAGATTCAAACACATATTTATGTTGATGAGAAAATGTGCGTAACAAGTGCAAAAAACACATGAATAAAATTTTTGATAAAAAAAAATAAAATAAAAAGTTGGAAGGCCTGGGTTTCGATCCAAAGACCCTGAGATCCACTAGCGGACTCTCTAACCACTGGGCCATCCTTCGATTGAGGAGTTCTTTTCAACGAAACATATTTGAGTAGGTACTTACTTACTGGAATCTGTAATCTGACTTCAACTTCTGACATTCAAAAACATATTTCGATCGTAGACTTCGTCTCGAGCTGCAAACTCCATGCATCGACCGTGTTGCAACAAATATACACTAGATACCAGTTTAACAGTACGTATTTTCGCGATTGGCTGAGAATCTAGAATCTAGTATCGGAGTAGGACGTCGTTGGTCAAAGGAGCATCCTTACCGCCATGGTGACGTCACACGGGTTCGGGAGCCGTCGGCGTGTTTTGGGTACTCGATTCAAAAACCCATTTTTGTTTTGATATAACTATTGAATTATTGCGAAAAAAAATAAAACTAAAACATTTTTGTTATAAAACTTATATATGATCTTTCCATTTATCACAAAAAAGTACTTTTTTTCTTAATTCAGAACCTCAATTAAAGCTTTAGCCACAATGTCTAGGAAACAGATACACAAGGAAAGCCACACTTGAGGATCCCTTAAGTGTCCCTTGAGTGCTACTTAAAGGAAGGAGTATTACTCAAGAGAAGACTACAAATGCGGCCCTTAATGTCGTCATTGATTCCTTTAGGTAAACAGGGAGGCCCTAGAGTGGGACAAGAAGTTGCAATTAGCTAGAGAGGCTGTGAACAGTCTCAGAGAGGAGCAAAATAAGGAAGGTGAGGTAGGCAACATGCGTCAAGAGATACACAAGATGGAGGTCATCCTCAGCGGAATGAAGAGAGCTCAGGAGAAGCTCATGAAAGATCTAGAACATTGCATCGCGAGAAGAGATGCCATTTATATGTCGTCGGAAGCGAAAACGAAAAAGGTATACAAGTTGTTCATTCGGTTCTATTCTATCCCCTCTTAACCCTAGAATACTAACCTTATTTTTATACTTATTACTACTAACCTTCGTAAAATTTACTACTTAAGAAAGGATCACAATTAAAAAAAAACGTTTTTATCGTTTATTAACTTTTACTGAAAATTGTTCTTAATAAGAATATTTCTGAATACAAATATTAATAATAACAAGAAAAATTCCATTTTTGAACTGCAAGACACACAGCAAAGAGCAGATGTTCTCCGCAAAAGGACCTTTGGTAGTGCTCACATTAGCGCGTCGCCATTCTAGGTTTTTTGAAGGACAGTGTTGGCACCTTGCACTCTTGTTTAGATTAGGAGTGGCTCTATCCTCTGATCCATCTTGGTTTAATATATTCTCGATAATTAGTCTTAGCGAGCGGGTTAAAGTTGGTCAAGTTTTTCATTGTACCAACCATGGTTTTATTAGCTGGTTTTATGATAAATAAATAATTTTTTTTCTCAAGATGGTTCCTAGCTTTTTGTTTGTTGGTTTTGATTACACACAATCCATGAATTCAGACTCAGATGGACTAAAGGCTTCTTGAACACTATATTCGCTCTCGGAACCACTATCCAACGCACTCTATTCTCCTCATTTTCACCGGGCAATAATCCTGCTAAACCTTGTTTCGCTTCTAATGGTAATTATCTTTGTCATATCTCATTTGTTAGCTTCCATAATGTTATATTGACAAAAAATAATCAAAATAACGCTAAACTGGTCTTATGTTTAAATATAACATTTATACTAACCTTCGTAAAATTTACGACGCCGTTGTCCAAATAAAACTATTCCAATTACTATCAAATGCACTTTGGGTCACTAACTTACTCACACCGATCTAACAGAAGATTAGGCGAGCGTAAAAGGTCAAGGGCTAAGCCGCGTCGATAAAATTGCAGATTAAACTAAGTCTCGTCGTAAAATTTACGATGGTTAGTATTCTAGGGTTAAATTTTGCATTTTTTGAAATATTTCAATTTTTGAAACCTCCAATTTTTTTCAAAAAAAAGCCAAGCTGATTGGTTATATTTTCCATACAGTTTATTATTTTTCCATAGCATGAAGCATGAGATCCCCTTCGATTCGACAGCTTATTATGAATATAATAAATTTTTCTGAACCCCCAACCCCCCAACCACCCCAATTTCAACTCCACCCAAAAAGAGCAAAAAAATGATGAGGAACGCCTAAAAGGCATAGAAACGAAGTTTGAGGAATATTTGAATTTTTTCGTTTTTTTGCTAATTACTCCGCCGACCATGCACCGATCTCCAAAATTATAGAAGTATTACCTTCTACGACCCAACAGCATGTCGCTACCCAAATTTCATCACAACCCATGCAACGGTTACTGATATTACGAGGCTAGAAGAATGCCAACAGACAGACAGACAGACAGACAGACAGACAGACAGACCGACGCGACGGAAATGAGTGACGTGGATTTTCGTTATGTAGATATCTAGATATCAAGACGCCCAAAAAGCGTATCATTATTTTTTTTATAACCGAGCAGACCGCGTAGGTAGAGTACCGAGGCTGCTGTTCCATTTTTGTGAATTATTCGAATTTTTACAATTTTCTGAATTTGGTATTTCAAGTTGATTTTTTCTCGTAATCTCCTGACAATTTAAATAAAAAAATATGCCCAGAAATGTTCTCTATAAAGTCATACTTTCCCCAGGTTTCTATAAATCTGTAATAGAGCTATCAAAACAGTAATATAATTCTCACTAGAAGGAATATATATTTTAGACCAATGAGGACAAAACAAGGGTTACCTTCCTGAGAAAGTTGGACAACATGCGAAACAAATGCAAACAGTTGGAAGACGAAATCCAATCCAGCGAAGAAAGAGGCAAAGAACTGGACGAAAGGAAGGCAAAAGTCAAAGAAGAAATTGCAGAGGCAGAAACCCAAGTTCAAAGCCTTATAAGTTATGCTGCTTCTTTAAGTGAGTGTATAAGTGCCGTAAAATTAGTAAATCTGACAGCGTTTTTGAATTTTGTATGTTCAAAAACCCCCAAGTATTGAATTTCACCTCTCCAGCTGTGGCAGTTTTGGAAATATTTAAGCGTTCCGGTACTGTTTACTGAAAAAGCGGTGTTGCCGTATCTCAGTAATTAATACTTTTTGGAATTGTGAGATGTTACTAAATTCGACATGCACAATTCATTGCAATGAAAATAGTAGAGGATTCTATTTAAAATAAATTAAAATCGGGGATATTTGTTTAAAAATTTGGAAGAATAATTTATAACTTGGTAACGCCGCAAACGCGAAAAAAACTATTACAATGCGAGATAGGGTATTAGTAGATATTTCGATTTAAAATAAAATACATAGGGTGTTACATTTAAAAATACAAAGTAAAATGACCTTCAAATTGCCGTAATTTAAAATTCTGCCAAAAACACCCTGTAGATAAAAATTGCTGGTAACATCCAAAATAATATCCACTCAATATTCAATTAACTCGCTGTATAATATTATTGAGAAAATTTAAAGCAATATATCAATTTGGACGTATTACTTGCGACCTTGCAAATCCGGAATTAATAGAAAATAAATTATAACTTGGCAACGTCGTAACCGATACCAAAAATATTTTAGAATTGAATAGAGATCAATGATGGAAACTAGAAGAATTTAAGAGTTCCATATAAAAAAATCAAGTTGATCACTATCCTACTTTCCCGCAACACCCTGTATATTTCAAAATAATTTTATGATATGCGTCTTAAGTAACCAAATAACTTTTGTACTTGACATTTTCTTCTATCAGGTATACCTTGCGAGATATCGAAGAATTACGCACTAACTGGACACCCTGTATATCAATAAGAACCTATTCCAAAAAATATTCCTCAATAAAAAAAAGTGTTTTTGTTTTTGGATGGTAACTTCAAAAGTCTACGCATGTCCAAGCTTTTAAGTCTGATTTTCGAAATTAGAAAATGGCGCTATTTTTTTGATTGGGCAATACAAAAAGTGTACCAATATGCCAATGACTCTAGACTTTTTGCATTACAGAACAAGAACTGGAAGAAGCAAAAACAAACCGACAGTTCAACTTTGAGCTACTGGTAGCCCAACAAAAAAAAGTGGCCATATACGAGAATCTGGCCAAAGGACGAACACCATACACCATATACAGAAAGGAAGAACAGATGGTGCCTGAGTACAACAAACAAAAGGATTTGAACAACAGACTGGGTCAAGTGGTTGACCATTTGATGAACAAGTTTCCTGATAGGATCCACGAATTGACTAGAATCAGTAATACCTTGAAGATAGGAGCGCTTGCTATGGTCAATCTTTGAACTGACTATAGTCATGTTAGATGGCCTTGGATTTTATATATTTATTTTCATATACATTGTAAACTTTTTTTTGTTAAATAAATTTTTGAACACCACCAAGGGATCTCCAGGCAAGCCAGTATCACCCCAGGAGACGGTACGTCGGCGACAGCAGCATGCCTCACATATTATCAAAGTAGATATCAAAAGGCTTACCAGTGGGGTATTTTCCAACTTGCTAATATTGCCTGTTTAATGGCTGAAATGGATTGCTTGTATCTAATTTGTAATGATGGCACTATTTGCTCATTTTTTTCTGCCCACGTGGAGCAAAGATAGACTTTGAAAATCATCCCTTTGAAAAGAGCTCATTTAAATCTCTTAAACCTCCCGCCTAAGAAATCAACCAATCAGAAGTAATTTTTATGCCGGATGTAGACAGGATGTGACTATATTACACACATTCACAATTTTACTCGTCATTCTTTAACAGCCTGTCACTAGTGTCATGCCATACATAACCTCCCCTGGTCTCACGATTGTCACGGTATCTAAATTAACCATGATGAAATGATGTAAACATCTGTCAATGTCAATACGAAGCGGAGGTTATGTTTGTAGATGGAGAAAAGGAGGTAAGACGACAAAGTAGAGTCACATTCTAAGGATAGCACCACGAAAGACTTATTGCGTCACACTAAGATGTCTTACGTCGTAGCTTTGGCGCGAAATTTTATGTTTGAACTTTGGAGGGGATTTTAACCCACTTCGCGTTCACAATAAAACGTAAAAATGTTCGTTACATGGTTTTTGGGGACGTAACATCAATATTCCGTCATAAAATTTTATTCGGCAAATACCCCATTGAGTGGGGATTACGAAATGCAGTACAGTTTAACGTACAGAAACCTCAGGCAACAACACTGACAAAGCAGTCTCACGTTGGCTTACAAATTGTGGAAATGGAGGGTCACTCAATAGTCGAATCACCTTCCGTCAAGCTTATTGGGATCAACATCAAGAATGTCCTGGCACGACCACGTCGTCAGTATTACTAAAACGGCATCCCAGAAGCTTGGAGTTTTGTTCCGCTGTAGGAAGCTGTATACGCTAGAGCAACTACTGCTGCTCTACAAGGCACAGATCCGACCATCGTTGTAGTATGGCTCCCAAGTATGGGGATGCGCTCCGAAGCACTCTCTAAAGCTTTGGAGCACTATCCAGAAGAGAGCAATTAGACTAATCGATACGCCTAACCTCACAAAGGACCTCCACAGCCTGGAACATCGAGGAAGGGTGGCTGGCCTGTCCCTGTTTTACAGATTCTATCCCGGAAGATGTTCCAGTGAGCTCTCCCAGATGATAACACTCAAGGCCGTCCGAATGAGGAACACTAGAGATAATCTGCGAGCTCATCCTTACCAGGTCGAGGTCCATACTCCTCGAACCAGTTTCCTCCAGCACTTCTTCATTTGTAGAACTTCAACGTTGTGGAATGAGCTGCCGGAGGAATTTGTTTTCAACCTGCAGCGTTTCAAATCTAACGTACACCAACACTTATCCTCTCGCAGCGCTTCTACAGCGCCATAGGGTTTCAGCCTTTGCGGGAGGCTGGTCATAAAAAAATACTTACAGTCAAACCCTACTCAGGGCACTAGAGAAGCCCAAAGTGACAGGCCGGGTCCTGAGTCAGCTGTCGGTCTAGCAACACGCACCATTAGAAAGAAAACAGGGGTGTGATTGCAAAATCAACATCGAGGGTTGCTCTATACCTCCGTCAATCCACCAGTACGCAGACAGCTGTTTCACGCTTATTAGCGATCATCAGTGCGCCATAGGTCGATTGACGGAGATAGAGAGCATCAATTCTTTCATGTCTACCAGACATGTGAAGCATGTTGTAGCAGGCGTCAGAAAGGTTCTGCCGGTGCGCCATCTGGTACCCGAAGGCAACGGCAAACCAAGAAAATCGCTGCTGAACAGCAGTAGATTTCTTGGTGGAGACGAATCTCTAGACATCTCCATCAAGCTAGAGAACTTATTTTAAGACTTCTGGCAAAGATGGGGGGTTCTGTCTCTCATTGAACAGAAGCAGGCTAAGGTTACTTGTGGGCCTGCTATCTGGCCTTAACACCTTTATACTTAACTTATGTGTGATGAGGGTGGCAATCAACCCGACGTGTGCACGCTTTGGGGATGAAGATGAATCCTTGAAGCTCTTGGGTATCATAGGCAGATCAAGAGTCCTTGAACCTGAGGATATAAGAGCGGCAGGACCTAAGATAGATAGATAGATTTTATTAGTCCTCAATGATCACAGAGTGATATAGGATATGTCAATATTTATACTACAGTCAACAGTAACAATAACCACACTCTTATAATTAAATATATACACATACACAGAAAAAGAAGTAAAAAACAGGTACTTAGATGATACAATTAATTTAAAAGATACACACAATGCAAAAAGTATATAAATAAAATATAAAATAGTATAGATAAAACCAAATATGAGTGGCATCTGAAAGATATTCTTCTACGAATAATAAACTTTCTGTTTTAGGAATGAATTTAATCTATTTTTGAAATGCTTCGATGGAAGAGACTTGAACATACTCGGTAACTTATTGTATAGTTTTACAGCCATAAGTTTAGGGCTGTTTTCTGTTTTAGATAATCTGTGCTTAGGAATCTGGATGAGGAGTGAATTTCTAGTTGCATTTGTTTTGTGATCATTTAGTTTTGGAAAGTCATGCAAATTTTCCTTAACATAAACTAGCAATTCAAGTATATAGACACAAGGCGGCGATAATATACCTAATTCCCTAAATGAATCTCGACAGCTGGTCCTTCTGCTAATACCTGCTATCAGACGTACCATACGTTTTTGCATAATAAAAACCCTATGAGCTTCTGTGTATCCTCACCAAGTGATGATTCCGTAAGACGATGGCCTTAATCATCCTCACCTTTGCGATTAGGGTTGGACTTGGGAACTCTTTTTTATGGTCAGCCTCCCGCAAAGGCTGTAGAAGCGCTGCGAGAGGACACGTGTCGGTGCACGTGAGATTTGAAAGGCTGCAGGTTGTAGCGGACGGGAAACAAATTCCCTCTGGCAGCTCATTCCACAGCGTTCTCCAAAAGAAGGAGACTGGTTCGGGGAGTAGGGACCTCGACCTGGTAAGCATGAGCTCGTAGAGCTTCTCTAGTGTTCCTCGTTCGGACGGCCTTCGGTGTTATTATCTGGGAGAGCTCACTCGAACATATTCCGTGATAGAATCTGTGAAAGAGGAACATGTCAGCCACCCTTCTTCGATGTTCCAGATTGTGATGGTCGTTTGTGAGGTTAGGCGTATCGATTAGTCTAATTGCTCTCTTCTGCATAGTGTCCAGAAGATTTAGAGAGTGCTTCGGAGCGCATCCCTACACATGGGAGCAATACTCCAGCGATGGTCGGATCTGTGCCTTGTAGAGCAGCAGGAGTTGCTCTGCTGTATACAACTTCCTACAACGCAACAAAACTTCAAGCTTCTGGGATGCCGTTTTAGCAATACTGACGACGTGGTCGTGCCAGGACATGTTATTGTTGCTATTGATCCCCAAAAGCTTGACGGAAGGTGACCCACCTATTGGGTGACCCTCCATTTCCACAGTTGGGAACTTGAATAAGGATATACAACGCTATCATAGTGTCAACATAGTACTATTAGTTTGAAATTGACACTACCCTTCTTTGTGTGTATAAGGGTCAACGTACTAGCCGCTTTTATTAAAAAAACATCCCAGCACAAGATAATCGGTGGCCGATCACCATATCGGATACCCTGTAGGTGTAAATGCGGGGGTGTCGGCGGGTGGATGTTTGGACCGGGATGGGGTAGGGAAGGGGGTGGTGGGGGGAAAGGAGGGGCGGGGGGAGGGTCACCTCTCGATCGCATCACATGCCGTAATCCGCGTGTATACAATATACATCCGCTCCGCTCGCCTCTGGCCATCAAATCCATCCGACACAATGCGTAGCTCTCTGTGTATGTGTACGTGCAACAAAGAGAGATACTCGTGTCAGGGGCGGCTCGTCCGTACGGGCACTTAGGGGTTGATCCGCGATACCTACTGTGTGGCCGTCGTAAATTGACCACTCAACACACAGAAAAATCTGTCGTTCTGTCAAAGACTTACGCTTGGATTCAATGGGACGTTACACTCAGCATTCCTCAAATACAAAGATGTTTTATCCAATGGGAAGTGCATAGTTGGTAACGAATTATATCGTATTGTCGATTCAACTACAAGATGTCATTGGATTCCAATGAATGATTCAATCGCAGCCTGTCGTTGAATCTGTGTTTGGTAATTGATTCTAAACTACTTTCTTTTCCTTGGACCAACAGATTTTATTGCGAGGACAGCTGACTGATTCGTTTGGATATTTAATTGTGTGATTTTGTATGAAGTTATAAGGAGCATGATATAAGAATTAGACATTAGCCTGCAAAAGTCGTTGCATTATTACCTGAAATATAACTGTCTGACTAAACTAAATACCTAAATTCAAATGTGGGTGTTAGCTCTTCTAAGTCCAAATTTCTCAATAGGTCATCTATTTAATATATAACTGGACACATTTAAATCACACAATTGCTAATGCAAAAAGCAAAAATACGAGATGACACAACACGGCTAACACCGAAACAACACAACGAAACAACCTCGTCCATATTGGCGGGTTCGCGACGATAGTAGCACTGAGATCATCCCCCTGTTCTTTATTCTTACCTTCATTGAATCGGGACATCAGTCCCGCCGAATACTGATTATAGTTCAGCGAACGACAAGTGCCATTGAAACAAAATTAATTTTTATCAGATGAATTATCAGGAACTGCTGTTGCAGTAATTATTTTTGTACATTGAATAGATTGTATGCTTTGCTTAAATGAAACATAGGGTAAATTTCGAAAACAAGAGGATGTTTTGATTGCATTATATGTCAATACTGGTATTAGAAGTATTATACATATCGTTAGAACGAATATAAAATTATTTTGAATTTATTGGCGTGCATGTGATTACTTCGTATATAAGGATTGAATTCTTTCAATGACATGGATTTGAAACAACTGTAAATATATTTAAAGTGATGGAAAAACATCCAAATACTAACAATTAATTTGAAACGCAACAGTATTTTTTTCTGTGAAGTTGCGATCGTCATTATCATGTCGAGTCTAAAAAGGGATAGAAAAAATAAGTAATACAAGGACATTAAATATTTTCTGCAGCGATTATCCATTTACGATGCATCAGCGACGTTTTTAAGATGGGGAAGAAAACCTGCTGTTGCCGGTTGTGGTCATGAGTTTTATGAACTAGATAAATTAAGGCCCGATTTTATTAAGATGCATATTATAACAAAGGCTTTTCTCTTGGATGTTATTTAGCAAAAGCTTTCTATTGGGTAGTGAGGGCTATGTTAATAAGTATCATCCATTTGTCAAAAATATATTAGAATTCATGGATCAAAATCATAGCAGAAAATCAGAACAAATCGATTTATTTGCAAATTAATTATTCTGATTATATATTTATTGTATCATTACTAATTGCAAACTGCGATAGTTTGTAACAGAATCATAAAAGTAGGATCAATCACAGCCACCTTAATTAATAATTAATAATCCTACCTCAGATTGATTATAGACAAATACATACTTTTATGAAGAAACTTCCATCTACTGGATGCATGTTTGTTATAGACCTTCTTATACATATATTCACAGAGGATGTAAAGGTGCAGCGGGGCGGCACTGGTTAAAAGGCACCGTAACGCAAATACTATGAGAACCACATATGAATAAAAGTCCCCCCTTTCTGTGAAAAGTGTATAAAGCACCTGATTCACTTTCTGACTATACGATAGATTTCTGGTTCACAAAAAATAAGGTTATACTTTTGCCAGCCCGCGAGCTTTGCCGTTAAAAAGATTGGCAACCAGTAATGCACACTTTGGACAGTTAAATCATGTGCTTAGCTTTGTGAAATGCAACAAAATGTTATTTTTACCCATATTTACTATAACACAAAGGTATGTTGGAGGTATTTATAATTAAGATCGATAGTAAATTATTGTGTCATCAAAATAATTCAGTATTTTGAATTTCTTGTCATCAGTATCATTTGATAGACGGACAATCCAGTGATCAAGTGTACTGCTTTTGTGGAATCTGATTGCTTGAGACTAGCGATTGCTAAACTGTTTGTTAAACAGGAGCAATGCAATTTTTCACCCATTAGGATGGAAAATCAGACTGGAAGAGATACTAGATGGTTAATAATGGTCGTTTGTATAAAAAACTTGACATTTTTCACCTTTTCAAGGTAAACTTCAAGAGAAATCAATCATTTTCAAAGCACCTTGACAGATGCTCTCCATCTATGTTACTGACATAGCGGAAAACCTGTTGAAGAAATAGTCTAGATGACAATATGATTCTTTTCAATTAAATTGAATTGTGAGTTTGCATGACAACCCTCCCGTCCTGTGCGCCGTGACGAACAGCCCCTGGTGTGGCCGTATATCCCGGAAGGGCATGGGGAGACGGGGGGGGGGGGGGTATGATGGTCCGGAGTGACGTGCCGTGTTGACATGTGCAAGCCGCGTCATCGGGTCCAGGACACGTAACCTGGATTAGGGTGGGCGCCCAGCGTCAACACTTGGCAGCGGACAGCGCTCGCTTGTTCCTATCAAGGAATTTTCTATTGTTTGTCGCATACGCTCACTAAGACGCTAATCAATGCAGGATCTATCAGGACTAGAATATATTCTGAATATACTATTTTCAGCCAGCTATAAAAACAGGCACCGACTCCTACACTCATTGGCACGAAAAACGGAGCACTTGAGATTGAGAAATATAATTTTTGTAACGTTTCATTGTCCAAAATACTTACCCATAAGCAAAACATCAATTTTCGATTAATTTCTAACGACAGTCAACCGTGTTCGTAAAAATAACTGGATTTAATAAAAAGTTTACTAAAATGAAAATTGTATCACTCAAAACTGCAGGTTGGCCATGGGTTTTTTATTGTTTTTAATAAATTTGACAGACATTTGTCAAAGTTTTGCTGTATTTAGCAGGTACAAGTTTGCTACGTTTATTTTAGCTAAAAATGCTTGCTGTTAACCCCTTAAACTGTGGGTCCTATGGTTGCGTCGATTCAAGACGGAAGAAGTGAGCGATATGTTGCCTAACGTTATCATCCCGTATCAAATAGCAGACGTTTTTTGGAAACTGGGTGTTACAATAGACGACTTGGCACTGGTCCCAACGAAGAACTAACGCTCATGATGACCGCTTCTTACAAAGTCTACGAGATCGTCATGCTACAGCTATAAAATCAGGAATCGACATCATCACGTCCTAAATACCAGTGTATGAATGAATGAATGAATAAGGACCAGAGGCTATCCAGCACGGAATCTGGCTGGTGCATAGGCCACACGATGGGCCCTTTTGCGCCTCTATCCGCGCTAGTTCCTAAGACCTGCCCTTTTGGCAAAGGCAAGTAAATACTTAGGTCCTATCCGTTTTATCTCTATTGGTTCCAAGGTTCTTGAGCCCAGCATAGTCTGCCTGTGATAACCCAGGGTTTCACAGCGACACAAGATGTGTGACGAGGATTCTTCCTCTTCACCACACCACGTGCACGTTGGGTCGTTGACCACCCTCATCACAAACAAGTGACGCCTGAAGGTATTGTGACCCGTTAATAAGCCTACTAGCAATCTCAAGTTACTCCTATCCAGAGAGAGACAAAATCGTCCTATTCTCTCTGCACGCCCTGCTAATAGCTCCCGAGCCTGACGGAGATGACCAGAGATGTTGTTCCATCTCAGAGAGTGTTGATTCTGGATCCACTCTCCAGTTGTTTTCCTAACCAAGTTTGCAGACAGTCCTAAGGCTGGTTCCGGGCCCACAAAACTGTTTCCGGATCCCATCCTGGCTAGATGATCCGCCATTTCATTACCCTTTACCCCAGCGTGCCCAGGTACCCACATCAGTGATACCTTGTGTTTAGCTGAGATGTCGTCAAGAGCCCTCCTGCACTCCAGGACCAGTCCCGACGTTATTTTGCAAGCACTCAGTGCTTTGATGGCTGCCTGACTGTCAGAGCAGATAGTAATCCGCCTCCTAGACCCGTCAATTTCCCGAATACGATTTACACAGGCAAGTATCGCATAGACCTCAGCCTGGAATACTGTGGTGTGCCCCCCAAGAGGGAATGAAAGTCTTGTACGGGGTCCGTAGACTCCCGAGCCCGAGCCCTCTCCAGCGAGTGAACCGTCTGTGTACCAGACCTGTCCTCCTCCTTGGATGAGCTGTCTTTCCCTAGACTCCCACTCTTCCCTTGACGGAAACACCACCGTAAATTTGTGATTGAAGCGATGCGTAGGAGAAACTGTATCGCTCCTCGCCAACAAAATAGGACAATCCTCATGCAACTCTGCTAGAATCGTCGAATGTCCTTTGCCTGGATTCATAAAAGTCCAGCACCCTGACTCCAGAGACGGAACCCAGTTTTTCTAGCTTCCCCTTGGATTACCAGATCCAAAGGAGGAAGATTCAATAGTGTTTCAATGGCACTCAAAGGTGTTGTGCGCACTGCACTGGTTATACTAAGACATGCCAAACGTTGGACCTTATTAAGTTTGGCTCTTGTTGCCTCCGTCTTTATACAGGTCCACCACACTATGGAGCCATATATTAGTGACGGTCAAATACCAGTGTAAGCGAACGGGCCGTTTGACGAAGACTAGGTGTCCTTGTATCTATGGTCCTTGGTGAAGCCAAACTTTGTAGTCATAGATGTCATCGTGGAGCACAACTTCAATTTGCGAGAAATCATGAACACTGGGGTGAAAATGAATGGGGGCGACAACCGACCCTTATTTCACACATACCTACAACCGATATCTATCGCAGAGCCATTTATTTCTAACCGAATATTGCAACAATTGCCACGTCACTGCTACGTTATGTGGAAAACTCTTCAAAAAAGGAACTTCAAATATCATATCAAAGATATTACCAATGACGTCATACTGATAGACTACGCTTTGTATATCGAATGTTTGTAAGCGTTTCTGGCGGTGCGACGGAAGGGGGGAACATCAGCTGTATTGACATAGACACACCCGACGTTGCCAGTTGTGCATTAGGGCATGCTTGGTGCATGCAGCAATGTTTGTAAAATATAAAAATGGCGTTAATACTTGACAGAATTGCAAAATTAAACGTGTTTTACAAAAGAGTATCTTCAGAGTACTTTTTCTATTACAGATAAGCAAGCCACAATCCTATTTTTACTTTTTTACAACATACGTTCCATACATTTTTCTGAAAATTCATTCCAAATGATTGTCAACTTGGCATGCTGCGATGTAACTTGTAAACAATGACGTCGTTGCTTGTAAATATTCCGTTGACATTCCCAATGTTTGGAATGCCGACAAACAATTTGCCTTGGATGCCTAGTCTATCAGTATGACGTCGTTGGATATTACTTTTCGTGCAAAAAACAGCTGAAAGGTTGCAGCCAACCAATCAGAATGAAGCTCTCGGGCGAGCGAGCCACAAGAAATTCCAGGAAATCGGTTTCACTTTAATAAATTCCTGTTGTTAATAGAAACATTTATCCATTACTCCTAAAACATAAAATGAAGCAAATAGCTAGGAAAAATGCATCATGGAAATAATAAACACTTTTTTTGATACTAATAATTATATTGCCATACCTACTGACGCTCCCGTAATCATTTGTGTCTAAGAGTACTCTAAGCACTTCACAATATGAGCTTTTGATTTTGACTGGTACCTATGAATTACCTAGGTACTAAATCCATTTCCATTTAACACTGATTTGGAGTTCATGCTTAAATCTTAGTAATAACTAATACCTAGGTCCTTATAAAACTAAAGAAACATAACTACATACACCTGCACTATACCTGTAGCATTGTGTCTTTTGAATCTATTGACGAAATTTGGATTTAGCTTTGACTTACCCAGTATTTCTAGTAGAAAGTAGAAAGGAAGTTAAGGAAAAACCTTTCTCGTTGAAGGAAGAACACATTTTATAATTCTATAATAATATAACAAAATTGTAATGTGATAAGTTCATATGACTTTTTAGGAAAGTTCTAAAATATAATCTTATAAAGGATGTCCAGCTCACCGACTATTATTATTTGATTTAATAGTCGGTGGTCCAGCCAAAGCCTTCTTTCTGAATTTGTAAATGCAACGTACGCTTGTGACATCTAGCGGAGCAGTATTCAATTATCGGTCTTATAGTCCGTCAATGATACCCGCTTCTAGAGCCTCGTCAATAGGGCTAGATAAAATATGTTCATGGCATATGGTATAATGGGATTTTAAACTTATTTCAAAGTTATTTAACATTGCAACGTGTCATTTTTATCACTCTATTGTCTGGATTTTTCTTGAAACTATTAGTAGAAACAGGTTTCTTAGTCCTAAACTATATTGGTTCTTCCACTTTTCAATAGATGGCAGCACTAAATTCGATTATGGGGAGCAGGATTGGGCAATAAAATAGTAATTTCTTCTATACAAATTCCTGTATTTCCTCAAAAAATTATGTCTTTTTGATCAACTGTATCAAGTTGAACAAATTCAACGATCCAACCCAGTTCATTCGAAGGTTTCTGCAATCAATAGCCTGTTAATACGAACCGGTCGATAAACTGGGATAGAATTAATCCATTGCCTAATAGATGGCGCGGCATATATCATTTTTGAATTCTCGATGGAAATTTCCAAATGGTTAAGTTGAATTATGTAAATAGACATTTTTTTACTGAGATAATATAAATGCTGTCTATATAAAACGTTTTCGCAATACTTACTATTGCTAATTTCAAAGGCAAATAGGTGTGTGAATTATTTGACGTGTTTTAGCGTGCACGTATAATATACGCTTAGATAGATAAGTAGATTTTAAAACTATATTTTTCCTACATACAGGAATTAATCATTGATTTGAATCAATTGAAAACAGTTTTAAATAATAATTATAGGTGGGCTAATTCTATTTTAGTACTAATAGTACTATGTGGCAACGGTTGAACAAGAGGTAGCGTGGCCGAGCGGTCTAAGGCGCTGGTTTAAGGCACCAGTCTCTTCGGAGGCGTGGGTTCGAATCCCACCGCTGCCAAGTTTTTTGTGCAATAATTATTTCTCTCGTGCCTCGGTTAGTTAAAATAATTAGAAGTTCGTGTTTAATTAACGTTTGAAACGGTGTTTGAATTTGAAACCAACCAACATCAAAATACCGTCGTTTTTAACGTAGAATGGAATATTTCTGGATACTGTACAATTAAGACGATAGTAAATAATTATGATTGCCGGATCTTGGACTGTTAAAAAGGCAGATCGAGCTAGCATAGCTGCTTTTGAAATTTGGAAGTGGAGGAGAATGCTGTGAGTTCCTTATACCGCCCACCGAACTGACGTTTCCATACTGGATGAGCTCGGTAATCCAAAGAGACTAACCTCCTTTGTGTCGACGAGAATGCTTACATTCTTCAGACATAAACACAGAAGCGATAATATGGAGAAACTTGTAGTTCAGGGTCACGCCCCGAGTGGGCGGCGCCGTGGCCGTTCCCTACACGCTGGGTGGATACGACAAAACAGTTGCTGGATATGAGTATCAAGAGCGCCACTGAACTGACAGTAAATCGCGAACGATGGCGAGCTACAGTTCTTAAAACTATTCATGTCGGCAATAGTCTAGCTGTGAGAATGCATTTTACGAGTTCACAACATGTCTGTTAAGACATTGTGACTATGATGCTGATGATCTGGTGGTCAATATGACAACGTAAGAAAAGATGTCGGCCTATTAGAATTAGTTGTTTACTACCTCTTTGTTCAGTTGTTACTCTGAGGTACAGCCTAATAGTCTAAGATCCGAATATGGAGCGACCTTCACTGAACTGGTTAATGGATGAAAAGCATTTTATATTAAATTTAATATGTTAAAAAACATATCGCGGGTGGGTTGGCTGAAAAATTTCAGTCCAGGATATGATTAATTAAATATTGAAAAATTAATTTTTTTTAAACATTTCACTGGTTTGGTTAATAGATAAATCACATACCAACCGAAAGTATGAAGCCCATAGAATATGCAAACGTTAGGTTGGCAACGTTTTTCCCGTCCGAACTATATATAGGGTGGGCAGGTATAAACAGGTAAATCAATAATAGTAATTTGCACCGGTGTGGTTAATGCATGAAACTTATATCAAAATAAAGATAATATTATTGCAAACACGTCGATATCGGGTTGTCTGCAAAAAATCAGTCTGGAATTCCGGTTGTCGAATTTCAAAGATCAAAATATTGCTGCCAGTGAATACGTGCACCAGAGAGGTCCGAGCGAACTATCCCGTGTATTAACAAAGGACGCAGCATAGCAGCTGCGTGTAGCTCGGCCATTGAATGAAAGAGAGTGCGCATGTCATGATGTGTACGTGAAATTGAAATGATTCATTTGGATAAAACATAATCAAAAACGTATAAATTTATGAATCTTCCATGTCATTATTTTACAATCTAAAAAATTTAAAAGATATATTTACTAAGATAGTTTTGAAGGTTAAATTTTTATGCACTTACCGTATTCTCACCAAGAAAGTTATTAAACTCTTCAATTTTTTACCCAAAGCAGTCACTTTTTTGTATCACGTGGTATGATAACCTACAAAATCGAGTGATGCATTGATTAACTCAACGCCACTGTATTTAAAATTTTTCTTTTTACGAAAATTTAATTTCAACGAACAGTTTTTATACGTTTCATCGTTAAAATCAAGAACATCATCGTCCGAATTGCATAGAAAACACTTTTTAACCATTTTTCATCACAATTTAATGTTTATAAATAACAACAATCAGTATTATAGTAGTAGCACGCTTTTTCAATTCAGAAGAATGTGGCAAACTGTTCCAATACAATGGTGTATTTGCGACTGTATCGCTATCCTTTGTTAATACACGGGATAGTTCGCTCGGACCTCTCTGGCGCACGTATTCACTGGCAGCAATATTTTGATCTTTAAAATTCGACAACCGGAATTCCAGACTGATTTTTTGCAGACAACCCTATATCGACGTGTTTGCAATGAAATTATCTTTATTTTGATATGAGTTTCATGCATTAACCACACCGGTGCAAATTACTATTATTGATGTACCTGTTTATACCTGCCTACCCTATAGTTGGGACGGGAAAAACGTAGCCAACCTAACGTTTGCATATTCTATGGGCTTCATACTTTCGATTGGTATGTGATTTGTCTATAAACCAAACCAGCGAAATGTTAAAAAAAATAATTTTTCAATATTTAATTAATCATACCCTGGACTGAAATTTTTCAGCCAATCCACTCGCGATACGTCTTTTAACATTTAAATTTAATATAAAATGCTTTTCATCCATTGACCAGTTCGGTGAAGGTCGCTCTATATTCGGATCTTCTACTATGACAGGTAGAAAAAAATCCTCGAAAATGACGCCAAAGGGGATGCTTGGATCGGCGAGCAATTTTAATAAAAAGGAAAGCCGGGCAGGTTAGTCTTTTTCGCGAGTTAATAAAGTCGCAAGGTATTAAATGGCACTCGCTAGATTTAATGAAGTAAAATATTAAATTGAGCTCCTTTCTCTGATGTTCGGAGGCTGCTTCTCCTCTGCTCACTGCGTTTTTCTCTCCGTAGAACTTTTTCTCATTTCGCGCCGCTTTCGCCTGCCGTGGAAATATTAAAAGTTTGACTTTCACCGCTCCCTAGCCTTTAACGAAATTGAATCTGATGGTACAAAGTCCCCTTCAAAGCTTTCTTCCACCTACTTTGCACCTTTGCAACTTTTTAATCTAACAACGTATTCGGTTATACACAAGTTCCGACAATAAGCCTTGGCCTAATTTATACGATGCGTCCCTGAATTTGGGGGGGGGCTTAAGTCCTGGATCTGGGGGGCTCAAGTCGCCCTCCTAGATACAATAAACTTAACCATGGCCGACTCTACACTAGACCGGAGCCTTAGATGTGGCAACGTGGCTTAGCTGTCAAATAGTTGGCCTATAGTTTCAGAATAATTATTACATTTTATATGTATTAGAGTTCATCTGGGTTTATAAATTAAGAAAAATACTTTTTAGAACTACTACTAAAGTTAAATTTCACATTGCATGATACCTCCGCTAGCGGTAAATCGGCGCAAACAATGTTGTCACGCGCTTATATAACAAAATCGTAAGATCCCTTAGATGCTCAGCTAACGAATAGATATTACTGTATGCTTGATTGTATGCATAATCTGTGAGCAAATATTCAACAGTGTTTCTCAATTTTCTATTATTTGGAGTCAAACATTAATTGCAATCCTTAATTTCTAATATGCCTAATCCACGTCCAATCATACCAACGGTAGCACGACTGCTGAAACATACGTACACTTGGCAACAGCGCTTGAAATGGCGGCATGCGAGCTCTCGGCGTTGCCCCTTTGTGCAGGTCCTTTAGCCATAGCTTAGAGATCGGTACAGGCATGCACACGCATACTGTGGGAAGCTATAGATGTGCGAGTGTACTCAATATATTCGCACTCAGAACGTTCATCGCAGACTTGTACTGTCGCATATCTGTGCGAACTCAAGTCGCTTGATCCATTCGGTATCGTGATAAAAATTTCTGAGGAGCAAAAAAACCGTAAATTAGAGCACCAACGCACATGTATGTTTCTTTCATGTTAATCAAAAAACCGACACCAGTTTTAGGCTCACACCATGTCGCTTATCTATTTTGCGCGATGTGACGCATTGTGAGAGGGGCCATGAAATCACAGCAGTTTCGCAGCAATTACGCACGGTTTGACAATGCCGCAAGATCCGCCGAGGGTCCGGCTTGCCGCTTCGCGGTGGCCGCCCGTTTAGATTTGACGCGCCAGTCTTAGTCAGGTGCGTAGCGATATAGCAGGTGTGGTAAGTTATTCTTGAAGTTTGCGCGGGAAATTAGACGATACAATTAATAACAATGCAGCAAGGCACATCGGTTAGCAATACAGCATCCAAACGACATGTTTTATCAACCGGTGAACGCAATATAGTGAAGAATGTTTACGATGGTGTACGTACACGATTTCCTGAAAGGCCGGTGAAGGAAATCGTTAAACTTTGCAGCGATCTGACTAAGGTCTCAGTTGCAACAATTTTCAGAATTTTGAAGGAAAAGAAGCGCGACGTAGTATTTGTGGTAAAATCACTTAAACAAAAAAGAGGAGTTAAAAAGATTGTTTTGGATGGTGACGTGAAAAATGCGATTCGTCGAAAAGTCCATTCATTTTATCTCCGTAATGAACTTCCAACGATAAAAAAACTACAACAGGAATTACAAAATGATGAAAGTCTGCCAAAGATATCTCGTCGGGTATTATTGAGAACATTACGCGAAATAAATATCAGATATTTGAAAAGAAAGCGGAACAGCGCATTGATTGAAAGAGACGATATAGTATTATGGCGTAGAGAATATTTAAGAAAAATACGTAGTATTCGTAACGCCGGGGGAATAAAAATCTATTACTTGGACGAAACTTGGTTGAATGAAGGGCACACGGTTACTAGGTGTTGGCAGGATTTGAATATAGCGAGTCGTAGACAAGCCCATCTTGAAGGCCTAAGTACGGGATTAAAATGCCCTTCAGGCAAAGGCCGTCGGCTAATAATAACGCATATTGGCAGCGAATCTGGGTTTGTGGATGGGGGATTGAACGTCTTTGAATCTCGGAAAACTGGTGATTATCATGAGGATATGGACGCTGTAGTTTTTGAATCTTGGTTTAAATCCATATTGACAAAATTAGAACCCGGTTCGGTTATTGTATTAGATAACGCGTCCTACCATAGTCGGCGTTTAGAAGCTCTTCCGACTTCTAATTGGAAAAAAGCGGATATCTATGACTGGCTCGTGTCAAAAAATATAGAATGCGATATGACTATGCTCAAAGCACAGCTGTCACAACTCGCGCGTCACCACAAAGAAAGGTATATAAAATTAGCAGTAGACGAAATGGCTAGGGAAAAGGGTTTTACAGTTTTAAGACTGCCTCCCTATCACTGCGAGTTAAACCCAATCGAGTTAGTATGGGCACAAGTAAAAAATGAAGTAGCGCGTAGGAATACAACTTTTAAGTTGGCCGATATACGTATCCTTTTAGAAGAAGCAATCGGTGCGGTAACTGCAGATAACTGGCAGAAATGCGTATCACACGTAAAAGCAGAGGAAGAAAAGTTTTGGAAATTAGATCCCCATATAGATTCCGTAATAGAGCCAGTCATAGTTAACCTTGGCAGTGATACAACCAGTGACAGTGACGAGTCCTTTGACTGTAGTTCTGCTAGTGATGACGAATTTCCACCGCACACGTCCGCAACTGACTGAGATTCAGAACAAGTATATTTATTTACTTTTTATTTGTTTTTGTTGTTTTTTTGTTGTTTATTTTTTTAATTTATTTTAATTTATATATTTACTTTTTTATTCGTTGTTTATTTTTAAGACGTTCATAGACAATTTAGTCAATCACTTTTGTTGCTGTTGCTCCAGTTTCTTAAGCAGAATATATTTTTTGTTCATTGTAACTTTTAAGACTTTACTTCTTACTCTGAATTTAATTTGTTGGATTCTAAGTTCTCCTTTGAAGTTTAGAGAGTTTATTTATTGTTTCATTTTCGTATTCATGCACCTTTTCAGTTTCCTATTCATTTTGTTAAACATAAAAGAAGGGTGGGAGGAGTGGTGGGACTCGATATGCAGCCACCTCCTCGTGGTGAGTCCTGGGTAGTCCGCATAAAGACTAGCTGAGAGCTGCATTACTGTTGTAGATTATTTCAATTCCACTTCCAGTATGACCGAATGTGAGAACTTTACTATTTGAAATCTTTGGCTGACGTCTAACGTAATATAATGTTTCCATTGAAACTGTACCTGTGGTTGCCTGCCCCTACCAAGCCGCTGTGCTGATGGCCAATAATTAAGCCCATAGCTATTTGACAATATCATACTTGCATTTTTGAGAAAGACTGCACATTTATGTAAACGAAACATTAGCAACTACTCAACTAGTTATAACTTCCAATATCTAGTAGCATATATCTAGCTTTGATTCGGATAAGTAATATTTTATCATTAAAATATATCTTTACATTTCAAAATAAAATCGGGTACACCTATTTGTAAAAAATGAATACAGAACGTATAGAATTTTATGATAGCTTTAAATTGTATATTGGCTCTGAATCCCTATCTAGACCTTCAAAGAAATCGAGCGCGCCACTGCTACCCGGCGTGACCAGGCGTGACGCAGGTATCATCGAATGTGGAACTTAACTTTACTACTAATACCACTTACATCTGATGTCTGGTTCATCGTAGTCAGACACTACAAAATAAAAATAAACGCAACCTGTTTCCTGCTGCCACTTCCACTTCCACTTAAATGAACACTCAATTTACTTTGCAAATTGTCACTTGAGCTAGAAAAATTCACTATTAGGTCACTGTGAAGCCATTCTTGCTGGTCTTGATTCCCTTTCACTATCAAATCTTTTCGTAGGTATGCCCCAGATGCATGCCCAGATGAGTTCTATTAACTGTATTTTTCTGTGATATTTGGG
Source organism: Callosobruchus maculatus (assembly GCA_951848785.1). Taxonomy (NCBI): domain Eukaryota; kingdom Metazoa; phylum Arthropoda; class Insecta; order Coleoptera; family Chrysomelidae; genus Callosobruchus; species Callosobruchus maculatus. The sequence goes on from CATOUR010000160.1 coordinate 1,704,672, forward strand.
AGGTCCAGGAAATATTATAGGTACCACATTGTGCTTTAAAATAGGTCTTATCCTTTGAAATGTTTGTAAATTATTGTCTTTATCCTTATAAATATAACCAGCCCTTCCGAGGAATACCTTTCACCCACTTCTGTTTATGTCCCTTATTGGACGCACAATTGCTAGTGCAACCTGGTACTACACACTTTGCAGTCATATTTTTATCTTTATAGTTTCATTTGTGCAGGTAAATAAGTAGAAACACATTAATAATCACCTTCCAACCATATTTTCTGCTCCTGGAAGAATACACATGACATAACAACAAATGAAAACTCGGCCCGCTGATTCAGTGTTGCCATATTTCATGCTCCGGCCTAGTGAGTAAAGTCAGCCATGCTGTTTCCGTAAAGGCCTATAGTCTTCCATATTGGATATTAATATCGCTGTTATTTCTTGGGCGCAAGCTGAATCCTTCTCTATGTTTAGCTGTTAACAGGTACAGCCTAACAAATAAAAAAAAAGTCCTCGAAAATGACGCCAAAGGGGATGCTTGGATCGGCGAGCAATTTTAATAAAAAGGAAAGCCGGACAGGTTAGTCTTTTTCGCGAGTTAATAAAGTCGCAAGGTATTAAATGGCACTCGTAGAACTTTTTCTCATTTCGCGCCGCTTTCCCGCCGTGGAAATATTAAAAGTTTGACTTTCACCGCTCCCTAGCCTTTAACGAAATTGAATCTGATGGTACAAAGTCCCCTTCAAAGCTTTCTTCCATCTACTTTGCACATTTGCAACTTTTTAATCTAACAGCGTATTCGGTTATACACAAGTTCCGACAATAAGCCTTGGCCTAATTTAGATATACGATGCGTCCCTGAATCTGGGGGGGGGGCTTACAACCTGGGCCTGGGGGGCTCAAGTTGCCCCCTAGATACAATAAACTTAACAGAACGAATTATTTTTGGATTTTTGGGGGGTATTTCTATTCTTGGGGAGGCTTAGCCTCTCCAAGCCCCCATCTAACTACGTGGCAATTCCCAAAATCGATGAGACCTCTAGCGGCAAAAATCTACACTGACAAAGCAGGTACTCGAATTTCGGACGGCACACAATTAACATGCCATTTAATCGTTTATATGTGGTTTATATGCCGTTTATGTTTCTTCGTTCAATCGTGTTTTCGAGTTTGTGCTTTGTTAATTGGTATATAGTGTGTTAAAATATTTCTCCGGACCTTCTTAATACGCTATTGTCAAGAATATGGCATCTACATCAGGCTTCAAATCAAGAAAGGCTAGCAAGTTTGATACAAACTGTAGTGTTTATGGTTGCCACTGCAAAAAAGACTATGATAAAAGCATTCATTGCCACGCATTTCCTCCAACAGCGTGTCACAGCGTGCAGGATACCTGCTATCCTCCATATTTGTTTACAAACGCCAGCGCCCTCATCGGTAATTGGAATCGCCAATCAGAGCATAGAAAACAACCAGCATAATATCTCTGAGGATTTCCTATATAAAAATGGTTCCCACAAAATTTGACCTTGGGAGGGTTTTTGAATGATTTTACGGCTGTCACGTTTGGATAGAGATGCGACAATGAAAATATCGATACCGGTACCAACTCGATATTTTCTAGCCAAATAGTCGCGTTTGGTTCGTACAGAGCATTTTGTGCATCTGATTACACCCCTCGATAATTATATAATTATTTTCGATACCGATACAAAAGTATCGATACCAGCTTGGAATGCTTCAAAAAGTATTGATGACAAAAATACTCGATATTAGTGCAGGAGTATCGAAGTACCGTTAGCATCCCTACAAAAAAACCCTCCAAAAGTGGGGATGCGCGTGTAATTTCCGCCATCTTGAGTTATTGTGCTGGTTGTTATCTATGCTGTGGCACAATGACATTTGAGATGTCTAATAGATGTGTGATCCAGTTATTCAGGATGTCTCAAAGACATCCACGTATGTCTGATATACGTCTATTAAACGTCTTCTGAAGGTCGTTTGTGTAAAAAAGACATCTGTAAGACATCTTTAAAATGTCGTCCAGAGAACTTTGAGACATCTTAAGGATGACTTTTTCAGACTTTCCAAAACATCATTGAGACGTCTTACAGGACAGGTGTTCATTTACTTCTAAAATGTGCCTTAGATACAGGGTGTCCCACGACGATTAAGACAAGCAATATATCGGAACTGAGCAGTAGTAGCGAATTATAATTTTGGGGGTATAAATTAGAGCAAATATAGTATGTTTTCTCATTATTGTGTCACCCAATGAGGCATCTGTGTTTGGCCACGTGACGTCCGATTCAAAATTTTTAAAAGAGACACCCTGTATATTTGTGACTTTTTGTGTTCCTCCCGATAATATAATTCCAACAAACTAACACACTTGGGGTCTAAAGTTATTAATTCAAGAGCTACAGGTACTTAAAGGACTGTACCACTACCATGATGAAACACTACCAAAGTAATTTAACTGTAGGGGTACATGTTATAATCAATGGTAGTGGTACCATCCTTTAAGTACCTGTAGCTCTTGAATTAATCACTTTAGACCCCAAACTTGGTTTTTTCTAATGGTATTGCGGTCAATTAAATGAAACAATTTTCCTTTCCACGACGTTTCGGTTTATTATATCTAAACCATCGTCAGGTGTCTATAAAGAATTGACCTGACGATGGTTTAGATATAATAAACCGAAACGTCGTGAAAAGGAAAATTGTTTCATTTAATTGACCGCAATATCATTAGAAAAAAACCAATTTTGAAATCTACGGTCACGAAAATATAAAATCATTTAGACCCCAAGTGTGCTAGTTTGTTGGAACTGTTTTATCGGGGGGAACACAAAAAGTCACAAATATACAGGGTGTCCCATTTAAAATTTTGAATCGGAGGTCACGTGACCAAACACAAATACCTCATTGGGTGACACAATAATAAGAAAAGATACAACATTTGCTCTTATTTAAACCCCCAAAATTATAATTCGCTGCTACTGCCCAGTTCCGATATATTGCTTGTCTTAATCGTCGTGGGACACCCTGTATATACAGTTACGTCTAAAAGATATCTTAGAGATATCCATTCAAGTCTGTTAGACGTCTAAGAACATATAGAAATTCAGACATCCTCAATACCTTCTCAAGATATCTCTTCGATGTACATTCAAGATCTTCACTACATCTTAACCTTGACGCCACAAAATTATTAGGCTCTTAGTAAGTCATACAAAATAAGATGCAAGCCTTTTGCCTTTCTTGTTTCAACTTCATGATTTCAGTTTAGAAAAGCATTGGAATATATGAATAAATTTCAATATTTTGTATGTTACTGAATTTAGAATGTAGAGGTGATTTCTAGCAGATGTAAAGTCTAATTCAAATTTTTAAATATTTTGATTTGACATCATTTTGAATATTTCAACCAATAGGAACAGTTTCGTACCATCGTATCGTCGGATGAATTAAGCTTTAGGTACTTCTTGCATTGGACCCTCTAATAAACACAATCATCGACGCCCTTGCTGATAGCAAAGTAGTTTGACAGTTGAAGAGGTCGCACCAGTTGACAGTCTGGTCGATGCTATCCCCTGCCACCATATCCATCTGTCTTACCAGCGCGGAGATGTGGTTATGTTATGTGATGTTTGGTGTTAAAATACTTAAAATATACGCGGCTGCATAATTTCTTTGTGGTGCGGCGGTAATACGTGAATTTGCAAACGTGAGTGATTTCTTTTGATTTGGTTGACTTGTAGACAGAGCAGTGGTGAGATTCTGGCCTTTTCTGCAACGAGGTAAGCAAATTAAGAACCTTTGTTTTTGTATTTTAATTTCGTAGTTGTGTGTTTCTTATCTTTTTCGCTATACTGAACTCAAATTCGACATATTTCCTCTCTTACATCCAAAATAGGTACTTTTTGTGTGCTCTTTTTTATTACAACGTAGTTTTTCAGTACATTTTTCAGCGAGCCATTGTTGATGAAAAAACCAACCGCCCATTCTGAAAAAAAACCCCTTGTTTGTAGTGTAGTTATTATGTATAGTGACTGTAGTCATATTTAGTTTTTTTTGTGCAAGTTCTAACATCAATAAAATGTTGAAAATGAGTTGGATACTTCCGATTCCTTTACGTGTGGTAAAATGTGTTTCGACCATAGATTTTCTATAGTTCCTGTAATCTGCAGGAATCTGCATCAAAATTTTCAAAATTGCAAAATTTTCAAATATTTCATATTCCTCCAGATTTACAAAATTTCCGAATTATGCTGTGCCAGTCCCATTCTTTTATAAACTATATTTTAATTCATAACAGAAACTTTTTATACTTACTCGTAATATTTACACTATGCTCGTAATATGCGGAATAAGTAACTTGAAAATACAAACAAATTTTTTGTTTGAGCAGTGGTGATATTCTGGCCTTTTGTTCAACGAGGTAAGCAAATTAAAAATCTTTGTTTTTGTAAACGAACCATGTTATCTGGACATCCTTTTATTGTAATTTCGTAGTTGTGTGTTTCTTATCTTTTTCGCTATACTGAACTCAAATTCGATATTTCGTCTCTTACATCCAAAATAGGTACTTTTTGTTTGCTCTTTTTTAGTACAACGTAGTTTTGCAGTACTTTTTTTAGCGAGCCATTGTTGATGAAAAAATGTAAACAAACCAACCAGCCATTCAGAAAAAACTCTTGTTTGTAGTGTAGTTAGCATCTATAGTGACTGTAGTCATATTTAGTTTTTTGAACAGGTTGCTTTTTCATTTGTTAATGTTTTGTAATTTGAAACAAACAAAATTTTCAAAACCTCCGAAAATTTCAAAATTTCCGAATTCCGCTGTGCCAATCCCAATCCTTATCTTTTACAATATATTTTTTAATTCATATTATTTATTGTTCATATAAACCAGAGACAGAAACTTTTCATAACGTTCAGGATAAGTAACTTGAAAATACATCGAAAATTTCCTGTCAATCTACTTGACGGCAATTTTATGCCCGTCTCCCGATCGTTTGTCAAACATTTCAGCAAGTGATCAAAATTCTCAGAATATTCAAAATTTTCAAAATTTCCAAGAATTTCAAAATTATCAAAACTTCAAAAAATATCAAAATTTTCAAAATTTCCGAATTTCGCTGTGCCAATCCCAATCTCAACATTTTATAGTACATTTGTTAATTTATATTATTTATTGTTCATTCAAAACAGAGACAGAAACATTTCATAACGTGCAGGATAGTAAGTATTTTCAATACATTGAAAATTTCCAATCAATCTACTTGACGCCAATTTCTCTCCCTTTCCGATCGTTTATCAAACATCTCAGCAAGTGATAAGAATTTTCAAAATTATTAGAATCTTCAAAATTTTCAAAATTTCCAAAAGTTTCAAAATTTTCAAAAATTCCAAAATTTTCAAAATTTCCGAATTTCGCTGCGCCAATCCCAACCCAACATTTTTAACTCATATTATATTATTGTTCATATACACCATATACGTGCAGGATAAGTAACTTGAAAATACATCGAAAAATTCCAGTCAATCTACTTGACACCAATTTCTGTCCCTCTCCCGATCGTTTATCAAACATCTCAGCAAATGATTTTCAATTTAAAGTGTTTAACGAGAAGCCAGGCCGTCATTAATTAGAGTTTCCTCCGGCTGGGAAATTTTCATTTTCGGCAACTATCGGATGTTATCAATTAAACTTTGGCCCGATGAAAAAATTGGAAATTTTCCACGCCGTCAATGTCAAAATATTAATCTCCGTCTGCGGCGAGCGACTGGAAAACATGTTTTGGAGGACCGGCTAATTTCATCAGCGTCTTGGTCTTGACGATGGCCGTCTGGTTCAATGTTAAATTAAAACCATTAATTCCAGAAATTAATCATTGACTTCTCGTAGCGCCGACGAGCTTCAGATTATCAATTACACAGTCTTAAAAAAATTAAGGTATGTTAGAAAATCCTTCACTGACAGACGAAATAATCTTTTCCATTTTTATACATAAATTCATCAATTTATCAAAATATTCAATATTTCAGTATTTTCAAAATTTTCAGTTTTCAAAATTATCCCAATATTCCAAACTTTCAAAATTTTCAAATTTTCAAAATTTTGAAAATTTTCAAGTTTTGAAAATTTTGGAAATTTTCAATATTTTCAAAATGTTCAAAATTTTCAAAATTTTCAAAATTTTCAAAATTTTCAAAATTATCAAAATTTTCAAAATTTTCAAAATTTTCAAAATTTCCAAAATTTTCAAAATTTTCAAAATTTTCAAAATCTTCAAAATTTTCAAAATTTTCAAAATTTTCAAAATTTTCAAAATTTTCAAAATTTTCAAAATTTTCAAAATTTTCAAAATTTTCAAAATTTTCAAAATTTTCAAAATTTTCAACTTTCAAAATTTTCAAAATTTTCAAAATTTTCAAAATTTTCAAAATTTTCAAAATTTTCAAAATTTTCAAAATTTTCAAAATTTTCAAAATTTTCAAAATTTTTCAAAATTTTCAAAATTTTCAAAATTTTCAAAATTTTCAAAATTTTCAAAATTTTCAAAATTTTCAAAATTTTCAAAATTTTCAAAATTTTCAAAATTTTCAAAATTTTCAAAATTTTCAAAATTTTCAAAATTTTCAAAATTTTCAAAATTTTCAAAATTTTCAAAATTTTCAAAATTTTCAAAATTTTCAAAATTTTCAAAATTTTCAAAATTTTCAAAATTTTCAAAATTTTCAAAATTTTCAAAATTTTCAAAATTTTCAAAATTTTCAAAATTTTCAAAATTTTCAACATTTTCAACATTTTCAACATTTTCAACATTTTCAACATTTTCAACATTTTCAAAATTTTCATAATTTTCAAAATTTTCAAAATTTTCAAAATTTTCAAAATTTTCAAAATTTTCAAAATTTTCAAAATTTTCAAAATTTTCAAAATTTTCAAAATTTTCAAAATTTTCAAAATTTTCAAAATTTTCAAAATTTTCAAAATTTTCAAAATTTTCAAAATTTTCAAAATTTTCAAAATTTTCAAAAAATGTTCTGAAAAGTTTCTGTCTCTGTTTTATACTCGTTTTTATATGAATAATAAATAATAGGAATTAGAAAAATGAAGTCAAGTTGATTGACTCAGTACTTCCCACACATTACGCTGATACCAGTTTATTATTATTATATTCAAAATTTTCAAAATTTTCAAAATTTTCAAAATTTCCAAAATTTCCAAAATTTCCAAAATTTTCAAAATTTTCAAAATTTTCAAAATTTTCAAAATTTTCAAAATTCTCAAAATTTTCAAAATTTTCAAAATTTTCAAAATTTTCAAAATTTTCAAAATTTTCAAAATTTTCCAAATTTTCAAAATTTTCAAAATTTTCTAAATTTTCAAAATTTTCGACACTTCTATAGTGCAGTTACGTTATTATGTAGACCTGAATACAATCGTAATTATCTATACAAAATATAATATTATAATAATTCAGAAAGTCGTAGGAGATCAAAATAATTGAAAATACCAATTTGCAATAGATGAAAACAAAATAAATTGATCTATTTATTGTATATTAACATCCGATTATACACAGACATATACAATTTTGACTATACTAATGGTCGAATAACAGGGCAGCAAAAAAGACCGAAAGCTATAAGGGTCATTCGATCGGTCGGGTGTCTTGTGAAGCATTAAGGGTCCTTTGTAGTGTCAGCACTCGATAGGAGCACAAAAAACGTAAACTGCTCTTATATTTTTGACCTGTACAATAATACCTCATTTTGAGTACCGAGCACTGCACTAATAGCCTATATCCATCCGTCCTACCACTTCAGGCACCCCCACCCCCCCCTTTTCTATCCCCTGCGCTCCAAACCCGGTCTTATAAACCTTATTTAGCTGGGTTCCTCCGCCCACAGAGCAATATTTCAAAAGTGCAACATCCCAGTCATAAAACAGAGCAGTTTTAGGAGTACCAAATAGCGAGCAGCTATGGACCGCAGTATATTATTTGATAGAATGTGCACAAAATGGCGATATATCAGATTGAACTTCCGCTGATGCGAAACTTTTCCCGCGGTCGTGAGCACTTTTGTTTTACTTCCCAGGAAACGGACGACCGCCATTACTGATATGACGGTTTACTTCCATTTTATTATACGATACGGTCACTTTTGAGACGACTGACGCTAAATTTTTAGGTATAATCGCTGACCCCGAAATAAGAAGGTTTTAAAAATACGTGCACTTTGCTAACGTCTATTACTACTGGAGTGCTCGCCAGCCATACGAAATTGCGATCGCTCTGCGCATTGCGTCAGCAACGGAGATTTTTCGCGCGGAGAATTATTAGACGTCGTGATACCACGGCCTGTTTAATCGCGTTTTAGATAGAATCGCTAACGATTTTTGTTTAATTTACATTGTATTCCTTGTTTTGAGTTATAGAAGACTGAAATTTGTATACATAATGCCAAATTGTGCAGTTGTCGGTTGTAAAAACCATAGTAAGATGAAAGAGCTAAATGTAAAATTCTATAAGTTCCCGAAAAATTAAAATCTCGCAATGCAATGGAGTAATGCTTGCCGCCGAAAGGACAAAATTAAAACGAAAAATGGTAATCATTTCACAAATTAGCATTAAACATTTATTAAGTGAAATTTTTATGGTACATCCTCGGAAAATATTCACCTGCCGTATTTTCAATGAATAAATGTGCAGAAGAAAGCAATTGATCGTGCCTACTTGAACCATTACAAGTCAAAAACTTAATTTCGAGTAATTCAAACATCCAAGCTGATGACGTGTGCTTTACTCAGGAGTTTTTCAAGAACGTTTTCGTTGACAGCGATATTGTCGGGACAGGGAATGATTCAAATGATATTTATTTTTCCAACTTTACCTCTCAGAGTCCAGACTATGACCTAGATAACTTTATTTCTGAAGACCATGACCTTTTGTGTCAATTGGAAAAAAAATAATATGCCAGACACGATTTCCAACGAGGGACTGAAATTTATTGCCAGATATGTGGCCTACAGATTTAAAAACGAATATCCTAATCTAGCTTTGGGGGCGCAAACCAAATTTCATTCTTCTAATCGGGCCCCAGACGGGATTGAGTTTCTATCTAGAGTCAGTCTTGTATATCCAAGTGAGGAGATGATTAAAGTTACCCGTTTGGTTGAGACAGAGTTCGATAAATTCCATGGACAGTCGCTTTCTAAACAATCAAATAAATTTAAAAAATTATCAGAGATAGAGCTACCCCAGTGAAAGCCATAAAACAATTTCCTGACAAAATAGTATTATATCTAATACGAACGAGAATATACGTCAGATTCGGACATTTAAATAAAAGGATTAGTTTCGAAAATTGTAGGCGTAAACTTAGGAAAAAAATTTCCAAATTTACCAACAAATAATACATTTTTGTAGAAAAAGTCGTTAAATTACCTATTTTACACTTCTCTATAACATAATTGTCAAATAATTGGCTATTGAACTCCTTTCTATCACTTTGAAATTAAAATATAATCCATCATGTGGCCACTTCGCCGACAGAAATACTCGTTGCTGACGTCACAGCGTGCCGGCGCTGGGACGGCTGCATGCGCGTGAGCACACCATGGTTAGTTACACTATGGTTCTTGGTAGATGAAATTAATTAACCTTCCTCTCCCCAGAAGCTTGTAATGTCATCATATTCGTCGGCCACAGCAACATGCCTTACAGATCAACGAGATATCAAAACAATTGTCGAGTGGGGATTAGTAAAAATAAGCATACAGTTTAACGTAAACAAATTTTCAAATTTGAAAAATTTGGAAAATTTTCAAATTTTTGAGGATTCTGAAAATTTTGAAAATTATGGAAATTTTGGAATTTTTGAAAATTTTGAAATCAGATCACTCAATATGACTTCGTGTTCAATAAAGAATTGTTCATTTCATAAAACCCGTTATTATCCTGCAAAATCATCACATGTCAAACAGAAATATACGTCTTAATGTCATTCCTGTGATTAATTTCAAAGTGCGTTATCTGATTTTCAATCCTTTATCGACCCCTAATCCCCAATTGAAGGTATGACTCAAAAAAATTATATATCATTAAAGATATTTAGGCCCGATTTTATCAACATGCATTTTTTAACAAAGGCTTTGACAAAGCTTTTCTATTATCATCCAATAGTATTTTATCAATATTGAAAACAAAATGTCAAAGCTGCATGACTTTTTTGTCAAAAATATTTTAGAAATTCGTCAAAATCATAGCAGAAAATCAGAACAAAGCGATTGATTGGCAAATTAATGCCAGATTTTTCATGTTTACCCTATAATTATTGTATAACTACTAATTGCAAAATGCGATAGTTTGTGAAGAATCATAAAAGTAGTATCAATCACAGCAATCTTATTTATTAATTAATAATTCCAGCTTAGTCAGTCAGATGGATTATAGAAAGATTCACAGAGGATGTAAAGGTGCAGCGTACACATTGCAAGGCATGCATATGAATGAAAATCCCTCCTGCTAGTTGCTCCCTTAGGTTGGTTGCACACATGGCGGATTTTACCGCGGCGGACAAGTGACCGTCGACGCCAATTCTGCAGTGGCGCTTTGAAGTAGATGAGAGCTTACACATTAGACGGAAAAACAAACGATCGGTAAATTTGCCATTGGCGGTAGCGGTGCAACCGCCAACTGTCACTGGAGCCGACGTTATTTTACCGTCGATTTCCACATAGTGGCCCACGTGGCCAATTGAGGGATTGGCTTAGTTTATTTTGCTGTGGTTAGAAGATTTGACTTGTAAAAAATAAACAGATCGTTTTTAGTTAAAATAAATAGCAGCAGGATGAGTGACCTGGATATAGACAATGATATTTTAATTTCATTAGTCGAAGAAAAGCCTGTCTTGTGGGATAAAACCTTCGACATATTTAAGGACCAAGATGCCACGAAAAATGCTTGGCGTGAAGTTTGCCTGGGCTGCAAATTTCATGCAGTTCGTCAAAGGATGTAATCGACATTCTGAAGTAATTGAAGAATTTTTTGTCATCCTGCCACAACTGTTCTAACAACGTATAGAACGTCCCAACCTCATTTCTGCTTTCATTTATTGGATGGATCCATATAAGTCGATTTTGTATTCTTCTTTTTATTCGACGGCGATATAACAATAAAGCTAAAAGTTTTTGCCTGTTCATTTCCAAAATAATTTATAATTCGATAGAGAATGCAGCTATTTTCATATAAACATACTCCAACCACGGTCACGTCGCGAATCCAGCGACAACGGCGTTTGCAGCAAAATTCTATGGACGGCGACGGTAACTTGACCGTCGCGGTAAAATCCACCGTGTGTGCAACCGACCTTACTCTCAAAAGTATATCAAGCAATTATTGATCCACTTGCTGACTATACCAATTATACGACAGGTTCCTTGTTTACAAAAAATAAGATTATACGCTAGCGCGCGAACTTTGTCGCTCGTGATAGGCAACTATAATACAAAGGTATATTGCATGTATTCATAATTATTATCGATAGTAAATGATTGTTTTATCCAAATAATGGAGTATTTTGAATTTCTTGTCATTATTATCATTTGATAGAGCAACAATCGAGTGATCAAATGTACTGCTTTTGTGGAATCTGATTAGTTAAAATTAGCAATCGCTAAACTCGCTGTTAAACAAGAAAATGCAATTTTTTACCTATTCAGGATGGAAAATCAAACTGGAAAATATACTAGATGGTTCACAATGGTCGATTGTGTATAAAGTATGTCATTTTTGACCTTTTTGAGGTAAACTTTAAGAGAAATCACTAATTTTCAGAGAACTTTGACAGATGCATGTTCTTGAATGGGCTGCTCTGGTTGTAGACCAGTGCCGAAGCCTTCAAAAATAATAAGAGGTGAAAAAAAATACAGTAGGATGAAACTCATTAGAAAAGAAGGGGAATATGATAAGAATAAAAGGAAAAATAAATTACGGTCGATTCGAGATCGGGAAGTGGGAGGGGGTGAGTTTTTAAGGGTAGAAAATGGTTTATCTTGATTTCTGGCAAAACTACAAGTCCTATGGGAAAAAGTTGAATGGCAAAGATGTAGGTAATAAAAAGATCTATAACTTTTGTATTCTCAATTTTTTCACATAACCTCAAAATTTTGTTGAAAAATTCTAAAAACCAAGTTTTTGGTATTTTATTTTTATCTTTTTCAAAAAAAATATTTTTTTTACGAAATTTGGTGAAAACTTACCTTATTATGTCCCAAATACATTGTAATTTATTTGATTTAAAATATTTATTTTTTCGCCTTATTTGACGTTAAGATCAAAAATGCACCCCAATTTTCAATCGAAAATTCTCGCGTCAAAACATCAGCTTTTTTCAAAAAGTTTGGGAGCCTTTCGTTCGTTGAAATCTCTATTTTCTGATGGTGTAAAAAAATATACATTACTATAGAAAATCTTCTCAGAAAATGCAAAAACTGAAAAAAAAACTCAAATTCGAAAAATTTTTTTACTCACTATGTACAATTTTGAGCTATTTATTAAAATTTACACTTATTTACTTAAAAAACGTGAGATTTCATGTTACACTGATAAACGAAAAAATTGCAAATTGGAATATCCTACTATAATTAACAAACAAATAAGTTAATATTTAATAAGACATCTACAATATTTTGAAAAAGTTGTAGAATCTTCTTTAAATAATATTTGTAGATGCCTATTTATTGATGTTGTAAGATAACTTATATACCTGAGTGACATACGGTAAATGTTAGCCCATTGTAAGGTATTTCATGGAGAAGTGGGGACGGACTTAGCAGGGTCTGGGCCTTACTACATCCCCGCTATTTCGTAGCAGCTGTAAAAAACCGTTAGTCAGTGATCATGGGTAACCCAGACAAATTAAATACGCTGATACTATAACGCTGGCGCACTTCCTTGTATCAACGCAATGCGTTAACTCAAATGCGCTATGATACACGATACAGTTGAGAGCCAGAAGTAGATCCCTTACAAATATTCACTTACTCCGCACAGCCGACGCGGCGCAACGCGCAACTAATGCGTCATGTACCACGTATTGTGCGATTTGAGATAATTGAGGTTATGTACGTTGACAAATGACAAGATTAACGTTTTCGAAAAAAAATATAATGAATAACGTAATCAGAATTAAGTATCTAAATTCAATAGTACGATTTACATGTATATTTATATTTTTTGAAATTTTCTATGACATGAATGTAATTCGAATTTAATTAATAAACCTTTCAACTAAAAAAAATTGCAGCAATCACATTTTTTGATGAAATTGTACATAGTGAGTAAAAAAAATACGAATTTGAGTTTTTTTCAGTTTTTTGCATTTTCTTAGAAAATTTTCCATAGTAATGTATATTTTTTTTACACCATCAGAAAATAAAGATTCCAGCGAATAAAAAGCTCCCAAACTTTTTGAAAAAAGCTGATGTTTTGACGCGAGAATTTTCGATTGAAAATTGGGGTGCATTTTTGATATTAAGTTAAAATAAGGCGAAAAAATTAATATTTTAAAACAAATAAATTACAGTGTATCTGCGGCACAATAAGGTAAGTTTTCACCAAATTTCGTAGAAATTTTTTTTTGTTTGAAAAAGATAAAAACAAAAAACCAAAAACTTGGTTTTTTGAATTTTTTACCAAAATTTTGAGGTTATGTGAAAAAATTTAAAATACAAAAGTAGTAGACCTTTTTATTACCTACAACTTTGCCATTTAACTTTTTTCCATAGGACTTGTAGTTTTGCCAGAAATCAAGATAAACCATTTTCTACCCTTAAAAACTCACCCCCTCCCACTTCCCGATCTCGAATCGACCGTAATTTATTTTTCCTTTCATTCTTATCATATTCCCCTCTTTTTCTAATGGGTTTCATCCTACTGTAATTTTTTTTGGTTTTAAAAATTATCGACCCTGGTCTATTGGTCAAAGTCTTTGTTGAAATGCGAATGTTGATAAAATCGGGCCTTAATTGTTTGTCTCTGCTGTAAAACACATCCTTTTGACATATACTGTTTCTGCTAAGAATTCTTCAATTCTAAACTGCATTTCTATAAATCTCAGCCGAAAATCTCTCTGTCTGTCATAGCACGTGCTTCAGGTAATATCCCGCAGATTTTTTTTTTGTAAAAACGGCGCTAAAACTACGTGATTTTTGACGAGACATCTGGTTAATACAACGCACTATGGTGTACGATGGCAAACCCGGTTAAATCCCAATCGTGATCAAATTGTGTTTGAAGCGATTAAGCGTCGATCGATGGCTAGATTATTAGATTGTTTTACCTGAATTCGAATGAAGGACGATTGGATTAGCAGGAAATGCTGGATGAAACTTGGAACTGTAACACTATACTACGCACCTTTGTTGAACAAGAGGTACTCGTATTTATTTAAGAACAACGAAAGGGTGATATTAAAGTGGCGTACAGTGAAAATATACAGGGTGTTTTCAAAGCCTTTGAAATGAAAAAGCTAATGTACGGTGTATCAGCAGCAGAAAAATAAAAAATATTAGGAAAGAATTGGCTTAAGTAAATTCAAACGGCGCTCTGACTGTGGAATTTGTTTGGTATAAAAGTTTTTTAATTTTTTTATTATATTGACAAAACTGGATTTTTACCGGACTAGTACTCAACAAATTTAACATTTAGTCTTAAAAAATGGAGTCAAGTTGATTGACTCAGTACTTCCCACACATAACAGTTGCAACCAAATCATCGCCCGCCTGTCGAAAAAAAAACATCCAACACAAAAGCTAGTACATGGTTCCCTAAATCTCTCCGTAGGAACTAAAACGACACAATTCAGCCTCAACTGGACGAAACGAAACAATCAGGAACCCCCAAATTGCTTAAAAACAAAGTTTGAGCTATTTTTACATTTTTAGTTTTTTTATTATTGCTGCGCCGCCACTGACAGGATTTTTCCAAAACACACGCGGTTTCCATCCTCGCCGTGGCAGTAATACCGTGTCAAAATTTCATTAAAATCCATTCGATAATTTTGGCGTTACGCAATAAAGAACGATCTAAAACAACACTCGGATGTATGTATATGTTAAGAGCAAACACCGATTTCGGCCAGTGGACGGAAAATATGGTCAAAACGCGTTTTGGCTGCTACCGTTTTGCCAATGTCCGAATTATCGCTTTCCGGCTGTTCAATGTAGCCCAGAACGCGTTTTGGGTCAACTACGATTGCCAGAACACGTTCTATATTCTACCGCGAATAAATAAATCTCAATTATTTGCTGTGATTTGTTACAATATTTCCTCTGAGCTTAGAATCCATAACTAAAATGAATAAAAATGAATATAAAGCACTTGTAGATCTTAGGTCCATGAAAAAAAAACCTGAAAGAAACATACCTCACAATCTCTTATGTCCAGCTCCCACATGAGCGGAATGAATAATGTCAAATAACTCGTGGGTCATGCAAAAATAACGCAGTTCGGCTGTTTCGTCTGTCCTTCTTTCAATTAGCTTTTCGATATAGCCAATTTTTAAAATATCATACCTTTTCAATCGTTGTCTTTGTTTCGAAGATATTGTATCACCGTTACTTTTACAAGCTTTTGCCGCCTTTACCTCTGTGAGTGTTTGGTCGTATCTTTCTCTTGTACAAATATTACTACGATCATTGCTACCACTTATGACTTTTTGCAGTTCATCATTAAAACGTAACCTTAGGTCTTCCATAGCACTCTCTAGCTACTGTCTAACCCACACAAAGGTCAAATGCTAAATGAATACACTAGCTCCAGAGGTATCGTTTACAAGCTGAGACACTCACAAAATCCACCACGCGTTATGGCAATCGCATTAGAACAGGACGCGTTTTGGCAATCGTAGTTGAGCCAAAACACGTTCTGGGCTACATTAAACAGTCGGAAAGCGATAATTCGGACATTGGTAAAATGGTAGCAGCTAAAACGCGTTTTGGCCACATTTTTCGTCCATTGGCCGAAATCGGTGTTTGCTCTTAACATATACATAACAAATTATTCTAAGTTCCTTTGTTTCTATTATAAGCAAGGCAATGTTCGGATGGACCTGAAAAATTGTGTTATGCCGCTAGGTCTTTCATTGACAGGTCATTAGATAGCCCATTATGAATACAACAAATTTTTCAGTATTACAACCCCCCACCCCCCAACCACCCCAAATTCACCCCCACCCAAGAAAAAGTAAAAAATTATCAGGAACCCCTAAAACGCCTAAAGACGAAGTTTGAGGTATATTTGAAATTTTTCGTTTTTTGCTAATTACTCCGCTCCCCGTATAACGATTTTCAAAATTATAGGAACATTACCTACTGCGACCCTACAGCATAACGCTGCCCAAATTTCATCACAATCTATGCAGCGGTTACCGAGATTACGAGGGTAGAAAAACGCGACAGACAGACAGACAGACAGACCGACGGAAATGAGTGATGTGGATTTTCGTTATGTACACATCATAAAACGCCCAAAAAGCGTATTATCTCAAAATCGAAAATTTTCGCGATCACAATACTGCCCTCACCTAGCGGTGTGGGAAGTAAAAAGAAAAAATGTTGTTGACCGCGGTGAGATTCCCATGCTCTTTCAGACTGGTGACAGCGTCTTAACCGCTCGGGCACACTGCCTGTGCTTCAGGAATATCAATACACCGTACATAATACGTCGTCAGTTATCTGTTGCAATCTCATTCAATTTTTTTTAAACCGAAAGCGATATTGCCACAACCGGATTTTTCCCGGACTAGTTTTTTCATGCTGATTCCGAATCTGTATTTAGTGTTTCTTTAGCACCGTAGCTTTGGCTATCTTTTGTATATGGACAGATGGACGGACAGACAGAGGCTCTGCATAAGCTTTCTTCAGTGACTTCAGTGAGTCAATGAGAGCTAAAAAAATGTAAGAAAATACTTACTTTTCGTTCGCTGCGAAGTTTTAAGTGCGGTCCTGTTATGAGTTTTACACCTGTTTCAAAATTGAAAAACGCGAATATTTCTTCTTCAGTTCGGAGCATTCGAAGCTGTCCAGGTCTTCCAACGTGTCCACCATACAAACATCCTCTGTGGCTAGCTCTGGCAACACTGCACGTACGTCAAACTTGCAGTGTGGAGTAAAATTAAATTTTAACGATGCGCCGTTTATTTTTGATCCACCTATAAAACCTCGCATCAAATCTATACATCTTTAAGGTCGGTTTTCATTCAAGCTTTTCGATCCATACTGCAAGGTCTGCCGATACCGATGGCGAACTCAAAATAATTCAATGTTTGTTTCTGTGGCCCGTGTCATCTGTCTAAATATATTCATCTTTAATAGCGAAGCAGCAGTTGTCGTCAAATATTCATTATTGACGATGGAACGGAACGTCAGAAGTCTGCATACGGACATGGTACGCCTGGTGACATACGCCGCTGTCACTATGCTGGTTTAATAATAAAAATTACGTGTAATCTTCCCAGGCAGGTGCAATTTGTTAATTAATGATTTGTTAGGTTATTTTTTCGTATTTGACCAGCGCACATACTCTCATAATTTGGCCATAAACGAGTCTAAAACCGGGTTAGTTTTATTTGCCGCTGGCGCTGGTTCAGATACTGATTCCTTCAAAATTGTCTTTAACAATTCTATACTTAGTTCATCAGAAACTGTTAAGAATTTAGGTCCCTATATGCAGGGCCGTAGCTAGGCGTTGTCCATGGAGGGGGTTCATGGTGACCTTAGGGGTGGGGGTTCATGCATAAAAGAATATGTAATGTCTTAATTTGCTTAAAATCTGTATAGATTGTATCGCTGCTAATGTGTCATGAGCGCCGAGGGATTGGTTAGTAGTAGAATAAATCACTAAGCTTGGTGAAAGCATTCTGGATTATTTTTATTTTGTATTATTTTAGTAATTATTTCATTCATAGGAATACTCATGGGGGGGGGGGGGGGGTGTTTGAACCCCCAAACCCGAACCCCCCAAACCCCACTCTTATACAGGCCTTATACGGCCGTGTCTATATGGATAGTGAACTCAAGTAGAGTTCGCATGTGAATAAGCTATTACAAAAAGCTATTTAATGTTAAGAACTTTGCACAGGCATAAGCATGCTTTTAACACAAAACTTAGGTCCGATTTTATCAACATGCAGATTTAACAAAGCTTTTCTATTGGATGTTATTTAGCAAAAGCTTTCTATTGGGTATTGAGGGCTATGTTAATAAGTATCGTCCAATAGTATTTTATCAATATTGAAAACAACACGTCAAAGCTGGGTGACAGTGATGACACTTTTGTCGAAGATATTTTAGAAATTCATGGATCAAAATTATAGCAGGATATCAGAACAAAGCGATTGATTTGCAAATTAATGCCACATTTTTCTTGTTTACATTATAATTATTGTATAATTACTAATTGCAAACTGCGATAATTTGTGATAAAAGTAGTAGGTACCTATATCAAACACAGCAACTACCTACCCTATTTAATAATTACAAATCCCACGTCGTCAGTCAGATGGATTATATGAGAATACATACGTTGATACATACTTTTATAAAGAATCAATCTTTCATTGTACACATTGTACATAACATAAAATCGGGTTATACCACGTTATATTTAGCTATAAAATGGCAAGCTTTGCCGTTCTGGGATTCTGGATAGGTAACCAGTAATGCACATACACGTTCGGGAAATAGCTGTAACTTTTGAAATGTAACAAAATGCTATTTTACCTCTTTTTACTACAAAACAAAGATATATTGCAGGTATTCATAATTATTATCGATAGTTTTATCCAAATAATGCAGTGAGTGAATTTCTTGTCATCATATCATATTATATACCAAGAAACGAGTGATCAAATGTAAGGCTTCTCTCGAATCTGATTGGTTGAGATTAACAATTGTTAAACTTTTTGTTAAACAAGAAAATGCAATTTTTCACCCATTTAGGATGGAAAATCAGACTTGAGAAGATAGTAGATGGTTCAGAGTGGTCGATTGTATATAAATTATGTCATTTTGACCTTTTTGAGGTAAACTTCAAGAGAAATCAATAATTTTCAGAGTACTTTGACAGATGCATGTTCGTGAAAGGGCTGCTCTCATTGGTCAAAGTCTTTGTTAAAATGCGCATGTTGATATTGTTGATAAAATCGGGCCTTAGATTACAACTTTGTGACTCTCTTATTTTGTCAACAGTATCTTATATGGATATAGTTTACTGGCCCGCTCTCACGCAAAGAGACAAATGCAGTCTACAAAAGCTTCAAGATTCATGTATCAAATTCTCTTACGATTTAAGAAAGTATGATCACTTTGGCGAATTTTTTAAACAATCTAACTGGCTAAATCTTGACGAGCGCCTCAAACTACATTTGTTT
The DNA here is from genome assembly GCA_951848785.1 of Callosobruchus maculatus. Lineage (NCBI taxonomy): Eukaryota > Metazoa > Arthropoda > Insecta > Coleoptera > Chrysomelidae > Callosobruchus > Callosobruchus maculatus. Next base: position 1,724,118 of record CATOUR010000160.1, read on the forward strand.
ACGTTAGTGTATGAAATAAATAAAAATAGAATACCTAGGTACCTCTATACTAAATTAATCAAAGGTTCTGATACTCATAGTCTCAACACTAGGTACCGTGAGTGTTATACGGTTCCCTCGCACTCTTCAGTTCTACTTAAGAAATCGTTCATAAACTCTGCCTTGTTATTATCTAGTGAATGCCGCCTCCCATTCTGCCATATTTTACTATGTTTTGTAACATTCATAAAAAATAAAGACACATTATTATTAGTACTAAAAAGTTGGACAAAAATCGATTTTGCAGATTGGCCCGTATGTATGGCAAATCTGATTACCTACAATCCTATTTAAAACTCCAAAAAGTTGTTTTATGATTACATTGGCTATGGCCAAATACACTCAAGATCAAATTATCCTATCAACAGGTTATAAGGAGTATCCATAAAACCTATTTCATACGACCAATAGTCAATTTCTTTAAAGTTTTAAGGAAGCTTTATGGTGGTCTCGTATAAATTCTGTTAAAGCTATTTTGTCATTTTAGCTATCTTAAGACTTACCGGCTTTAAGAGAGCTTTCAAGAAAGCCTAATGGTTTTAAGCAGTTGAATTTTTTTCTGAATTTATGATCATAAAATTGTAATAGATGGTAATATACCTACAATACTCCATGTTGTAAATGTCTAGATAAAAAAGCTTTCCGTTTTCGTAATAGAACACTAATAAAATGTGCTTAAAACCAACTTATCTTTATACGTCATTTGTCGTACCAAAATATCGACATGAGAGCAATCTTAGATAGAATAGTTATATCATGGCCTCACATTATGAAGTCTTTTAAAGCCTAAAGGATTTAACAAAGCTTCAAGAGCAGAAAAATGAGTATTTATCGGAGACTTAACAGAGACTTAGTAAAGTAGTTGTAGTTTTAAGGATAGCTTTAACGAAAGTCGTGACAGCTCTCTGAAGTGTGGGCCCTCCTGGCTGTGAGGAGTAATGAAGTTGTTAAGACAAGTTTGCTTTAAAAGGGCAAGCAATACTGAGCAGCATCAACCCCCTGTAGGATCTGATAAAACTAAAAATGTTTTTTGGGAAGTGAGGCTAAAAAAGCGTGCTAAAAACAGATCCTCCTATTCCTCTAGGGACTCCAGGCAGAATAATGGAGAATGTATAAATAAAACAACCATATAAAAATTTTTCATTTATTTTTGTGAAACAGCAATATGTGAATTTATATTATATTCATATAATAATTTTCTTAAAATTAGTATTTATAATATATTAACGAATTTAAAGAAAATCGAGGCACCTGAATTAGCGACTATCACTGTAAAAAGTACACTCGTTGCATATTTTTGTTTTGGTGCGTGTATGAATTCATTCGTTTGTGTAGAGATAAGTACTGTCAAGTGAAAAACAGTAGTGGTCAAATTGTGACTCGTTCATTTCATAAAATGCCTAGATCTCGAACAGAAAATTGTTTTACGTATCCAAATACGACTAATTTTCTAGACAGCTGTTCGTTGCTACTTTCAGTTTCAATCTGAATCTCTATTCTAACTAGAGTTTGTCATTATTTAAAAGATAAGTGTACCAAATACTGCCACAAATCTCAATAGTGCCACCCCAAGGAAAACATATTTTCAGGCTTTGCATATAAAATAGACGCCTACCTCATGTTTGGCTTCAGTTGAACTTTTTTCCGAAATTTGTAAAATAAGGGAGATTGAGAATCAAATAAACTAAATCTTGGCTTGGATATGACGACCTACCTAGTCTGTTTATGTTTAGTTTATTGTTTGGATTGTTGTTTTATCGATTAGACATTGCACCTGTCAGATAGTGTAGTATTTTTTAGTTTATTTAGTTTTCTTGCTAGCTAGAAGAAACCAGACTCAGTTTGGGTATCTTTTAATTCTTTAAAATAGTGTTTTTAATAATATAGCTAAATTGTATGACGGACACCATTTTTATAATAATCTTATACCCTTTATTGCGGGCTAATATTGTCACTTTCAATCTTCTTGTAAGACTAGGCATTTTATGAAACAAACATTTTTTTGTCGAAATTTGTAAAGAAAATAAGAACAGCACATTTGGTTACAGTAAAGTTTTCCTTTCTGTATGTCATAAACAATCCCAGAAGGCTGAACAAACAAGATATGTCAAAAATCAAAACAATTTAGTTCCAGTTACTTCAGATAGATATATTCTAATCAAGTGGTCACTGGTAGTACTATTTTTGTACCAATATGTCCCATGTATAAAAAAATGATAATTTGTTATAATAATAATTATTATTATTGAGTGATTAGATTCTCTGGTCTGTTGAAAGAAGAATAACTAGAGAAACGCTACTACTTACATACATCAAGATAGATACATGACAGGTCAATTGTTTGTTCTCAACTTCAACTACTATGGACTGTTTTTTTTTTTGTAAACTGACATACCTGTAAATCTTTTGAAGACTAGCCAACTTGAACACAGTGTAAGAAAGTTTACCAACAATCTGCGCAACATTTAAATCTATTAAGTGTAAAATGTAGTTAACGAACACACATGGTAAGGATGAAGGAAATTCTCAAACACTGCGTTCCTGAATGTCAGATTGGTGTAGACTGGTCATCAGAATGGTTTAATGATAAACAAAATGGTCATTCATAGCATATCAGCTGTTGCATGAAGAGTCTGGTATTATTTTAGTGTCCAAGGAAGTTGAAAAACAGCTTCCTAAAATACCATGTATTTTAAATAAAAAGTTTACTTTTATGCACTGTCTGAAACATTAAAAAATCAAACCAATATGTTGTTAAAATTTAAGAAAAAGCTGGTACTTATCTCTAGTATACAGGGTGTCCAGTTAGTGCGTAATTCTTCGATATCTCGCAAGGTATACCTGATAGAAGAAAATGTCAAATACAAAAGTTATTTGGTTACTTAAGACGCATATTCTAAAAATATTTTGAAATATACAGGGTGTTGCGGGAAAGTAGGATAGTGATCAAATTGATTTTTTTATATGGAACTATAACTTTTTTTTTAAATTCTTCTAGTTTCCATCATTAATCTCTATTCAACTCTAAAATATGTTTGGGATCGGTTGCGACGTTGCCAAGTTATAATTTATTTTCTAATAATTTCTGGATTTGCAAGGTCGCAAGTAATACGTCAAAATTGATATATTCCTTTCACTTTTCTCAATAATATTACACAGCAGGTTACTTGAATATTAAGTGGATATTATTTTGGATGTTATCAGCAATTTGTATCTGCAGGGTGTTTTTGGAAGAATTTTAAATTACGGCAACTTGAAAGTCATTTTACGTTGTTTTTTAAACGTAACACCCTGTATTTTTTATTTTAAATCAAAATATCTACTAATACCCTATCTCGCCTTATAATATTTTTTTCGCGTTTGCGACGTTGCCAAGTTATAAATTATTTTTCCAAATTTTTAAACAAATATCCCCTATTTTAATTTATTTTAAATAGAATCCTCTACTTATTTTTATTGCAATGAATTGCGCATGTCGAATTTAGTAAGGTCCCAAAATTTAAACATTTTGTTTCTATTAATTACTGAGATACGGCAACACCGCTTTTTCAGGAAACGGTACCGGAACGCTTAAATATTTCCAAAACTGCCACAGCTGGAGAGGTGAAATTCAATTCTTGGGGATTTTTGAACATGCAGAATTCAAAGACGCTAACATCGGTGTTGTCAGATTGACCAATTTTACGTCATAATTTTGAATGGAATGCCCTATGTATGAATTCTAACGTAAAACTGGTAAATCTGACAACACTGATGTTAGCGTTTTTGAATTTTGTATGTTCAAAAACCCCCAAGTATTGAATTTCACCGTTCCAGCTGTGACAGTTTTGGAAATATTTAAGCGTTCAGGTACCGTTTACTGAAAAAGCGGTGTTGCCGTATCTCAGTAATTAACAGAAACAAAATTTTGAAATTGTGAGGTCTTACTAAGTTCGACATGTACAATTCATTGCAGTAAAAATAAGTAGAGGATTCTATTTAAAATAAATTAAATCGGCGATATTTGTTTAAAAAATTGGAAAAATAATTTATAACTTGGCAACGCCCCAAACGCGAAAAAAATATTACAAGGCAAGATAGGGATTAGTAGAGATTTCGATTTAAAATAAAACATACGTCGTGTTCCATTTAAAAAAACAAAGTAAAATGACCTTCTAATTGCCGTAATTTAAAATTCTGCCAAAAACACCCTGTAGATACAAATTGCTGGTAACATCAAGAATAATATCCAACTAGTATTCAAGTAACTCGCTCTATAATATTATTGAGAAGAGTTAAAGGAACATATCAATTTGGACGTATTACTTGCGACCTTGCAAATCCGGAAATTAATAGAAAATAAATTATAACTTGGCAACGTCGCAACCGATCCCAACAATATTGCAGGGTTGAATAGATATCGATGATTGAAATTAGAAGAATTTAAAAAAAAGTTATAGTTCCATATAAAAAAATCAAGTTGATCACTATCCTACTTTCCCACAACACCCTGTATATTTCAAAATATTTTTAGAATATACGCCTTAAGTAACCAAATAACTTTTATATTTGACATTTTCTTCTATTAGGTATACCTTGCGAGATATCGAAGAATTACACACTAACTGGACACCCTGTATAGAGTGTGCAAAAAAATCACTTTTAGTTTCCCCGATATAATCAACTTGGTTGCTAAGTTATATTGGAAGAAATTCTGACAACCAATCCACTTGCCGGTCTTCAAAAGCCTAAGAAAGGAACCCAAATTTATATTTGCCCATGAAAATGTGTCGCTGAAATTACACTCGTACACTATAGCGGATGTAAAGAATTGACATAGCTTAATTTTTTGAAAATCTATATAATTGACTATATTCCAACGCGTCATATTGTCTAGAAATTAAAATCTAAATAAATAAAATTTTACAAACTAAATAAAGATGAACAATGCTTTTTGTTCACTGATGAACTTGGTATGATTGACACGATGACCAGATTCTTGTTGAATGTTGTAAAATTTTCGATAGGATGTGGTTAAAACTTGTTATTTATTAATATGAACACTTGCTGGACTAACATTAAAAAGGTTTATAAGTTAACAAGTCTCAAGTCACCTATAACTGTTGTAAATAGAAGTCAAAACGTTTTGAATGAATTTTGATCAATACTTTCAGTGACAATATAGTACGGAACAAAACAAATGCTCTATTTTATTTTGACACTTTATTTGTACAAGGTTTTCCTTCGTCTTAACCAGTTGTTTCGTGAATAGAAAATACCTTCCTATACCGTATTCAAATCCAAGGTGCAGAAGATTGTAAACAAATAGGATACCACGCACGCCGCCCGAGTAAGGCGGCATTCATTGCGATTGGCCGAAAGGCAATAAACACCTTAGAGGCTTGCCGCTCTGCCGCCCGTCTGGGTCGTTCAACAGAGTACAGGGTTGTATTTTATTCAGTTGCTCCGTGTGTGTATCATTGTATAGACGCGTCGTGGTAATGATAGCGTACATCGTGCTTTTATCATCGCATACCTGCCGTGTTGTTGTGCGAATTTTAGTGTTACCTGTGTTGTACTGTTGTTTCAATAGTTATTAGTGGTGTTTGTGTTATTCCCCGATAACATGAAGGATATATTGAAGGATGTCTAGTAGTATAGACACTGCAGATGAATCCATGGATGTGGCTACAAGACAGGATTTAAGTCTACCAAGGAAGAGGCTAAGTAGCAGAAACACTGCAGATGAACCCATGGATGTGGCTACAAGTCAGGATTTGAGTCCACCAAGGAAGAGGTCAAAAAAGAGCCATTTTGACGTGAGGCTTAAGGAGGTAATATTAAACGTATATAAATACGAAACCCAGAAAAAATCATTAACAACTGCATCTGATGATATACCAACAAATGCCTCCAGGAAATTAGATATTCAAAACTGAGCACAATAAATATAGAATAGATAAAATGGCCAAAGAGCAAAATAAAATAGTTTTGAGGCTTCCACTTTACCACTGTGAACTCAATCCTATTGAGCTAGTTTGGGCTGAAATTAAAAACACTGTAGCTGCAAAAACACTACGTTCAAGTTTGCTGATGTGAAAAACCATTTTCAAGAAGCAATAGGATCTATTACTGCAGATAAATGGCAAAAGTGTATTCGACATCTCCAATAAAAAGTGGAACAGGAAATGTGGCGATTAGACACCATAATGGAGAATATTGAACCTGATATAGTTAACCTCAATGGTAGCAATATATCAAGCTCATCAGACTGAATAGATGGACAAATGTAGCTGGAGTATTGACCCTTTCTCACCTTTACCCCCAAAATGAAGGTTCCTAAGGTAAGAATAATATATAATAACTAAAACATATCAATACAGCTCTAATGGAAAAATATGATTTATAAATGCTACTCCACATCCGATACTATGGACTTTATGACTGCTATTTTGAATACGGCTCTGCCGACCGACATCCACAGGCCAGCCTCCGAGCGCGTGTTATTGTTTACAGCCATTGCACGGCGGATTTGAATACACTTTAGTATGAATGGGCCTTCTAGACAGACAGACATAATTTTTTTCATAAATTTTTATCGTATATATGACAGTTTTTATGTCATAGTTGTCAATAAAAGAGTAAAACATAGTCGACTGGTATCTCATTTGAGTGTTGAGACCTTGCGTATATAATTTTATGCAAAATAATAGAGGAACTTCATTCAAAACGTTTAGAATTTTTCTACAATAATGGAAATCGTGTCAATTTGCTACCAAATTTTTAACACCAACCCTTTACAAACAGAAAAACATCTACAGCTTTGCCTCTGGTTTATTTTATACACATCAATACGTTTCTATTACAGGGTGACCCAAAAATAGACGATTGCAGTTTTGTTTATGACTACTTTGTTTTTGAGAATAACATTTCAGGTATTTAAGCCCATCATTGATTGGGGACAGTTTAAAATTTCTGATAAAATGTTTTCTAAAACACAACAGAATGTTTTAAGCTTTACTGCGATAACTTTTTTTTTTCGAGACCTGGTGTCTTTATGAGGTGGGTATAGTATACAGGGTGAGCTTTTAGTATCGGATCGTTCGATAACTCCATTACTGCAGAAGATAGTGAAAAAAGTTCTGTATAAAAGTTGTAGCTAAGGATATGCCCATGGCTCAGAACATATTTTGACTTATACAGGGTGACTCATAACTACGTGGTGACGCAAACATATTTTTTTTAAATGAGACATCCTATATATTATTCCATATTTAGATTCTTCTATAATTCATGTTCTTAAAATATAAGGTATTGTAACATTATACAGGGTATTTCAAAAGTTATGGCCATTTTTATATCCAAATCGCTGCCAAATGAACGTACTGTATATTGAAAACTAATGAATCAAACATAATTTTTTGTACATGGCAAGATAAAAAAATATCCTCTAATTTTAACACAGACTGTAAAAAAAGTCGCCGACACATATTCATATACAGGGTGAGGTAGAATGCAAAAACTAGTTTTTCTCTTTTTTTTTAAACGTAACCCCCACATTTTATTATACCAAAGAATTGTAGTCTATATGCCCTTTCATATTTGAATAGGATTTCACATAGATCCATCAGTTTCTGAAATATTTCGATTTTCTTTCAAATTTTAAATATACCTACTATTTGTGTACTGAACTTTATTTATTTTGAGAACGTGAATGTAGATATATGAAATACTGTACAAATATGAAAGGGCATATTGAAAGCTATTTTTTGGTATCATAAAAAATGGAGGGTTAAATTTGGAAAAAAAGAGAAAATATAGTTTTTGCATTCTACCTCACCCTGTATATGAATATCCGTCGACGACTTTTTTACAGCCTGTGTTAAAACTAGAGGATATTTTTTACCTTTCCATGAAAAAAATTATTTTTGATTAATTAACCTTCAATATACAGTACGTTCGTTTGACAGCGATTTGGATATAAAAATGGTCATAAGTTTTGGAACATCTGGTATAATGTAACAATGCCTTATATTTTAAGAACAGGAATTATTAGTGGAATTTAAATATGGAATAATATATAGGGTGTCTCATTTAAAAAAATGTATGTTTGCATCACCACGTAGTTATGGACCACCCTGTATAAAGCAAAATATTTTCTGAGCAAAGATCATATCATTGGCTACAACTTTTATGTACAATTTTTTTCGCTATTTTCTGGAGTAGTGGAGTTATCGACCGATCTAGTACTAAAAACTCACCCTGTATATTATATTGTCGAGTAACTCTTTATGGTGAATTTGTTATCATATGAGCCCAAAATACTTGAAAATCTCCAACAACAAAGCATTTAGAAGCTAAAAACTGAAACGCCGTTCTTTTTTTGAGTCACTCCATCCGTAAGTAACTTAACAAAATAAAAGTTTTCGAGCGTAATCCCAGCCCGCTCTGCCCGTTTAAAAATTAATCTAATTAATCTATTTATCTTCTAGAGGGGGCTGGCAGTGCGTCTCCGCTATCTCAACATCTAACAATACGTCAAAACACTTTACAAATATATTACAGTAAAAAAATATTTCTAAATGATGATGGTTTGTGCCCCGTGACGGGGGTGCGACAAAAAACAAAGATTATGACCAGTACCGCATGACGAGAATAAATGATTTATTTATAAAAATTAAAAATAACTCAACAAAAAAGGTACGCGAAGCACCTAATAACTAAGCAACTCCATGCAAAATCAGTCCGTGTAAAATTTATTTCTGGAAATACCTTGCTCAGTTTCCAAAAATTTTCAATTTTTGATTCACTGTAGGCGAATATTGGGCTAGTCTTAAAACCGATTTTAGAAAAATGGTGGATGCGATACAGTTCACTATAAATGTTCAGTAATGGTGAAAGTGCTACCATATTTCAACCCAGTAAACGGCATAGCATCCACCATTATCGACAGTAAACGGCATAGCATCCACCATTGTTACAAATAAACGGCAAAGCATCCACCATTATTGAAAGTAAAAGGCGTAGGATCCACCATTATTCAAAGTAAATGGCGCAACATCCACCATTATTGACAGCAAACGGTATAGCATCCACCATTATTGAGAGTTTAAAAAATTCTGAAGTGATAGCCCAGTTTAGAACCCGGATGCTATTTCAATACACCAAAAACATATAGAACGAAAGCTGGGGTCTATAAACTTTAACTATTTAAACAATTTTTTGTATGCAACTTCTGAACAAGCGCAGTCGTTCGCGTGGAACTCCCTGTTGCATTCAGTGTTTATTGATTTTGAAAAAGCTTTTGACATAGTCACATGCACAAGTGTATGGGAATGCATGAGACAGAAAGGCACACCCCAGAAGATTATGAACATCATGAAAGAGCTATACAAGTCAGGTTCTCCACAAGAGATAGAAAGGTGAAAGTGAAAGCAGGGACGTGTACTTTCGTCTTTAACATAGAGCTAGACTGCTTGATAAGCAATGTATGTGATGTCCGAGGAGGTATTAGATGAGGACTGATGGATACCCTTCAAGATCTGGATTACGCTGATGATATCTGTCTTATATCGTACACTATCCAAGACACGAAAAGGAACATGAAATTCCTTAAAATGGAATCAGCAAAAAAGAAGACTAAGAGTAAACGCGAAGAAGATAGAAGAAATGCAAATTAATATAGCCAACCAAGAACCTCTTCTTCTTTCCAACGAAGTCATAGAAAAAGTTGAGTACTTTGAATGTCTAGGCAGTTTATAGTTCATAACACTGGAGAGACAGATCAAGATATTTAACAGCGTCTACTAAAATTTGGCTCCCTTAACAAAGTTTGGCAATCTATCACAATCAAATATTTCAATAATAACATGAAAAATCAGTGTTATTGTATGGATGCAGAACACAAAAGCCAAATGAGCAAAAACTGCAGGTTGTTATTGATAGATGTCTTCGGATTTTTTGGCCAAAGACCATATCAAATGAAGAACTGAGGATAATATCAGGGTTGAAGGAAGTAGGGATCGAGATCGGACAGAGAAAGTGGAATTGGATGGGTCACATTCTGCGAAGAGGAACAGAAGCATCGATAGTTAGAATGGCGTTAGACTGGAACCTCCAAAGAAGCAGACACATAGAAAGACCCAAAGTGACCTGGAGAAGAAGAGTTACAGATGAGGCAAGAGGAATGGGCAAGACATGGAAAAACCCTATGGGACTTTGTAATATAACCTTTGAACAGCAGTAGACGAAAAAAAAATTTTAACCTGAACTGCTGAACTGCTATTTGAAAATTGACTCAGTAGATTAGGATGTATACAAAACAACAGAAAATCTTAGAAAAAGGTGATAAAATCTAAAAGCAAAGTCAACAATATATCTGATGTCACCGCTATATTTTCCTAAATCAAATCAACATCTTTTCGAATCTATAGTAGTTTGAAAATATATAAAAACAGAAAAAGGCATCATCTGGGTAACCTTTAGGAAACTAGGACAAATCAAAACTAGTAACGAGTTTACATTAACTTGTATATACGATGAAATATTTAAATGTATAAATCAAAACCTATTAGAATTCCTAGTTTGCCTTATACATATTACAAAAAACAAACTAAAAGATCTATTAGGACTAGATTTAAAGACATATGGGGTATTTAAGATATGGTAAAATATAAAACTTACTATAATTATTGAACACTTGCAAACAGTGAATGTGCCATACGTTTAAGTGAATTCATAACTTTCAAGAAGCTGAACTCATATCAAAGCTTAGAAACAGTGAAGAAGATACCATAAGGATAAAGGTCTTATTGCTAACAGTTTGTTATTTGCCCTAGTTACGTGCCTGTCATCAAATATTGAATGTCAATAAGTCAGGCTTTTAGTCCAAAACTTTTGTAAAGATGCTTTCATAGCGAAAAAAGTATCTGGTTTCAGAAAAAGCTAGTTTCATCAGTACACTGAGTGGTGTTTGTCATTTATGCCTATTTGAATCTAACTTAAAATATCAAATTTTCATGTGGTTCTGCATTTTGTCGTGATAACTTCAGGAATTGTATGATTTAGTCCACCGTGTTTGACAGATTGTTGACAGGTTGTTTGGTATGCAGCGTAAGGCAGTTAGGCTTTTGATAGATGATTGCAGGCAGGCTTTCAAGTACTTAGGAATACTTACACTGCCATCACTGTATATCCTAGAAAACCTTTCTTATGTAAAGCAAAGGTCAGACTCATTACTGACACATGAGGATGTTTATAGTCATGACACAAGGCATAAGCAATATCTAATTCCCACCTACTGGAAGTTGAAAAAGTGTCAAAATGGCCCAGCTTACAGGGCAATCAAATTTTATAACATTATCAGAAGATATTAGAAAGTTACCATACGATCATTACAGAAATGGAATAAAAAATACTTAATGCCTTCTACTCTATAGATGAATTTATGCAACATTCATCCAATGAATAGTTTAATTTAAATTCGTTGATTTTAGCTGTTTTCATTTCTTATAATTTAAATGTATATGTACTATATATACATTTCAATGATGTGCTATTTTAATTGTAATATTATAAATTGTTCTTAGCAATGTTTTAAAAAATTACTTGACTTATGTGAATGTGAGCAAGCATGCTGATATCAATAAATCATCTGTATCTGTATCAGATTGATTTTGCATAGAGATCAACTAAACACTATATGTATATATACAACGTCGACGGTATTCTTTGACATATCGCAATCTGCTGCTTCAATCAACACCTGACCTTAAAATTAACAACTACAAATCAGCAAAATTTGTATATCAAATCCGAAATGCGTCTCCCACGATTTGGTTCACATCGAAATAGTTTTCTCAACGGAAGTATTGAGCTGCCAATCGATACCTTAACGCCGTAGTTTACAACAATTGGCATCATCGATCAAAACCTAATCCTGCAGAAAAAATGGCACCAGTTGAAATTTTCGGGACGCAAAACAACGATCCTGAATGCTGACCTTTGAGCGACTGGGCAAGATGAATAGATTTTTGCCTGGACCTTGCATCTTAAAAATCTAGTATCGTTCATCCCTACCTCTTGAGATATTATTATATGTCTTTGTTCATCCTTTTCTTCACGAAATTCAATATACAAATTGTAGAAGAGAGGGCTATATTCAACTAGGTTGTCATTGAAAATCAAGAGTCATAAAAATAGCTTTTGGCTAATATCTCATTTGCTTTGCACACAGTAACTGATCGCTATCAAATGGTAAGAACTGGTGTAACCCAGGGCACCATACTCGGACCTTTTTTCTTTACTGATTCTATTGATACTTTGCCTGACCTCTGAGCTACTGGTCAAGATGAATAGATTTCTGCATGGAGTTTTGTTAAGACCTTGTCTTCAAAATCTAGTATCGTATCGTGCCTGCATCTTGAGATGTTACTTTGTGTCTTTATTCATCCTTTTTTTTCACCGAAATTCAATATACAAATTGTAGAAAAAAAAGGCGGTATTTAACTAGCTTGCTATTGAAAGTAAAGTGTCATAAAAAAACAGTCTTTTGCTAATATCTCATTTGGTTTGCACACAGTTAACCGATCGCTATCAAATGGTAAGAACTGGAGTAACCCAGGGCACCATACTTGGACCTTTTTTCTTTACCGATTCTATTAATACTCTGCCTGACCTGAATTACTGGTCAAGATGAATAGATTTCTGCATGGATCTTTGTTGAGACCTTGCATCTCGAAAATCTAGTATCGTGTCGTGCCTGCCTGTTCAGATCTTACTTTGTGTCCTTATTCATCCTTTTTTTCACGAAATTCAATATACGAATTGTAAAAGAGAGGGCGGTATTCAACTAGGTTGCTATTGAAAGTCAAGTTTCATAAAAATCGGTTTTTGCTAATATCTCCTTTGCTTTTCACACAGTTGACCGATCGCTATCAGATGGTAAGAATCGGAGTAACCCAGGGCACTATACTTGGACCTTTTTTCTGTACTGATTCTATTAATACTCTGCCTGACCTCTGAGCTACTGGACAAAACAAATAGTTTTTAGCATGGACCTTGCATCTTAAAAATCTAGTATCGTATCGTGCCTGCCTCTTGAGATATTGTCTTTTTGTCTTTATTCATCCTTTTATTCATGAAATTGAATATACAAATTGTAGAAAAAGTGACGGTATTCAACGAAGTTGCTATTGAAAGTTCAGTGTCATAAAAATAGGTTTTTTGCTAATTTTTCATTTGCTTTGCACACAGTTAACTGATCGCTATCAAACGGTAAGAATTGGAGTAACCCAGGGCACTATACTTGGACCTTTTTTCTTTACTGATTCTATTGATACTTTGCCTGACCTCTGAGCTACTGGTCAAGATGAATAGATTTTGCATGGGCCTTTGTTAAGACCTTGTCTTCAAAATCTGGTATTGTATCGTGCCTGCCTCTTGACATATTACTTTGTGTCTTTATTCGTCCTTTTTTTCACCGAAATTCAATATACAAATTGTAGAAAAAAAGGGCGGTATTTAACTAGCTTGCTATTGAAAGTAAAGTGTCATAAAAAAACAGTCTTTTGCTAATATCTCATTTGGTTTGCACACAGTTAACCGATCGCTATCAAATGGTAAGAACTGGAGTAACCCAGGCACCATACTTGGACCTTTTTTCTTTACTGATTCTATTAATACTCTGCCTGACCTGAATTACTGGTCAAGATGAATAGATTTTTGCATGGATCTTTGTTGAGACCTTGCATCTCGAAAATCTAGTATCGTGTCGTGCCTGCCTGTTGAGATCTTACTTTGTGTCCTTATTCATCCTTTTTTTCACGAAATTCAATATACGAATTGTAAAAGAGAGGGCGGTATTCAACTAGGTTGCTATTGAAAGTCAAGTTTCATAAAAATCGGTTTTTGCTAATATCTCCTTTGCTTTTCACACAGTTGACCGATCGCTATCAAATGGTAAGAATCGGAGTAACCCAGGGCACTATACTTGGACCTTTTTTTCTGTACTGATTCTATTAATACTCTGCCTGACCTCTGAGCTACTGGACAAAACAAATAGTTTTTAGCATGGACCTCGCATCTTAAAAATCTAGTATCGTATCGTGCCTGCCTCTTGAGATATTGTCTTTTTGTCTTTATTCATCCTTTTATTCATGAAATTGAATATACAAATTGTAGAAAAAGTGACGGTATTCAACGAAGTTGCTATTGAAAGTTCAGTGTCATAAAAATAGGTTTTTTGCTAATTTTTCATTTGCTTTGCACACAGTTAACTGATCGCTATCAAACGGTAAGAATTGGAGTAACCCAGGGCACTATACTTGGACCTTTTTTCTTTACTGATTCTATTGATACTTTGCCTGACCTCTGAGCTACTGGTCAAGATGAATAGATTTTGCATGGGCCTTTGTTAAGACCTTGTCTTCAAAATCTGGTATTGTATCGTGCCTGCCTCTTGACATATTACTTTGTGTCTTTATTCGTCCTTTTTTTCACCGAAATTCAATATACAAATTGTAGAAAAAAAGGGCGGTATTTAACTAGCTTGCTATTGAAAGTAAAGTGTCATAAAAAAACAGTCTTTTGCTAATATCTCATTTGGTTTGCACACAGTTAACCGATCGCTATCAAATGGTAAGAACTGGAGTAACCCAGGCACCATACTTGGACCTTTTTTCTTTACTGATTCTATTAATACTCTGCCTGACCTGAATTACTGGTCAAGATGAATAGATTTTTGCATGGATCTTTGTTGAGACCTTGCATCTCGAAAATCTAGTATCGTGTCGTGCCTGCCTGTTGAGATCTTACTTTGTGTCCTTATTCATCCTTTTTTTCACGAAATTCAATATACGAATTGTAAAAGAGAGGGCGGTATTCAACTAGGTTGCTATTGAAAGTCAAGTTTCATAAAAATCGGTTTTTGCTAATATCTCCTTTGCTTTTCACACAGTTGACCGATCGCTATCAAATGGTAAGAATCGGAGTAACCCAGGGCACTATACTTGGACCTTTTTTTCTGTACTGATTCTATTAATACTCTGCCTGACCTCTGAGCTACTGGACAAAACAAATAGTTTTTAGCATGGACCTCGCATCTTAAAAATCTAGTATCGTATCGTGCCTGCCTCTTGAGATATTGTCTTTTTGTCTTTATTCATCCTTTTATTCATGAAATTGAATATACAAATTGTAGAAAAAGGGACGGTATTCAACTAAGTTGCTATTGAAAGTTCAGTGTCATAAAAATAGGTTTTTGGCTAATATCTCCTTTGCTTTGCACACTGTTGACTGATCGCTATAATGATAAGAATTGGAGTAACCCAGGGCACCATGCTTGGACCTTTTTTCTGTACTGATTCTATTAATACTCTGCCTGACCTCTAAGCTACTGGCCAAGATAATTAAACCTTCGCACGGACCTTTGCTAAGACCTTGTCTTAAAAATCTAGTACCGTATCGTGCCCGCATCCTGAGATGTTACTTTGTGTCTTTATTCATCCTTTTCTTCACAAAATTCAATATACAAATTGTAGAAGAGAGGGCAGATTTCAACTAGGTTGCTTATTGAAAGTCAAGTGTCATAAAAATAGGTTTTTGGCTAATATCCCATTTGCTTTGCACACAGTTAACCGATCGCTATAAAATGGTAAAAATTGGAGTAACCCAGTTCACCATACTTGGACCTTCTCCCTTTAATCTTTTTGTTAATACTCTGCCTGATGATTACTTGGAGTGGTCTATCGGTCTATGGGTCTGTTATTTGCAGACGATTTGAAATTGTTCAAAGTAGTGTCTACAACTGAAGACTGTATGCAGATGCAGATATAGAAAGGTTTAGGAAGTGGTTTAAAAACAACATATTGTACCTAAATTTAAGAAATTGCCCCGTAGTGTCTATTATCAGAAAATCTAACTATATGAAATTTGATTATAATGCTAATGGTAAGGTGTTGATTCTAGTGAATAAAGTGAAGGAATTAGGCGTCTTTTGTCAGTCCAACCTAAAATTCAACAATCATTATATACATACTGTAAATAAGGCGTATATTTGGTTGGTTGGTTTTATCTTGAGAAATGGCAAAATTCTCTGGGTTGCAACATTTGGTACAATTCTACAACGATCTACCGAGACCGCATTTGTAGTATGCTGCGAAAATCTGGATGCCCTCAGTCCAGTGCCATACAAACCAAATAGAAAAGGTTCTATGTTCAAGCAAATAGAACATACTCATTTATGTTTCCATATGGATCGATGTTAGATACATTTAATGTCGAATTTCCTTTGTAAAGAAGGAATATACAAGCTGTGATACTAAAGTAGCATATAGTCAACAATACAACGTAGAAACATTGTAATCTAACTGAATTGGTTAATTTTAAATAAGTAGATAAGGATCCATAGTGTAGATATTTTCAAAAATAGTCAGTATAAATTATCTCCTCTAAATATAATGATGATGCAGTGTAACATCTTCAATAGCCAAAACTCATTTAATATACAGGGTGTCCCTGAATTTCCTTGACAGGTAATATTCTCGTAGCAAAAAAAAGTTCAAATGAAAACTGAGTGCAAATTTTGTAAGTACTATAGAGTCTATCAGACCATGCTTTTAAAACATTTTTTTGTACTTCAACCCTTAAAACTCACCCCCAACTTTTGTTTTTCAAATAGCACCAAATAGCTTTTTGTAAACAAATTTAGTCCTTATTTTATTTAAAATCTTATAGTATATTTGATTTTACACGCGAACTTATTTTTTGCGTAAAATCATAAGCACAACATTAATAAAATCAGAATTCACTTGAAGCAAAAAACGGATAAAAAACTAGGTGGGTTTTTAAAGATATTGAATGACCTATAATACAGGCTTTCGAAAATAAATGTCTTTTCTATCTTTTTTTATTACAAAAATATCACACCTCAAACAAATCCTCATTCTATTTATCTTATAGTAATGACTTTACGAAAAAAATTGGTTTTATATGCAGTCAAAGGCACTACAAGATTTTAAATAAAATAATGACCTCGTTAATGTGGGAAAAGCTATGGGGTGCTATTTTGAAAAAAATAGGGCGTGAGTTTTAGGAGTTAAGTAAAAAGTTTCGAAAGCATGGTATGATAGATCATTCGGTACCCTTGAAAGGTCCACTTAGTTTTCTTTTCTATCTGCTTCTTGCGAAAATATTAAGCCTCAAAAAAATCCTTATTTTATTTATCTTATGCTTATGACTTTACGAAAAATATAGGTTTTTGTATAAAATCAAAGGTACTGCAAGATTTTAAATAATACAAGGACTTAATTTGTGTAGTAAAAGACTATTTAGGTGCTTTTTGAAGAACAAAATTTGGGGCTGAGTTTTAAGGGTTGAAGTATAAAAAAATGTTTTGAAAGCATGGTATGAGAGACCCTGTAGTACCTTCAATTTTTTTTTGTTATGATAATACTAGGTGCCAAGGAAATTCAGAGACTTACATAGGCAACCAGTCTTACGCGAAATAGGAATAGAATCTGTACAAATATGATGCCAGGGCGTCAAACAGTTTGGAGGGAATTAAAAGATAAGAAGTGAACAGCCCTTGCTACTAACTTAGGTTCCAAAGATCGCTCTAATGGTCAACAAAAAGCAGCATCGTTTTTTTTGCATCCCGATACGAAACAATCTTGCTTCTGCTGTGTGTAAATAGTACATACATGAATGATAAGAGTCACATAAAAAGCATAATAAGGGTGTGTATATGATAGGGGGTATTTCTGTACAAACAAGAAGTATTAATGAGCATAACACGAGATCATATTATATGTAATCATAACAATATATTCCACTGTCAACGAAATAACCGGCAACAGACGATCGTTTCCCATTGGTTGCTTACAACAGACATATAAAAACATAGGCGGGGGTCAGGGGCATGCGCATGCGCCACCCGCCGCCTTCACTGGATACAGTCGGCCGTGGTGATTTGGTTTCGTCTTCCTCCGGAGGTTACTATCATCCTGGAACAAAGAAAAAAAGAGGTTAAAATGAGGTCGGTCAAAAACTGCAAAATTAAAAAAAAAATCAAATGCAATGATGTGAATTTTTTTCATAAGACTAGAGAAATGGTAAATAAAAGAAAAACGAGGTTAAGATGAGGTCGGCAAAAAACTGCAAAATTCTCCAAAAAATCAAATGCAATGATGAGATTATTTTATAAGAACCTAGAGAAATGATAACTAAAAGAAAAACGAGGTTAAAATGAGGTCGGAAAAAAATTGCAAAATTCTCCAAAAAATTAAATGCAATGATGAGATTATTTTATAAGAATCTAGAGAAATGATAACTAAAAGAAAAACGAGGTTAAAATGAGGTCGACAAAAAACTGCAAAATTCTCCAAAAAATCAAATGCAATAATGTGACTTTTTCTTCATAAGAATCTAGAGAAATGATAACTAAAAGAAAAACGAGGTTGAAATGAGGTCGGCAAAAAATTGCAAAGTTCTCCAAAAAATTAAATGCAATGATGAGATTATTTTATAAGAATCTAGAGAAATGATAACTAAAAGAAAAACGAGGTTAAAATGAGGTCGAAAAAAAACTGCAAAATTCTCCAAAAAATCAACTGCAATGGTGTGACTTTTTTTCATAAGAATTTAGAGAAATGATAACCAAAAGAAAAACGAGGTTGAAATGAGGTCGGCAAAAAATTGCAAAATTCTCCAAAAAATTAAATGCAATGATGAGATTATTTTATAAGAATCTAGAGAAATGATAACTAAAAGAAAAACGAGGTTAAAATGAGGCCGACAAAAAACTGAAAAATTCTCCAAAAAATCAACTGCAATGGTGTGACTTTTTTTCATAAGAATTTAGAGAAATGATAACCAAAAGAAAAACGAGGTTGAAATGAGGTCGGCAAAAAATTGCAAAATTCTCCAAAAAATTAAATGCAATGATGAGATTATTTTATAAGAATCTAGAGAAATGATAACTAAAAGAAAAACGAGGTTAAAATGAGGTCGACAAAAAACTGCAAAATTCTCCAAAAAATCAAATGCAATAATGTGACTTTTTCTTCATAAGAATCTAGAGAAATGATAACTAAAAGAAAAACGAGGTTAAAATGAGGTCGGCAAAAAACTGCAAAATTCTCAAAAAATCAACTGCAACGATGTGACTTTTTTTTCATAAGAATCTAGAGAAATGATACTAAAATAAAAACGAGTTTAAAATGAGGTCGGCAAAAAATTGCAAAATTCTCCAAAAAATTAAATGCAATGTTGAGATTATTTTATATGAATCTAGAGAAATGATAACTAAAAGAAAAACGAGGTTAAAATGAGGTCGGCAAAAAACTGCAAAATTCTCCAAAAAATCAAATGCAATAATGTGACTTTTTCTTCATAAGAATCTAGAGAAATGATAACTAAAAGAAAAACGAGGTTAAAATGAGGTCGGCAAAGAACTGCAAAATTCTCAAAAAATCAACTGCAATGATGTGACTTTTTTTTCATAAGAATCTAGAGAAATGATAACTAAAGAAAAACGAGGTTAAAATGAGGTCGGCAAAAAACTGCAAAATTCTCCAAAAAATCAAATGCAATAATGTGACTTTTTCTTCATAAGAATCTAGAGAAATGATAACTAAAAGAAAAACGAGGTTGAAATGAGGTCGGCAAAAAATTGCAAAATTCTCCAAAAAATCAAATGCAATGATGAGATTGTTTTTATAAGAATCTAGAGAAATGATAACTAAAAGAAAAACGGGGTTAAAATGAGGTCGGAAAAAACAGCAAAATCCTCCACAAAAATCAACTGCAATGATGTGACTTTTTTTCATAAGAATCTAGAGAAACGATACTAAAAGAAAAACGAGGTTAAAATGAGGTCGGAAAAAAATTGCAAAATTCTCCAAAAAATTAAATGCAATGATGAGATTATTTTATAAGAATCTAGAGAAATGATAACTAAAAAAACGAGGTTAAAATGAGGTCGGCAAAAAACTGCAACATTCTCCAAAAAATCAAATGCAATGATGTGACTTTTTTTTCCTTAGAATCTAGAGAAATGATAACTAAAAGAAAAACGAGGTTAAAATGAGGTCGGCATAAAAACTGCAAAATTCTTCAAAAAATCAAATGGAATGATGTGACTTTTTTTCATAAGAATCTAGGGAAATGATAACTAAAAGAAAAACGAGGTTAAAATGAGGTCGGCAAAAAACTGCCAAATTCTTAAAAAAATCAAATGCAATGATGTGACTTTTTTTATAAGAACCTAGAGAAATGATAACTAAAAGAAAAACGAGGTTAAAATGAGGTCGGCAAAAAACTGCAAAATTCTCCAAAAAATTAAATGCAATGATGAGATTATTTTATAAGAACCTAGAGAAATGATAACTAAAAGAAAAACGAGGTTAAAATGAGGTCAGCAAAAAATTGCAAAATTCTCTAAAAAATCAAATGCAACGATGTGACTTTTTTCATAAGAATCTAGAGAAATGATAACTAAAAGAAAAACGAGGTTAAAATGAGGTCGGCATCATATCACGTACATGCACAGAGTGGTCAGATAAAAATGCAATGTGTTTTAGTTCGGAAGCAATTCGTCATAGAGACTTCAGACATTTTATATACAGCGTTATTCACGTTATTCGACACGGAGCATTATGGCTAAAGTATTTTATAAAAAAGAAAATAATAACTTCGGATGGATAGAGACCCATAAAGGCTACATTTTAAAAATATTTTAATCTTATACAGGGTGTTCCAAAAACACGAAATGTATCAAAGTTATGTTTTTTTAAATGGAACACCCCCTATATTATTGCATATTCGGATTCCTTGGTGAATTCTAGTCTAAGTTTATGTATCATACATGGGACCTAAAGCGAACCGTTTAGGTGTAAATCACTATTTTCGGTATAAGTAGATTTCAGGAGAAATTATAAAATTTGGAAGGCTGTAACTCTGCCGTATTACTAAGCATCAAATGCGTCAGCTTTGACGAGACTATCAAAATTAAATTACGTTTATGCTTGGAGAAATCTGTCGATTAATTAAGGAAACTTCGATCAGTGATAACTTGATTTTTTCAAATGGGAATGCCTAATTTTCTTTATACGGTTAAACGTAGAATTTGATAGCCTTTCTAATGATATAAGGTTGTGAATATCAATCTCTGGTAGTTTTCGTTTAGTTTTAAATTTTCAAACAAATCGGCGTTTTTCAACCTTCCTACCTATAAGCAACGTAGGCCATGAAATATAAACAAAAGCCTGTTCAGGTAGAAGAAAACAACTAACTTAGCAGAAAAAGACACACGAACTAGACTAAAGGGACAAGATTATAAGAATTACTCACAACAAACAAAGTCTAACCAGAAATAACGGCGGTAACATATCTTTGGTCAAAGAGAAGCTGGAGTATGGCAGAAATGGCTTTTTTCACAGCCTACTAGCTACTGCAATGTACTAGTGATTGGCAATTTCCAAAACTATTAAAAATTTTGAAATGAAACGAAAACTACTAGACAATGTTGTAGGCAGTTTATTATTTTCATAATAAAATTTCACATTTAATGATATAAAAAAGTATGCAATTCTGTCAAATCTCAAGTCAAAAGTACCTCTGACTAGAGTTCTGAAAATTCTTCAGTACCCCTATTAGCAAGATCGCAGAAAATAAAGAATGAATTAAAATTTGTTCAAATTATAAAACATAACTTAAATGGCAGAAAATTTAAATCTGATTTGTCAGTATTCCTTTTTTGCAATATTGCTAATAGATATTGAAAAATAGAAGGGCTCCATTCAGAGGTATCGAGTTCGACGCAAATTACTACTTTTTTACACCATTACATATGATTGATAATTGCGTGCTGGAGCAACGGTCGCTGGTTGTTTTTGTTTCATCAGGGTTTTTAATTGTCTTGGAAATTTTTAACCTCTAGTAAACTATGGTAGCCAGTAGACTGCAAAAATATCTATTACTGCTATACTCCAGCTTCTCTTTGACCTCAGAGATGTTACCGCCGTTGTTTCTAGTTAGACTTTGTTTGTTGTGAGTAATTTTTATAATCTTGTCCCTTTAGTTCGTGTGTATTTTTCTGCTAAGTTAGTTGTTTTCTTCTACCTGAACATATGTTTGTTCATATTTCATGGCCTGCTACGTTGCTTATAGGTAAGAAAATTGAAAAACACCGATTTGTTTGAAAATTTAAAATTAAATGAAAACTACCAGAGACTGATATTCACAACCTTATATCATTAGAAAGGTTATCAAATTCTACGTTTAACCGTATAAAAAAATTAGGCATTCCCATTTGAAAAAATCAAGTTAGCGTTGATCGAAGTTTCCTTAATTAATTGACCGATTTCTCCCAGCATAAACCAACTTAAATTTGACAGTCCCATCAAAACTGACGCATTTTATGCTTAGTAATACAGCAAAGTCACAGCCTTCCAAATTTTATAATCTGCGATTTTTTCCTGATATCTACTTATACCGAAAATGGTGATTTACACCTAAACGGTTCACTTTAGGTCCCATATATGATACATAAAGTCACACTAGAATTCACCAAGGAATCTGAATATGCAGTAATATACGGGGTGTTCTATTTAAAAAACATAGCTTTGATACATTTCGTGTTTTTGGGACACCCTGTATAAGATGACAATATTTTTAAAATGTAGCCTTTATGGGTCTCTATCCACTTGAAGTTATTATTTTCTTTTTTATCAAATACTTTAGCCATAATGCTCCATGTCGAATAACGTGAATAACCCTGTATAATTTCTTTTTTTTTATTGTTCTTTAAAGATGCAAATAAGAAGTTTATTTTAGGGATGCCTTAAGCAGAAGGACTTCCTCAATAATCCACATATCTCGCAAGCATAAACTTAATGTCGGTGCTTGGATGGCCATCTACGTAAATTCCGACAACGTAGGTAATCTCCCCCCTCGCTACATCTACCCCCCCCCCCCCCTACCTCCTTCACATCGTTTCCTTCCAGAACCACTTTATCGATGCTCCTTAAGATAACCGTAGGGGCAATAATGGGTAGTTTTTCTCCCCCTACCCCCCTGTTACCTCCTTCCGCTCCCCTGGATCGCAGCAGTGGCATAGCATATACAAGCACCAGTAGTGCGACTTCTAATTTCTTACAAAAATCATATGTACCTTTATGACTGTTACGTTATGCTATCGTATCTTTGTTGAATTTTACGGCGATGAAAAAATATGTGAGGCTTTGGTCCTCTCCGTTTTTATGCACAGCTCTATTGACTATTACACCTGTTTGGATCAAGCAACCTATAGAAACGAGTATTCGAAATAGCTGTATCACATTGATTTTTAGGATCAGAAAGTAGGGTTGTAATTCTGACTGTTTCCGTATCATAGTGAGTGGATGAAGCTTGCAACCCTAGTTAATTTTCATTTTCAGTTTTTATATACCTGTTACTTTTTACTGGAATTCCTGTTTGCCTCCGTAAGACCTTGGTACCTAGCATTCATGACAAATCAACAAAGCAAATAAAATTAAATTATGAACCGGCAATGCTAACCATTTATAATAGTAAAGAGTAATTTATTCATTGATAAACATTTCTGGTGAGCCGTAAGTGGAAATAAAGATAAAATTGGGAAAATATTGACAGTGGTGATAATTTAAGCTTATTTCTAATGTATTGTAAATTAAATTTTTTAGTAACACTTGAAACCAGTAATCTTAAATTCTCAGGTAACATCCTTAACGATAAAACGGACATAAACAATTCACCCCCTTTTATTTTTGTATAAATAACCAAGGTTCATGTGTATAATCATTGTTTGATAAAGGAACTATGTGTCGGAACAATTTTTGATCCAAACATATTGTTACATACTGTATGATATATGGTATTGATGTATTGTTTCTTAGTTGCCATGTATGTCAAAGGATAGGTTAGATTTTTGATGTGTAAACGTCATCGAATCATCTGGAATTTCCGGGACTGACAGATAGGCGTTCTAGAATGTCATCTGAATGTCTTGAAATTTCTAGACGGGTCGATGACCTATATGTGAGGTGCCACGACTAGCGTGGTGGTGTACTTCCAGCTAATAGAAGTTAAGTTGTGATAAGGTTAAGAGATATTGTATCGAGTTGTGAAGTAAGTCGGTGAAAGTTACGTCCAGTTTGATTCCTTGGAGCGGCCGTCGGGACAATATTTACGTTGTGTGTTGTTATTTTTGCTTGCTGCTGCTGCTGCAAGTTTGACGTTTCTGGTCGAGCTGTATCACTGTTAGTTGTACTATGGTTGCTAAAAGCTGGCTCAAGTGGACGTGCTAGAAGGCAGGGGAAAAAAATAACAGGAAACAACAGAACACAATTTACTACTCTCTAGACTAAAGGTCTGGACGTGTCTAGACGTGTATAACTGTCCTAGCCGTTTGTAGGGATGACTCATTACAGTTTTAAAAATTCGTCGTAGGTATAAAGAGAGTTGCTTTGCTGGTGCTTGTGTATGCTGTCGTAGTGGCGACACGGGAGAATAAGGGGGTTGGAAGCTGGGAGTTTGTGGGGGAGGGAGGGGGTGGTTGTAAAAAGTGAGGACGGTTTTCGGCGCCACGGGGACGACAGGCGCCGGGCGGACGACATTGCGCCTGCTACGGCGGTGGAACACAGGGCCGGACCGAATATAAACTTAAGGGTCTAGGGTATAGCGAGCGAAATTGAGAAGAAAAGACGTATTCCCGTGTTAGCGAGAAGGCGTGGCCACCTGTTCCCTTTCTCCAGAGTGCGTGTCTAAAGCCGGCGCCACATATGCGGGTATTTGCCGAGTATCAATACTCGCCGTTTTTCAACCTTGCTCGCCGAACAGCGGGCACGTATCGCCCTACATGTGCGTAGTTGGCTATGTTTAGTTACGAGAAGAAAGGGAATGGGAAAGCCCGAATATTCGTAGCAAATTGAAACCTATTTATTATTAAAATTTGTCGACAGTAGAATCAACGTCATCCTAAAAATATTCTGAAATATACAGGGTGTTTCGGGAAAGTAGGATAGTGATCAACTTGATTTTTTTATATGGTACTATTGCTTTTTTTTAAATTCTTCTAGTTTCCATCATTGATCTCTATTAAACCCTAAAATATTATTGCGATCTTGCCAAGTTATAATTTATTTTCTATTAATTTTCGGATTTGCAAGGTCGCAAGTAATACCTCCAAATTGATATATTCCTTTAACTTTTCTCAATAATATTATACAGCGAGTTACTTAAATATTAAATAAATATTATTTTGGATGACTCCAGCAATGTGCAGGGTGTTATTGGTAGAATTTTAAATTACGGTAATTTGAAGGTCATTTTACTTTGTTTTTTCTAAATGTAACACCCTGTACGTTTTATTTTAAATCGAAATATCTACTAATACCCTATCTCGCCTTGTAATTTTTTTCGCGTTTGCGACATTGCCAAGTTATAAATTATTTTTCTAAATTTACAAACAAATATCCCCGATTTTTATTAATAGAACACACTGCATAATTTATTTAATATAGAAGTATTCCCTAATAATGGTTTACAGCATGAACAAGTTTCAACTGGTGTTCCTCACCGCCTTCTCAGTAAACTGTACCGGAAGGCTTAAATATTTCCAAAACTGCTACAGCTGGGGCGGTGAAATTCAATACTTGGGGGTTTTTGAACACACAGAATTAAAAAATGCTAACATGCTAACAAATAAACAATGCGAATAAAGTTTTTAATTCTCTAGTCCGGCCCTGTTCCTGTTTCTGTGCCAGTATTCGGGTACTTATTTGTGTTCGGCAAATTCCGACCATTCGCACAAACTGCTCCAGCCACACTAGAAGGCGTTTGCTGAATTGCGAATATTCGCTGTTCGTTGTTCCCTAAATGCCGCATGTGTGGCGCCGGCTATGGCGCCGGCTGAATGCTCGGTGCTCGGCATATGGCGAGTATTCGGGTAAAATCCTGCAGCCACATAGCCGAATAGCAATTAATCGGGGTTCGTTGCTCGCCGAGTACCGCATATATGGCGCCGGCTTAAGATGAGGGGAGATAAGTCCAAAAATCCAAAGGTAAGGTTAAAAGGTCCTAGGGTAAGGTCCAAAGTCCAAAGGTCACCATAAAGATGAATTTCGGATTTCCAAGCTCCTGATGTTACCTTTAAACTTACAGTAATCATTCAAAAAACAAATTGAAGAAGAAAGCTTGCGCTTTGTCACCAATTTGGTCTTTTTTTGATATAATAATAATAATAACAGTATACTTTATTCCACCGTAAACAAAGGTACAACTCTGGTTAATAAACAGAGCAAAAGTATATAGTATATACCAAATTGTCGGAAAAAAAAGGCGAAGTTCAGTTTATGGAGGTAAACCTCCACAGCTGTTCTTCCACTTAACCCATATCGTGTTTGGTTGTTAAATTACAGAGATTTGAAGAATGTATGGTTTGCACTGCGAGTTTTTTGCACACTAAAAAACTTTTTTGAAAAAATCGCAAATAGTTGTCATCCATTAAGGTCTTAACTATCACCTTCTAAAATACTATGCATGTAGTTTGAAAAACAAGTGAGTTCTGTTCGAAATGGGAATCCGTGTTTTAACATGGCAGATACATATGTATAACTATGTATACCCAGGCCACTTAAGACTTGAAATCGGTTGTTTGATGTAAGTCCCACAGAGACGAACCACTTGAATTTCCAAGTAACAAGCCGTCGCTACCGATCAGATGTCATCTTGCCATCTTTTTTTACGATCAGTCTCCCGCAAAGGCTTTCTGACAGCCTATGGCGCTGTAGAAGCGCTGCGACAGGATAGGTGTCGGTGTCGGTGCACATTGGGTTTCAAACGGTGCTTGTTAGATTTGAAACGCTGCGGGTTGTAGCCGTCGGAAAACAAATTACCCGGTAGCACATTCCACAGCGTTAAAATTGTCCAAAATAAGGAATGCTGGAGGAGACTGGTTGGGGGAGTAAGGACCTCAACCTGGTAAGGATGAGTTCGGACGGCCTTTGGTGTTATTATCTGGGAGAGCTCACTCGAACATCTTCCGCGATAGAATCTGTAAAACAGGGATAGGTCAGCCACCCTCCTTCGATGTTTCAGGCTGGGGAAATCATTTGTGAGGTTAGCCGTATCGACTAGTCTAATTGCTCTCTTCTGGATATTTCATTTCATTCATTTCATTTCATTTTCCTTTATTATCCAATTGACATACAGAATTATGCACAGGATTCGTCAAAATGTACAACATGTAGTTACAAACATATACATCCATAAAGAGTATATGATAAATAATAGATATACAAAAACACATACACCTACATATACACATTACATAAGTACATATACAATAGTACAAGCGCTATATGAAACAAACCACACTAATAGTTAAGACAAACAAAGTATAGATTCAAATGAGGATAAAATCTTTAATGGCGTAGAAGCACTGTTGCGTTAGATATTTTTTCAACTCGGTTTTAAATAGTTTGAAATACGTAATCTTCTTAATGTTATCTGGTAATTTGTTAAAAATTTTTGGACCCAAAACATCCAGAGATCTACTTCCTATCTGATATTCGACAAAAGGAATGTGAAAATCGGATTGCTGTCGTGTATCAAACTTATGTACAGAATTATTAAGCTGAAATTTATCTTTATACTGATAAGTATATATAGCCATTTCGTAAAGAAACAGGGAGGGTAATGTCAATATTTTCAGTTGATTAAATAGCTCTCTGCAGCTGTGTGTGCTGTCAACACCATGCATCGTATCACTTTTTTGGCTCAAAAATACTTATTGAGCGTTTACAGACGATCCCCAAAAACACAGCGCATAACGTAAGCGCGACTCAATTTGAGCATAATAAAACATCAATAACTGTCTTTCCGTAAAAATTGCACGTAGGTTTTTGATCATATAGGACTGCGAATTCAGTTTATTGGATACGTATTCACAGTGATTCTTAAAATTAAGGCACTCGTCCAAGTACAATCCTAAAGAAGTGTTCGCGTTACTTTGCAGAGGCGAGTTGTCTAATGTCAGGTCTAGTGGTGTAAGTGACTTCTGTGCATTACGGAATCTAATAATTGAAGTTTTCTCGGATAGTGTCCTGAAGCTTTAGAGAGTGCTTCGGAGCGCATCCCAACACATGAGAGCAATACTCCAGCGACGGTCGGATCTGTGCTTTGTAAAGCAGCAGTAATTGCTCTGGTGTATACAGCTTCCTACAGCGAAACAAAACTCCAAGCTTCTGGGATGCCTTTTTAGCAATACTGATGAGTTGGTCGTAACAAGGCATGTTATTGTTGATGTTGGTCCCCAAAAGGTGATCACTACTGGGTGACCCTGCATTTCCACAGTTGGTAAGCCAACATGAGATTTCCTTGTGAGTATTATTGCCTGAGTTTTCTGCACGTTGAACTGTACTTTATTTACTAATCCCCACTTGACAATTGTTTTGATATCTACGTTGATATGTAAGGCATGCTGCTGTCGCCGACATACCGTCTCCTGGCATGATAGTGGCTTGCCTGGTTCCATGAGCGATATTAATGTACTGTCGTCTGCGAATCTATAGATTGGATTGGATGTTATTTCCAGCAGCTCGTTGATGTACAGCAGAAACAGTGTAGGGGATAGGACAGATCCCTGAGGAACACCAGCGTTTATTGAAAATACGTCTGATAAACAGCCTTCGACTACAACAAACAGATATCGGTGGTAGTTGAAATATGTTTAACTATGACTGGTGTAAAGCTCTGTTCATGTAGTTTTTTTTCCTGTAAATCTGACGGACCTATCGCACGAACAGAATGCGTTTCTGTACGGAAAGCACCGGAGTAGCGCCACGACGCCGCTTCGACGTCGACGTCGGCGTCCCTGGCGTCGTCTGCACCCTACGAGCACCACATCCACCTCGGTGGTAAGTGAAAGCGGTTTCGAGGAGCGGCCGAGAGAGAACGAGAACGGGAACCGGAACGAAAACGGGCAACCGGCCAATATTCGCATCTCACTTCAGACGGAAGGCATTTAGTCCGGGAGCTAACAGCAATGTTGAAAAATATTATTTTTTTTCGACTACTTTTTAATGTTTTCGGTTTTGCTTCCCACACCTTAGCATTTTGTCGATAAAGTATTGGTAGTAGTAGCTGTGGGGTGGCCGCGCCTGGCAAGTAGACCCCAGTAGGTCCTTTCTGCCATTCCCCTCAGCCATCGCCACCTGCCTCTCACTCCCTGCCAAACCTTCCTGACCTTTTAACGCTAGTGTGTCGCCCCAGCTTAGGGAGAGTAATTCCTGTGGCTGGAATCTATCGGATCCAAAGATCTCGTATCTCAGTCCGCCTAGCAACTCACACTCCGTAAGGAAGGCGTAGGCCATTTCATCGGCCTCTCCCCAGACCTTACACATACCAGGGAGTCTTCTTTAATTCCTAATAGTGATAGATGCCGCCTAAGCCTGCAGCACCCCGTCAGATCAACCACTAGGTTTCTGATTGCCCTTCTGTCTTGGCCTGGCCTGCCTGGCTACAAAATCCTTGACTTGTTGCATCCCTCACTTTGCCTCCACTGTTCATCTATGATATCGCTCATCCACTTTTTGAGTCTGGCCAGCCTATCGGCTTCCTCATTACCAGGAACCCCTGTATGACCCGGGACCCACATGAAGGTAACTTCCTTCAGCGTCACCAGATATTCCAATCTCTCCGCGCACTCCTGAACCACTGGTGTCCTGATCACTGTACTGCCCTTATGCATGGTGATTCCTCAAGTGTGCACTTGGAGTATCTCAGTCACTTAAGTGTTTACTTATGCACCTGTGGGCGTATATATGAGCCAATTTTGAAGAGATTTTCCTCATTTTTTGATTTCATTGCTTTTGTAAGCACCTCTACAACAGCTTTCTCAGTCGTGGATTGGAAAATTGAGTCGCATCGCATGTACCCCACGATCTCCTGACCCAACATCGTAATTTTCATGTATGAGGGCTTGCATAAGAACTTTTGTACGAATCAGGAATTAACGACATGGAACATTTGGTTCAAATCTTAGACAAGAGAGAGGACAAAACATGCGGCTGACATCTCTGTTACCAAAAATTACCAAAGCGCTAGTCCCAGTGCCGTAGCTAATGGGATTAACATTGTGGTTAAGCTATTTGGAGAAATAATCTATTTTCAAATAAAATTTATTAAAATATCGTTATTCACGAGTTCTGTATCGCCAAAATCCCCATCCAGAGTTCAAATTTAAGTAATTAACATTAACCTAACCGTGAATTTCCATTCGAGCGATATCTTGTCTTGCAAAATGTAAGCTATAACAGGTACGCCACTGAAATGATCCCCCCCCCCCCAAAAAAAAAACGCCTAAAAATGAAGTTTGAGGAATATTGGAATTTTTTTTTTTATAATTACTCCGCCGCCCATGACCCATTTGCAAAATTGTGGTAACATTACCAACTACGACAGCACACCATAACGCTACCCAAATTTCATCAAAATCTATGCAGCGATTACTGAGATTAGGAGGCTAGAAAAACGCCAACAGACAGACCGACGGAAATGAGTGTCGTTGATTTTCGTTATGTAGGCATCATAAAACGCCCAAAAAGTATATTATTTCAAAATCGAAAATTTTCACGATTACAAGACTCCCCCCATCTATCAGTGTGGGAAGTAAAAAGTTTATTAAAATCAACCACTATTACCTGTAAGAATTATTTCGAACAGTCGGACATTCAGAGCACTGTGCCGTCAACTTCAGTGATCGTATTAGGCGTATTACGAAGTTGCAAACAGTTCCTCTGTACAATTTCATTATTTCGAATTCAAATTCGTTGTTGGCCTTCAGCGGTAGTGTCGCGTATACGGGAGTTGTTAATATTCACCTGGATTAAAACTCCGCGCAACTTTCGGTCGGCGTGGCGGAAAAGTTCTCGTTTCTAATTTACGCGGTTAACTCGAATGCGCGGCCGAGTTCCATGGGTAAGCAGTAATCGACTTTCGGTCCGTCTCATCTCACCCAGAAACGTTGAATTGTTATGGCGCTTTTCAGAAATGTAGAGAGCAATTAAGTCGAAAAGTCCTACCTGAATATACAGGGTGTTAATTAAGTATGTTAACAAGCTTTAACCGCTAATAGTACTCCGAAAAATAGAAAAAAAATGTCATATGAACATGGGGCCGGAAATGCTTCCTAAGGGAGCTAAGCTCCTTTGCATGGGGCACCCTGAAGACGGTTTTCCCTCGATATTCTCGAAACCATTCATAACAAAATTACGAAATTAGGTACGATGGGTAAACTTTTGACGCTGAGTCTGATTCTGAATTCAGAATTTCATAATTTTAATCAGAGGCGTATCATACGGGAGGAGTTAAGGGTAAAAATAACCCCATTTTCTAAATGGTAATTTTTTGACAAATTATTGAATCGATGCAGGCTATTGTATTCAATATTCTGCATTTTTCTCGAAAACGGTTAGCCCTATCGAGATGTACCAAGAGACCATTTTTACGTAGAAATCTCTGAAATACCATATCCTAAAATCAAAATGTCAAAAAATTACCATTTAGAAAATCGGGTTATTTTTACCCTTAACTCCTCCCCTTAAAATTATGAAATTCTGAATTCAGAATCAGATTCAGCGTCAAAAGTTTACCCATCGTACCTAATTTCGTAATTTTGTTATGAATGGTTTCGAGAATATCGAGGGAAAACCGTCTTCAGGGTGCCCCATGCAAAGGAGCGTAGCTCCCTTAGGAAGCATTTCCGGACCCATGTTCATATGACATTTTCTTTCTATTTTTTAGAGTACTATTTGTGGTTAAAGTTTCTTAACATACTTAATTAACACCCTGTATATAATAGAATATAATAGAATTTATTGTCTTGTGATCATTACACAATGATATAAGACTAGTCTTATAATAAAGAAAAAATAAAAAATAGTGTATAGAGATAATATAGAAAATTAGACGGAAAATAAATATAAATAAACAATACTCGTCTACAGTAGATTTGTACCATTTCGGTATCGGTCATAGGCGTAGGGAATTTTGACCGTCTTACCTGATATATTGCCCCTCATTATTCATTTATGACGCAGTAAAGGAAATGAATGACAATGATTTTCAATTGCTCTGCTCCACAAGCGAGTGACGTAGGTCTATAATTGATGGGATCGGTTTTTGCCTTTTTTAGGGATAAGTTGTACGCAGCCAATCTTCCATGCAGCGGGAAACACGCCTCGCTGATACGATAGTTTGAAGAGCTTGCAAAGAATAGGTGCAAGCTCAGCGGCACAGCGTTTAAGGACAATGGCTGGAATTTGGTCAGGACCAGTAGCTTTCTTCGTGTTAAGTTTTTGGAGGATGCTTCTTCCATCTTGATGTTGAAAATTGACCCCTGTCATTCTCGAGTTCACGTTTATTGTGGTGGTCGGAGTATTTCCTTGGAAGTCTGCAGTAGATTCTGGCTGCGAAGAGCCTCCCTAAGATGTCTGCTTTTTCTTTAGGAGTAGAAGCGTAATATTGACGAATAGAAAAAGTTCTGACTAGCTACGGACCAGAATGTGCTGGACGAACAAGGACATGAGAGCAGCTTGCTCTTAATTTATTGATTGTGTTCCCCCTTGCTGCTGTCTATCACGCATTTACAATGATTTCTGGCGTCGATAAAACTTCGATGGTTCTGGGCATCTGGATTTTTCCTCCATTCCTTGTATTGTTGGTGTTTAGAGGTAACTACAACGCTGATTAAACCATGGCTTGTTTTTGGAGGGACGTTTGACGACGTGTGGAACGTAGGCTTTCATGCCGGATATTAATACGTCTGTTGTTTCTTGGGCGCAAGCTGATGGGTTTCGTGACTTGAAGCAGACGTCGTTCCAGGGAAAGGACTGGTCGTGGTGTCTTAGGTCGTCCCACTTTGCTGATCCTTAATGCCATACCCGGCGAGGCTTTGTATGATGGATATCAGGAGAATGCATCCTGTATAGCGATCCTAGTAGAGTGCTTACTTTCACTGTGTAAATTGTTGGGGTAGTTGTGAGATATAGGTCCAGCAGATTTGCAGAATCTCCGTGGCGGCTGGGGATCCTTGTTGGTTCTTTGACTATCAGCTTCAAGCCGCAGCTAATAGTGAAGACTTCAGCTTCACGTCCCTCGTCGTCCGTTTTATTTGAGTGTTTCCACGTGTCGATAAGGTTATGGTCCTAGCATGGTACGGTGTAGTGGGTAGAGGCTTTAAGGCGAAAAAAACCGAGGGTGCATATAAATAAAGCAGGCCACACCACACCAATCATCGCTGATGCGGAAACTGTCAGCTCTTTAAAACTTTATTTTATGTCTGCCACTTCCCCCTCGAGACAATCTAATTATCCCCCTTCTTGAACAATCATAAAAGCCGGCCCATTTAATCTCCAAGAAATGCCCCCCCAACCTCCACACAACAACGGGTATCGCTGAAATGTTCATCATCATAGTCACAATGTCTTAACAGACATGTTGAGAACTCGTAAAATGCATCATGTCGGAGCTAGAGTATTGCCGACACGAAAGTTGTCAATAGTTTTGAGTACTGCAGCTCGCCATCGTTCGCGATTTACTATCAGTTCAGTGGCGCTCTTGATACTCATATCCAGCAACTGTTTTGTCATATCCACCCAGCGTGTAGGGGAACGGCCACGGCGCCGCCCACTCGAAGCATGACCCTGAACTACAAATTTCTCCATATTATCGCTTCTGTGAATATGTCCGAAGAATGTAAGCGTTCTCGTCGACACAATGGAGGATAGTCTCTTTGGATTACCGAGCTCATCCAGTATGGAAACGTTAGATCGATGGGCAGTATAAGGAACTCTCAGCATTCTCCTCCACGTCCACATTTCAAAAGCATCTATGCAAGCTCGATATGCCTTTTTAACAGTCGAAGTTACCGATGCATACAAAAATATGGAGAACACAAGAGACTGAACCAGCGACATTTTGGTAGCTTTAGTGATGTTATGGTCACGCCATATTTTAGTAAGCTTTGTCATGGCCACACGTGCCTGTTGAATGTGCCGTCGACTCTCATTTTCACAGCTACCCGAATTGAGGTTTTGAATAAAATTTTTTTTGTCATAAATGGAAAGATCATATATAAGTTTTATAACAAAACTGTTTTTGTTTTCTTTTATTTTTGCAATAATTCAAAAGTTATATCAAAATAAAAATGGGTTTTTGAATCGAGTACCGAAAACACGCCGACGGCTCCCCAACCCTTGTGACGTCACCATGGCGGTCACGAAGCTCCTTTGGCCAACGACGTCGTACTCCGATACTAGATTCTGGATTTCCAGCCAATCGCGAAAATACGTACTAATAAACTGTTAACTAATGTATATTTGTTGCAACACCATCGATGAATGAAGTTTGCAGCTCGAGACGAAGTCTACGATCGAAATAAATATGTTTTTGAATGCTTGAAGTTGAAGTCAGATTACATGTTCCAGTACGTACCTAATCAAATATGTGTCGTTGAAAAGATCTCCTCAATTGAAGTATGGCCTAGTGGTTAGAGTGTCCGCTAGTGGATCTCAGGGTCTTTCGATCGAAACCCAGGCCTTCCAGGTTTTTTTTTATTTTTTTTTTATCAAAAAATTCATTGATGTGCTTTTTGCACTTGTTACGCACATTTTTTCTACGATCAACATAAATATTTGTTTGAATCAAATTTTGTGAGACATATTACTTGCACTGCACAGTGCTTGTTAAATTTTTATGAAAATTTAATTATTAAGCTTTATTGTCCAAAGCTTAGTAAATAAAAATACCAAGTGATTAACAGAATGTGATTACGAGTTTGAGTTACTTTTTTTACATTAAAATACTTAAAAATGAATGGATTGAATGGATGAAGGGATTTTGTTTTATTAACCAACTATTACATAAAAAAAATAATGGCGATTGATATTGACGGAAGACCTCATTTCCTCTGATTTTTTGAATTGTCCACCGCCTCCTGTACTTAGTTTTTGCACTGTGCAGTGCAACTAATATGTCTAACAAAATTTGATTCAAACAAACTTATATAAGATCTTTCCATTTATGACAAAAAAAATATTTTTTTTCTTAATTCAAAACCTCAACTGTCGATCAAAGAACCGAGGTACACAAAACTTTGAACTACTCCACAACGGCCTACTGACTGTATTCCTCGTTGATTATCATGCTCTCTATCTACCATAATAACCTTGGTCTTGTTGTAGCTAATACCAAGACCGTATGCTGCACTGTGTCGTTCTAAAACGTTCAATAGAGCTACTAGTTCTTCCTGAGAAGCAGCAATAAGGGTTGTATCGTCAGCAAATCTTAAGTTTACTTTATGTTCGTCGCTTCTTCCTCGAGACAATCTAATTATCCCCCTCCTTGAACAATCATAAAACCCAGCCCATTTAATCTTAAGAAATGCCCCCCAACTTCCACACAACAATTGGCAGCACTGAAATGCTACCGACCCCGAAAACTTCACTAGTTACATAGTGCATTATGGCTGTAATAGGAGTTTTATTCAAAATCCCAAAGCAATTGTACTGATAATAGGGCTTCTTTGGTAAAAGTGACTGTTTGGATGCTAATGTCGCGTTTGAGAAGTCTGTGGGATGTACTGAGCGGGAGTTTGGGATTATTTCTTATGAAAAAAGCTACTTGGGGTAGTCGTAGGTAGTTCTGATGTGATTCAACTCTATCAAACGTACAAAAACCTGTTACAGATTGACGATTTGCTAGCAGGTGAACGCACATATAAAATCTAATAAAGTGAACTCCTAGGGAGATGTCAGATGGTTTTTAGTTAACCACTTCATGATCTAATGCATATTTTACTTACTTACTCTTACTTAGTAAGAGAGGTTATACGCTTTTTGGGCGTTCTATGATATCTCCATAATGAAAATTCATGTCACTCACTTCCGTCGATCTGTCTGTCTATTTTTGTAGCCTCGTAATCTCAGTAACCGCTGCATGGATTGTGATGAAATTTGGGCGGCGATATGCTGTTAAATATTTCTCAAACTTCGTTTTTAGGCGTTTTGAAGATTCCTGATCATTTTCTACTTTTTGAGTTGGTTGGGGGGTGGGTGGTTGTATAACTGAAAAATGTCTTGTATTCACAATGGGCTCTCCTTTGACCTATAAAAGAAATGCCTATCCGCATATTGCCTTGCTTATCACCGAAACTAAGGGAATTTCCTGCATACGAGAATTTTTTTCTGATTTTTCATTTATTTTAGTAAATATATTTGATCATACTTTCTGACTATTGCTTGAGACCATTCTGTAACCTGGTGATTATTGAATTGATTTAAATGAAATTTTGACAGTACTACTACCGCGACAATGATATAAAATGCGTATGGTTTTTAGAAATCGTGTCAGTGGTGGAGCAGCAAAATATAAAAACAGCCCAAGTTTCGGTTTTAGGCGATTTGGGGTTCCTGATCGTTTTGTTTGCTGGACTGAAATCTTCAGTGCCCTGTAAAAGATCGACATAATATACTTTTCAGCTTCATCCGAATGCTGCCCTATCTTAGAGAAAAAAATATTTTTTTAAATTATATTTTTGAGATCGATAAAGTCTATGGTTTTTGAAAATTATTGGCAGCATTTAGACTGAATTAATAAACAAACAAACTCTGTATTTGGGTACTCTAGGGATCGCTGATGATTTTCTACTTTTTTTTTTGAGTGGTTAAAATGAGTCGAGGTAGGATGGCGTCTCGGATAGGGTAGTTGGGAAACCCCGAAACACTTTTCATTGTCCTTAAATGATTGATACTGGTAATAAACAACTTCATCGCGACTTCCCTTGATGTCGATGTTTAGATTAGCCAAACCAAATTAATGTTTTATGTGATTTGGATGTTTCTGTCTGTGAGAATCAATTTATTAAGAAAGCTGTACGCCATATAACAAATTTAATGCTTTGAGTTCTTGATGTCTCATCAGGTTCCTCTTGCAGTATGTTTTTTCCTCTTTATATTGTATCTAAATTTTGCCAGGTCTGTCATATTGCTTAGTTTTTTTGTAAGTTTGCATCCATGTAAATAGACTTAGGTCTGTTTGGACGATAATAAATAAATAAGTAAATAAATACATAATTATAATCTGTTTTTAAATCTCGGCAAATCGGCATGCCATCTGATTAGGATATCAGTTAAAGATTGCAGAATAAAAACTATGCCGTCGTAGTTCCTACGGAAAGAAGAAACTAAACTATATACGTGTAAGTTATTTTTAGGGGCAGGTGGGCGATTATTTGGTTGCAATGCGATCTCAGACTGTAGCTTCATGCTATGGGAAAATAATAAACTGCGTCGTACTCTCTAACTTAAGAGATAGAAACATGTTTCTATCACCATGACGACCATGACGATCGGGCAGTTTCGGGTGCCTATGACAGAGTGTCTACTACGCTGTTATATTTACGAAGTCACCCGATCCTATAGTACATAGTGCATAGAAACACGTTTCTAACATGTGCGAGCAGACAGAAAGAATTCTGCCGGTGCGCCATCTAGCACCCGAAGGTAACGGCAAACCAAGTAAATATCTGCTTAACAGCAGTAGACTTCTTGGTGGGACGCCAAGGTGGTCCGCTTGGCCACTAGAGAGCGCGGGTTCTATATGCCGCTGCGTATGAAAGCCGATATGCATGTTTATTAAACATGAAAAATTGATGCTCTCTATTTCCGTCAATCGACCTATGGCGCACTGATGATCGCTAATAAGCGTGAAACAGCTGTCTGCGTACTGGTGGATTGACGGAGGTATAGAGCAGCCCTCGTATATCGGCTTTCATACGCAGCAGCGTATAGAACCCGCGCTCTCTAGTGGCCAAGCGGACGCACCTTGGCGTCCCACCAAGAAGTCTACTGCTGTTAAGCAGAGATTTCCTTGGTTTGCCGTTACCTTCGGGTACTAGATGGCGCACCGGCAGAATTCTTTCTGTCTGCTCGCACATGTTTCACATGTTTATTAAACATGGAAAAATTGATGCTCTCTATTTCCGTCAATCGACCTATGGCGCACTGATGATCGCTAATAAGCGTGAAACAGCTGTCTGCGTACTGGTGGATTGACGGAGGTATAGAGCAGCCCTCGTACACGTTTCTAAGTTACAGAGTACCGGCGTGTGGGAAGCAGTGAGTCTATCAAGTTGACTCCATTTTTTTTTTAAACCGGGGACCGGTGGGTAATTTTTTCAACCTGACCTGGCAAATCTAGTCGCAATACCCACAGTGTGGAAAGCAAAACGAAAAACTTGCCGCAGTCATTCCGAAAGTCGACGGAATTATTCAAGACCTCTCCCTATTCTATCTTCTGATCGATTCCGTATACCCCATCTCGCGACATTATGTAAATGACATTATAAATATATTCATCCGACTCACACTTAAAAATTTTTATGTTTCCATTCGGGTTGGCACTCTCTCTTCAGGCGAAGTAGAAGGGTTTCTAAACGGCCGGCCCATAAATAATATGATTCAATCCTGGGGGAGTGCCTCTCTTGGCACTCTGGCAATTCTTGAACTATCGCCCGCCGAGCGCTTCCTCAGCGGTTAACTCTAAAGGGATTTATGTCGCGTTTATTCCCGGATTTATATACCACCAGTGACCGGTGAAGATGGAGGATAGCCAAAATCTGTTTATTACCTCGCAATGTTGAATTGCTGGCGACCATCGAGATAGCACACCAAGTAGGTGACATTATCGAAAAAAAAAAAAATACATCAGACCAAAGTTGTAGATCCCAAAATTCTCTACAAAAATGGTCCTGATGATTTTTTCTTCAAGACCTACCATTCTGCAGATATTACGTTTGTAAGAGTCACGTTATATACAGGGTGAGTTTTTAGTACCGGCTCGGTCGATAACCCCACTACGGTAGAAGATAGCGAAAAAAGTTGTGTATAAAAGTTGTATCCACGGGTATGCTCCTTGCTCCGAAAATATTTTGATTTATACAGGGTGATCCGTAACTACGTGGTGATGCAAACATGCATTTTTTTAAATGAGACACCCTATATGTTATTCCATATTTAAATTCTACTAATGATTTCCGTTCTTCCAATATAGGATATTATTACATTATACAGGGTATTTCAAAAGTTATGACCATTTTTGTATCCGAATCGCTGTCAAATGAACGTACTGTATATCAAAAAGTGATGAATCAAAAATCATTTTTTTACACGGATGGATAAAAAGTATCATCCAGTCTTGAAATCGGCTATAAAAAAAGCCCGCGACGCATACTTGTATACAGGATGATGCAGAATGCAAAATCTAGATTTTCTCTATTTTTTTAAATGTAACCCCCAATATTTTATTATACCAAAAGATTGTTTTTATTATTCTCTTTCATCTTTGTATAGCACTTGTTATGGCTGCATTCATTAGTTTCTGAGATATTTCGATTTTTCTACAAATTTTAAACATACCTTCTATTTGGTTACTAAAATTTATTTATTTTGAGAAAGTACTATCAAATTTTATTTTTGCTCAACAAACAACTAAAATATAAGGCCATAATAGTACTTGATCAAGTCAAAACACGGAATTAACGAGATATTATAGGTCAAGTGTGCTGAGGAAACAATTTTATAGGCGTCACGCGTAATTATCAAGCAGATCTATCAGGTAGGCTATGAAATATTAAACGACACAGTTCAAATAAAACGATTCTCCAATCTTTCAAACGCATTAGTTTTAGAGTGCCTCCGTTCTGGATATTGCTGTTCATAGTTGATATATTCTAGAGGCAAGTAGGCAATTTCTCAAAGATTCTCCTAAATACCCCCAATGGAAAAATTAATTTTTAAAGCTGGTTTTTCACACAGTACAGAATTATTGAGCAGGTTATGAGAACTGTCAATTTTTCAAAGCCTACCTGATAAATCTGCTTGATAATTATGCATCACGCCTACAAAATTGTTTCTTCAGCATACTTGGCTTTATTATCTCGTTAATTTAGGATTTGACTTCATCAAATAGTATCATGACCTTATAATTTAGTTGTTCGTAAAGTAAAAAACAACTTCGATAGTACTTAGTCAAAATAAATAAATTTCAGTGCACAAATAGAAGCTATATTTTAAATTTACCGAAAAATCTAAATATCTCGGAAAATGATGGATGTAGATACAAGTGCTATACAAAGATGAAAGAGCATATTAAGAGCAATTCTTTGGGATAATAAAATATTGGGGGTTACATTTAAAAGAAAGAGAAAATCTTTTTTGCATTCTACATCACCCTGTATACGAATATGCGTCGCGGGCTTTTTTTATAGCCGATTTTAAGAGTAGATGATATTTTTTATCCATCCGTGTAAAAAAAACGATTTTTGATTCACCGCTTTTTGATATACAGTACGTTCATTTGACAGCGATTTGGATACAAAAATGGTCATAACTTTTGAAATACCCTGTATAATGTAACAATATCCTATATTGGAAGAACGGAAATCATTAGTAGAATTGAAATATTGAATAATATATAGGGTGTCTCATTTAAAAAAATGCATGTTTGCATCACCACGTAGTTACGGATCACCCTGTATAAATCAAAGTATTTTCTGAGCAAGGAGAATATCCGTGGCTACAACTTTTATATACAACTTTTTTCGCTATCTTCTACAGTAGTGGAGTTATCGACCGAGCCGGTACTAAAAACTCACCCTGTATATAAGATACTTAAGCAAGCAAAATGGCCTGTCTGTGTCCCTTTTATGTATTCACTATATAGAAAATATACTCTTAAAAGGCAGTCAGGCTTTTACAGAATCCCCTCTACTTGGCTGTACAATTGTCTTGTCTTCCTCCCACATCAGCATCTGCTATTCAACACTTTTATCGAGTCTACTGTTAAGTTCAGACATGGCAAGGCTATCAACTGAACCCTGAGGACTGAGGATGGAAGTTAATAAATAATATTTGGGAGCCGATTCAAACTTTTCTGCCCCCTGCTCCACCAAAATACTATTTTTTGCAATTGCAAAAAAAAGTTGTAATGCCAAATATGGTGCAGAAAAGTAGGGTTACAGTGTTATACAGCGTGTACTAATTGCCAAGGTCTGTCTTGCTCAAATGTCTCAGTAAATACAAGAGAAGAAGATTCTTATGATATTTATGAAGAGACCACTGATTCATATTAATTTGAACAATTTATGGACATTCAACAAGAGGAAGAAGGAGAAGAAAACGAAGAAAGAGAGGAAGGAGAAGAATAAATCGAAAAAACATCATTGTTGAAGTTGACTATGAAGAGTATCAATCAGATTAAGGTATTAGGAGAAATCAGAGCGACAGTTAATCTCAACAGCCAATATCGTGGGTAAAGGTCCACCATTTTTTTAGTAGTAAAGGTTAAGGCTCAGTTGCCCTAATAATTGCTACTCAGCCCTAAGGCTTATTGAGCACCCCTGGTCGAAGGGATCAAACAAAGTCCTATCCTAAGTTCTTTGCGAACTTTGAGATGCATTGGACTATGCTCTCCTGACCTACATTTTTTTTTCACTTAGGACAGGACAGTCGAAGATAACATGCTTAGTTGAGTCCTGTGCCTCACCGCACTTCTTGCAAAATGGATTTGCCACATCAATCCTCAGATTTTGCACGTGGGCACTCACAAGGTCCACCATATTCACCATAATATTGTCTTTGTCATATCTTAACAACTCTAAAATTGGATGATTTTTTTCAGGTGTTTATCATTTAGAGTGTTTCAAAAAACTGCCTCAGCAGAGAGTACTGTTAGACATAAGTTTTTCTATGATGATTCTTTCCATCAGAAGAAGGGCAGTCAGTACCCCGGATACTGTACTTCTCTTGTATGCGTTTCTGGCTAACAGAGTGAATATATAGAGGTCCCTCTCTACCACTAGTAAAAATTAATCTCCAGTCGATGAGTGAATGAAAAAAGGGACCTCCTCGTCCTCTAACTTTCGCGCAAAAAGACTTACACATATCGTTCGACAAATTGATATATCTTGATACGGACAGTCTCATCATCATTCACCATAAGTCCAGCATTGTCCAAACCCAGTTTATCTTGGAATTACATAGACAGCACTCTGACCTATAAAAATCACGTAGAGAAAAGTAAATATGAGGCACGATGTTATTCAAAAGCTGGTCAACTTCAAATTGGGGCCCACCCTGATGTATTGCGGACGACATCCCTTACCATGTGCTTTGCTTCACCCGAATACACATGCCCTGTATGGTCCAGATCGACTCATGTTAACAAATGGGACCTTACTTTGAACGACACCTGTAGGATAATCATGGGCTGTCTAAAACCAACAACGATCTAAAATTATGTATTGGCGAGAAATCCAAATTCAATCACTATCAGGGATAGAAGCTGCCACCTACGGCACATTGAACTCATTTAAGTTATCAAAGCTTTTTTCCGGTTTGGTGGATCAATGTGAGTATCAAAAAAATCGTTTCCAGAAATATGTTTTACGTGAAAAAGGTTTGTTTGAGTCCTTAGAGGTAACGGTTTTCGAGATAATGTTCATTGAAATTCCCAAAGCAATTGTAAATTGTGATCGAAAGAATTATCGGTATTTCTGCACTAATGAATGTTAGGCTCATACTTTTATATACTATTTTACGAGGTATTCTTAAACTTCAAAACCACCTTTTTTAAAAATTAGATATGTTTCTAATATGATTTTTGATCTAATATTAATTCTTAATAATAATTATTTCGATACCATTTTACAACTGCAGACTGCAAAAAAAGCAAAATTCATGCTGTCAATACATAAACAATCTTCGTAAGTATGATCATGTAACAGCTGCGATAATATCAATGAGATGGTCAAAAATCTCACAGTCCTATGAGTATTCTTTGATAATCTTTGTCATGGATGTGCTGAAGACATCTACTCCAGCGTATCTCAAGGAAAAGCTAGTTACACGGCGTGTGATTCATGATTCAAACACTCGATATAACTGTCACCTCCACATTCTGCGGCATTGGACAGTCATGTTCCAGCGCCCATTCACATACAATGACGTTAAGTTTATTAATATGTTGAGCCCTAATACGAGAAAAAATCGTTAAAAAACTGTATGATAATTAATAACAGGTATTATTTAATTAGTACTGCTATAAGTTAGTGTTAAGTTAGGTTGTTTTTCTTTTCTTTTAAATGACCTGGTTAAGTATGAATGGCCTTAGGCCAGCCTTCGTCATTTGTATTTATACAATAAAGTCGTTATTATTATTAATTGGGGTATTGGACATTTAATTAAAGGTTATCTCGAAAAGGGTTACCTCCAGGGACTTAAACAAAGTATACCTTTTCTACATACTGAAGAAAAGATTTTTCTGGTATTCACATTGATGTCCTAACCTGGAAAAGTTTTGTTAATTTAAAAGAGTTCTATGAGCCGTAGGTGGCGCCCTCTATTCATAATAGCTAAACTGTGGCTGAACTTGGATTTCTCGCCTTATGAAACTCCACTATACGTAATTTAAGATTTTATTGAAGCATACTTGAGAAAAAACTAAAATAAAAGTAAGTCTTTGGCACCCTGTATCTCGAAATTAAGCATTCTGAAGCTTCCTATGCCAATATTGATAAAAAAATGTAAGGTGTATCACCTGTCAAGCGTTGTCGATCGATTATCCAAAAATCCTAATTGACTAATTTCTATTTTAAAAAAGTGTAGCGTAGACACGGTCAAATAATATTATGCTTTTTGTTTCCAGTTGTGCAAATTAATAAACATTTAATTTATCACACGGAATTATTAGCACCATGCCAACTACGAGTATCACCTCCTCAAAGGAATATATCGAATTACCTTGTATACTCGTATATCTGCTGAAAGATATTTTAAACAAGTGACATATTTCCTATAGACCTCCCTTGAGGAACGCAGAGGGAAAACCAAATTAATAAAAAAGTTAAAACAATAATCGGGTGCACTGGCGATGTATGAATATTTCAAGATAAGATGTAGATATCCATCTGTATGCGGCGATTCATAATAGAAGAGGGGGCAGTTGAATGCAACCGGTTGAATAATAGATGCTTAAATTTGAAACTTGTTGGGAAGCGATTCATTAAATATACAGGGGAATGTCTAAGCAGCTCGACCGATGGACTGTAATTTCAGCGTGGAGACGACTTGCGTAATTTTAAAGCTTACATCGCACTTGATTATTATTTAATCTTGGTATAATTTTGCCCGCTTATTAGAATAAGAGGGCGTTTAAATTTAAATGTGAAGTCCATTCATCACGTTAGTGACGTCATGAATAGTATTCGGCTGGTTTTATATGTATATACAGGGTGAGGCAAGCCCAACGCCTCGGACTCTTGTGCCCAACTATATCTCATTTACGAGCAACCCCCGTATATCGACTCTCATATGCAGTTGGCATAGAAGCGCGCTTATCTGGTTAGGTGAAGCGAATGCGCCTTTGCGTTCCGCCAAGAAGTTTGTTGCTTTTTAGCAGTGACTTCCTTTGGTTTGCCGTTACCTCCAGGTACCAGATGGCGCATAGGCTGATCTTTTCTGCCGCCTACTTCCCTATATCTCATTTCACGAAAAATCTATGTGAGTAAAAATAATAACTTATACAGGGCGTGACACATCAAAGTTTTTTATAGTAGTAGAACACCCCGTATATTATTGCATATTAAGATTCCAGGGTCCTTTCTAGTGTGACTTTATGCATCACACATGGAAGTTAAAACAAATCGTTTAGGTGCAAATCACCATGAGTGGTATTGGTAGATATCAGCATGAAATGCGTTGTGACAAAACTGTCTTTATTAGAAGTATTATACTTATGTTCGTCATTGTTTTCTGTTTCTTTATATTGCGTTTGTTTTGAAATAAAATGTTTCTAATA
Source organism: Callosobruchus maculatus (assembly GCA_951848785.1). NCBI lineage: Eukaryota > Metazoa > Arthropoda > Insecta > Coleoptera > Chrysomelidae > Callosobruchus > Callosobruchus maculatus. Next base: position 1,769,070 of record CATOUR010000160.1, read on the forward strand.
TTTATATTGATGCCACTGTCAAAAAGCGATATGCTTATAGGGATTTTTGAAGATCAGTCTTATTATTCTTTTTTTGTAAGATAAAAACGCACTGAATCTGTTTAGCCCGCCCCCACAAAACGATACAATAAGGGATTGCTGAATAGACAATAGCATAATTTCAAATTTTGAATCAAATCTGTGTTTCTCAGTTTTACTACCTAGGTATAAGCAACGTAAGCAGGATATGAAATATAAGTAAAACCTGTTCAGAAGGAAAAAACCAACTGACTTAGCGGAAAGATATAGATGAACCAGAGTGAAGAGACAAGAATTCCTTACAACAAATTGACGCTCACCAGAAACAACAACGATAATACGAGTACATTTAAGGTCAAAGAGAAGCTGGAGTACGACAGAAATTGATATTTTTCACAGCCTACTAGCTACTGAAATGTACTAAAAATTGACAATTTCTAAAAGCATTAAACATTTTTAAATGAAAGGAAAATTATCAGCGATTGTTGCTGTATATCTTCAAAACTAAATCTCACATTTAATGTATAAAAAAGTAGTCATTTCCGTCAAGTAAAAGAAACAATACATATGACAGCAACCCTTCAAGTTCTTCAGTACCAATTGTCAAGATCACAAAAAATTAAGACTGATTAAAATCTGTTAAAATTATGAAACATAATTTACTTGGCAGAAAATTAAAATCCGTTTTGTCAGTCTTCCTTTTTTGCGACCGCGCTAATATTAAAAAATTTTAAAGGCTCCAGTCAGATATCGTTATTTTTGACTTGAAATCACTACTCTTTTATACCATAAAATGTGAAATTGGGTTCTAAAGACTGTCAGCAAGATTCACTGGTACTTTTTCTTCTATTTCAAACTTTTCAATGGTTTTGGAAATTGTCAATCTCTAGTCCCTTGCAGTATCTAGTAGACTGTCAGAACAACTATTTCTGTCGTACTCCAGCTTCTCTTTCACCCTAGATATGTTACCGCCGTTGTTTCTTGTTAGAATTCATTTGCTGTAAGGAATTTTTACAATGCTGTCCCTTTACTCTAGTTCTTCTGTATATTTATGCTAAGGTAGTGTTTATATTTTATGGCCTGCTGGATTACTTATAGGCGGAAAAATTGAAAAACTCTGATTTCATTTGAAAATTTGAAATTGAATGAAAAGTACGAGAACTTATATGTGATTGAAGTTTCCTTAATTAATCAACTGATTTCTCGAAACACAAACATGATACAAATTTTACCGTCTAACCAAAGTTGACGCATTTCATGCTTAGTCACATGGCAAAGTCACAGCTTCCTAAGGTTAATAATCTCTGTGATATTCGATTTTTCCTGATATCCATTAATACCAAAATTGGTGCTTTGCATCTAAACTGTCCCATGTGTGATACATAAAGTCACAGTAGTATGACCAAGGAATCTAAATCTGGTGTTTCGTTTAAAAAACATAACTTTGATATATTACGCTTTTATTAGTGTGAGTCATTCTTTTTAAAATGTAGTCCATTTTGACATACATTCATATAGTTATTTTTCTGAGAAGAGATATCATTTGGTCACAAAGGCCCAGGCGTTGAGCTTTTCTCACCCTATCATATGAGGTGACACCAGTGACAGTTGTTGAGAAGTAATCGAGATTGAGATAAAGTTAAGAGATCTTGCATTGAGCTGTGAAGTAAAAATGTCAAAGTTACGTCCAGTTTGACTGCCTGGAGTTAAGGAAAAAGCGGCCATCGTACAATATTTACGAACCCTGAATGAAACCTCCTCACAACTTATCTGAAATGCACAATTTCCATAGAATATCATCCCAACAATACATCGTCATCGCCGTTGTTTTCCTTGACCGACATTGGTGCACTAGTGCGCCTCGTTTGCCGTTGGTATCACAACGTTTATCTAACCCATACCTGAACACAATCAGCACGTCATGTCGTCACAAATCCAGCGGAATATTGAGCAATCACGTCGTCCGCGTCTAGACAGAAACGCCGTTTCACAAATCGTCTGTACCACAGAGTTAACATCTATAGAGGGAGTGTAAACAACAAAATGCACAGGTCGCTGACCAGCCAACACGTAACGGCAATTTTGACAGCTTGAGGGCATTACCAGTGGCGTGCGACTTTATATTAAAATTGGATGTTCATTAATAGATTCAATTATTACTGTGATGTTACAAACTGATACCAATAGGTTGTATTAATATTTAGCTATACTTAGAGAGTTACTCTTATTATAATTTCATTGTAACAGTTGATAGTTTATTAATACCATGAAGTGTTTTTCAAAACATATCTAACAGTGTTCTGAAAGGTAGCCTGTAGCTGCATCGTGTTTTTACTTCAGCAATAAAATATAATAATTGCATTAGGTAATATCCAGTTCTATAAAATTCTCATAGAAAGATTTTCTGTAAGTAAATGTGGCATACATTTATGCATTTCACGTCCTCAAATAGTTTAAGAAATGGAATTTGGAAAATTCATGTTGATTGACATGAATGTAATGCGTGCACAAAACATACATTAAACAACCGTTATTATTCCTCAAACTGGACTGAAGTTACTTTTTTTCCCAGTTATCCCCATATATTACGCTACTGAAAACTAAAACAGAACCTACACCCATCTATGATAAGAAGTGTTCACCGATTCGTCGCTATTACAGCAAACTATGGATTTTTTATGTTGTCTCGTCGTGGAATTATGACAATATTGTTCATAAATAATTTAATTCACACCACAAGTAGTCACAAAGTCAGTCAAATATACACTAAAATCACAAAAATCTCGACACACGCAATAACCACAACTACAATGACAGCGACATGACAGCTTAAGGGCACGCCGATTGCAGATTCACGACATATTAGAAGTTATTGCGACATTCCGCTATGAAATTAACCATTTTTGGATTTCATTAAATCAATACAAATTATCTTCACGTTAATCAGTTACATTGCAAGTATATTGAAATGTATAGTTAAATACCCAGTTAAATACTTTGTGTTCAAACTGCGGAAACTGCCAGATTTTGAAGAAAGTGGAAGCGGACGAAGAAGAGTAGCAATAGCGCTATAGATGTTGGTTGGCCAATATTCAAATTAGGCTCCCTCTAGAGATGTTAACTCTGTGGTCTGTACACTGCACTTACCTTGTCTGCCCCATTTAGCACCACGGACGGCCATATCAGCCCGACATATCTGATCAGGGAAGTCCGAACAAAAGTCGTTGGTTTTAGCTACAAAATTTCTCGGGTCTAAATATAGTAGCAGCATATAGATATTGGGTAGCAGTACTTTGAAAAAGTATTGGTTCGCCATCTATCTACCAAAGCCGGTACCTGAGCGTTTAATTTGAGTATCCGAACACTGTTTATGTGACCCGTTTAAAAGCATCAGGTATAGAAACCTGCGGGTACGACAACAAACATACTCTTTTTTGTGGAACACTCATTTAACACTCCCGATATTCGGTTTATGCTAAAAAGCGACTTAACTCAATCAAAGATTAGCAATTTCATTCATTCATCCGAAACCAATCACAGACGACGTCGTTTCGCTTTTATTAAACCTCGTCAGTGTAATTTAGGTCTCAGAAGAATAAATGAAATGGACTAGTATCACGAGGTTAAGAACAATGATTTAATTGTTATAACCGCTTAGTGCATACAAAAATAAACGTACTGCTGCATTTCGTTACTTTATACATCATTTTGTTTTTTAGTAATTCCATTCTAAAGTTTAAAGAAAGGAATACAAATTCAACCAATCAGTACCAACCGCGCGAAGCATCAGCAGTGCGTTATTGCCAAGAACAGCTCCGACTCGCAGACGGGAACAGAAGACAAGATAGATGAGCCAGCCCGCGTACAGCTCCGGCATTTCGCGCGCCATCAGAATGCGGCAACACAGCACACATATCTGTCTTTTGATTGGCTGTTCGCCTTTAGGGCAGTGACGTCACTGCCCTAGGAGAATTCAATATTTTCCTTATTTTCACGGCTTTCCTATGCCCAAAAAAATCGGAGAAAAAAATGAGATGCTTTTTATGACGTACTCTATCATATGCAACCAAAAAGAAAATTCATGATACTAGTCCATTGCCTGTTAGTGCCGAGCTGGCAAAACTTGTACTAGTAGTAGCAACATATAGATATTGAGAAGCAGTACTTTGAAAAAGTATTGGTTCGCCATCTATCTACCAAAGCCTACTTTTTCAAAGTACTGCTTCCCAATATCTATATGTTGCTTCTACTAGTACGAGTTTTGCCAGCTAGGCACTATCTTTCAATTTCATTTATTCGTCTGAGACTTAAATCACACTGACGAGGCTTAATAAAAGCGAAACGACGTCGTGTGTGATTGGTTTCGGATGAATGAATGATATTGCTACTCTTTCCTCAGGTTTAAAGTCTGTATGTGCCGTCATTGGTAGTTATTTCGGAAATTTTGTTGTTTTGCGGCGAGGCAAAGACCAATAATGTAACCTGCTGAAATGTGAGGCATGCTTGTACAAAGCTAGGCCTTAATAGACGATATTGCTATGAAGACAACTGTAATCTCCTCAGACTGCTTTAAAGGCCTTAAGTCAGGATGAGATTACAACAAAACTGGCAAGAAGCTGTTTTTTATGACCAGCCTCCCGCACAGGCTGAAGGCCTAGCCTAGGTTCTGTAGAGGCGCTGCGAGAGGATAAGCATCTGTGCACGTTTGATTTGAAATGTTGCAGGTTGTAGCCGTCGGGAAACAAATTCCCCGGCAGCTCATTCCCTAGCGTCGACGTTCTCCAAAAGAAGGAATGCTTGAGGACACTGGTTCGGGGAGTAGGAACCTTGACCTGGTCAGAATGAGCTCGCTGAGCCTCTCTAGTGTTCCTCGTTCGGACGACCTTCGATGTTATTATTTGGGAGAGTTCACTCGAACATCTTCCGTGACAGAATCTGTAAAACAGGGATAAGTCAGCCACCCTTCTTCGATGTTCCAGATTCTGGAGGTCCTTTGTGAGGTTAGGCGTATCGATTAGTCTAATTGCTCTCCTTTGGATAGTGTCCCGAAGCTTTAGAGAGTACTTCAGAGAGCATCCCCACACAAAGGAGCAACGATGGTCGGATCTGTACCTTGTAGAGCAGCAGCAGTTGCTCTGGTGTATACAGCTTCTTACAGCGGAACAAAACTCTAAGCTTCTGGGAGCATTGGATCAGAACTAATGTTTGGATTTAGCAGGCGCCAGATCAATGTTGCCCTGGACGACTGGACCTACAAAAAACGGGCAAAATCCTAATTAGAGAGAGGAAACATCAGGCTAGCTGAAATATTCATAGTGTCGAATGGCTTTTGAATAAAGGCAGAAAGTCGCCCAACCTTCTAGTGGGGGTTCTCACTGGCCATTGCTGGCTGAATAGGCATACGAGGGCGCACCGGCAGAACCATCTGTCACTTGCTTGAATAGACATGTTTCACTTGAGAGTGGTAGGGGGTAAGGGTGGTGGGAGGATAGGTAGGGTTGAGTGGAAGATCAGTAAGCCAAATCGCTGTGGTTTGGATGTGCTGAACTCCGCCTTTTGAAATGTTCTTTTAGTATATTTGAGTAAAGTTTACTAGTGGTGACCAGAACCGCCAGTGCATAGAGGGTCCTTCAGCACCTCTTCTTACCCTAATTCCCAAGTCCAAGTACCATCGCAATGGTGATGACGGCCTTTGACCCTGCCCAACTTATATCTATAGGCTCAAGGGCTCTTGAACCCAGTATGACCTGCATGTGATACCCAATGGCATGTTATTGTTGATGTTGATTCCCCCCCTTGAGGGAAGATGAGTCGACTATTGGGTGACCCTCCATTTCCACAGTTGGTAAGCCAACGTGACACGTCTTTGTCAGTGTTGCTGCCTGAGTTTTCTGTACGTTAAACTGTACTTTATTTACTAATCCCCACTCGACAATTGTTTTGATATCTGTGAGGCATGTTGTTGTCGCCGACGTACCGTCTCCTGGACTGATAGTGACTTGCTTGTTTCCATGCACGATATTAATGTACTGTAATCTGCGAAGCTATAGATTGAATTGGATGTTATTTTCAGCAGCTCGTTGATGTACAGCAGAAATAGTATAGGGGATAGAACAAATCCCTGAGGAACACCGTCGTTTATTGAAAATACGACTGATGACTAGCCTTCGACTACAACAAAGATCTGTCGTTCAAGAAGCTATTCAGCCACTGGCGCAGGTCAGGTGGTAGTCTATAAGCAGCAAGTTTGACCAGAAGTCCCTCATGCCACACTCTGTCGAAGGCTTTCGATACGTCAAGTGCAACAACACAGAATTCGCCATGATTTTCAATTGCTCTATTCCACAAATGTCTGACGTAGGCCAAGAGGTCACCCGTAGACCTATGCTTACGGAAGCCATACTGGTGAAGATCTATGATGTCATTGTTGTCCAGGTATTCCAGGAGCTGTGTGTCAATGACAGTCTCCATAACCTTAGACACGATGCTGAGAAGAGTGACAGGTCTATAATCAGTAGGATCAGTTTTTTTGCCTTTCTTAGGAATTGTTTGTACGTAGCCAATCTTCCGTGCAGCGGGAAACACGCCTATACCATAGTTTGAAGAGCTTACAAAGAATAGTCCCGAATAAATTTCGCAATAGAATAGTACTCATTTGACTCCAGCGTAGTCACCGAATGTCTTTATAGCCGTCATTTAGGTAGAAAAAAGGAATGAAATGATCACATAAGTAGAATGGACGAAAAAAGGCTAGTTAGAATTGCACGCGACACGTCTCCATCAGGACATTACGGCCTATAAAGGCCGGAGTTCCTCAGGGTTCGGTCCTTGGGCCAATCCTTTATTCACTTTTTATACACGATGTCTCTTGCCCCCGCAACTGTGAAGTCTATCTCTACGCTGACGACACTGCGATTGTAGCTCAGTCGCGGACTGGAAATCTAGTCCGCGATGAGGTGCAGCTCGCGGTGGATAAGTGTTAGAGTGGGCGGATCGGTGGCTCATCAAAATTAATCATTCGAAAACGCAGGCTACATATTGTACCAAGAAACGTCGTGGGGCCCCGTTAGAGGTCTCAGTGAATGGTGCTAGGATTCCATGGGAAAATTCTGCCAAGTATCTAGGAATTACCTTCAACAAGGGCATGACTTGGCAGAAACACACTCAAGCGTTAAAAACAAAATTCGAAATTACGTTTCGTCAACTCTACCCTATGTTATGTAGAACTTCAAAATTGAGTTTGGTAAATAAAATTCGACTTTACAAGATGATTATTAGATCAGCAATTACCTACGCATGTGCGGCTTGGTGTTTCCTCGCCAAGACGCACATGCGAAACCTGCAGATTCTGCAGAGCAGGACATTGCGTACAATAACTAAAGCCCCATGGTGTGTTTCTAACGAAACCCTTCACAGGGACCTTGACATCCCTTACTTGAGGGATAACATTAAACAACAGGCGCAACGACGTTATAGTCAAGCGGAATCCCACAGCAACCCTCTGTTGCGCGAGTCAGTGGACTACACAGTCGAGCAAGTTCGCAAGCACACAAGGCCGCGGCTCGCACTGTGATCAAAATCAAATCGTGCAATTTTGGAAACAACTAAATGTTTGCCCTTTTAGATACCGAACCTCAAAATTAACCCTTTTGGTTAAACCCAAAAATTACCGAACTCAAATCGACTATGTCAATAAGCTATACCCTCCAACCGACACACTTCCTCCTCTTTGCTCTTCTCCTTCCTTCCTCTCTTTTTCTTCCCTTACTTCTCCATGACTTTGTCTGGTCTCTGGGTAACCAGACCTGACAGACCGATCGACCGACAAGACTGCAACTAAGAGCAAAGGTCCTCCGGACCGCTCTGACTAACAATGACGAATAGTAGTCTCCATCAGGTCGCAGAAGTCCAGGACGTCCGCGGAAACGATGGAGCGACAACCTAGCAGCGTAGGCAGAGATACGAAGGATAGGTGATTTGCCTAAACTAAAGAAGGAAGAAGAAGAAGAAGATTTTTGGAGGCCACTATTGTCCCCGTGTAGAGCAGCCGTTAGGGCTAAGTACAAACCTGCAGGAGAAATATAATCTTAAACCTAGCAAAGCCAGTCCTTAATTACTTGGCGAGCTTTAACCTTTAAAGCGAACCGAAGTAAATGAACACATCACAGCTTGACGGTAAACAGAGGTGAGTGTTAATTTAACGTTTAACACTTCGTTAGAGGGGGCATCGAGGAATAAGGAAGCGGAAAGGGTGAAGGTTAACCTGAAGGATCAATCAAAACGTACGCGGCGGTAGGGTGGCAGCCCAATAACATAAATTAAACATGAGGACACGTAGGGCGCGGGAGCGTGTGGACTTAGATATATTTATACAGGGTGTTTTACTATCATGCTTACATCCGCATGTGGAGATCTTAATCTAAATTCGGGCTACGATTTACTTTAGGGTACAGCCGCTAGGTGGCACCCCTATATGTCAATCGAAAGGGCTCGAGGTGAGGAGCAATAATGTCCCTGGGCACAACACCCGGAAACGAAAGACAAAAAAGTTATGGAGAAAACAATTTCCCATGTTAAGTGTATGGGAATTTTTCGAAAATTTAGGGTACAGCCGCTAGGTGGCGCCCCTATATGTCAATCGAAAGGGCTCGAGGTGGCGAGCAATAATGTCCATGGGCACAATACCCGGAAATGAAAGACAAAAAAGTTATGGAGGAAACAATTTCCCATGTTAAGTCTATGGGAACTTTTCTTCCACGTACGTTAGGTTAGGTTAGGAGTAGTCAGCTTTATGACTGTTTGTTGCATATGCTAATAGATGGCGCGACTGCTGACTCCGCCTCGCATTTTGATTGGTTGGAGGAATCGAAACAAGAGACGCCATTTCGCGTTTTCCCTCAGTTTTCATCTAGACTTTGTGTGTGTGTTTGTTTTTAAATTGTACATATTTCATTTTCGTTTGTAGATGGATATGAATTAATAAATAAAATAAACATGTTCCTTTTGATTCCAGTGACTTTTAATGAGAAAATGTTTTTTTCGAAAAATTCCCAAATTGTTTCCTGCATAACTCTTTTGTCTTTCGTTTCCGGGTGTTGTGCCCATAGACATTATTACTCCCTACCTCCAGCCCTTTCGATTGACATATAGGGGCGCCACCTAGCGGCTGTACACTAAATTTTCGAAAAATTCGCATACACAACATGGGAAATTGTTTTCTCCATAACTTTTTTGTCTTTCTTTACCGGGTGTTGTGCCCAGGGACATTATTGCTCCCCACCTAGAGCCCTTTCGATTGACATATAGGGGCGTCACCTAGCGGCTGTACCCTAAAGTAAATCCTTACCTAAATTCGTACCAAAAAATGTCGGCGGCCGACGGGACTCGAACCCACGATCTCCAGATTTGTACTCCGGCGCTGTCACCAGTTGGGCTATGGCCGAACCGTCAGCTCAACTTCGAAAGCACCGCTGGTACTACGCGGGAACGGGCCTGAGTCCGCTGACGACTCTCGCGTCATCTCCTGGTACCACCAGCGGCCCGCATCTGTGACATCGAGTGATCTGTCGGACAGGTATTGGATCTCCGGTCGCGTCGATCTAGATGTCACTCGTCCGGGCTGCCACAGATCCTCTGTGTAGGGGGGGGGGTGTTGAATTGTTTTTACTGTCATGCTTACATCCGCATGAAGGCTTTACTGCCACGAGATTTTCCAAGTTGTTTGAACTTCTGTAATTGGTATACGCGAAAACTTGTAGAAAATCCTTGGTTTGATACAAAAGTTCTTTTCACGGAAGAAGCAAACTTCTCTAGGAATAGCATACAAAATTTTCACAACAACTATTTGTGGGTGGAAGAAAACCCCCATACCATCACAGAAACGAACTAAAGGGTTTTTCAATAAGGACGGGTCGATGTTGGCAGTCTGCGGCGGCCATGAAGTTTTGACAGCGTATGTCAAATTTGGTTGTTTATCATCAGTCACTGACGCCAAATCACCATGACAGGTTACACAATTGAGCAGCGAGTACAAATGGTAAAACTTTATTATCAAAATGGGTGTTCACTAGTGCAGACCATGCGCGCGTTACGCCCATTTTACGGAAGACGCGGGGGTCCTTCAAAGTCGACTTTGCAACGTTTGGTGTGGAAATTCGAGACGACTGGTTCAGCTAACAATCAGCCTTACGTCAAAGGAGTTCCAGATCAGCCGAGAACATTGCCGCTGTCCGTGAAAGTGTCCAAGAGAACCCAAGGAAGTCAATTCCTCGCCGTTCACAAGAACTCGGCCTTTCGCAGACTTCAACCTGGAGAATTTTGCGCCAGGACTTGGGCCTACATCCATACAAGATCCAACTTACCCAGGAGCTCAAACATGATGACCATAGACAACGTCGTGTGTTCGCTGACTGGGCTTCGGAGCGTTTGGAAGAAGACCCCAATTTCGGCCGAAAAATCATCTTTAGTGACGAGGCGCATTTTTGGATGAATGGCTATGTTAACAAGCAGAATTGCCGTATATGGGACAACGCTAATACTCACGAGATTCACCAGGCAAAATGCATCCACAGAAAGTTACTGCTTGGTGCGGATTCTGGGCCGGCGGCGTTATTGGTCCGTACTTTTTTGAAAACGGCGTTGGTGAAGCCATTACCATTACCGGCGAGGGCTACAGAAGGATGCTAATGGATTTCTTTTATCCCAAGTTAAACAACATGGAGGTGAACGACATGTGGTTTCAGCAGGATGGCGCTACCTGCCACACAGCGGACGCCACGTTGGTCCTTCTGCACGAACGATTTGGGGGTACGGTTATCTCTCGCAGAGGTGACGAATGAATAAGCCGGATTCTATTGCTGCCCTTAAGGTGAACATAATCCAGTCCATGGCTCGAATTCAGCCGGATTTATGCAGCAGAGTGATTGAAAATTGGACCACTCGGATCCGTGCCAACGTGAGAAGCCGCGGAGGACATTTGAACGATGTGATATTCCACACCTAATGGCATACATGGGCCTTCCAAATAAAAACACAGCTTGTTTTATTTCATTTTAACATCAACCCGTCCTTATTGAAAAACCCTTTATCTTAGCTACTATATTAAAGTAGCTATAAAAATATCTTAAATTGCTGTTACCGTTAATTTTGCTTTTTCTATAAATAAACTTGGCAACATCGAACATTTTTGTCCGCATTCCTTTTGTAGCTTCAGATCCGCTGGTCAGATAATGTGTACGTTCTCTGTCACTCGCATTGACCGGCGATGGCTTTAAGAATCCTCAAGTGTTGTTTTTCCTCAAGCGTCTGTTGTCCTCATCCTGACCTGGCAACTACTTGTTACGCCGTAAAGCCACGACGAGCTGGTTGCCCGCTTTACTCTCTTCTTCCTGTTATTTTCCGATTTACGGCCTGTTGTTAGTCGGGCCGGGCCGGGACCCGTGGCTTATTAAAGAAATCCCGTTTATGGGAAGCTTCATTGATGTTTTCCATTCAATGCCCAATAACAGTGATGCTTGCTCATTTCATTTACCGCGCCACTATTAGAAAAATTGCAGAGAGGCATTCTATTTGCAGTCAATTACAAGGGGGTTTGAGAAGTCCGTGACTTTCATAATTTCCATTAACTGTCATCTGTCAAAATGCGTTATTTAGGTCCGCATTCATAGTCGTTTCTCAGATATCCCTTAAGTATTACTCAAGGGATACTTGAGGGTATCTGTAGAGTGGGGAGGGTGAGTGGTCCCACTGCACTTAGGCCACAACTGGCCCATTGTTCATCCTTCCAGGGAGTTGTTTCCTCAGGTCATCGTCCATCCTGCCAATTGTAGGAAGGTGAACAAGTCGCTAGGGAACATCTCCCTTATGTGGGCAGGTGTAGGCCAAGACTCGCCGAACGCACACTCTCTAATAGAAGATAACTGGGCATTCACATAGGACGTGTTCCACAGTTTCGTCTTCGTTTTCACACATTCTACACATCGGTGTGTCACTTAACCCCATAGTGTGGAGGTGTTTCCTGAGTTGACAATGGCCAGTTAGGAATCCTACTATGAGACGGAGGTTTGACCTGGTCATCGCCAAATACTTCTTGGATATTGCCATGTCAAAACCTGCAAGGATTTCCTTGGCAAATCGACATCCTTGTAGTTCTTCCCATCATTTTACCATTTGGGCATGGGAGTGTTTTTTGGCTATTTCCGAAATTGTGGTTGTCGACATTCCAGAAAGGTCACATGGTCCTAAAATTCTTTGGTCAGCGGCCTTCCTGGCTAGACCATCCGCTATACGGTTGCCTTTGCTGTTGGTGTGCCCTTTAACCCACCTCAGGACGATACTGTTTTTGTCCTAAGCATGGGCTAAAGATTGGTGGCATTCCATTGCTAGCCCTGAGGTGATGCAAGGTCTTTTCAGGGTTAGAAGTGCTTGTCTGCTATCAGTGCAGATTGCTACAGTTTTGTCAGATACATCTCTTCTGGGTAGTTCATTTGCAGCTATCGATATGCCAGCAAGTTCCGTTTGAACGATACTGGCGTGTTTGCCTTACCCATAGACCACTTTGTTCTTAGGTTTAGAGACCTGGAGTATACACCACACCCAGTGCCTTCCCTTGTTTTGGAGCCATCTGTGTATATGCAAATTGCATTTGTCACTTGTGATACTTGAGGGCTACTCAAGGGACACTATGGTCAATACTGCCGCTTCATGCAGCTAGATATTTTGTAGGGAATCCAATAAAATGGAACCAAGAAGTAGCCAAAAGTCGCCTATGTGCGTGCCACTACGTGTGTTTTGCACCACCAAAAGTGGCCAATCGCCCAACTACGTTTTTTGGTCGCAAACTCGGTTTTGAAATCGCCACTTTGGCGGAAAATCACCACACCTGGCAACCCTGATTTGCGTATTCTAAAGAATAGGAGTGCGAGGTATCGGCATTCTAAATCCTGGCTTGCCAATCGTGTATACGATTCTTTGATTAGGTACATGTATATCTGTGAGGTCAATTATTGTTTGGGATCTCTCAATTATCAGGGTGAGAAAACTTTATAATTCGAAAAATAATATTATCCTATAGTTTTGTTAAAAAAAATGCATCGTAAAAGTGACACCATAAAGGCCAGTAGATAAAAGAAAGCTAAAACCAGACTCTGGTAATAAATCACCACCCGACCGATATTGTCTTCTAAAGAGACTTAAAGAGCATCATAAGAACATGGGCGTACTTTATCATTTCAAGATGTTCGCCAGACTGAAATAAGGTCCAGTATCGCATGTAATGTTTGGGGCTGCTACCAACTTGAAAGTACGTCCTTTCTTGTCGAACAGTACTCTAAACATTCTAAATAGTATACGTACAGTAAAAAGGTGTTGTTAGTTGTTTTGTGATTGTTCATAGGTGAGTTTATCTCACAGAGTACCCAATTCTACCATTTGTATCCTTATTTATTGATATATTTATTTATTTTCTTAATTTATTTGAGACCTTGTTCACTAAACTACTTTCAGAGCTTCATACACACATTTATATCATTAATGTTTTGATAATCCAATTCTTGAACGTCTGTGATATAAAATAGATAACAATCTCGAAGTACGTCGCGAGTTGACCCTTCGTGTTGAACTAGAACAAAGTAGTAGATACTTTGCGAGTTGAGCCCTAGTATCTTGCGAGTTGGCTTCACAGTTACCATGATAATTCTCCGCCTAGTGATTGGAGCTCTTGGAGAGGCATTTCGCGAGTTGACCCTTAATAATACCAAAGACCCAAGAGCTGCTCGAGTTTTGTTATATGCTTTTCGTATAATTACACAGTATTATTATTTCATCTATTCTTTTGGAGAGGTATTTTGCGAGTTGATTTTATCTGTTTGGCGTTAAAGGATATATTTGCTGTGTAATCTATTTCTATTTGTGTGTTTATTTATTAAAATAATTACTTACCTGCCTGTTTCATGAATCACGCTAGTATAAAATAACGTTCTTTAATTAAATATATGATAACTTACTTTTCAAATTTATGCTTTTTCAATGAATTGGTATGTTTTTATTTCATTTCCAGATGTGTCATCTCGAGCGCGTGCCCTGATACAGACCCCAACTTTTTATTTTTTATATAACTGAGCAGACCGCGCAGGCAGAGCCTAAATACCAGATTACCGCGGCTGCTGTGAAAGGGTTATGTTAGGGGAAGTTAACGCGAGATTTGAATGGGCCAATACTCGCAGGCCCAATAAATACATCTTCTGGCAGTCCATTCCAAGCCTTGGACACCCTGGGAATAAATGTGCGGTTGTACCGCTTAGTTCTTGATGTATGAAGAACGACCGTCTTAGGATGAGATACAGCGGTCGCACGGGTACATCTGATAGGAGCACTGAGCGGCGGAACGATAGAGGATAGCTCAGAGGAGCAGATTCCGTTGGAATATCGGTAGAAGAGTGAGAGGTCACCAACAACACGCCGGTGAGAAAGTGACTGAAGGTGGCGCGTTAAGGCCGGATCGCCAATTAGTCGAATTGCCCTTCTCTGGACGGAATCTAGTATAGATAGGGTAGTAGGGGCAGCAGCTCCCTAGACATGAGAGCAATACTCCAGGCAAGGTCTTATCTGGGCTTTATATAGCGTGAGGAGGTTACATGGTGAGAAATACTTTCTGGCTCTAAATAGGTACCCAAGCTTTTTACCAGCAGCTGTTGCAATTGACGCGACGTGTTCGTGCCAGATCAGATTTTCTGTAATGTTAACTCCTAACAGCTTGAAGGAGTGACTCCTTGGCAGGGCCCGGTTGTTCATTAGAACCTGGTGTAGGCTTGAATACTTCTTGTTTAATAGCGTATACACAGGGTCAAAAATGGCTATAGCCAGAGTCTTGAATTGAACAATCGAGAGTCTATTGAGACGCTGATAAAAGCGCCACCAATACAAAAGTATGCAAACTACAGTTTATAAATCAACTGACGTTCATTCGTTTCTGGAGTGAGACCGATGTTGTTTTGAGCATCGACTAAATTTGTAGTCGGTGGTTTTGGGTGATTTATTCATATACAAAAGGTAAAAACTACTAAAATTTAAATAAATCGCGGTAAATAAATAAATAAATTTGGATTGCTAGCTGAAGGAGTGACTTCTTGGCAGAGCCTGGTTGTTCGTTAGAACCTGTTGTTGGCTGGGCACTTCTTGTTTGATAGCGTACAATACTGGGTCTTGGAGGCATTAAATTTAACCATATTCTTAAGCCCCCAAGCGGTAATGGTATCGAGGTCCTTTGAATATGGATGTTAAATTAGGTAGTTCTAGTAAATTATTCCTTAAAAATGTCATTGTGTTTCTACTTAGCTTATTCTGGTCATTTATACCGGGTGTCCCAGAATTTCCTTGACACGTGATATTTTCGTAACGAAAAACGGTTCAAGCAAGAACTGAGTGGTACTTTTGAAGGTACTATAGGGTCTATCCATACCATGTATTCAAAACATTTTTTTTTGTACGTCAACCCCTAAAACTCACCCCTAACTTTTTTTTCAAACACCACCCCATAGGTTTTCCTACATAAATGATATCCCCATTTTATTTAAAATCTTGTGGTACCTTTAATTTTATATGCAAACTTATTTTTTCCGTAAAACCATAAGCATAAGACAAATGAAATTATAATTTGTTTGACGCGTGATATTTTTGTAACAAAAATGGATAAAAAAGAAAAGTAAGTGGGTGTTTCAAGGGTAGTGAATGACCTATCATTCCTAGCTTATGAATCATTTTTTTCTTGCTTAAACCCCTGGAAGCCACCCCTAGCCTGTTCTTTCAAATTTCAATCCACAATTTTGCCTGGAAAATTGAATTCGTTACTTGAATTTAATTATCGTAGTGCGTTACTTTTTATGCCCCTACTGCAATTTATCGTTAATTTTTTTCGTTTAATCCATGAAATCGTAAGCATAAATTAATTAAAACACATGTATGGAAAATATTTTTTTATTATCATGAATCAACTAATAAAAAAATGTGACAACAAAACTAAGTGCAAAAACGTGAAAAAGTTTTATGGTTATATCGGACCGCGCCAACCCCGTGTGCAGGTTGCGCCCCGCACACGGACGCCAAAATTAACGATAAATTGCAGTAGGGGCATAAAAAGTAAGGCACTACGATAACTAAATTCAAGTAAAGAATTTATTTTTCCAGGCAAAATTGTGGATTGAAATTTGAAAGAACTAGCTAGGGCTGGATTCCAGGGGTTTAAGTAAGAAAAAAATGATTCATAAGCAAGAACTGATAGGTCATTCACTACCCCTGAAAAACCCACTTACTTTTCTTTTTTATCCGTTTTTGTTACAAAAATATCAGGCGTCAAACAAATTATCATTTCATTTGTCTTATGCTTATGATTTTACGGAAAAAATAAGTTTGCATATAAAATTAAAGGTACCACAAGATTTCAAATAAAATGGGGATATCAGTTATGTAGGAAAACCTATGGGGTGCTATTTGAAAAAAAAAGTTGGGGGTAAGTTTTAGGGGTTGATGTACAAAAAAAAATGTTTTGAATGCATGGTATGGTAGACCCTATAGTACCTTCAAAAGTACCACTCAGTTTTTGCTTGAACCGTTTTTCATTACGAAAATATCACGTGTCAAGGAAATTCTGGGACACCCAGTATATTGATTGAATTACTATCTTATTAAAGGCTTTAAATCACGCCCAGAATAATCATTTAATCATTTTTTTAATCTGCTATACGAGGTTTGAACCTTTTCCATTTTTACTGTACAATTGAAAGATGAATTTCCGGAATTCTGCGACGCAACGTTCGTCGTTCACGTTTAAAGCTGTCGAAATTAGCGGCACATCCATGCGCCACGTTGCAGCTATTAATAATTACATAAACGTATCGCCGATGCTAAAATCGGACGAGGCCGCGGATTTTTTATAGTGCCGTCTGAAATTGGGCCAGCAGATATAACAAACGTGTGTGTGTGCGCGCCTATCAAGTGCGTTATCCTTATCGCGTCACTCTCATTCATATCTCGGAAAATTATTATTATTGCTTTTATTATATGGGCGAAGTACAAGGGGAAATGGGTACGTTGTGAAACCGACGTCTGTGGTGGAAAGATTCATGGAATTTTCCGTTTGCTCTATTCCAGTGCAGTCAAACTACAGGGGTCTTTTATTACCCTTGTTCCCCAGTCAAAAATCCTCAGGAAAGTTGTGTAACGATTCAATCGTTTCGAAAATTCTTTCTAAATTGTTTACCTAGCTGTCATACATAAATAGCTTATATACAGGGTGGGCCAATAGTGCGTGGACGGAGGATTGTGGGCTTACTAAAAAATATTTCAAAAACCTGTCACTTGATCATGGTAGGGACCCTTAAGGGCTATAATGTAAAAATATTTTCACTCAAATTTTGACGTTTATACAGGGTAATTCATATCAAACTTACATTTTTTTTAATGGAAGCCCCTATATATTATTGTATATTTGGATTCCTTGGTTAATTCTAGTTTGACTTTATGTATCACACATGGAACTTTAGATGAACCGTTTAGGCGCAAATCACCATCTTTGGTATAAGTAGGTATCAGAAAAAAATTGAATATCGCAGCTATTAGAAGGCCGTGACTTTGCGGTATGACTAAGCCACCTTAGGTCAGAGGGCTAAATTTGAATTCTTTTTGCACTTGGAGAAACCAGTAGATTAATTAAGGAAACTTCAATCATAGATAACGTGATTTTTTCAAATAGGAATGCCTATTTTGGTTTAAAAAATCAAATGTAAAATTTGATTACCTTTCTAATGATATAGCATTCTTCATATCAATCTTTTTTTGCTTTTCATTTTATTTCAAATTTTCTGTCAAATCGGCGTTTTTCAATTTTCCTGCGTGCAAGCAACCTGGCAGGCCATGAAAAATAAACAAAAGCTCGTTAATATGGAAAAAACCAACTAACTTAGTAGAAAGATACAAACTAACTAGAGCAACGAGGCAAGATTATGCAAATTCCTTACAACATATTAGCTCTAACCGGATACAACAGCCGCAAGATATCTAATGCCAATGAGTAGCTGGCGTATGGCAGAAGTGTTTGTTTTTCACAGCATACTAGCTATTGATGTCTACTAGAGCTTGACAACCTTCCAAAATTATTAAAAATTTTGAAACAAAAGGAAAACATCTTTAAAATGAAATTTCACATTTAATGGGATAAAAAAATTAGTCATTTCCGTTTAGTTAAGTCAAAAGTGAAGATATCTCCAACTGGAGCATCCTGAACATCTATTGAAATAATGCTAGAATTTTTTAATTACACTATGTTGTAATTGTGTTTATTTCATGTAGTTTTCTGCAAACTAAATTATATTTTACAATTCAAACAGACTGCAAATCAAGTTTCACTTTCCGCGATTTTGCTAATAAGTAGAAGTACCTACTGAAGAATTTGAGGGTTCCAGTCAGAGGTATCATTACTTTTGACTTACGGAAATGGCTACTTTTTTATAGCATTAAATATGAAAATTTATTCAAAAGACATAGATATTCTACTGCCAGCAACAATCAGTAGTAGTTTTCCTTTGATTAAATATCTTTTACTGACTTTGGAAATCGGCTAATAGCTAGTAGGCTGTGAAAAATGAGCGTTCTTGTTACCGCTATTGTTTCTGGTTAGAGCTAATATGTTGTAAGGAATTTTCATAATCTTGCCTCGTTGCTCTAGTTAGCTTGCATCTTTCTACTAAGTTAGTTGGTTTCTTCCATATTAACGAGCTTTTGTTTATTTTTCATGGCCTGCTAGGTTGCTTGCATGCAGCAAAATTGAAAAACACCGATTTGACTGAAAATTTGAAATACAATGAAAACTAAAAAAGATTGATATCGAGAATGCTATATCGTTAGAAAGGTAATTAAATTTTACATTTGATTCTTTAAACCAAAATAGGCATTCCTATTTCAAAAAATCAAGTTATCTGTGATTGAAGTTTCCTTAATTAATCTACTGATTTCTCCAAGTGCAAAAAGAATTCAAATTTACCTCTCTGACCTAAGGTGACGCATTTCATGCTTAGTCGTACCGCAAAGTCAGGGCCTTCTAGGTTTTATAATCGCTGCGATATTCAATTTTTTTCTGATACCTACTTATACCAAAAATGGTGATTTGCGTCTAAACGGTTCATTTAAAGTTCCATGTGTGATACATAAGGTCACACTAGAATTGACCAAGGAATCCAAATATGCAATAATATATAGGAGGTTCCATTCAAAAAAATATAACTTTGATATGAATCACCCTGTATAAACGTCAAAATTTAAGTGAAAATATTTTTACGTTATAGCCCTCAAGGGTCTCTACCATGATCAAGTGACAGATTTTTGAAATATTTTTCAGTAAGCCCACAATCCTCCGTCCACGCACTATTGGCCCAGCCTGTATGTTCCATTTTCAGCTATTTCTTCATAATTTATAGTAATGTTTCTATACTTGTTCGACCTTTTTTATTTCTTCCTCTGTGCCAGTGTTTCTCTTAGTTCTTTTTTCGAGCTTTCCTAAACAGTAGGGGGCTATTATCTCTGTTCCTGACTTTGAATTTTGTAAGACAACAACGTAAGACTCGTCTCTTTCCTGATTATAACTTAGCTAGACACGAAAATGAGCCTGTAAAGTGAACTAATTTATGTGTAAGAAAGTAGAACATGATCAGGAACCTTTTAAACCCCAACCATCCCAATTTTACCCCCGCCCAAACAAAGTAGAAAATTATCATGAACCCCGAAAACTCCTAAAAACGAAGTTTGAGGAATATTTGAAATTTTTTGTTTCTTGCTGAGTACCAATAATTATTGCAGAATTACCTACTGCGGTTACTGAGATTACGAGGCTAGAAAAACGCCAACAGAAAGACATACATACAGACCGACAGACAGATTGACCGACGGAAATAGGGGATGCGGATTTTTGTTTTGCAGACATCATAAAACGCCCAAAAAGCTTATTATCTCAAAATCAAAAATTTTCGCCAACACAACACTCTCCTCTCTTATCGGTGTGGGAAGCAAAAGCATAGGATAGTATAGAAAAAATAATTTTTCACTTTTTAATTTGATGCCATATAAAAACAGCAGAATATGATTATAATTATTTTTAAGTATATTATTTAAGATCTCAATATTTTGCAACAGAAAAACTTGATCTTTAGGCTTAGTTCAGATGACGCGCGTGTGACGCGCGTCGACGTGGCGCACGTTTGTTGCGTCTGTGTTCAGATGACACGCGTAGGACTTCGTACAACTTTTATATAGAGTGAGACTAGGCAATCGACTGTCAGTTTATTTGTTGTTATTAACGAGAATGGATGTAGGAGAAGCTGTTTGTGTTTCGTTAACATATAGACGAAGGAAACGACGTAGGAGGGAAAGGACACACTGAGTTCCCCCAATTTTAACGAATAAACTTTCTACAAGTTTATACTTTACACTGTATCCCAGCCTGCAAAATCACGGACCTAAATTTTTATCATTGGATTTGCAAAACATTAGGACCAGTTCCTCCTAGGCGCTCTTTTTTGCCGTCTTATTTGAATATAATTTGGAATGCATGTCCCAAATTGTAGGCCTCTTCTCAATTTCATCAATGAAAACATCTGTGTTGAATTCTCCTGTTTCCATTCCAATAGAATATATGAGAAATAAATTTTTGCAAAGAAATACCAGATATGTCGACTGAACGCTAGAAAAGACGCTTGCCAACTGAACAGGCAATGGGAACGTCTAGTATTTCAATACGCGCGTCGCCGCTGACCTACGCGCGCATTGAGATTCTCTGAGTCTAGTGGCGTCGTACGCGCGTCCATGTGAACAGCTTAAATTAATTATGTGTATTTTCAAAACGAGCGTCAAGCTAACGCGCGTCGGACGCGCGTCATCTGAATTAAGCCTTAACAATATTTAGCTAAGATGAGGTGTAACAGCAATCCGATTAGTTAAGTGTAAGAATAACTGAGCTAAACTTTTGAGTAGCAGTGTATTACACAAAAAGCTCGATCAACGTAACAAGTGACACGACGAGAAGCCGACAGAGGCAAGAGTATCAAATTCTAACGACATCTACCGGGAGTATACATTATATTCCCCGAGACAGAAATCGTGAGAAGGAAGAAGCACCTCATTGTAACTGATTGCATCAACGTGCGATACCCCGATTTATAAGGCTTACGATTGTAGCTTGTTAGCTGCATCACCTTCGGAAGACGGGCAGCTACGAGACTTTCAAATCGCTGCGACTTAGCTTCAGATCTTTTATACATGGACCAACTAAAATTTTCACGTTTCATCCACTACCAAAAGTCCAAGCTTGTCAATAATAATAAGAATAATAATAATAACGAACAAACTAATCGAAAACACAGACCCCTATTACAATTACAATCTGACATCAGAAGTTGTGTTCAATCTAAACTAATTAGTTAATTGTTTATTAATATATTTTTCTGTATTCTTTATTTGCCAAATTCTAATTTATGTATTAATTTCAACGATGCCATAACATCTTATCCACTGTGATATTTGTGGTTAAGTGTAAGAGTAGCTATTAGCTAAACTTCGCCGCAGATGTCCACACTTTATATGTAGTACCCATTGTACTTTTGGCATAAAGACGAGTTATATTATATTATATTAGTACTCGAAAACGATCGATACAAACTATACTGGAACGTTGAAATACATACAGACAAGACAGCCAATAGACCAGATATAGTTTTCCAGTCAAAGGCCGACAAAATTACGTATTTGATAGATATTGCCATTCCTAATCATGTGAATATCCAAAATAACTACGCTGGGAAGGCATCTAAATACACGGACCTTGCCATGGAAATAAAACGATTTTGGAAACAGGACAAAGTCACAATTGTCCCCCTCATTATGTCGGTGTCAGGCCTTACACCAAACACATTTACACTACACGTTCAACAGTTGGGCCTGGACAAAAAGTTACACAAAATATTCCAAAAGTCTGTAATCTTGAAGACCTGTAATATTGTGCAATCCTACCTAAATCAATAATAGTTCGGGTGTTGACTTGGCACAGCCCGTCAACACTTGATGCTACCGCAGTTATGCGAGATAAACTTCAAAAGTCTGATGAATAATAATAATAATAATAAGTATATTCCTAGCACTCAACCAAAACAACAATGGATTGGTATTGAGGCACGTAGAAGCCTTAAGATTTCAGGTCTGGATTCACATACAGAGCAAAACGCATATAGACAGCTCTCACGCGAGATCCAAAGATTATGCCGAAAAGATAAGAACTCTTATCTACAGCAATTGTGCAGGGAAATAGAGATGCATGCCAATACTAAACATCCGAAAGCAATGTTTTTTAAGGTCAAATGGGGGGATTTTAAACCCAAATCTTGGGCTGTTAAAAATCCTGAGGAAGAGCTAATTACCAACTTGCATGAGGTTATTGAGGTATGGCGAAATTATTGCGAAAATCTGTACCCTGAGGATGGCCTTCAGGCCCTCTCATTGGCTTTTGAACACGAACCGGATATTCCTTTGTCTGAAGTGGAACATGCTTTCAACAAGTTAAAAACTAATAAAGCTACAGGCATTGATGCTATGTCTGCCGAAACGTTAAAATACTTGGGTGACGACGGCATCATCTCTCTTTTACATAATAATTGTAATATAGTGTCTGTCTTTTGTTCCACTTCATAAAAAGGGATCTCCAACAAGTCCAGACAATTATCGCCTACTTTCGTTAATCTCTCATGTAAGTAAGGTTCTGCTATAGATTTTACAATCTCGTTTGGAGGGTTTTATTGGCTGGCAAATTTCTCAGGCGCAGGCAGGTTTCGTGAAAGGACGCGGCACGCGTGAACAGATTTTAAACTTAAGACAAATTATTGAAAAAGCCAGAGAGCATTATTTTCCAGTGTTTATCTGCTCTGTGGACTATTTTAAGGCGTTTGATAACGTGAAGTGGCCTAAACTGTGAGAAATCCTCATCTCTATAGGAGTTCCTTATCACCTGGTGTTTCTCATACAGCAACTCTACAAGTCTAATAGGGTACTCGCAGAGGTCGTGAAATCGTCTCGGGAGTATACATAGCGTAAAGAAAACCATATCAAGAAGCAGTAGGAAACAAAATACATGATTTTACTGACGGCCAAAAAAAGATATTTGCAAAAGAAAATAAGGATATATTCAAATTTTTCCACGTGACACAAGGGCTGACGTCACAGGTATCTTATCGATATCGACAATCGATACTGCTACAGCGCAGGTCAGTGAGATTGAACTGCAAACTAGAGATGATCTGAATTCTTTAACAATGCGACTCAATTTATTGATACTTAAACATATTTGAAACAGGCAATTAATCCACTAGCATTTTCGTTGCAATACATTTTTATATGTGATAGGTATCACAGTTCATCCTGTTTGTGACCGAGATTCGCAACTAATCGAAGCCATCATTTTATTTCGGCGTATCCCATTATGAATGAATCCAAAGATAGAATCTAATTCAAGCCCATCCCTACAAAGTGAGAGTAATCTAGCCCAACTTTTATTCTATTGACTTTTGTACTTTTGTGTGTGACTGTGTTTTGTGGTTATAATGATCAATGTCAAAATGTTAGGTTTGCACTGGCTATCGATATGGAATATCAATACTTTACATCCCATCACTATAGGATATCACTGACGTCAGAGGTTGTTTGCGCGGCATTTTTCGGCATTTGAAATAATTTTTGGAACATTTCTCACAGCCGATTCCAAAAAACCAAAAAAGTGATTTTGTCATGTTACTAGGCTCTAAGGAACGCGTAAACGACATAATATTTTTTTTCTGCAGGCACCCTATTTGGATGAAGTTGACTCGTGGGAACGCGCCTTTAGGAATACACTAAACTTGATTTTCAGTGATAAGTCACAGGCATTCATGCGAGCAGCAAGCCAGTTGGAATCGTCTACCAATTGTGCAGGATTAATCCTGCTCCAAGGCCGACGATTGAATGCGTTTTTAGGCGATACTATTTTTGAAAACAATGTTTCTGTAATAGACATACCACCTCAAGCCAATCATCGACTGTCTGGTTCATTTAGCCGTTGAATAATTTTCCATATAGTAGCTGGCAGGAAAAATTCTGCCAGACGGAGAATTTATGCGTAAAGTAATTGCTCATTGTTTTCTCCAACATAAACATGAGTATGAAAACACGTTGGAAACAGTAAAATCGGCCGCCAATCGTAGTTACGCGTAGTAAATACGAGACGCAACATTAAAACTTTACGACTGCGGGGACCTTCATTCTAAAATATCCTACAGAATCGTTTACTGTGAGCTTTTTTATTTCCTCTCTACGTATAACACCATAATTAGAAGTGAACAAAATTAAGAGACTGATGAGATGAATCTATCATGTGGTTGGCGGATAGTAGGGGACACCAAGCGGGAATTTAAGGATTTATTGAAGGGTGGCATCTCAATGCTGAATGCTGAGAGTTCCTCATACCCGCCCGTCGAACTAACGTCGATATAGGGTTGTCTGCAAAAAATCAGTCTGGAATTCCGGTTGTCGATTTTTAAGGATCAAAATATTGCTGCCAGTGAATACGTGCGCCAGAGAGGTCATTCATTTTTTTATTTTATTTTTTTTTAATTAAAATACCTCTGTATTTATATTTAGAATAAAATTTTTGTATATAACATATTTATTATTGGTTTAAATATACATTTATTCATTTATTTATTTTTTTATTTATTTATTCGTTTTAGTTTTTTGATGACTTTGAACTTTTGTTTTTTTGGTTTTTATTTACGCAGCTGATAGAACAAACACAATTTTTGAGATAAGTATTATATATGTATCACTATCACTTTTTGATTTAAAAAATATGAATATGTTCTAACATCACATGCAATATATACACACATATGCAAGTTATTAATTAATGAAGAAAATATTTATAACATTCATATATTTTGATTTTATGAATGTTACACATTTCATATATCTTTTATTACTTAATAGCTTAATAACTTAATTTAATATTAATAAATTATTAGTGCTCCAAAATGTTGCACAGCTTTTACGAGTGTATCGCTATCCTTTTCAATTTCACGGACACATGGTATGCTCACTCTCTTTCATTCAATGGCCGAGCTACACACAGCTGCTATGCTGCGTCCTTTGTTAATACACGGGATAGTTCGCTCGGACCTCTCTGGCGCGCGTATTCACTGGCAGCAATATTTTGATCTTTAAAATTCGACAACCGGAATTACAGACTGATTTTTTGCAGACAACCCTATACCGACGTGTTGGCAATAAAGTTATCTTTATTTTGATATGAGTTTCATGCATTAACCACACCGGTGCAAATTACAATTATTGATGTACTGTTTATACCTGCCTACCCTATAGTTGGGACGGGAGAAGCGTAGCCATCCTAACGTTTGCTTATTCTATGGGTTTCATACTTTCGGTTGGTATGTGATTTGTCTATTAACCAAACCAGTGAGATGTTAAAAAAAAATAATTTTTCAATATTTAATTAATCATATCCTGGACTGAAAGTTTTCAGCCAACCCACTCGCGATATGTTTTTTAACATATTAAATTTAATATAAAATGCTTTTCATCCATTAACCAGTTCGGTGAAGGTCGTCTTATATTCGGATCTTAGACTAATACTGGATGAGGCCGGTAATCCAAAGAGACTATCCTCCATTGTGTCGACGAGAATGCTTACATTCTTCGGACATATTCACAGAAGCGATAATATGGAGAAACTTGTAGTTCAGGGTCATGCCCCGAGTGGGCAGCGCCATGGCCGTTTCCCTACACGCTGGGTGGATACGACGGAACAGCTGCTGGATATGAGTATCAAGAGCGCCACTGAACTGACAGTAAATCGCAAACGATGGCGAGCTACAGTTCTCAAAACTACTGATAATATCCGTGTCGGCAATACTCTAGCTACGACTTAATGCATTTTACCAGGTCACAACATGTCTGTTAAGATATCGTGAGTATGATGATGGCATATCAATATACGGGGGGATACCTTGTACCCTTCTGAGTACCTTGGTATGGGACTATTTCAAAATGTTGATAATGTGTCAGCTTACTAGTGTGGTGATCCGGAACGCGCTCCTGGCTGCCATACGTTAGAACGCACCTTTAGCTGTCAGGTTGCCAAAGTTTGACATTGACGGCAGGGACAGATGATAGAAGGAAAGTCTATTAAAATTTGATAATTGTAGTAAGTGTATCATTTGATTATTACTACATCCTATATTGTTAAGATATTTTGATATTTGTCAGATCATGAGTGACTTTTCATACAGTAAATAGTTCCATATTAATTTTCATTCTGTGACTCAAAGCTACGCTTCTGTAACGCTTTTGTGTTTTGTCACTTGAATAAAGTAGTAGGTCGTGGTAGTCGTTGCCATAGTTTGTTTATTGATTACGAGAGGGGATTGTTTTTGAAACACGTAACAAGCTGGAAACCAAAATTTCAACAAAAGGGTTTTTGAGTCTTTTCCACGAATATTTGCAGGTATGTTGTCTTTTGAGTTTGTATTATTAACTAATGTTGACTGGCTACGATATTTAAAGTGTTTGACAACGTATACTATAACTCCGGGTGTTTAAGACTACTTTATATGGTGTTGTGTCTCTGATTTACGTCTACTCTAGGTATTAGGTCCTGAGGGATTGCAGGCTGATGGTGAGCAGAGACAACTCTGTCTTATTTAGGTGTAACTATTTCAACCCTTACTGATCCTTTTATGTATATATACGATATTTATTTTATGGTTGTGGAAACCTAGGTGACTGTCCCCGGGATGACCTAATCACTTACCGGAGGTGGAAGTGGGTTTGACTCACGCGTTCACGAACCATACGTTTCCTCTAACCAGCCCTTTTATATGTTGTTTGTTGCTTATATTTATTTATTGATCTATTTATGTGCTTAGATACCATGCTTGCTATGCTGTTATGCCTGCTACGCTGCTATGCTTGCGATGCTTATATACCCTATCCCATTTACATCCTTTATTTACTCCTTTATGTGTTGGTTATATTTATTTATTTATATATCCACATTTCTCTCCCTGACGTTGAACAGAGACCTAGCCCACCATGTATTATTATTATCATTATTTATCATTTAGACTGTGAATGTTTATAACCATTTCTTTATTATACAATATTAATAACAAGACCCAGTTTACCACTATTATTAAGATATTTTGAATCGTATATTTCAACATCAATATAAATACTTCACCAGTAAAATATATGAAATACAAAGCACTCATGATTTAATAAATACAAGAATCGAGTAATAAAACCATACCATAAACACTCAGCACTCATGATTAATAAATACAAAACAAAAGTTTGACTATACAAGTGACGAGTTGTAAAATTAACTTGACCGTTTTGAATTATCACTTGACGCTTTAGAAACTATAGCTGAAAAAGGTGTAGTACCTTTTATATGGTGACCTAGTACCGATCCTTGCGGACGTCTATAGCCGTTCCAGAAATGTTTGAAAAAATATTGTTGAAGCAAGTGAAGCAGAATGGATCAGGAACATTCATTTTTATTCGCGTTTGGGAGATGCATCCTCCAAAGTGTGATTTCCTAAATGAAATGAATAGGAGTTCGCCCCTTTTTGTCCATGTTCCCGGGAATATTCATGAGCGTGTCAAACAGCAGCCCCTTTGACAACCCCTTGCTTTAGCTTCAGCGCCACGTTGGCGTCACAAGGACCCGATCGCCGACGCTAGGACTAGCCGGATCGCCGAATGACAAATGCCTTTGGTGCTCTCCACTGCTCTACTCCGTTAATGCAAATCTAACGGAGATTAATGCAGCGACATCGGCACGACAAAAGCCTAAAGGCAGGTCCAAACGCTACGTCTCCCGTCACGTTTTGTCTGTGCAGTTTTAAAACATGAATGAAAACGTTGCAAAAATACAGCGTCCACATGGTGCCATTTTGTATTCATTTTCACGCAGTCTTGTTGACATCAATCATGAAGGAAGCATTATGGCTAAAGTATTTGATACAAAAGAAAATAATAATTTCGGATGGATAGAGACCCGTAAAGGCTAGGTTTTAAAGATACTTTTATGTTATACAGGGTGTCCCAAAAACAAGAAATGTATCAAAGTTATGTTTTTTAAATGGAACACCCCGCATATTATTGCATATTCAGATTCTTTGGTGAATTCTAGTGTAACTTTGTGTATCATACGTGGGACTTAAAGCGAACCGTTTAGGTGTAAATCACCATTTTCGGTATAAGTAGATATCAGGAAAAAATTGAATATCGCAGAGATTATAAAATTTGGAAGGCTGTGACTTTGCCGTATCACTAAGCATAAAATGCGTCAGCTTTGATGAGACTATCAGATTTAAATTACGTTTATGCCTGGAGAAATCGGTCGATTAATTAAAGACAGTACGATCAGCGATAACTTGATTTTTCCAAATGGGAATGCCTAATTTTTTTAGCGTCCGGACCAGGCTTAACGCTAACCTAGCATTGGCCGATTCGGGGGAACCACAAGGCGCCGCGCCGGTGAGGCAGCTCCACGATGAACACATGTTGGCTTTCTGTCTCCACATTTCAAAAAGAAACTGCCATTTTATCACCCGTTAGACCAAGAAGGTCTTTATTAAAGAAAATTTTAGATCGAAAAATGCGTCTATCAAACCACGAATTTTACAGTAGCATAGTAAAATTTTTAAAAATTGTGACGATTACTGTAGCTGGAATTTTAAAGTCGTTGCACTCAATGCAGTTGCTGTTTTTACATTGGCAAACCTCAACGTTAAAGCCCTGAAGATGGCAATAAGCATTGCCGAAAGCTTGGCTGTTAACACCAGTGTCTCCTTTATGTAGTGACCCCGTTATTTTTCAAAATTTTGGCCACAACCCCAAGATTTTCTCATCTAGATTAAGTTTTTTGACCATAAGCTTCCTTGGTATTTGCGATTATATGTTTACTAACTACTACTATTATACACGATTGTGCAGATATATGCTGTACCCAATTTTTCATCGTTTTTTAATTAAATTCTAATTAAAGAGTAGCAATTTCATTCATTCATCTGAAACCAATCACAGACGACGTCGTTTCGCTTTTATTAAAGCTCGTCAGTGTGATTTAGATCTCAGACGAGTAAATGAAATTGCAAGTTCATACCTAGCTGGCAAAACTCGTACTAGTAGTAGCAACGTATAGATATTGGGAAGCAGTACTTTGAAAAAGTATTGGTTCGCCATCTATTTACCAAAGCCGGTACCTGAGCGTTTAATTTGAGTATCCGAGTACTGTTTATGTGACCCGTTTAAAAGCATCAGGCATAGAAACCTGCGGGTACGACATCAAACAGACTCTTTTTTGTGGAACACTCATTTAACACTCGGTTTATGCTAAAAAGCAACTTAAAGCAAACTTGCATGGATAAAGAATAATAAGAAGTTTTTGTTTTATTGTTGATCCAACCCTAAAAAATAACAACTAAGTTCGTCACAGCAGGTCAAAATCGTTAAACAAGTCATCAATATCTTCGTGGTCTGATACCCAACTGACTGTCAAACAGCATATTTGGCGCATGCGCATACAGGATTGAAATTATGCTGCCATTTCACGTCAGTTTTCTTCGGCTTTTTCCCTGGGTTAATTTAAATAATGGATAAACAGAACTTTTGACGTAAACCGAAATCGATTAAATGGATTGTTTTCACTCACCACTAGTTTTCTTTTAAGCACTAGTTAACTAACGATTGTAAAACTGGACCTTTGTGTTACTTTACCTCCGTTTACTTTTTTACTTCCCACACCGATAGGTGAGGGGAGTATTGTGATCGCGAAAATTTTCGATTTTGAGATAATACGCTTTTTGGTCGTTTTATGATGTCTACATAACGAAAATCCACGTCACTCATTTCTGTCGGTCTGTCTGTCTGTCGCTTTTTTCTAGCCTCGTAATCTCAGCAACCGCGGCATGGATTGTGATGAAATTTGGGCAACGATGTGCTGTGGGGTCGTAGTAGGTAATGTTCCTATAATTTTGAACATCGTTATACGAGGGGCGGAGTAATTAGCAAAAAACAAAAAAATTCAAATATGCCTCAAACTTTGTTTTTAGGCATTTTAGGGGTTCCTGATCAATTTCTACTTTTTTTTTGGGTGGGGGTGAATTTGAGGTGGTTGGGGGTTGTAAAACTTAAAAATATGTTGTATTCGTAATGGGCTGTCCATTGATATGTGAATGAAAAACCTAGCGGTATGATACACTTTTTTAGGTCCATCCGAACGTTGCATGCTTATTATAGAAACCACGGGGCTTAGAATTTCTGATGTATACATACGAGTATTGTTTTAGATCGTTCGATATCGCGTAACGTGAAAATTGTTCAATTGATTTTAATGAAAAGTTGACATAGTATTACTCCCGCGGCGAGGATGGAAAACGCGTAAGTTTTGGAAAAGTCCGGTCAGTGGCGGCGCGGCAATAATAAAAAAACTGAAAATATAAAAACAGCGGCGTTTTAGGGGTTTCTGATCATTTTCTATGTTTTTTTGGGTGAGGGTGAATTTGGGGTGGTTGAGGGGTGGGGGGTTCTAAAACTGAAAAATTTGTTGTACTCATAATGGGTTGTCCATTGATCTTTGAATGAAAAACCTAGCGGCATAATACACTTTTTACGTACATCTGAACATTGCCTTGCTTACTATAACAACCAAGGGACTTAGAATTTGTGATGTATACATACGATTATTGTTTTAGATCGTTCTATATTGCGTAACGCGAAAATTGTTGAACTGGTTTTAATGAAATTTTGACACAGTATTACTACCGCGACGAGGATGGAGAATGCATATATTTTCAAAAATCCAAAAATATAAAATCAGCTCAAACTTCGTTTTTAGACGGGTTGGAGGCTCTTCATCGTTTCGCATCGTCCAGTTGAAGTATGCAGAAAAAAACTGTGGCGACTTAGTTCCTAAGGAGGGAGACGCAAGAAACTAATTACGAGGGTTTTTGTGTTGGATGTTGTTTTTGCGGGCGGGTGGGCGATGATTTAGTTGCAAGGAGATTTCAGACTATAGCTTCATGCAATGGCAAATAATAAAATGCTATCATCATTATGTGTGGGAAGTACTGAGTCAATCAACTCCATTTTTTTGCATTTAATTTTACACACCCCACCCTTCACTCATCGATCACCAATCAACAGCATTCAAAGTCGAGTCCGTTGACGTGACGTCATCCAAGTTGACGGCCTAAAATTTTCCACCCCTGGCCTCATTATGCCGTTGCCGTCGGTGGCATGGCCCTTTTCCGTGTCACTTTTCAGCACCTTTCAGCGCGACCAAAGTGAATTAGAATGAGAGCGCCGACATTATAAATGCTAATGTCATTAGAAAATTTATTGAGCATACTAAATTTGCTCCGCAGTCTGCGGGGAAGGCCCGCCAATTTAGCAATGTCGGGCAGCTCCAAATCAACGCAGAGAATTTTTTCACCACTCAAGTTTTTTGATAGGTTCAGAACGGTATCATTAAGGGTCTAGGGTATAGCGCGCCAAATTTAGAATTCAAGAAAAGACATATTCCCGTGTTAGCGAGGAGGCGTGGCCGCCTGTTCCCTTCTCCAGTGTGTGTGTCTAAGATGAGGGGAGGTAAGTCCAAAAATCTAAAGGTAAGGTCAAAAGGTCCAAAGGTCATCATAAAAATGAATTTCGCATTTCCAAACTCCTGACGTTATCTTTAAACTCACAGTAATGATTCAAAAAGCAGTTTGAAGAAGAAAGCCTGCGCTTTGTCATCTATTTGCCCTTTTTACTTCCCACACCGATAGGTGAGGGGAGTATCGTGATCGCGAAAATTTTCGATTTTGAGATAATACGCTTTTTGGGCGTTTCATGATGTCTACATAACGAAAATCCAGGTCACTCATTTCCGTCAGTCTGTCTGTCTATCTGTCTGTCGGTCTCTCTGTCGGTCTGTCTGTCGGTCTGTCTGTTCGCGTTTTTCCACCCTCGCAATCTCAGCAACCGATGCATGGATTGTGATGAAATTTGGGCAGCGTTATTCTGTGGGGTCGTAGTAGGTAATGTTCCTATAATTTTGAAAATCGTTATACGGGGGCCGGAGTAATTAGCAAAAAACGAAAAATCTCAAATATGCCTCAAACTTCGTTTTTAGGCTTATTATAGCAACCACGGGACTTAGAATTTGTGATGTATACATAGGAGTATTGTTTAAGATCTTTCGATATCGCGTAACGCGAAAAATTTTCAATTGATTTTAATGAAATTTTGACACAGCATTACTCCCGTGGCGAGAATGGAAAACGCGTATGTTTTGGAAAAATCGGGTCAGTGGCGGCGCGGCAATAATAAAAAAACTAAAAATATAAGGGGTTCTAAAACTGAAAAATTTGTTGTATTCATAATAGTCTGTCTATTGACCTGTAGAAGAAATACCTAGCGGCATATTACACTTTTTTAGGTCCATACAAACATTGGCTTACCTATTACAGAAACCAATTTTGTGATCTGTACATACGAGTTTTGCTTTATTTCGTTCTATGTGTATTGCGTAAAGCGAAAATTATTGAATTGATTTTGATAAAATTTTGACACAGAATTTATTATACCACGCCGAGAATGGAAAACGACTCTGTTTTTGAAAAACCGTGTCAGTGGTGGCGCAGTAATAATCAAAAAACCAGAAACATAAAATTAACTTAAACTTCGTTCTTAGACGGGTTGGAGGCTCTTAATCGTTTCGCATCGTCCAGTTGAAGCATGCAGAAAAAAACTGTGGCGTCCTAGTTCCAAAGGAGGGAGGCGTAAGAAACTGTTTACGAGGGTTTTTTGTGTTGGATGTCGTTTTTGCGGGCGGATGGGCAAACATTTAGTTGCAAGGGGATTTTAGACTATAGCTTCATGCAATGGGAAATAATAAAATGGTAATCATTATGTGTGGGAAGTACTGAGTCAATCAACTTGACTCCATTTGTTCTGTTTATAACAACATCACTGCTCTCAGTATGCAGTTTTGTAGACGGTGTGCATATAACCCTTGACCATACAGCAAAAATTTACATATATTGTGCATGGTTACTCCGTTTGTTCGGTGGATAAGATATAGTATAGTAGAGCCCAGAGATATACCATTTGTGTACGTTTTGCGCTATATAAAAACTGCATACCATCTCTTAGTACAGTTCATCATTTGGAATAGATACAGTTTTGATAATATTCAATGGTTACCATTATTTTACTTTCGTACTCGTAACCAATTCATGGAATGTGCTTTTAACCAATTTTCTAACAAAACTTAACCTTTTAGAATGGTGAAAATGAAACTCTTAAGTTGTATTTGAACGTAAATCTGTCGGATGACGTTCACGATGTATATTTTGACTGAACTATGATAAGACCGACACATTCCAGGATTATTAGTTACTCGATCGATGAAGAGGACCGGACTTAGTCAAATTGTTTAGGCAGGTATTGCTACCGTTATTGATAGCAACGCCAATCTGCTTTTACTTTTGTGCGTTACTTTTCTGTCTGAATCGGACGTTTTTTTCGGAAGTGTGACAGCTAGAGTATGTTTCGGCCTTGGGAAGATAATGGGATTTCACAGCGATGTGAATTACCCTACAGCAGTGAAGTTACGTCGGCGGTTTGTCATTACGGTGGTGAAAGTAGTGACTATAGTACGGACACTGATAATGAATTTGAACAGAGGGAGGTGGAGGTAGACCAATTAAAACCTCACAAAAAAGGTCACATCTTAGCGCAGATGTAATAGTACTAAATGATAATGAACTAACGAAGGATCCAGAGAATGAAAATAAGGGGCGTATGATCAAAAATACGTCAATTCTAACACATGTCCAACAGTATGTGAAATTTTGAGAAAGGGGTCACAAAAGAGGAAGCGTAGGTTTGATGCTGGTGTTTCAAAAGAACTAGATCCCACGATCACAAAGTTATTGGGGAATATTGTGTACGAAAAGTACAAAATTAATGAACTACCCACAATCGAATCCGTCCAAAGACAATTGGCTAGAATGGGGTAACAGTATCCAAGGAGTACATTGCAGCGATGGATTAGGAAGATTGGGTTTAGGTACAGAACTGTGAACAAACGAATGGCTATAATGGAAAGTGCAAGGATTGTGGGATGGCAGCACGATTACTTGCATAAGATAGAGCAATACCGGAACGAGGGGAGGTCAGTGTACTACCTTGACGAGACCTGGTATGATACCCATGATACCGCTAAAAAGGGATGGACCGACGGTACAAAGAAGTGTTAGCTAAAAGGCGTTCCACCAAATAAAGGATACCGTATAGTTATCTTACACTGCGGATCATCTGACGGCTAGGTCGAAAACGCACTCAAATTATGCGGAAAGTAAATTGAAGACTGCAATATAGACTACCACAAAAACATGGGCTCGGGAATATTTGAGCAATGGTTTGAGTATACCCTTATTCCCAATTTAAAGCCATTTAGCGTCATCGTAATGGACAACGCAAGCTGTCACTCCAGACAAAGGTACAAAATTCCGAATTCAACGTTATCGAAGGCGGAAATGCAAGATTTTCTCATAAAACAGGATTTCTACTTTGAAGAAACTTACAAAAAAAACTGAATTATTGGAAGTCCTCCATACTGAACAGTTTGAGAAACAATATGTCATAGAAAGCATAGCTAAAAAGTATGGTCATGATGAAACTAAAACAACGAATCGAACGTTAAAATTGAGTGTATAAAGGAATAATTTACCATATGGTTTATACGGTTATATTGAAATGTCTCTACCATATATTTATCAACAGATAATAAAGTTTCAAACATCTTGTTCAACCAACTGCTGTATGAGCACTTTATTGGATGGAATGAACATTTTCGTTGTTGCCCACTCCAACGAATTCGAATGCCCAGTCCGACCCCGTTCCCTTTCTCTGTCGGCACTTTTTGCGGAGATCCTCGCTTTGTAAACAAATGGTATATCTCTGGGCTTTACTATACTTATAGTAGTATGGGAGGTAAACATTAAGGACAACATAAACTTATCACGTATCACAGGTAAATTTAATAGCGTTTTGGTACATTTTTGGTGCCATTTGGTAACAGAAATGTCAGTCGCGCGTTCCGTCCTCTCTCTTTCCTTGTCTAAGAATGAAACTATCCCAAAATGGCATCGCTGACGTCAGATATTTGCAACACGTCATCACAGAGGAACCGACCGTGAGTACGACAGCTGATTGTTGAGTTGTGATTCAACAGTGACTAAAACGGATAGCAGGATAATAATTAAAGGTGCAAACAGATATCTTACTACTGTCACATTAGCTTCTCTAGCAGTCCCAGACTTGGTCAATTAGAGACGTCCCTTCAATTTTAATCATGGATAAAGCACATTAATCGTCACCTCAATTATCGACTAACCGGATCGCTTGCATATTCATTAATTGCATTATATATCCAGGACGTAGAATGGCACGGCAAGGCACCAGCCGCATCACAGATAATTGTATATTAGATAATTAAATGACATAATCGAAATCTGTCGTTGGGAAGATTCGCCCGAAAAATATTAATTAATTAGCTTGATTTGTTTGGACGTACGTCTGCTCCGTCAGTCGCTACCAGCAAACTGGGGCAGGGTTGGATTATAATAATAATAATAATATCGTCTTTATTTCCAAAACGGTCCAAAATTATTCAGTGTTCTGCCAGATGTTATAAAGCAGATGCCCCTGGGAGCATTCAAACTAAAAATCAGGCCATTCCTGCTCAGTCAGGCGTTCTACTCAGTTGAAGAATACTTTACAATTAAAATGCCTGCTAGCAGCTGTATTTATTTTCATATTATTACCTGTATCCTGTATCTATTTTGAATGTATGTATTTACTAAGAAATTTCTCTGTTTGTCTTTTACAATATTTAGGTTTCAAGAATCTTGTATACTGACTTGCGTTAAGTGCTTCATTGTACAAAACGCCAATAATATTATTATATTATATTATTATTATTAAAAAAAAACCAAAAGTGGCACAAGCCGCGAAGTTTAGCCTTGGCTACTCTTACACTTACTTTAAAGCTTGTCATCATCATAGTCACAATATCTTAACAGACATTTTGTGAACTCGTAAAATGCATTCACTCATTTTACGAGTTTCTCTTGGCATATCTTCAAGATCTTGAATGCAGTAGTTTCCCATTTGCTTTCTGCATCCTGATGCCGTTGACCAGATGGTATCTACTGGTTCATCCGCCTTTAGGGGCAATTTCTCACCCCAAGGGCAGAGTTGCATGAGGATAGTCCTATTTTGTTGGTGAGGAGCTATATAGTTTCTCCTACGCATCGCTTCAATCACAAATTTACGGTGTTTCCGTCAAGGGAGGAGTGGGAGTCTAGGGAAAGACAGCTCATCGAAGGAGGAGGACAGGTCTGGTACACAGACGGTTCACTCGCTAGAGAGGTCTCGGGCTCGGGAATCTACGGACCCCATACAAGACTTTCACTCCCTCTTGGGGGGCACACCACAGTATTCCAGGCTGAGGTCTATGCGATACTTGCTTGTGTAAATCGTATTCGGGAAATTGGCGGGTCTAGGAAGCGGATTACTATCTGCTCTGACAGTCAGGCAGCCATCAAAGCACTGAGTGCTTGGAAAATAACGTCGGGACTGGTCCTGGAGTGCAGGAGGGCTCTTGACGACATCTCAGCTAAACACAAGGTATCACTGATGTGGGTACCTGGGCACGCAGGGGTAAAGGGTAACGAAATGGCGGATCATCTGGCTAGGATGGGATCCGGCAACAGTTTTGTGGGCCGGGGCCAGCCTTAGGACTATCTGCAAACTTGATTAGGAAAACAACTGGAGAGTGGATCCTGAATCAACACTCCCTGAGATGGAACAACATCTCTGGTCATCTCCGTCAAGCTCGGGAACTATTAGCAGGGCCTGCAGGGAGAATAGGACGATTTTGTCTCTCTCTGGATAGGAGTGACTTGACATTGCTAGTAGGCCTATTAACGGGTCACAACGCCTTCAGGCGTCACTTGTTCTTGATGAGGGTGGTCAACGACCCAACATGCACGTGGTGTGGTGAAGAGGAAGAATCCTCGGCACACATCTTGTGTCGCTGTGAAATCCTGGGTTATAGCAGGCAGACTATGCTGGGCTCAAGAACCTTGGAACCAATAGAGATAAAACAGATAGGACCTAAGAATGTACTTGCCTTTGCCAAAAGGGCAGGTCTTAGGAACTAGCGCGGATAGAGGCGCAAAAGGGCCCATCGTGTGGCCTATGCATGCACCAGCCACATTCCGTGCTGGATAGCCTCTAGTCCTTATTCATTCATTAACCCCAAGGACAAGAAGGTGGCCTGACTCTATCCAACTCGTCCACCCTAAGTTGTTGGTTGAGAAAAGGTTACTGCTCATACCGACAGTAGTTCGGTTCCTTTTAGTCGCCTTCTATGACACGATGGGAGATATTCTAACCCGCCCCACACGGGGAAGCTTGCAATCCAACTTTATTTGAAACAGCTATTGTTAACAAG
Source organism: Callosobruchus maculatus (assembly GCA_951848785.1). Taxonomy (NCBI): domain Eukaryota; kingdom Metazoa; phylum Arthropoda; class Insecta; order Coleoptera; family Chrysomelidae; genus Callosobruchus; species Callosobruchus maculatus. Next base: position 1,806,742 of record CATOUR010000160.1, read on the forward strand.
CATTGGAATAGCCTGGTTTTGAGATTTATACAGCGCAAGCAAAGCCCATGCTCAGGCGGGCATGTGACATAACGTTGCACAGTCATTGTGCCACGAATCTCAAGTAAAGGTGACTTGCTGTTGAATGCAATGGCACCCCAAACCATCAAATCATTAGGACGGTATACATGGCGTTCAACAGCAAACTGGAGATCACGTCATCTTACACGTTAGTGTCCGTCATATGCCCCCAGACAAAACCTGGACTCGTCGGAGAAGGCCTTCTGATGCCATTCAACATGTCATGTCGGTGTACTTGGCACCAATATAACCGCTGGCGACGATGATTTGCAGTGAGTGGAAGCACTAGGTGTGGACGATATGATCCTGAGCCCATTTCACTCAATCTGTGGTACACCGTGCGGATTCAAATGGGCCTCCCTATAGCTGCATACCAAGCATCAGCAACAGCTCGAGTGGATCGCATTCTGTCTCGAAGGACCAATAGTCATAGATGACGATCTTTGCGGTCTGTAGTTCTTCTACGTGCTCCAGAACCTCTAGCTCGCTGCATTCGCCCTTCTGCGATCCATGCGCGCCATGCTGCTACAACTGTAGCCACGCTACGCCCCACGGTTACAGCAACTGCTCTGACAGAAGCATCACGGTCTCGTTGGCCTACAATCCGACCCTGTTAAAAGGGGTTCAACTGCGTAAACTGGGGCTGTCGTCTTCTAGGGGGCATCTTTACACAATCAATAAGTCTCTCGCCATATTTGCAACAGACATCACCGTTTTTGAATCGACTAACAGCCTTCACACGTCTGGAGCTTTTTAGAGGTGCCATGTAGGTAAATAGCGTCTGAATGAACAAAACGTGTTACATGTGTACTAGAGATAGTGCTGCCAAGCGTACAAATTCTCAATGCAAATATCCCCCTTTTTTTTAGATGTTCACATTTTACTTGAGATTGGTATAAATTGATCCGATACGGTTCTGGAGAAATAGAGTTCACAAATCTGCTTAAACACCGCCAATAATGTAAATTGAGCTTATTGACAGAATTATGATGAAATTAGTTGTAAGCATTTAGTGGCATAGGGTAAAGCAAACATTCAATTTATTATCGTTTGTGTGTGTACAGTATCAACGGGTTGAGGACTTGGGGGTAAATATACACATTACGATATGCATGTACATGTACAAGTTGATTTCGAGTACATTGGTTTGACAGGAATTAGGATTAATTAATATTAATTATTTATTAATTATACAGTGCGCCCATATGAAATATAGCAATATATCTCAGTAAATAAGTTTTGTATATATATGCAATGGGTGTTTAATATCGTATTCCCCATAAACACGACAGTATTCAGTTGTTTTTGTTTCAGAAAACAAATGAGATGAAAAAAATGGATTTTTTTTTAATTGGCAATGTATCCTTTCATTAGACTCATTTGATAGAGATTTTTTCCCTTTTCAATTAAGGTGCTGAAATACAAGAAAATGTTTCAAAAAAATTAAAAAACTTGATTTAAGTTTATTACATCAGTAACATTAATCTAGATTAGATAGATAATGTCAATACGTCTAGCATTATTAACAAGCTGGTCATCAAAAATTTAACAGAATTTAGAATTATAGTGGATTATGGGTTGGGAAACGGACACAAGTAGAAGCATGTGAAATTTTCCGTGATTGTCATCCAAATGGAGAACCCATCACCTACTCAGTAATTAGCAAGACTTTGAACTGGTTTAGGGATACAGGATCTGCCGAAAACGGGTTGATAGAATGCTGTTGATGTAATAAACTCAATTAAATTTTAATTTTTTTTGAATATTTTCTTCTTTTTCGGTACTAACATGTCTTTGGAAAGAAAAAAATCACTATTAAATGAGCCTAATGAAAGGGTATATTGCTATTTAAAAAAAATATGGACGCTTACTGAGGTGCACATCGTTCTAGGAGCTTCCTCGACTCAAGTGGTTGTTGTTCATACATTTGAGCATTTCAATTCATTTAATTTTTTTAGCCTTCAGAAAAACATGCGATATACAGGGTGAGTTTTTAGTATCGGCTCGGTCGATAACTCCACTACTATAGAAGATAGCGAAAAAAGTTGTATATAAGAGTTGTAGCCACGGATATGCTCCTTGCTCAGAAAATATTTAGATTTATACAAGGTGATCCATAACTACGTGGTGATGCAAACATGCATTTTTTTAAAGGAGACACCCTATATATTATTTCATATTCAAATTCTACTAATGATTTTCGTTCCTTAAATATAGGGTTTTGTTGCATTATAGAAAGTATTTCAAAAGTTATGACCATTTTTATATCCAAATCGCGGTCAAATGAACGTACTGTATATCAAAAAGCAATAAATCAAAAATTATTTTTTTTACACGAAAAGATTAAAAATATCCTCTAGTTTTAAAATAGGCTATAAAAAAAGCCCGCAACGCATATTCCCATACAGGGTGATGTAGTATGCAAAATCCAAATTTTCTCTCTTTTTTTTAAATGTAACCCCCAAAATTTTATTATCTCAAAGAATTGCTTTTAATATACTCCTTCATCTTTGTATAGCACTTGTTGTACCTACGTCCATCAGTTTCCGAGATATTTCGATTTTCGGTCAATTTAAAATATAGCTCCCATTTGTGTACTTTAAATTTATTTATTTTGAGAAATTACTATCTAATTTGTTTTTTATTTAACAAACAACTAAATTATAAGGTCATGATACTATTTGATGAAGTCAAAACCCCAAAGCCTCGAGATAATAAAGTCAGTATGCTGAGGAAACAGTTTTGTAGGCGTCATGCATAATTATCAAGCAGATTTATCAGGTGTGCTTTGAAAAATTGACATTTTTCATAACCTGCTCAATAATTCCGTACTGTGTGAAAAACCAGCTTTAAAAATCAATTTTTCTTTTGAGAGTATTTAGGAGAATCTTTGAGAAATTGTCTACTTGCCTCTAGAATATATCAACTATGAACAGCAATATCCAGAACGAAGGCAGTCTAAAACTAATGCGTTTGAAAGATTGAAGAACCGTTTTATTTGGACTGTGTCGTTTGATATTTCATAGCCTACCTGACAAATCTGCTTGATAATTACGCATGACGTCTATAAGATTGTTTCCTAAGCACACTTGATCTATATTATATCGTTAATTCAGTGTTTTGACTCGATTAAGTATTATTATGGCCATATATTTTAGTTGCTTGTTAAGCAAAAACAAAATTTGATAGTATTATCTCAAAATAAATATATTTTAGTGAACAAATAGGAGGTATATTTCAAATTTGTAGAAACATTGAAATATCTCAGAAACTAATGAATGCAGCCATAACAAGTGCTATAAAAAAATGAAAGAGCATATTAAAATCAATTCTTTGGTATAATAAAATATTGGGGGTTACATTTAAAAAAAGAGAGAAGATCTAGATTTTGTATTCTACATCACCCTGTATACAAATATGCGTCACGGTTTTTTTATAGCGGATTTTAAAATCAGAGGATCTTTTTAATCTTCTCATGTAAAAAAATAATTTTTGATTCATTACTTTTGTATATACAGTACGTTCATTTGACCGTGATTTGGATATAAAAATGGGCATAACTTTTGAAATACCCTGTATAATGTAACAATACCTTATACTGAAATAATGGAAGTCATTAGTAGAATTTGAATATGGAATAATATATAGCGCATCTCATTAAAAAAAATGCATGTTTGCATCACCACGTAGTTGTGGATCACCCTGTATAAATCTAAATATTTTCTGAACAAGTAGCATATCCGTGGGTAAAACTTTTATGTACAACTTTTTTCGCTGTCTTCTACAGTAGTGGAGTTACCGACCGAACCGGTACTCAAAACTCACCCTGTATATATTTAGACATAAAGGCACATTCTCTTTCAACTAGTGCTATCAAATTTATTTCCACCCCCCATTGTCCGATCGGTACCACAACCTTTTCAACTCGAAAGGACCTTTATTAATTCAAGTTGGCCAAATTTGGGAGCAATCGCTTGAGGCGTTTTTGAACAACCGTTGGAGAACGAAATCGCGGGCGTACAGACAGACAGACAGATATACACAGACGGACATCAAAAAATCTAGTTTTTCGTCCCACTGCCATGATAAAAAAGGGTAGGGTGGGGGTAACCCAAAAAATAGTGTCTGAAAAAACTAAATCCTATCGTACTTTGGGAAATATAATATTAAACAATGTGTATATAGAGAAGTTTTTTAGTATTTTTTTTGTTTGTCAAAATTATTAACAAGTAGGTATATTAGCGAAGGTATTGGCATTTATTGTGAAATAGTATTGAAAAAATACAGAAAACGTACTCACCTGAATATACATACATGAATAAATCTATCTCTAAGAACTGTATCGGGGGGTATCACTGTGAGGTGGGTGGGGGAGGTGTTAGTGCACCCAGGAGGGCGTCGTGACGACGGTGGCCTGCTGGTAGGAGGGCGGCGGGGGAGCGGGAGGGTGACCCCCGGGGGGCTGCCCCCCCTCGGTCTGGGAACCCCCCGCGACCGCCGCCGCTGCCGCCGCTGCCGCGGCTGCCGCGGCCGCCGCCTGTTGCTGCCCGCTGCTGAAGTTGAAGTCCAGGCCCCCCTCCATCGTCAGCTCGTGCCTGATCAGCTCCTCCACGTTGCACTCGAAGCCGCCCTGCAAAAAAAAGGATAATATTGCGGTCATTGAAGGACTCACGAATTTATTATTTTCGATAAAAAAAATTAAGTTTGTGGATAGAGCTATTAGGCACACGTGTTTAGGGATTTAGAGGGAGGGTGTGGACCCCCTGGACCAGTAAATTTAAGTAATCCACAAAAATGCAAACGTCTAACGATTTTATTTTATTTTCAAACACGCCTATTTCGGTTAAGGGGCTAGAGTATAGCGCACGAAATTGAGAATCCATGAAAAGACGTATTCCCTTGTTAGCGAGGAGGCGTGGCCGCCTGTTCCCTTTCTCCACTGTGTGTGTCTAAGATGAGGGGAGATAAGTCCAAAAATCCAAAGGTAAGGTCAAAAGGTCCAAAGGTAAGGTCCAAAGGTCACCATAAAAATGAATTTCGCATTTCCAAGCTCCTGACGTTACCTTTAAACTTACAGTAACGACTCAAAGAGCAAATTGAAGGAGAAAGCTTGCGCTTGTGCAACTATTTAGCCTTTTTTGATATCGTGTTTGGTTGTTAAACTACAGGCATTTATAGAATCTATGATTTTGCATTGCGAGTTTTTTTGCACATTAAAAAAATTTTTTGAGAAAATCGAAAATAGTTGTTATTCATTAAGGTCTTAACTATCGCCTTCTGAAATATTATATGTGTAGTTTGAAAATAGAGTGAGTTATGCGAGAAATTGTGAGTCCGTGTTTTACATGGCTAATACGTATGTATAAATGTGTGTATCCAGGCCCCTTAAGTTGAAAACCACCCCTATGGTGATACTTGGCCTTTTCGCTTTGTCTCTTATTGTCTTGGTACATTTCTTGTTCATTTTGAGACAGCGAATATCGCTGCGTCTCCGCAGAGTTGTGCTATGGAAATGTGCGCAGCGAGGATGTGTAGCGGAGTTATGAATCGGCATGGGTGTTTCCACCGGAGATGTGCTAGGAAGATGAGCGGTGCGAAGATGTGTGGCGGAGCTGTGAAACGGTGTGCAAATGACCGTTGCGTGGATGTGAAGCGTTCTCTTTTCAGAGTTTTCTTTTTGCTCGCCTACATCACCAGCACACGTCCCTCGCCCGCATACCTCGCAACGCATTTCTAGCATACATCTCTCGGAACACATTAATAGCACACATTCCTCGCCAACATGCCATGTTTTATACGTACAGAAACTTCCCTCCGCTAAGCCGTTTCCAACCAGAGCTGTGCTGAGCGAGGCGAGGTAATTCAATGAATTCTATTGGTTCGTTAAAAACACATTCCTCTTAACGCATCCTCGCACATCTTTAGTAGAAACGCAACCAGAACACGTATTATTTTTTTTAAACAAAAAGGTGCAGCCCTGGCTCCGACTCACCGGGCTGCTGCTCCGTTCCTCAGTAACTACACCTCACACCGTAAGATAATTAATCACGGGATCCGCGAATCGTGCGCACCAAGTAGACCAAGGGACCTTCTACATTCTGGCGACTAAGAGGTACGCCGCCGCACGGCACACTGGTATTACACGCAGCAGCGTATTCTTCATTACACCTAGTGATCCAATGACTATTACCAGCACGATAACAGTGTAGTCTAGCAATAGCCAGCGATACTGTCCGATAAGCCCCCTGATGCCCTGATATTTGGTCCACTTTTCCTCCTTAGAGACGATGTTCATCTCGGCAGGCGCCTAAAACTCTATAACAAATATCGTCTTCTGTTGGAAGTCGAGGAAGACTATGTCTGGCTTGTTTACCTGTACAAGCTCGAGCGTGGGGAACGAGTAGTTCCAGTAAATCCGGCATCTCCCGTTCTCCACAACGGACTCCCCTCGAGCGTATGGCACCACCGGCGTATCATCTGTACCACAACTAGCAATGGGAAAGATGAAATTATTCTAGAAGCAAATTATGTACCGGGAAACGCGAGCAGGATAGGGGCCGGCAGCCCCTACATGGGCCCAGGACCGATGCTTTGGAATTAGCAGTCGCCAAGTCAATGTTACCCTGCGTCGGTACTCTCTAACTTAAAAGGGGTGATACACGTACGAGCAAGTACGGGTACTTATGGCTCGATGACCGTTTTCGCCTGTGTGTCACCGTAAGTACGCGTACTTTAAAACCGTCGCGTAAACCGCCGGCGATCCAACTGGTTTGAAATCTTGCTCGTAGTTTGTCTCGGCTCGTACTGCGGACAGCGAGCCTCCACTTTGTTTCGGCAGGTCATTGATACGCAACGCTTGTTGTGTTTGGCGTTTGTTAAAAGTTTTGTTTATTTAGGAAAATTATCAAAATGAGTGATTTCAGCTTCACGTGTGTCACCGCGTCGAGCCGAGTAAGTTCTGGAACTTAAAAACCGCGTACTTAAAGTTCGTACGTGTGTCGCCCCTTTAAGAGATAGAAACATGTTTCTATCACCATGACGACCATGACGATCGGGCAGTTTCGGGTGCTTATCACGTGTCTACTACGCTGTCACGGTACGCTGTCATATTTACGAGGCCACCCGATCCCATAGTACATAGTGCATATAGAAACACGTTTCTAAGTTACAGAGTACCGGCGCAGTATTTTTAGAATAATCGTAGAAGGTTTATGTGCCGCTAACCCTTCCATTGACCATCAGTTTTATGCACACAGCAGATGCGTCTGTCATGCAATACGTAATCCGGGCTTACAAGGAACTGGCGAAAGCCCAATTAGAGAGAAGTGACGGCAGACAATCTAAAATATTCATACTGGGCCCTGATAAAGGTCGAACGCTATGGCTTCTGATAAAGGCAGAGAGACGCTTAACCTTTTTGTATTCGCACTGACTATTGGCACATGAGTAGAAATTTGGCACTCATTAGGGTGGCAGGGGACCCCATCTGCTCCAGCTACTGGGAGGAGGACGTGACAGCGTTCTACTTCCTGGGCAGATATGCAGGCTATCGCAACCCCAGGGTCCAGATATTCAGCTAGACGGAGTTCGGGAATAAATAATGACTTTCGTAAAGAGGTCTGTTAGGTTCGACAAGAAGCTTTCTAAAGCGTAGGCTTTCAGTGTTTTAAGTGTTGGTTCTATGGGGAACTACTTGCCTAGCTTCGCCTCCCCATTACTGTTACTACTATAGAAACAATTAGAAGAAGAGAAAGAAGAAGATTGTGAAAAAGAAACAGAAAAAGAAGACGACAAATTTCGGTTTATGACAGTAGTAGTAGTAGTAGTGATGGGGAGGCGAAGTCAGGCAAGTAGGCCACCTTTGACCCTTTTTGCCAACCCCACTGAACCAATCACTGAAAACACTAAAATTCTACACCTTATAAAGCTCTTTGTCGAACTTACCAAACCTCCTAATGAAAGTCAGTATGTCCGACCATTTCGCTGAATATAGTGGCTCCTCCCCAAACTCCGTCGTGCCGAATATCTGGTCCCTAAGGTTACGATAAACCGCACATCTGCCCAGGAAGTGGAACGCTGTCTCGACCTACTCCCAGCATCTGGAGCAAATGGGGTCCCCTGCCACTCTCATAAGTGACAAATGTCTATTCAGCCGGCAATGGTCAGTGAGAACCCCCACCAGAAGGTTGAGCGTCTCTCTGCCTTTATTCAAAAGCCATAGCGTTCGACCCTTATCAGGGCCTGCTATGAATCTTTTGGCTTGCCTGAAGTCGTCTCTCTCTCACCAGGCCTTCGCCGGTTCCTTGTAGGCCCAGTTGTCCAGGGCCACATTGACCTGGCGTCTGCTAATTCCCAGCATAGGTTCTGGGCCGATGCAGGGGCTGCTGGCCCCTATCCTAGCTAATCGGTCGGCTCTCTCGTTACCCGGTATACCAATATGTCCGGGGACCCACAACAGGGTCACCTTCTTATGTCTTGCTGTCTTCTGAAGGGCGGCCAAGCATTCTTGAACCAGAGCTGATCTGGCCCTCGGAGCTGCCACCGCTGTTAGAGCTGATTGGCTGTCAGAGCATATATATATGCTCTGTTCAGAGCACTGTTCGACTTCCGTCGAGTATGCCGTCATCAATATCGCATACACTTCCGCCTGGAAGACAGTCGTGCAGGTTCCCAGCGCGAAGCTCCGCCGCATTTCTTTACCCTCCAAACAGAAGCCCGCTCCCCCAGATCCTTTAAAAGCGATTCGTCAGTGAAGCATACCAGACTATTGGGCGGAAACTTGACTTTCCCTCTCATCCAGTCGTCTCTTTCCGGGATGACTAGTGAGAATCTCTTATCCAAATTTAAGATGTCTTTGGCTTTTTCCACTCTGAACGACGAGTTTATGACAGTATGTTGTATGCTATATAATAGTACATTTCTTGTATGGCATTTCTTGGAGTAAAACGTTTAATTGCTCTTTTATACGATTCCATCAAATATTCGACACAGTCGGTTTCCACTCCCCATTTAACTGCTAATTGCAATTATTGTTGTACCGTAAAAAAACGCACGAATCTGTTATGATAAATCGTTCGGCGGATTCTGGGAATTGGACCGACTCGCACATTTTTTGCCATCATACGAGACGAAACAATCGTGAATCGTGTTATGTAAGACGCCGAAGGTCACGGACGTCATGGCTAACATATAAAGTATACTAGGTATAATCCGCCCACTCGGTTTGACTGAATTATTATATACAATTATATAAAAATGTTTCTAAGATACAGGATGTTTTTTTTAAATAACGTTTTTTTATATGTCCACTTTTTGGAACATACTCTCCCTGGATTCCTGGAAAACGTACCTTTGGCACTAAGACATGCAATGTGGTTTATGCACGATGGCGTACCAGCGCATTTTAGTCGGGTTGCTCGTGAGTTTTTAACTCAAACCGACGGAAACCGCTGGATTAGCCGAGGTGGACCTCACTTATGGCCTGCACGATCCCCGGACTTAAACCCCCTGGATTTTTTTCTGTGGGGCCACCTGAAGTCAATAGTTTACGCTACTCCTGTGGAAAATGTGGAGGACCTGAGAAATCGAATCACTGCTGGCTGTAACTCAATTAGAAATGACCCCGGTATTTTTGAGAAAGTTCGCCAATCAATGAGGAGAAGACTGGATTCCTGCATTCAAGCTGAGGAGGTCACTTCTAACAGTTTTTGTAACTTTTCTTATGATCAATGGATATGCGATAGAAAATAGAATAGTTTTTATTTTTCATTTCGCAAACAAAGCAAGATGCGAGAAAAATTCAGGAGACAAAAAAGTTGTAGTTGTAGTTGGTTTACCTCAAAGAAATATTAACATTAAATGTGTCAGTGGCGCACATTTTTCCGCTTATAATTGTTATTAAATTGCCACCTCTAACGCCACTGGACATAATCTTTTTGTCTAGTTAGGGCAAAATCACCCCCTTACTACTAAAAACAACGCTACTGAATTTCAACAGAATCGGTTAGAAGATGAATTATTTAAAAAAAACGTTATTTAAAGAAAATTAACATCCTGTATCTTAGAAACCATACATTTTTGGATATATGTTTATATGAACTTTTTTTCATGGAATGACCTGAGGAGTCACTCCCTTGAATATTGCCGCATCTTTTTTAAACACCCTGTATATATATATATGTATATATATATGTACGTGATATTACCGCATACTCATTTAAATCTTGTCGATAATATCAGCATCTGTTTCTTCTAATCGAACAGAGTTATCTTTTAAAGTCCGCTGAGCTTGATCTAAGTCTTTAGAAATAATAAGAGTCTAGTGAATAGCTGAATCATGATCATTAGACTCCAGTCAATGGGGTTCCAGTGTCAACTTTGATTATATTTGTCAGGGTGACAAAATTTTATAATTCAAAAATACTATTATCCAGGAGTGTAGTTAAAAGTACAATGTAAAAACGATGCCTTAAAATGCTAGGAAGACAGAATTTCAATCCTATGTAAGATAAACATCGAAACAACTGGCCGATATTATTTTCTAAGCAGTTTGAAGAGCGTCACAGTAATTTAGGCGGTTCGTCACGTTAGAATAAAGTCCAAGGTTGGATAATGTTTACTTGATGCCTGCCTGAAAATACGTCCGTCCCTTCAAACTAGTCGACCACAAAAACCATTTCATATAGAACCTAGTGATACTTCGTACAATAAAGTGGTCTAGTGAATTGTTGGTGATTGTGCAACAGCTTGGGTGAGTTTATCTCACAGAGTACCCAATTCCACTAATTGTCTCTTTGTTTATTGAGATATTGATTTATTTCATTAATTAATTTGAGAACTTGTTATTGGACAATTGATAAACTTTGATACACACATTTCTATCATTAATGGTTCTATAATTCAACCACAGAATGTTTGCGATATGAAAACAGATAACAATCTCGAAGTACGTCGCGAGTAGACCCTTCGTGCTGAACTAGTACAAAGGAGTGGATACTTTGCGAGTGGACCCCTAGTATCTTAGTGAGTTGGCCTCACAGTTATCATAATTCTCCGCCCTAGTGATTGGAGCTCTTGGAGAGGTATTTCGCGTGTTGACCCTTAATACCAAAGACCCAAGTGCTTCTCGAGTTTTGTTATATGATTTTTTGTATAATTATACAGTATATTATTTCATCTATTCTCTTGGAGAATTTGTATGACCACATAAGATGTGGATATGATTTTATCCATTTGGGGTTAAAAGATATATTTGCTGTGTTATCTATTTATATTTGTGTTTATTTATTCTGCCTGTTTTATCAATCACGTCAGTATAAAATAACGACATGTTCGTTAATTTAACATATGTTAACCCATTTCTTTTTATTTATCATTCTTCAATGAATTGGTTACTCAGGTATCTTTTTATCTGATTTACAGATGTGTCGTCTCGAGCGCTTTTCCTGATACAGGCCCAACCTTTTATCGATGTTAAATTAGGTAAATCAAGTTATCGTTTAAATATTGAATTGTGATCTTAATTTATTTTGATCATTTTGTTTATTGATTGAATTACTACCTTATTAAATGTTTGTTTCAAAAACACGCCCAGAATGATCATTTAATCATTCATTATTTTTTTATTTATCCCCTACATATTGGATTTTTATCAAGAATGCTGATGACGATCTTCTTTCCATAATTATTTTAGTAGTTATATCGCGGAGAACTTAGAATTTGAGATAAAACTAAATAGACGTTTCCTGTTCTGCGTCTGTCTCTCCAAAAATAGTTGCCTCTCCACAAATCGGAGAGTGCCAATATTAATGAAATTTTTACAGTAGGCTGCTACTACTATAGGAAGAAATCTTGACATCTCAGTTTTGCACGTTTTTGTGGTCTTTGACCATTTTTAAGATGCCGGTATGTGAAGACAAGAGTTGGCTGTATCATTCCGATGTATCGTCCGAGGATCAACACAAAGTTTGAATCTTGACAATCTTCAGAATCTTTCGAACCTTTGGAACCTTTGGAATCTTCGGGATCTTTTGAATGTTTGGAATCTTTCGAATCTTTGGATTCTTGAGAATCTTGAATCTTGAATCTTCAGGATCATTAGAATTGTTAGGATCATCAGAATCTTTATAATCTTTAGGATCTTTATGATATTTATGACCTTAAGGTTGTTTAGGATATTTTGCATCATCTGTAGGATTTTTAAATCTTTAGAATATTTAGAATCTCTGGAATTTTTGAGATCTGTGGAATCTTTGGAATCATTGAAATCTTCGAAACCTTTAGATTTGTTGGAACCTTTGGAATCTTTCTAATATTTGGAATACTTGAAATCTTGAAAATCTTTAGGATAATTAGAATCTTTAAGAATTCTTAGAGTCTTCAGAATCTCTATAATCTTTAGGACATTTAGGATCTTAATGATGTGTATGACGTTTAGGACGTTTTGGATATTTTGGATCTTCAGAATCTTTGGAATCTTTAGAATCTTGAGAATCTACAGGATCATTAGAATCTTTAGAATTCTTAGAATTATCAGAATCTCTATAATCTTTAGGACTTTTAGGATCTTTATGATATTTATGACCTTAAGTATATTTTGGATATTTTGGATCTTCAGATTCTTTAGAATCTTGAAAATCTTTAGGATTTTTGAAATCTTTAGAATATTTAGGATCTCTGGAATTTTTGAGATATGTGGAATCTTTGGAATCATTGAAATCTTCGAAAACTTCAGGTTCGTTGGAACCTCTGGAATCTTTGTAATATTTGGAATATTTGAAATCTTGAAAATCTTTAGGTTCGTTAGAATCTTGAGAATCTTTGGAATCTTTGGAATCATTGGGATCTTGAGAATCTTGAAAATCTTCAGGATCGTTAGAATCTTTAGAATTCGTAGAATCTTCAGAATCTCTATAATCTTTAGGACCTTTAGGATCTTAATGATGTTTATGACGTTTAGGGTGTTTTGGATATTTTTTATCTTCAGAATCTTTGGAGGCTTTAGAATTTTGAGAATCTTGAGAATCTACAGGATCATTAGAATCGTTAGAATTCTTAGAATGATCAGAATCTCTATAATCTTTAGGACTTTTAGGATCTTTATGATATTTATGACCTTAAGTATGTTTTAGATATTTTGAATCTTCGGAATCTTTAGAATCTTGAAAATCTTTAGGATTTTTGAAATCTTTAGAATATTGAGAATCTCTGGAAGTTTTGAGATCAGTGGAATCATTGAAATCTTTGAAACCTTTAGATTCGTTGGAACCTTCGGAATCTTTGTAATATTTGGAATTTTGAAAATCTTTAGGATCATTAGAATCTTTGGAATCCGCGGAATACCTGGAGTCTTTGAGGAATCCTCGGAATCTGTGGAATCTTTGGAATCTGTGGAATCTTTGGAATATTTCAAATCTTTGGAATCCTTGGAATCTTTGGAATTCCTTGAATTCTTGGAATCCTTGGAATTCTTGGAATCTTTGGAATATTTGTAATATTTGGAATTTTGAAAATCTTTAGGATCATTAGAATCTTTGGAATCCTTGGAATTTTTGGAACCTTTGGAATCTTTGGAATCTTTGGAACCTTTGGAATCTTTGGAATCTGTGGAATCTTTGGAATATTTTAAATCTTTGGAATCCTTGGAATCCTTCAAATCCTTGGAATCTTTGGAATCATTGGAATCTATGGAATCTTTGAAATTCGGTGAATTTGTAGAAACTGTGGAATCTCTGGAGTCTTTGGAATATTTGGAATCCTTGGAATCTTTGGAATCTGTGGAATCTTTGAAATCCGTTGAATTTGTAGAAACTCTGGAATCTCTGGAGCCTTTGGAATATTTGGAATCCTTGGAATCTTTGGAATCCTTGGAATCTCTGGAGTCTATGGAATCTTTGGAATCCTTGGAATCTTTGGAATCCTTCGAATCCTTAGAATCTTTGGAATCTTTGGAATATTTGAAATCTTTGGAACCCTTGGAAACCTTCAAATCCGTGGAATCTTTGGAATCCTCGGAATTTTTGGAATCTGTGGAATCTTTGAAATCCGTTGAATTTGTGGAAACTGTGGAATCTCTGGAGTCTTTGGAATCCTTGGAATCTTTGGAATATGTGGAGTTTTCGGAATCTTTGGAATATGTGGAGTTTTCGGAATCTTTGGAATCCTTGGAATATGTGGAATCTTTGGAATCTTTGGAATCCTTGAAATCCTTGGAATCCTTGGAATCCTTGGAATCTTTGGAACCTTTGGAACATTTGGAATCTGTGGAATCTTTGGAATCTTTAGAATATTTGAAATCTTTGGAATCCTTGGAATCCTTCAAATCCGTGGAATCTTTGAAATCCTCTGAATTTTTGGATTTTGTGGAATCTTTGAAATCCGTTGAATTTGTGGAAACTGGAGTCTTTGGAAACCTTGGAGTCCTTGGAACCTTTGGAATATGTGGAGTTTTTGGAATATGTAGAATCTTTGGAATCTGTGGAATCTTGGGAATCTGTGGAATCTTGGAATCTGTGGAATTTTTGGAATCTTCAGAATGTTTAGAATCTTTAGAATCTTCAGAATGTTTAGAATCTTAAGAATCTTTAGAATCTTTAGAATCTTTAGAATCTTTAGAATCTTTAGAATCTTTAGAATCTTTAGAATCTTTAGAATCTTTAGAATCTTTAGAATCTTTAGAATCTTTAGAATCTTTAGAATCTTTAGAATCTTTAGAATCTTTAGAATCTTTAGAATCTTTAGAATCTCTAGAATCTTTAGAATCTTTAGAATCTTTAGAATCTTTAGAATCTTTAGAATCTTTAGAATCTTTAGAATCTTTAGAATCTTTAGAATCTTTAGAATTTTAAGGACCTAGAGAACCTTTAGGATGTTTAGGCTGTTTCGGATGTTTAGAATCTTAGTATCTCAAATATCTTTAGAATCTTTAGTATCTTTACAATAAAATATCAAAAGTTGTTTTGTACTCACCGGCAGCGACTCGACGTTGATGTTGAGGTCGTCCATGATGGCGTGGTTGTTCAGCGCGCCCATCAGCTGCCCCATCATGGTGGAGGGGGCGGTAGAGGGGGCGGCGGGGGCGGGCGTCGTGGAGACGGCGGGCGAGTGGGGGGTGAGGGGCGGGCTGCAGGAGGGCGGCCGGGGCAGGCGGCCCCCAGGGGCGGCGGAGGCTGAAGATGCGCCGCCGCCGCCGTTCGGACTGCTGTACTGGTCGGGCGAAGGCTCCGAGTGCGGGTACGAAGGGGACATGCCCGCCACTGGCGACATGTTCTGCAACAAAACAGTCAGAATGAATCTTTAGGTTGACGAGGTTGAGAAGAAATAACGTATTCTGAATTTTTTGAATTACTTAATTTTTTAAATTGAGATATTCAATTTTTCGTAGTTTTCGACTAATTTATGAATTTTTTTAAATTTTATACTTTCAAAGTTTCGAATTATTAGAATTTAAAAAAAAATCTTATTTTGAGAATCTTGAGAACCCTGATAATTTTGAGAATTTTAAGAGCCTTTAGAATATTTGCAATATTTATAACATTTGGAACCCGCAGAATCATTATCATCCCTAAAAGAAACGTTAGAATCTTTAGAATATTAAAGTCCTTAGGGTCCTAATAATCCTTATAACATTTATAATCTTCAGAATCTCTAGAATATCTAGATTACCTAGAACATCTACATTATCTAAAATATCTAGAACATATAAAATATCTGGAATATCTAGAATATCCAGAATATCTAAAATATAGAGAATATCTAGAATATCTAGAATATTTAGAAATTTAGAATATCTAGAGTATCTAGATTTATCTAGAATATCTTCCTCTAGAATATCTCTAGATATCTAAAATCTTTCGAATATTTCAAAACTGTATAAACTTTACCTTTAAAATTTTTGTTATCTTTAGGACCTTTAAGATGCTTAGGATCTTTTGGATCTTTAGAATCTGAAGAATATTTAGAATCTTGATAATTTTTAGAATATTTGGAATCCTTAGAAGATCTACAAGTTCCTTGTTCCTTTAGGATCTTTAGTATATTTAGAATCTTGGAATTTTTTATGGAATTTATCATTCTTAGAATCCTTAGAATGATCTACAATATTTGGAATCTTGAAAATCTTTAGAATCTTTAAGATATTAAGAATCTTTAGATCCCTATAGTTTTTATCTCTAGTATTTTTAAGATCTTTTAAATCATGAAAATATTTAGAATTTATAGAATTTTTAGAATCCTTAGAATATTTAGAATCTCTAGATACTTTAGGTTCTCTACGTTCTTTTGAATCTTGAAAATCTCTGGGATATTAAGAATCTCTAGAATCACTAGGACTTTCCAAGATCTTTTGGGTCTTTTGAATCTTGAAAATCTTTAGATATTTAGAATTTTTAGAATCCTTAGAATATTTAGAATCTCTAGATACTTTAGGTTCTCTACGTTTTTTTGAGTCTTGAAAATCTCTAGGATATTAAGAATCTCTAGAATCACTAGGACTTTCCAAGATCTTTTGGGTCTTTTGAATCTTGAATATCTTTAGATATTTAGAATTTTTAGAATCTTTAGGATTTTTAGAATTTCGAAGGTCTTTAGAT
Source organism: Callosobruchus maculatus (assembly GCA_951848785.1). NCBI lineage: Eukaryota > Metazoa > Arthropoda > Insecta > Coleoptera > Chrysomelidae > Callosobruchus > Callosobruchus maculatus. Next base: position 1,823,391 of record CATOUR010000160.1, read on the forward strand.
TCTTTAGAATCTTTAGGATTTTCTGAATCTTGACAATCTTTAGGATATTCAGAATTTTCGAGTCCTTAGAATGACTAAAATTCTTAGAATCACTAGAATATTTATAGTCTGTGGAATCTTTAGATTCTTGAGAGTCTTTGGATTCTTTAGAACCTTGAGAGTCTTTACACTCTTCGAATTCTTAGAATTTTCTAAATTTCTAGAAATGTTTTATTTCTATAATTTAATCATAGAACTTTGGAAGCTTTTGGATTGTTTGAGCTTTTCAATTGTATTGTTTTCCGAATTTTCGACATTGCCTTGTATCTCAAAATTTCCTAAGAAATTTGGAATAGGGTACTTGCAGAGGTCGTGAAATCGCCTCGGAAGTATACACAGAGTAAAGAAAACCATATCAAGAAGCAGTAGGAAACAAAAAACATGATTTTACTGACTGCCAAAAAAAGATATTTGCAAAATAAAATAAGGATATATTCAAATTTTTCCACGTGACTTAAAGCAAGGGCTGACGTCACAGGTATCTTATCGATATCAACAATCGATACTGCTACAGCGCAGGTCAGTGAGATTCAACTGCGCATTCGACTAGAGATGATCTGAATTCTTTAACAATGCGACTCAATTTATTGATACTTAAACATATTTGAAACAGACAATTAACCCACTAGCATTTTCGCTGCAATATATTTGTATATCTGATAGGTATTACAGTTCATCCTGTTTGTGACCGAGATTCGCAACTAATCGAAGCCATCATTTCTTTTCGGCGCATCCCATTACGAATGAATCCAAATAGAAACTAATTCAAGCCCATCCTTACAAAGTGAATTAGTAATCTAGCCTAACTTTTATTCTTTTGACTTTTGTACTTTTGTGTGTGACTGTGTTTTGTGGTTATAATGATCAATGTCAAAATGTTCGGTTAGCACTGGCTATCGATATCGAATATCAATACTTTACATCCCATCACTATAGGATACCACTGACGTCAGAGGTTGTTTGCGCGGCATTTTCCGGCATTTGAAATAACTCTTGGAACATCTCTCACAGCCGATTCCAAAAAACCAAACAAGTGATTTTGTCATGTTTACTAGGCTCTCAGGAACGCGTAAATGAGATAATATTTTTTCTGCAAGTACCCTAATAGGGTCTGTGTCTTTATTGACCACTGTCGAACCAAGTTCTAATAGAGCTCTTAGTTTTTCCCATATAACACTATTTATTACAATAGCTAATTGGGACTCGTATCAACGCTTAGACACCTGAAGCAAATAGCTTATTAAATTTGCTTTAATTTATCGAAGCTTACGTGGTTCAAATTTAGTGTTTAGCCTAAAAATATGACGGAGAATACATGCTCCATCTCTCACCAGTGAGTCACATGACCAACTTAATGTAGGGGGAAGGAATGTTGATAGCAACTAAATACAAACACAGGTAATTTTACTTTCCAGATACGGCAGCATTTTAACCGCACTTGCTCGCGTCTAAATAGCTTTTTAATATTTCAACCGTTTACCTTGATATCGGTTCTCTAAATCTCGATTAGCGAACAATGACTGTAATTTGTCGGCTAAAGGACGTGCGATTAGCCTTTTATTTAAAGGCTTGACAAAAATTATATACCGGTCGACGATGTAATTATTGAGATTGGCGTTCAAATCGATCCATTACCATTGGAATTTACGGTTTGGTATAAGCAATAGAAATTGTTGCACTTTTGCATATCGATTTCTATAATATATCTTTTAATTCATATATTCTAGAACGGTTAATGTCTATGAGCACAGACAGAAATCGTAAATACAGGGTGAGTTTTTAGTACCGGCTCGGTCGATAACTCCACTACTGTAGAAGATAGCGGAAAAAGTTGTATATAAAAGTTGTAGCCACGGACATGCTCCTTGCTCAGAAAATATTTTGATTTATACAGGGTGATCCATAACTACGTGGTGATGCAAACATGCATTTTTTTAAATGAGACACCCTATATATTATGCCATATTCAGATTCTACTAATGATTTCCGTTCTTCCAATATAGGGTATTGTTACATTATACAGGGTGTTTCAAAAGTTAGGACCATTTTTGTATCCAAATCACGGTCAAATGAACGTACTGTATATCAAAAAGTAATTAATCAAAATTTATTTTTCTTTTTTTTCTCTCTTTTTTTTAAGTAACCCCCAATATTTTATTATACCAAAGAATTGCTTTTAATATGCTCTTTCATCTTTGTATAGCACTTATTATGGCTGCATTCATTAGTTTCTGAGATATTTCGATTTTTCTACAAATTTTAAATATACCTTCTATTTGTTTAATAAAATTTATTTATTTTAAGAAAATACTACCAAATTTTGTTTTTGCTTAACAAACAACTAAAATATAAGGCGATAATAATACTTGATCAAGTCAAAACACTGAACTAACGAGATAATATAGGTCAAGTGTGCTGAGGAAACAATTTTATAGACGTCATGCATAATTATCAAGCAGACGTATCAGGTAGGCTATGAAATATGAAACGACACAGTCCAATTAAAACGATTCTTCAATCTTTCAAACGCATTAGTTTTAGAGTGCCTCCGTTCTGGATATTGCTATTCATGGTTGATATATTCTAGAGGCAAGTAGACATTTTCTCAAAGATTCTCCTAAATACCCTCAATAGTTATGGATCGCCCTGTATAAATCAAAATATTTTCTGAGCAAGGAGCATATCCGTGGCTACAACTTTTATATACAACTTTTTTCGCTATCTTCTATAGTAGTGGGGTTATCGACCGAGCCGGTACTAAAAACTCACCCCGTATAAGACTAATAGTCCTATATCTTGAAAAATGTGGTCCGAAACTCAACGTATAGTCCAATTGTTAAGTTGTAAAAATGGCTTTTGAGAGGAAAAGGTCGCACAGAAAAAATACTGTTGCGTTTCCAATTGATTGTTAGTATTTGGATGTTTTTCCATCGCTTTAAATATATTTATAGTTGTTTCAAATCCATGTCATTGAAAGAATTCAATCCTTATATTCGAATCACAGGTACGCCAATAAATTCAAAATAACTTTATATTCGTTATAACGATATGTATAATCCTTCTAATACCAGTATTGACATATAATGCAATCAAAACATCCTTTTGTTTTCGAAATTTACCCTATGTTTCATTTAAGCAACGCATACGATCTATTTAATGTACAAAAATTATTACTGCAACAGCAGTTCGTGATAATTCATCTGATAAAAATTAATTTTGTTTCAATGGGCCTTGTCGTTCGCTGAACTATAATCAGTATTCGGCGGGACTGATGTCCCAATTCAATTTACGCAAAAATAAAGAACAGGGGGATCATCTCAGTGTTACTATTGCCGCGAACCCGCCAACATGGACGAGGTTGTGTCGTTGTGTTGTTTCGGTGTTAGCCGTGTTGTGTCTTCTCGTGGTTTTGCGTATTGCATCAGCAATTGTGTAATTTAAATGTGTCCAGTTACATATTAAATGGAGGACCTACTGAGAAATTGGGAAGAGCTAACACCCACATTTGAATGTAGGTATTTAGATTAGTCAGACAGTTATATTTCAGGTAAAAATGCAACAACTGGTGCAGGCTTATGTCTAATTCTTATATCATGCTTCTTATAACTTCATACAAAATCACACAATTAAACATCCAAGCGAATCAATCAGCTGTCCTCGCAATAAAATCTGTTGGTCCAAGGAAAAGTGTAGTTTAGAATCAATTACCAAACACAGATTCGATTCAACGACAGGCTGTGATTGAATTATTCATTGGAATCCAATGACATCTTGTAGTTGAATCGACAATACGATATAATTCGTTACAAACTATCACTTCCCATTGGATAAAACATCGCTGTATTTGAGGAATGCTGAGTGTAACGTCCCATTGAACCCAAGCGTAAGTCTTTGACAGAACGACAGATTTTTATGTGTGCGGAAAGAAATGAAATTTGGTGGCGTGGTAGACATTGGTCCCCTGAACCTACACCTAAGTTTGCGACCTCAAGGGGTTGCCGCTCGAGGGGGGGGGGGGGGGTGTGAAAACTTTGCTTCGCAACGATATTCGAAAAATAGCGCCGTTTTGGTAAGTCCTATCGAAAAAAAGTTCAAATAATATATCTATAGAGACAATAAAATTCTTCGTAATTTTGGCCGTTACATTTTTGGTGTGCGACCAATGGTTTCCATTCTACAGTGCCTCAAAGTTAGGGGGTGGTTTTTGATATCTACTAAAATCAGAATTTTGTCGTGTATTAAGTCGAAGAACACTTTAAAAGAGTTCTGTAACACTTTTTTCCTAAGAGAATATTATTTCTCGTATCTCTATTATCTGCAGCTGAAAAGTCTTTTGAGCGCAAAAGGTCGGAAAAAAATGAAATTTGATGGGATGGTAGATATTGGTCCCTTGAATGTACACTTAAGTGTTTGACCCCGGGGGGGAGGGGGAGGAGTCAAGTCTGCTTCGCAGAGATTTTCGAAAAACAGCGTCGTTTTGGGAAGTGGTATCGAAAAAAGGTTCAAAAGATTTATGGAGAGAACAAAATTCACCCGTCACCCGCTCACCCCCCCCCCCCCCCCCACCCTCGAGCGGCAACCCTCAGAAGTGGCAAATTGAATTATCTCATTTAACCTTTTTCTCGATCACACCAATGTGACGCTGTATATCGAAAATCTTCACGAAGCAGAGTTTTCACCCTCCCACCCCCGAGGTCGCAAACTTAGGTGTACATTCAGGGGACCGATGTCTACTATCCCACCACATTTAATTTCGTTCCGACCTTTTGCTGTCAAAAAACCCCTACCGTCTGGACACAGCATAATAAACAACCAGCACAATAACTCAAGTTGGCGGAAATTACACGCGCATCCCCACTTTTGGATGATTTTTTGTAGGGATGGTAGGCGTGACATGCAACTGTTTGAGACGTATTTTTGTGAAATTCATTCAGAAAAGTCGTTAGTTTTAATTATCATTTATGAAGTAAAAGTAATAGTTATACTATGATTATTGATTGAAGACAATTTTACATTTTTATTACACAGAGTATATAAATATAAATAAGTATAGTTTAAATAAAACTAAAAAACAAGCTTTGATGATAAAAACAACTAGAAAATTAAAAGCAAATATAATTTAAAAAACGCTTTTAAAGAACATTTTTTAAGCTTATTTTAAGAGTTTTATCAACTTTTTAGTCCGACGTTCTTTAGAGGCGTGTTTTTTAGTCTTTTTTACCTATATTTTTAACGAGTAAAAATATGCCAATCTTTCGATCCGTCACTGTATAATGTTATTCATTATGACACTTAAATATGCACAATTTACGAAGTTATGAATAAGTAATATATAATAATTGGACTGAGTTCTAAATTTAATTGCAGCAATCCATTCTGCGATGATGTGAGTCCAAGACAATATGCCAAATTTTTTTGATGGCTTCGGGCCCAATTTGACACACAGCTGCTCCCAAAGTATTTACCTGAGTATTTATAGTGCTCGACACTTTTACTATGCTGAAATATAGGTACACTATTTATAAAAGCCAAGGCCAACTATTATTTATTGTCGTTTTTCTCTTACGCATTTCTGTATCCTGGTTTCAAATGTAATCATCATCATAGTCACAATGTCTTAACAGACATGTTGTGAACTCGTAAAATCCATTAAGTCGGAGCTAGAGTATTGCAGACACGAATATTAACAATAGTTTTGAGAACTGTAGCTCGCCAAACTGAGGTTTGGCTGATTCTCACGAGTTTCTCTTGGGATATCTTAAAGATCTTTAATGCAGTAGTTTCCCGTTTGCTTTCTGCATCCTCATGCCGTTGACCAGATGTATCTACCGGTTCATCCGCCTTTAGGGGCAATTTCTCACCCCAAGGACACCCAAAGCTGTTGGTTGAGAAGAGGTTACTGCTTATACCGACAGTAGTTCGGTTCCTTTTAGTCGCCTTTTACGACACGCAGGATATGCGATGGGAGATATTCTAACTGGCCCCCACACGGGTATTAAATGTAATTATTTACAAGAATAATTCTTATTGGATGATGATATGGCAATACTTATCTTTTGACTTCTTAGACCGTCATCGTGAGTGAATTATTTATTTGGCATTTTTGGATAATTTGAGTAAATTTTACATCTCAAAAAGTAATATCGATTTTATTACAGTGTAATATCTCGAAAATGAATCTCCCAAAACTACAGTTATACATCGTTATACATTAAACAACTCTTATTGCAGACCGTTCTCTATCCAGGATAGTACTGAAATAATTTTATATCGATATTAAAACCTATATGTGAGAGTATCGTATCCGTAAAATGTTGAATTATCTAAATGTTTTCTTCGTACTGTGGTGGGACTGTCATTTTCTTAAAAAAAATTAACTACCTTATCTTCGATTCAGGTAGAAAAGTATCATGATTAATACAGAAACGTGCGCTAGTAATCGGTGCTTCAAAAAATAGAAAAAAAGACACAGAAATTCGAGATTATTGGAAAAAATATCCAACACTTCGTTCAGAAAACTGAGATTATTGAATTTCTTGCACAATTTCACCAGAAATTAAAACAGAAAGTCAGTTATTGGGAATTAGTAAAAAGTTACAATTTCGATAAAAAATATATCGTTAAAGATATCGTTGCCTTAGAACCAGACTATACTATGTCCAGTTTTGCAAATTTTACAGGGGGACGATTTTAAGGTTTGAGAGCTCCGCTATCATAATAGTAAATGGATTCTGGTGTAATTTTATTTCTGGTAGTAATTTTATGCTATTTACTTTCAAAGACATGCGGTTTGCATTAAGTAGTGTCAACAAATTTTTCGAGAAAAAATAATAAAGCCAATTTTGTTTGGACATAGAATAATTTGGACTAATGATTACGATAATACCTAACTTTTACGGAAGAAATCATAAACAAAGCAAGCTTATGATATAGCATATTATATTGATAGAAAATAACAAAATCATTATCATTATTGGGAAAAATAATTCTTAACTTACTCTGTTGTTTCAGTACCTTATAGTTACAATTTTTATTTAAAAAAAATCTAACCATAGTATGACTAACAATATTCTAAACTGTAAATTGGATGACTGACGTGGGAAAAGTAGCCGAAACTCAAATAAATATTCTTCAGCTTAAATTACTAAAAAGATACAAAAATCTTTAACGATACATTTTCAGAAATGTAAGTCCACTGCTAAAAAATGCTTTGCTAATGCCCTGATATGTACGATTTTGTCTTCTGGAAGACACTAAGGTAAGGGCTTAATTGTAGGATCCGGAATACCTCGTAGAAATATCTTAGCTCAGATTGCTCTTCTTCTGTATCACTCATGTTGATTACACTATATTATATCCGCAAAAAGCACTAAATGTACCACAGCGTCACACAACTAACACAACAGCTATGAAAACAAATCATGCAGACCATTTGCGCCAATTTATTCCATGTTCCCACGTGACGGAAATCCCTCATTCTTATTGCACAAGAGTACATAGTATATTTCAGTCAGAATATTTACGAGTTTAAATGGACATGGAATAAAATGGTCACAGTGTATCTATGAAACTACATGTGATATATGCACTTAGAATATATTGGCGTAAAGGGCATCAGACTAAATTAGAAGTAAAACCTTGATTTTAAAATAATTTGGTTCCAAGGCGACGATATATCAATATACAGGCGCGAAGTGGTGGGTAAGAAGTTTTAAGACTTCTACCTTGTCTTCATATTTTTAATCCGATATATCAGAAAATACCATAATCACCTAGGAAGCTCATCAGCAGTAATAAATCCTATTGGTGATCAAATACATTTAATAACTCAAGAAAGATGGCGATACTACATTACACATGTAATATCTTTCGGCTTACCTCGACTTTGATCGGCTGCAGGCAGTTACACGACTGCATCCGGTGAATGGAACATAATCCGTACGGTGTGGTGGCGTGCAGTGCGTTCAGGTCCCTGCACCCGGGGAACTGCTCGTAGGGGGCAGTGTAGGGGGGAGGGGGTTGTTGGGGCGTCTGGCCGTTCATAAACCTGAAACAACATCCATCATATATAGGGGTTCATCAAACCAAGTAGCTTGAGTTTTTTCTTAAATACTTGAATTGACTTGAAAGCTCAAGCTTTTGAAAATTTGATATTTGAGTTGACTTGATTTTCGATCTGAACTACTTGACTTGATATCAAGTAAAATCAAACTACTTGATATTACTTGATATCGATCTGTAAAATGCAAATCGAAGCGGTAAAATAGGGGAATCACCGAGGTTACGACAGCAAGCAGGCACTCGATGAGTTTAAACCCAACCGACACAATATGGTCGTTAATTGAACGAATTTGCCAGTACTTTAATGTTTTGAGAGTATTTCCATCATTTTTGTATTAATATGCTGCTCGATAGACTAGATTCGTGGGCTATAGAACTTGACAATAAACCTGATCGAGATGAAACCGATGAACAGATTATAAATAGTATTCAAGGGACAGTACTGAAGATATTTTAGAATGGTGGAAAAAACACGAATACATTTTTCCAAACCTTGCCGGAATGGCCAAAGACCTGTTGGCAACGCCAGCTTCTTCAGCTCCAGTTGGAAGGCAGTTTTCTAGAGCTGTCTTAACTCTTACCAAAACAATAAATGATTAGGTGATAACTCCGTTAGAAGTCTTATGTGTCTCAAATCATGGATGGCAAATGAGGATATTAATTTTTTTCACTTCTGTGTCATCGGCATCGATTGCTCTGGTCATTAGCCTCGTGTTCTTTGTAGGCTCTGTTACTGATTCCCGGCGCCACTCTAGGAACAGCACAGAAAAAATCAGAAATAAATTTCTGCTTCTAACGAGAATAGAACCCGGGACCTTCCGGTCACGAGCACTCGACTCTAACCGTTGAGCCAACTCACCCCTATTTGAGTTTGTTGTTTTTCTATGTATTATTTTCAGAATTCAGAATATTTCGTATTTTTAGTTCATATTATTACATTCACTATTTAACTAAGTTTGTTGGAGTTTTCGTTTTTGGATGTTTTTTTTTAATGAAATATTACATCTTTATATACATAGATTTTTATTGTTATTGCGTTTTGGCAGTTAATCAGATTAATATCAAAAAAAAATTAATTTTTCAAAAAAAAATCAAGTAGTCAGCTTGAAAAACTTGATTTTCAAGTTGCTTGATGTGTAACTACTTGACTTGACTTGAATTTTGGAAACAAATACTTGACTTGATCTTGACTTGATATCTTGAAAATCAAGTCAAGTCGTGAATCTCTAATCATATAAGCCCACTCACTAATGAAAACTCTATATTTGGCTACTTTAACATTTACTAAAAATTATCCTGTCATCATCACAGTCGCAATGTCTTAACAGACGTGTTGTGAACTCGTAAAATGCATTAAGTCGGAGCTAGAGTATTGCCGACACGAATATTATCAATAGTTTTGAGAACTATAGCCCATCATCGTTCGTGATTTACTGTCAGTTCAGTGGCGATCTTGATACTCATATCCAGCAACTGTTTCGTCATATCCACCCAGCGTGTAGGGGAACGGCCACGGTGCCGCCCACTCGGGGCATGACCCTGAACTACAAGTTTCTCCATATTATCGCTTCTGTGTATATGTCCAAATAATGTAAGCATTCTGGTCGATACAATGGAGGATAGTCTCTTTGGATTATCGAGCTTATTCAGTATAGAAACGTCAGTTCGATGGGCGGTATAAGGGACTTCTCCTCCACGTCCACGTTTCAAAAGCATCTATGCGAACTCGATCTGCCTTTTTAACAATCCCAGTTTCCGAGGCATACAAAAATATGGAGGACACACGAGACTGAACCAGCGACATTTTGGTAGCTTCAATGATGTTATGGTCACGCCATATTTTAGTAATCTTTGTCATGGCCACACGTGGTTGTTGAATTAAACAAATATCCTGTAGGTCTCTGCAAAAATTAGCGAACATTTAAATGACATAGGAGTAAACAAATTTTTCTTTAAGAATTTCAAAATCGATACTTTCAAAAGCTCTTTCAATATAATGCTTTGTCCATGTACTTTTTCCAAGTAGTAATAGTATATTGACGATATGCGATCATGGTAGAAAACAGAGCCTATATTCAGAATCTGGTCATATTTTCGTTTATACGATCAGTACAACTTTCATCATAGTTTCGTGAACTAGATAGAAATTTTTAATCTTTTCACAAAGAAACTATAAAACGTCCTTGATTTTTCTAAATACTAAATGACACTGTTTTCCTTCAATCCTATAGATATAATTATTGTTTTTGCCAAAATAGTTTTTTTGCAATATTCATGTAAAACTTATAAATACGTTCACTAAAGCATTGTTTTTGCCAAAATGTAAAATTTTTGAAATCTTTTTCCCGCATCCACACGTTGAAGCAGTTCTGACGTTTGTACAAACATGCGTGGATAATTTTTAGGCAGTTTGCCTTTGTGTTACCACTGCTAAAAAACATACTCATATACGAATTCGTCCTAGAAACTGTGTTGTTTATTTTTACTTACTTACCAACTTCATACTATACTTCGATCACTTAATCTTTAAAACTGATTATAGATGAATTCAAGATATTCATATTTGAAAAATGTGAATATACCTACTTGTATATATCTCTCATCTTACTCAAGTAGCTTAATTTAATTTGCACAATTTTTTTAAGGAAAATATATATTGTATAAATATAGGAAGTAAATTACACAGTTGTTAGAATGCAAAAATATACTGACTGACTTTAACAGGTGTCATACCTATACGGTAAAATGTTTTGGGCTCGATATTATTATTACAACAATTGCAAGACATGTTTTTGACACAAGATCTAAAATATACTACTCGCAGATTGAACATCTAGAAAAAAGGTATATTTGCAGTGAAAATTTGTACACAGCTTGGCAGTACACATGTAACATTTTTTGTTCCTCCAGACGCTATTTACTACATGGTACGTCTAAAAAACTCTAGACGTGTAAAAACCAAGCATAGCTTTTTGTCAATTCAAAAACGATGATATCTGTTGCAAATGTGGCGAGAGACCAGTTGGTTGTGTAAAAGAGATGAATTGGTTGTGTAAAGATGACCTCTAGAAGACGACAGCCTCAGTTTACGCACTTCAGCCCCTTTGAACGGGGTCGGATTGCAGGCCAACGAGAACGTGGTGCTTCTTTCAGAGCAGTTGCTTTACCCATGGGGCGCAGCGTGGCTACAGTTGTAGCAGCATGGCGCACATGGACCGCAGAAGGGCGAATGCAGCGAACTAGAGGTTCTGGAGCACGTAGAAGAACTACAGACCGGCAAGATCGTCATCTATGACTACTGGCCCTTCGAGACAGAATGCGATCCACTCGAGCTGTTGCTGACGCTTGGTTAGCAGCTCTAGGGAAGCCCATTCGACTCCGCACGGTGTACCACAATTGAGTGGAATGGGCTTAGGATGATATCGTCCGCATCTAGTGCTTCCACTCACTGCAAATCATCATCGACAACGGTTAGATTAGGGCCAAGAACACCGACAATGGCGTGCTGAGAGGCATCAGACGGCCTTCTCCGACGAGTCCAGGTTTTTCCTGGGGGCACGTGACGGACGCCAACGCGTAAGACGTCGACGGGGTGAACGACGTGATCTCCAGTTTGTAATTGAACTGTACACAGCCTTATTGGTTTTATGGCTTGGGGTGCCATTGTATTCAACAGCAAGTTACCTTTACTTGTGATTCGTGGTACAATGACTGCGAAACCTTATGTGAATGAGGCGTTAGGACCAATGGAGAAGTTTCCAAAAAAATAAAATTTGAAAAATTCATTATTATCTGATAGTCTATTTCTTCACTTGAAGAACGTCGAAAAAATCATCTGAATATTCCAAAAACCGGCGGAGTTATTCAATTTTATATTTGCGTAAAGCGACCGCGGAGGTGAAAATGTGTATGACGTCACATGTTATTAATTGTTCGCGGCAGCCACAGTTTGGTCGGGACTCCGCTATGCATACGCTGCGCTATATAGTATGCGACATTTAGACTTGAGTGGAACGGCGAAGGTGTTTGTTGTAACTGGCAGACGCCAGTATATTTTTGAAGTATGGAGGAAGGTTACGTTCGTGGTGATTCTAGTAATCTTCCTAAAGTGGATGACATGATTATGGGCTTTTACTTCCCACACCGATAGGTGAGGGGAGTATTGTGATCGTGAAAAGTTTCGATTTTGAGATAATATGCTTTTTGGATGTTTTATGATCTCTACATAACGAAAATCCACACAACTCATTTCGGTCGGTCTGTCTGTACGCGTTTTTCTAGTCACGTAATCTCAGTAACCGCTGCATGGATTGTTATGAAATTTGGCAGCGATATGCTGTGGGGTAGTAGCAGATAATGTTCTTATAAGTTTCAAAATCGGTGCATGGGGGAGGTCGTTGGGGGGTGGGGGGTTGTAAAGCTGAAAAATAATTGTATTCATAACAGGCCGTCCACTAACCTGTGAAAGAAAGGCCTAGCGTCATAATACAATTTTTTAGGTGCATCCGAACATTACCTAGGCTATTACGGATCGTCGACTTGGAATTTTCTGATGTACACATGCGAGAGTATTGCTTCTGATCATTCTGTATGGTGTAACTAGGAAACTATAAGATTGATTTCAATTAAATTTTAACACAGTATTACTAAAAACATAAAACTCAATTTTTTGTATTCATAATAGGCTATCCATTGAAATATTTATGTCGTGTTTTTATGGTGGTTCTTCTCAGTCTGCTAGACATATTCTAATAATACGAGTACCAATAAACTGCAATGTATCGTTTTGTCACCGTCGGCGTCGCCGGCCCTACTGAAAACAAGGGATAACAACATGAACGAGGAGGCTGGCGGCGGCGCGGTGGCTTGCGGGAGCAGCATCCTCGACAGGGCATACACAGGCTTGCGTTGTGTCGTGTGACGTGTGACGCCACAGCACACAATTCAAACTTTGAAGGACTATAACTTTTCTATTAATGGAGATAATTACAAAATTTTTTCGCCGTTGTTCTCTAACTCTTTAGGCCTATCTGATTAACTAAAATTTGAAAAAATGGAAACTTCTTCATTGCCGTTCCATGTGTCTGAGGCCTCGAAGAGGGTTTCTTCCAGCAAGATAATGCACGTTCTCATATTGCAAGGATATCGATGAGGTTCCTATATGAAGCTGAGGTCAGGGTACTACTGCCCTGGCCTCTAGAATCACTAGATTTATCGCCAATTGAAAAAGTATGAGATTGGATAAGTCAAATCATAAGCGATCTACTCAATCCTTCGACGTACTGGAACATGCTGTGAGGGCAGCTTGGTAGGCTGTACCTCTAGAGCCTTTCAACAACCAGATTACGAGCATGCGAGTACATTCGTTAGCACGAAGAACCCATCCATTATTGATCTGTTGCATTTTTTTATAAACTACTGGTGACAAATGAGTTCGTTTATTATTGTAATTAGTCCTATCGCATTTCATCAACCGCAACCCTTTTCTCAGTGTTCGGATTTCACTTGCGAGTAGTATATAATATAAATTAAAACGAGATCTTGAGATGTTATGTATATTACTGTTGAATGAAAATTTTCTCAAAGACGTGTAACGATTGAATTCTTAACATAGAAATAACATCATAACACACAACATAATGTTGGACTTTCCTGGATTTATACCCAAATTATGGCTACCAAATACCGTGTCCCAGGACGAATCCCGAACATTTTAAAGGATGATTTTGTTGTTTATTCTTAATAGCAAAAAAGCTAAAATTCCCTTGATTAGACCGCGAATTGGTTAATGTGTGGGCCTCTTTATCATCTTCGTACCGTACGAGCAATACATCATATGATATTTGCTGTAAACAATCGACAAAAACATAAAAAAATGCGTAATCCGACCTTCTCCGTTTTTGCAAGGAATTCCCGAAAGTGAAAGTAGGCTACACACGTTTCAATCATCTTTACAACCAAACTTCAAAGGTTGATTTGTCTGAAACAAATGCGAATTTCAGAATAACTCCTTTTGATATCAGCTTCTCATTTCGAATCCTAAGTGCGATTTCTTTTTTCGGGATTCGTCCTGGGACGCAGTGTATATGAGTATGTTGTGGGTGAGCATAAGAGCGACCCTTACTTACCCCATATAAGCGTCAGGTTGCAGCTTCATGCCCTGCTCGAGGTTGCCGGCCAGCTGATCGGGGGAATAGTTGCCGGCGGCGGCCGAGACCATCTCGGGGCTGTAGCTGGAGTTGTACTGCGAGGGGGCGCTCCAGTCGGGCTCGACGCCCACGGCGGGGATGGGCGACAGCCGCCCGCACGAGGAGGTGTTCGATGAGGCGCGCGGCCGGAAGTCGGGGCTCAGCTGGAACCCGCCGCTGAAACAGAAACGTACGAATTCATTTTAAATTCATGTTAACTATCTATTAATAAAAGATATTCACAAGTATCCAAGTGTCTACTTCAACAACTATAACTCTAACTAAAAACAACAAAAAAAAATGAAGCTAAGTTGATTGACTCAGTACTTCCCACACATTACGATAATACCAGTTTATTATTTTCCCATAGCAGGAAGATTTAGTCTGAGATCCCTTGCAACCAAATAACCGCCAGCCCCCCCCCTCCCCCCCTTAAAATTGTCCTATGCCGCTAGGTTTTTCCTTCACAAGTCAATGGACTGCCTAGGTTTTTCCTCCACAGGTCAATGGACAGCCTATTATCGATACTACAAACTTCTCTTTTTTACAACCCCCACCCCCCAACCACCTCACTTTCACCCCCACCCAAAAAACTGGTAGGAAATGACCAGGAACCCCTAAAACATCTAAAAACCGAATTTAAGTTGTTTTCATACTTTTCGATCTTTGATTATTGCTACGCTGCCACTGACGCGATTTTTAACAAACATACGCGTTTTCCATTCTCACCACGGTAACAATATACTGTGTCAAAATTTCATTAGAATCAATTTAATAGTGTCCAAGTCACAAAATACAAAACGATTTAAACGTCAATAAATTCTCGTATGTATACAGAAAATTCTAAGTCCCTTTGTTTCCGTAATAGGCTAGGCAATGTTTGAATGGACCTAAAAAGGTGATTTGTGTCGCTAGATCTTCCTTCACAGGTTAATATACAGCCTATTATGAGTACAATAATTTTTTTAATTTTTCAACCCCCAACCCCCCAACCACCCCAATTTCACCCTCATCCAAAAAACGCAAAAAATTATCAGGAACCTCTAAAACGCTTAAAAACGAAGTTTGAGCTATTTTTATATTTTTAGTTTTTTTATTATTTCTGCGCCGCCACTGGCACGATTTATAAAAACCATATGCGTCTTCCATCTTCGCCACGGTAGTAATACTGTGTCAAAATTTCATTAAAACCAATTGAACAGTTTCCTCGTTACACAATATAGATCGATCTAAAGCAATACTCTCGTATGTTTACATCAGAAAAAATTCTAAGTTCTTTGCTTTCTGTAATAGGAAGGCAATGTTCGGATGGACCAAAAGAAGTTATTTATGTCGCCAGGTCTTCCTTCACATGTCAGTGGACAGTCTATTATGAATACAACAATTTTTTCAATTTTACAATTTTGTTTTATGCTAATTACTCCACCGTCCATGTACCGATTTTCAAAATTATACCAGCATTACCTACTACGACCCCACAGCATATCGCTGCCCAAATTTCATCACAATCGATGCAGCGGTTACTGAGATTACGAGGCTAGAAAAACGCATACAGACAAACCGTCAGATAGACAGACAGACATACCGACAGACAGACAGAAAGACCGACAAACAGACTGACGAAAATGAGTGACGTGGATTTTCGTTATGTAGACATCATAAAACGACCAAAAAGTGTATTATCTCAAAATCGAAAATTTTCGCGATCACAATACTGCTCTCCTCTCTATATGAAGTCATCCTCAGACAACAGGAAATCGAAATGTTCATCGTTGGTACGAAAATAGCATGAGAAATTCAACTAGATAAACACTGCCAACGGTATTAAAATATAATGTCACAAAACACGCACAATAAAAACGAATTAAAATAAAAATTAAATCAGCAATGTGATAAGCGCCCCCAAATCATCTAAGAGACAAGGTTTCATGCTGATCGAAAGCTAAATAAAGATTTTAGATGTATTCACATGAACCTGAACATTCATGGTTTGGAAAATTTTTATTTTCTCTAAATGAGACTAAAACTTGAAACTGTGGCCGGATTTGTGATAAGCACCCTCGAATAATATAGAATACGAGATTTCATCCTGATAGAAAGCCAAATAAAGATTTTAGATTTTTTCACAAGAACCTCAAAATTCGGGGTTCTGAAAATTTTGATTTTTCGTAAATGAGACTGAAACTTAAAACTGTGGCCGGATTTATGATAGGCACCTTCAAATAATCTAGGATACAAAGATAGAAAGCCAAATAAAGATTTTAGATATTTTCACAAGAACCTCAAAATCCGGGGCTCTGAAAATTTTTATTTTCTCTAAACGAGACTGAAACTTGAAACTTCGGCCGGATTTGTTATAAGCACCCTCGAATAATATAGGATACGAGATTTCATCCTGATAGAAAGCCAAATAAAGATTTTAGATTTTTTCACATGAACCTGAACATTCATGGTTCGGAAAATTTTTATTTTCTCTAAATGAGACTAAAACTTGAAACTGTGGCCGGATTTGTGATAAGCACCCTCGAATAATATAGGATACGAGATTTCATCCTGATAGAAAGCCAAATAAAGATTTTAGATTTTTTCACAAGAACCTCAAAATTCGGGGTTCTGAAAATTTTGATTTTTCGTAAATGAGACTGAAACTTAAAACTGTGGCCGGATTTATGATAGGCACCCTCAAATAATCTAGGATACGAGGATAGAAAGCCAAATAAAGACTTTAGATTTTTTCACAAGAACCTCAAAATCCGGGGCTCTGAAAATTTTTATTTTCTCTAAACGAGACTGAAACTTGAAACTTCGGCCGGATTTGTTATAAGCACCCTCGAATAATATAGGATACGAGATTTCATCCTGATAGAAAGCCAAATAAAGATTTTAGATTTTTTCACATGAACCTGAACATTCATGGTTCGGAAAATTTTTATTTTCTCTAAATGAGACTGAAACTTGAAACTGTGGCCGGATTTGTGATAAGCACCCTCGAATAATATAGGATACGAGATTTCATCCTGATAGAAAGCCAAATAAAGATTTTAGATTTTTTCACAAGAACCTCAAAATTCGGGGTTCTGAAAATTTTGATTTTTCTTAAATGAGACTGAAACTTAAAACTGTGGCCGGATTTATGATAGGCACCCTCAAATAATCTAGGATACGAGGTTTCATCCTGATAGAAAACCAAATCAAGATTTTAGATTTTTTCACATGAACCTGAAAATTCGGGGTTCTGAAAATCTTTATTTTCTCTAAACGAGACTGAAACTTGAAACTGCGGCCGGATTTGTTATAAGCACCCTTAAATAATCTAGGATACGAGGTTTAATCCTGATAGAAAACCAAATAAAGATTTTAGATATTTTCACAAGAACCTCAAAATTCGGGGTTCTGAAAATTTTGATTTTTCTTAAATGAGACTGAAACTTAAAACTGTGGCCGGATTTATGATAGGCACCCTCAAATAATCTAGGATACGAGGATAGAAAGCCAAATAAAGACTTTAGATTTTTTCACAAGAACCTCAAAATCCGGGGCTCTGAAAATTTTTATTTTCTCTAAACGAGACTGAAACTTGAAACTTCGGCCGGATTTGTGATAAGCACCCTCGAATAATATAGAATACGAGATTTCATCCTGATAGAAAGCCAAATAAAGATTTTAGATTTTTTCACATGAACCTGAACATTCATGGTTCGGAAAATTTTTATTTTCTCTAAATGAGACTAAAACTTGAAACTGTGGCCGGATTTGTGATAAGCACCCTCGAATAATATAGAATACGAGATTTCATCCTGATAGAAAGCCAAATAAAGATTTTAGATTTTTTCACAAGAACCTCAAAATTCGGGGTTCTGAAAATTTTGATTTTTCGTAAATGAGACTGAAACTTAAAACTGTGGCCGGATTTATGATAGGCACCTTCAAATAATCTAGGATACAAAGATAGAAAGCCAAATAAAGATTTTAGATATTTTCACAAGAACCTCAAAATCCGGGGCTCTGAAAATTTTTATTTTCTCTAAACGAGACTGAAACTTGAAACTTCGGCCGGATTTGTTATAAGCACCCTCGAATAATATAGGATACGAGATTTCATCCTGATAGAAAGCCAAATAAAGATTTTAGATTTTTTCACATGAACCTGAACATTCATGGTTCGGAAAATTTTTATTTTCTCTAAATGAGACTGAAACTTGAAACTGTGGCCGGATTTGTGATAAGCACCCTCGAATAATATAGGATACGAGATTTCATCCTGATAGAAAGCCAAATAAAGATTTTAGATTTTTTCACAAGAACCTCAAAATTCGGGGTTCTGAAAATTTTGATTTTTCTTAAATGAGACTGAAACTTAAAACTGTGGCCGGATTTATGATAGGCACCCTCAAATAATCTAGGATACGAGGTTTCATCCTGATAGAAAACCAAATCAAGATTTTAGATTTTTTCACATGAACCTGAAAATTCGGGGTTCTGAAAATCTTTATTTTCTCTAAACGAGACTGAAACTTGAAACTGCGGCCGGATTTGTTATAAGCACCCTCGAATAATATAGGATACGAGATTTCATCCTGATAGAAAGCCAAATAAAGATTTTAGATTTTTTCACATGAACCTGAACATTCATGGTTCGGAAAATTTTTATTTTCTCTAAATGAGACTGAAACTTGAAACTGTGGCCGGATTTGTGATAAGCACCCTCGAATAATATAGGATACGAGATTTCATCCTGATAGAAAGCCAAATAAAGATTTTAGATTTTTTCACAAGAACCTCAAAATTCGGGGTTCTGAAAATTTTGATTTTTCTTAAATGAGACTGAAACTTAAAACTGTGGCCGGATTTATGATAGGCACCCTCAAATAATCTAGGATACGAGGTTTCATCCTGATAGAAAACCAAATCAAGATTTTAGATTTTTTCACATGAACCTGAAAATTCGGGGTTCTGAAAATCTTTATTTTCTCTAAACGAGACTGAAACTTGAAACTGCGGCCGGATTTGTTATAAGCACCCTTAAATAATCTAGGATACGAGGTTTAATCCTGATAGAAAACCAAATAAAGATTTTAGATATTTTCACAAGAACCTCAAAATTCGGGGTTCTGAAAATTTTGATTTTTCTTAAATGAGACTGAAACTTAAAACTGTGGCCGGATTTATGATAGGCACCCTCAAATAATCTAGGATACGAGGATAGAAAGCCAAATAAAGACTTTAGATTTTTTCACAAGAACCTCAAAATCCGGGGCTCTGAAAATTTTTATTTTCTCTAAACGAGACTGAAACTTGAAACTTCGGCCGGATTTGTGATAAGCACCCTCGAATAATATAGAATACGAGATTTCATCCTGATAGAAAGCCAAATAAAGATTTTAGATTTTTTCACATGAACCTGAACATTCATGGTTCGGAAAATTTTTATTTTCTCTAAATGAGACTAAAACTTGAAACTGTGGCCGGATTTGTGATAAGCACCCTCGAATAATATAGAATACGAGATTTCATCCTGATAGAAAGCCAAATAAAGATTTTAGATTTTTTCACAAGAACCTCAAAATTCGGGGTTCTGAAAATTTTGATTTTTCGTAAATGAGACTGAAACTTAAAACTGTGGCCGGATTTATGATAGGCACCTTCAAATAATCTAGGATACAAAGATAGAAAGCCAAATAAAGATTTTAGATATTTTCACAAGAACCTCAAAATCCGGGGCTCTGAAAATTTTTATTTTCTCTAAACGAGACTGAAACTTGAAACTTCGGCCGGATTTGTTATAAGCACCCTCGAATAATATAGGATACGAGATTTCATCCTGATAGAAAGCCAAATAAAGATTTTAGATTTTTTCACATGAACCTGAACATTCATGGTTCGGAAAATTTTTATTTTCTCTAAATGAGACTGAAACTTGAAACTGTGGCCGGATTTGTGATAAGCACCCTCGAATAATATAGGATACGAGATTTCATCCTGATAGAAAGCCAAATAAAGATTTTAGATTTTTTCACAAGAACCTCAAAATTCGGGGTTCTGAAAATTTTGATTTTTCTTAAATGAGACTGAAACTTAAAACTGTGGCCGGATTTATGATAGGCACCCTCAAATAATCTAGGATACGAGGTTTCATCCTGATAGAAAACCAAATCAAGATTTTAGATTTTTTCACATGAACCTGAAAATTCGGGGTTCTGAAAATCTTTATTTTCTCTAAACGAGACTGAAACTTGAAACTGCGGCCGGATTTGTTATAAGCACCCTTAAATAATCTAGGATACGAGGTTTAATCCTGATAGAAAACCAAATAAAGATTTTAGATATTTTCACAAGAACCTCAAAATTCGGGGTTCTGAAAATTTTGATTTTTCTTAAATGAGACTGAAACTTAAAACTGTGGCCGGATTTATGATAGGCACCCTCAAATAATCTAGGATACGAGGATAGAAAGCCAAATAAAGACTTTAGATTTTTTCACAAGAACCTCAAAATCCGGGGCTCTGAAAATTTTTATTTTCTCTAAACGAGACTGAAACTTGAAACTTCGGCCGGATTTGTGATAAGCACCCTCGAATAATATAGAATACGAGATTTCATCCTGATAGAAAGCCAAATAAAGATTTTAGATTTTTTCACATGAACCTGAACATTCATGGTTCGGAAAATTTTTATTTTCTCTAAATGAGACTAAAACTTGAAACTGTGGCCGGATTTGTGATAAGCACCCTCGAATAATATAGAATACGAGATTTCATCCTGATAGAAAGCCAAATAAAGATTTTAGATTTTTTCACAAGAACCTCAAAATTCGGGGTTCTGAAAATTTTGATTTTTCGTAAATGAGACTGAAACTTAAAACTGTGGCCGGATTTATGATAGGCACCTTCAAATAATCTAGGATACAAAGATAGAAAGCCAAATAAAGATTTTAGATATTTTCACAAGAACCTCAAAATCCGGGGCTCTGAAAATTTTTATTTTCTCTAAACGAGACTGAAACTTGAAACTTCGGCCGGATTTGTTATAAGCACCCTCGAATAATGTAGGATACGAGATTTCATCCTGATAGAAAGCCAAATAAAGATTTTAGATTTTTTCACATGAACCTGAACATTCATGGTTCGGAAAATTTTTATTTTCTCTAAATGAGACTGAAACTTGAAACTGTGGCCGGATTTGTGATAAGCACCCTCGAATAATATAGGATACGAGATTTCATCCTGATAGAAAGCCAAATAAAGATTTTAGATTTTTTCACAAGAACCTCAAAATTCGGGGTTCTGAAAATTTTGATTTTTCTTAAATGAGACTGAAACTTAAAACTGTGGCCGGATTTATGATAGGCACCCTCAAATAATCTAGGATACGAGGTTTCATCCTGATAGAAAACCAAATCAAGATTTTAGATTTTTTCACATGAACCTGAAAATTCGGGGTTCTGAAAATCTTTATTTTCTCTAAACGAGACTGAAACTTGAAACTGCGGCCGGATTTGTTATAAGCACCCTTAAATAATCTAGGATACGAGGTTTAATCCTGATAGAAAACCAAATAAAGATTTTAGATATTTTCACAAGAACCTCAAAATTCGGGGTTCTGAAAATTTTGATTTTTCTTAAATGAGACTGAAACTTAAAACTGTGGCCGGATTTATGATAGGCACCCTCAAATAATCTAGGATACGAGGATAGAAAGCCAAATAAAGACTTTAGATTTTTTCACAAGAACCTCAAAATCCGGGGCTCTGAAAATTTTTATTTTCTCTAAACGAGACTGAAACTTGAAACTTCGGCCGGATTTGTGATAAGCACCCTCGAATAATATAGAATACGAGATTTCATCCTGATAGAAAGCCAAATAAAGATTTTAGATTTTTTCACATGAACCTGAACATTCATGGTTCGGAAAATTTTTATTTTCTCTAAATGAGACTAAAACTTGAAACTGTGGCCGGATTTGTGATAAGCACCCTCGAATAATATAGGATACGAGATTTCATCCTGATAGAAAGCCAAATAAAGATTTTAGATTTTTTCACAAGAACCTCAAAATTCGGGGTTCTGAAAATTTTGATTTTTCTTAAATGAGACTGAAACTTAAAACTGTGGCCGGATTTATGATAGGCACCCTCAAATAATCTAGGATACGAGGTTTCATCCTGATAGAAAACCAAATCAAGATTTTAGATTTTTTCACATGAACCTGAAAATTCGGGGTTCTGAAAATCTTTATTTTCTCTAAACGAGACTGAAACTTGAAACTGCGGCCGGATTTGTTATAAGCACCCTTAAATAATCTAGGATACGAGGTTTAATCCTGATAGAAAACCAAATAAAGATTTTAGATATTTTCACAAGAACCTCAAAATTCGGGGTTCTGAAAATTTTGATTTTTCTTAAATGAGACTGAAACTTAAAACTGTGGCCGGATTTATGATAGGCACCCTCAAATAATCTAGGATACGAGGATAGAAAGCCAAATAAAGACTTTAGATTTTTTCACAAGAACCTCAAAATCCGGGGCTCTGAAAATTTTTATTTTCTCTAAACGAGACTGAAACTTGAAACTTCGGCCGGATTTGTGATAAGCACCCTCGAATAATATAGAATACGAGATTTCATCCTGATAGAAAGCCAAATAAAGATTTTAGATTTTTTCACATGAACCTGAACATTCATGGTTCGGAAAATTTTTATTTTCTCTAAATGAGACTAAAACTTGAAACTGTGGCCGGATTTGTGATAAGCACCCTCGAATAATATAGAATACGAGATTTCATCCTGATAGAAAGCCAAATAAAGATTTTAGATTTTTTCACAAGAACCTCAAAATTCGGGGTTCTGAAAATTTTGATTTTTCGTAAATGAGACTGAAACTTAAAACTGTGGCCGGATTTATGATAGGCACCTTCAAATAATCTAGGATACAAAGATAGAAAGCCAAATAAAGATTTTAGATATTTTCACAAGAACCTCAAAATCCGGGGCTCTGAAAATTTTTATTTTCTCTAAACGAGACTGAAACTTGAAACTTCGGCCGGATTTGTTATAAGCACCCTCGAGTAATATAGGATACGAGATTTCATCCTGATAGAAAGCCAAATAAAGATTTTAGATTTTTTCACATGAACCTGAACATTCATGGTTCGGAAAATTTTTATTTTCTCTAAATGAGACTGAAACTTGAAACTGTGGCCGGATTTGTGATAAGCACCCTCGAATAATATAGGATACGAGATTTCATCCTGATAGAAAGCCAAATAAAGATTTTAGATTTTTTCACAAGAACCTCAAAATTCGGGGTTCTGAAAATTTTGATTTTTCTTAAATGAGACTGAAACTTAAAACTGTGGCCGGATTTATGATAGGCACCCTCAAATAATCTAGGATACGAGGTTTCATCCTGATAGAAAACCAAATCAAGATTTTAGATTTTTTCACATGAACCTGAAAATTCGGGGTTCTGAAAATCTTTATTTTCTCTAAACGAGACTGAAACTTGAAACTGCGGCCGGATTTGTTATAAGCACCCTTAAATAATCTAGGATACGAGGTTTAATCCTGATAGAAAACCAAATAAAGATTTTAGATATTTTCACAAGAACCTCAAAATTCGGGGTTCTGAAAATTTTGATTTTTCGTAAATGAGACTGAAACTTAAAACTGTGGCCGGATTTATGATAGGCACCCTCAAATAATCTAGGATACGAGGATAGAAAGCCAAATAAAGACTTTAGATTTTTTCACAAGAACCTCAAAATCCGGGGCTCTGAAAATTTTTATTTTCTCTAAACGAGACTGAAACTTGAAACTTCGGCCGGATTTGTGATAAGCACCCTCGAATAATATAGAATACGAGATTTCATCCTGATAGAAAGCCAAATAAAGATTTTAGATTTTTTCACATGAACCTGAACATTCATGGTTCGGAAAATTTTTATTTTCTCTAAATGAGACTAAAACTTGAAACTGTGGCCGGATTTGTGATAAGCACCCTCGAATAATATAGAATACGAGATTTCATCCTGATAGAAAGCCAAATAAAGATTTTAGATTTTTTCACAAGAACCTCAAAATTCGGGGTTCTGAAAATTTTGATTTTTCGTAAATGAGACTGAAACTTAAAACTGTGGCCGGATTTATGATAGGCACCTTCAAATAATCTAGGATACAAAGATAGAAAGCCAAATAAAGATTTTAGATATTTTCACAAGAACCTCAAAATCCGGGGCTCTGAAAATTTTTATTTTCTCTAAACGAGACTGAAACTTGAAACTTCGGCCGGATTTGTGATAAGCACCCTCGAATAATATAGAATACGAGATTTCATCCTGATAGAAAGCCAAATAAAGATTTTAGATTTTTTCACATGAACCTGAACATTCATGGTTCGGAAAATTTTTATTTTCTCTAAATGAGACTAAAACTTGAAACTGTGGCCGGATTTGTGATAAGCACCCTCGAATAATATAGGATACGAGATTTCATCCTGATAGAAAGCCAAATAAAGATTTTAGATTTTTTCACAAGAACCTCAAAATTCGGGGTTCTGAAAATTTTGATTTTTCTTAAATGAGACTGAAACTTAAAACTGTGGCCGGATTTATGATAGGCACCCTCAAATAATCTAGGATACGAGGTTTCATCCTGATAGAAAACCAAATCAAGATTTTAGATTTTTTCACATGAACCTGAAAATTCGGGGTTCTGAAAATCTTTATTTTCTCTAAACGAGACTGAAACTTGAAACTGCGGCCGGATTTGTTATAAGCACCCTTAAATAATCTAGGATACGAGGTTTAATCCTGATAGAAAACCAAATAAAGATTTTAGATATTTTCACAAGAACCTCAAAATTCGGGGTTCTGAAAATTTTGATTTTTCTTAAATGAGACTGAAACTTAAAACTGTGGCCGGATTTATGACAGGCACCCTCAAATAATCTAGGATACGAGGTTTCATCCTGATAGAAAGCCAAATAAAGATTTTAGATTTTTTCACAAGAACCTCAAAATTCGGGGTTCTGAAAATTTTGATTTTTCTTAAATGAGACTGAAACTTAAAACTGTGGCCGGATTTATGATAGGCACCCTCAAATAATCTAGGATACGAGGTTTCATCCTGATAGAAAACCAAATCAAGATTTTAGATTTTTTCACATGAACCTGAAAATTCGGGGTTCTGAAAATCTTTATTTTCTCTAAACGAGACTGAAACTTGAAACTGCGGCCGGATTTGTTATAAGCACCCTTAAATAATCTAGGATACGAGGTTTAATCCTGATAGAAAACCAAATAAAGATTTTAGATATTTTCACAAGAACCTCAAAATTCGGGGTTCTGAAAATTTTGATTTTTCTTAAATGAGACTGAAACTTAAAACTGTGGCCGGATTTATGACAGGCACCCTCAAATAATCTAGGATACGAGGTTTCATCCTGATAGAAAGCCAAATAAAGATTTTAGATTTTTTCACAAGAACCTCAAAATTCGGGGTTCTGAAAATTTTGATTTTTCTTAAATGAGACTGAAACTTAAAACTGTGGCCGGATTTATGACAGGCACCCTCAAATAATCTAGGATACGAGGTTTCATCCTGATAGAATGCCAAATAAAGATTTTAGATTTTTTCACAAGAACCTCAAAATTCGGGGTTCTGAAAATTTTTATTTTCTCTAAACGAGACTAGAACTTGAAACCGCGGCCGGATTTGTGATAAGCACCCTCAAATAATCTATGATACGAGGTTTCATCCTGATAGAAAACCAAATAAAGATTTTAGATTTTTTCACATGAACCTGAAAATTCGGGGTTCTGAAAATTTTTACTTTCTTTAAACGAGACTGAAACTCAAAACTGCGGCCGGATTCCTGATAAGCGCCCTGAGATATTAACTTTTTTTTTGTAAAGTACTACAAACGTCAAATTTCCTGAAGATTGCTGAATAACTTCGAAAATAGGCTTCGTAGACATAAACTATGGTTAACACACTGGACGTAAAAATCGATGCTGAATTCAAAAATGTAATAATATACAGGGTGTTCCATTTAAAATAAGGAAGTTGATACCTACTTCTGGTATATCCGGATGTCCGCCATCTTTGAAATTATTTTCTACAAGTAGACCGTTTGAAAAGAAACTTTTTTTTATTAAAGTCATTTTCTTCTAATTTATACACTAAGGCCGCTAGAGAGCACCGCGCGCTTATTGAACCACCCTGTATATATAGGTAGATGAGCAACAAACCTGTGCAGTGGTGAATCCGGGAACAAGTCCAGGCTCTCCGAAACTGAGGAGCTGGGACTCGGCGTTGTGTCGGGCAGACAGCCATTTCTGATCATCTCCACCTTTTTCTTCGCTCTGCCTCTCTTCTTCTCGAACTTGCTGGTTTCCATCGAAGCCGCTCGTCTTCGAACGCTCTTTCCGGGCTTCGCGTCAGGGTTGATCATCCACCATGACGATTTGCCCGTGCCTTCATTCTGCACGCGCATGAAGCGGTTGTGCAACGACAGGTTGTGCCGGATCGAGTTCTGAAACAAAAGAAAACAGATTGTTAAACTGCTAAATAAACTCTTGTCAGGGTGACAAAATTTTATAATTCAAAAATACTATTATCCAAGAGTGTAGTTAAAAATACAACGTAAAAACGATGCTTTAAAATGCTTGGAAGACCGAGTTTCAGTCGAATGTAAGATAAACAACTAAATATCTGGCCGATATTATTTTCTAAACAGTTCGCAGAGCGTCACAGTAATTTAGGCGGTTCGTCACGTTAGAATAAAGTCCAAAGTTGGATAATGTTTACTTGATGCCTGCCTGAAAATACGTCCGTCCCTTCAGACTAGTCGACCACAAAAATCATTTCATATAGAACCTAGTGATACTTCGTACAATAATGTGGTCTAGTGAATTGTTGGTGATTGTGCAACAGCTTGGGCGAGTTTATCTCACAGAGTACCCAATTCTACTAATTGCTCTTTATTTATTGATATATTGATTTATTTCATTATATTATTTGAGAACTTGTTATTAGACAATTGACAAACTTTCATACACACATTTATATCATTAATGGTTTGATAATTCAACTACTGAATGTCTGCGATATGAAAACAGATAACAATCTCGAAGTACGTCGCGAGTTGACCCTTCGTGCTGAACTAGTACAAAGGAGTGGATACTTTGCGAGTTGACCCCTAGTATCTTAGTGAGTTGGCCTCACAGTTATCATGATAATTCTCCGCCCTAGTGAATGTAGCTCTTGGAGAGGTATTTCGCGTGTTGACCCTTAATACCTATGACCCGAGAGATGTTTGATTTATGTTCTGTATAATTTGTATGACCACATAAGATGTAGATATGATTTTATCCGTTTGTGGTTAAAGGATATATTTGCTGTGTTATCTACTTATATTTGTGTGTTTATTTATTCTGCCTGTTTTATCAATCACGCCAGTATAAAATAACGACACGTTCTTTAATTTAACATATGTTAACACATTTTTTTTATTTATCATTCTTCAATGAATTGGTTACTCAGGTATCTTTTAATTTAATTTACAGATGTGTCGTCTCGAGCGCTTTTCCTGATAAAGGCCCAACCTTTTATCGATGATAAATTAGGTAAATTAAGTTATCGTTTAAATATTGAATTGTGATCTTACTTAATTTATTTTGATCATTTTTTATTGATTGAATTACTACCTTATTAAATGTTTTTAAGACACGCCCAGAATGATCATTTAATCATTCATTTTTTTTAATTTTATCGCCTACACTCTTCCCAATCATCATCATAGTCACAATGGTTGCATTCAGCAGAAAGATCGGGAGCCGCTACGTTTGTAGCCGCTACATCTCAACAGTTGGCATTCTGCTAAAAAGCATTATTTTATTTGTACGACTGTCAAATGAGTGGTTACATTTGAGGTTATTAAAAATAAAAAAGGTACGTCAAATTGTATCAAAGTTTTGGACTGTGTAAGTAGTGTGGACTTTTTCTTTTAAATATGACAACATAACCTATAACACAAGTGTCATAACATGTGACACTCTCAAGGTCAAAAATAGCTTATTCTGCTCCGCTCCAAGTGAGCGTACTATTCTATCGCTACAAAAAATGGCGACCGCTGGAGCGGTAGCTGCTAGGTAGCGCACGCGTTCAGCAGAAAATTTGGTAGCTGCTCCGCAACTGTTGAGTCTGCTGAATGCATCCAATGTCTTAACAGACATGTTGTGAACCCGTAAAATGCATGCAAGTCGGAGCTAGAGTATTTCCGACTCGAATATTATCAATAGCTTCGAGAACTGCAGCACGCCATCGTTCGCGATTTACTGTCAGTTCAGTAGCGCTCTTGATATACTCATATCCAGCAACTGTTTCGTCGTATCCACCCAGCATGTAGGAGAACGGCCACGGCGCCGCCCAGTCGGGGCATGACCCTGAACTACAAGTTTCTCCATATTATCGCTTCTGTGTATATGTCCGAAGAATGTAAGCATTCTCGTCGACACAATAGAGGATAGTCTCTTTGGATTACCGAGCTCATCCAGTATGGAAACTTTAGTTCGATGGGCGGTATAAGGAACTCTCAGCATTCTCCTCCACGTTCACATTTCAAAAGCATCTATGCGAGCTCGATCTGCCTTTTTAACAGTCCAAGTTTCCGAGGCATACAAAAATACGGAGAACACAAAAGACTGAACCAGAGAAATTTTGGTAGCTATAGTGATGTTACGGTCACGCCATATTTTAGTAAGCTTTGTTTTCCTAATGACGCAGATAATATTGACGCACAGTAGAACCAACGACTGAACGCTAAAACTTGTCAAAATGAGGCGTCCAAAGCGTTCAATTGCTGGTCCGACTGTGCGTCAACAATATTGCCTGCGTCCTAGGGGACAGCCTGGCTAGATTCCAGATTTTTTACAAAATAGGGGATGTTTAGGGAAAAGAGGTCTATTTTGGCAGACATTTCCAGAAATATATATATTTTTTTAATTTGAACGCGCATGAACAGGTTGTGCAAGAACAGATTCTGACGCATTGAGTTCTGAAACGAAGGAAATCAGTTTGTTAAGCGGTCAAATAAGATCTTCCCAATGACACAGGTAATATTGACGCGCGGTCGAACTATCAACTGAACTCTTCAGCAAGTCGAAACAAAGCGTCCAAAGCGTTCAGTTGTCGGTCCGACTGAGCGTCATCAGTATTACACGCGTCCTAGGGGACAACCTGGCCAGGCTCTAAATTTTTTCCAAAATAAGGGTATTTTTAGGAAAAAGAGGTCTATTTGTGCAAGGACAGATTGACTTATTATGTTCTGAAACGAAGGAAACCAGTTTGTTAAGCGATCAAACGACGTAGGCAATATTGACCCGCGGACGGACCGACGATCGATCGCTTAAACTTGTGGAAATAAAGCGTCCAAAGCGTTCAGTTGTCGGTCCGACCGTGTGTCAACAATATTACCTACGTCCGTGGGGACAGTGCTGCCAATATGCGAAAACGTTCAAAGCGTTCAGTTGCCGGTCCGGCGGTGTGTCAACAATATTACCTGCGTCTTTGGGGTCAACATTGACAGAGCTTCGGATATTTCCAAAAATTGAGTATTTCTAGACGGCTACAAAATCGCAAATAGCAAATTGGGGGACTTTTGGCAATACATGTTGAACTTCTTTTACGTCATAGTTCATGTCTTCAAATAATGATTGATTTAAGACTGAATTCAGTTTTCACCTATGGTATGTGCTCGACGGATACAAAAGCTTGTCTGCATGGGTGTCATACGTCCAATGAGGACGATCCCAGCATTGGAGGTCCTTCTCGGACTGCGGACCGTGCCATCTTGAATTTGGATGACTGGTAATTAATAGATAATGGGGGAGGAGGTTGACCATACAAATATAGCCAAGCTGGCGAGGCAAATCGGGTAGATAGATCTTTCTTACTATGGCCTATGCTCTGTACTCAGAGTAACAACTGTACATAGAGGTAGTAAACAAACCACTTCAGCATGGCGTGCTCAAAGCCATCATCTTTGACACTTCAGCCACCAAATATTGATCAGCTGTGACCTCGCAGTGACAGTTCAAATTGTAAACCATGTTGTGTAACGCCAACTAACCTGAAAATTCTTCCAGTGCAAACCATGTTACAAACACTGCACTTTTTGAGTACCATCTCGAAAACGGTTAACTACACTCGAATATAGCACAGCAAGTCCGTAAAGCTTCACTAGAGTTACCAACAAATAGCAAATTCGATTTTACTGACCAAGCATGAAACACGCACAAACAAGAAACAAAGCAAACATTTGACAGTTGAGCGCATGCGGCGTTGCCAGCTCCTCAAAATTATGCAAGACTTCAGAATTTGTGTTTATGATGAAGAAATATGCAGTAACGCATTAGAGCTCAACATATCTATTGATTTTGCTGTAATCATTCCTGAACCATCAAAATACCGTCTTTTTTTAACGTAAAATGGAATATATCTGGATACTATACAATTAAGACGATAGTAAATAATTATGGTATGTATGTACATGGTGGTCGATATGGCAATGTACAAAAAGATGGCCTATTAGAATTAGTTGTTTACTACCTCTATGTTAAGTTGTTACTCTGAGGCCCTGTACAATAAAAAATACTTATTATAATTGACACCACCGTAAGTATTGAAATGCTGTGAGGTGTACTCTGCAGTATATTACGCATTCTGTAAAATACTACGCCATTATACAGTATCCATTTTTGATCAGACAACAGAAACAAAGGTTACTCTAAGTTAATTTTATATTCATATCTGAACAGTGACGGGAGATCAATTCCATTTCACCTGTCTTCAAACGCCCTGTATACTACAGAACCTCCATATACATATCCCGTTCCACAAAAATACCGCCCCAATTCATAATATAAATCTAATCATCCTTTGTTCCTGGATAGCGAGTGCTAGCAGTTTCCTCCCCAAAATCTATAAAATTTTAGAGATATAGTCGGCCATTGTAGAGCGGTGAAGACAGGTAGTCACATTGTACGGAATTTTATATTTCCTCCCATCTCTACTAATGATTTTATTGGGAATTTTTAATTTGGCATAAAATTATACGAGCCACGCCAGTTCACTAGTTTTCGATAAAGTAGCTAGCTGCTAGATTCTCTTTCTCTTCCTTGGAGCATAAAAGCTTGACGATTATGGATGGCAGTTTTCATTTATTGTTCTCTCGAACATGGTCGTGCCTTAGAGAGTTATTCTCAGTGGAAAAGGTACATTCATGAAAATTAGAAAAGTGCTAAGTAGTCGGGATTTTGTTTGGAATTGAAAATAAATGTAAAACATGTAAGGGGGTGATTCCTCATGGAAAAGATATGGGATCTTTCATATAATGAAACTTCATTGGAGCATCCCTTGTTAAGATACAGCCCCTCAAAGGGGGTACATAAAATTGTTTAACAATTTTTTCCCCAAGCACTAAAAAAGTTACAATATTGGAATTACCCTGATATTTTCTACTACCAAAAAGATACTTGACAGTAATTTATTTGGTTTACCCCCATGGTTGTAAGGGGTGGAAAACGCAACCCCTAAAATGTACTTCCAATGCAACATTTTGTCTTATTTCTTGTTTACCATTTAAAAATTTGTTTCAGACAGCCTGTTTCATTCTAAATAAATAATGTCTCTTAAATTTTTTGATCAAAAATAAACCAGTTCGCAGCAAATAATTATTCTATGATTATTTTTACGAAGCCCTCATTTTTTTATATATTTGAAGAATTTTCGTTAGCCAGCTATGGGGTATAGAGTCAAGAGATTTTTTTATAATCGAAAAAACAGGTATGAAGATTCCTGCGTTCTTTTCTGGTTTGCTCCATGGTAATTATTGTTAAGTTGTTCCTTGCAACCTTGGCTTTGTTTTCTACAACCTTTTTGTTCTTCAGTTAAGATGTAGTTTGCGTGAGTTGTTAAATTCTTTTGCCTATTGTTGCGGTGATGATCTTGTATAAGGTGGGGAGACAAGTGATTGGGCGGTAATTGGCAGGTATCTGCGTTTTTCGCTTTTATATACATTATTTCTTGTGTGAAGAATTTGAGAAACCTATTAGGTTGACGTATAGCTTCATTGATTTGCTCTATGAGTATTTATTATTATTATATTATGACTGTCAACATGACAGCTAATGCAAAATTTGCTGTCTTTACTTTCATTAAATACCTCAAGGGGTCTGGGTACACACAGTTTTTTTTCTTTGCTAATGGCTCTGGTCAGAGACCAACAAGGTCAGATCATTTTTCCCCATCCTTTCATAAGTATGGGTAATTTTAAACTGTATTAGATATAGGATAGTGGAATATAAATCATAGCTATCGAATAGCAGTTAGTATTTCATTTATTTATGTTTTCTTTTACGTTTTGTTTTTTTGTAGGTTTTTTATTAATCTTGTTTTTGCTTAGCTTAGCTTTCTATCTTTTCCTGCCTCTTAATATACTATACAATTGTTGAGTCGTGCCATTTTATATACAATTTGTTCTTATCTAATTTTCTATCTAAATTAGTAGTTTTAGTTTTACAGTACAATATTTATAAACTAGTTCGTATATTTGCTGGTTATCGCAGCCCAGAATTAAAGTTATACTAGTTGGAAGCTTGAGATAAGTAGAGAGATTGAAATACACTTGAGTGGTTCCTCCTGTTGTATGCAGACACTTCAGAAGACAATGTTCTAATGTGCTGACCTCGCCATATCTGCATAACGAATCTCCCCCCAATCCAATTATTGATTTTTGTTGTGTAACCAAGGTGTGACCACTTCTGAGATGACATGATGTTCATTCTCAGTTATATTAATAACTTCTTCTTATTTCCTTCTCAAACCAAGTACCTGTTCTAATGTATGGTTGTATCGAATTGGTACACACAGTTATTCATATGTATTTACCGTGTAAAACACGGATTTTCATTTTGAAGTCACTGGTTTTTTAAAGGTTTAAAGGTAACGAGCTTGGAAATACGAAATTCATTTTTATGGTTACCTTTGGATCTTACTTTTGGATCTTTTGATCTTACCTTTGGATTTTTTGACTTATCTCCCCTCATCTTAGACACACACACTGGAGAAAGGGAATAGGCAGCCACGCCTCCTCGATAACAAGGGAATACGTCTTTTCTTGGATTCCCAATTTCGCACGCTATACCCTAGACCAGAGGTTCCCAATCTTTTTCAACCCGCGGCGCACTTTCAAGTTTGACATTTTGTCACGGCGCCCTACCTTAGACAGCTACTTTAAATAGATACTGTCGAAACAAATAGGTATCTACAATAATAGTAGACACAAAAATAAGAATTTCCTCAATAGGAAATGAAGTTATTTTATTATATTTATAAGAATTCGGAATTGAAACAGAAAACATAAAGAAAGACTCAAGAAAAACAAAAATAAAATACGACAGTCAAATGAATGTGACGATTGAGCTTGGTGATCTCCGCCTAGTTTATCAAAACGGGGAATAAAATTCGACACTGCGACTCTCATTTATTGCTCCTCATCGATCCTTGAGCGATATTTGTTCTTGATTACACTTACGACTGAAAATCCAGCTTCATATAAATATGACGTTGCGAACAGAATAAACATTCTTAAAGCTTCTGAAGTTAGGTTTGGATATTCGTTTTGAATCGATAACCAAAACTCCACCAAATCGGATTTGGAGAATTCTGGCGGAGCTTGCGTATGAAAGGGATCTTGGATCCAAGCAAATTTTTCGACATCATCATCTGTAACGTATTTCGAAAACCATTCAGTGAGCTTCCATAAATGTTCCGTGAAAAGGGCCATCAGGTCTTGTGAGACAACCAGTTCATTGGATCCCGCATATTTATACAATTGTAGAAAGCAATCTTGACCGCCGCCTTCATTCGTCTTTTTTATCCAAACTTGTAGTTTCTTCCTGAACGTTGTAATCTTCACCAGTAGTTTCAAAATGTGGCGAGCGTCAGAACAGGTATTGTTGCTTTTTAGGCACCCACAAATATTTGTGCTTTAGACTTAGAGGATCGACTCACGGCGCCCCTCTTTACTTTCTACGGCTCACCAGGGCGCCGCGGCGCACAGGTTGGGAACCCCTGCCCTAGACTCTTACCAAGACGCCACTGATACTCCAAATAAGACACGTATTCACCCCATTTTACCGTTCTTGAGAACACGAATAGATCCGATATTCCAAACTGGAGTGCCGAAGACACATTTAAATGTTATAACTTCTCGATATTGAGTTATCGCCGCATAAACTCGCCAACTTTAGTTTTGATTGGTATCGGTGGAAAAGTTCCTGGAAGTTTTACACTCCCTATCGGAATATAAAGCACCCCCAACACTGGCCCGCGCATTTGCATAATCACCAATGCGGGGTCAGGGATATCGTCATCCCTTCTGGATATGGATTGCCGGAATTTCTCAGGGATTCCTTTCAAGGACTCTAGCATCTTCAGGCTAGATCATCCTTAACGTCTGAACACATAAAATCGTGAAAGTGGAGAACTTAGCAAAGGAACATGACTTCTGGAATGACTAAATGTTAATTAAAATAAAAGATTTTTATCAGTTTATGTTACGAAGTAAAAAATGAAGTGAAGTTGATTGACTCAGTACTTGCCACATATTCCGATGATACCAGTTTTATTATTTTCCCACAGCATGAAACTATAGTCTAGATGCTGCAATTCTGCAATCAAATCATCGCTCGCCCGACCGCAAAAAAAGTATTTTATTCTACTAGGTGCTTCTTTCACAGGTCAATGGACAATATATCATGAATACAACAAATTTTTGAATTTTACAAATTGCCACCCCCGAACCACCCCAATTTCACCCGCAACCAAAAAAAAAATTAAAATGATCAGGAACCCCTAAAACGTCTAAAACTAAGTTTGAGGTGTTTTTTATATTTTTAGTTTTTTTATTATTGCCGCGCCGCCACTGAAATTATTTCTAAAAACCATACGCGCTTTCCATACTCGTCGCGGTAATAAATCTGTGTCAAAATGTCATTAAAGTCAATTCAGAAGTTTGCACGTAACACAATACAAAACGATCCAAAGTAATACTCGTATGTATTTTGTATGCATCAGAAAATTCAAGTCCCTTGGTTTCTGTAATCGGCAAGGCAATGTTCGGATGGACCTAAAAAAGTGTATTATGCCGCTAGGTCTTTCTCTCTCAGGTCAGTAGACAGCCCATTATGAGTACAACAAATTTTTCAGATTTACAACCACCCACCCCAAAAAAAAAGTAGAAAATGATCAGGAACCCCTAAAACACCTAAAAACGAAGTTTGAGGTATATTTGAAATTTTTTGTTTTTTGCTAATTACTCCGCCGCCTATGCACCGATTTTCAAAATTCACTACCCAAATTTCATCAAAATCTATGCAGCGGTTACTGAGATTAGGAGGCTAGAAAAACGCCAACAGACAGACAGACAGACCGACAGACAGACAGACCGACGTAAATGAGTGACGTGGATTTTCGGTATGTAGACATCATAAAACGCCCAAAAAGCGTATTATCTCAAAATCGAAAATTTTCGCGATCACAATACTCCCCTCACCTATCGCTGTGAGAAGTAAAATGAAGTTAAGTTGATTGACTCTGTACTTCCCACAGATTACGGTTCAATTTAGATCAATCTTGATCCATATTGCTAAATAACTGTATGGAAGGTGATTAACAAAAGCGTAAATTTAGTCAAAAAAAAAACGTCATATTCAGCAATTTTTTAACAATTGTCTATTACGAAATAATAAAAAATATACATCGACATTTCTCTAAAACTACCCTTTTTCTTCGTGATCATATTTTTTTTTTTTTGATTCAAAAGTCTCAAAATTAATAGTCAAAATATGGCTACAGCTGAACCATTGCAAACATCTCTAACGTACTTACTATAACCCCCGTTTCATCAAGTTTAGGGGGTCACTTTGCCGCCTGAACAGAAAAGGCGAGAGAATATAGCAAATTTACGTCATTTCTAGAATGAAAAGAATCTAAATTTTAAATATATACATACAAGTTCGTCCTAAAATATTTCTCAGTAATCCTGAGAATGATAACTGCTCAAAACCAATTATCGCGATTTATAATTTTGTAGTTCTTAACTTTTTGCCTGCAGTGTATAGGAATAAATCACCCAAAACTAACATCTAATTGATGCCCAAAACACTATCTATCTTATTCCAGAAATGAATGGACCTCAGCTCATCCATATACTGTCTACATACTTTTGTATTGGTGGCGCCTTTATCAGTGTCGCGTGAACGGATCTTAAACTTAAGACAGATTATTGAAAAAGCCAGAGAGCATTATTTTCCCGTTTTTATCTGCTTTGTGGACTATTCTAAGGCGTTTGATAACGTAAAGTGGCCTAAACTGTGGAAAACCCTTATCACCATGGGAGTCCCTTACCACTTAGTATTTCTCATACAGCAACTCTATGAGTCTAGCTCAGCTCGTGTAAGAATTGGTGGTAACCTGTCTGGCGAAACAGCAACCAGAAAAAGAGTTCGTCAGGGATACGTATTATCTCCGATGTTATTTAACATTTACTCTGAATTTGTGATGAGACAGGTATTGAACAACTGGAATGGCGGTATAACTATTGGCGGAAGCAAAATATCTAACTTAAGATTTGCTGACGATACAACCCTTATTGCTGCTTCTCAGGAAGAACTAGTAGCTCTATTGAATGTTTTAGAACAACACAGTGCAGCATATGGTCTGGGTATTAACTACAACAAGACCAAGGTTATTATCGCAGATAGAGAGCATGACTATTATCGAGAAATAAAGTCAGCTCGTGTAAGAATTGATGGTAACCTGTCTGGTGAAACAGCAACCAGAAAAGGAGTTCGTCAGGGATGCGTATTATCTCCGATGTTATTTAACATTTACTCTGAATTTGTGATGAGACAGGTATTGAACAACTGGAATGGCGGTATAACTATTGGCGGAAGCAAAATATCTAACTTAAGATTTGCTGACGATACAACCCTTATTGCTGCTTCTCAGGAAGAACTAGTAGCTCTATTGAATGTTTTAGAACAACACAGTGCGGCATATGGTCTGGGTATTAACTACAACAAGACCAAGGTTATTATCGCAGATAGAGAGCATGACTATTATCGAGAAATAAAGTCAATAGGCCGTTGTGAGGTAATTCAGAGTTTTGTGTACCTCGGTTCTTTGATCGACAATTCAGGTAGCTGTGAGAATGAGATTCGACGGCGCATTCAACAGGCACGGGTGGCCATGACAAAGCTTACTAAAATATGGCGTGACCATAACATCACTAAAGCTACCAAAATGTCACTGGTTCAGTCTCTTGTGTTCTCCATATTTTTGTATGCCTCGAAAACTCGGACTGTTAAAAAGGCAGATCGAGCTTGCGTAGATGCTTTTGAAATGTGGACGTGGAGGAGAATGCTGAGAGTTCCTTATATCGCCCATCCAACTAACGTTTCCATACTGGATGAGCTCGGTAATTCAAAGAGACTATCCTCCATTGTGCGGACGAGAATGCTTACATTCTTCGGACATATACACAGAAGCGATAATATGGAGAAACTTGTAGTTCAGGGTCACCCCGAGTGGGCAGCGCCGTGGCCGTTCCCCTACACGCTGGGTGGATACGACGAAACAGTTGCTCGATATGAGTATCAAGAGCGCCACTAAACTCACTGTAAATCGCGAACGATGGCGAGCTACAGTGCTCAAAACTATTGATAATATTCGTGTAGGCAATATTGTAGCTCCGACTTAATGCATTTTACGAGTTCACAACATGTCTGTTAAGACATTGTGACTATGATGATGATTTATCAGTGTCCCAATAGGCGCGCGATTGTTCAATGCAAGGCTCTGACTGTAACCATTTTTGATCCTGTATGTTAATAATTTTTGGCACAAAAACATGGTTTTCGTTTTCTTTAAACTTCAATCTATTGGAATGTCGATCCAGATTTTAGAATAAGTTTATACAGGGTGATTAACGAGACCGTGAATTTAGTCATAAAAATGCCACTTTTGGCCATTTTTTCATAATTGTCAATCAGGAAATTTCAAAAAATACGTCCAAATTTCTCTAGAACTAGCCTTTTTCTTCATGCTTATACTTTTTTCAGTTCCGAAGACTCAAAAATTAATAGCCAAAAAATGGTTACAGCTGAACCATTGCAAATAGCTCTCACACGTACGTACTATAACTCCCTCTTAACTTGTAATAATAATAATAATAAAGCATTTATTGCCCAACAGTACATGTACCATTTACAGAGCAAAGCAATAATAGGAAATAAAAAAAATAATAATAGAAAAAAAAACAACAACAATTTTGCGCCTGAAACCATGACAAAAAAAAGTATAACAAAAATACATATATATGCATTAGCCAATTAATACCTACTCAGAGATACTCTGTATAGCATTCTTCAATTCATTAAGACTACAACAAAATATATCGCAAATGCTACCTATTTTATTAGCATTGTGGCACATGAAATTTGCTGGTGCTTTAGACAACAAGTTTGTTTGCGCTTTTTTTAAGAAAAAGGTCTTATTGAGGCTGGATATACATCTAGGTACTAAAATGTTGATCTGCGACAGTAATGTAGAACAGTCGATGTAACCGTGCAACATCTTGTATAGAAAGACCACGGATATAAGATCCCTACGCGTTGCCAAGGAAGGAACATCAAATCTACTAAGCAGTAACAAGTAGTCGCACCCTCTGGGAGGATAGATGCCATCATTTTTAAAACATAAATATTTTAGGAACCGTCTCTGAACTCTTTCAATGCTGTTTTTGTACAAGTCATATATTGGGCTCCATATAAGTGCGCCATACTCCAGCTTGCTAACAACCAAGACCAAAAACAACATTAGAAGCGTTGATGTATTAAACTGCCTGCAGTTTCTAACAATAAATCCATAAGTACAATACGCAGCCTTTGCTATTTCGCTTATATGATAGTTAAAGGTTAAGTGACTGTCAAAGTAAACACCAAGATCTCTAATACTATCGGACCTCTCAAACAAAATGTTGCTTATTTTATACGGATACTCTAGAGTATTAATTTTTCTGCTGAAGGTAACTATGCGACACTTTGAAATATTTAAGACTAACCTATTACTAGTACACCAATTCTCCAAGAAACTGATTTGTTCTTGAAGAATAACACAATCATTCCAGTCGGAAATTGAAGCGAACAGTTTTAAATCGTCTGCAAACATTAGCTTATTGCAGGCCAGTGATTCACATAGGTCGTTGACGTAGATAATAAATAAGAGAGGACCTAAATTGGAGCCTTGAGGTACACCACTACTGGCGATGTAAGTAAAAGAGTTGAATCCATTATAATGTACGTAATGTGGCCTCGAGGATATATATGATTTCAAAAGGTCAACGTAAATTTTATTAAATCCTAGACATTCAATTTTCTGTATTAGTATATTGTGGTCGATTTTATCGAATGCCTTAGTAAGATCCGTATAAACGACATCCACTTGTCCCCTATTATCAACATGATCGCACAGGTATTGACTTATAGTAGCTAAATTTGTGATGATTGATCTTTGCTTCATAAAGCCATGCTGGTCTATGGATAAACAGTTTTTGGTTGCTAGATAAATACGATTGTACAGTATTATTTCAAAGAGCTTTGCAAAATTATTTAATATAGCTATCGGTCTATAATTGTTTATGGATGCTTTATCTTGAGACTTATAGATAGGGCATACTTTGGCAACCTTCCATTTATCAGGAAAAATCGATGAGTTTAAAATCGAGTTAAAAATGGCTTTAAGAGGTGATAAAAATGAACCTATACAGTCTTTGACAAAGAATGATGGTAACTGATCCGGACCCGATGTAAGTTTGTTTTTGATTTTCTTTGCAGCACTAATAATCTCTTCCTCACTTATCGGTTCACAACTTATATCTATAAAATTGTTTCCTTTACAAATAGTACTTATGTCACTAATAGGAGTTTCATCAGGCGAGGAGTATACACTTTGGAAAAAGTCAGCAAAAGCATTGACTATCATTGTTGGATCAGTGTGTGAAACATTTTGATAGTTCATTTGACTAGGAATCCTAGATGTATTATTCTTATTATGTATAAATGACCAGAACGATTTCGGTTCACTATTTAGACCATCTTGCATCTTATGTAGGTACTCACTATAAGCATGCTCCCGCATCTGTTTAAATATTATCCTAAGCCTACAGAATTCCTGGTGGTAGGTAATATTTTGGTTGATTTTAAATTTCTTATGATATTTAGCCTTTTGTTGTTTGTTATTATATTTAATGAAAGAATTTCGTACACAGCTAAACAACACCACTTTTTTTTGGAAGAGGTATACTTGGTTACATCAGCTTGTAGCTCTAACCCTTCATACTGCATGGAAGCTGAAATTTGCCGAAATTTGCTAAGGAAGAGTAATGCAGAGCAAGGCAGATAGTATTGAAGGCGGACCTTCTTGTTATGTCTACGTTTGGTTCAATATCATAGGCGGCTGATGCTTTACCAAATACAACAGATGTTTATCAGTTGTTTTCGAAGGCCTACTTGGCAAATATCAACTGAATTTGCTCGGTTTGACGGTATTAAAAAAGGAAACGAGTGATTCAGTTTGAGGTTAACATTGCCTTATTTTGCGTTCTAAATCACGTTTGGGTTACAGCACATTTCCGGGACTGACGTGGGAACTGAGACACTTCCAAGGTTCCAAGAAGACGGCACATAATCGCCATAAACTGATAACAGTGTCCGTATCCAGTTGCCTGTGCGTTGGTGAATGTTTATCGGTGCATTCACTTGTTTTGGTTTCGTGCCAAATTGCTCCGCGATCAACGCAGGCCGGGCTGGTTCGGGATACGTCAGTGTCGTAGTAGCAAGAGGGACAAATATCCATCCCAGAAATAATAAAAGTGTAATATTGATAATAATAAAGATTGTTATTATAAAAAGCACGCAAAAACTATACAGCAGTAACACTTTCCTGACTAGACCACGCCGCAAACGCTCATAATCACAACAAGAAAAAATAAACACCTGGTCGCAGAAAGCACTCATACACCCTGGCTGTACGATAGCCATTTCTTTCCAGAAACGGAAGGTTTTATGCTTGCTATCCAGGACCAAGTGATTGTGACACGAAACTACATAAAATACATAATTAAAGGTCCATCCATTATTAGTTTGCCCAACAGGCCATGAAGGCCCAGGGCAAAAATGAGTACCGTCTGATCTTATTCTTCTTCTTCTAGTGCCGTCTCCTAACGGAGGTTGGCGACCACTTCTCTGAATGCATCTTTGTCTTTTGCAATGTGGAACAGTTCTCCTACACTCATATCAGTCCATTCTCTAATTTTTCTCAGCCAGGATTTCTTTTTTCTTCGTATGCCCTTTTTTCCATCTACTCGTCCTTGCATGATAGTCTGCAGTAGAATATGGCCGAGGTATATTGTTTTTCTCCGTTTGATTGTTATTATCAGTTTCCTCTCTTGTCCTATTCGTCTC
Source organism: Callosobruchus maculatus (assembly GCA_951848785.1). Lineage (NCBI taxonomy): Eukaryota > Metazoa > Arthropoda > Insecta > Coleoptera > Chrysomelidae > Callosobruchus > Callosobruchus maculatus. Next base: position 1,865,265 of record CATOUR010000160.1, read on the forward strand.
AAGACCTCCTCGTTGGTAACTCTAGCCGTCCAGGGTATTATCTGATCTTATACCGCTAAAATTTTTCTAACTTAAAATTGTCTTTGGATGCTTACTTCCATTGTTTCACAACCTATTTTTGAGTATATCCTGCACTATTCCACGCCACCTATTTCTGTCTGCCGCCTTCTCTTTCCAGTGTTTAATATTACTTTTCTTTAAATCATCTTCTGCCTTCTTCAGCCATCTCTCCCTTGGTCTACCCTTCCTTTTTTCCTATTGGTCTCCGGTTCAGAACTAGTTTTGCCATTTTCATCCCATTCAGCTTCTCCACATGTCCTAGCCACCTTATTCTTTGCGCTTTGATGATTGCTATAATATTGGGGTTCTTATACATGTCTTCCAGTTCCTGGTTTGTTCTTCTCCTCCATCCCTCGTTTGTCCTTACGCCTCCATAAATAGCTCTCAACATTTTTCTTTCCCATCTTATAATTTTTTCTCTCCTCTTTGTTCATAGTCCACGTCTCACAAGCATATGTCGCTGTTGGTCTTATAACAGTTGTGTAAATTCTCTCTTTCGACTTTCTGGATACATATTTGGATCTAATAAGATTTTTCAGGGCTCCATACTTCTGATTTCCTTTGATGATCCTTGCCTGTATTTCTTGTTTCTCCTGTCCCTTTTGCTCTATGATTACTCCTAGTTACATAAATTCCGTAGATCTTTCAAAAGTTATTTCATGTTGTAGGCCATGAAAGTTAGGTTCGGCTGATCATCGGAATTTTTTTGCATTTGCCCCATGGTCATATATGTTGTCTTACTTTGACTTTTCTCCCGCCCACATCTCCTTGCTTCCACAGCTATCCTTGAGGTAATTTTCTCTAGTTCTTTCTTTGTTTCTGCTACTGGTGCTAAGTCATCTGCATATTCTATACATTCGTGTTGGTTATTAAATATAAATCCATTTGTTTTGATTTTGCTTTTTCTACCTCAAGCGTTAGATTGAAATGTATCGTTGATAGAGCATCGCCATGTCTGAGTAATTTTCTCACTTCAAATTCCTACGACAAAAGATCCATAACCGACGATAATTGCAAGAAATGCGTATTACAAGCGCAAGCAAAACCCTCGCTGGAATCGAGTACATAGCCTGGCATAACTCTGCAGCAAAGTCAAGCACTAGCCACCAACTGTGGAAATGGAGGATCACCCAATAGTCGAGTCACTTTCCCTCAAGCTTTCGGGGATCATCAACAATAACATGTCCTGGCACGACCTCGTCTTCAGTATTGCTAAAACGGCATCCCAGAAGCTTGGAGTTTTGTTCCGCTGTAGGAAACTGTAGTACATACCAGAGCAACTACTGCTGCTCTACAAAGCACAGATCCGATCATCGTTGGAATATTGCTCCCATGTGTGGGTATGCACTCCAAAGCACTCTCAAAGCTTCTGGACACTATCCAGAGGAGAGCAATTAGACTAATCGACACGCCTAACCCCACAAAGGACCTCCACAGCCTGAGATGGAACATGGAAGAAGGGTGGCTGACCTGTCACTGTTTTACTGATTCTATCACGGAAGATAATCGAGTGAACTCTCCCAGATAACAACAAAAGCCGTTTGAACGAGGAACACTAGAGAGGCTCTGCGAGCTCATCCTTACCAGGTCGAGGTCCCTACTTCCCGAACCAGTCTCCTCCAGCATTCCTTCTTTTGGAGAACTTCGACGTTGTGGAATGAGCTGTCGGGGAATTTGTTTCCCGACGGCTACAACCTGCAGCGTTTCCAAATCTAACGTGCATTGACACTTATCCTCTCGCAGCGTTTCTACAACGCCATAGGCTTTCAGCCATTGTGAGAAGCTGACCATAAAAAAAATTCTATATGATAGTTACACACAGATATCAATACTCGAAAACAATCAATACGAACTCTACTGGAACGTCTAACTGAACAACAACGAATATTAAAATTGGTATTTTACATAAGTCCTAAGCTACAGAATTCTTTTGTAAATATCAAGTTGTACACTCTATTAGACGCTCATCTCTCCCTTTTGTTTTGTTATTCCCCTCTTTCTTCCTGACTTGTTCTAGCGTCCGGGAAACCTAACCAGACCTGATTCAACCTTCTATTTTCCAGCTCAATTGTTTAGTGACCTACTGTATACTATCCAGGAAACAGATGGTTGGGTTTAGGTCAAGAAAAAGAGGAAGTCTCTTCTATTTTCCATGTATGTAATTTTTTTTTTGTTGACTAAGCAGCGTCGACTGCTAAGGTTATTGATTGGTTAACTTATCTTGCATACAGAAGAGGAATTTAAAAATAATATAAAGCACTTTGGACCTTCAGACACTCAAATACAAGTTTGCTGGTCGTAAAAACGCTAGGAGTTTTTTGAATTCTGTTGGACAAGTTGAGAGGATAGTTTTCAATTCAATGCTTAGATTTGTGCTTTGTCTGTAGAGATCATAATGTGGGCAAGATACTAACAGATGTGAGTGAGTGAATCTCTGTGTACAGTGTGGACATAAAGGGATTTCATCTCCACTTAGAAGATATAAGTGCGTCACGTTGGTGTGACCAGTGCGTCTTGTTGTTGTCGGGTTAGACCTTTTGGATAGATGTGCTTTTCTACATTTCTCTTAACCATCTTCAGGGACCATCGTATCGATACCATTCTGTTCATCAGGGTCCCTTGCTTCTAATTTTGATGTCTCTAATTTGATCACTTAGTGGAATAGATATACCTTCATCAACTGTACCAGATTCAGATGCTAGCTTTGCAGTTCTGTCGACTTTTTCATTTCTAGGAATAATTATTTATTCTTAATCTCCTGAAATTTTTTCGACGACGCCACTGGCACACGTCATACGAAATGCATACTGCTACTTTCTGTTGGCTGCCACTCTATTGAAGTGTAGGCTAACTGTGACACTAGTTGAATGAAGGCCAGGTCAAGTAAAGGATTCTTGTTTATCAGCTGATAGAAACATCTGGATTCAAGGCCCGTGGCGGATTTATCAGGTATCCTAAACGTTAGTAAAAATTTGCTCTAACGGATGTGGTTTTATTAGTGAGGGTAACTCAATGAATCAAGGGTTATTTTTATTGTAAAAATTTTAGTCTTTGTTATAATAATACAATTTTTGTAGTTTTTGTGATACAAATATCTTCGGGCACATCATGAAGATATAATGCTACGTATTTCCTTCAGCCTGTCTGTCACCGCGTAATGGCAATAACCGCTGCACGTTGCAAGTACCCGCAGGAACAAACAATGCAGGGCTTTAGACTGTTAAAATGGGTACTGAAGATAGGAGTTATAATACAATAAGCGCCAAAACAATAAAGTATCTTTTCGTTGCAGGTTTTCCCGATTATTTTCCAACCTTTTTGGTCCAGATGTGAATCCAGATAACGATTTTAGATTTCTATGGTGATCTTGAAGATCTGAGGGTCTGAAAATTTTTGATGTTCGTTACCTGAGGCTGAAACTCAAAACAACGGCCGGATTTGTAATTAGCGCCTTCAAACTATACATGATACGAGTTTTTGTCCAGATAGGAAGCCAGATAACGATTTTAGATTTTTAGGGTGAACTTGAAGATCTGAGGGTCTGAACATTTTTGATGTTTGTTACCTGAGGCTGAAACGCAAAACAAGGATCGGATTTATAATAATCGCCTTCAAACTATACATGACACGAGTATTTGTCCAGATAGGAAGCCAGATAAAGATTTTAGATTTTTAGGGTGAACCTTAACATCTGAGTGTCTCCAAAATTTTGATGTTCGTTACCTGAGCCTGAAATTAAAAACAACTGCCAGATTTGTAATAAGCTCCCTCAAACTATACATGACACGAGTTTTCGTCATGGTAGGAAGCCAGATAAAGATTTTAGAGGATGAACTTTAACATCTGAGAGCCTGGAAAGTTTTGATGTTTGTTACCTGAGGCTGAAGCTCAAGACAAGGGCCGGACTTATAATAAGCGCCTTCAAACTATATATGACACGAGTTTTTGTCCAGATAGGAAGCCAGATAACGATTTTAGATTTTTAGGGTGAACTTTAACATCTGAGGGTCTCCAAATGTTTGACGTTCGTTACCTGAGCCTGAAATTAAAAACAACGGCCAGATTTGTAATAAGCTCCCTCAAACTATACATGACACGAGTTTTCGTCCTGATAGAAAGCCAGACAACAATTTTAGAATTTTTGAAGATTTGGGGGACTGAACATTTTTTATGTTCGTTACCCGAGGCTGAAACTCAACTCAATGCCCAGATAACGATGGAAAAGTTGTTTTGTAAAAATTTTTACCAGCTGACATTTTGTGGTTATTTTTTATGTTTTCATGTTGAAATTTCATGTTAAAAAAGTTGTTGAAAATAAACCATTTTATCTAGGTGTTACGTTTTCTTATGCATTTGTAATAAGCTCCCTCAAACTATATATGACACGAGTTTTTGTCCTAATAGGAAGCCAGATAACGATTTTAGATTTTTAGGGTGAACTTGAAGATCTGAGGGTCTGAAAATTTTTGATGTTTGTTACCTAAGGCTGAAACGCAGAACAAGGACCGGATTTGTAGTTAGCGCCCTCTAACTATACATGACATAAGTTTATGTCTAGATGGCAAGTCAGATAACGATTTTAGATTTTTAGGGTGAACTTGAAGATTTGAGGTTCTGAAAATTTTTGATGTTCGTTACCTGACACTGAAACTCAAAACAAGGGCCGGATTTGTAATAAGCGCCTTCAAACTATACATGATACGAGTTTTCGTCCAGATGGGAAGCCAAGTAACGATTTCAGATTTTTAGGGTGAACTTGAAGATTTGAGGTTCTGAAAATTTTTGATGTTCGTTACCTGAGGCTGAAACTCAAGTCAACGCCCGGATTTGGGGTTAGCGCCCTCAAATTATACATGACACAATGAGTTTTCGTCCAGATGGAAAGCCATCAGATAACGATTTTAAAATTTTGGGGTGAAGTTGAAGGTCTGAGGGTGTGAAAATTTTTGATATTCGTTACCTGTCGCTGAAACTCAAAACAACGTACGGATTTTGAGTTAGCGCCCCCAGCCTATACATGACCCGAGTTTTGTTTTATAAAATTATTTACCAACTGACATTTTGTGTTCATTTTTTATGTGTTCATATCGAAATTTGTTGAAAACAAACCATTTTATCTAGGTGTTACGTTTCCTTATGCATTTACCATATCAAAGCAAATATCGATAAATACTACCAATCAATCTTTCCAAGTTCTCCGGTTACTTGCATACACCAGATTAATGAGTCTAGCCGCGCATTATTTATTTTTTCCTTGTACTTAAATCTGTACGCGATATTATCCGGTCGAAAAAAAATGCATATGTCATAAAAAACTCTTTCCAGTCGTTTCAATTTTTCAGCAATTATGCTAATGCCGCTGTAATTTGCACCGGTTAACAGCTTAATAGCATTATTTATTTGCCGATTACGTTAAATAGTTGCCAGAGAAATATAACCGTCTTTATGTCCGTCTATACATTAACAGTATTTGCCGTAAATGTAGCTATTGCGAAATTGAGTGTTTCGTGTCTGTCGATTACAGACTCGTGGAATGTATTAGGGTAAAGGGCTATGTGCGCAAACACAGTGCGGCATTTTAGTGTGCGTGCAACTGCTTGCGAAGGCGTGCAGGTACCGCATGCAGGCTAACCTGCTCAACTGTGTTTTCGACCGCTTACCAGCGTCGGAAGCCCGCTTGAACGCCTTTATAGTAACAGAAATTTAGTTTGCTACCTGCTTTCGTCTGTGCCGGTCGAAGATGAGTATCGATTAAGAGTTACTTATAGCTTCAGTGCTTGCGAAAACCCCTATTTGGGATAAGAGACATAAGCTGCACTATAACCGCACTGCGATAGAAAAATGTTGGAAGGAATGAGCATTTAATGATGTTATAATTATCTGATACCTGGCGGGCCAGCCCAAAGGATCTGTCCGACACGGGAATTCCCACCGAACCCAGGTTGTTCCTCATGCGTTGCCAAGTGCAGGAGCCTCCTTATATAGCGCGTCCAATGTCAATGTTGTTTCCAATGCCGACAAAGCATATTATCTCAAAATTCATAATTTTCGCGATCCCAATACTCCCCTCACCTATCGGTGTGTATCGGAAGTAAAACCTATTCTAATATTAATGTTTAACTAAATAACAATGTACCCGACCAATGATATTACGAGACCCAAATATATAACGTTAGGCAATTGTATTTACTACGTACTATCACTTAGTATCTGAGATATATTCAAATGAGCATAACACATTTATACACAACCACAACACTAGATATAGGCTAGGTACCACAATAATTCCCAAACCAAACAAGTCATGCGGCGGCCATATCTCAATTTAGCACCAAAATGATACAACACTTCTCCCTTTTGATACCAAAAACTTGTTTACAAAGCGATTCAAACAGTCTCTACCAGAGTGGATAGCTTCCTTAATAGGATGCACACAAGAATTCGTTGAACATGTACAGTGTCAGTCACATATTCATCTGATTGACAAATTTCAACTAAATGGTTCTAATGTATATGATGTGAGTCTACATATGTATGTACTAATAGTTCATTTGACAACTTCCCACCACGGATTTATCACAAACCGCTGATTAAACGAAAAAACGCCAAGACACGTCAAAATATTTGTCCAGAGAAACAACTTTTTAACCAAAAACTATTTCACCCCCTATTGTACCCGCTAGCCCCTCATGGGAATCATTTCCAGTGTTTTTGCAACTGTCCCTCATTGTTTTGCCAAGAATGGGCAACATTTTGAACTCTTATTGCATGTTCCCTACACCGTGTCTAGATGCGACTGGCCAATCTTTGTACCCTTTTTCTTGTCTGTTTTCACTGTACCATGCACTGATGTGTTTGACTACGTGCGGAACCGGCGCCGGCCTGCTTCTACCTGCCGAGGGGACTCTGGCGTTGGCCAACGCACTCCAACGCTCCTATAAGCCGCTACTGTGAATGCCTACTATCAGATGCACCCGCGCGACCGCGGCATCTCATCCTAAAGCATTCGTTCTTCATACATCAAGAACCGAGCGGTACAACCGCACATTCATTCCCAGGGTTTCCAAGGCTTGAAATGGGCTGCCAGGAGATGTATTTATTGGGCCTGCGGGTGTTGGCCCATTCAAATCCCGCGATAACAAACTTCTCCTAACATAACCCTTTCACAGCAGCCGCGGTATTCTCGTATTTAGGCACTACCTACGCGGTCTGCTCAGTTATAAAAAAAGTATAACTTGTTCAAAAGTAGTTTGACAATCTCGGTGTATAATTTAATGGGAGTATATAAATGACTAATTTCTTCCTTACTTCCCTTGCCGTTTCACCCTACGTGAAAATTCTGTGGATTTTCCGGCTGAGGCGCGTGTAAAAACGTGACGGCAGGGCTCGGTACGTTCAACAGGTGTCGTCGAAATAAAATATAAAGCAACCCCCGCCTGAACAAATGAGCGTTTTCGTGTTCAACACCGGTTTCGGGGGCACCGGGGCAGCAAGGAAAAAATTGATGGGCACTTATTATACTAAAACACGGGAGGGCGTGTTTCGAGTTTCGATCCCTTGGGCAAGGGTAGAGTTGTGCCCTCCGAACAGATTAATTCTATAGTTGTAGCTAGGGATTCAGCAAGCCAAGTAGCTTGAGTTTTTTCTTAAATACTTGACCTGACTTGAAAGCTCAAGCTTTTGAAAATTTGATATTTGACTTGATTTGATTTTCGATCTGAACTACTTGACTTGATATCAAGTAAAACTACTTGATATTACTTGATACCGATCTGTAAAATGCGAATCGAAGCGTTAAAATAGGGGAATCACCGAGGTTACGACAGCAAGCAGACACCCGATGACTTAAAACTTTAAAGCCAACCGACACTGAATGGTCGTCAATTGAACGAATTTGCCAGTATATTCTGGGGCTCATCAGTTAATGCTCAGCACGTCTTTTTGAGTCAAAAAAAGGCCATCCGGTGCATGACTGGTATCAACAGTAGGCAGTCCTGTAAGGATAGTTTTAGACGTCTGGGAATTTTAACACTACCGTCTTTGTTTATTTATGAAATGGCGGTGTATACACTTATAAATAAAAACAAGTTTTTGAATGAAAATTCATGCTCTGTTGTGACCAGGCAATTTGAAGATCTGCACGTGGCTTTCGCTAAATACAATGTGGGTAAGAAATCGCCCGATATACTGGGACCTAGAATCTACAATAAATTGCCAAAAACTGTTAAAGACTGTTTAGATATCAACAAGTTTAGGATCAAGCTGAAAGACTTCCTTGTTTCTCAGTGTTACTACGCTGTCTCTGAATTTGTTTGTTTATGATTGTTATATACTTGTTTGTTTTAGGAAGCGGGTAATCGTTGCCGATTTGTTAGGAAACAAAACTCAAGCTAGATGGCTGGGTAGCGGCAAATAAACAGCGAAGTGTACTCTTAAAACTCTATTTCCAAGCTTTCGGGATCATTTGATCCCTTCTTCAGGGCTACAAAGACAATTTAGCAATCAGCAAAATTAAGAATGAAAAGTTTTTACTTACAAAAGTTTGTGAGGATGTTGCTGGAAGATGTTATAAAACAAGCCAAAAGAGCAAGTAACAACACATATCTTGCATGAAGCACGTTATACAGACACAGAAATTTATGAAAAACATTACACAATTTACTGTTAAAAGTTAAAATCTTAATAAAATCGTAAAATGGCCGTTCGGTGAATATTTTGCGTGCCGGCAATTACGTCTATCGAAACGGTCAAGCACAACGTGTCTGAGCGGAAATAGGTTAGTGGAGGGAAATTCAAATTTTGTTCATTTGTCAATTGTCATTTGCCTAAATTATGGCGCATGCGCGCACAATCTATGTTGAAATTATTTTTGTGGAGGGGATTTATGTATAGGGTGATTCAAATTATCACTATACAGTGTCCAACAGAATGAACTGATGTAATAAAATTTTTTAATGTATGTAATATTATGCAATGTGCGTGGATAGCAATGAATATATCAAAAAGTAGAAAGAGAGGAATTATATGTGCGTTTATAGCAAGAATTTTAGTGATAATGTGAAATTGTTAAAAAAAGGGGGGGAAAGTTTTTTTTATCCCACAATTTACACCACATATATTGTGGAATAAAAAAAACTTCCCCCCCCTTTTTTTAACAATTTCACATTATCACTAAAATTCTTGCTATAAACGCACATATAATTCCTCTCTTTCTACTTTTTGATATATTCATTGCTATCCACGCACATTGCATAATATTACATACATTAAAAAATTTTATTACATCAGTTCATTCTGTTGGACACTGTATAGTGATAATTTGAATCACCCTATACATAAATCCCCTCCACAAAAATAATTTCAACATAGATTGTGCGCGCATGCGCCATAATTTAGGCAAATGACAATTGACAAATGAACAAAATTTGAATTTCCCTCCACTAACCTATTTCCGCTCAGACACGTTGTGCTTGACCGTTTCGATAGACGTAATTGCCGGCACGCAAAATATTCACCGAACGGCCATTTTACGATTTTATTAAGATTTTAACTTTTAACAGTAAATTGTGTAATGTTTTTCGTAAATTTCTGTGTCTGTATAACGTGCTTCATGCAAGATATGTGTTGTTACTTGCTCTTTTGGCTTGTTTTATAACATCTTCCAGCAACATCCTCACAAACTTTTGTAAGTAAAAACTTTTCATTCTTAATTTTTTCTAATGTTGCTGATTGCTAAATTGTCTTTGTAGCCCTGAAGAAGGGATCAAATGATCCCGAAAGCTTGGAAATAGAGTTTTAAGAGTACACTTCGCTGTTTATTTGCCGCTACCCAGCCATCTAGCTTGAGTTTTGTTTCCTTGTTTGTTTTATATACCTATTTTCTCTGTGTTTTGTATTTTGTATTTTTGTATTTATGTATCTTTTTTTATGACGAATCCTATACATTCGTTTGAATGTCTAAAGGGCAATTAAGAATTTGAATTTGAATTTTGAATTTGAATTTGAAATTACATTAATGATTTTAAGGGTATTTCCATCATTTTTGCATTAATATGCTGCTCGATAAACTAGATTCGTGGGTTATGGAACTTGACAATAAACCTGATCGAGATGAAACCGATGAACAGATTATAAATAGTATTCAAGCGGCAAGGGACAGTACCAAAGATATTTTAGAAGTGAAAAATACACGAATGTATTGCATACCGCGATGGCCAGAGACTTTTTGGCAATGCCAGCTTCTTCAGCTCCAGTCGAAAGGCAATTTTCTAGAGCTGCCTTAACTCTTACCAAAACAAAAAATCGATTAGGTGATAACTCCGTTAGAAGTCTTATATGTCTCAAATCATGGATGGCAAATGAGGATATTAATTTTTTTACTCCTGTGTCATCGGCATCGATTGCTCTGGTCGTTAGCCTCGTGTTCTGTGTAGGCTTTGTTACTGTTTCCCGGCGCCACTCTAGGAACAGCACTGTTAATTAGAAGCCAACAGTGAAGCCTCAGGTGGGGATTCTTCGCTGAGCTTCCGGTCACGAGCCCTCGACTCTAACCACTGAGCTAACCCACCCCCATTTGAGTTTGTTGTTTTTCTATGTATTATTGTCAGAATTCGGAATATTTCGTATTTTTATTTCGTATTATTACATTCATTCTTTAACTAAGTTTGTTGAAGTTTTCGTTTTTGGATTTTTTTTTAAATAAGAAATTACATCTTTATATACACAGATTTTTATTGTTATTGCGTTTTGGCAGTTAATCAGATTAATATCAAAAAAGAATTATTTTTCAAGAAAAATCAAGCAGTCAGCTTGAAGAGCTTGATTTTCAAGTTGCTAGATGTGCAGCTACTTGACTTGAATTTCGAAAACAAATACTTGACTTGATCTTGACTTGATATCAAGTCAAGTCAAGTAGCTTGAAAATCAAGTTAAGTCGTGAATCTCTACTAGTAGCCATACACTTTATTGAACAACAGATATACATCCCTTTACAGAACAATACCTGATAACAATAATATATTTACGTACGATGGAATGAGAGAATCTGTAGTAGTATCTTTCTAGTGGATAACTTCAGCTCAAAAATATCGTTATTATTTAAAAAATAGGTTCACCCAGGATCTGACACACCGAGCTGCTGTTCCATTACTCAGTGACTACTCCTCAAATCGTGAGCTAAGCAATCACTTGGTCCGCGAATCGCGCGCCCTAAGTAGACGAAGGGACCCAAGGATGACTGCCTTCTGCATTCTGGCGGCTAAGATGTGCGCCGTCGCACGGCACACCGGTATTTTGCGCAGTGCAGAGAGTAGCGTATTCCTCATTCCACCTAGGGATCCACTGACCATAACCAGCGGACTTACAGTGTAGTCTGGCCATAGCCTGCGAAGTTGTCCGAGCAGCTCCTGATATTTGGTCCGCATTTCTTCCTCCTTAAAGACGATGGTCACCTCGGCAGGTGCCGAATGGTCAATAACGAACATCGTCTTCTCTTGGAAGTCGAGGAGGACTAGGTTAGGTTAGGTTAGGGGGGTCAAACGTACAGGCCGGGTTAGGTAGCCCCAACACTGCAGCCATTGGCTTATTGTATTGTCCTGTGCGTTTGTTAATCCGTGAAGAGTTTTGTGACCTTGATAAGATCCAAGAGTCTCTTCACGATATCTCGATTGGGGAGTGATTTGGGGTTGTTAGGCCCTATAAGTCTGAATCTCCACCAGCGTAGAGCCTCACATTCAAAGATTATGTGAGAGGCTGTTTCGTCGTCTTCGTCACATAGTCTGCATATTGGGTTTTCTTTGAAGATCCCTAATGTGTGTAGATGTTTTCTTAGGCCGCAGTGTCCGGTTAGGAGGCCGGTTATTAGCCTGGTTTCTTTCCTATTTAGTTTTAGGATCTCTTCAGCTAGTTTTGGTGTGGGTTGTTTCACCATCAGCTTGCTGTGTCTGAGCTTTGGATGTGACTGCCAGTATTTTAGGTGCTGTGAATGCACCCACTGGTTTATCGTAGTTTTTACCAAAGACCTTGAAATGCCTATCGCCGGTTCGGGGCCGGTAAAGCTGGATGCCGATCCGTTTCGTGCTAGGGTGTCTGCTTTTTCGTTCCCTTCAATTCCCTTGTGACCTGGCACCCATTTCAGGGTTACCTTGTTCATGGCACTAAGTTGTTTGAGGTTTTCTAAGCATTCCCAGACGAGTTTGGATTTGATTTGGCAGCCGTTAAGAGCTTTAATCGACGAGGACTATGTCGGGCTTATTTGTCAATACAAGCTCGAGCATGGGGAACGAGCAGTTCCAGTAAATCCGGCATCACTCGTTCTCCAAAACGGACTCTATGTCCCCTGGAGCGTAAGGCAGCACCGGTGTCTCATCGATACCGTACGAGTGCCTTAAATGATAGTAGAGCACTCGTAGAGCCGCGTTGTGTCGATGGACGTGAGCCGTCTCAGCGTACCTCTTACACGCCGACAAGAGATACAACGGGCATCTGCTAAACTTATAACCAAAGCCTTACTATGGTATACCAAGGTGTTATTATTATTAGTGTCATTTACCAATACTTCTTAAAACTAACTTATTTTAACAAAACAAATTTATCAGCGATATAGTCGCCATTTTCAAAGACTTGTGCACAACGCTCAGATACCATCTCATTCTGTCATTGTAAAAATCTCATGATTTTGATTAAAAAAATTCGATCAAGGCGGTTTTGAGGCACTCATCATTATTGAAAAGTTTTCCAAGAAGAACATTTTTCAAGGAACGAAACAAATTTTAATCAGATAGGGGCAAGATCTGCAGGTTGTCGGAGAAACTTATCTCGGCGTGAACTGAAAATTGAAAGTCATGTATAGTTTGAAAAGGCTGAACAGCAAGCTCTTATAGCACTATAAAACGAAAAACAAGTCTTCATATCAAGTTAAAAATGGTACTGAAGAAAAGTACTAGTCTTATTGTAAGAAGGCATGAGTTAGTTGTTCGAAATACAAAAAATATGGCAGAAAGCGCCTGACGCTATTTTTACAATAATACTAGTATTTTTCTTCTCTTCTTCTCACTCCATCTATAAACCGTGTGTCTAGACCGTTTCTTAAAAGCAATCATATTATAAGAAAAGAATAATGATTATTCTGGTTTTGATTCATGGAAAACGACTCTTATAGTGGAACCGGTTGACCCATCTCTAACCGAGGAGTGACGAGTCGAGGGAAATGTCACTTGTTACACTCGACGATTCGGCTCGTGACCCCATCCATCATCCGCAGATGCCACTTTGCTTATTTAGCGGTTTTTATTATGCGTACACTCTATCTTGTCGGGCATCAATTCACTTCGTATGAAAAGGTACATTTGGAAAATTATGTTGAACAGCATAGTAACAGTAAAAAATGTGGTCAGGGGGATTGACTTGATCAATCCCCCGAATCAAATTTCAAGTTACGGCCACCAAATAATAGAGCCACGTACAGATAGATACCAAAAAAATGTAGTCAAGTTGATTGACTCAGTACCTCCCACACATTCCGATGATTCCAGTTTTATCATTTTCTCGAACTATTATGAATACAAAAAAAAAATGGAGTCAAGTTGATTGACTCGGTACTTCCCACACATTACTGTGATATCAGTTTATTATTTTCCCATAGCATGAAGCTTTAGTCTGAGATCCCCTTGCAACCAAATCATCGGCAGCCTTCCCTCCCCTAAAATTGTTTTATGCCGCTAAGTCTTTCCTTCAGAGGTCAATGGAAAGCCTAAAACATCTAAAAACGAAGTTTGAGTTGTTTTCACACTTTTAGTTTTTTGATTATTGCTATATACGCTGCCACTGACACGATATTTAACAAACATACCCGTTTTCCATCCTCACCACGGTAATAATACTGTGTCAAAATTTGATTAGAATCAATTTAATAGTGTCCACGTTACAAAATACAAAAACAATCTAAAGCAATAAATACTCATATGTATGTATACAGAAAATTCTAAGTCCCTTAGTTTCCGTAATACGCTAGGCAATGTTCCGATGGACCTAAAAAGTTGATTTATGTCGCTAGGTCTTCATTCGCAGGTTAGTGGACAGCCTATTATGAATACAAGAAATTTCTCAGTTTTTCAACCCCCCACCCCCTAACCACCCCAATTTCACCCCACCCAAAAAAAACGCAGAAAATTATCAGGAACCTCTAAAACGCTTAAAAACGAAGTTTGAGCTGTTTTTATATTTTTACTTTTTTTTATTATTTCTGCGCCGCCACTGGCACGATTTATAAAAACCATACGCGTTTTCCATCCTCGCCACGGTAGTAATACTGTGTCAAAATTTCATTAACATCAATTCAACAGTTTCCTTGTAACACAATATAGAAGGATCTAAAGCAATACTCTCGTACGTTTACACCAGAAAAAATTCTAAGTCCTTTGGTTTCTGTAATAGGCAAGGCAATGTTCGGATGGACCTAAAAAAGTTATTTATGTTGCTAGGTCTTCCTTCATGGGTCAGTGGACAGTCTATTATGAAAGCAACAAATTTTTCAATTTTACAACCACCCACCCCCCAACCACCCCAATTTCACCCCCACCCAAAAAAAAGTAAAAAATGATCAGGGACCTCTAAAACGCCTAAAAACGAAGTTTGAGGAATATTTAATTTTTTTTGTTTTTTGCTAATTACTCCGCCGCCCCTGCACCGATTTCCAAAATTATAAGAACATTACCTACTACGACCCCCCAGCATATCGCTGCCCAAATTTCATCACAATCCATGCAGCGGTTACTGAGATTACGAGGACAGAAAAACGCGTACAGACAGACCGACAGACAGACAGACCGACAGACAGACAGACCGACAGACAGACAGACCGACGGAAATGAGTGACGTGGATTTTCGTTATGTAGACATCATGAAACGCCCAAAAAGTGTATTATCTCAAAATCGAAAATTTTCGCGATCACAATACTCCCCTCACCTATCGGTGTGGGAAGTAAAAATCAGTTTACCTACCGCCCACCCCTCAACCATCCCAATTTCACGCCCACCCCAAAAAAAGTAGAAAATGACCAGGAACCCCTAAAACGCCTAAAAACGAAGTTTGAGTTGTTTTCATATTTTTTTGTTTTTTTAATATTGTTGCGCCGCCACTGACACGATTTCTAAAAATCAGAGGCGTTTTCCGTCCTTGCCAAAGTAGTAATACTGTGCCGAAATTTCATTAACATCAATTCAGTAGTTTCCAGATTATGAAATACAGAACGATCTAAAGCAATACTCGTATTAATACATCGGAAATTTCCTTGGTTCCTGTAATAGACAAGGCAATGTTCGGATGGACCTAGAAAAGTGTATTATACCGCTAGGTCTTTCTCTCTCACGTCAGTAAACAGCCTATTATGAGTACAATAAATATTTCAGCTTTACAACCCCCTACCCCCCAACCACCCCAATTTTTTCACCACCACCCAAAAAAAAAAATAAAATGATCAGGAACCCCTAGAACGCCTAAAAACGAAGAGATCAATTGGACTAATCGTTTAAAATATCAGTTAAAAGGTTTGTAGTAAAAAATTATAACATTTGTACCTACATTTTTTATTATTCCGGTTCTTTACTTTTAATCACTTGAAACACCACATGGAACAATAAACTTATCATGGCTGTCCTCAAGGCTTTAGGTATCTTATCAACTAGTACATACTCTTTGACCACCGACTTCCTGTAAACCATGTTGAAGTGTATCTCCTTATGGGAACCTTTAAAAATCGTCAATCCAATACATTG
Source organism: Callosobruchus maculatus (assembly GCA_951848785.1). Classification (NCBI taxonomy): domain Eukaryota; kingdom Metazoa; phylum Arthropoda; class Insecta; order Coleoptera; family Chrysomelidae; genus Callosobruchus; species Callosobruchus maculatus. Next base: position 1,881,099 of record CATOUR010000160.1, read on the forward strand.
CAATGTCGGTTTTTGATAAGGAAAACCGCCCTGATATCTATCTGATACGTGATTGCGGGGAATATGTTACTTTTCGTGAAAATGGCTTGATATCAACTGTCTACAGATAAGAGTATTTCCATGATAAGTAGTACGTTCACCCGATTTCATTGTAGACATCTTACATGGCGACTGCTATTTTGATAGCCCGGTCAAAATGGATGTAAAATGTAAACTTTTGAAAGACTCCTATGAGGAAATAAATGGAGTCAAGTTGCCTGACTCAGTCCTTTGCAAACATAATAATACGTTCGCCCAATTTCATTGCAGATATATATGTATGTTACAGGGTGAACGCGATTTTGATATCTCCGGTCAGAATGGATGTAGAATGTAAATTTGGCAAATAACGGAGTCAAGTTGATTGACTCAGCCCTTGCCATACATTGTAGTACGTTCATCAGTTTTTTGTAGACATCTTACAGGGAGCTTTTGATAGTCCGGTCAAAATGGATGTGAAATATCAACTTTTGAAAGACTCCTATGAGGAAGTAAATGGAGTCAAGTTGCCTGACTCAGTCCTTCCTAAACGTAGATTTCATTGCAGTTATATAATAATATTTTGATAGCCCGGTCAGAAAGGTTGTAAAATTAAAACTTTTTAAAAACTCCTGAGAGGAAAGACATAGATTCAAGCTGATTGACTCAGTCCTTTCTATAAACCGTAGTATGATTCGCTAATTTTATTGTAGACATGTTATAGGGTGAAAGCGATTTTGCTAATCCTGTCAAAATGGAGTCAAGTTGATTAACTCAGTCCTTGCCATGCGCCCGATTTCACCGTGAACACAATTTTTAATAGTCCAGTCAAAATTTGAAATGTAAAATTTTGGAAGACAGCTACTAGTCAAGGCACTGACGCTTGGTATTTGAGTTATAGAGGCAATTTGGAAACTATTTTGTCATTCCACCATAACCCCAAAATGGGAGGGATCGGAGATAAAGGGTGTTAAAACGTGAAAAAAACCGTCAAGTAACCGAATAAAATGCGGTAGCATCTTAGTACACCTACCAGCTAATGTTCCAAAAAATCGTCGTCCGAAATGTATGGGCGGTTTGCGCGTAACGATTTTTTTAACATGAAAAAAAATAATTGCGACGAAACCGGTCGGGACTTGATAGAAAATTCTTTGTTTGTTTTGTAGATAACACAAAGAATTACTGCCATCCGTTTCTGTTGGGCAGTTTATCGGAAATATGAGCTTAAAGTTCGATTTTTCACGTCATTTTCGTTAAAAATTGTATCCTTTCAGAAGGCGTTCAATAATGTTACCCCCTATAGAGGTTTAAAATATGATGTTAGACATAATAAAAATGGATGACATCGATACATGTCATAGTTGGACTTCCCAAGAACATGTATAAAAAACGTCAGTCGTTTTAAACAATATTAACAATGCTTTAACAATTTTTAACAAAAATGACGTGAAAAATCGAACTTTAATCTCATATTCTCATAGATTTCGGATGACGATTTTTTGGAACATTAGCTGGTAGGTGTACTAAAATGCTACCGTATTTTCATTCGGTTGCTAAACGGTATTTTTTCACGTTTTAACACCCCCCCCCTTTATCTCCGATAACAGCCATTTTGGAGTTATGGTGCAATGACAAAAAAAATTCCAAACTGCCTCTAGAACTCAAATGCCAAGCGTCATCTGGTTAACTCAGAAGTTACAGGTTTTAGGGTTATCAAGGGTAGTAATTGAAAAACAAAAGAATAGCGAGGTTATTTCAACAAAGGAATGTCTTCCGTATTTATTTTTTAAGGCATTCTCGAACATCTTTTCAATGGGAACTACTCTCTGTACTTCTGTAGTTAGATACTCCCATCTATACATAGTCATTAAATATTATTATAAATTACAAACCCAGATACCCTGTATAATGTACACATACCTTCATTCGTCTCCAATTTGCGAACTGTTTGCTCTGATTCGCAGTTAAACGTATCCAAGTATCGCCCTTTTACTCCATTTAATTATGCATTAGAAGAGATGGAAATCAAATACCTAGAGGGATTCCATGCAGACAACTCCATCGTTGAGTATGACAGGGAAAATATTTGAGTTTCGAAACATCGTCGGGCATCGAAAAGCCAAGCTGTAACCGCTAACAGCCGAAAGCTGAGGTAGACACACACACATCTTGTTTATTTCGGTACTTCACACAAAATTCCTGTTTACAGCCCGGACTGAAATCGGCGAAAATAAGAATGTATGAGTGCAACTGGGGAGGAATATGTCCAGTTTTGACAATAATAAGGTTGACAAACAATATGGTATATCCGAAGTCACTTGAAGCAGTAAAAAAACGCTTGAGTGGCATCTCCTTTGTGAAACGCGACGGATACATAGGCAGCGCGCAGCACTTACTCATCTTATAATAATGATATATTACGCAATAAATATGAAAATGTTCAAAATTTGTTTTAGAATTGTGGCTTTTAGCTGAAAAAATGCAAGCGTATCGGTCAAGCTTTTTTGAGGTACAAAATTATTTCATAAAGTGCTAAAGTTTTAGACTTTCGTTTAGGTAGTGCCTCCTTATCAAGGAAAATGTGAAGACTTCAATTGTATTTCATATATCATCATTGCCAACGCTTTTACACGTGGAATCGCTATGTAACGAAATGATAATAGGATCAATGGAAGGTGAAACACAGTATTTATTCATTTCCTTTTTCAAATGCACAATCAACGGATTAGTCTCTAGCAAAAATTTGAATTACTGCATTTCTTATAGTGGTCTATATATAATGATCCACTTAAATGTGGCGTTTGGTTATCTTTTCGTACTTTCTTCTTAAATGTTCCCCAAACCATATCTATTGGATTAAAAAATACCGTAGTAAGAGGAAGACGCAATACTACATGACCATGTTGTTCCACAAGTGTGTCGACATAGTATCCTTTATTAAAATTTTGCTCTTCAATCAGTTCTAATAATATTGTCCTTGTAAGTTTCTGGAGTATTTCCATGTTTTTGCTTTGAATGACTCCAATATTTCCTTTTTTTTGGTTCCTACATTTAGAAGTTTTCTTTGATGGCGGGAGTGGTGAAGCGCCACTATGATGACAGAATTTTGTAGTGTATTTGGTAATAATTGTTGCTCGAGCCATGTTTCAAATAGTTTTGCTGTCATGTCCTCATGGTAATCAGCATAAGATTGTTTAATATTTTTAGCTGATAATAGTACGCAGTCAGAAACAAAACAATTTTCTATTATCATCAGATTTCAATATGAGCAGCATACTTTTAAAATGCATAATCAAATACTTACTCTTTATGAGCAATAAGACAAAAAAATGCATTTAGTCTCCATGCTATTAAGGAAAGAAATCATACCTAGACAAACAGACTGATTTAAGTTTAGTCACATAGTACTGTCAAAATGGATTTTGTTCTCAAAAACATGGACAAAGTGCATTTTGATTGGGAATTTATTTTCGTATATTGGACGACACAAGCAGCTCAAAATTGACAGCTGCAATACGTGGAAAAATTGTGGCAAACTAGTGATGGAGATGACGAGCACAAAAACGACGTAGAAGTTTTTGAATGCGCTGAGAATGATTTCATTTAAAAAAATTAATATTCGTCTAATTACTATTATGCTACTAATATATTTTGTTGTTTCATTTTATGCTTCACGGTAAACTTTTTTCCAAATATTTGCGATTTTTTTTGCCACTTAACTCAAATTACATTTTGTAGTAGTAGTAGTCACAAACCAACTGCATTATGTCCAACATTTTTTTAAAAATTTTCCAAGTTGTGTTTCAACTTTCTTATAATAAATTTTGCGATTGAGTTCCATACATCCCATATCATTATATATTATCCCATACCTTTTTTTCTCTACGACTTGGTTTCTCTGTACTGGATTTTTGCATCTCCTGAAAATTTGTAATAATGGACAAAATGCAATTTGAAATTCTGCTCCTCATAATTATGGTCTCTTAAACGTCCATATTTTTTAAAGTAATAACATAAGACTAGATATTCCAAATAACATTTTTTGTTATTATTTATGTTTATATCTACTTTTAAAATGTGTACCTTCGAATACAAAAAAATGCTAATCTGTCATATTGTTTATCATCAATAACTTTCTGGAATGATAGATAAGAAATGTTGAATTTTTTAGAGCAGATACCCATGTGATTGGACTTTAAATAATTCCATCTACTAACCACTCTCGTGAACAAACTTCCTTGAAACGGACGCGAATTTCAAAACTTCGTTGAGGCCTATCCATAGACTAGTTCTCCTGAGTGCAGCATATATATCCTCTGTATCAATTCCTCTCCGCAAAAACCCGATAGTGTTTCATGCTTTATGTAATAGCAGGCAGGCATTTTCTGACATTCATCTACGTTCTCCCCTCCCCCCTTGTAGACGCGGAAACGCATTCACCCCCGTCGTTCGTCGACGTCTTTACAATAGTCGTATGGCCGCCTTCGTCCCCCTTGGATGCCCCCCCCCCTCCTAACGAACAAGAATAATTTCGGAAAGCTTTCAGCAGGAAATGGATTATCGTGTTTCTTTTAGATGGTGTGCCGTTGCCCGAGTTGGGTTACAAGCCTAAGCACTGGGTGTTCCCGAATTTGGCACATGCACGTTTTTGACAAGGTGGTGGTAACAATAATAATAATAACTCCTCTACATGGATGATATAAAACTATATGCCACCACAGAAGTGCAACTGAGAGAATTGCTCAGAATAACGGAAGTTTGTACGTCAGACATGTGGATGGAGTTCGGAATGAGTGGTCCACATCAATAAAGGCCAATGAAGAAACCATCCGCAACAAGAAGTAGTGACTGGCCAAACGCTCGACAACAGGGGTTTCAATCAGAACATTAAGACAGACCACACACAAGTCAAGACACAACTAACACGAGAATTTAAAGACTATTAAAAACAAAACTCAATTCTAGAAATATTACAAAAGACATTAACACGTTTGCGATACCTGTACTCACATACTCCTTTGGTATCATCAAGTGGTCAGACACTGACATACAAAACATTCATATACTTATAAGAACAGAATTCACGAAACACAGAATGTCACATCCGAACGCATGCAAAGAAAGGCTTACCATAGATAGAAAACAAGGTGGCAGAGGAATTATAGACATACAGTCACTTACCACAAAACAGATAAAAACACTCAGACTTTTTTCCACAGCAAACAAACAAACTTCCATAAGGCAAAGTAAAAGCAGACAAAAACTATACACCACTCGCCCTTTCTTGTCCAGACCATGCTGCAGATGCTCACAACCACATACAATCACAACAAGAGAAAATAAATACTTGGTCCCAGAAGGCACTCCATGGCAAACATAGATACCGTGACAACATCAACGAAAAACAGTCACACATCTGGTTGCAGGATGGCCAGCTGTTCCCAGAAACGGAGGGATTCATGCTTGCCATCCAGGACCAAGTGATTGCAACACGAAACTACAAAAAACACGTAATTAAAGATCCAACCATAACAGACGATAATTGCAGAAAATGTCACCAACAAAAGGAAACAATAGATCACATAACAAGCGGGTGCAAAACTCTTGCCGGCACCGAATACACAGCCAGACATAACTCTGCAGCCAAGGTCATACATCAAGCGCTATCCACAACGAAGAAACTAATAGAAAACACAGATCCATATTACAATTACACTCCGACATCAGTACTCGAGAACGATCGATTCAAACCATACTAGGACTTTGAAATACATACAGACAAGACTATCCCAGCCAATAGACCAGATATAGTTTTCCAGTCAAAAAGGCCGACAACATTACCTATTTGATAGATATTGCCATGCCCAATGAGGTGAATATCCAAGACACCTACACTGCGAAGATATCTAAAAACACGGACCTTGCCATGGAAATAAAACGACTTTGGAAACAAAACAGTCACTATTGTCCCCCTCATTATGTCCGTCTCAGGCCTTACACCAAACACGTTTACACAACACCTCCAACAGTTGGGCCTGGACGAAACGTTACACAAAGTATTCCAAAAGTCTGTAATCCTGAAGACGTGTAATATTGTGCGATCCTTATGTACAATCCTCCTAATACTAGTATTGACATATAACGCAATCAAAACATCCTTTTGTTTTCGAAATTTACCCTATGTTTCACTTAAGCAAAGCATACAATCTATTCGATGTACAAAAATTATTACTGCAACAGCAGTTCGTGATAATTCATCTGATACAGATTAATTTTGTTTCAACAGGTAACTATTACGCGAACAATAACCCATGTTAAAGAAATTTGTAAGTAGTATTCGTAACATCATATATCGAATTCAGTGGCCCTTGTTGTTCGCTGAACTATAATCAGTATTCGGCGGGACTTATGTCCGGATTCAGTGAACGTAAAAAGAAAGAACAGGGGGATCATCTTAGTGTTATTATCGGTGGCAACCCGCCAACATAAACGAGGTTGTTTCGTTGTGTTGTTTCGTTGTTAGCCGTGATGTGTCATCTCGTGTTTTTGCTTATTGCATCAGCAATTGTGTGATTTAAATGTGTCCAGTTACATACTAAATGGAGGACCTACTGAGAAATTGGGGCTTAGAAGAGCTAACACCCACATTTGAATGTAGGTATTTAGATTAGTCAGACAGTTATATTTCAGGTAAAAATGCAACAACTGGTGCATGCTTATGTCTGATTCTTATATCATGCTCCTTATAACTTCATACAAAATCTCACCATTAAACATCCAAACGAACCAATCAGCTATCCTTGCAATAAAATGTGTTGGTCCAAGGAAAAGAAAGTAGTTTAGAATCAATAACCAAACACAGATTCGATTCAACGACAGGCTGCGATTGAATCATTCATTGGAATCCAATGACATCTTGTAGTTGAATCGACAATACGATATAATTAGTTACCAACTATACACTTCCCATTGGATAAAACATCGCTGTGTTTGAGGAATGCTGAATGTAACGTCCCATTGAATCCAAGCGTAAGTCTTTGACAAAACGACAGATTTTTCTGTGTGTAATGAGCGTGAAACAGCTATTTGCGTAGTGGTGGATTGACGAAGATATAGAGCAACCCTCAAATATCTGTATTGTGTATTACAAATGAATAAAATAAAATAAAAAAACACATTAGTCATATTTAGCAAATGTATAGCAATGTTTTGACGTGAATTCTGTAAGCTAACAATACCTTACTTTCCAGTAAATTGCCCTTGATTCTAGTTCCTACAATATGAATAATAAAATATAAAAGCTGTATATACATTTCCGGATTGATTGTCACGATTGAATCTAAGCAGCAATATTTTACCATGTTTACTTCAATATCAACTGTACCTGCAATTAACATCATAGGAACTCAACAAAGCGCATAACATATGAACATACTTGTACGTATTTGTCATTCTAAGTCCGCTGGCGCTGCTTTGAAATATATCCTCTGTCTAGAGACGTCACGGTTCCAATAACTTAAGATAAGGTTTCGGAAAAAATCAATAATTGCTCTGGCGTACGAATGCGGTTACGAACATTGAAATATGTTTTAATATGGGTGTTTATGTAAAGATTAAACGCCGCACAGTGTGGAAATCCATTCGAGTGGTACAGGTAAAAAACAGGTGACATTTTGATGTAATGGACGTGTGTGGTGATTAACAGCCCTGAGATTGAGTTGCAAAAAATCCACAGCACCGTAATACGTTGCTATATCAGGTATTCATGTTGTATGTTTCAATTATGATTCAGTATACACTATATTAAATTGATCCAATGGCGGCGGTTGTACAAGACTGTTGGTGTAACTTCTTTGAAAGGTTCATTTTTATTACACACAGAAAAATCTGTCGTTTTGTCAAAGACTTACGCTTGGATTCAATGGGATGTTACACTCGGCATTCCTCGAATACAGCGATGTTTTATCCAATGGGAAGTGTATAGTTGGTAACGAATTATATCGTATTGTCGATTCAACTACAAGATGTCATTGGATTCCAATGAATGATTCAATCGCAGCCTGTCGTTGAATCGAATCTGTGTTTGGTAATTGATTCTAAACTAGTTTCTTTTCCTTGGACCAACACATTTTATTGGGGGGACAGCTGATCGATTCGTTTGGATGTTTAATGGTGTGATTTTGTATGAAGTTATAAGGTGCATGATATAAGAATAAGACATAAGCCTGCACCAGTTGTTGCATTTTTACCTGAAATGTAACTGTCTGACTAATATAAATACCTACATTCAAATGTGGGTGTTAGTTCTTCTAAGCTCCAATTTCTCAGTAGCTCATTTAATATATAACTGGACACATTTAAATCACACAATAGTTGATGCAAAAAGCAAAAACACGAGATGACACAACACGGCTAACACCGAAACAACACAACGAAATACAACGAACCAACCTCGCCCATGTTGGCGGGTTGGCACCGATAATAACACTAACATAATCCCCCTGTTCTTTCTTTCTACGTTCATTGAATCGGGAGATCAGCCTCGCCGAATACTGATTATAGTTCAGCGAACAACAAGGGCCATTGAATTCGAGATATGATGTTGCTGTTACGAATACTACTTACCAATTTCTTTAATAGCATAGAAAATGTTTTGAAAGCATGGGTTATTGTTCGCGTAATAATTACCTTTTGAAACTAAATTAATTTTTATTAGATGAATTATCACGAACTGCTGTTGCAGTAATATTTTTTTTACATCGAATAGATTGTATGCTTTGCTTGAATGAAACATAGGGTAAATTTTGAAAACAAAAGGATGTTTTGATTGCATTATATGTCAATACTGATATTAGAAAGATTATACGTATCGTTAGGACGAATATAAAGTTATTTAGAATTTATTGGCGTATCTGTGATTACTTTAATATAAGGATTGAATTCTTTCAATGACATGGATTTGAAACAACTTTAAATATATTTAAAGTGATGGAAAAACATCCAAATACTAACAATTAATTGGAAACGCAACAGGTGTTACCTTATACTTCGTCATTCCTCTTATCTTTTTTATTTGAAAATATCGAAAAGCAATTTTTACATGAAAGTTTTATAGTTTTTTCTTGACATTCAGATTGAGCAGAAAAAGACGAAAAATAATTACTACAAATAGTTTTCTCGTATAAAGTTATATTTTTTTAAACGGAACACCCTGTATATTATATCACAGAAAGGAATATACTATTCTCTTGTTTTCAAAAATATAGGGTTCGTTCGCCTTATTTTGAAAGGTTTTTAAAATATTTAGCTCTATAGTTTCTAAAATCTGTAAGTAAACCCCAATTCAGTATAGCCAAAGTGGCTGAAAAACAATTGAATGAGGTAACGTTTTGTGTCATTCTGACATTTTGCCGAGGTAAAAAGCATCACTTTGTTTACAAGTGCAAATAATATAATAATGATAATAACTGAACTTTATTTACAAAAGTAAGTAGGCGAATTATCAGCTACAAGCTGTTTTTCAACTTAACCTTACCTCCCTAACCTAAAATAACTTCCAGTTTTATTGTAAAAAAAGCCATTAAATTATTATAATATAAAGGATGCATACTGTTACCACTACTATTCAACTTATACTCTGAGTTCATATTCCAGAAGGCTTTGGAAGATGTAGTATGGGTAAATGCATTAATAACATCCAGTTATATGGTGGATAAGGTCAACAATGTTAGTCAAAGTTGAGGTCTTAAAATAAACGTAAATGGAACAAATGTATGGTCCTCATTATCATCATCAAGTAAAAAACAAAACATAGAAAGAGTAAGGTGATTTAGACATTTGGGGGCTGGATAAATGGTAAATGGGCTCCTGATGAAGAGATTAGAAGCAGAATCGAAATAGCTTAGAAAGAACGAATCTTTGAATCACAATAAAACGAAAAAAATCAGGTTATTTTGGCTATATTTTTAGAAACAGCAAGTATGATTTTTCACAGTTGATCGTTGAGGACAAATTTTTTATATCTTCATATTGTTACTATTCGACAATTTAGAAAAAGGTTAACAAGCAGGTCACCTTTGACCTTGTTTACGGAAAAAAAGAGGTTTGCCACAACAGATGTACAACAGGTTTGACTTTTGTCTCCATCAGTTTCCTGCTTTCTATTCCTTTCAAAATTCTTTAATTACCTTCTCTTTTACTCTGCTTTTTAATAGTTATTCCCATTCATACCTCCTATCCATCGTTTCCAATTTGGCTTTTGATTGTTCGATATTTTCTGGTGTACTAGCTTTTTCTGACTTGCCATTTTTTTTGGTAAGTTCTTTGATCCCCTCTATAGTCATCTGTTCTCCTCCACTGTCTTGAACAGTTGTATTAATTATCCATATGTATCAAGATATAAGCATTTACAATTTTTGCCTCATCAGCTTGCGTCAATACTACAGTTAAACTAGTGATGCAAGAGTAAAATCCAAGAATCCGATTTATTCCAATATTCCCTGGAGGCAGAATTACAAATCCAAGATGGCCTCGAACACCAATAAAACTGTCAGTGCACACTGTGTTACTGGTGAATTGGATATGCACTACAAGAATATTGAAATCTGGGTTTTTCTGTCAGTAACGTTTCTACAAGAGGAAAACGCATTGTGCAAGGTTTTCACGGCCATAATACGCCGAATTGCTGATTCCTGGACTACTCGGCCGGCGACGATACGTTCCGTTGGAGTGCTTCTCTGCTTGACGTTTTGCCACCACAAGTGGATGGTGTCTTCGGAAGCTGTTACTCCTTGGACCATTCCCAAGAAACTGAAGTTCTTAGGAGTCTCCGAGTCCATTGTTCGACTGCTTTGAGGAATTCAAATGACAGTAATGTTCATAAATAAGGAGTACTTTTTTATTATATATACCTGAATTTCCTTGACACGTAATATTTTCGTAACAAGAAAATGGTCAAACAAAAACTGTGAGTGGAATGTTTGAAAATACTACAGGACTAAATTTGTGTACAAAAAACTATTTGGTGCTATTTGAAAAACAAAAGTTGACGGTGAGTTTTAAGGGTTGAAGGACAAAAAAAGAGTTTTAAAAGCATGGTACTATAGACTCTATAGTACTTACAAAAATCCACTCAGTTTTCGTTTAAACTTGTTTTTCTTACGAGAATATAACGTAGCAAGGAAATTCAGTACTCGCAAGTGAAATCTGAACACCTATAAAAAAGATAGTCGCCAAATAAAGATTATCGCTTTTTTAGGCAAACCTAAAGATCTGAAAGATATGAAACTTTGATTTCCGTCACACGAGACTGAAACTCAAAACTGCCACCGGATTTGTATTGAGCAACCCCAAATTATCCAAACTACAAGGTTTCATCTTAATAGAAAGCCAAATGAAGATTTTCGAGTTTTTAGGTAAACCTAAAGATCTGAAAGATCTGAAATTTTTAATTTCTGTCACATGAGACTGAAACTCAAAACTGCGACTGGATTTGTGATCAAATTATAGAAAACACGAGGTTTCATCTTAATAAAAAGCCAAATAAAGATTATCGATTCTTTAGGCATAACTAAAGATCTGAATGATCAGAAATTTTTGATTTCCGTCACACGAGACTGAAACTCAAAACTGCCACCGGATTTATAATGAGCATCCTCAAGTTATCCTAAATACGAGGTTTCATCTTAATAGAAAGCCAAATAAAGATTGTCGATTCTTTAGGTAAACCTGAAGATCTGAAAGATCTGAAATTTTATTTTTTGTCACACGAGACTGAAACTTAAAACTGCGACTGGGTTTGTAACCAGCACCTTGAAATTATAGAAAACACGGGTTTTCATCTTAATAAAAAGCCAAATAAAGATTTACGATTTTTTAGGCAAACCTAAACATCAGGGACTCAAACCTTTATTATAACGTTTAAATACCGTACTGTATATTTTATGCTATGTTACTATGTTACTGTATTATGTCACTAATAACCCTATGCGGTTGATGTGAACTTTTTTTGTGTAAATAATAATAATAATAATAAGAGAAACTTGAAAAATCATAATAATAATAAGAGACATTTTTTCCACAGTAAACAAACAAACTTGCATAAAGCAATAGTATAAGCAGACAAAAACTACACACCACTCGCCCTTTCTTGTCCAGACCACGCAGCAGACGCACACAACCACATACAAGCACAACAAGAAAAAATAAACACCTGGTCGCAGAAGGCACTCCACGGCAAACATAGATACCGTGTTACACAAGACCACATTAATGAAAAGCAGTCATACACCTGGCTGCAGGATGGCCAGCTCTTTCCGGAAACGGAAGGTTTTATGCTTGCTATCCAGGACCAAGTGATTGCGACACGAAATTACAGGAAGTACATAATGAAAGATCCATCCATCTCTGATGACAATTGCAGAAAATGCCACCAACAGAAGGAAACAATAGAACACATAACTAGTGGATGCAAAACTCTCGCTGGAACTGAGTATACAGCCAGACATAACTCTGCAGCCAAAGTCATACACCAAGCACTAGCCACAACAAACAAGCTAATTGAAAACACAGATCCATATTATAACTACACACCGACCTCAGTACTAGAGAACAATCAATTCAAACTATACTGGGACATTGACATACATACAGATAAAACCATCCCAGCAAACAGGCCAGATATAGTTTTCCAGTCAAAGACAGACAAAGTGACCTACTTAATAGATATTGCGATTCCCAATGATATGAACATCCAAAACACCTACGCTGGGAAGATATCTAAATACACCGATCTCGCCATAGAAATAAAACGACTATGGAAACAAAACAAAGTTGTCATTGTCCCCCTCATTATGACGGTCTCAGGCCTTACTCCAAATACATTTACGCCACACCTGCAACAATTGGGCCTGGATGAAAAGTTACATAAAACCTTCCAAAAGTCTGTAATCCTCAAGACCTGTAGCATTGTACGGTCCTTCCTGAATTCAGAATAATAATAGGTAAGGTATTGACTTGGCATAGCCCGTCAATACTTGTTACTACCGCAACCATGCGAGAAAAAATAAGGCATGCATAAAACGTCTTTATTTAATTAATTTACAGAGCGGGCGAAGTTTAGCTCAAAGCTATTCTTCCACTTAATAAATACTGAAAATACGAAACATCTAAAAGATCTGAAATTTTTTATTAGATTGTTGTTGATGAATAGAGGCAGAATAACAGTAGTACGCCAAAGAAGAGTTACAACCTCACAAACTCACAAACATACAGGTGGTGACGGTGAAGCTAATAAAATCGTGTTTAAGACAGACACGTGCTGGATCGGGCAGTGGGATACTGTACTATACAGGGTGGGCCAATAGTGCGTGGACGGAGGATTGTGGGCTTGCTAAAAAACATTTAAAAAATGTGTCACTTGATCATGGTGGGGACCCTTGAGGGCTATAACGTAAAAATATTTTCACTCAAATTTTAACGTTTATACAGGGTGATTCATATCAAACTTACATTTTTTAAATGGAACCCCCTATATATTATTGCATATTTGGATTCCTTGGTCAATCCTAGTGTGACTTTCTGTATCACACATAGAACTTTAAACGAACTGTTTAGGCGCAAATCACCATTTCTGGTTAGAGCTAATATGTTGTAAAGAATTTTCATAATCTTGCCTCGCTGCTCTAGTTAGTTTGCATCTTTCTACTAAGTTAGTTGCTTTCTTCCATATTAACGAGCTTTTGTTTATTTTTCATGGCTTGCTATGTTGCTTGCAAGCAGGAACATTGAAAAACACCGATTTGACTGAAAATTTGAAATAAAATTAAAACCAAAAAAGATTGGTATCAAGAATGCTATATCTTTAGAAAGGTAATCAAATTTTACATTTGATTCTTTGAATCAAAATAGGCATTCCCATTTGAAAAAATCAAGTTATCTGTGATTAAAGTTTCCTAAATTCATCCTCTGATTTCTCCAAATACAAAAAGAATTCAAATTTAGCCGTCTAACCTAAGATGACGCATTTCATGCTTAGTCGTACCGCAAAGTCAAGGCCTTCTAAGTTTTATAATCGCTGCGATATTCAATTTTTTTCTGATACCTACTTATACCAAAAATGGTGATTTGCGCCTAAACGGTTCGTTTAAAGTTCCATGTGTGATACATCAAGTCACACTAGAATTGACCAAGGAATCCAAATGTGCAATAATATATAGGGGGTTCCATTCTAAAAAATGTAAGTTTGGTATGAATCACCCTGCATAAACGTCAAAATTTAAGTGAAAATATTTTTACATTATAACCCTCAAGGGTCGCTACCATGATCAAGTGAAAGACTTTTGAAATATTTTTTAGTAAGCCCACAATCCTCCGTCCACGCACTATTGGCCCACCCTGTATAAGACCACCTAAAGTCCCATTGCTCTTGAGTGTAGTAGATCGGTTACATAAAAAGCAAATCGGTGTCTAGGAATTATTTATAAGCATGCACAAAATACGAGAACCCAGCAATCTGACGTCCGTTACGAAATCAGGAAATATGCGCCGCGCCGTAGCAAAACTTATAGATCAAGGATACAGTTTACAGCAATTAAAATTTATTTATATCCAGAGATACCATAAAGCTGGAAAATGAGCTATTAATCACGATTTCGTTTGCGATTAGGATATTTTAAAATTTTGAGTTATTTGACTTATATAATGTGATATTTATCAATGAAAAAAGGATAAACTGTAGTTGCGAATAATTCTGCAATAAATATGCAATCCTGTCAGACAATTATGCCCCACGCGTTAGTCATTTCACAGTAAAAATGTCAACGGAGGAATATTGAAGGCGTAGGTTGAGGTCTTCCATATTGGAACAAATTTTGAAAAATTGTCCGTACATATGTAGCGTCCAAAAATAAAATAAATCGATAACGCAAAACAAATCCCTCAACTTTGAGGAATATTTTGATTAGCATAAATTATTTCTATATTTGTAAACAATAAGAGAAAAGCAAAATTAAGATGGAGTTGCAAATGGTTCAATTTAGGCAACTAGGTGCTTAAATTGAATGCTTGGTCTCTTAAATTGAACCTGCCCCCAAACATTGATAAAGAAGGTATAATACTTCCAGGAAAGTAAATTAAACTGAAATGAACTGATTTATCTGTTTAAGAACAGTTGATAAATACTGAAACACATTTTTTTCTACTCACACTACACACTATGTAAGAAAATAAGCCACAGTTCTATGTTTCTCTACAGCGAGTAAAATTGAATATTTTATTTTTTGGCATAACACCAACATACTTGCAATGAAACCAAGTGTGGCAGTGCAGGCACTGAACCATTTTAACTTAGTCTTCAGTCTTATGTTCAGTACAGAACTACGAAAGTTCAGGAGCGTTTAAAATTTAGAATGGCCTTAAAACTGACCCAGATTTTCAGTTAGAGGTTTCTTAAGTGGTTCAATATGAGCACCTATATAGCTCCAATATCAAGATCGACCCTATACTTAAACGTGTTCTTGACAACGCTATAGTTAGATAGCGCTGCAAAATACTACTATCTCATAGACAATATTCCACAATCTCGTTTGGAGGGTTTTATTGGCTGGCAAATTTCTCAGGCGCAGGCAGGTTTCGTGAAAGGACGCGGTACGCGTGAACAGATTTTAAACTTAAGACAAATTATTGAGAAAGCCAGAGAACATTATTTTCCAGTTTTAATCTGGTTTGTGGACTATTCTGAGGCGTTTGATAACGTAAAGTGGCCTAAACTGTGGGAACTCCTCACCTCTATGAGAGTTCCTTATCACATAGTTAATTGTTTCTCATACAGCAACTCTACGAGTCTAATTCGGCTCGTGTAAGAATTGATGGTAACCTGTCTGATCAAACTGCAACCAGAAAAGGAGTTCGTCAGGGATGTGTATTATCTCCGATGTTATTTAACATTTACTCTGAATTTGTGATGAGGCAGGTATTAGACAACTGGAATGGCGGTATAACTATTGGCGGAAGCAAAATATCCAACTTAAGATTTGCTGACAATACAACCATTATTGCTGCTTCTCAGGTAGAACTAGTAGCTCTATTAAACATCTTAGAACAACACAGTATAGCGTATGGTCTTGGTATTAACTACAATAAGATAAAGGTTATGATCGTAGATAGAAAGCATGATAATCATCGAGAGATAAAGTCAATGGGCCGTTGTGAAGTAGTTCAAAGTTTTGTGTACCTCGGTTCTTTGGTCGACAATTCGGGTAGCTGTGAAAATGAGATTCGACGGCGCATTCAACATGCACGTGTGGCCATGACAAAGCGTACTAAAATATGGCGTGACCATAACATCACTAAAGCTTCAAAAATGTCGTTGGTTCAGTCGCTTGTGTTCTTCATATTTTTGTATACCTCGTAAACCTGGACTGTTAAAAAGGAAGATCGAGCTCGCATAGATGCTTTTGAAGTGTTGACGTGAAGGAGAATGCTGAGAGTTCCTTATACCGCCCACCGAACTAACGTTTTCATACTGGATGAGCTGGGTAACCTCCATTCTGTCGACGAGAATGCTTACATTCTTCAGACATATACACAGAGGCGATAATATGGAGAAACTTGTAGTTCAGGGTCATGCCTCGAGTGGGCGGCACCGTGGCCGTTCCCCTACATGCTGGGTGGATACGGCGAAACGGTTGCTGGATATGAGTGTCAAGAGCGCCAATGAACTGACAGTAAATCGCGAACGATGGCGAGCTACAGTTTTCAAAACTATTGATAATATTATATAAAATTGAAGATTAGATAGATTTGAGGCCTCCGACAAGTTCATAGAATATTACTTTGCAGGTGGTCGAAATCTTCAACACTTCACAGATTTGTATTACGCTGTACTAATTTAAATCTCGGCTGAGGAGCAAGAAGGTTCAAAGTGTGGTGTCGAACACCCGATAGCAACATTGCCAAATTTCACGTAACAAAACGGCCCTATCAGGAGAATCTATTGCATTGAATTGTCTATGTTGAAACAATATATGTCTGATTTTCAACAGAGAGATACCGAACAAGCGAGGTATAGTCTAGGCACAACTTAAATCTGAAACTCCCTCTATATCTCCTAGCTCTCACGTCAAAGACTCCTAACTACAAAGAGTTATCACCCTTTAAGATTGCTCGATATGGAGATATTATAAGCGTCCTCTAACTATACGTGACCAGAGCTTCCTTCTATGGGTAGATTCTGTAACTTTCGCCATAGTAACGAAAGCAGGCGAAAACGAAGCTAATCATTTACGAAAACGATTTTTGAAGGCATTCCATAACCAAAGTTTAACGCTTCGTTATGCTTTCGGCCTGGAGCTCGATGACTCACGAGCATTCACGAGTTGGCTTAAATATCTCTGGATGAGACTCTGCAAAATCCAGCAAAGCCGACCATTGCGAAAGATTAGTTTTTTATCTTCGATTCATTGATTGCTAATTAAGTAAACAATAAATTTAAGCAAATTGTCACTTTGACATACAGCAATAATAACGTCAAAACCTATCGCTTATACCTTTCGTCTGCGTTCGTTATGTCTGAGTCGGAACGAAGACATTTATGGAATACCGAAACGAGCCAAAGCGTTGGAAGTATGTCGCTATCGCTTCGCTTACAGTTACAGAATTCTCCCACTGATAGGAAGCCAAATAACGATTTCAGATTTTTAGGGTGAACTAGAGTCTGAAAATTTTTGATGTTCGTTACCTGACGGTGAAACTCAAAACTATAAATAATACGAGTTTTCGTCCCGATAAGAAGCCAGATAATGACTTTAGATTTTTAGGGTAATTTCAGCGCCTTTTAGCAACACCGATCGTTGTCAAACTCCAAAGAATGATTCACACATACGCAAGCAGGGGCATGGCCATCTATTCTGAACGGACGGTGATTAATATCAATTTGGTAGCCTGTGGCGCGGCGTCCGTGTGAGTTGGGAGGGTGACGGGGGGGACCGGGATTAAAAGATCAGCTACGAGGGACGCGAAGGGGGAGGCAGCAGGGGGGAGGGGGAGGGGGGTGACGGTGACTGCCGACCGGGAGTCGGCGTCTCCTAGGCGCCACGGCGTCCCCCCCGCGCCCCCCGAAACGCTGCTTCCCTCCCGTGAGCTGTCGCCGGCGAGGCAACCGTTCTATCGCACCTCCAAAGCCCCCCGAACACCTTGTTGAGGCACATGGGCGTCGAAGAGGGGTAGCAATCACCGACTGTAACCCTAGATAGACACATCTGTTTACAAAAATCTTTGGACGGAACATTGGAAAATTGCCTGAATGCAATATGGGAGAGCCAAATTTACCAAATGCATATCCATTCTTTCAGTATCATTTTACCTAATGAAAATAGGGCCTGGAATAAAAGTTAGAAAAGTTTACGACAGTTTACGTTAACGTCATTCATATTTGCTGCCGGCGGCCATTTTTGCTTACCCCGCCATTACCCTCTGTCGGCTGGACTGATTTAAGGTTCCGACGTACAGGGTGGCCTGCTAAAAATCGATGCCGGTAATATCTCGGTAACTGTTAATCATATCATTTAACATTTACCCTGAAATTGTGATGAGACAGCTATTGGACAACTCGAATGGCGGTATAACTATTGGCGGAAGCAAAATATCCAACTTAAGAATTGATGACGATACAATACTTATTGCTGCTTCTCAGGAAGAACTAGTAGCTCTATTGAACGTTTTAGAACAACACAGTGCAGCGTATGGTCTTAGTATTAACTACAATAAGACCAAGGTTATGATCGTAGATCGAGAGTATGATAATCATCGAGAAATAAAGTCAATAGGCCATTGTGCAGTAGTTCGAAGTTTTGTGTACCTCGGTTCTTAACTTACTAAAATATGGCCTGACCATAACATCACTAAAGCTACCAAAATGTCACTGGTTCAGTCTCTTGTTTTCTCCATATTTTTGTAAGGCTCGGAAACTTGGACTGTTAAAAAGCCAGATTTGGCATGTGGACGTGGAGGAGAATGCAGAGAATTCCTTATACCGCTCCTCGAACTAATGTTTCCATACTGGATGAGCTCGGTAATCCAAAGAGACTGTCCTCCATTGTATCGACGAGAATGCTTACATTCTTCGGACATTCACAGAAGCGACAATATCGAGAAACTTGTAGTTCAGGGTCACGCCCCGAGTGGGCGGCGCCGTGGCCGTTCCCCTACAGACTGGGTGGATACGACGAAACAGTTGCTAGATATGAGTATCAAGAGCGCCACTGATCTGACAGTAAATCGCGAACAATGGCGAGTTACAGTTGCAAAAACTATTGATAATATTCGTGTCGGCAATGCTCTAGCTCCGACTTAATGCATTTTACGAGTTCACAACATGCCTGTTAAGACATTGTGACTATGATGATGATGATGTTAATCATATAACTTCGAGCAAAAAATATTATTAGGTGAATCAGCTAAGGAGATATCGCTGGAAATTATTTTCAAGTTCCACAAGTGGCCATTAGAGGACGTAACTGCTACGATCAATCAGAAAAACGTCGTTTTCTCAAAAAATATACAAATAAAGGTATATTTCAAATTCTACCATCATATAGACTGGATAATTTCCAATTAGTTTTGTTAGTCATTTTTTGCTCTATCTTGTAAGACTTAGTGGTGGAGGAACGTCAAAAAAGTTTTTATTTGAATGACAATAACTTTGGCATACGTAAGTTAACGGAATCAAACAAGCCAGGTCTTGTTTGAAAAAGCTGTTCTTACCTAATAATCTGCTGTATAATAAATATTATCCAAGTTTATCTTGACTTAGTAATGAGAAATCAACCAATCTCATTAAGCGATCTCAAATTCACCCCCTTGTGAAAATTCTGCGCCTCCGCTCATGGCAGAGAAGAGGAAGCGCCACCGCCTGTCAAGTGCCCACCAGAATTCCACGTCACCTCCATCACATTTGGTATATTGCCGCTTCTGATACCTGCGCAATTTTTGTCGGGCTCTGCAGTCGTGAAGACTCCAACATCCCTCTCTCTCCTTACCTCATTCTCCCTGCTCTTTGATACAGGAGAATAAATTTGTCGAAAAAAAGACACATTATTTTGTTCCAGGCATTGTCGAAGAATGACAAATATGTATTACCCCCGAAAAAATCAATTAAAATAAATAAATCAATAATACAAGGTGGGGCATATTAATCAAGTGTTTTTGAAATAATCATAAAATTATTACTTTTTACTCTAAAAAAAAATATTGGTAGTATAGAACATAGCTGATAATAAGCCATTTTGAAATATCTAAGTGCAAAAATTACATCTGGCATATGATGCAGCCGTTCACGAAAATTGCACTCCATTGTTTCCAGCATGTCTCTGTTGTTTTTTGGGAGATTCCATGGCGAATCGCTTCCTTCTCTGCGTCTAACGTACGGGGCTTGGCCCTCTAAACACGTGACTTGAGTTACCCCCATAGAAAAAAATCACAAATTGATAAGTCTGGAGACCGAGGAGGTCATGAAATGCCACCAAACCTCGAAAATGAACGATTTGGAAACAGGTGGCGAAGAACAGCCACGGATGCTCTGGCGGTGTATGCCGTGGCCCCATCTTGCTGGAACCACAAATTTTTGATATACACACACCTCTTCTTTGCAATTCAGGTATGAAAAAGGTATTCACCCTATAAGTGTAACGTTCAGATGTTACTGTAGCGGTGACCCCATTTTCTCAAAAAAAAATATGAGCCAATAATGCCACGCCATATGCCACGCGTTGTTCTAGCGTCTACCGCTCCATGATGGCAAGTGGCAAGTAAGAAAGTGAAATGGTTTGAGTCAAGGAATGGATTGTAATAAACCGCGCTCCTCCCTTTTCGAATATACAGGGTGAGTTTTTAGTACCGGCTCGGTCGATAACTCCACTACTATAGAAGGTAGCGAAAAAAGTTGTATATCAAAGTTGTAGCCACGGATATGCTCCTTGCTCAGAAAATATTTAGATTTATACAGGGTGATCCATAACTACGTGGTGATGCAAACATGCATTTTTTTAAATGAGACACCCTATATATTATTCCATATTCAGATTCTACTAATGATTTCCGTTCTTCCAATATAGGGCATTGTTACATTATACAGGGTGTTTCAAAAGTTATGACCATTTCTATATCCAAATCGCGGACAAATGAACGTACTGTATATCAAAAAGTAATGAATCAAAAATTATTTTTTTCACATGAGAATATTAAAAATATCATCTAGTTTTAAAATCGGCTATAAAAGAAGCCCGAGACGCATATTCGTATACAGGGTGATGTAGAATGCAAAATCCAAATTTTCTCTTTTTTTTCAAATGTAACCCCCAATATTTTATTATCCCAAAGAATTGCCTTTAGTATGCTCTTTCATCTTTGTATAGCATTTGTTGTACCTACGTCCATCAGTTTCCGAGATATTTCGATTTTTCGATATTTTTTAAAATATAGCCTCTATTTTTGTACTGAAATTTATTTATTTTGAGAAAGTAATATCTGATTTGTTTTTTATTTAACGAACAACTAAATTATAATGTTTTGATAGTATTTGGTGAAGTCAAAACCCTAAATCATCGAGATAATAAAGTCAAGTATGCTGAGGAAACAATTTTGTAGGCGTCATGCATAATTATCAAGTAGTTTTATCAGGTAGACTTTGAAAAATTGACAGTTTTCATAACCTACTCAATAATTCGGTACTGTGTGAAAAACTAGCTTTGCAAATTAATTTTTCCATTGAGGGTATTTAGGAGAATTTTTGAGAAATTGTCTACTTGCCTCTAGAATATATCAACTATAAATAGCAATATCCAGAACGGAGGCACTCTAAAACTAATGCGTTTGAAAGATTGAAGAATCGTTTTATTTGGACTGTGTCGTTTCATATTTCATAGCCCACCTGATACATCTGCTTGATAATTATGCATGACGTCTATAAAATTGTTTCCTCAGCACACTTGACCTATATTATCTCGTTAGTTCAGTGTTTTGACTTGATCAAGTATTATTATCGCCTTATATTTCAGTTGTTAGTTAAGCAGAAACAAAATTTGGTAGTATTTTGTCAAAATAAATAAATTTTATTAAACAAATAGGAGGTATATTTAAAATTTGTAGAAAAATCGAAATATCTCAGAAACTAATGAATGCAGCCATAATAAGTGCTATACAAAGATGAAAGAGCATATTAAAAGCAATTCTCTGGTTTAATAAAATATTGGGGGTTACATTTAAAAAAAGAGAGAAAATCTAGATTTTGCATTCTACATCACCCTGTATACGAATATGCGACACGGGATTTTTTTATAACGTATTTTAAAACTAGAGGATATTTCTAATATTCTCATGTAAAAAAAAATAATTTTTGATTAATTACTTTTTGATATACAGTACGTCCAATTGACCGTGATTTGGATACAAAAATGGTCATAACTTTTGAAACACCCTGTATAATGTAACAATACCCTATATTGGAAGAACGGAAATCATTAGTAGAATTTGAATATGGAATAATATATAGGGTGTCTCATTTAAAAAAATGCATGTTTGCATCACCACGTAGTTGTGGATCACCCTGTATAAATCAAAATATTTTCTGAGCAAGGAGCATATCCGTGGCTACAATTTTTATATACAATTTTTTTCGCTATCTTCTACAGTAGTGGAGTTATCGACCGAGCCGGTACTAAAAACTCACCCTGTATAAGTACTACTCAAACTAAAAACACTTGGTTTTTATGCCCCACCCTGTATAGAGTAATGAAGACTCCAACATCCGATTCTCCTTACCTCATTCTGCTCTTTGATACTGGAGAATAAGTTTGTCGAGAAAAAGACACACTATTTAAAGTCGTGAAGACTCCAACATCCCTCTCTCCTTACCTCATTCTCCTTGCTCTTTAATACAGGAGAATAAATTTGTCGGAAAAAATATACACTATTTTGTCTGAGGCATTGTCGGAGAACGACAAATATGTATTTCCTTCGAAAAAATCAATAAAAATAAATAAATCAATAATATAAAGTCGTGAAGACACACCCCATTCTCCTTACCTCATTCTCTCTGCTCTTTGATACTGGAAAATAAATTTGTCGGAAAAAATATACACTATTTTGTCTGAGGCATTGTCGGAGAGTGAGAAATGTTTAAGACTTTCGAAAAGATCGATCAAAATAAATTAATCAATAATATATAAGGTCGTAAAGACTCCAAGATCCCATTCTCCTTACTTACACCTATCTACTTATCTATCTATCTTCTTAGATACAGTAAAATAAATTTGTCAGGAAAAAAGGCTTTTATTGAAAAATTAGTCGACTTCATATTGATAAAAAGTTGTTGATTAATGAAATATTTACCTTCAAAATAATAAATAAAATAAATATAAATAAATGGATTGAAATAATGGATATGAAGTAGTTTTTAAGTTTTCCTACAAAGCAAAGATACGAAATGTCTGTAATTTAACAACCAAACACGACATCAAAAAAAGGCTAAATAGGTGACAAAGCGCGAGCTTTCTTCTTCAATTTGCTTTTTAAATCATTGAAGGTAACGTCAGGAGCTTGGAAATTCGAAATTCATTTTTATAGAGACCTTTGGACCATTTGACCTTACCTTTGGATTTTTGGACTTATCTCCCCTCATCTTAGACACACACACTGGAGAAAGGGAACAGGCGGCCACGCCTCCTCGCTAACACGGGAATACGTCTTTTCTTGGATTCTCAATTTCGCGCGCTATACCCTAGACCCTTAACAGAACTGGGAATTGGTGCGAGAAGTTAAAAAAAACCACTGGATATATGCATAAATTTGTAGCCAGATCTAGCTGTATTACTTCTGGTTTAAAGTTCTCAACAACACATTATGAGTGTAGGTTGAATTTAAAACACTCAAGCATGGGAGATATATCATGTACAGTGTAGAACAGCAGTTCCAGTTTCCAGTTCCAGAAACACATTCGGAATTTCTGGGCATATATCATACGAGGTGAATTCGGTAGCTGCTGGCGCTTATCTGTCTCGGGAAAAGTGAAGTATAGCCAAACGCGTTCCACCGATGTCGAAGGTGGATATATGACACTGCCAAACAATTGATATGCATCTCTAATATCAAATAGCAGGAGTAGGGGAGGAGGGGGGGGGGATGGCGGAGACTTCACGGCGACACAGCCACAGTATATCTAATTATACAGTAGCGCAACTCCCTAGAAATCATGCAGACAATTTGTCTCCGAAAAACTCATAACCCCACGTCGGCTCCTCAGCATGAGCTACGAGTATTGCCGTCTACGTTTTGAGCACAGGGTCGGCTTAGCAATAGCGAGTGAAGAAGCGTAATTGTGATGCAATAACTTTAATGGACGCAATATATCACGTAAATAGAGTAAATTTTGCAAGCCGTGTAATAATGTTGTGATATTCTTCATCGAGGTTAGGAATTCTGAATTACAATTTGTAAATTATATCCAAGCATTCGTATTTATTGTACGTGAAAATGTTTTGTACTGATTCTTCCAATTCATCATGGATTCTTTGCATATAATTGGGGTGTAAACATTTTTTTTAGAAGCAAAACAAGTAATAGTCGGTATGTGAAAGAAAATTGTTAACTTCGAGAAAATAGGTGGCTTTATTGTTTGTAAGTTACAAAAATGGAAAATTTATTCAACTTTATTTAATCTTATCTTACTTAACCTTAAACATTCAAATAAATATAAACACTTTATAATATCTTATATGATTCAAATATGGGTATATGTAACGACGTAGCGTCCGAAATAATATTTATGTCTAGTTATCCAACCTTTAAATTTATCTTCATCAATAATCATCATAGAAAGACGTTTAAGGTACGAAAACGTGGCAAACAGCAAACCGATGAAAAATTGTTAGGTGTACATAAAAAATAATGATCAATATATTGATCATAAATATATTTATAACAACGATAAAATATACTAAACTGGTCGTTATTCATAAAAAAATTGCAAAACTTTTTATCTAATTTGCCAAGACTACCCTTCCTTCTGTATTTGTATATTACATATGAATCGGCATATTGAAGAAAAGAATCCATGTTTATAGAGGAAAATTATATATTTTTGAAACTAGCATGTTGATCCTTGTTATTGTGAACTCTCCATTTGAGCATCCATTAAAATTGACTTTACTTCCTGCTTAAAATTTCATAATGTTGGAATGCATAATCATATTCATTTTGTTATATGTATATGTCGTGGAAGATCTTTTGAACGTTGTGGTGCTGTGAGGAAACAGTGAGAAATGATTAGGAAAGCTAATAATAAGTGGCTGTATGTCATGGTTTGTATACTATTCGAAAACATATGATTTTCAAAATGCAATCCACACATTCTGCATGATAGTTTGTACAGATTTTTCTACATGCCATAATCCAAATTCTTGCCCTGTAAGGTCAAAATAGTACCAATATGAAACACTAATACATAGACTAGAGCAGATTCAGCTGGTTGACGCAATGCTTAGTTGTAAAAAATAAATAGTTCATGAAATTAGCTTTTAGAATAAGTCTACCATTTATTTTAGATTCATAATCAAAGACCGAAAACACAAAAATTCATGCACGTTTAAGACATTTTATTTTTCTCGCCCAGCATGTTGAATCGGCGGGCACACAGTGGCTAAATCCGCTATATTGGATGTCCCATTTCGAATTTTGTGATTCTGACATTAGGCTCATAATTAAAAAACGACTTTCCGTAATGTCTAACTATTCTAAAAACTAAAAAAAACACAGCTACCGTAATACCTGACAGACTTTTTTAGAGACAGATGGAGCTATGCTATCAAACTTTAATATTATTAGGTAATAAAGGAGCATATTAAACATTGGAGGAATCACTTACCTGGCAGCATCTTGGGGAAACTTAAAACTATAGTCACAGTTTTTGGAACTGTTAATATTGCTTACAGCGGCGCAACATTTGACTCCACGCGTCCCGATATCCATATCAGCGTATCACCAAATTCCTTAATCCGGTTCTGTCAAAGACACTACCTTTACTCTCATAGACTGAACATGACTCAGGCGATCGCCGTGCTAAACATCCTGCGAACAATGCGCGGGATGCTATGCGCGAACCACCAAAATTCTTGAGAATTGCGCTACTGTATAATTGGATATACTGTGACACAGCCCGACAGAAATTGTAGTACGGTAAACCTCTCAAATAATTTTGCTGAAATAAAACAAAAAAACTTTTTTTAAAAAAGCTTTTATTTAAAGGTTCTAAAAAAAGGAAATAAAATGTTCCTTTAGAGTGTTAACTATCAACTTATAGCCTCACTGTACACAATTTATATGATCATAAAATCTTGTCGCGAGGTTTGCGTAAGTACCTATAGGAATTCAATTAAACTGAACTTTTAACACACTTAAATTTAGCAGACCAAGTTAGTCAATTGAACAGGTACTAGTTAATTTACACAAGTATATCGCGAGACAAGCTTTTATGATCATATAAATTATGGATAATGAGGCTATAAGTTGATTGTTAACACTCTAAAGGAACATTTTATTTTCTTTTTTTTAGAACCTTTAAATAAAAGCTTTTTTAGAAAAATTTTTATGTTTTAATTTATTTTTCACTTTTTGGTTATTAACTTGCAATTATATCAAACAAAATTCCTATTTATTCTCGGCAAGCCCTTTTATGTGATACCCATATTGCAGAAGTGCATTATAAAGAACTACTTCGACATCTTGGATGGTCCACTATAGTTGATTTAGAATGACGTTATATTATTTTTCGAGTCGCTCTCAACAAGCCCTTTCACTGTGCAAAGACTCTCTTCTCTCAGGTCGTAAACAAGGTTCATGCGGTGATAAAACAATTCACCGACTTTGAATAGTATATTTTCCCCAAATTCTTACAACAAAACACATCATCGTATTATATCTAAAAATACATATTATTTGAACGACAGTTTCTAACTTAGAATTTACGCTATCCTGATATCCACTCATTTTCGTAGATTTCCTTTTATTAGACATCATCAAAACCTTAAACTAAACTAAAAATATAGACCTACTCTAAACATAACCTTAAAACTGTGTTAGTAATAAGAGTCCACTAACAACACGAGTTTATCCTTATTACTTTCCCAAAGTCAGTCCAGCACCCTAAATGTTCATTTACAACTTATTATTGGAAAGTCCTTACCGCGGATCTTCTTTACCACTTACGTCGCTGTCACAGTCACACACACCGGCTGTCCGGTCTACCCTTCGTGGTTGCTCGGTGCACCAGCGCTTCGTTAGCTATCCCTTAACCTCATGTCGATGTCGTCACCGTCGTCGATACAACCTGGTGATGACCACTGCGTAGGTTGTATAAAGGAACTCGTACAATTCGATCCAGAATCTCGTGTGGCTGCTGCCAGATTCTTGCTCACACCGCAAGCCTCTAGTTGAGCGCCAAATGCAAAAGCACTCTTCTCTCAGGTCGTCAGGTTCGTGCAGTGATAAAACAACTTGCCGGCTTTGAATAGTATTTTCTCCAAACTCTCACAACAAAATTCATCGTTTGACTAAAAATGACATCAGTGGATCTATTGTGTCTATTGTCAGTGATGACATTCCTCTCATTAGATTGTCATTCCCCTTAGCATCTACTGGGCGTTCTCATATCAATATGGATACCCATATTGTAGAAATGCATTAAATAACTATTCCACTATGGGATTTAGAACGAAGTCATATAGCTTATCGTGCATTGTCATCCAAACTAAACATGTATACAAAATTTTAGCTTAATCGGTTGAAGATATCTGCTTCAAAATTGAGTTGCAAAATTCCACACGAACAAGCGTACATACATTGCAAGTTAAATAAAAGCTTTTAAAAAGCGATGGAAATTCAAATTCAAATAATAATAACAACGGCTAGAGTGGCGCCGGGAAACAGTAACAAAGCCTACATAGAACACTAGGCTAATGACCACAACAGTCGATGCCGTTGTCACTAAAGTGAACAAAATAATAAAACGTCTAAACATTAAACCATAATTTTCGAATCATTGGCATTCACTTGCAAATAAATGAAATAAGCTCAACTGAAGCACACATTTCGCTCAAACACCAAAGGAATGAATTAGCACTTGAACAGTACTTCAACCAAACCACCCTAACCGGAATGGCACTCTTGAGATAATCATATTTCAGGGGGTTGTAAGTTGATTGCTGTATAGCAATTTGGCTTATTAGCATTCGCAACTCAATCTTTTTTAACTGAATCGCAACAAAAAGGGGACAGAGACCAATTCCTCCCTAAGCACCACTTCGAGCATACTTCATTCAAATTGAAGGGCAGCAATTTTGGTATAACACTATTTAAGTCTAGGTTGACTTTTGTCTCGATCGTCAATTCATCCGAGGTGAGTTTCTGTTGTCGTAGGGATTATTCGAAATAAATAAATAAAAAAAAACTTGGATCGTCAAAACAAAAGATTGGTATGCTGTTTCTAGCGTAAAACTCGTTTTGAAGAGTTTACGATCACTTGGTTTTTCTCTTGACCATTTTCTGTTTTTTTTTTTTTTGAGGAGAATAACCACAGTTCACCTGGAGGTGATTGAAGATAGTACAAGGGACATTCAATGATTAAAGAGACAAGTGGCTGTAGCTCAGAAACGGTTTATTGCAATCTTTCAAAATATACTATACTATTGATAGTTCGCTGATCTTCAAGGAAGTCCCAATAGACTGGACCCTGTGAGCCCCATAAGATGATCAGCATCGCTTTACCGGCGGAAGGTGAACCTTGAATTTTTTGCGACTTGGAGAGCTAGTCTGTTTCCACTACATACTCTGCCTTTTGGTCTCATGGTCTATTGATGGACCCAGACCTCGTTGGTGGTCACTATTCTTTGATTTCACTTTATTTTGCACCTTCTGCGAGTAAAAGTCTAATGGCTGAGCGCTGCTCTTCTAAGGTGCAACCTTCAAGTAGACTTGCCATGGTGAATTGAAAATTTGGATGTTATATTGACATGAAATGAAGATTGTACACATTCATTGAATAGTATTAAAATTATAGAATTTGTCTCTTTACTTATTGAATGACCCTCGTAGATCAGAAAATTTTATAGACAATGGCAGTCCGAATCAGACCTTTTGAAACATACTATTCGTCATTGTTAGTCAGAGCGGTCCGGAGAACCTTTGCTCTTAGTTGCAGTCGTGTCGGTCGATCGGTCTGTCAGGTCTGGTTACCCAGAGACCAGACAAAGTCATGGAGAAGTAAGGGAAGAAAAAGAGAGGAAGGAAGGAGAAGAGCAAAGAGGAGGAAGTGTGTCGGTTGGAGGGTATAGCTTACTGACATAGTCGATTTGAGTTCGGTAATTTTTGGGTTTAACCAAAAGGGTTAATTTTGAGGTTTGGTATCTAAAAGGGCAAAAATTTAGTTGTTTCCAAATTTGCACGATTTGATTTTGATCACAGTGCGAGCCGCTGCCTTGTGTGCTTGCGAACTTGCTCGACTGTGTAGTCCAATGACTCGCGCAACAGAGGGTTGCTGTGCGATTCCGCGTGACTATAACGTCGTTGCGCCTGTTGTTTAATGTAATCCCTCAAGTAAGGGATGTCGAGGTCCTTGTGAAGGGTTTCGTTAGAAACATACCATGGGGCGTTAGTTATTGTACGCAATGTCCTGCTCTGCAGAACCTGCAGGTTTCGCATGTGCGTCTTGGCGAGGAAACACCAAGCCGCACATGCGTAGGTAATTGCTGGTCTAATAATCATTTTATAAAGTCGAATTTTATTTATCAAACTCATTTTTGAAGTTCTACATAACATAGGGTAGAGTTGACGAAACGTAATTTCGAATTTTGTTTTTAACGCTTGAGTGTGTTTCATGCCCTTGTCGAGGGTAATTCCTAGGTACTTGGCAGAATTTTCCCATGGAATCCTAGTACCGTCTACTGAGACCTCTAACGGGGCACCACGACGTTTTTTGGTACAATATATAGCCTGCGTTTTCGAATGATTAATTTTGATAAGCCACCGATCCGCCCACTCTAACACTTCATCCACCGCGAGCTGCAACTCATCGCGGACTAGATTTCCAGTCCGCGACTGAGCTACAATCGCAGTGTCGTCAGCCTAGAGATAGACTTCACAGTTGCTGGGGCAATGGACGTCATGTATAAAAAGTGAATAAAGGATAAGTCCAAGGACCGAACCCTGAGGAACACCGGCCTTTATGGGCCGTAATGTCGAAAAAGTATTGTTAATTTTGATTCTAAATTTCCTTCCTTCGAGAAAGGATTTTAAAAGTTTTAGAAGCCAAAATGGCTGAATTAATTTATAGAGGAGGCCCTCATGCCACACCTTGTCAAAAGCCTTTGATACATCTAGAAGCAAGATGCCAGTACTTTTGTCTTGAGTGAATCCACTGGTTATACGCTCCACCAGCCTGACTGCCTGCAACTCCGTCCTGTGCTCAGACCGAAATCCAAATTGAACGTCAGGAATCGTGTTGTTATCTGACGAGCAATTCTCAAGGTGACGTTTAATCACCTTTTCGGCAAGCTCCTTTTGAAACATCTACCTTGTCTACAAACTTCAAACAACACATACTTGCATACGAACATCTGTATGAGGTCAACCACAACTGCGCTATCTCTCAAAGATTACCAGAATACATGAATTGAGAATTTATTTTTATGTTGTATATTCCGAAAACTATCAGTGTATATGTCAGTACCTATAATACGTTGACATTTCTACCACAGTACCCTCCAAATATTATCGCAATATTGCCAAAAAAAATTGAAGTTCGAGAAATCATTCCGTCTGAATATAACTTAGATAAGGAAAGAGAGCTTGTATGATGCTATTATCAACTAGCTGTGACAAAAAACGATTAGCTATCAAAATTTTGGTGGAAAACAAAAATATTTGGTACCTTAGTATTTTTTTGTCATATTTAGCGTTTTTAAGACCAATTATTGTAAAATATTGTGGTGTGAATAATGTTAGGATGGGCAGCTTACGGTTGTAAAAGCCACTCACAGCAGCAGGAAGGAGCCAGGAATCACTTATGACAGGTAAATTTTTGTACTTTTTTTGGTACTTTTTGGTAACAGAAATGTCAGTCCCCGTTCCTTCCTCTCTCTTTCTTTGTCTAAGGATATAATTTCAAATGTACCACTAACATTCGAATCATAATATTTTTTGAGCACGTTAAGTATAAAAATTATAAAAAATATATTTTTTAAGGTATGTTTTGGTTCAAATATAAGTGACGTATCTGTTATAGCTTACATTTTGCAAGACAAGATATCGGTCAAATGGAAGTTCACGGTTAAATTAAGGTTAATTATTTAAATTTAAACTGTGGGTGGTAAAATTGGCCATACAGAACCCGTGAATAACAATATTTTCATAAATTTTATTTGAAAATAGATTATTTCTCCAAACAGCTTAACCATAATGTTAATCCCATTAGCTACGGCACTGGGACTAGCGCTTTGGTACTTTTTGGTAACAGAGATGTCAGCCGCGCATTTTGTCCTCTCTCTTTCTTTGTCTACACACATAAAAAGGAATTCTCAAGTCAAGAATTGTGAGATTCTTGTAAATACATACTCACAACAAGAATATCTGTTCTCACTCTAGGAAAAAATATTTGATGAGAAAATTATAGAAAATTTGTATCAAGAATAATATATTTTTGATCTATATACTTATTTTAAAGAAATATGCTCCCAAAGAAAATATAATTTTCTTTGCAACCAGGACTATAATAATTTACTAACAGATATTTCATAATTTTATATGAAGGTTATCATTTTTTCCAGCGGTGTCCAGCTTGCTTCTATCAAGAATATAGACAGCTTGCAGATGTGAACCTTTATTTACAATATGATAATCCTGGTCTGAAAATGAACGCTGTTTTACAAGCACACCCGATATTTGTATCAAGTAAATCACTTATTTGACGTCTAGCAACGTCGGAGTGCGCAGGCGCGCAGCGTGTTACGTGTCAACTCTAACCCCTCCACCCTCTCTACTCAACAGCCTATTGCCCGTCCGCGTCCGCGCCGCCATTATCTGTTTTTGGATTGTCGCATTCGTCGCCGTATTTAGCACCGTAGCGTAATACCTGCATCCTGGATCCTGCATCATAGCACATAATAGAATATCTAGTCAAACTGTTAAATAAATTGCCATTGCCACGTGATACCCGTGATACCACCGTCAACCATCGGTCAACGAATCTGCTGGTCCACCGCCATTTGAGTCGCGACCCAGTTCCCGTCTGTTTCCTTATCACTGGATCTATCCAACCATGACGGAGCTATTAAAAAAATGGGGATGCGAAGACCTGACTCTGGTGTTCCTACCAGCACGTATGTTAAATGCGATTTAAGAAATTTTCTTGCATAGACGAGAAAAATTTTTACATGCTCATAGAAGAGTTTGAATGCTCATATCAATACTACTAGATTCCTCATCCAAGAATATCACAATTTTAGAATAAAGTTGAGATACTTGCGTCAAGTTTATGAAATGCTCCAGTTAAGATTATGAAATGCTTCAGTCAAGATTATGAAATGCTTCGGTCAAGATTACCATATTATGCTTGATTTAAGATTACTTTCAAGAATTTCCCAGTTTTGCATGGAAGATATTTTCTCAATCTAACCCTTACATGGTCAAAGATATCGTATTCTCACTTTAAGATTAGCATAACTTTGCGCGTATAGGTAGTTATGGTATACTTGAATTAAAGCATCTGTACTTCATCTAAGAAATTATTTTTATGTGTAAGATCGCAATATTGCCAAAAAAAAAAAAATGAAGTTCGAGAAATCCTTCCATTTGGATATAACAATTGTAATGTCACCGAATACATAATGTACTTTCCCTACAATGTATGCACGACTCGTTCCCATCTGTGCAACATCAGCGACACTGTCAGCAGACCTCTATCGACATGTCAATTATCTGTCGTTGGACGGTCTAGCGTTTCACTAACCGCTATTACATCTATTTAACCTCTTTAATTGATCTCAATTAATGATATCTAGTTGGCGACGGCACACCGGCCTACCTCCCCCCCCCCTGTCCCATTCTCACCCCCCACCCGTTGCCTTCCTGCAGAATTATTTATTTCTTCGATATGCAGTCCATTTTCGTGGGTGAGAGGCTCTGGGCATTGCCAGACGGGCCGGGTCTCTCTGGGTATATTTTGACTGTCACGTGCGTTACACGTTTTGGGACGTGATGGAAGTCGAAATTTTCTGTCGCACTTTTTGGACTGTCGAATGGACACTTCAGTGTCGGGAGGTTATTTTGCTGGGTTTTTGTTTTAAGCAATTATTTTGTCAACGTGGTTTCAATGTTCTAATTCTAGCAATAACAAAGCGTAAAAGCTTGAATTGCTCCCAGTACATTAAAACATAGATTACTCATGGGAAATATCTCCTACTGGGACAAGAACCTCCAATCTATACCCTCTATATCAAAAAGACAAAAAAATTTATTTTTTCTGCAGCCGTCCCGACAATAAATCGAAAGTGAAACTTTAACAAATAGAACTGAAAGTAACAATTTTCGAAATGTTAATTCACTTACTTTCGGGACGAATTTTTTACTTTTGGAATAATTTTTAATACATATGTAGGTGGCCTTAGCAACGGCATTTACGGAATAGGGTACTTGGAGAGGTCGTGAAATCGTCTCGGGAGTATACATAGCGTAAAGAAAACCATATCAAGAAGCAGTACGAAACAAAAAACATGATTTTACTGACGGCCAAAAAAAGGTATTTGCAAAATAAAATAAGGATATATCCAAATTTTTCCGCGTGACTTAGAACAAGGGCTGAAGTCACAGGTATCTTATCGATATCGACAATCGATGCTGCTACAGCGCAGGTCAGTGAGATTCAACTGCAAACTAGACACGATCTGAATTCTTTAACAATACGACTCAATTTATTGATACTTAAACATATTTGAAACAGGCAATTAACCCACTAGCATTTTCGTTGCCATACATTTTTGTATCTGATAGGTATCACAGTTCGTCGTGTTTGTGACCGAGATTCGCAACTAATCGAAGCCATCATTTTATTTCAGCGCATCCCATTATGAATGAATTAGTAATCTAGCATAACTTTTATTCTTTTGACTTTTGTACTTTTGTATGTGACTGTGTTTTGTGGTTATAATGATCAATGTCAAAATGTTAGGTTAGCACTGTCTATCGATATCGAATATCAATACTTTACATCCCATCACTATAGGATATCACTGACGTCAGAGGTTGTTTGCGCGGCATTTTCCGGCATTTGAAATAATTTTTGGAATATCTCTCACAGCCGATTCCAAAAAACCAAACAAGTGATTTTGTCATGTTTACTAGGCTCTAAGGAACGCGTAAACGACATAATATTTTTTTCTGCAAGTACCCTTATAAAATGGTCGGGGCATTATGGAAACGGTTCTAGGATGGTAATAGAACCGTAGGTTGGAACAGCCCTAATTAGAAGTTCAAAGATGTCACCTGTCACGTTATAATCACGTGGCATTAGAACTGTCAAACTTGACGGCTCTTATTGGAACATTCTCTACAAATTTTTAAAAACCAATAACAACCTTCGTGCCATTTTATGCAACGAATTAAATTATTCCCAACTAACACGTGCCAACATTTCATTTATCCATTCAGTACGCATTTGGAAGGTGTTTGTCGCATCCCAAATGTAGCGTAAATGTCTGGCCAGGAGTCAAAATTAGACCCCGAGTCTAATATAGAATTCATCAATGGACTGAATGAAACTATAATACCGTCCGTCTAGGTGCTCCTGTGTGCGGTCACAACAGCAGATTCCCCTTAAAAGGAGCTGAAAATAGCTCAAGCTAGACAGGCCAGCTGAGGCGTCTACCTCCGCGTTTTCTGTGTCTAGCTATCTCGTCAACAGGTTCAATGTACTCACTCATTAACGAACGAGGGCAGATTTTAAAGAACAGAAGAACAGGGGTATCCAAAACACTTAATAAGGATAATACAAATTTTGTACACGGACAACAAAACTGCTATTGATGTAGGGGGAAAATCAACTCGAGGAATACCAGTAAATAAGGGAGTTGACAAGTCTGCTGTATTTCACCAACACTATTTAACATATATAGGGTGTCCCAGAAGTCAACGTCAAGCCGCAACGGGGTGACAGGATTGGTTGTAACTATCATGAAAAAAATCAGAAAAAAAATCTATCCCATGTAGTTTGAAAATTATGGGCTTTTAAAGAAAACCTAGAAATTTGGTCAAAATATAACAATTTTTACTTCCCACACCGATAGGTGAGGGGAGTATTGTGATCGCGAAAATTTTCGATTTTGAGATAATACACTTTTTGGGCGTTTTATGATGTGTACATAACGAAAATCCACGTCACTCATTTCCGTCGGTCTGTCTGTCGGTCTGTCGGTCTGTCTGTCTGTCTGTCTGTCTGTCGCGTTTTTCTACCCTCGTAATCTCAGCAACCGCTGCATGGATCGTGATGAAATTTGGGCAGCGGTATGCTGCGGGGTCGTAGTAGGTAATGTTCCTATAATTTTGAAAATCGGTCCATAGGCGGCGGAGTAATTGGCAAAAAACAAAAAAATTTAAATATTGCTGAAACTTCGTTTTTAGGCGTTTTAGGGGTCCCTGATCATTTTCTACTTTTTTTTGGGTGGGGGTGAAATTGGGGTGGTTGGGGGGTGGGGGGTTGTAAAATTGAAAAATTTGTTGTATTCGAAATAGACTACCCACTGACCTGTGAAGGAAGACCTAGCGACATAAATAACTTTTTTAGGTCTATCCGAACATTGCCTTATGCCTATTACAGAAACTAAAGGACTTAGAATTTTTTCCGATGTATATACATACGAGTATTGCTTTAGATCGTTCTATATTATGTAACGACGAAACTGTTCAATTGATTTTAATGGAATTTTGACACAGTATTACTACCGTGGCGAGGATGAAAAATGCGTATGGTTTTTATAAATCGTGCCAGTGGCGGCGCAGAAACAATAAAAAAACTAAAAATATAAAAACAACTCAAACTTCGTTTTTAAGCGTTTTAGAGGTTCCTGATCATTTTCTGCAATTTTTTGGATGGGGGTGAAATTGGGGTGGTTGGGGGGTTGGGGGTTGAAAAATTAAAAAATTTCTTGTACGCATAATAGGCTGTCCACTAAGAAGATCTAGCGACACAAATCACCTTTTTAGGTCCATCCGAACATTGCCTAGCCTATCACGGAAACTAAGGGACTTTTCTGTATACTATACGAGAATTTATTGGTTTAAATCGTTTTGTATTTTGTAACGTGGACACTATTAAATTGATTCTAATGAAATTTTGACACAGTATATTGTTACCGTGGTGAGAATAGAAAACGCGTATGTTTGTTAAAAATCTTGTCAGTGGCAGCGTAGCAATAATCAAAGAACGCGACAAGTATGAAAGCAACTCAAAGTCGGTTTTTAGATGTTTTAGGGGTTCCTGATCATTTCCTACCAGTTTTTTGGGTTGGGGTGAAAGTGAGGTGGTTGGGGGGTGGGGGGTTGTAAAACTGTTTTTAGTATCGATAATAGGCTGTCCATTGACCTGTCAAGGAAAGACCTAGCGGCATAAGACAATTTTAGGGGGAGGGGGTTCTGGCGATTATTTGGTTGCAAGGGATCTTAGACTAAAGCTTCATGCTATGGGAAAATAATAAACTGGTATCAGCGTAATGTGTGGGAAGTACTGAGTCAATCA
Organism: Callosobruchus maculatus; assembly: GCA_951848785.1. Classification (NCBI taxonomy): domain Eukaryota; kingdom Metazoa; phylum Arthropoda; class Insecta; order Coleoptera; family Chrysomelidae; genus Callosobruchus; species Callosobruchus maculatus. Next base: position 1,917,946 of record CATOUR010000160.1, read on the forward strand.
ACTTGACTTCATTTTTCGGTTATTGTGGTTAAGTTTTATTATTTTTGTTCATTTAAATTTTGGAACCGTAACCCTAAATAACATTTGCAGAAGCACAGTCAAAATAATGACACAATTGCCCCAAGTTTTCTAGAATGAAGACTATTTATTAAACTATGAATTTAAAATTTTTATTATATTATTATATTATATATATTAATTTTTATCTTTCCATTTAAAAAAAAAATTTCATTCTTTACTCTTTCATATACAGTACGTTCGTTTGACAGCGATTTGGATATAAAAATGGTCATAACTTTTGAAATACCCTGTACAATCTTATGATACCTTATATTGTGAGAAAAGAAATTATTAGTAGAATCTAAAAATGGGATAATATATAGGGCATCTTATTTGAAAAAATACACGTTTGCATCACCACGTAGTTATGGATCACCCTGTATAAATCAAAATCTTTTCTGAGCAAGGAGCATATCCGTGGGTACAACTTTTATGTACAACTTTTTTCGCTATCTTCTACAGTAGTGGAGTTATCAACCGAGCCGGTACTAAAAACTCACCCTGTAGATGAAAGAAGATTGCTTATTAGGGTGCCCTCTGCTTTGCAGGGTTTGATACGGTACAGTTTTGCAGTTATTATAATGCTATTACATAATTTTAATGCCATACTTCAACATAATAACACTGATTGACTCAGAACTTCACGTTGTAATCAAGCTGGCCATGCCTAGGTGGAAACAGCGGGCCCCCAGACAAACAAATGAATAATTGTACAAGAGCATCCACGGCGGCTGCGGCGGCCATTTACACACGTCAGGGGTAAATCAAGGCCTACTTTACAATTATTATGGGTAAATAATGCACTGGCCCCGGTTGACTGATAGACACCAGCACTCAACGGTACTTACGCTGCTTGCATACGTGATCAGGGATAGATACATCTATGTGTCTGCAGGACCTATGCGGTATGCGATATGGGTTTCTGTTAATTCCGTGTGACTAAAGCTATGAGATTCCAATCAGTGATCAACAAAATGTATCTGGATAGACGACGGTTAATTCCAAAGCAATTTTTTGTACAGGAACACTGCCCTAGCTCACAATTGGTTCAGTATACCACTTAGATATGACCGTCTTTTGTGTGTCCAGGACCATAGGTTCAATGATATTTTAGCATACTATGTCCAACACTCCAAATGTCCAACTCTTTTATACAGCAATTGTGCCAGGAAATAGAGATGCATGCCAATACCAACCATCCGATAGAGATGTGTTTCAAGGTCAAATGCCTCAGTCGGGAATTAAAAATCGCGAGAGACAGCTAATTACCAACAAGCATGCGGTTATTGAGGTATGGCGAAATTATTGCTAAAATCTGTACCATGAGGGTGGCCCTCAGGCCCTCTCAATCGATTTTGAATATGAACCGGATATTATTTTGTCTAAAGTGGAACATGCCCTCAACAACTTAAAAACTAATAGAGCTACATGCATTGATGCTATTTCTGCTGAAACGTTAAAATACTTGGGTGACAACGGCATCTCTCTTTTATATAATATTTGTACGAGGGTCTGGTCCTCCGGTGTTTGGCCAGATGAATGGTGCACATCCATTTTTGTTCCACTTCATTAAAAAGGATCTCCAACAAATCCAGACAATTATCGCCTACTTTCGTTAATCTCTCATGCAAGCAAGGTTCGACTATATATTTTACTGTCTCGGGAGGGTTTTATTGGTTGACAAATTCCTCAGGCACAGGCAGGTTTCGTAAAAGGACGCGGTACGCGTGAACAGATCTTAAACTTAAGACAGATTGTTGAAAAAGCCAGAGAGCATTATTTTCCAGTTTTTATCTGCTTTATGGACTATTCTAAGGCGTTTGATAATGTAAAGCTACCTAAACTGTGGGAAATCCCTATTTCTATGGGAGTGCCTTACCACTTAGTATTTCTCATATAGCAACTCTGTGAGTCTAGCTCGGCTAGTGTAAGAATTGATGGCAATCTGTCTGGTCAAACAGCAACCAGAAAAGGAGTTCGTCAGGATTGTGTATTATCTCCGGTGTTATCTAACATTTACTCTGAATTTGTGATGAGACAGGTATTGGACAACTGGAATGGCGGTATAACTATTGGCGGAAGCAAAATATCTAACATAAAGATTTGCTGACGATCCAACCCTTATTGCTGCTTCTCAAGAAGAACTAGTAGCTCTATTAAACATTTTAGAACAACACAGTGCAGCATATGGTCTTGGTATTAACTACAACAAGACCAAGGTTATGATCGTAGATAGAGAACATGACAATCATCGAGAAATAAAGTTAATAGACCATTGTGAGGTAGTTCAAAGCTTTGTGTACCTCGGTTCTTTGATCAACAATTCGGGTAGCTGTGAGAATGAGATTCGACGGCGCATTCAACAGGCACGGGTGGTCATGACAAAGCTTACTAAAATATGGCGTGACAATAACATCACTGAAGCTACCAAAATGTCGCTGGTTCAGTCTCTTGTGTTCTCCATATTTTTGTATGCCTCGGAAACTTGGACTGTTAAAAAGGCATATCGAGCTCGCATAGATGCTTTTGAAATGTGGATATGGAGGAGAATGCTGAGAGTTCCTTATACCGGCCATCGAACTAACGTTTCCATACTGGATGAGCTCGGTAATCCAAAGAGACTATCCTCCATTGTGTCGACGAGAATGCTTACATTCTTCGGACATATTCACAGAAGCGACAATATGGAGAAACTTGTAGTTCAGCCTCGTGGCTGGGTGGACACGCTGGGTGGATACGACGAAACAGTTCTTACATATGAGTATCAAAGCGCCACTGAACTAAATCGCGAACGATGGCGAGCTACAGTTCTCAAACCTATTGATAATATTCGTGTCGGCAATACTCTAGCTCCGACTTAATGCATTTTACGAGTTCACAACATGTCTGTTAAGACATTGTGACTATGATGATGATGTCCAACACAGAATACATTACTCAATCAACTTTCTATTTTCTTTCTTCCAGATAACAGAACCGCCCCCCAGACGGGACAAAAAGACAGCTACGTCGAACCTACCTGTTTACTAATACAAGAGGACATAACGGCAGTGCATCAGAGCTCCTTAACCAGCGTTTTTACCGTAAATATTTGAACGAGATCGAATTAAAGCCGAAGAGAAAAGCCTTACTTACACACGATCGTCTAAATAGTTAATGGGAGAGAGAGAGAGAGAGAGACAGAGCGAATCCACGTGGATGGGGGAAGGCAGGACATCAAAGAGATCTGTCCCCTTGGAGGCGAGGGGTTGGGGTGGGGGGAAAGAGGAAGCACAGAAGTACGGAGTTAATAAAACGGTTAATTGAGAGGTCGGTTCAGTTCGAGATTGACAAACCACCCTACTTTGCCTTTTGATTGCATATCTGATTCCGGAAAGGAAGGGGGGAAGGATATGCTCATAACGTTCGAATATGCTTTAGTTGCGGAGGAAGTTTGCGAGGATATACGAGGTGTTTCTCAAAAATTGGTCACATTGCACAATTTCGCGATTTTGTTTAGAGAATTGCTCGAGCCCATCCGCTGAAAGGGTATTCATATCAGTATACAGTGTGTCCCAGCTAAAATTTGCCACCCACCTTATCTCCGAAAAGCTAAAAAAAACAAAAATTGCCGTGACATATCGATTTGTATTTCGAGGGGAAACTCTTCCACCTTCAGCAGCTCATTAAACCCCCTAAGATCTTAAATGAGACTACTAACCAACATACGCAAAATATCCAACTTAAGAGTAGCTGACGATACAGCCCTTATTGCTGCTTCTCAAGAAGTACTAGTAGCTCTATTAAACATCTTAGAACAACATAGTGCAGCGTATGGTCTTGGTATTGACTACATCAAGACCAAGGTTATGATCGTAGATAGAGAGCACGATAATCGTCGAGAAATAAAGTCAGTAGGCCGTTGTGAAGTAGTTCAAAGTTTTGTGTACCTCAGTTCTTTGATGGACAATCCAGGTAGCTGTGAAAATGAAATTCGGCGGCGCATTCAACAGGCACGTGTGGCCATGACAAAGCTTACTAAAATATGGCGTGACCATAACATCACTAAAGCCACCAAAACGTCGCTGGTTCAGTCTCTTGTGTTCTCTATATTTTTGTATGCCTCGGAAACTTGGACTGTTAAAAAGGCAGATCGAGCTCGCATAGATGCTTTTGAAATGTGGACGTGGAGGAGAATGCTGAGAATTCCTTATACGGCCTATCGAACTAACGTTTCCATACTGGATGAGCTCGATAATCTCTTCGAGAATGCTGACATTCTTCGGACATATTCACAGAAGCGATAAAATGGAGATTTTGTAGTTCAGGATCATGCCCCAAGTGGGCGGCGCCGTGGCCGTCCCCCTACACGCTGGGTGGATACGACGAAATAGTTGCTGGATATGAGTGTCAAGAGAACCACTGAATTGACAGTAAATCGCGATAATATTCGTGTAGGCAATACTCTAGCTCCGACTTAATGTATTTTATGAGTTCACAACATGTCTGTTAAGACACTGTGACTCTGAAGGTGATGACTACCATACTTGTGATACATCGTTTTAAAAAGAATTCAGTGACAAATACCACAGTGTAATTGAATTGAAGATTGATTCACTATTATGGATTATCAAAATGAAGTGTTATTTTTATTACCTGAAGTATTATCGTAAGAAAGGTTCCAAATGGAAGGCATTTCATTCCATACAGACGTAAAGGCGATATTCAAAAATATGTCCTCGCACATTTCTCAGCACTAACCTTCACGTAAATTATCGTCATTTTCATAAAGGTGAGTGATTGTGGGGTTTACGGTTATTTCGAGATGATCAAGATGCTTTTGTTGTTGCGAAGACATTGTGAATATCACCTGTACGTCTATATGGAACAACATGGCTCCCATATTTGGAACCTTTCTAACGACAATGTTTCAAGTAATGAAAATAATACTTCATTTTTATAATCACTATATTTTTTCAACGCTGTTGTATTGACAATGAAAGTGTGATGGTCTCATTTAAGATTTTGAGGTAGGGGTTGCTGAAGGTGGCACAATGACGACGTATTCGGTGGAAAAGTTCCTCCTCGAAATACAAATCGACGTGTCACTGCGATTTTTACTTTTTTTTATCATTTCATAGATAAGGTGGGTGGCAAGATTTTGCTGGGACACACTGTATAAAGAGAAAGGTGATGTCACTACTTTCAAAGTTTTAACGCATAAAACGTTAGATGAAAACTTTATCTTGGTGCCTAAACATCTAAGTTAGTCTTGTTGGAGAAAGGTCACCTCTATTAGTAAACATTGATTTTCAGCATTGTTTGCCCTTTTATATGTCAAATTAAGGTCTTTCTACATATTTTCTTGGCTATTTCTAGCGCTTTTGTACAGCTCTAGCTGGTCCCCAGTCACTTAAGCCAGAAATTCACCTCAATCAGTAATAATTGATTCTCAGCAATGCCTGTCTTTTGTACATGTCAGATTAAGATCTTCCTATATACTTTTGTGGCTATTTGTAGCGCTTTCAATTGTGCAATTGATTGCAGCACACCTTAATTGTGTTGTGAATATTGCATGACGGAATGAAATCTTTCACGAGAGTTGTCAGTCTCTAGCAAATTTACCACTATCATGTTATGTAAAATTCAGAGCTCTTAGTATTTGAGAATGTCAGTAGAATACCTAAACCATGTCCGGAATCTAAAGTGATAAGTCAGCGATGAAAACTAGGTCACCAAACTTCACATATTTATAGAAGTTCCTTAGGTAAAACAATTTCTTGTTTTTGATTTTACGACAGTAGTTGATTTTTATATGAAATAGAACATGTTCTATTTCTCATTCAATTTTTGGTTCAGTATACGCTTTTGAAACTATTCGGATGTCTTACGATTCCGGCATCGTCCCAAAAGACTGGAAAACAGCTTGCATCCAGCCGGTGCCAAAAAATGGATCCAAAGGTGAAAACCAACTACAGATCTATAGCTCTGCTCTCTGTGACCAGTAAAGTAATTGAGAAATGCGTCAACCAAAAGGTCATGAAATACATAGAGCACCATCACTTAATCAACGACGACAGACAATATGGATTCCGACACCAAAGATCTACTGAAGATCTCCTGCCTTAAGTCACACATATATGAAGCAAATTCATCCATTCGTTGGTGACGCTTACGTGGTTGTACTCAATATTTCAAAGGCATTGGATCAACTGTGGCATGCAGCTCTCCTAAACAAGCTCCCGTCTTACGGCTTCCCTGTTAAGCTTTGCGATTGACTTGCAGACTTCCTCTCAGGTCGAAAAAAAATCTCTGTCGTGGAAACGGCTTTTCCTCTTCCTTTCATAACATCAATGTTGGGGTTCCACAGGGATCGGTATTGACTCCGACATTGTTTCTGTGCCACATCAATGATTTACTCTCTAGCACTACAAACCTAATTCACAGTTTTGCGAATGAAGTACCTTGCATGCATGCAGTATGAGCAATAGACCGATCTCTGTGGTAGAGCTGCAACGGAGAAGACTGGCAGCGACTGAAGAGCAGTTCAACTGATTGGTGACCCAGCCTTACCGCGCCACCTCCAGCCACTTTCTTACCGCTGTGCGGTTGGTGACCCTCACACTCTTCTACCGATATTCAAACGGAATCCTAAGGCGGTCGTTCTTCATACATCAAGAACCAAGCCGAGGATATCCAAGCCTCGGAATGGACTGCCAAGTGGTGTATTTATTGGGCCTGCGGGTGTTGGTCCATTCAAATCCCGCGTTAACAAACCTCCCCTAACTTAACCTTTTCACAGCAGCCGCGGTACTCTGGTATTTAGGCTCAGTCTACGCGGTCTGGTCAGTTATAAAAAAAATCAATCAATCATCGTTTATTTCCAAAAGACATGATACATAGTATGGGAAAAAATCATCACAGTGTTTAGTTAAAACAAGTAAAAAATAATATAAATAATAAACAAACAACAAATAAGTGAAATTCAACTTACAGGCTCGACGTATTGCTAAAACGGCATCCCAGAAGCTTGGAGTTTTGTTCCGCTGTAGGAAGTTGTATACACCAGAGCAACTGCTGCTGCTCTACAAGGCACAGATCTGACCATCGCTGGAGTATTGCTCCCGTGTATGGGGATGTGCTCCGAAGCACTCTCTAAAGCTTCTGGACACTATCCAGAAAAGAGCAATTAGATTAATCGATACGCCTAACCTCACAAAGGACCTCCACAGCCTGGAACATCGAAGGAGGGTGGCTGACCTATGTCTGTTTTACAGATTCTATCACGGAAGATGTTCGAGTGAGCTCTCCCAGATAATAACACCAAAGGCCGTCCGAACCAGGAATACTAGAGAAGCTCTGCGAGCTCATCCTTACCAGGTCGAGGTCCTTACTCCCCGAACCAGTGTCCTCCAGCATTCCTTCTTTTGGAGAACTTCGACGCTGTGGAATCAGCTGCCGGGGAATTTGTTTCCCGACGGCTACAACCTGCAGCGTTTCAAATCTAACGTGAACAGACATTTGTCCTCTCGCAGCGCTTCTACAGCGCCATAGGCTTTCAGCCTTTGCGGGAGGCCGACCATAAAAAAAAAAGTGCTTCATACAAAAATTGAACCAAACGTTGAACAAAAAATTGGGTTACGTATTGAAAACTTCAAAAGTAAACTAATAATATGATCTATATGTGCTATATATTGCAAAAAAATAATGAGAAAGTGTTACCGTTTGTTTCGTACGCAACGTACGTCACATCATACAACTTCCCTATGATACCTACATGATTGTCAGTATCTGAATAAATAATATAGATAGAGTCACAGCGGGGACAGAACGCATGTATATATGTATGTAAATTGCAGTATCGGCTACTTTAAATGGATCTAGTTACCCGAGCAATCGTTAGTCTAACATCAAAAGACCGACATTCATTATTTCTAGGAGGAAGAAGACAGAACCGGATTCACTTGCTTCTTTACAGCAAGCAGACATTGTTGAACTATTTTTACTATCATGCTTACATCCGTTTGTGGATTTCTCAATTTAAATTCGCACCAGAAAAAGTCAGTGGTCGGCGGGTCTCGAACCCACGACTTCCAGATGTCTGGTACGAATTTAAATTGTTGAACTACTTTTGGCCAACCGTTTCTTAATTTAAATGTAAGTTACTCAACTCCTGCCTGCCATACGTTGGAACGCACCTTTAGCTGTCAGGAGTCCGAAGTTTGGCATGACGGCAGTGAAAGATGATAGAAGCGATCAAAATTTCTTAATTGTTATAATATAAGTGTACGAGTGTAGTCATTCGATGAAGTTCAGTTAAGTAATTAATTTGATTATTACTACATCCTATATTGTTCAGATATTTTGTTATTTGTCAGATCATGAGTTACTTTTCATAGAACAACCAATTTCGTAACAGTTCCTTGTTCACAGAAAAAGATACTGTTCTGCGATGCTTTTGGGTTTTGTCACTTGAATAAAGCAATCCATTTTTGAGTCTTTTTCACGAATATTTGCAGGTATGTTGTCTTTTGAGTTTGTATTATTAACTAGTCTCTGATTTACGTCTACTCTAGGTATTAGGTCCTGAGGGATTGCAGGCTGATGGTGAACAGAGACAATTCTGTCTTATTTAGGTGTATCTATTTCAACCTTTACTGATCCTCTTTATGTATATACGATATTTATTTTATGGTTGTGGAAACCAAGGTGACTGTCCCCGGGACGACCTAATCACTTACCGAAGGTGGAAGTGGGTTTGACTCACGCGTTCACGAACCATACGATTCCTTTAACCAGCCCTTTTATATGTTGTTTATTGTTTATATTTATTTATTGATCTATTTATGTGCTTAGATACCATGCTTGCTATGATGTTATGCTTGCTATGCTGCTATGCTTGCGATGCTATGCTTATATTTTATATAGCCTATCCCATTTACATCCTTTATTTACTCCTTTATGTGTTGGTTATATTTATTTATTTATATATGCTGATATTTTACATTTTTCCACATCCTACCCATATTTCTCTCCCTGACGTTGAACAGAGACCTACCCGGCCTAGCCCGCCATGTATTATTATTATTATTTATCATTTAGACTGTGAATGTTTATAACAATTTCTTTATTATACCAATATCAATAACAAGAGCCAGTTTACACTATTATTAAGACATTTTGCATCGTATATGGCACTCATGATTTGATAAGTACAAGAGTCAAGTAATAAAATCATATCATAAACACTCAGCACTCATGATTAATAAATACAAAACAAATGTTAAGAAACAAGTAATAAAAAAACAATATCATAACATTTCTGTGTTTTGATTTCATTCTCTCTGAGTTGGTACACATGCATGCTTAAAGAATCTGGTTACCACGGGCACACATGCAACATTGGGTTCTAAATTCCACCACTAGACATCTTGATCACTTTGGCTATTTCTAAATTTGGTATCGGTTTTGACAGTGACCAGTTGCTCACTACAGCATATTGGCGAGGAATGTGTGCCATTAATGTGTTTCGAGAGATGTGCGCTAGAAATGCGTTGCGAGGGATGTGGGCGTGTGACGTGTGCTGTTGATGTAGGCGAGCTAAAAGAAAACTCCGAAAAGAGCCCTACACATCCTCGCAACGCTCATCTGCACACCGTTTCACAGCTCCGCACCGCTCATCTTCGTAGCACATCTCTGGTGGAAACACCCACACCGTTTCACAGCTCCGAGACACATCCTCGCTTGGTTGACTTGTGAAGACCACAGTCCAGCTCAAGCATCCAAATCTAAACTAATCTAATCTAGGTGATAACAGGTCTAGGTTGTACAAAAGCCTCTTTTTATCTTTACTATAGTACGTAGATACATTATTTAGTTTCCATAATAATAGAAAATTATATAAAACCACAATATCAGCTCTTCGCATTTAAAAGTCAGCCCTATCTGTAAAGTGTATCAGCGAAATAAAATCATAGACCCATTAAATCTAACACAGATACAGATAAGGGCCCCCTCTCTTTATTCCCGTTCCTTTTCTGGGGTAATAAATCTCTTCCGTCGTATTAACCGAATCTTTTTATTCTTTAAATTTCACTGGCTTGAATTTTTCATGCGTATCTTTACGCAACGCAAGGGTCTTCCTCAAATTTTATTGTCACAAATCATACAGTCCCCCTGATATGTACAGATATATACATAATTTATCAATAACAGTATATTTAGTAATACTGACTCGGTATAGATTAGATTAACAAGTAATATGTGAATAAATTTTGATAAAAACAGAGCTTCATTGATTCAAAAATTATTTTCAAACATAAGTTTATTTAAAATTGTTTAGTTTACTTAAACTTAAAAGTTTTATGGTTAGTCTGTCAAAAATGACTTATAGAACTCCTGCATTTGAGAGACGAGTGTTTGGAGGCACTTGGTCAATCCATAAAATAAATCACAGAATATGGTATTACTTTTACTACCCACACTGATAGGTGAGAGGAGTATTGTGATCGCGAAAATTTTCGACTTTTGAGTTAATACGCTTATTGGGCGTTTTATAATAACTACATAATAAAAATACATGTTACTCATTTCCATCGGTCTGTCTATTGGCGTTTCTCTAGCCTCGTAATCTCAGTAACCGCTGCAGGGATTGTGATGAAATTTGGGTAGCCATAAGCTGTGGTGTCACAGTAGGTATTGCAGTCATAATTTTTAAAATCGGTACATGGGCGGCGAAGTAATTAGAAAAAACAAAAAAATTCAAATATTACTGTTTTTAGAAATTTGAGGGGTTTCTGATCGTTTTCTACTTTTTTTTGGGTGGAGGTGAGGAGGAGGTGAGATTGGGTTGGTTGAGGGGTGGGGGTTGTAAAACAAAAAAATTTGTTGCTTCATAATAGCAGCATCATACACTTTTTAGGTCCATCCTAACATTGCCTTGGCTAATATGGTACATACACAATGGACTTTCTGATTTTTGCATACGAGTATTGTTTTACATCGTTCTGTGTTGTGTAACGTGGCAACTATTGAATTGTTTAATGAAATTTTGAAACAGTATCTTTACCGTGGCGAGGATCCAAAACTCATATGATTTTTAGAAATCGTGTCAGTGGCGGCGCAGCAATAATAAAAAACTAAAAACATAAAAACAGCTTCGTTTTTAGGCATTTTAGGAGTTCTTGATCGTTTTTTGGTGTTTTGGGTAGGGGTTTTTTGCCTTTTGATTTTTTTTCACCTTTTTTACCATTTAATTATTCGATATTAAAAAACATTTTAGTAAAAGTTTCTATGCCACTTCGTTTTTAGGCATTTTAAGGATTCCTGATCGTTATTTGGTGTTTTGGGTAGGGGTTTTTTTACCTTTTGATTACTTTTACTTTTTTTACCTTTTGATTATTCTATACTAAAAAAACGTTTTCATACAAGTTTATATGCCCCTTCGTTTTTAGGCATTTTAGGGGTTCCTGATCGTTTTTTGGTTTTTTGGGTAGGGGTTTTTTACCTTTTGATTTCTTTTACCTTTATTACCTTTTGATTATTCTATATTAAAAAAAACGTTTTAAGAAGAGTTTCTATGCCACTTCGTTTTTAGGCATTTTAGGGGTTCCTGATCGGTGATTTTACCTTCTACATTTTACCTTTTGATATTTATTTTTGATCTTTTGCTTATTCGATATTTAAAAACCTTTAAATATAGGTTTCTATGCCACTTCATTTTATTTTGACACATCTTTTTACACTATACCTACTCACCAAGTATGACTAGCTCATTCTCCCACACCTGAACTCACCTGAAAAATAAAGGAAGTATGTCAATATAAACAGTTCGCGTCCAAAGCGATCTAAATATAAACAAAATCGCATCGAAAATAGCGACATGCGAAGTAGTTCGGATTTGGCCAGTCAGTGTAGGCAGTCAGGCGTTTCGGGAACTATTTTCAAACGTGATGACTCAGCCAATCAAAATGGATCCCGGCCATTCATTACGCTTATTTTTAGGATAACGCTCAAAATGAATGAATTAAGTATTACGAGTTTGTTTAAATTGATGTTACGTTTAATTTGTGTGAAAATTTGAGTCATGCAGTTCAGGGAAATACCAAGCTGGCCATGTTTGGGGGACTCTGATATATGGGTATAAACATGTCTTGGTTTGGTTACGTTGAAAGTCAGTTATATACAGGGTGTCCCACGACGACTTAAAACAAGCAATATATCGGAACTGGCAGTAGTAGAGAACTATAATTTTGGGAGTGTAAATTGGAGCAAATGTTGTATCTTTTCCTATTATTGTGTTACCCAACGAGGTATTTGTTTTTGGTCACGTGATGTCCGATTCAAAATTATTAATGGGACACCCTGTATATTTGTGCCTTTCTGTGTTCCTCCAGACAAGACAATTCCAATAAATTTGAGGTCTAAAGTGATTAATTCAAGAGTTACGGGTCCTTAAAGGATGGTACCACTAGATGCATCATGATATGTCAGGGTGAGACAATTTTATAATTCGAAAAATAATATTATCCTACAGTGTAGTTAAAAATGCATCGTAAAACTGACGCCATAAAGGCAAAGGCAACTTGGGCATACTTTTACTATTTCAAGATGTTCGCCAGATTGAAGTAAGGTTCAATATCGCATATAATGTTTGGAGGTGGTCCTTGTCGAAAAGGCACTCAAAGCAGTACAAAGTTGTATCACGTACAGTAAAGAAATGCTGTGATTTGTTTTGTGATTGTGCATAGATTGTGCATAGGTGAGTTTATCTCACAGAGTACCCAATTCTACTAATTGTCTCTTGATTTATTGATATATTGATTTACTTCATTAATTTATTTGAGAACTTGTTTACTAGACAATTTTTAAAGTTTGATACACACATTTATATCATTAATGGTTCTTTCCACTACGGAATGTCTGCGATACGAAAACATAACAATCTCGAAGTACGTCGCGAGTCGACCCTTCGTGCTGAACTAGTACAAAGGAGTGGATACTTTGCGAGTTGACCCCTAGTATCTTAGTGAGTTGGCCTCACAGTTATCATGATAATTCTCCGCCCTAGTGATTGGAGCTCTTGGAGAGGTATTTCGCGTGTTGACCCTTAATACCAAAGACCCAAGTGCTGCTCGAGTTTTGTTATATGATTTTTTGTATAATTATAGAGTATATTATTTCATCTATTCTCTTGGAGAGGTATTTCGCGAGTTGACCCTTAATACCTATGACCCGAGAGATGTTTGATTTATGTTTATGGTATAATTTGTATGACCACATAAGATGTGGATATGATTTTATCCGTTTGTGGTTAAAGGATATATTTGCTGTGTTATCTATTTATATGTGTGTGTTTATTTATTCTGCCTGTTTTATCAATCACGCCAGTATAAAATAACGACATGTTCTTTAATTTAACATATGTTAACACATTTTTTTATTTATCATTTTGCAATGAATTGGTTACTCAGGTATCTTTTTATTTAATTTCCAGATGTGTCATCTCGAGCGCTTTTCCCGATACAGGCCCAACCTCTTATCGATGTTAAATTAGGTAGTTCTAGTAAGTTATTGTTTAAACATTTAATTGTGATCTTACCTAATTTATTTTGTTTATTGATTGAATTGCTGCCTTATTAAATGTTTTTAAGACACGCCCAGAATAATCATTTAATCATTCATTTTTTTGTTTATCTCCTACATATAAGACCTACCAAATTAAGAATAAGTAAAAGAATTGGGTTTGATGATGGGATGAAAGAATATAATAAACTCCCTCTATATATAAAATGTTCTCCAAATGTTATTGTATTTAAAAAAAGACTGATGAACTATTTATGAGTGATCATGTATGTATAATCATAGGTTTAGTGAAACTCATGAGTTGTACTCATAGCTCTATTTTTTACGTTTTAATTTTACTGTTTTCCTGTAAATAGCTGATGTATGCTAAATAAACTTCTATACTACTACTACCATTATGAAACACTATAGCAAAATAATTTAACAATAGGGATACATGTTATAATCAATCGTAATGGTACAATTCTTTAAGTACCTGTAGCACTTGAATTAATCACTTTAGACCTCAAGTGTGTTAGTTTGTTGGAATTGTTTTATTGGAACACAGAAAGGCACTGATATACAGGGTGTCCCATTATTAATTTTGAATTGGACGTTACGTGACCAAAAAGAAATACCTCATTGGGTATCACAATGACAAGAAAAGACACAACATTTGCTCTAATTTACATCCCCAAAATGATAATTCTGTACTACTGCCCAGTTCCGATATATTACTTGTCCTAATCGTCGTGGGACACCCTGTATAAAAATATCCACAATTGGTGATTTTCCAGAAAATGAAGATTTATTCCACAAAATAAACAATCCAAGAAAGATAAACAAATCTCATAGATATCAATTTGGTTACCATGGTATTAATTTTGATGAAAAATAGTGAGACGTACGTTATCGTTACCTTTCAGAAAATTGCACGGAAAATGGCGTTTTGGAGACCGTTTGCTGCAGAACCCCATATAGAAAATTTAGAACCTGCGTGAGTTATTACCATGCATTCGTTAAATAATATACTAGTACACTTCCACCATTATTTCAAATTATCTGCTGGTGTTATCCTATCACATTCATCATTTTTGGTACAAGTGCGGTTTTTTATGGGAAAATTTATTGAGAAGACATAGATGTTCTATTAGGTTAGGGCTAATGTATTGTAAGGAATTTTGATAATCTTGCCTCGCTACTCTAGTTCGTTTGCATCTATCTACTAAGTTAGTTGGTTTCTTCCATCCTAACGAGCTTTTGTTTATTTTTCATGGCTTGCTTGGGAAGGTATTGCAGAGCAACTCAAAATTTGTGCTGAAGACTGCAAGAAAAAATGAGCACTCTACTTTCTGGCTTAAGAGAGAGCAAAAATCAAGGTGAGCTATGGAACGGGTAAAGGTAAGCAAGAACAAATTATGAAGTAACATTCAACACACATGACTAAATTGAAAATGGAACGCTGATATGATACGGTACGTTCTTCTGAACGGCAGTCGGAGTGAGAATAATTTTCGCTTCGTATCGTATCATAATCCCGAACGAGGTGTGATACGTCGACATGTTACGATACGCTGTTCGGATACAAATCGATACATGGCTTTATGTGTATAAAGTGTAACCCCCATGGCAGGTTTTTCTTTTGGTGTAAGGGTCGCTTGTGTTTTTATCCACTTTCAAATGAAATTAGAAATACTATACGTTCAAACGTGCGCTTATCAAATCCCCATGCATACCACCAACCCCTAAATAGTCACGATGCAATTAGTGGCATCGTTTAGTCTATTCTCGAACTCGTCAAACTTCCGACCTACCTCAAACTTCCCCCAAGATGCCTCATCGGCATCGTGATCACGTCCTTTCGGAAACTCGCTTTGAGATACTTCCCTCCACGTTTCCCGAAGCGTGTCAAGCGGTGTACCTTAGGGACGTCTTGCCCTTGAACATTGTTTGATTCGTGACGCGAAGTAGGGCGGGGGTTGGAATTGCAACCTTGACAGCAGTGCGATGAGAGTAGGATTAGGAGTCAATATTTATTTATTTACACAATTTGGGGTGAAGACAGTACAAACCAAAAGTACACCCACTGCTAAATAACAAGTATCGTACACAAGTACAAAAAGGTATTGGTTTTGTTGCTCATCCCTTAAAACTAGACATTGAAATAGTGGATCCATAATAATCATACTACAATTATTATGGTGCATCAACAGGGTTTTTGAATATTCTATTCGTTCGTTTCTGTTTGTCTGTCAGCCATTTTTGTCACCGCGTAACCTCAAAAAGCGCTACACCAATTTTGATGAAATTGTTTATTGTCTAAAGTCGTTATGTCACGACGCCCTCTTTTTCTGTACACACAGAAAAATATGACGTTTTGTCAAAGACTTACGCTTGGATTCAATGGGACGTTACACTCAGCATTCCTCAAATACAGCGATGTTTTATCCAATGGGAAGTGTATAGTTGGTAACAAATTATATCGTGTTGTCGATTCAACTACAAGATGTCATTGGATTCCAATGAATAATTCAATCGCAGCCTGTCGTTGCATCGAATCTGTGTTTGGTGGTTGATTCTAAACTACTTTCTTTTCCTTGGACTAACAGATTTTATTGCGAGGACAGCTGATTGATTCATTTGGATGTTTAATTGTGTGATTTTGTATGAAGTTATAAGGAGCATGATATAAGAATTAGACATAAGCCTGCACCAGTTGTTGCATTATTACCTGAAATATAACTGTCTGACTAATCTAAATACCTACATTCTAATATGGGTATTAGCTCTTCTAAGTTCCAATTTCTCAGTAGGCCCTCCATTTAATATATAACTGAGCACAATTAGATCACACAATTGCTGATGCAATACGCAAAACCACGAGATGACACAACAAGGCTAACACCGAAACAACACAACGGAACAACCTCGTCCATGTTGGTGGATTCGCGGCGATAGTAATACTGAGATGATCCCCCTGTTCTTTATTTTTACGTTACATTGAATCGAGACATCAGTCCCGCCAAATACTGATTATAGTTCAGCGAACGACAAGAGCCATTTAAACAAAATTAATTTTTATCAGATGAATTATCACGAACTGCTGTTGCAGTAATAATTTTTGTACATTGAATAGATTGTATGCTTTGCTTAAACGAAACATAGGGTAAATTTCGAAAACAAAACGATGTTTTGATTGCATTATATGTCAATACTGGTATAAGAAGGATTATACATATCGTTATAACGAATATAAAATTATTTTGAATTTACTGGCGTACCTGTGATTACTTCGAATATAAGGATTGAATTCTTTCAATGACATGGATTTGAAACAACTGTAAATATATTTAAAGCGATGGAAAAACATCCAAATACTAACAATTAATTGGAAACCCAACAGTATTTTTTTCTTTGTACTCCAAGGATCAAATAGGACGTAACTTCCACCGTTTTACTTGCACAACTCAATACAATATCTCTTAACCTTATCTCAGCTACAACTCAACTCAACTACTCCTGCCACGCTACCCGTGGCGCCTTATATACCCTTCATCGAACCATCTAGAGAATTCGAGACATCCAGATGACATTCTAGAACGCTTATCAGTCATTCCCGAATATTTTAGACGATTCGATGACGTTTGCACGTCAAATATCTAACCTAACATTTTGACTTTACATCATGCATGATATCTAATACACAATACACGAATACCATAATATACAGATACAATATCATTATATTTTTTTTATTTTTTTTTTTGGAGAATTTTGCACTAAAATTGCACCATGTACTGAAATCGCCACGGACTCACTGAGTTCGTAGCGATTTCAGTACATTTTTGACAGTTATCAAATACAAATTATAACGATGAATTTGTGATTCTTGGGTTTTTAGGCCGGCGTCGTTTAGCGCTAAGGCTTGACGTTTCGCCACCACGGGTGGATGGCATCTTCAGAAGCTATTTCACTTACCTGTTAACGGTGGCGTGGCCCAACCAGCCTTCTATTCTGTCTGAATAGGAAAAATGTTACAAAAAGAAAACGTTAAGACCATCTACAAGCCCACAAGAAAGATACAGGAGTTTTTGAAAACAATGAAGGATAAAAGGATCCACGCACAACACCGGGGGTTTATCGCATACTATGCACATGTGGGAGTGTATACATAGGAACGAAGCGATCGATAAACACAAGGATTGCAGAACATAAGATTAGCTTCGGAATAGGTTATACGGACAAATCACAGGTAGCCGAACATGCGATTAAGGCATGAGGCCATAAGATCAAGTTTGAAGAAGCTCAGGTTCTTGCCGCAACGTCATCATACTATGCCAGGCTTAACAGAGAAGCCATCTAAATACAAAAACACCACAATCATTTCAACAGAAAAGAAGAAAAACAAAAAGTCAACCGGACATGGGTACCCATCCTAAAGGACCTGAAGACACAGCCATATCGCAAAGGGGCGGGGCCACCAACGCTACCTGGTTGGGCCACGTCATCGTTAGTAGGTATAAATACAGGTGCAGATCTATCAGCCGTCAGTATTTTGGAAGTCACCGAAGTGAAATCGCTTCTGAAGATGCCATCCACTCGTTTTGGCGAAACGTCAAGCTTTAAGGCTAAACGACGCCGGCCTAAAAACCCAAGAACCACAAATTCATTGGACGATGGCCGCGAAAGCCTCACAGAGTACATAAATTATAACCTCATCATCATCATAGTCACAGTGTCTTTATAGACATGTTGTGAACTCGTAAAATGCATCAAGTCGGAGTTAGAGTATTGTCGACATGAATATTATCAATAGTTTTGAGAACTGTAGCTCGCCATCGGTCGCAGTATACTGTCAGTTCAGTGGCGCTCTTGATACTCATATCCAGCAACTGTTTCGTCGTATCCACCCCGCGTGTAGGGGAACGGCCGCGGTGCCGCCCACTCGGGGCGTGACCCTGAACTACAAGTTTCTCCGTATTATCGCTTCTGTGAATATGTCCGAAGAATGTAAGGATTCTCGTCGACACAATGGAGGATAGTCTCTTTGGATTACCGAGTTCATACGGTATGGAAACGTTAGTTCGATGGGCAGTAGCAGCGACATTTTGGTAGCTTTAGTATTGTTAGAATTTTTTTTTTAGGTATAGCGGCATCAACCGCTACGGTTATTAGCCGCATACTAGATTTTATGTTTAAAATAAATATATTAAATATGATAACGTTTTATAGTCCAATGGTGTCTGTTATATTCTCGAGTACCAACCGGGCCGCATTAGGAAAATAAGGGTTTTTTGGTATTCCTCTCTAAGTAAGGTTTGTATACTGTCAGACATTTGTGTTATAATATTGTAGGGTAAAACCCCCAATTGTTGGCACCTCGCTAATTATTGGCATCTTACGCAATTTTTGTAGAACTCAACGAATTCAGGGAGCGGCAGCTAATTGTTGTGCAACTAGTCGAAGCGGCAACAATATAGGATAGTATTGATATAATTTCTATAAAAACTGTTCTCTCGCCAGTAGATGCTTGTCACCAGAGAAGTGAGGATATCACGTGAAAGACTGCAGAATTAGCGCGAAATTTAGACCGAGAGGTATTACAAAAGCACCCCCTATCTCGAAATAACTGGTGATACACCTGCATTTTTGACAGAAATAGATCGTGTAAGGTCCAATTAAGTATATTTACCATATACAACTTTTTTTTAATAATCTATTTTAGTAAAAATCGGCGTGCCAACGATTGGCACCTATTTTTGCGAAGTCGCGTAATGTTGTCATGGGGTGCCAAGATCTTAGGACTGTGGACTAAATAAAGTTCCAATACTTACCACTGCTCTTTCTTTCAACTGTGTAGCTTCCAGTACACTATAAGTACTTCAAGCTAAAGCAAAATCATTTTCGCGCTCATCTTAATGGCCTGGGAAGCTATCGAAAAAGGTAAATTTGATATTTGTCCATATCTTTGTGCTTGATATGTCCTTGAAAATTAGGTATGAAACACACACACTAGTCAGATAGTTAAATAATTCTATTACAACCAATACAAGTACATAAATGATTTTTAACAATAGTCAGCAATCTAAAATAGTTATTTTGTGATAGTGCTGTTAAATTATATCGGCTGGTACGTAGCACTGCCAATAATTGGAACACTAGGCAGTCCCAAATCTATTTGTTGGCCCAAGGATAAGTATCAGATCAAGAATAGAATCCTGTTACTGGTTTTTACGACAAACCAACCCTTTTATGAACTGCATAAGCAAATTGATTTACAATAGCACATTCGCCTTTCCGGTACTTCGAAAATATTTTGCAAAAGGCATTGGATAAGGTGCGTACAGAAAAGCCAAAAAAAACTGTATGCAAAGGATTTTGGGATGCCTAGATCAACCATATAGTTTAGACTGAATACATGAAAATTATGGAAAAGAGATACTTACCTAGTATATGGGGGAGAAGCTAGATTGTGAATTGGGTCTTGGGAAATTACAGAAAGGGGTTTCCTAGGCGTCCAGTGGACCTCCAGGTGACAGATAGGCTCATGGATAGGAATCAGAGTAACGGTCCAGGCAAGGATTGGTTGAAATGCCGTCCATAGCTTATTGACGCACTTTTTGAAGAAATAACGTCCGGTTTTTATTGCGTTGCGGAGAAGGACATCAGAGGCTGGTTCATGGGTATCAAAAATTACTTAAAATAAGAAGTGTTGTTTCAACGGGAACGAAACATGCTTCCAGTACAATCCAAACCTGGGAAGAGTAAATGCTCCAAAAGGAGAAAGATGTCTGCGAAACATGTATGTGCAGGGCATAAGAAAACTTAAAAATAAAAAAAAATCGTGATTGCATCAGCCGAACCAATTTAGCCGACACTGACCAGTACTGTATTACTGATTCATTTTGTGCAGCACTGGTAGTAACGGTGTGAATCTGATTTGGCTAAAATTGGTACACAGAATATCCTTTTTTTGTACTGAACTGTTTTGATTAAAGTTTTTGTAATAACTACACTTTTTTCTTCATACAAAAGTTAAAATCAATCTGATATCTATTTTAAACCACTACCTATAATACAAAAACCGTAGTGCCAATAATTAGCACCAGCCAGTGCCAACCATTGGGAAAAGGGTGCCAATAATACGGAATTTGCAATTGTCTGTATTTTTTGTATTCCTAGGTTTTTCAGCTTGCTGCGAAATTATTTCACATCAGTTCAATACTACAGTGATTTCTGGCTATATAATCATAGAAATCATACATTTCCTGTATTTGTGGAAGCAGTTATCGTTATCTTCGAGCAAATGATGCCTTAAAGTGCCAACAATTGGGGGTTTTATCCTAACCTATTTTATTTTTATTGTGCACTCGTGGTTAAAATCGAAACCGTCAACCGGCTGTCATCGTCTTGGATCTAGTCAGCCGTTTCTGTTAAACGCAGTAGCTGGTGCCTTCGCGTTCATTTGTTTCAAGCCTTCGCCGCCGCCGACTCGATTTGGCTGGCGTGTTCTTGATCCTGACGCGGCGCTAATTACCGATCGCGGTAGGCGAGATCTGCCTCCCCCCTTCCCTCAACCTCCTCCACCCTCCTCGTCCGCATCTTCAAGCCTCCTTTCACCGACAGCCGTCCTCAATGAATTACGGCTAAACCAAGCGACACCGTCTTCAACTGACTGAACGGAAGGAAAATGCCTCCGGGCACTGGAGGAGGAGGTGGAGTGGTAAAAAAAGACGTCAAGTAGATCGACTCAGTACTTTCCACACATTCTAGGTCATATAAAAAATTTTAGATATAAAATGCGTGCAAAATGATGGCTGGATTGGCATAAAACGAGTTTCTGGTAATTTGTTTTATGCCTCCCTCCTCTTAACCTCCTCTACCCTCCTCCTCCTCTTTAAGCCTCCTTTCACCGACAGCCGTCCTCAATGAATTACGGCTAAACCAAGCGACACCGTCTTCAACTGACTGAACGGGAGTAAAATGCCTCCAGGTACTGGAGGAGGAGGTGGAGTGGTGAAAAATGACGTCAAGTAGATCGACTCAGTACGTTACACACATTGTAGGTCATATAAAAAATTTTAGAGATATAAAATGCGTCCAAATGATGGCTGGATTGGCATAAAACGAGTTTCTGGTAATTTGTTTCATGCCTCCCTCCTCTTAACCTCTTCCACCCTCCTCCTCCTCTTCAAGCCTCCTTTCACCGACAGCCGTCCTCAATGAATTACGGCTAAACCAAGCGACACCGTCTTCAACTGACTGAACGGGAGTAAAATGCCTCCAGGTACTGGAGGAGGAGGTGGAGTGGTGAAAAATGACGTCAAGTAGATCGACTCAGTACGTTACACACATTGTAGGTCATATAAAAAATTTTAGAGATATAAAATGCGTCCAAATGATGGCTGGATTGGCATAAAACGAGTTTCTGGTAATTTGTTTCATGCCTCCCTCCTCTTAACCTCTTCCACCCTCCTCCTCCTCTTCAAGCCTCCTTTCACCGACAGCCGTCCTCAATGAATTACGGCTAAACCAAGCGACACCGTCTTCAACTGACTGAACGGGAGTAAAATGCCTCCAGGTACTGGAGGAGGTGGTGGAGTGATAAAAATTAACGTCAAGTAGATCGACTCAGTACAGTACAGTACATTTTAAAGATATTCAATTCGTACAGAATGATGGTAGGATTGGAATAAAACAATTTTTTAGTATACGAGGGCACGAGCACTTAGAACCGCGCTCTTCTGGCCATGCCAAGCGAACGCGCCGTGGCGTTCCACCAATAAGGCTGCTACTGTTTAGCAGCGATTTTCTTTGGTTTGCCGTTACCTTCGGGTACCAGATGGCCCACAAGCAGTTCTTTTCTGTCACCTGCTCTCACGATTTTTTGGTCATTTGTTTTCTGCCTCCCCCGTTCTCTCAACCTCCTCCACCCTCTTCCTCCTCTTCAAGCCTCCTTTCACCGACAGCCGTCCTCTATGAATTACGGCTAAACCAGGCGACACCTTCAACCACAGAGTTAGCATCTCTAGAGGGAGCCTAATTTGAATATTGGCCAGCCAACATCTAAAGCGCTATTGCCACTCTTCTTCGTCCGCTTAAGGACCTTCCAGTTTCTTCAAAATCTGGCAGTTTCCGCAGTTTGAACACATGTTCCTCAAAGTAATTATCTGGGTATTTAACAATACATTCCAATATACTTGCAATGTAACTGATTTACGTGAAGATAATTTGTATTGGTTTAACGAAATCTCAAAAATGGTAAATTTCATAGCGGAATGTCGCAATAACTTCTAATATGTCGTAAATCTGACAACCTACAATCGGCGTCCCCTAAGGCTGTCATGTGGCTGTCATTGTAGTTGTGGTTATTGCGTATATTGAGATTTTTGTTGATTTAGTGTATATTTGAGTGACTTTGTGACCATTTGTGGTGTGAATTAAATTATTTATGAACAATATTGTCATAATTGCATGATGGGACGAAATAAAAAGTGCATAGTTTGCTGCAATAGCGACGAATCGGTGAACTCCACTTATCATAGGTTAGTATAGATTTTGTTTTCAGTAGCGTAAAATATGGGGAAACACTTCATGGTAATAATAAATTATCAACTGTTACAATCAAGTTATAATAAGAGTAACTCTCTAAGTATAGCTAAATACTAATACAACTTATTGTATCAGTTTGTAACATCACAGTAATAATTGCATCTATTAATAAACATCCAATTTTAATATAAAATCGTCCGCCACTGATAATGCCCTCAACCTGTCAAAATTTCCGTTACATGTTGGCTGGTCAGCGACCTGTGCATTTTGTTCTTTACGTTCCCTCTAGAGATGTTAACTCTGTGCCTTCAACTGACTGAACGGGAGTAAAATGTCTCCAGGCATTGTAGAGGTGGTGGAGTGGTAAAAAATAACGTCAAGTAAATCGACTCAGTACTTTCCACACATTCTAGGTCATATACAAAATTTTAGAGATATAAAATGCGTGCAAAATGATGGCTGGATTGGCATAAAACGAGTTTCTGGTAATTTGTTTTATGCCTCCCTCCTCTTAACCTCCTCTGCCCTCCTCCTCCTCCTCTTCAAGCCTCCTTTCACCGACAGCCGTCCTCAATGAATTACGGCTAAACCAAGCGACACCGTCTTCAACTGACTGAACGGGAGGAAAATGCCTCCAGGCACTGGAGGATGTGCTGGAGTGGTAAAAAATACGTCAAGTAGATCGACTCAGTACTTTCACTCATTCTAGTTCATATAAACAATTTTAGATGTAAAATGTGTGCAAAATGATGGCCGGATTGGCATAAAACGAGTTTCTGGTAATTTGTTTTATGCCCCTCCCCTTCTCTTCTTTTTAACTTCCTCCTCCTTTTCAAGACTCCTTTCACCGACAGCCGTCCTCAATGGATTACGGGTAAACCAAGCGACACCGTCTTCAACTGACTGAACGGGAGGAAAATGCCTCCAGGCACTGGAGGAGGTGGTGGAATGGTGAAAAATGACGTCAAGTAGATCCACTCAGTACTTTCCACACATGCTATGTCATAAAAAATTTTAGAGATATAAAATGCGTGCAAAATGATGGCCGGATTGGCATAAAACGAGTTTCTGGTAATATGTTTTATGGTTCCCTCCTTCTCTTAACCTCCTCCACCTTCTGCATCCTCTTCAAACCTCCTTTCACCGACAGCCGTCCTCAATGAATTACGGCTAAACCAAGCGACACTCAACTGACTGAACGGGAGTAAAATGCCTCCAGGCATTGGAGGATGTGCTGGAGTGGTAAAAAATACGTCAAGTAGATCGACTCAGTACTTTCCACACATTCTAGGTCATATACAAAATTTTAGGGATATAAAATTCATACAAAATGATGGCCGGATTGGCATAAAACGAGTTTCTGGTAATTTGTTTTATGCCTCCCTCCTCTTAACCTCCTCCTCCTCTTCAAGCCTCCTTTCACCGACAACCGTCCTCAATGAATTACGGCTAAACCAAGCGACACCGTCTTCAACTGACTGAACGGGAGTAAAATGCCTCCAGGCATTGGAGGATGTGCTGGAGTGGTAAAAAATGACGTCAAGTATAAGAAAGCCAAATAAAGATTTTCAATTTTTTAGGCAAACATGAAGAATCTCAAAGATCTGCAATTTTTGGTTTTCGCCAAATGAGACTGAAACTCAAAACTACGACCGGATTTGTAATCAGAACCGTCAAATTATCCAAAACAAAAAGTTTTATCCCCATAGAAAGCCAAACAAAGATTTTCGTTTTAGGCAAACATGAAAAATCTCAAAGATCTGAAATTTTTGATTTTCGCCAAATGAGACTGAAACTCAAAACTACGACCGGATTTGTAATCAGAACCGTCAACTTATCCAAAACAAAAAGTTTTATCCCCATAGAAAGCCAAATAAAGATTTTCAGTTTTTTAGGCAAACATGAGGTATCTCAAAGATCTGAAATTTTTGATTTTCGCCAAATGAGACTGAAACTCAAAACTGCGACCGGATTTGTAATCAGCACCCTCAAGTTATCCAAAACACGAAGTTTCATCTCAATAGAAAGCCAAATAAAGATTTTCAATTTTTTAGGCAAACATGAAGGATCTCAAAGATCTGAAATTTTTTATTTTCGCCAAATGAGACTGAAACTCAAAACTACGACCGGATTTGTAATCAGAACCGTCAAATTATCCAAAACAAAAAGTTTTATCCCCATAGAAAGCCAAATAAAGATTTTCGATTTAGGCAAACATGAAAAATCTCAAAGGTTCTGAAATTTTTTATTTTCGCCAAACGATACTGAAACTCAAAACTGAGGCCGGATTTGTGACCAGCACCAGGCTTCATCTTAGGAGAAACTGCATAAAGCTATACTGGCTATATGCTCTAAAGCTCTGTGTAACCTCGACCTTAGGCTGTGCCCAAACGGTCTTCAGGATCTTGCGACGAGTCTAAGTATCTGACCTCTTGATCATGGATCTTTGACGATAGAATAAGGACATCGAGTATAATTATATTCAAGCTACATTGATTTCGATCTGACCACAGGTCATAGAAAACTTAGCCTAGCGCTCAGTATGACCTCGGCCTTATGCTGTGCCCAAACGTTCTGCGTATGTGACGTCTGGCATCATTAATCTTTGGCGATTGTATAAGAACATCGAAGATAATTATATTCAAGCTACATTGTTTTCGATCTGACCACAGGTCATAGAAAACTTAGCCTAGCGCTCAGTATGACCTCGGCCTTATGCTGTGCCCAAACGTTCTGCGTATGTGACGTCTGGCATCATTAATCTTTGGCGATTGTATAAGAACATCGAAGATAATTATATTCAAGCTACATTGTTTTCGATCTGACCACAGGTCATAGAAAACTTAGCCTAGCGCTCAGTATGACCTCGGCCTTATGCTGTGCCCAAACGTTCTGCGTATGTGACGTCTGGCATCATTAATCTTTGGCGATTGTATAAGAACATCGAAGATAATTATATTCAAGCTACATTGTTTTCGATCTGACCACAGGTCATAGAAAACTTAGCCTAGCGCTCAGTATGACCTCGGCCTTATGCTGTGCCCAAACGTTCTGCGTATGTGACGTCTGGCATCATTAATCTTTGGCGATTGTATAAGAACATCGAAGATAATTATATTCAAGCTACATTGTTTTCGATCTGACCACAGGTCATAAAAAACTTAGCCTAGCGCTCAGTATGACCTCGGCCTTATGCTGTGCCCAAACGTTCTGCGTATGTGACGTCTGGCATCATTAATCTTTGGCGATTGTATAAGAACATCGAAGATAATTATATTCAAGCTACATTGTTTTCGATCTAACCACAGGTCATAGAGAACTTAGCGTAGCGCTCAGTGTGACCTCGGCCTTATGCTGTGCCCAAACGTTCTGCGTATGTGACGTCTGGCCTCATTAATCTTTGGCGATTGTATAAGAACATCGAAGATAATTATATTCAAGCTACATTGTTTTCGATCTGACCACAGGTCATAGAAAACTTAGCCTAGCGCTCAGTATGACCTCGGCCTTATGCTGTGCCCAAACGTTCTGCGTATGTGACGTCTGGCATCATTAATCTTTGGCGATTGTATAAGAACATCGAAGATAATTATATTCAAGCTACATTGTTTTCGATCTGACCACAGGTCATAGAAAACTTAGCCTAGCGCTCAGTATGACCTCGGCCTTATGCTGTGCCCAAACGTTCTGCGTATGTGACGTCTGGCATCATTAATCTTTGGCGATTGTATAAGAACATCGAAGATAATTATATTCAAGCTACATTGTTTTCGATCTGACCACAGGTCATAGAAAACTTAGCCTAGCGCTCAGTATGACCTCGGCCTTATGCTGTGCCCAAACGTTCTGCGTATGTGACGTCTGGCATCATTAATCTTTGGCGATTGTATAAGAACATCGAAGATAATTATATTCAAGCTACATTGTTTTCGATCTGACCACAGGTCATAGAAAACTTAGCCTAGCGCTCAGTATGACCTCGGCCTTATGCTGTGCCCAAACGTTCTGCGTATGTGACGTCTGGCATCATTAATCTTTGGCGGTTGTATAAGAACATCGAAGATAATTATATTCAAGCTACATTGTTTTCGATCTGACCACAGGTCATAAAAAACTTAGCCTAGCGCTCAGTATGACCTCGGCCTTATGCTGTGCCCAAACGTTCTGCGTATGTGACGTCTGGCATCATTAATCTTTGGCGATTGTATAAGAACATCGAAGATAATTATATTCAAGCTACATTGTTTTCGATCTAACCACAGGTCATAGAGAACTTAGCGTAGCGCTCAGTGTGACCTCGGCCTTATGCTGTGCCCAAACGTTCTGCGTATGTGACGTCTGGCCTCATTAATCTTTGGCGATTGTATAAGAACATCGAAGATAATTATATTCAAGCTACATTGATTTCGATCTGACCACAGGTCATAGAGGTCATAGAGAACTTAGCCCAGCGCTCAGTGTG
Organism: Callosobruchus maculatus; assembly: GCA_951848785.1. Classification (NCBI taxonomy): domain Eukaryota; kingdom Metazoa; phylum Arthropoda; class Insecta; order Coleoptera; family Chrysomelidae; genus Callosobruchus; species Callosobruchus maculatus. The sequence continues at coordinate 1,945,562 of CATOUR010000160.1, forward strand.
ACCTGGGCCTCAGGCTCTGCCCAAACGATATCCAGGATCTTGCGACGAGTCTATGTGACCTCTTGGATCATGGATCTTTAAACGATTGTATAAGAACATTGAACATAATTATGATCACATGTCATAGAGAACTTAGCGTAGCGTTCAGTGTGACCTCGACCTTAGGCTGCGCCCAAACGTTCTTCAGGATCTTGAGACGACCCTGCGTATGTGGCTGCGTCTGGCACCATTAATCTTTGGCGATTGTATAAGAACATCGATTAGGGGTGTTCTCTCAGACAAGTTATTAATTATTTCCGGGCGCCATCAAAAGGAGATCCGCCAGTTCTTTCACTCGGAACCGGGGAGGTGCAAATTGCCAGAAGCATCAATTTTGTCTCGGCGCGGAAAGGAGAGCATTTTTCGTCGCGTCACGACCCCTCCCCCCTCTCACCCCCCCCCCCCACCTCACCACTCGTTCGGATAAAAAGGGGGCAGCACATTTTTCTGTCGAGATTTTTCACAATCAGGCTGCTAGTTGGGGATTCTAAAGACTCCTGAAACGTCTATTCAAATCGGCCCTGTAATTAATTGATCCTCTCACATCGGAGCACTCTTCGGCCTCAGCTATGATTGCTCAGAGGAATTTATTCATAAAGAGGATGTAGACCATGGAGTGGTGAGCCAGTAGAAGATTTTAATTTTAAAAGAATTCAAACTGAATTATTACATTACCATTAAGTATCACTCATAACATAAAACGTAAGACATAACGTAGAAAAACCTCGTATTTTTAAATATTTAAGGGTGCTGATTACAAATCCGGCCCCAGTTTTGAGTTTTAGCCTAGTTTGACGAACATCAAAAATTTCGGAACTTCAATATTTTCGGCTTTACCTAACAAAATTGAAAATCTTTATTTGGCTTTCTATTAATATGAAACCTCGTACTTTGGATAATTTGAGGATGCTGATCACAAATCTGGTCGCAGTTTTCGAGTTTCGGTCTCGTTTAGCGAAAATAAAAAAATTCAGATCTTTCAGGTCCTCAGGTTTACCTAACAAATCGAAAATCTTTATTTAGCTTTCTACTAACATGAAACCTCTTGTTTTGGATAATTTGAGGGTGCTGATTACAAATCCGGTCGCAGCTTTGAGTTTCAGTCTTAGTTGGCGAAAATAAAAAATTTAAGATCATTGAGATTCTTCATGTTTGCCTAAAAAATCGAAAATCTTTATTTGGCTTTCTATTGAGATGAAACTTCGCGTTTTGGATAACTTGAGGGTGCTGATTACAAATCCGGTCGCAGTTTTGAGTGTCAGTCTCATTTGGCGAAAATCAAAAATTTCAGATCTTTGAGATTCTTCATGTTTGCCTAAAAAATTGAAAATCTTTATTTGGCTTTCTATTGAGATAAAACTTCGTGTTTTGGATAACTTGAGGGTGCTTATTACAAATCCGGTCGCAGTTTTGAGTTTCAGTCTCGTTGTACGAAAATCAAAAATTTTTGATCTTTGAGATTCTTTGTTTGCCTAAAAAATTGAACATCTTTATTTGGCTTTCTATTGAGATGAAACCTCGGGTTTTGGATAACTTGAGGGTACTGATTACAAATTCGGTCGCAGTTTTGAGTTTCAGTCTCATTTGGCGAAAATCAAAAATTTCAGATCTTTCAGATTCTTCATGTTTGCCTAAAAAATTGAAAATCTTTATTTGGCTTTCTATTGAGATAAAACTTCGGGTTTTGGATAACTTGAGGGTGCTTATTGCAAATCCGGTCGCAGTTTTGAGTTTCAGTCTCGTTGTACGAAAATCAAAAATTTTTGATCTTTGAGATTCTTTGTTTGCCTAAAAAATTGAAAATCTTTATTTGGCTTTCTATTGAGATGAAACTTCGTGTTTTGGATAACTTGAGGGCGCTGATTACAAATCCGGTCGCAGTTTTGAGTGTCAGTCTCATTTGGCGAAAATCAAAAATTTCAGATCTTTGAGATTCTTCATGTTTGCCTAAAAAATTGAAAATCTTTATTTGGCTTTCTATTGAGATAAAACTTCGTGTTTTGGATAACATGAGGGTGTTGATTACAAATCCGGTCGCAGTTTTGAGATTCAATCTCATTTGGCGAAAATAAAAAATTTCAAATCTTTGAGATTCTTCATGTTTGCCTAAAAAATTGAAAATCTTTATTTGGCTTTCTATTGAGATAAAACTTCGTGTTTTGGATAACTTGAGGGTGTTGATTACAAATCCGGTCGCAGTTTTGAGTTTCAGTCTCATTTGGCGAAAATCAAAAATTTCAGATCTTTCAGATTCTTCATGTTTGCCTAAAAAATTGAAAATCTTTATTTGGCTTTCTATTGAGATAAAACTTCGGGTTTTGGATAACTTGAGGGTGCTTATTACAAATCCGGTCGCAGTTTTGAGTTTCAGTCTCGTTGTACGAAAATCAAAAATTTTTGATCTTTGAGATTCTTTGTTTGCCTAAAAAATTGAAAATCTTTATTTGGCTTTCTATTGAGATGAAACTTCGTGTTTTGGATAACTTGAGGGTGCTGATTACAAATCCGGTCGCAGTTTTGAGTGTCAGTCTCATTTGGCGAAAATCAAAAATTTCAGATCTTTGAGATTCTTCATGTTTGCCTAAAAAATTGAAAATCTTTATTTGGCTTTCTATTGAGATAAAACTTCGTGTTTTGGATAACATGAGGGTGTTGATTACAAATCCGGTCGCAGTTTTGAGATTCAATCTCATTTGGCGAAAATAAAAAATTTCAGATCTTTGAGATTCTTCATGTTTGCCTAAAAAATTGAAAATCTTTATTTGGCTTTCTATTGAGATAAAACTTCGGGTTTTGGATAACTTGAGGGTGCTTATTACAAATCCGGTCGCAGTTTTGAGTTTCAGTCCCATTTGGCGAAAATCAAAAATTTCAGATCTTTGAGATTCTTCATGTTTGCCTAAAAAATTGAAAATCTTTATTTGGCTTTCTATTGAGATAAAACTTTGGGTTTTGGATAACTTGAGGGTGCTTATTACAAATCCGGTCGCAGTTTTGAGTTTCAGTCTCGTTGTACGAAAATCAAAAATTTTTGATCCTTGAGATTCTTTGTTTGCCTAAAAAATTGAAAATCTTTATTTGGCTTTCTATTGAGATGAAACTTCGGGTTTTGGATAACTTGAGGGTACTGATTACAAATTCGGTCGCAGTTTTAAGTTTCAGTCTCATTTGGCGAAAATCAAAGATTTCAGATGTTTGTGATTTTTCATGTTTGCCTAAAAAATTGAAAATCTTTATTTGGCTTTCTATTGAGATGAAATTTCGTGTTTTGGATAATTTGAGGGTGCTGATAACAAATCCGGTCGCAGTTTTGAGTTTCAGTCTCATTTGGCGAAAATCAAAAATTTCAGATCTTTGAGATTCTTCATGTTTGCCTAAAAAATCGAAAATCTTTATTTGGATTTCTACCGAGATGAAACATCTTGTTTTAGATAATTTCAGGATGCTGATTACAAATCCAGTCGCAGTTCTGAGTTTTAGTTTCGTTTGGGGAAGATAAAAAATTTCAGATCTTTGAGATCTTCATGTTTGCCTAAAAAATTGAAAATCTTTATTTGGCTTTCTATTGAGATGAAACCTCTCATTTCGGATAATTTCAAGGTGCTGATTACAAATCCAGTCGCAGTTTTGAGTCTCAGTCTCGTTTGACGAAAATAAAAGTATTCAGATATCTCGGGCTGGCGGGTGTACCTAAAAAACTCGAAAATATTATTTGGCTTTCTATTGAGATGAAACCTCGCATTTCGGATAATTTCAAGGTGCTGATTACAAATCAGACCCCAGTTTTGAGCTTCAGTCTGGTACGACGAAAATTAACAGCGATGGAATAATAACGAATACAATAAAATTGACTAATTTGTAGAGAGATTAGAAAAAAGGCATAGTGATCTTTCAGCTGCTGGCTTTAGAGGCTAATTCCACGATTTTTTATTTAATAATATTATTTCCTAATAATTGTATTATTCTTCACTTTTTTGTACCATCTTTTACACTATTACTTATTCAAAGAACAGAGCATGCCGCTGCACTCTCACTTCTGTATCGTTACCTTACACAGAAGACCAACATGACAAAGCATTTTTATTTCACTTATCAACTATAAAGAGTAAGACTAATGGTTGTGCGTGAGTGTGTTACGCGCTTTTCATATATAGTCCGATATTGCGTTGCGGCAAAATATAGTACGAGAATGTTGGAGAATCATTTGCCAATAATTCATACATTTCTTCAAGTCTGAGAACTGAATATTGCAACCAAAATTCCTTAAAAGTTTTTCAAGTACAGTACGTCGGCGACAGCAACTCATGCCTCACAGATCAACGTAGACTTCAAAACAATTGTATTTAATTCTGACATATGTCACATTAAAATATTCCCGCCTAAATCATCTGTGAAAGAGGCTACAAAGAGAACATATTAGATATTATCCTGACTAATATAAAATATAAGCAGCTAAAACACCAGCGGCAGTGGATGAGGTGTACACACATAAAAAGAAATTCTCAAGTCAAGAATTGTGATATTCTTGTAAATACATACTCACAACAAGAATATCGGTTCTCACTCTAAGAAAGAATATTTGATGAGAAAATTATAGAAAATTTGTATCAAGAATAATATATTTTTGAATTATATGCTTATTTTAGAAATATGCTCCAAGAGAAAATGTAATTTTCTTTGCAACCAAGGCTATAATAAGTTAATAACAAATATTTCATAATTTTATATCAAGATTATCATTTTTTTCAGCGGTGCCCAGTTTACTTCTATCAAGAATATAGACAGCTTGCAAATGCGAACCGTCATTTACAATATGATAATCTTGGTTTGAAAATGAACGCTGTTTTATAAGCACGCCCGATACTTGTATCAAGTAAATCATTTATTTGACGTCTACCAACGTCGGAGTGCGCAGGCGCGCAGCGTGTCACGAATCAACTCTAACCTCTTCACCCTCTCTACTCAACAGCCTGTTGCCCGTCCGCGTCCGCGCCGCCGCGCCATTATCGGTTTTCGGATTGTCGCATTTGCCGCCGTCTTTAGCACCGTAGCGTAATACCTGCATCCTGGATCCTGCATAATAGCACATAATAGTATCTAGTCAAACTGTTAAATAAATTGCCATTGCCACGTGATACCCGTGACACCACCGTCAACCATGAGTCATGAAATCTGCCGGTAGTGCTGGTCCAACGCCATTTGAAATGAGATTCGACGGCACATTCAACAGGCACATGTGGCTATGACAAAGCTTACTAAAATATGGCGTGACCATAACATCACTAAAGCTGTCAAAATGTCGCTGGTTCAGTCTTTTGTGTTCTCCATATTTTTGTATGACTCGGAAACTTGGACTGTTAAAAAGGCAGATCGAGCTTTTGAAATGTGGACGTGGAGGAGAATGCCGAGAGTTCCTTATACCGCTCATCGAACTAACGTTTCCATACTGGATGAGCTCGGTAATCCAAAGAGACTATCCTCCATTGTGTCGACGAGAATGCTTACATTCTTCGGACACATACACAGAAGCGATAATATGGAGAAACTTGTAGTTCAGGGTCATGCCCCGAGTGGGCGGCGCCGTGGCAGTTCCCCTATACGCTGGGTGGATACGACGAAACAGTTGCTGGATATGAGTATCAAGAGCGCCACTGAACTGACAGTAAATCGCGAACGATGGCGAGCTACAGTTCTCAAAACTGTTGATAATATTCGTGTCGGCAATACTCTAGCTCCGACTGAATGCTTTTCACGAGTTCACAACAAATCAAATCAAATCAAATCAAATCATTTATTGGTCCAAAGATCTAAATACACAGACACAGGACAAGTCAATAAAAAAGAACAAACAAATTTACACTAAACGAATATGGTACAAATAAAAATACGGTTAAAATTAAAATTGCACGGGGAACATTTTTTTTTCGTTTTCACAGTTAACAGAATTTCCTATTATAAGTCAATAAATTCGGTAAAAACATGTATCGATAACAAATCTCTTCAAAAATTTCAGATCTTTGAGATTCTTCATGTTTGCCTAAAAAATTGAAAATCTTTATTTGGCTTTCTATTTAGATGAAACTTCGTGTTTTCGATAACTTGAGTGTGCTGATTACAAATCCGGTCGCAGTTTCTAAATCTAAATACACAGATATAGGACAAGTCAATAAAAAAGAACAAACAAATTTACACCAAACGAATATGGTACAAACAAAAATACGGTTAAAATTAAAACTGCACAGAGAACATTTTTTTTTCGTTTTCACAGTTAACAGAATTTCCTATTATAAGTGAATAAATTCTGAAGTAGAGCAAAAACATTTATCGATAAGAAATCTCTTCAAATGCTTACTAAATAAGTGGTCTGAAGAAATATTCTTTATCTCTGTAGGCAAATAATTAAGGAGCCTATAACCCATATAAAATAACATGTCTGTTAAACCATTGTGACTATGATGATGATGTATATGCCATGTGTAGATTTCAACGCCTTTAAATATCTAATATGCCTGGCCTAATAGCAAATTTTCGACGCCTTCACCACATGCTGTTGAATTAAGAATAGAACATTGTGAAAAAAATCAGCCATTATTATAATCTTTATGGACGTCGTAGTCTGAAGGCGTTCTACTTTTATGATGTAATATGAATAACCTTGATTTTTTTATGTGAGTTATGCTTCAAATATTTCAGTTGCATAACGGACTTCATTCCAGTTTTGTCGAAATGTTAATACCAGTAGGCCGCGGGCTATGCCCTGAGGGGCTCTTTCCACACGTGGCAGAAAAATTAAATTGGAATTTATGTTCCTATGTAGATTTTATAGTGGATTGCATAGCTAGTTATGTTGTGAATGAAATAAAAAAAATAAATAACGTACTTTATTTGTCCACCACCATAGCTTTCTAGAATGAATATAAGCGATATTTTAGTCTGTATCACTTTCATATATGGATGTTGATATCTTGTTAAACCACTGTAGTGAATATGGAAAACCCACCAATTTCAGATTGATGTAGATGCTAACGAAAAACGGACAAAGAAATACAAAAACCATAGAAGTGTGATTTTTCTGTCTTTTATAGATTTCAGATGGTTTCCTAGATGAAGGAACTGAAAAGGGTTTTGTGGGTTGGATGGATACAAAAACTAAATACCGATGCTACTTGTAGAATCTAAATATAATCCTAAAAAAATTTGGTCTGCGCTTAAATAAATGAAAATCCAGGGATCCAATAAGAACAGATCCCCTCTTATCTCATGGATGCATCACTAATCAATAACTATTCCATCATGTTCCACATGCATCTCTAGATTTTTAGTATAGCGCTTTTACACACAAGACATTTTCATTTAGATTACTGGACCCTGCAGAGATTTATGGCATAATAAAATCACTCAGATCTGAAGCCAAGGGTGTGGATGGTATGAGCTTCTCAATGATTAAATTGAGCCTATCAGTCACTTTAATTTATATATAAGTTATATTGTGAACAGTTGTCTGGAAAAGGGATATTTTCCAAGATCATGAAGACAGGCGATTCTGATTCCTATATCGAAGATTAGCAATCCTGATGAATTTGCTCATTTAAGACCTATCAGTTTGTTATCGATTTTGTCAAAGATATTGGAGAAAACAGTTCAGATTCAGTTGATTGCATACTTAGATGAAAATTTTATCACCCCGGCGGTTCAGTCTGGTTTTCGTAAAACGCGTAGCACTACAACGTGTCCTCTAGATATGTTCGACAACATATTAAGAGCACTTGACAAAAAAATCAGTGTTACCCTAGTTTCAAGAGACTTTTCTAAGGCATTTGATAAGATCAATCGCAGTTTGCTCATTACTAAATTGAAATATTAGTACATCAGTTATTAGCTCAGGAGAACCACAGGGATCCGTATTAGGGTCACTCCTATTTTTTTTTATTTTTTGCAGATCTAGCTTGTAAGGTTTATTGTGTTGCAATAACTTCAATGGACGCGATATAACTCTTAAATACAGTAAATTTTGAGAGCAGTGTAATAATGTTGTGGTATTCTTCTTCGAGGTTAGGCAGTTGTCTTTGGAATTCTGAATTACAATTTGTAAGTTTGTGTAATTGGGGTGTAAACAGTTTTTTAGAAGCAAAACAAGAAAAAGTCGGTGTATGAAAGAAAATTGTGATCTCCGAGAAAATAGTTGGCTTTATTATTTGTAAATAAATTACAAAAATACAACATTTATCCAACTTTGATTTATTTTATCTTACTTAACCTCAAAATTCAAATATGGGTAATTCTAACGACGTAGTGTCAAAAATAGCATTTATGTGTAGTTATCCCACAACCTTTAAATTTACCTTCACCAATCACGATAGAAAACCGTTTAAGGTACGAAAAAAGCAAAACTGATAAAAACTTTTTATAAAATAAATATACTAAACAGGTCGTTATTCATAGAAAAGTACAAAACTATTTTTTATATAGTTTACCAAGACACCTTCTTTATTTGTATATTACATACAGGGTGAGTCAAGCTCAACGCCTCGGACTCTTGTGACCAAACGATACCACTTTTCGAAAAATCGACTCTGCGAGTGTATGTAGGTCGAGTTGGACTACATTTTAAAAATAATGACTTTTATACAGGGTGTCTAATAAAAGCGTGACATATCAAAGTTATGTTTTTTTAAATGGAATACCCTGTATATTATTACATATTTAAATTCCCGAGTGCATTTTAGTGTGACTTTATGTATCACATATGGGACTTTAAGCGAACCGTTTGGGTGCAAATCACAATTTTGGGTATAGGTAGATGTCAGAAAAAAATTGAATATCGCAGCTACTATGAATCTTAGAGGTTTGTGACTTTGCCATGTTACTAAGCATGAAATGTGTCAGCTTACGTTAGACGGTCGAGTTCGAATTACATTTGTACTTGGAGAAATCGGTAGATCAATTAAGGAAACTTCAATCAAAGGTAACTTGATTTTTTCAAATGGGAATGCATAATTTTTTTATACGATCAAATGTGCAATTTGATAAGCTTTCTAATGATATGCGGTTGTAAATATCAATCTCTGATAGTTTTGATTTAATTTCAAATTTTGAGTAAAACCGGAGTTTTTCAATTTTCCTACCTATAAGCAACTTAGCAGTCCATGAAATATAAACCAAAAACTGTTCAGATGAAACAAAACAACTAACTTAGCAGATATTTACGGACGAACTAGAGTAAAGGGACAAAGTTATAAAAATGACTTACAACAAATCAATTCTAACCAGAAATAGCAGACATAACACATCTAAGGTCAAAAAGCAGCTGGGATGCGACAGAAATGGGTATTTTCACAGCATATCGGCTACTACAATATTCTAAAGATTGACGATTCACAAAACCATCGCGAATTATGAAATGAAAGGAAATCTACCACGTAATGTTGCTGGCAGTTTAATAGCTTCAGAATAAAATTTCACATTTCATGATTTAAAAAAATAGTAACCGATACCTCTGACTGGAATTCTGCAAATTCTTCAATACCCATAAGGAAGATCACCGAAAATGAAGAATAAATTAAAAATCTGCTCAAATTATTAAACATAATTTACCTGGCAGAAAATTAAAATATGATTTGTCAGTATTCCTTTTTTGCGACCTTGCTAATAGATACTGAAAAATTTAAAGGACGATAGTGAGAGGTATCATTACTTTTGACTTTGCCGGAAATGACTACTGTTTTATACCATTAAATGTGAAATTGCGTTCTGAAGATACTAGACTAACGGCAACGATCGCTGAAAGTTTTGCTTTCATTTCAGAGTGTTTAGTGATTTTGGAAATTTTTAATCTCCAGTACATTGCAGTCTCTAGTAGGCTGTAAAAATATCCACTTATGTCGTACTCCAGCCTCTCTTTAACCTTACACATGTTACCGCCGTTGTCTCTGGTTAGAGTTGATTTGTTGTAGAGAATTTTTATAATCCTGCTCTTTTACTCTAGTTCTGCTGGATCTTTTTGCTAAGTTAATTGTTTTCTTCCATCTGAATGCGATTTTGTTTATATTTCATGGCCTGCTAGTTTGTTTATAGGTAGGGAAATTGAAAAACACTGATTTGATTGAAATCTTGAAAATTAATAAAAACTACCATAGATTGATATTCACAACCTGATATAATCAGAAAGCCTATCAAATTGCATATTTGATCGTATAAAAAAAATTATGCATTCCCATTTGAAAAAATCAAGTTACCTTTGATTGGAGTTTCCTTAATTGATCTACCGATTTCTCCAAGTACAAATGTAACTCGAACTCGACCGTCTAAAGTAAGCTGACACATTTCATGTTTAGTAACACGGCAAAGTCACAGCCCTCTAAGATTTATAATAGCTGCGATATTCAATTTTTTTGTGACATCTACCTATACCCAAAATTGTGATTTGCACCTAAACGGTTCGCATAAAGTACCATGTGTGATACATAGAGTCACACTAAAATGCACCCAGGAATCTAAATATGCAATAATATACAGGGTGTTCCGTTTAAAAAAACATAACTTTGATATGCCACGCTTTTATTGGACACCCTGTATAAAAGTCATTATTTTTAAAATGTAGCCCAACTCGACCTACAGACACCTGCAAAGTTGACTTTTCGAAAAGTGGTATCGTTTGGTCACAAGAGTCCGAGGCGTTGAGCTTGACTCACCCTGTATGTATAGACATATTGAAGAAAATAGTCCATGTTTACAGAGGAAAATGATATATTTTTGAAACTAGCACGTTGATTCTTTTTATTGTGAACTCTCTACTTGAGCATCTATTAAAATGGACTTCACTTTCTGCTTAAAATATCATAATGTTGGAATAATCACGTTCATTTAGTTATAATGTCGTGAAAGCTCTTTTGAACGTTGCGGTGCTGTGAGGAAACAGTGAGAAATTATTAGGAAAACTAGAAATAAGTGGCTGTATGTCATGCGTAAAATTTCATTTATGTTTGAGATAAGAAGGGGATGTGATAATAATTTTGTTAAAAAAAAAGATTGTATTCGTATAAGTTGAATATAGACAGCCATCGTAATTAATTCAGTTTTGATATTGTATTATTATTATACAGGGTATTAATTAAGTATGTTAACGAACTTTAACCACGAATAGTTCTCCGAAAAATAGAAAGAAAATGTTATATGAGCATGGGTCCGGAAATGCTTCCTAAGGGAGCTACGCTCCTTTGCATGGGGCACCCTGGAGACGGTTTTCCCTCGATATTCTCGAACTTATTAGAGCAACTCAACCCTAACCCTTTCACCACTGAAAAAAAATCGTCGACCTTGGTTTGCGCATATATTATTAGCAAAACCGCTTTTCCTTTCGAACTTCGCATACGAATATGATAGATCATCCTCCGCAGGAGCTGAACAACCCCTTGTGAGCAGTTGTTAAGTCTGTATCAGATACATCTTGCGCGCATGAATTATGAGTTACACGGTTACGCCAGCCAACGTGTAGCTAGCAGATCGGTTTTCGTCTTCACGCCTGCCACCTCTGGTTGGGTGTGTGCGTGTGTGGAACTAGATTTAATTAATGGTTTTCATTAATTCGCGTATTAGCATCAGTCGCCGGAGGAGCAATTTGTCAGGATGTGGGCGGCTGTTAATTAGCTCTTTCTTATGCCGAAAGGGCTTCTGAAGGAAACGCCACGTCTATGCGATGATATATCGCCGGAAAGGGTTAGTATGTAGTTGTGCTTTTCGCGCCTGCTAAGATCATTTAGCGGCTCAAGCCATACTATACAGGGTGGGCCAATAGTGCGTGGACGGAGGATTGTGGGCTTACTAAAAAATATTTCAAAAATCTTTCACCCGATCATGGTAGGGACCCTTGAGGACTATAACGTAAAAATATTTTCACTTAAATTTTGACGTTTATACAGGGAGATTCATACCAAACTTACATTTTTTGAATGGAACCCCCTATATATTATTGCACATTTGGATTCCTTGGTCAATTCTAGTGTGACTTTATGTATCACATATGGAACTTTAAACGAACCGTTTAGGCGCAAATCACCTTTTTTGGTATAAGTAGGTATCAGAAACAAATTGAATATCGTAGCGATTATAAAACTTAGAAGGCCGTGACTTTGCGGTATGACTAAGCATGAAATGCGTCTCCTTATGTCAGACGGCTAAATTTGAGTTCTTTTTGTACTTGGAGAAATCAGTAGATAAATTAAGGAAACTTCAATCACGGATAACGTGATTTTTTCAAATGGGAATGCCTATTTTGGTTTAAAGAATCAAATGTAAAATTTTATTACCTTTCTAACGATTTAGCATTCTCGATATCAATCTTTTTTTGTTTTCATTTTATTTCAAATTTTCAGTCAAATCGTGGTTTTTCAATTTTCCTGCGTGCAAGCAACCTAGCAGGCCATGAAAAATAAACAAAAGCTCGTTAATATTGAAGAAATCAACTAACTTAGTAGAAAGATGCAAACTAACTAGAGCAACGAGGTAAGATTATGAAAATTCCTTACAACATATTAGCTCTAATCGGATACAACAGCGGCAAGATATCTAATGTCAATGAGTAGCTGGGGTATGACAGAAGTGTTCATTTTTCACAGCCTACTAGCTACTGAGGTCTACTAGAGCTTGACAACTTTCCAAAACGATTAAAAATTTTGGAACAAAAGGAAAACTACCAGCGATTTTTGCTTACAGTCTAACGTGTTTAGAATGAAATTTCACATTTAATGGGATAAAAAAATTAGTCATTTCCGTTTAGTTAAGTCAAAAGTGAAGATCTCCAACTGGAGCATTCTGAACATCTATTGAAATAATTGCTAGAATTTTTTTAATTACGCTAGGTTGTAATTGTGTTTATTTTATGTAGTTTTCTGCAAACTAAATTATGATTTACAAACTGCAATTCAAGTTTCATTTTCTGCGATTTTGCTAATAAGTAGAAGTACCTACTGAAGAATTTGAAGGGTTCCAGTCAGAGGTATAATTACTTTTGACTTACGGAAATGGGTACCTTTTTATAGCATTAAATGTGAAAATTTATTCAGAAGACATAGGTATTCTACTGCCAGCAACAATCACTAGTAGTTTTCCTTTGATTAAATATTTTTTTACTGACTTTGGAGATTAGCTAAAAGCTAGTAGGCTGTGAAAAATGAGCGTTCTTGTTACCGCTATTGTTTCTGGTTAGAGCTAATATGTTGTAAGGAATTTTCATAATCTTGCCTCGTTGTTCTAGTTAGTTTGCATCTGTCTACTAAGTTAGTTTTGGTTTCTTCCATATTAAGGAGCTTTTGTTTATTTTTCATGGCCTGCTAGGTTGCTTGCATGCAGGAAAATTGAAAAACACCCATTTGGCTGAAAATTTGAAATAAAATGAAAACAAAAAAAGATTGATATCGAGAATGCTACATTGTTAGAAGGCTAATCAAATTTTACATTCCATTCTTTAAACCAACATAGGCATTCCCATTTGAAAAAATCAAGTTATCTGTGATTGAAGTTTCCTTAATTTATCCTCCGGTTTCTCCAAGTACAAAAAGAATTCAAATTTGGCCGTCTGACCTATGGTGACCCATTTCATGCTTAATCGTATCGCAAAGTCACGGCCTTCTAAGTTTTATAATCGCTGCGATATTCAATTTTTTTCTGATACCTACTTAAGGGTCCCTACCATGATCAAGTGACAGATTTTTGAAATACTTTTTAGTAAGTTCACAGTCCTCCGCCCACGCACTATTGGCCCACCCTGTATAATGAGGCAAAAGACAAATAAAAATTCTCAGACATTTTCTCCAAAACAAATAGATAAACTTACATAGGTCAATAATAAAAGTAGTCAAAAACTATACACCACTCACCTTATCCTGCCCGGACCACGCAGCAGACACGCACAATCACATACAATCACAACAAGAAAACATAAACACCTAGTCGCAAAAAGCACTGCATGGCCAGCATAGACACCGTGTTACATAAGACCAACTCTTTCCAGAAACCGAGGTTTTTGTGCTTGCTATCCAGGACCAACTGACAGCGACCCGAAATTACATGGGGTATATAATTAAAGATCCACCCATAACCTACGGTAACAAGACCACATAACAAGCGCATGCAAAACTCTCGCTGGAACCGAGTACACAGCTAGACATAACTCTGCAGCCAAATTCATACACCAACTCACAACAAACAAACATAAAACGCAGATCCATATTATAGTTATACACCAACATCAGTACTCGAAAACAATGACTGCGAATTGGTATGTTGAAGTACATACAGACACAACCAATAGACCAGATATAGTTTTGCAGGCAAAGTTACCTATTTGATAGGTATTGCTATTCCCAATGATATTAATATCCAAAACACCTACGCTGTGAAGATATCTAGATACACTGACCATAGCATAGAAATAAAACGAATCTGGAAACAAAACAAAGTTATTATTGTTCCCCTCATTATGTCGGTCACAGGCCTTACACCAAACACATTTACACCACACCTGCAACACTTAGGCCTGTACGAAAAGTTACACAAAAATCTGTAATCCTGAAGGCCTGTAATATTGTACGATCCTTCCTAAATTCAGTTCAGTAACAGTTCAGGTGTTGACTTGGCACATTCCATCAACCCTTGTTCCTACAGTAATCATGCGAGAGAATCTTAGACAGCCAGAATGCGTCAGACTTTATTGACCAATAACATGGTGTAGGAGAATTATGTAGCTTATAGTGGCAAAGTTTAGATAAGCAGCTACTTTTCCACTTAACCACAAAAGCTACAAGTATAATCGGTTTTTATATAATAGAAAAATTTTCACAAAAAATTAATAACCAAAAATACCTGAGATGGCTAAATAACCAAAAATACATGAAGAACGTTAAATAAATAGAATAAAAGCAAAGTGAACAATGACAGAATCAGAAAGTGTTGACTAGTACCACTATAATTGAAACATAAGCTGCTCACATTTTTTTTTTCGAAACCAAAATGACGAGTTAAAAGCATTTTATAGTTTGGCTATTATTTACGGACCGAAACGGTGAAATCATTTTCTTTTTCGAAAATGTACTAGAATTTGGCTGAAATATACTTTTGTACTTTGACTTCGCAAAATGTACTAGCAATTGTATAAAAAATGTACTAAACGGTAGAGCACTACAGCACTTACTTTGAAAAAATGAAACAATTAAAGCTGTATCCTTCCCAGTATCCTTGTCGAAATGACCTAGTGGTTTGTAATAATAACATATACAGATATTTAGGAGTTTCCGCATTTTTCGTCACCCTGTATGTCTTAGCCATAACCGATAACAAGACAGAACGTTAAAATTGGTGCATCAGGGGATCTGTCAAACGTGAAAGGCGAAATGCAACCTTAACCCAGATATGACACACACACACCTTTTGTTTCGCTCTATCCGGGAAGAGAAGATCTTTCCAAACTTCCACGTAGGTTTTCCTTTTCCCTTCGTCCATTTCTCCCCCTTTACCCCTCGCAGCATCCAGATTGCAGACGCTACGGGCGCCGTCATCCATCTTTTGTTCTGCCCAAAGCTCATGCGACGTTGCCACGTTCACGATATCTAGTGGCAGATTTAGGGAAAAAGGCGTAGTCGGCTGAAGCTTCCTATTATCTGACCAGCTACAAAAGGAATGCGGACAAAAATGTTCGATGTTGCCAAGTTTATTTATAAAAAAAGCAAAATTAACGGTGACAGCAATTTAAGATATTTTTATAGCTACTTTAATGTAGTTATTCATGTATTTTTATTTAATAACTGATATTTTTATATATTTGTTAATGTATTTTTATTTAATAACCGACATTTGGTAATCTGCCTGTTATAAAATGTACATATTTTCTGAAGATATCATCAATTTCAGGTGAATCGGCAACAACCCAAGAATCCTGTCATCCAACGTCTTGTCAGGGAACCTTATTGGTTGAGGATCTGCTAGAATGCCGTTTGCCATGGAGATTAAATCTTGCTATTGGCCGCCCTGCCACCAACTTTATGTTCCTGTCTCTCCCTCTGTCTGGAAATATCGAAATACCATTGGCGTTTTGTATGTCGTGTTTATAATCTCTCTACAGATTATCCCAAACTATTTGAATATCTGTTTTGTCGAGTTTATTGTCTTGTCAGCTTGTTAGGTACACTGTTTTTCGTCGTTATTATTGTTATTATCTTATTTAAAAATGAACCTTTATACAAAAGGAAAGACGCTTTATAGCCTCGAAGTATTCACGTAAAATCCGCACGCCCATGGCTATTTTATGAATGAAATCGGCCATGTTTTTTACAACTATACCCCTCTTACCGATACCCCGTATAAAGAAGCGAAAAGTAATCTAGTAAGGTAGATCATTCTACGACGTTGGGTTCTACGTTACAACTGCTCTTACCTCTTCTAGTTCCAGAGTTCTAGCAGGTTGACTGCCACGACGCGACCGCTGACTATTTCTCCTGCTTTGCCGCGGCGGTCGTATACGACCGTTATCACAATTGTTAGATTTGTATTCTCTGTGTGCCAGCGGTCGAGCCAGAGAGCGGTATAAAGACGGTGTTTGACCGCTGCGGCTTACAGGCCTAAGGTGCTGATGCGAATTTTTGAATACCTCTTTGAATCAGCCAAAATAATGAGCCCAGATTTGTGTTGTTTTTTCATTGTAGGAACCCAAGACCTCAGAGTAACAACTGAACATAGAGGTAGTAAACAAACCACTTCAGCATGGCATGCTCAAAGCCATCATCTTAAATACTTCAGCCTCCAAACATTAATCAGCTGTGACCTCTCAGTGACAGTTCAAATTGTAAATTCTTCCAATGCAACCCATGTTACAAACACTGCACTTTTTGAGTTCCATCTCGAAAAACTGTTAAATTACACTCGAATATAGCACAGCAAGTCCGTAAAGCTTCACTACAGTTACCAACAAATAGCAAATTCGATTTTACTGACCAAGCATAAAAGACGCACAGACAAAACAAACGTTTGACAGTCGAGCTTCTACCGTAAACAAGTCCCACGAAAATTAGGTCGGCGTTGCCAGCTCCTCAAAATTTATGTAATACTTCAGAATTTGCGTTTATGATGAAGAAATATGCAGTAACGCAGTAGAGGTCAACATATCTATTGATTTTGCTGTAATCATACCTGAACCATCACAATACCGTCTTTTTTAACGTAGAATGGAATATTTCTGGATACTATACAATTAAGAGGATAGTAAACAATTATGATTGCCGTGTCTGGTGGTCAATATGACAACGTAAGAAAAGATATCAACCTATTAGAATTAGTTGTTTACTACCTCTATGTTCAAATGTTACCCTGAACTCAAGACATACCTCAAAATAGAAAGGGTATAAGATGAACTTGATATGAATTTTATTTGCAACATGAAACTAGTTTCCCTTTTTACTTGGCATGAGCAATATTGAAACAACTCATACAAAAATGTGGCTGATCCTCGCAAGATCCACAGTATGTCAAGACTTGCTTCACGCGGTTTTTGGTTATTTCTTCCTGCAATTTCCTAGTGTAACATCTTTTCCAGTACTTCCTCACTTTGTTAGATTGGCCCTCCTTCCGGAGCAATGTGTTCATTTTGGTTGATAATTTTACTTATAATTTTATCATTTTTTAGGGCAGTTTCCGAGACAGCACATATTCCTGGAATATTCTTATTTAATCCAAAATAGATTGAGAATATTCAGAACATTAACAGAATGTTCTATGGACGTTTTTATTGGTTTCATTCCCATGAGGATGTGCTAGGAGTATTTCGTCATGATTATTCCATGAACGTGTCGATAAAAATATTCTGACAATATTCATAAATTAATATTATCTAAAGAATAATCTTTGAATATGCCTTTTCGTATGATTCCTAATGTAGGCGTGGCACCGTTGCAGGTTAGGTTTGAGAATTTTGAGGTTAGGTTCAGTCGTTACGGTGGCGGTGGTCGGTGGTGCTTGCTTGTGCTTGTGCATTTTTCTCCTGCGATAATTGGATAGCTATCCGTATCCGTGTCCTGGAACGTGATTTTGCTTGTTATTTAGTTTATAACTTCATCTAGGAGCGACTAGGGTGAGTATAACTATTTTGTTTCTATAAATTACCGACTTTCTAGCACCATGTGGTAGCAACTCTCATATTCAGTCTAATTTCTGTTCTAGTCTTACTTGTCGTAGGTACCTACCCTAATTAATATATAATAACAACCACTAACAAGACATTTGCTATATTTGTGACTATGAATTTCCAGTATTTATTCTCTTACATCGTACCCACTTTTTGCTCTAAATGTAGGTACTAAAACTGATAAAAATACGACAACATTTTGGTGAAAATTTATCACTGTAGTTAATGAAGTGTATTTGAATGTACATTATCGTATGCTTTAAAGTTAAACGGGTTTTTTTATTTTGCAGGATAATACGGGAAGACGACTCCGTGCAATGAAATGTGTTTTTTTTAATGTGTACATTAAACTTATACAATTATAAATAGAGGTTCCGATTTATATATCTTTTTTTTTCATTAATCCCTATAATTAGTGTGTGCCTAAATCAATGCTGCCCAAAATACTGTGTGAAAGTCGGATACTATGTTATATATGTATACTACTCGCGTTAAGTACCTAGGCAGACAACAAGACTTACAAATAAATGAAATGAAGTGATAAAAGGCATTAGTTTCTTTCCAACATATATTCTTCAAATATATACCAGGAATCTTCCTACAATATTTGATACATCCTAATAACAATCGTAGAATATTCTGAGGGAATAACCTATGTATGTTTCTTCAAAGATATACCAGGAATCTTCCTACAATATCCCATACATCTTAATAATAATCGTAGAATATTCTGAGGGAATAACCTATGCACATTTTTTGGATTCCCATTTTCACATTCCTGGAATGTTCATCAGATAATCTACATATTCATAGACTTTTCATGGAATGATACAATGGTCCAAAATGGTGATTCTTAGAATGTTCCTAGAATGTATTGTGCTGTCTGGGTTATTATTTATATTCATTTTCTTATTCTCAACATTTGGTTGTTTTTTCTATACGTACATCATTTCTACCTGCATCGCTATGATTATTGAGAAGGGACCTTTTAACGTCTTAAAGAAGTCCTGGGATTTAAATTTTTTGCAAATATGCTGTTGTTTTTGAAAAATGGATAAAACAGGTTAGTGTCGCGCATACAGGGCACTATAAAGTGTACTATTTTCAGCTTGGCATTGATATTTTTGTATTTTTCTCCTGGCAGTCAACCTGTTTTTTTTGTATCGAACTCTGAGTAACGAAAGTAACGACTGCTTCCGAAATGGAGGACTCGTACATTACTCATTAGTAACGATTACTTTGTAATACTTACTCGATTATTTTACATCACTACGCCGCACAGCTACTATTACTCCTACAACCTGATCACATGTAAATTTGGCACCGTCGCACGTCACTTGGTAGGCGCCATACAGACTTTGAGTCTCAGATTAATGGATCGTTTTTCTTCTGTTACAGGATCGTAACGCCGATCTTTCTTATAAAAGGGGAGACGGGGGGGGGGGACTCAGCAGGGGGTGAAGGGGAGAGGGAGGCGAAGCACTTCCTCGCTCCCTCAACATTTTTTGATGGCCTTGCCACTGGATACGACGATCGTCACCGCCGAACAACTACCTGAAACTCCGGAAAAGTTTCTCTTGTGGCGTTTGAAAGAAGTTTCGCTTATTTATAATAGAAACCGCGAAGTTTGTGCTGCCGAGTGACTTTGGAAATCAACCATTGGACGTTTCTGCGATATCGTTTCAAATATTTATATTTTCCGATTGTGTATATGACCATTTGTTTTTTTTATTTTCCAGGGCAACGACGAAACACAACGAGCACTGGCTTGATAAGTGTCAAAGCTGGAGTCCAGGGGTACTGAAAGGAGCGCACCAACGCGGCGGAGCGTGTCGACGCCGGCCGAACAGCCCAAGAACCAACAGTTCGTCCTTCAGAGTGATATTTCCCCTTTGGAATTCTCTATACCACCTGAATATCGTTGTACGATGTGGACAACCATCATCTAGCGCACAATTAATTTCTTTGAAGTACTGGTTCTATGTTTAAATTACGCATGAAATTATAACGCAAAAATGTCCTTATCTCATTTCGTGACCACGACGTCATCGCAAGTACTTTACGCTCTCACTGCGAATGAATAACTGAGTTCATCTACTAGGCGTCGTGGATACTATTCAGATTACAGTGCATCCTATTCCTATCGATGCAGTCCCAACTAGCAAGGATGCACTATAAGCCGTGAGCAAAGGGACTGTTCAGTTGTAAAGTTGTTGTACTTGTACTGTTGTTTCGTAAACACTAATTTGCTGCTTAAGTGCTGTCTAAAATGCCATTCTGCTTCCTGCAGCATATTTGTCTTTAACGACATTATTAGAATCTTCTAGTAACAAGTTTGTACAACATATTAAGCGATAAATTTGGAACTGTTGTATAAACGCTTATTAAAGCATTTTTATGCAACACATCACTTGCCTACATAAAAAATAGCTACGTAAGAGCTCTGTAAGAATAACTTTCCAAACTATTTAGTTCCTTTTGTAGTATTTATACAACAAATCTTCATCTTATTTCTTTAGTATGCGAAATGTGTGTTCTAGGGTCGTATTCATAATCGTCACTTAAGGGTGCCTTAAGTAAGGTTTTGTGTTTCGAAGGAAGATATGGCAGGCAATAAGAAGCTAGAATAATTTGACTGTATAAAATAATTCTACTTCATTTATGCAGTATTTAGAGAATCATTTAATTGAACTATAGTTGATTCATGCAACAAAACAATCGTATAGATGTAAAGAAGAGGTTTTGTTATCATATTATTGATGTACCTAGAACATTTACACAAGCACTATACAGATCCTAAGGACCTGTCATTTAGTAGTGATTTAAGGATTCTTTAGCAGCTGCAAGAACTTTTATACAACTGCTCCTTAACAGTTGCAGGCAATGTTTATAGAACATCTTAGATGATTGAACTGCTCTATAATTTGTGCCCATTCTGCCTGTATAACTTTTGTGAGAACGTTTTGCAAACATTTTTGCATCAAACACTCTTACAACTTTGAAAGAACTGAGAAATGTTAGTTGGGGTGGCCACCCTGTACACTCCAACCTTCTCCCCTACACTGTATGGGTATAGTTTTCGATGTATCAGCACTAATCTGTGTATGTGTGCATTTAAAGCACAGGAAAAAGAAGAGTTTCGGGTATCCGGCTGCCAAATGGCTTTCGAAAGTCATCAGGAAAGTTTTCTCGACGATGGCCCGCCAAAGTCCGAGGTTAAGATGGAATTGTTCAGATATGGGGGGCGATATGGCAGTTGCGACTTGTACGTGGGGCAATTGCTCCACGCGAATGGATCAGGGGGGGGGATATGTATGGCAGAGTTTAATTTGCCAGGAGATTGATGCGATGATTAGAAATTGCAATTGGGTGGAAAAAGATTGGCTTCCTAAAATGAGTGTCGGATAATCTAACGTACTGAGTTTTGGATTTAAAGCGAAATGAAACGGCGATGGTACAAAGGATAATAGGAAAGTTTTGCAATAAGGTTTATTTATTTAATTTTTTTCAAAGTAATCTCCTGTACATTCTATATACCTCTCTTCTCTCTCTTATATGTTACTAGTGAAAATCACTCTTTTTGGCGAGTACTATATTATGCCTTATGAAGAAAAGTCCCAACTCACGAATATACAGGGTGTCCCACGACGATTAAGACAAGCAATATATCGGAACCGGGCAGTAGTAGCGAATTATAATTTTGGGGGTGTAAATAAGAGCAAATATAGTATTTTTTCTTATTATTGTGTCACCCAATGAGGTTTTTTTTTTTGGTCACGTGACGTCAGATTCAAAATTTTTAATGGGACACCCTGTATATGTGTGACTTTTTGTGTTCCTCCCGATAAAACAATTCCAACAAACTAGCACACTTGGGGTCTAAAGTGATCAGTTCAAGAGCTACAGATACTTAAAGGACTGTACCCCTACCATTATGAAACACTACCAAAATAATTTAACTATCGGGGTACATGTTATAATCAATGGTAGTGGTACCATCCTTTAAGTACCTATAGCTCTTGAACTAATCACTTTAGACCCCAAGTGTGCTAGTTTGTTGGAATTGTTTTATCGGAAGGAACACAAAAAGTCACAAATATACAGGGTGTTCCATTAAACATTTTTAATCGGACGTCACGTGATCAAAAACAAATACCTCATTGGGTGACACAATAATAAGGAAAGATACTACATTTGCTCTAATTTACACCCCCAACATTATAATTCGCTACTACTGCCCAGTTTCGATATATTGCTTGTCTTAATCGTCGTGGGACACCCTGTAGAAGAAACTTATTTCCCTTGGGTGATTCTGGCATGAGGTGTATGTACAATGGTCGAGAATAGAGAAACTGTATTCACAAAGGACTCTCTGTTACCTTAAATAAATTGTATTAATATTCCATATTTTAAGATTTATTGGAGCATTGCCTTTGAAGACATATCTGTAGGCTGAGTTTTCCTTTTCACACCATATGTGAGCGCAAATAGGTGTTATTATTTCTGACAGTTTTGGAACTATTTTGAGTCTCACCTGAAACAGAAAAATAATCGTCTGCTAACGATCAATAACTTTGCAACACGATTACTGCTCAGAATCCTGTCAGGGTGAGAAAATTTTATAATTCGAAAACTAATATTCTACAGCTTAGTTAAAAATGCATCGTAAAAGTGACGCCATAAAGGCCAGTAGATAAAGGAAAGCTAAAACCAGACTCTGTTAATAAATCACTATCCGACCGATATTGTCTTCTCAACAGCCTAAAGAACTTCACAAGAACTTGGGCGTACTTTATTATTTCAAGATGTTTGCCAGATTGAAATAAGGTCCAAAATCGCATATAATGTTTGGGGTTAATACCAACTTGAAAGTACGGTCCTTCTTGTCAAAACAGTACAAAGTTGTACCACGGACAGTAAAGAGGTGTTGTGATTTGCTGTGTAATTGTTCATAGGTTAGTTTTTGTATCTCACAGAGTACCAAATTCTACGTTATTTATTGATATATTGATTTATTTTATTAATTTGTTTGAGAATTTGTCTACTAGACAATTTTCAAAGTTTCATACACACATTTATATCAGTAATGGCATGATAATCCAATTCTTGAACGTCTGCGATATAAAACAGGTAACAAGCTCGAGTACGTCGCAAGTTGACCCTCCGTGCTGAACTAGTACAAAGGAGTGGATACTTGAGTACGAGTTGACCCCTAGTGAGTTGGCCTCACAGTTATCATGATAATTCTCCGCCCTAGTGATTGGAGCTCTTGGAGAGCTATTTCGCGAGTTGACCCCTAATACCAAAGACCCAAGAGCTGCTCGAGTTTAGTTACATGTTTTTTGTATAATTACATAGTATATTATTTCATCTATTCTTTTGGAGAGGTATTTCGCGAGTTGACCCTTAATACCTATGACCCGAGAGATGTTTGATTTATGCTCTATTTAATTTGTATGACCGCACAAGATGTAAATATGATTTTATCTGTTTGGCGTTAACCCGTAACCGGTGACGTGGAGTCTGGGAGACTCCTTCGAAGTTGAACATAGCTATAATTTCAAAACCAGATGACCTTGACAAACGTAACGTCAGGTAGCTTTCTACAATCACCGTCCGAGGCAGCATCGCTTGTGACGTCAGCTAACAGGAAGCCATTGTTGTGTAAACCTCGTGTAAACCACGTGTCGGAGTCTAGCAGACTCCATGTCATCGTTATTGCGACTGTAGTTTATACATATGTATATCATGTGGTCAGGGCTTTGCTTGTGTGCTTTAGAACTCTTTAATGGCTACTCGTCCTAGTACGTCACGGAGTATTCGTGCAACACATCCTAACTTTGAAGAGACCTTTTTGGAGTGGGTATAACAGCTATGACTCTGATAATAGCGACTTTGATGATACTGATCCTGACTTTGCAATAGAGATGGATCGTTATGAAGATTATCTAAGTATTTTTGCGTCAAGTTCAACGGAATAGCTTAGAATTTGAGAGAAATATACTCAGATCCTGATAATAATGTATGGAATTGATAATATATGCAATGATATGGGAGGAGTCTCCAGGACTCCACGTCACCATGAGTGTAACAATAATGGGACGTCACCGGTTACGGGTTAAAGGGCATACTTGTTGTGTAATTTATTTATATTTGTGTGTTTATTTATTATAATAATTACTTACCTGCCTGTTTTATCAATCATGCCAATATAAAATAACGTCATGATATTTAATTAAACGTATGGTAACCCAATTTCCAAATTTATACGTCTTCAATGAATTCGTTACTCAGGTATCTTTTCATTTAATTTCCAGATGTGTCATATCGAGCTCGTTTCCTGATACAGGCCCAACTTTTATTGATGTTAAATTAGGTAGGTAGTTCTAGTAAGTTATTGTTTAAATATTTCATTGCATTCTTACTTAGTTTATTTTGGTCATTTGTTTATTGATTGAATTAGTTTTTTTTTCCAGGAGCCGTCCGACCTTGCTGTCCCCGTCAATACTTAAGCCTTAAGGCCTACTGTGTTATTGCTCCTCTCTTTTGCAGTATCCACTCCAGCAATCTGGATCCCTGCATAAGTTTATGCAGTTTACCTACTGGTCCTGGTGCTGAGCCGTACTCCATTGGTTCTAGCTTGGTCTTCCCAAAGAGCTGTTTTCTCTTGTGATCTAGCGCTTCGCACTCACAGAGTACATGTAGGGCTGACTCAGTTCCTCTTCCACACAATCTGCAGTTGAGGTCTCCATTGTAGGGTCCCATTTTATTCAGGTATTCCTTCAGGCCACAATGCCTGTGAGGAGACCCGTCGTTATTCGGAGCTGATTTCTACTCAAGGAGAGCAGTGTTTCAGCTATTTTCTTGCATGGAGCCTTAATGAATGTTTTTCCATGAACACATCCTGGCAACACGTTCCACTGCTCCTTGTGCTGATGTTTCATCCATTCTCCGACCTGGTGTCTGATTGTGCTTTTTGGCACCCCCAGGGCGGGTTCTGCTCCAATGTATACGCAGACGAGCCTAGTCTTGCTAGCTCGTCCGCCCTTTCATTGCCTCTTATACCTGAGTGTCCAGGCACCCACTCCAAAGTTACTTTGTTGTGTTCTGCCAGTCTTCCCAGTTCTTGTAAGCATTCCCAGACTAGAGCAGACGTAACTTCGGGCGCTTCTAGTGCCCTAAGTGTATTCTGACTGTCTGTAAGTATTGCGATCCTCTTGTTTCTGTAGGATCGCTCATTATTGATCCTTGCACATTGCAGGATGGCGTACACCTCTGACTAAAATACCGAGGCGTATTTTCCTAGCGGAATGCTCTGTCTAGTTCCTCTTCCGAAGATTGTTTGAATTAGTACCTTATTAAATGTTTTTAAGACATGCCCAAAATAGTGAATAATAATCATTCTATTTTATTTATCTGCTACAATACTAACTGTAAGAAACTATTTCGGATGCAGTTTGGATCAAACCTACCGTTTTCGACGCGGACCCAATACGGCGCAGCGGGTCCCCATTTTGGGCCCCCAACAGCTTGTAGAAGCGATCAAGGCCAGCGGTCACTTTCAGCCAAGGCCACCTCGGGCTCAGAGTATGATCACCCCTGTAGTTGCGCATCACGGAATACGGCCCCCCCACCCCCTCCCCCTGTCCCCCCTCCCCCTGCCCCTCCCCCCCCCCCCCTCACGTTTCGGCCGTGTGGACCGCCGTGCTATGACCTAAGACAACTGCCGAACGGACGTCACCCACGGCTACCGCGATACGCGAATCAAATTAGTGGACCGGTCTCGACAATCGTTTCGCACTGATATAAAGGAGATATGGGGTTGCTCGTTGTACGCGCAGCAAAGGAAATGAAGAAGAAACGTCTATTTTTTATCAATTTAGCAATTTATATTTTTGGCCATGTGTAATATGGCCAAGGTACTGTAGTTTTCATATTTCAATAATTGTCTCTACATATCATCATTTCTCTTTGCTTGTCCATTATTTTAAGTAATAATACTTCTACCCTTCTGGGACTGGTAGGCTTCAGGTATCCAAAAAGTTCCTTGCGATTTAATTTTTTCCGTATAGAGGACGGTCTAATATGTCACTTTCGACAAAAAAATTCTTGGCATTTTCACATTTTCACCAAAAAAAAAATTGTTTAAAGACGCCGATTTTCACCATATATCGATACGAAACAACAACGCAAAACAACCAAAACCACGACACAACGGCAGTTATGATATGACACGGAACGTGTTAGCACCCATCGTCCACTCAGATTCTGCGAAGTTGCCACATCTCGCTAATCTTCGTGCCTGCCGAATGAATGGAGTTCAATGTGTTATACCACTACTCGGTAATAGCAGGGGAATAGACTTATAAATATGAATAAAAATGCGACAAACATCATAGCAGTCTATACATTAGTGGAGAATTGAATGCTAATAAAATATATGTATAATACCTAGAGAGTTTAACTATTAGGGGTTTTGGAGAGGGCGTGCCATAATTGGAGTGCTGGGAAGGGTGGTATTTGAACACTAAAACTTTCTTGTATTCATAAAATTACGTCATGGGCCTTTTCTCCTGATCGCGTCTTAGCGAGATGTGGCAACGTCGCAAAATATGAGGAGACGATGGGTGCTAACATGTTCCGTGTCATATTATAACTTTGCCGTTCTGTTGTGGTTTTGGTTGTTTTGTGTTGTTGTTTGGTTTCAATATATGGTAAAAATCAGTGTTCTTAAAAAATTTTTTGGTGAAAATGCCAAGAATTGTTTTGTCGAAAGTGACATATTAGACCGTCCTCTATACGAAAAAAGTAAAATCGCAAGGAAATTTTTGGATATCTAACGCCTACCTGTCCCATATGTCATCCTTTGGTGCTATTTAGGGGTGTGCTCGATAGCCTTGTAGAAGGAGTCAAATAAACGCCGAACGTCGGATTTTTGAGTGAAAACACCTTTGCAGTACTTTATCCCAAAATCCAAAGAACCTTTTCGAGATTTTTTAAGTACTTGTTGGTTTGTCACTCTACAGTGTGGTCCAAAGAGTGTGCAACAAACATTTAGCTTGTGATTCCCAAAAAAATTTTAACCTCAGGTAAATTTCACAAAAATGCGTGAATTTAAATAAAGTTATACAAAATTAATTCAATTTCAATTAGTGTATCAAACAGTTTTACTAAAAAAAAAAAAAATTTTTGGGAGAGTTATTGCACTTTTTTCAAAAAAAAAAATGTTTTCCTCAGAGGAGGCCAAGTTTTGGTATTTAGGCATAACTCTTAATTCTAAACAACTTTTGTTAATGACATTTTGCTGAATTTCTGATAATAAGGGTACTTTACTCTTGTACAATTTTTATATTTTTTGATTCACCCCGTATACTGATGAACTTGGAACCATTCTAAGTGCACCTAAATTAGTTATCGGACATGCACCAACTTTTGGCAATATTGGATTTTTGATTGTGCAACTAATAAAAAAAAAATCCCATTTGTTGCACACTCTTTGGACCACACTGTATATTTCCTTGATATTTTTAAAATTTTCCGATACGCCCACATCTTGAAGGCTTTCAATCTATTCATGTATAGAATAATCCTTTAATCATTTTCTTTTATATCCTACATACTAAGGCAAAGGAGCGTATCAACGCCGACCGAACAGCCCAAGAAACATTAGTATATCGTACCGTGACCCTGAAAGCCTTACATAATACCTATGAAGAGTCCCTACTTGACCCATTTTTTCGCATCATTGACTGCGGTTTCAATTAGCGGATCGATATTGGATTTTTTCCGGTTTCGACCCCGTCGACTGAACCCCCGCTCCCTCCCGTTTTCCTCCCGGCCGGCCTGGCGTCGGAATTTGAAGCCGCCGTGGAATTCCTGTGACTGCGTAGTAGCATTTTCATTTGATGAAAGTTATTTATAGGTCCGCTGAAAACGCAGCCTGGCCGGTCGGCGTGGAAAGTTCTTTCTGCGAACTCAATTAGCGAATGGTTATTTAGAAATGCGTGCCGTGCCGCCGGTGCCATTGCCGCCGATATTTCTTCTGTCTTTTTAAATGGAAGTGGAACATGCCCTCAACAAGTTAAAAACTGATAGAGCTACAGGCATTAATGCTATTTCTGCCGAAACATTAAAATGCTCTTTTATATAATATTTGTAAGACGGTCTGGTCCTCCGGTGTTTGGCCAGATGAATGGTGCACATCCATTTTTGTTCCACTTCATAAAAAGGGATCTCCAACAGATCCAGACAATTATCGCCTAGTTTCGTTAATCTCTCATGCAAGCAAGGTTCTACTATATATTTTACAGTCTCATTTGGAGGGTTTTATTGGCTGGCAAACTTCTCAGGCGCAGGCAGGTTTCGTAAAAGGACGCGGTACGCGTGAACAGATCTTAAACTTAAGACAGATTATTGAAAAAGTCAGAGAGCATTATTTTCCCATTTTTATCTGCTTTGTGGACTATTCTAAGGCGTTTGATAACGTAAAGTCGCCTAAACTGTGGGAAATCCTTATCTCCATGGGAGTCCCTTACCACTTAGTATTTCTCATACAGCAACTCTATGAGTCTAGCTCAGCTCGTGTAAGAATTGATGGTAACTTGTCTGGTCAAACAGCAACCAGAAAAGGAGTTCGTCAGGGATGCGTATTATCTCCGATGTTATTTAACATTTACTCTGAATTTGTGATGAGACAGATATTGGACAACTGGAATGGCGGAAACAAAATATCTAACTTAAGATTTGCTGACGATACAACTCTTATTGCTGCTTCTCAGGAAGAACTAGTAGCTCTATTGAACGTTTTAGAACAACACAGTGCAGCATATGGTCTTGGTATTACCTACAACAAGACCAAGGTTATTATCGTAGATAGAGAGCATGACAATCATCGATAAATAAAGTCAATAGGCCGTGGTGAGGTAGTTCAAAGCTTTGTGTACCTCGGTTCTTTGATCGACAATTCACGTAGCTGTGAGAATGAGATTCGACGGCGCATTCAACAGGCACGGGTGGCCATGACAAAGCTTACTAAAATATGGCATGACCATAACATCACTAAAGCTACCAAAAAAAATGTCACTGGTTCAGTCTCTTGTGTTCTCCGTATTTTTGTATGGCTCGGAATCTTGGACTGTTAAAAAGGCAGATCGAGCTCGCATAGAGGCTTTTGAAATGTGGACGTGGAGGAGAATGCTGAGAGTTCCTTATACCGCCCATCGAACTACTGTTTCCATACGGGATGAGCTCGGTAATCCAAAGAGACTATTCTCCATTGTGTCGATGAGAACGCTTAAATTCTTCGGACATATTCACAGAAGCGATAATATGGAGAAACTTGTAGTTCAGGGTCATGCCCCGACTGGGCGGCGCCGTGGCCGTTCCCCTACACGCTGGGTGGATACGACGAAACAGTTGCTAGATATGAATATCAAGAGCGCCACTAAACTGACAACAAATCGCGAACGATGGCGAGCTACAGTTCTCAAAACTATTGATAATATTCGTGTCGGAAATACTCTAGCTCCAACTTAATGCATTTTACGAGTTCACAACATGTCTGTTAAAACATTGTGACTATGATGATGATTTTAAATACCAGCCGCGCCGTCATTTTCGTCCAAGACTCGATTTTACCTAGATTGCACCAAATTTGACCAATCACTACCGGTTGTTAAGATAATTTTTTAACCCTCCTTAATTAGCTTCACCAATTATTTTTATTTTTATTATTAATTTATTGTAGACCTGTCTTATGTCACTTAATGTGATCTAAAAGTCCAATAAATTTATATTCCATTCTATTCCTGTATGTTTGTTTGTTTGTATGTTTGTAACCGGCTCCTTTCCACTCAATTTTGACCCACTTTAAAATAACAGGTTTAATTTAAACTTTGTACAGTTATCAAGAACCGGTCATAGTACAATAATTTAATAATTTTGTTTCATTATGTCGAACAAGATCGCCAAAATAGGCATTTTGAACACCTTCACAGTTAAAAAAATGGTGAAAGTGATAGATATCCATCTTTTATGTTTGAGAAATGATGTAGGCGTGGTCTGGATTGTATTGGAACATTAGCTTCACCTGTATGTTTGTTTGTTTGTTTGTATGTTTGTAACCGACTCCTTCGGACTCAATTTTGACTCACTTGAAAATAACAGATTTAATTTAAACTTTGTACACTTATCAAAAACCGGTGACAGTACAATAATCTAATAATTTTGTTTCATTATCTTGAACAAGATCGCCAGAATAGGCGTTTCGAGACCCTTCACGGTTGAAAAAAATGGACTCAAGTTGATTGACTCAGTACTTCCCACATGTAATGGTGCTATCATTTTATCATTTTCCCATTGCATGAAGCTACAGTCTGAGAACCATTTTCCCTTCCCGCCACGGTAACAAGACTGTGTCTAAATTTCATTAAAATCAATTTCAGGTTACACAATACAGAACGACGTAACATACATCAGAAAAAAAGTCTCTTGGCTTTTTTGTAATAGGCAAGGCAATGTTCCGATGGACCTAAAAAAGTGGATCATGTCACTAGGTCCTTCTTTCACAGTGGAGAGCCTATTATGCTCAGAAAAAAATTTTCAGTTTTGCAACCCTCCACCCCCCAATCACAAAAAAAACAGAAAATGATCAGGAACCCCTAAACGCGTAAAAACGCTGAGCTGTATTCATTAACTTCGTTTTTGGGCGTTTTAGGGGTTCCTGATCATTTTCTATCTTTTTTTTTTGGTGGGGGTGAAATTGGGATAGTTGGATAGAAAATTTTCTATATTGATACTTCCACTGTCCATTGACCTATGAAAGAAAGACCTAGCGGCATAACACATACTTTTAGGTCCATCCGAACGTTACCTTGAATAATACAGAAACCAATAAACTTAGAATTTCCTGATGTCGATATACCTACCTGTCTGGTTTCTCAATGTCCAGTATACCAGTTAGTGGTTCTATGGATATTAACTGTCAGGTAAGATTTACGTAAATTCGTAAGTCTAACCTTCAATTGTTTAAAATTTATCTAACAGTTAACCGTTAACTTCCAGATAAATACTTAACTGAGCATTGAGAGACAGGCCCTAAATCGTACTATTAATTCATTGCCACGGTCGTAGATAAAGTATAGTATTAAACTTGGGATAATGGTAATAATTCAGTTATCATTACCGCTTGTTAAACAATATACTACCGTTCGCTGTGCAAGATGCTTTAGGAAAAACAAAAAATTAAATGCGCTAGCTCTTGTCTATTCGTGTGCTGAGTACTGTGCGCCTGTCTGGATTGACAGCCATCATACCAAACTAATTGACGTCCAGCTAAATCACACTATGAGACTTATTACAGGCGCAGTAAAGACAACCCCAACTCAATGGCTGCCTGTACTCTCTGAGATAGCCCCACCGCAGCTGCGAAGGACTGACGCCCTCCTAAGGGAGTATAACAAGATTACGGCCAACAACAAACTGCCCATCCACCGAGCAATACCCCCGTTGCAGATAAACAGACTTAAAACCCGACAACCACCAATAAGGGATACAGAAGGGCTTAAAACCAATAACTTCAACTCCTTAAATCAATGGCGCTTCCAATGGGAAGGTTTTGCGGAACACCACTCGCGATGCGCGTTTATGGGGGCAGCCTTACTTCCAGGATCAGAACTACCCCGGAAAGAGTGGGTAAAACTTAATAGAGTCCGAAAAGGCCATGGCAGATGTGCCGACTCCCTTTACAAGTGAGGCTATGTGCAATCTCCCTTATGTGACTGTGGCGCGCCCCGCCAAACTATAAACCATATTACGAGCGAATGTGAACTGTGTGCGTTTCAGGGATCGCGAGAAGAGTTCTTCACAGCCACACCGTTGGCGCTGAAGTGGTTAAAAGAACTGGACATCAACCTGTAAATACCAAAGACTATTGTATCTTAGTTTGTAGCTGTATATATTTTATTTTAGTCTACGTTATAATAGTTTCTCTTTAATCTACATATATTCACTATTGTCATGTTTTTGAGCCATACGATAAATGGAAATAATTCAGTTATCATACCGCTTGTTAAACAATATACTATTGTTCGCTGTGCAAGATGCTTTAGGAAAAACAAAAAATTAAATACAATCTCGTGAATGCGGCACTGAACCTCATAACTATAAACCATGCACTGGTATTACTTTGAGCAAGACCATGAACTCAGTCGTTCCACCACCATATGGTGTCTGCATTAGAAGGTCACGGTCACGTAGAGAACAAACTCGTATATGATGATAGCCTTCCCCCACCATTCCAATCCGCTGCTGCATTTTTTCGCTCTCAGCCAGAGAATGACGTGCTTTTTAAAGACTGTTAACGCCGCGCTCATTAATTATGTTTGTAAGTGAGGCGTTGAATCGATTCTGTTTCATCGGAATTTGTAACTTAGATTGTTTATTTATCAACTGATGGCTATGGGAAAAATGAAAGTTTTTTATTCCAATACCTGAAAAGTACGCAAAAGTTCGAATACTGCGACCAGATTTATAATCAGAATTCTCAAATTATCCAAAACATCTTCAAATCCAAATCTCGAAGTTTCATCTTAATAGAAAGCCAAATAAATATTTCCGATTTTTTAGACAAACCTGAAATCTGAAATTTTTGATTTCCGTCACACGAGACTAAAACTCAAAACTGCGACCGGATTTGTAATCAGCACCCTCAAATTATCCAAAACAAGGGGTTTCATCTCAACAGAAAGTTAAACAAAGATTTTCGATTTTTTAAGCAAACCATGAGATCTAAAATTTTTGATTTTCGCCAAAAGTGACTGAAACTCAAAACTGCGACCGGATTTGTATTCAACACCCTCAAACTATCCAAAACAGGAAAAGCAAAAGGTTTCATCTCAATAGAAAGTCAGATAAAGATTTTCGATTTTTTGGACAAACAGGAAGATTTCAGCGATCTGAATTTTTTTATTTTTGCCAAACGAGACTGAAACTCAAAACTGCGACCGGATTTATATTCAATACCCTCAATCTATCCAAAACAAGAGGTTTCATCTCAATAGAAAGTCAGATAAAGATTTTTGATTTTTTGGTCAAACAGGAAGATTTTAGAGATCTGAAATTTTTTATTCTTGCCAAACGAAACTGAAACTCAAAACTGCGACCGGATTTGCATTCAACACCCTCAAACTATCCAAAACAAGAGGTTTCATCTCAATAGAAAGTCAAATAAAGATCTTCGATTTTTTGGACATACAGGAAGACCTCAAAGATCTGAAATTTTTGATTTTCGCTAAACAAGACTGAAACTCAAAAATTCGATCGGATTTGTAATCAGCACCCTCCAGCTGTCCAAAACAAGAGGTTTCATCTCAATAGAAAGTCAAATAAAGTTTTTCGATTTTTTGGACAAACAGGAAGATTTCAGAGATCTGAAATTTTTTATTGTTGCCAAACGAGACTGAAACGCAAAACTGCGACCGAATTTGTAATCAGCGCCCTCAAAATATTCAAAACAAGAGGTTCCATCTCAATAGAAAGCCAAATAAAGATTTTCGATTTTTTAGGCAAAAATGAATATCTCAAACATCTTAAATTTTTTATTTTCGTCAAATGAGACTGAAATCCAAAACAGTGACCGGATTTGTGATCAGGACCCTCAAATTCTCCAAAAACAAGAGGTTTCATCTCAATAGAAAGCCAAATGAAGATTTTCGATTTTTTAGGCAAAAATGAATATCTCAAACATCTTAAATTTATTATTTTCGCCAAATGAGACTGAAATCGAAAACAGCGACCGGATTTATAATCAGGACCCTCAAATTATCCAAAAACAAGAGGTTTCATCTCAATAGAAAGTCAAATAAAGATTTTCGATTTTTTAGGCAAAAATGAATATCTCAAACATCTTAAATTTTTTATTTACGTCAAATGAGACTGAAATCCAAAACAGCGACCGGATTTGTAATCAGGACCCTCAAATTATCCAAAAACAAGAGGTTTCATCTCAATAGAAAGCCAAATAAAGATTTTCGATTTTTTAGGCAAACATGAAGATCTGAAAGATCTGAAATTTTTGATTTTCGCCAAACGAGACTGAAACTCAAAACTGCGACCGAATTTGTAATCAGCGCCCTCAAGATATTCAAAACAAGAGGTTCCATCTCAATAGAAAGCCAAATAAAGATTTTCGATTTTTTAGGCAAAAATGAATATCTCAAACATCTTAAATTTTTTATTTTCGTCAAATGAGACTGAAATCCAAAACAGTGACCGGATTTGTGATCAGGACCCTCAAATTCTCCAAAAACAAGAGGTTTCATCTCAATAGAAAGCCAAATAAAGATTTTCGATTTTTTAGGCAAAAATGAATATCTCAAACATCTTAAATTTATTATTTTCGCCAAATGAGACTGAAATCGAAAACAGCGACCGGATTTATAATCAGGACCCTCAAATTATCCAAAAACAAGAGGTTTCATCTCAATAGAAAGTCAAATAAAGATTTTCGATTTTTTAGGCAAAAATGAATATCTCAAACATCTTAAATTTTTTATTTACGTCAAATGAGACTGAAATCCAAAACAGCGACCGGATTTGTAATAAGGACCCTCAAATTATCCAAAAACAAGAGGTTTCATCTCAATAGAAAGCCAAATAAAGATTTTCGATTTTTTAGGCAAACATGAAGATCTGAAAGATCTGAAATTTTTGATTTTCGCCAAACGAGACTGAAACTCAAAACTGCGACCGAATTTGTAATCAGCGCCCTCAAAATATTCAAAACAAGAGGTTCCATCTCAATAGAAAGCCAAATAAAGATTTTCGATTTTTTAGGCAAAAATGAATATCTCAAACATCTTAAATTTTTTATTTTCGTCAAATGAGACTGAAATCCAAAACAGTGACCGGATTTGTGATCAGGACCCTCAAATTCTCCAAAAACAAGAGGTTTCATCTCAATAGAAAGCCAAATAAAGATTTTCGATTTTTTAGGCAAAAATGAATATCTCAAACATCTTAAATTTATTATTTTCGCCAAATGAGACTGAAATCGAAAACAGCGACCGGATTTATAATCAGGACCCTCAAATTATCCAAAAACAAGAGGTTTCATCTCAATAGAAAGTCAAATAAAGATTTTCGATTTTTTAGGCAAAAATGAATATCTCAAACATCTTAAATTTTTTATTTACGTCAAATGAGACTGAAATCCAAAACAGCGACCGGATTTGTAATCAGGACCCTCAAATTATCCAAAAACAAGAGGTTTCATCTCAATAGAAAGCCAAATAAAGATTTTCGATTTTTTAGGCAAACATGAAGATCTGAAAGATCTGAAATTTTTGATTTTCGCCAAACGAGACTGAAACTCAAAACTGCGACCGAATTTGTAATCAGCGCCCTCAAGATATTCAAAACAAGAGGTTCCATCTCAATAGAAAGCCAAATAAAGATTTTCGATTTTTTAGGCAAAAATGAATATCTCAAACATCTTAAATTTTTTATTTTCGTCAAATGAGACTGAAATCCAAAACAGTGACCGGATTTGTGATCAGGACCCTCAAATTCTCCAAAAACAAGAGGTTTCATCTCAATAGAAAGCCAAATAAAGATTTTCGATTTTTTAGGCAAAAATGAATATCTCAAACATCTTAAATTTATTATTTTCGCCAAATGAGACTGAAATCGAAAACAGCGACCGGATTTATAATCAGGACCCTCAAATTATCCAAAAACAAGAGGTTTCATCTCAATAGAAAGTCAAATAAAGATTTTCGATTTTTTAGGCAAAAATGAATATCTCAAACATCTTAAATTTTTTATTTACGTCAAATGAGACTGAAATCCAAAACAGCGACCGGATTTGTAATCAGGACCCTCAAATTATCCAAAAACAAGAGGTTTCATCTCAATAGAAAGCCAAATAAAGATTTTCGATTTTTTAGGCAAAAATGAATATCTCAAACATCTTAAATTTTTTATTTTCGTCAAATGAGACTGAAATCCAAAACAGTGACCGGATTTGTAATCAGGACCCTCAAATTCTCCAAAAACAAGAGGTTTCATCTCAATAGAAAGCCAAATAAAGATTTTCGATTTTTTAGGCAAAAATGAATATCTCAAACATCTTAAATTTATTATTTTCGCCAAATGAGACTGAAATCGAAAACAGCGACCGGATTTATAATCAGGACCCTCAAATTATCCAAAAACAAGAGGTTTCATCTCAATAGAAAGTCAAATAAAGATTTTCGATTTTTTAGGCAAAAATGAATATCTCAAACATCTTAAATTTTTTATTTACGTCAAATGAGACTGAAATCCAAAACAGCGACCGGATTTGTAATCAGGACCCTCAAATTATCCAAAAACAAGAGGTTTCATCTCAGTAGAAAGCCAAATAAAGATTTTCGATTTTTTAGGCAAAAATGAATATCTCAAACATCTTAAATTTATTATTTTCGCCAAATGAGACTGAAATCGAAAACAGCGACCGGATTTATAATCAGGACCCTCAAATTCTCCAAAAACAAGAGGTTCCATCTCAATAGAAAGCCAAATAAAGATTTTCGATTTTTTAGGCAAAAATGAATATCTCAAACATCTTAAATTTTTTATTTTCGTCAAATGAGACTCAAATTCAAAACAGCGACCGGATTTGTAATCAGAACCCTCAAATTATCCAAAAACAAGAGGTTTCATCTCAATAGAAAGTCAAACAAAGATTTCCGATTTTTTTAGGCAAACATGAAGACCTCAAAGATCTGAAATTTTTTATTTTTGCCAAACAAGAATGAAACTCAAAACTGCGACCGGATTTGTAATCAGCACCCTCAAATTATCCAAATCAAGAGGTTTCATCTCGATAGAAAGTCAAATAAGACTATTTTTTTTTGTCAAACAAGACCGGATTTGTAATCAGTACCCTCAAATTATCCTAAACATGAGGTATTTATCTAAATAAAAGACTAAATAAAGATTTTAGATTTTTTAGGCAAACCTCAAGTTCTAAAAGATCTATTTTTTTTTATTTTCGTCAAACAAGACTGAAAGTCAAAACTGCGACCAGATTTGTAATCACTACCCTCAAATTATCCAAAACATGAGATTTCATTTAGATAGAAGGCTAAATAAAGATTTTAGATTTTTTAGGCAAATCTGAAGATATAAAGGATCTAATTTTTTTATTTTCGTCAAACAAGACTGAAGGTCAAAACTACGACCAGATTTGTAATCAGTACCCTCAAATTATTCAAAACATGAGATTTCATCTAGATCGAAGGCTAAATAAAGATTTTAGATTTTTTAGGCAAATCTGAAGATATAAAGGATCTAATTTTTTGTATCGTCGTCAAACAACACAAAACATGAGGCTTCATCTAGATAGAAGGCTAAATAAAGATTTTAGATTTTTTAGGCAAACCTAAAGATCTGAAAGAATCGAAATTTTTCATTTTCGTCAAACGAAACTTTTGAAAAACCAAAAAAGAGGTTACATCTTGATGTACCTTGTGTACCTAGTTTTTGACTTTGAACATCGTGCGCCCGCCCTTTCAAAAATTCAGGAAGTGCCACTGGATCCACTTCAAAGGACTGACCTAGTCCTCACTCAAGCGTCCTTTGTTGCTATGTCTGTATTAGTTGGCTAGTTATTTGAACAGATTCACTACATTTTTAAGCTCAGGCTCCCGAACTTCAAGCCTTCCGTTATACAGGGTGTCCCAAAAAATAGTGTCAAGCGGAAGTCCAGAGATAGAGCACACCTAGAAGTATCTGAATCACCCCCATATATGTTATGCAATTTTTTGTAGTTTCCGAGTTATGAATTTTTTTCTGAATTTTAGAGAATTCTCTACCTCGACAACTAAAAACTGTTCCAAAAGAAAAATTAAAAGATTTTTCCAAATTATCTTTTTTGCTAATTAATCCTTAAGAGTTTACTGTTCATTACATAAAGGAATCGGCTTAGCACATCTGATGAAAGTCATGAAAATTATAGTGTAAAGTGAAAAATTTACGTTCTGTTAATTATGACTTAGATTTTCGACTCGCAATTAAAAATCTAAAGAGGTGATTTCATGATTTCTATGTAGGTCTAAAAACTTCTTCAGACTTTCAGCTATCATAATCATTAAAAAAAAGGAGTACTTAATGGGGCTACTTTGTCTCTGACAAGAGGTGGAGATTTCTTGAAATTAGCGATGGGATTTTAAATTAAGTTTAGGGCGCTAATAGCCGAATGATTGTCAGTGCCGCAATAAAACACATTCAGTGCGAACAGAATATCGATAGATGACCACCTGTGTCACTTTGCGAAGGTTTTTTTACATGTATGACTTCTTTTTTGTAAGTGGGAAATTGTAAAATGAAACGAAATTATCAAATTTCTTCACTAAGTTTATTAAATTTCACAAGAAATTTTCTAAATGTCTACCTTGTTGTTCGATGCATAATCTACATCATCTGAAAAAATTGTTTTTTAAATTAACAAAAGCTCTTTGATTATTTTTTATTGTTTCTTCAGCCTGTGTTAATTTGTTGCGTAATTCGCTGATGTTTCGACACTTTTTAGCATAAACTAGTTTTTTGTAGTAGTCCAAACAAAAAACTCTATCGGATTTAAGTCAGGTGACCGTGGCTGCCATTCAGTGGGGTCCACCACGAACATTTGTTGCATAGTCTCTTGCACAAAACAGCATCGATAAATTCAGTTGTCGTGTACTCAAGGTCCGTAGGAATAGCCAAGTAGTCAGATAACAGAAACAACACCAATCCAAACAAAAGCGTATCGTTTTAAAGCCGCAAAGACAGACAGACGACTGAATAAAGACAACGAAAACAACTTATGCAATGACACATTTTGAAAAGACGTCACAACAATATCATAGCTATCTCTTTCTAACATCGCCATCGTTTACTGCGTTAGCGTTAGCCCTTTTTGTTGGCGCTCAGGTAAAAACCGGTTTTGAAAAATGCGCTCCTTGTGGTTTTTAGCAAGAAATAGGATATTTTTTAATAAATGTTCAATTTGTGCAACGTTTTTAACGTTTATTATTGCGGATTCTGACATTCAATCTGCTATTAACGCGTTAACATAAGTTATTGATGAATTGAAAAACACATCGCTAATTTCAAGATATCTTCGCCTCTTGTCTTTGAAGGTCAATTGGAGCGAAAGTAGCCCCATTAAGTACTACTTTTCTTCAATGATTGTGATAACTGAGAGTCTGAAGAAGTTTTTAGACCTGCTTAGAAATTATGAAATCACCTCTTTAAATTTTTAATTGCGAGTCGAAGATTTAAGTCATAATTATCAGATCGTAATTTTTTCACTTTACACTAAAATTTTTATAACTTTCATCAAAGTTACGAAGCCGGTTAAATTATGTATGAACAGTAGACTCTTGGAGATTAATTACCGAAAAAGATAGTTTGGAAAAGTCTTTTAATTTCTCCTTTGGAAAAGTTTTAAGTTGTCGAGGTAGAGGATTCTCTGAAATTCAGAAAAAAATTCATAACTCGGAAACTACAAAAAATTGCATAACATATATGGGGGTGATTCAGATACTTCTAGGTGTGCTCTATCTCTGGACTTCCGCTTGACACTATTTTTTGGGACACCCTGTATCCCTTTCTGGTCCAGAGCCCTAAATAACCCGAATCAAACCTGTTACCGTCTCCATCCCCCCCCCCCTCCCGTTGCCTGTTGTTTGTGCCAAGTTCTGTCTGGCGCGCCGCAACGCACTCACCTGGAACAAACAGAGAGAAAAACAAATGAAAATCGATCGGCCAATCGGGCAAATTAGTAATTAAGTGTTAATTATTAGATGGCAATTCGGTGTCACCGGCCGTTTTTCTACCCCCCTACCCCCCCCCCCCTCTACGTCGCTTAAATATACACGCCGACTGCTCACGGTCCAGAAAAAACCAAGTACAGCAATTTTAAATTCTTATTGGTCCAGTGTGGGTTGTCGGTTTTTTCGTTGTTTTGACAGCCAATTTCGCTGAACGGTTTCTGCGGGGTTAAAAAAGAGCCTTTTTGGATATGTAGTTGGTAAATATTTTGTTGCCTCTGCAAATTTTATTGTTATAGTAGAACAAACTGGGTAATGAGGTATTCATAGCGTCTAAGGCCCATTTCGCACCAAATCAGTCGGCTCCAGTCAAGTCTAGTCACGTCAGACGCTCCCAGATGCAACTGACTAGAGCTTATATTGAAATTACGCATTATATGAAAAATTGCTTTCAGACTGACCGAGTCACGTCCGTGCCAGTCCCGTCCCGACGTGATCGGACTGTCTCTGACTCAGCCGATCGAATATTTATGCCAGTCCTGACAAGTCTTTTGACAAATCTTTCTTCCGGTGTAATAGCTTCTCGGTAATTTGTATTTTGTTTTGTTATATCAGCAGCTATAAGACTTAATAACTGAAAAAATAAATCTCACTCTAAAGTAATTGTAAAATTTTCTTGGGTCGGCCAATAAATCAGGAAACAAGTGATTAAATGATCCAAAATGTAGCCTTCTTCTGTTAATGGGATGAATCCAATCATTGCTTGAAGAAACTCCTACATTTCAACTAGACGGTAGTCTGGTCACAAAATTTGAACTGACTGGTCGTTTGCATGACTTAGTTCATGTGAAAGCAATTTATTTCGGTGACTTGATTGAATGTGACTTGACTAGACTTGACTGTTGCTGATTGATTTGGTGCGGAATGGGCCTAACTGGGAGTTTGTAAGTGTTTTAAGGAAAAACTCGCTGTATTTTAGTGTCAAAAATACCTGTGTATGTATAGCTTGCAAAGCTTATGTTTGTTTTTCATGGGTCTCGGTCAAACATTAAAACTAGTATTTTTCTTCGCTACGTTTCGGTTTATTGTATATAAACCATCTTTAGGTGTCTATAAATTAATTGAAGATTGCGTGTATATCATAATAAAAAATTGAAAATACGAAAATAGAGAAAAAAACCAAAATAAATGTATGAAATATTTCTAACAAACGAGAATGAAACTCAAAACTGCGACCGGATTTGTAGTCAGCAAACTCAAATTACCCAAAATGTGAGGTTTTATCTTAAAATAAGACCTAATAAAATTTTCGATTTTTTAGGTAAACCTCAAGATCTGAAATGTTTGAAAATTTTGATTTCCGTCAAACAAGACTGGAACTCAAAACTGCGACCGGATTTGTAGTCAGCACACTCAAATTACCCAGAACATGAGGTTTCATCTTAAAATAAGACCAAATAAAGATTTTCGATATTTTAGGTAAACCTCAAGATCTGAAAGGTCTGAAAATTTTTATTTTCGTCAAACGAGACTGGAACTCAAAACTGCGACCGGATTTGTAGCCAGCATCCTCAAATTATCCAAAACACGAGGCTTCATCTCAATAGAAAGTCAAATAAAGATTTTCGATTTTTTAGGCAAACCTGAAGACAAAGATCTGAAATTTTTGATTTTCGTCAAAAGAGACTGAAACTCGAAACTGCGACCAGATTTGTAATCAGCGCCCTCAAATTATCCAAAACACGAAGCTTCATATTAATAGAAAGCCAAATAAAGATTTTAGAATTTTTAGGCAAACCTGAAGATCTGAAAGATCCCAAATTTTTTGATTTTCGTCAAACGATACTGATCAAAAATTTTCTTCGCTACATTTCGGTTTATTGTATCTAAACCACCTTCAGATGTCTATAAATGAATTGAAAATTGTGTGTATATATTAAAAAAATTAAAAATACAAAAATAAAAAAAAAACAAAATTAAATAAAAGGATTATAAATTGTACATGAAGTTAGAAATATAACTATAACTAATTATAATGTATATTATATAATTTTTTTTAATATGAACTCACTCACCTGGAACAAACAGAGAGAAAAACAAATGAAAATCGATCGGCCAATCGGGCAAATTAGTAATTAAGTGTTAATTATTAGATGGCAATTCGGTGTCACCGGCCGTTTTTCTACCCCCCCTCCCCCCCCCCCCCCACGTCGCTTAAATATACACGCCGACTGCTCACGGTGGTCCAGAAAAAACCAAGTACAGCGAATTTAAATTCTTATTGGTCCAGTGGGTTGTCGGTTTTTTCGTTGTTTTGACAGCCAATTTCGCTGAACGGTTTCTGCGTGGTTAAAAAAGAGCCTTTTTGGACTTGTAGCTGGTAAATATTTTGTGCCTCTGCAAATTTTATTGTTACAGTAGAACAAACTGGGTAATGACAAGGTTTACGGAATGCATATAAGTTGGATCACTCCGCAAAAATATCAAAACGGCCTGCCCCTTGCTCCGTCTCCCCGGTCCACCGGTAGCAGTGTACCGACGTCAGCCGGGAGATACGGGGCGGCGCAAAGTAGAGGTTGAACGTGTTTAACGCAAAGTGTATATAGTGTCTCAAAAATATCGGATTTTCTTATCTCGGATGTGTTTGCAGAAAATGGCTAATCTTTTTAGAAGTTTGATTTTATCAATTAAATTTATTAACGGAAAATGACAATCAGATCCATCCTTATTTTTTGGTAAACCTTGAAATGTAAAGTATATAAATACAGGGTGTTTCACGACGATTAAGACAAGCAATATGTCGGAACTGGGCAGAAATATAATTTTGGGGATATAAATTAGAGCAGATGTGTCTTTTTTTTGTCATTGCAGTACCCAATGAGGTATTTGTTTTTGGTCACGTGACATTCGATTCAAAATTATTAATGGTACACCCTGTATATTAGTGCCTGTGTTCCTCCCGATAAAACAATTCGAACAAACTAGCACACTTGGGGTATAAAGTGATTAATTCAAGACCTACAGGTACTTAAATGATTGTATCACGCTAAAAGGGTAGGTATAGTGAAACAAAATATTCATTTGGTGGTCTTACCATACTACCCAGGGACATTATATTTTAGGGCTCGGAAATATTTTTATTGATAACTTTAACAATTTAGTTTCTACAGTAGCAATTGGAATGACACTGAAAAGCAAAATGTCAAAAATAATTTATTCACATCAAAGTAAAGCATTTCCACATGATTATCTTTTAAAATTGTACATACGAGTTCGTATATACTATACCATAAATTTTATAAGCTGTGGTCTCAAAAATAAGCCAAATAAACAAAACATTAAGGTAAAAATACTACAGCACCTTTAAACCAATTTTTGCTTATCTACGAAATAGCTACAATATGTGAAATTATTTGAGATTCATTAGTAATAGTTTTACTAGGTTTTATTTTTGATATCCATTTATGTAACTTAGTGTATTAGCAAAATAAACGTTATATTTGTATTTGTATGTCTAAATCGGCTGTCAATACCTAGTCTTTCAATGACCCTCGTATATACGTAAAACCCCGGCGTTAGCAAGTCCCCGCTAAAAGACCCTCGTACTTGGGCAAAAACCTGCGCAAAAACTAACTGGCGCGTGCGGCCGCGGCATCGCTTTGATGTGAGTTCTTCAAAGTGCCGACGGAGAGTGATCCAACTTATATGTATTCCGTAAACTTTGGTAATGAGGTATTCATAGCGTCTCACTGAGAATTTATAAGTGTTTTAAGGAAAAACTCGCTGTATTTTAGTGTCAAAGATACCTGTGTATGTATAGCTTGCAAAGCTTATGTTTGTTTTTCATGGGTCTCGGTCAAACATTAAAACTAGTATTTTTGTTCGCTACATTTCGGTTTATTTTATCTAAACCATCTTCAGGTGTCTATAAATTAATTGAAGATTGCGTGTATATCATAACAAAAAATTGAAAATACGAAAATAGAGAAAAAAACCAAAATAAATGTATGAAATATTTCTAACAAACGAGAATGAAACTCAAAACTGCGACCGGATTTGTAATCAGCACACTCAAATTACCCAAAATATGAGGTTTCATCTTAAAATAAGACCACATAAAGATTTTCGATTTTTTAGGTAAACCTCAAGATCTGAAAGGTCTGAAAATTTTGATTTTCGTCAAACGAGACTGGAACTCAAAACTGCGACCGGATTTGTAGTCAGCACACTCAAATTACCCAAAATATGAGGTTTCATCTCAAAATAAGACCAAATAAAGATTTTCGATTTTTTAGGTAAACCTCAAGATCTGAAAGGTCTGAAAATTTTGATTTTCGTCAAACGAGACTGGAACTCAAAACTGCGACCGGATTTGTAGTCAGCATCTTCAAATTATCCAAAACACGAGGCTTCATCTCAATAGAAAGTCAAATAAAGATTTTCGATTTTTTAGGCAAACCTGAAGATCTGAGAGATCTCAAAATTTTTGATTTTCGTCAAACGATACTGAAACTCAAAACTGAGACCAGATTTGTAATCAGCGCCCTCAAATTATCCAAAACACGAGGTTTCATCTAAAAAATAAGACCAAATAAAGATTTTTCGATTTTTTAGGCAAGCCTGAAGACAAAGATCTGAAATTTTTGATTTGCGTCAAACGAGACTGAATCTCAAAACTGCGACCGGATTTGTAACCAGCGCCCTCAAATTATCCAAAACACGAAGTTTCATATTAATAGAAAGCCAAATAAAGATTTTAGAATTTTTAGGCAAACCTGAGGATCTGAAAGATCCCAAATTTTTTGATTTTCGTCAAACCATACTGGAACTCAAAAATTTTCCTCGCTACATTTCGGTTTATTGTATCTAAACCATCTTCAGGTGTCTATAAATGAATTGAAAATTGTGTGTATATATTAAAAAAATTA
Source organism: Callosobruchus maculatus (assembly GCA_951848785.1). Lineage (NCBI taxonomy): Eukaryota > Metazoa > Arthropoda > Insecta > Coleoptera > Chrysomelidae > Callosobruchus > Callosobruchus maculatus. Next base: position 1,990,492 of record CATOUR010000160.1, read on the forward strand.
AAAATACAAAAATCAAAAAACAAAATTAAATAAAAGAATTACAAATTGTATATGAAGTTAGAAATATAACTAATTATAATGTATATTATATAATTTTTTTTAAATATGAACTTAGTGACTTTATTTTGGTGGATTGAACAATGAATATAGATGAACTAAATTTTCTAGGACAAGGAAAATAGTTCGAACAAACCTACTTACATTTATATCAGATGTGGGTTACATTTGAAGAACTCTCTATTGAAAATACGAAAATAGAGAAAAAACCAAAATAAATGTATGAAATATTTCTAACAAACGAGAATGAAACTCAATACTGCGACCGAATTTGTAGTCAGCACACTCAAATTACCCAAAATATGAGGTTTCATCTTAAAATAAGACCAAATAAAGATTTTAGATTTTTTAGGTAAACCTCAAGATCTGAAAGGTCTGAAAATTTTGATTTCCGTCAAACAAGACTGGAACTCAAAATTGCGACCAGATTTGTGGTCAGCACACTCAAATTACCCAAAACATGAGGCTTCATCTTAAAATAATACCAAATAAAGATTTTTGATGTTTTAGGTAAACCTCAAGATCTGAAAGGTCTGAAAATTTTGATTTTCGTCAAACGAGACTGGAACTCAAAACTGCGACCGGATTTGTAGTCAGCATCTTCAAATTATCCAAAACACGAGGCCTCATCTCAACAGAAAGTCCAATAAAGATTGTCGATTTTTTCGGCAAACCTGAAGATCTGAGAGATCTCAAAATTTTTGATTTTCGTCAAACGATACTGAAACTCAGAACTGAGTCCAGATTTATATTCAGCGCCCTCAAATTATCCAAAACACGCGGTTTCATCTAAAAAATAGGACCAAATAAAGATTTTCGATTTTTTAGGCAAAGCTGAAGACAAAGATCTAAAATTTTTGATTTTCGTCAAACGAGACTGAAACTCAAAACTGCGACCGGATTTGTAATCAGCGCCCTCATATCATCCAAAACACGAAGTTTCATATTAATAGAAAGCCAAATAAAGATTTTAGAATTTTTAGGCAAACCTGAAGATCTGAAAGATCCCAAATGTTTTGATTTTCGTCAAACGATACTGATCAAAAATTTTCTTCACTACATTTCGGTTTATTGTATCCAAACCATCTTCAGGTGTCTATAAATGAATTGAAAATTGTGTGTATATCATAATAAAAAATTGAAAATACGAAACTAGAGAAAAAACCAAAATAAATGTATAAAATATTTCTAACAAACGAGAATGAAACTCAAAACTGCGACCGGATTTGTAGTCAGCACACTCAAATTACCCAAAATATGAGGTTTCATCTTAAGATAAGACCAAATAAATATTTTCGATTTTTTAGGTAAACCTCAAGATCTGAAAGGTCTGAAAATTTTGATTTCCGTCAAACTAGACTGGAACTCAAAACTGCGATCGGATTTGTAGTCAGCACACTCAAATTACCCAAAACATGAGGTTTCATCTTAAAATAAGACCAAATAAAGATTTTCGATTTTTTAGGTAAACCTCAAGGTCTGAAAGGTCTGAAAATTTTGATTTTCGTCAAACGAGACTGGAACTCAAAACTGCGACCGGATTTGTAGTCAGCATCCTCAAATTATCCAAAACACGAAGCTTCATCTCAATAGAAATCCAAATAAAGATTTTCGATTTTTTAGGCAAACCTGAAGCTCTGAGAGATCTCAAAATTTTTGATTTTTGTCAAACGATACTGAAACTCAAAAATGAAACCAGATTCGAAATCAGCGCCCTCAAATTATTCAAAACACGAGGTTTCATCTAAAAAATAAGACCAAAAAAAGATTTTCGATTTTTTGGGCAAGCCTGAAGACAAAGATCTGAAATTTTTGATTTGCGTCAAAGGAGACTGAAACTGAAAACTGCGACCGGATTTGTAATCAGCACCCTCAAATCATCCAAAACACGAAGTTTCATATTAACAGAAAGCCAAATAAAGATTTTAGAATTTTTAGGCGAACCTGAAGATCTGAAAGATCCCAAATTTTTTGATTTTCGTCAAACGATACTGATCAAAAATTTTCTTCGCTACATTTCGGTTTATTGTATCTAAACCATCTTCAGGTGTCTATAAATGAATTGAAAATTCTGTGTATATATAATACAAAAATAAAAAAAAAATTAAATAAAAGAATTATAAATTGTACATGAAGTTAGAAATGTAACTAATTATAAGGTATATTATATAATTTTTTTAAAATATGAACTTAGTGACTTTATTTTGGTCGATTGAACAATGAATATCGATGAACTGAATTTTCTAGGACAAGGAAAATAATTCTAACAAACCGACTTATATTTATATCAGATGTCGGTTACATTTTAAGGGCTCTCTATTTTTCTTGAAACAAAATAGGACCGACGTAGATTTCTCACCACAACGCCTCTTTCTTCTCATTCATTCATTCATTCATTCAACAATGCGAATGGTAATAATAATTAGGTGTAACAACAAAAAAGCCACTATCTTATTCCAGTTAGTCTTGTGAATGATATAATAGACGTTTAAGCAAACACCATTAACTTCAAGTGACTCAACTCCTGTTTTATGGCTGCTCTCGGAGCTCGTAAAATGTAGATTATGACAGTTAATCTTGTTGGTTTTTATTCATTTTTAAAGCGACTATAATAATAGCATTTTGTCCTACATGTTACACCTTTAAGCGGTGCAAGGTTACCCACGAAGAGGACAGTTTTATTAAAACTTCTGGTTTGTCGTATGAAATTTTGCACATCGGGTCTCTATACAAGGTGTCCCAAAAAATAGTGTTTACAACATTAGCAAGTTTTTTAAAAAGGTTTGTCTGGAATTTGATTTGTGTCTTTTTTTTAGTTCACGCTAAAGGAATTTAAATGGTCGGTATTGGAATCACTTCTGGACATCACGTAATTTTGTACGATAGAATGGTATCAAATTTGAAGGTAAATATTTGTGAGTTTGCAAGGCATACTGCTTACTTAAGTGAGCAAAAAAATCAAGTAGGTATCTCAATACTGTCTCTCTATAAGACAATATATGTCGACAATGAAATAACCGAGGTGAAAAGATTCCTCCAAAAACTAAACACGAAAAAAGCTACTGGTCCTGACCAAATTCCAGCCATTGTCCTTAAACGCTGTCCCGCTGAGCTTGCACCTATTCCTTGCAAGCTCTTCTAAACTATCGTATCAGCAAGGCATGTTTTCCACTACATGGAAGATTCCTAAAGAATGCAAAAAATCGATCCCATCAATTATAGACCTGTGGCTCTTTCTCAGCATTATGCCTAAGGTTATGGAGACTGTCATTAACACACAGCTCCTGAAATACCTGGACAACAATAACATCATAAATGATGGCCAGTACGGTTTCTGTAAGCATAGGTCTACGGGTCTACCTCCTGGCCTACGTCACCCACTTGTGGAACAGAGCAACTGAAAATCATGGGGAATCTCGTATTGTTGCACTTGACATATCGAAAGCCTTATATACAGTGGTCGGTGTTTGGCAGGGATCTGTCCTATCCCTTACACTGTTTCTGCTGTACAGGGTAGGCAACCAGTAATGCACACTTGTTAAATCCTGTGTTTAGCTTTGTGAAATGCAATAAAATGTTATTTTTACCCCCTTTTACTGTAACACAAAGGTATATTGCAGGTATTTATAATTATTATTATTATAATTATTATAGATGGTAAATTATTGTTTTATTAAAATAATGCAGTAATTTGAATTTCTTGTCATCATTATCATTTAATAGTCTACCAATCCAGTGATCAAATGTATTGGTTTTGCGGAATCTGATTGGTTGGGATTAGCAATTGCTAAACTCTTTGTTAAACAAGAAAATGCAAGTTTTCACCCATTTAGGAACGAAACTCGGACTAGAAAAGATACTAGAGGGTTCATAATGGTCGATTATATACAGGGTGTCTCACGACAATTAAGACAAGCAATATATCGGAACTGGGCAGTAGTACAGAATTATAATTTTCGGGGCTTAAATTAAAGCGAATATAGTATCTTTTCTTATTACTGCGTCACCCAGTGAGGTATTTGTTTTTGATCACGTAACGTCCGATTCAAAATTTTTAATGGGACACCCTGCATATTTGTGACTTTTTGTGTTCCTCTCGATAAGACTATTCCAACAAACTAGCACACTTGGGGTCTATAGTGATTAGTTCAAGACCTACAGGTACTTAAAGGATTGTACCACTACACACATATAAAAATAAATTCTCAAGTCAAGAATTGTGATATTCTTGTAAATACATACTCAACAAGAATATCGGTTCTCACTCTAAAAAAGAATATTTGATGAGAAAATTATAGAAAATTTGAATCAAGAATAATATATTTTTGATTTATATACTTATTTTAACAAAATATGCTCCGAAAGAAAATATAATTTTCTTTGCAACCAAGGCTATAATAATTTAATAACAAATATTCCATAATTATTCTATATCAAGATTACCATTTTCCAGCGGTGTCCAGTTTATTTCTATCAAGAATATAGACAGCTTGCAAATGCGAACCTTCATTTACAATATGATAATTTTAGTTTAAATATGAACACTGTTTTACAAGCACATCCTATATTTGCATCAAGTAAATAATTTATTTGACGTCTACCAACGTCGGAGTGCGCAGACCCGCAGCGTGTCAACCCTAACCTCTCGACCCTCTCTTCTCAACAGCCTGTCGCCCGTCCGCGTCCGCGCCGCCGCGCCATTATCGGTTTTCGGATTGTCGCATTCGCCGCCGTCTTTAGCACCGTAGCGTAATACCTGGATCCTGCATAATAGCACATAATAGTATCTAGTCAAACTGTTAAATAAATTGCCATTGCCACGTGATACCTGTGATACCACCGTCAACCATCAGTCATCGAATCTGCCGGTAGTGCTGGTCTACAGCCATTTGAGTCGCGTCCCAGTTCCCATCAGCTTCCTTATCACTGGATCTATCCAACCATGAATGAGTATTAAAAAAATTGGGATGCGAAGACCTGACTCAGGTGCTGTTCCTAGATAAGTACTAAGTATATTAAATGTGGTTTAAGAAATTTTGCAGAACTATTTCTCCAGAAAAATTTCTACATGCTCATAGAAGAGGTTGAATGCTCAAATTAATACTACTAGATTCCTCATCCAAGAATATCACAATTTTAGAATAAAGTTGCGCTACTTGCGTCAAGTTTATGAAATGCTCCCAGTTAAGATTATGAAATGCTTCAGTCAATATTATGAAATACTTCGGTCAAGATTACCATATGCTTGATTTAAGATTTTGGTATTCTTATTATCAAGAACTTCCCAGTTTTGCATTGAAGATATTTTCTCAATCTAACCCTTATATGGTCAAAGATACCGTATTCCCACTTCAAGATTAGCATAACTTTGCGCGTATAGGAAGTTATGGTATACTTGAATTAAAGCATCTGTGCTCCATCTAAGAAATTATTTTTATGTGTGTACCATTGATTATAACTTGTACCCCTACAGTTAAATTACTTTGGTAGTGTTTCATAATGGTAGTGTTACAGTCCTTTAAGCACCTGTAGCTCTTGAATTAATCACTTTAGACCCAAGTGTGCTAGTTTGTTGGAATTGTTCTATCGGGAGGAACACAAAAAGTCACAAATATACAGGGTGTCCCAATAAATTTTTGAATTGGACGTCACGTGACCAAAAACAAATACCTCATTGGGTGACACAATAATAACAAAAGATACTATATTTGCTCTAATTTACACCACCAAAATTATAATTCGCTACTACTGCCCACTTCCGATAATATTGCTTGTCTTAGTCGTCGTGGGACACCCTGTAAAAAGCATGTCTTTTTTCACCTTTTTGAAGTAAATTTCAAGAGAAATCAATAATTTTCAGAAAACTTTGACAGATGCATGTTCCTGAATGGGCTGCTCTGATTGGTCAAAGCCTTTGTTAAAATGCCTGTGTTGATAAAATCGGGCCTTAAGGTATGTTTCCACCAAAGGAACATTGAGGAACTGTTATGTAGCCAAATGTTTCATCCTGTTTCGTAAACACGAAACTTTCAGGAACATATATAAACTTGTCGTCTCCACTGAAGCAACTAAATCGCCGGGACTCGCAGGTTGTTTGTGGCAACAGAAACTTAGAGCAACACCGTGTTTCCACTGACGTGAAGGTGTTAAAAACATTTACTGTGTTATAGTTATTTTTTATAGTAGAATATGGAGAGAGAGAATGAAATTGCCTTAGCGGCGGCGACACTCATTGTATTATCGACCAAAAAGCGGCGGAAAAGGAAACATAAATGTTGGGTAAAGCCGAGTCTCCAAGAAAGAGATGACTTTGGTGTAGCAAAGTTACTTAGCGTCCTAAAGAAAGACGATTTATGCTCGCGAAGAATAACCAATCGTAGTGCCCAAAATTTTTGTCCAGCTCTGACCTCGAATGGCTGTTGGGTCAGGTTGTTCCAAGAATTCAAAAAGAAGATACAAATTATAGGAAAGCTATTCCCCCAATGGAACATTTTTTCCTGTCTTTCCTGCCAGTGTAACCCACGCATCATGTTTTGTATTCCTGCATTTATATTGTATGTGCTTTGCGTTCCACAAACACTCATGCAACTTGTAATTATCGATTAATTCAACAACTAAATCGTTTGTCCACGCAGTAGACGGCATTTTTTTTTTAAACTTGCAAAGTTCAAGACAGTCACCAGACACACAAAGTTATCTAAAAAATTTCTGTTCCCTATTCGTTTCCACCGAGACGGCGACAAGCAGCAACTAGTTTTTGTTTCCCTATGTTGCCGATTTTCCTTTGAAGCTAACCGCTCGAAATGGAAACCGGCGACAAGAAGGAACAATCTCAATTTGGAACAGAAACCGAGTGGAACATTCAGAAACTTTGTGAGACATTTTCGGAAAAAGGGACAAGAAACATAAAAGTTCCTCAATGTTCCTTTGGTGGAAACATACCTTTAGAATATCTTCCAAACGCGCCGCTGGCCGGTTATCAAAAAGTGCACTCCGCGATACCAGCCAGCAGCGCAGCGGTAGGCGCGCCAATGAAAAAACGCCCGACGTGGTGGTACGACGACGATAATTTGGCCGGGACACTGGCCAAGGTCAACATTAATATTAGTAGCTTAGGTAAGTTACGAGGCGACTAGCAACGTCGCAGCAGCAATTTCGGTGCACACCAAATTCAAGGTGACATTTTTGCGAGTTCAACGCGTCATCATCGCATCGTCGTCGCTGAAAAAATCCACCGCGGTTTTTTTTTCGCGATATTAATAGCACTGCGAATCCGATGTCGGCGTTCAATTTATCATATGCAAATGATGCGCTTGCCGTTCTATGTATAAGGAGGTTTGACGGTCTAATTCGTTACTACTCGTCATTAATATTGCAATGTTTTTCTTTTTTCGAAATAATTCAAAAATTACAACAAAATAAAAAATGAAGTCAAGCTGATTGACTTAGTACTTCCCACACATTACGGTGATACCAGTTTATTATTTTCCCATAACGTGAAGCCTTAGTATGAGATCCCCTTGCAACAAAATCATCGCCAGTACCCCCCCCCCCCCAAATTGTCATATGGTGTTAGGTCTTTCCTGCACAGCTCAATGAACAGCCTATTATCAATAATACAAACTTTTCAGTTTTACAACCCCGACCCAAAAAAGGTACAAAACGGTCAAGAACCCCTAAAACATCTAAATACGAAGTTTGAAATGTTTTCATATTTTTAGTTCTTTGGTTATTGCTACGCTGCCACTGACACGATTTCTAACAAGCATACGCGTTTTCCATCCTCACCACAGTAATAATAATAATGTATCAAAATTTCATTAGAATCAATTTAATAGTTTCCACGTTACAAAATACAAAACAATCTAAAGCAATTAATACTCGTACGTACAGGGTGTAACTTTTAAGGATGTCCGCACCTATACCACCATGTAGATCTCGCTGAGCTGATCATTTTTCGATAAGCAACATGGGTCCAAAAACGAACCGTTACGGAGATAACGCTACCGAAAGTTATCCTTGCTGACGCTTGAAGTTAGGCAATCCATTCAACGCCTCGTAATTGGCAGAGGAGAGAGAGGGTTACGGATCAGCTGCTAAGACAGATTCGGCTTGTCAACATTTAATCGTCATGGCCAAAATGTCAAAAGTAAACCAAACAAACAAAACAAAAAAAACATTGCAAAAAACAACAACGAAAAACACCGAGATCAGTCAAAAATCAGTGAAGGAGAGGCTCCAGGTGGCCATCGCCTTCTCGCTCGCACAATCTGGCTCGATGGATGACCGATGCAGTGGCAGCGTTGATTACCTGTGGCTGCTCCCTGACGTCTCCAGCTGCTGCAATGATGCGTGCAATCAGCTCTTCTGCTGCGTGCGGTGCAGCCCCTTGGTAGACAAGTGTTTCCAGGTGACCCCACAGGAAAAAATCCAGGGGATTGAGATCCGGAGACCGCGCCGGCCACGCTACTGGCCGCAAGGCGTCGAATTAATTGCCTCACTTCAGGCGTCAGAAAGGACTACTTCCTGTAGCGCTATCTCCGAAACGGTTCGTTTCCGGACCCATGTTGCTTATTGAAAAATGATCAGCTCAGCAAGATCTACACGGTAATATAGGTGTGGACATCCTTAAAAGTTACACCCTGTATACAGAAAATTCTAAACCCCTTAGTTTCGGTAATAAGCAAGGCAATGTTAAGATGGACCTAAAAAGGTGATTTATGTCGCTAGATCTTCCTCCACAGGTCAGCGGACAGCCTATTATGAATACAGCAAATTTTTCAGGTTTTCAACCCCCCACCCCCCAACCACCCCAATTTCACCCCCACCCAAAAAAACTCAGAAAATGATCAGGAACTTCTAAAACACTAAACGAAGTTTGAGCTGTTTTTATATTTTTAGTTTTTTTATTATTCCTGCCCCGCTACTGGCACGATTTATAAAAACCATACGCGTTTTCCATCCTCGACACTGTAGTAATACTGTGTCAAAATTTCATTAAAATCAATTGAAGAGTTTCTTCGTTATATAATATAGAACGATCTAAAGCAATACTCGTATGTATACATCGGAAAAAATTCTAAGTCCTTTAGTTTCTGTAATAGGCATAAGGCAATGTTCGGATAGACCTAGTTATTTATGTCGCTAGGTCTTCCTTCACAGGTCAGTGGGTAGTCTATTATGAATACAACAAATTTTTCAATTTTACAACCCCCCAACCCCCAACCACCCCAATTTTCACCCCCACCCAAAAAAAGTAGAAAATGATCAGGAACACCTAAAATGCCTAAAAACGAAGCTTGAGGCATATTTAAAATTTTTCGTTTGTTGCTAATTACTCCGCCGCCCATGCACCGATTTTCAAAATTATAGGAACACAACCTACTACGACACCACAGCATATCGCTGCCCAAATTTCATAGCAATCCATCCAGGCGTTACTGAGATTTGGTGGCTAGAAAAACGCGTACAGACAGACAGACAGACAGACAGACCGACAGACCGACAGACAGACCGACAGACAGACAGGCCGACGGAAATGAGTGACGTGGATTTTCGTTATGTAGACATCATAACATGCCCAAAAAAGCGTATTATCTCGAAATCGAAAATTTTCGCGATCACAATACTCCCCTCACCTATCGGTGTGGGAAGTAAAATGGGTTTTTGAATCCAGTACCGAAAACACGCCGACAGCTCCCGAACCCGTGTGACGTCACGATTGTGGTTACGATCAGAGACTACCCGTTACGATGTTCCTTTCACCAACGACGTCGTACTCCGATAGTAGATTCTAAATTCCCAACTAATAGCGAAAATAGTTACTTGTAACTATTCTCTGTCCAGCGAAGAAAAAGAGTGATCACGCGCAAGATGAGTGAATTCTTGTCGTCTGGCCGTAGGCAAGCTTACACCACAACAGACCGCCTCTTGAAACGAACACGATGTGGATGGCGTTGTGCCATAAGGAATCTAACATGATTTTGGTTATAATCGTTTATTTGTTACCAAAACCTGGACGGCATAAATGTCCTGTACCACTGTTCACATTTCGGCGACATTTGTGGGCAAGTTCCTTTTCCATATTGTCAAAGGAATAATCTAAGAAGAAATTCATTAATATCCATCCAGCGGACAAACGGAAAAACAGGTGAGCAAAGAGTGAGTTCTCGTGGCTTGGTGAGAGGCAAGCTTACACCACTTGGAAATGCCAATGCCTAAGCGCACGCCTGGCACCGACAAATTTGGAGAACAGGCCGCCTTTCTTGAAGAATCAAATACACAGCTGTTTGTCGACGCCTCCTCATAATATGGCCGCGGACGTATTGTGGTCTAAACAGGCTCGCCAAACATCGAAAACACATGAACATAAACATGACATTTTTTTGTTTCCTGTTTCTCCGCTGCATGAGTATTATAATCCACAATATGTGAGATGAACGCCATTATTGAAAAACTACAACTCGTTAGAAATATGAAACATGATATCAAAACTGTACTAGATCAGGTTGAACGTATTGCTTGAAGGTATATTCGTCGGCAGACCAGTTAGGGGTATTTTCAATATTAGATTAGAATATGAAGCTAGGATGAGTACGCAAGAGCAAGATGGTTCCTGCTCACGTAAATATGTAATACAAATAAACATGCTTCTGTTAAGAAACTCATATGGTCAAAATTCTACGATGGTCATAATTTTAAGCTGGTCTTCAGGCTTATTCACGTTTTGCATAATAATCTCTCATTTGGAAGAATCTCCAAAGTCAATATTTTAAAAACATCTTGGAAGAAGTGGTCGTGATTCAGATTCAGAGATTGAGGAAAAACAACTGTTAGACAACACTGTTAAGCTCAGCGTACTTCAGCTTATTTAGGTAGATAGGTGGTCCATTCCTGCCAATGAATTTTATGTCGGGTTTGGTAATTTTTTCCTAATTTTATTTTAATATAAAAAAATTATAATAAGAGTGTTTTTTAACTAAAACCCCCAAGACTGACTGGAAATCAGATCCAAATATGCGATGTCAAGTGTTCATTGCCCAAATGATCATTTCAAACTGGCAACTGGCTACTTTTAAGTTGCAATGGGTTAATAGGGCAACTCTTTTAAATAGTAATATAAAATTCCATAATTGCACTGGACTATAGCTGGCGCGTTAGCAGATGGCAGCGGACAGTAACCACGCTAATGCTGCATGCGACTGTCTATCTTGGGATTGAATATACTGTAGTATAGATTAGATTTGTTGCAACATGAACGGTGTTCCACCACTTCATTCAATTGATTGAATTACTACCTTATTAAATGTTTTTAAGACACGCCCAGAATGATCATTAATTCGTTTGTATCTCCTACAGAAGTGAACAAAATATAGCAAGTGAATCTATAACATGCATAGGAGAATATATTTGCGACACCCGGTATTCTCAAGATCTCCAGTCGACGACAAGGCTGCTCCATTATCAAGTAGTCTAATTTGATTGGATGTCGAACGAAAAAACAAGTCGAGTACGTACACACCATATTTCAAATATTAGTGTTCTTTGACCCCTGCGAAAACAATAACACAGACGCTTATGTAGTTAAAATTATCGTATTTTTTTATTAGCACATTGTTAGCCAATGAACAAATGCGTCGTAACTTTCGGCTGCTAAATTTAACACTCCGCTTGTGGTGATGCATAAATATCATAGAGGAATGTTTTGAAATATGATCTTTCTCTGCCGTTCCAATCTATAGGGATCGATGAAAAAGTGTGGTTCAATCAACGCATTTGAGCCCAAGGGCACCAGTGTGGTGACCAATAATCAAAGCAAAGCTAAATAAAATTCAAGGCTTGGCTTGTCTTAGTTGTATTCTCAATAAACGCCGGTGTTCCTCAGGGATCTGTCCTATCCCCAAAACTTTTCCACTGTACATCAACGAGCTGCTGGAAATAACATCCAATCCAATCAACGGCTTCGCAGGTGACAGTACATTAATATCGTGCATGGAACCAGGCAAGCCACTATCATCCCAGGAGACGGTACGTCGGCGACAGCAGCATGCCTCACAGTTTAAGTAGTTTATCGTACAGAAAACTCAAGCAACAACACTAACAAAGAAGTCTCACGTTGGCTTACCAACTGTGGTAATGGAGGGTCACCCAATAGTCGAGTCACCTGCCCTCAAGCTTTTGGGGATCAGCATCAACAATAACATGTTCTGGCACGACCACGTCGTCAGTATTGCCAAAACGGCATCCCAGAAGCTTGGAGTTTTGTTCCGCTGTAGGAAGCTGTATACACCAGAGCAGCTCTGCTGCTCTACAAGGCACTGATTCGACCATCGTTGGAGTATTTGCTAAATCCTGACAGGGGATACTCTTGTCATCCTCTTGAAACTACAAAGGGATATACCCTACAGACTATCTGTCAAAAATACGACATGAAAGTATCAACAAACAAAACTAAAACCATGACTTTCTCAAGTAAATATCCAGTTAAAAGAAACAAATTGTCGTACTGAATAGCTAAAACACTTCAAACACTTAGACTGCGACATATCTCATGACAGAAGCAAACATATACAAGAAAAACTTAATACACACAGAAAAATCTGTCGTTCTGTCAAATACTTACGTTTGGATTCAATGGGACGTTACACTCAGCATTCCTCAAATACAGCGATGTTTTATCCAATGGGAAGTGTAAAGTTGGTAACGAATTATATCGTATTGTCGATTCAACTACAAGATGTCATTGGATTCCAATGAATAATTCAATCGCAGCCTGTCGTTGAATCGAATCTGTGTTTGGTAATTGATTCTAAACTACTTCTTTTCCTTGGACCAACAGATTTTATTGCGAGGACAGCTGACTGATTCGTTTGGATGTTTAATTGTGTGATTTTGTATGGAGTTATAAGGAGCATGATATAAGTATTAGACATAAGCCTGCACCAGTTGTTGCATTATTACCTGAAATATAACTGTCTGACTAATCTAAATACCTACATTCAAATGTGGGTGTTAGCTCTTCTAAGTCCCAATTTCTCAGTAGGTCCTCCATTTAATAACTATAACTGGACCCATTTAAATCACACAATTGCTGATGCAATAAGCAAAACCACGAGATGGCACAACACGGCTAACACCGAAACAACACAGCGGAACAACCTCGTCCATGTTGGCGGGTTCGCGGCGATAGTAACACTGAGATAATCCCCCTGTTCTTTATTTTCACGTTCCTTGAATCGGGACATCAGTCCTGCCGAACGGCAACAGCAGCAGCGAACGACAAGGGCCATTGAAACAAAATTAATTTTTATCAGATGAATTATCACGAACTACTATTGCGGTAATAATTTTTGTACATTGAATAGATTGTATGCTTTGCTTAAATGAAACATACGGTAAATTTCGAAAACAAAAGGATGTTTTGATTGCATTATATGTCAATACTGGTATTAGAAGGATTATGCATATCGTTAGAACGAATAAAAATATTTTGAATTTATTGGCGTACCTATGATTACTTCGAATATAAGGATTGAGTTCTTTCAATGACACGGATTTGAAACAACTGTAAATATATTTAAACCGATGGAAAAACATCCAATTACTAACAATTAATTGGAAACGCAACAGTATCTTTTTCTGTGTAGATTCACACAATTCACAATAAAATTATCTATGTCAGAGGCGTCAAATGTACGTCAAAATTTAGTATACAATTTCACGATAAGAGAAAGATTAGGAAATAACCCATAATTAAGATGAGTTGTAGGAGCTTTATTTGAAGGCCACATGGAATTGGGAATGAAGCGGATACCACCATTGCTAGCAAGATATTTTAGACTGATCTCGGCAATATTAGGTTAGCCAAATTGTAGTGTATATTTCTATAGCCTATACCTCATACAAAGCCTAGCTTCCGAGATGGCTATATTTGTATTTCACTATTTATACATGAAATGCAAAAAAATATTTGCGAAACCTTCAACAGAACATTAAATAATAAAACAAAGAAAGATACCCAAATGAAACACAAGAAATGAAGTTTCTAGGACGAGTGAAAGGTTGAAATTGGACAGATTAAGAAACAGAGATGTACGAGCGGAATTAAACACCTTCGATATAAATGAAAAAAATAAAACTGAATGGAAAGACCACGTAGAACGAATGCATGGAAATAGTATTCCAGATTGAGCCAGATTTTATCAATGCTCTGGAACAAGAGATATCGGAAAGACAAGAAAAAGATGGGTATCGTAATAGCATCATCATAGTCACAATGTCTTAACAGACATGTTGTGAACTCGTAAAATGCATTTACACATTTTACGAGTTTCTCTTGGGATATCTTTTAGATCTTTAATGCAGTAGTTTCCCATTTGCTTTCTGCATCCTCATGCCGTTGACCAGATGGTATCTACTGGTTCATCCGCCTTTAGGGGCAATTTCTCATCACAAGGACAAGAAGGTGTCTTGACTCTTCTCAACTCGTCCACCCGAAGCTGTTGGTTGAGAAGAGGTTACTGTTTATACCGACAGTAGTTCGGTGTTCCTTTTAGTCACCTTTTACGACACGCAGGATATACGATGGCAGATATTCTAACCCGCCCCCACACGGGCCAATAGGCAAAGTGCCTAAGACCTGAAGTGAAGAAGTAATGCGATGTGATTAATAAAAAACTAATGGAATATCACTTCTACACAGTCTGATTCGCTGATTAAACTAGGCGAATCCTTTTTGATCCAGACAATCTGGTTAACAAATCATCCTTAACGATCTAACTAGATTTATACAGGCAACCGCATACAAATCCACATTATCTTTGATTTGTTGGGAATGGTAATGGGGTTATATATCTGAGAGTTACTGAAAAGGTCTGTAGGTGAGAATAGGTGATAGGACACTTTGTCATTTATCTTCGGTCATACTCCATACGGGACTCGGTACTATAAATTGATCTAACGATCGGTGGCGGCTCGTGAAGTTTGATCAAGAGCAGGCTATACAGGGTGTTTCCTCAGTTTCTTTGTAGGATATATAATAGTACTCGCCAAACGAATGATGTTCCTTAGTGACATATAACCGAAATGTTCAGGTATATCAAGAACGAAATCCTCATTTCTAATTCCGTCCCTGTGCAATTAGATTAAAACAGGAGCAAAAAACGAAAAAACCTTGTTTACTGCAGAGCCTAGATGTAGGTAGCAGCGCGAGTTTGACGTTTCTCGAGTTGTTGTCATGTTACATCGGGCTTTAAACGATAACGATTATTACCTATTGTTGGTTGCATTTGGTCGTTTTCTACCGTTTACAGTTGTTATCCTGTTTGCTTTCTGTTGTTTTTAGCTGTTTTCTGTTCTTTTCTGTTGTATTCGGCTGTGTTTAGTCATTTTCTATTGTTTCCCGCTGCTATCTGCTTGCTTTCTGTCGTTTTGAGCTAGTTTTGACTCTATTTGGTTGTATTTGGTCGCTTTCTACCGTTTACAGTTGCTTTCTGTCGTTTTAAGCTAGTTTTGACTCTATTTCGGTTGTATTTCGTCGTTTTCTACCGTTTACAGTTGTTATCTGCTTGTTTTGAGCTGTTTTCTGTTCTTTTATGTTGTATTCGGCTGTGTTTAGTCGTTTTCTATTATTTAGCGCTGTTATCTGCTTGCGTTCTGTCGTTTTAAGCTAGTTTTGACTCTATTCGGTTGTATTTCGTCGTTTTCTACCGTTTACAGTTGTTATCCGCTTGCTTTCCGTTGTTTTGAGCTGTTTTCTGTTCTTTTATGTTGTATTCGGCTGTGTTTAGTCGTTTTCTATTATTTAGCGCTGTTATCTGCTTGCTTTCTGTCGTTTTAAGCTAGTTTTGACTCTATTCGTTTGTATTTCGTCGTTTTCTACCGTTTACAGTTGTTATCTGCTTGCTTTCTGTTGTTTTGAGCCGTTTTCTGTTCTTTTCTGTTGTATTCGGTTGTGTTTAGTCGTTTTATATTGTTAAGCTCCGTTATCTGCCTGCTTTCTGTTGTTGTGGGCTGTTTTCTGTTCTATTCGGTTGTATTTGGTGGTTTTTTACCGTTTACAGTTGTTATCTGCTTGCTTTTTGTTGTTTTGAGCTGTTTTCTGTTCTTTTCTGTTGTATTCGGTTGTGTTTAGTCGTTTTATATTGTTAAGCTCCGTTATCTGCCTGCTTTCTGTTGTTGTGGGCTGTTTTCTGTTCTATTCGGTTGTATTTGGTCGTTTTCTATCGTTTACAGTTGTTATCTGCTTGCTTTCTGTTGTTTTGAGCTGTTTATGTTTTTTCTGTCGTATTCGGCTGTGTTTAGTCGTTTTCTGTTGTTTCTCGCTGTTATCTGCTTACTTTATGTCATTTTGAGCTAGTTTTGACTCTATTCGGTTGTATTTGGTCGTTTTCTACCGTTTACAGTTGTTATCTGCTTGCTTTCTGTTGTTTTCAGCTGTTTTCTGTATTCTATAAACATGGTGTTATCTAAGATAGGACTTCTTCAAACTAGACATTTAAGTGGGAGCAACTAGGACTAGCTAATTTTGAAATTTTACAAAAAATTAACAGGAGCAACTGCCAACTGGAAATTATTCTGTCAAACTAGACGTATAAATGGGACTTTTGTTTTCAGCCTCCTTTATACCCTACCTCGATTGTGTTAGTTTGGAGAAAATTACGTAGGTAAGCTATCCGAGTAGCCTAATGAACAAAAAACAGTAAATTATAGATCAAGTTTCAGAAGCCAGGTTAACGTGAGGTGAATATGCTGAGTTATCGAATGCAGATAACCTATTAGAATACGATCTACGTTATCGTCGTTTTTGTGCCTGGCGAAACGGCGTCGATTTAATTATAAATTACGTAGCAGGTACTTGCTAGAATGCGGATTTAGATAAAAACTGGCTCCGTTGGCGCTATGAGTACAGTTCGCGTGGGACGCTGGGCAAATCTTAAACCGGAACTTGGACAGGCGCGTATACAGGCTAGTTTAAAAGTTGGGACTTTCCTTTTACTTCCCACACCGATAGGTGAGGGGAGTATTGTGATCGCGAAAATTTTCGATTTCGAGATAATACGTTTTTTGGGCGTGTTATGATGTCTACATAACGAAAATCCACGTCACTCATTTCCGTCGGTCTGTCTGTCTGTTGGCGTTTTTCTAGCCTCCTAATCTCAGTAACCGCTGCATAGATTTTGATGAAATTTGGGCAGCGATATGATGTAGGATCGTAGTAGCTAATGCTGCTACAATTTTGAAAATCGATGCATGGGCGTCGAAGTAATCAAAAAACGAAAAATTTCAAATATGCCTCAAACTTCGTTTTTCGGCGTTTTAGGGGCTCCTGATCATTTTCTATTTTTTTTTGGGTGGGGGTGAAATTGGGGTAGTTGGAGGGTGAGGGGGTTGAAAAGCTGAAAAATTTGTTGTACTCATAATAGGATATCTACTGACCTGAGAGAAAAAGACCTAGCGATATAATACACTTTTTTAGGTCCATCCGAACATTGCCTTGTGTATTACAGGAACCAAGGGACTTAGAATTTTCTGATGTATGGATACGACTATTGCTTCTAATTGTTCTGTATTGTGTAACATAAAAACTGTTGAATTGATTTTAATTAAATTTTTACACAGTGTTACGCCCGCGGCGAGGATGGGAAACGTTTATGATTTTTAGAAATCGTGTCAGTAGCGGCGAAGCAATAATAAAAAATCTAAAAATATAAAAACTTTGTTTTTAGGCGCCTTAGGGCTTCCTGATTGTTTTTATTATTTTTTTGAGTGGAAGTGGAATTTGGGTGGGTGAGGGGTGTTGTTTCTCAGACTATAGCTTAATACTATGGAAAAATAATAAACAGGTATAACAGTAATGTGTGGGAAGTACTGAGTCAATCAACTTGACTCCATTTTTTAAGAAACAACTGCCTTAGGAGTGACAAAGCTAACGTATGATGAATCAGCAGCAGAAGAATAAAAAGAATGGTAAGAAAATACTTACTATTCGTTCGCTGCGAAGTTTTAAGTGCGATTCTGTAACATGAGTTTTATAGATGTAGTTCGCGCCGCGAGACTGAAAAGCCAAGCATTTCTTCTTCAATTGGGACCATTTGAGGTTATCTAGATCATCCGGGGTGTCTACTATGAGTGAATACGAATATCCTGTGCCAATAAGATGAACGAACCCTATACTTTTGAAAACAAGAGAATAACATATCTCTTTCCGTGATATAACAAACAAGGTGTCCGATTTAAAAAAAAAAGAGAACTTTATACGAAAAAACAGGGTTTTTTATTATTTTTTATTTTCATTCGTATCAAATTCTAAATGACATACAGGGTGAGTTTTTAGTACCGGCTCGGTCGATAACTCGACTACTGTAGAAGATAGGGAAAAAAGTTTCTATATAAAAGTTATAGCCACGGATATGCTCCTTGCTCAGAAAATATTTTGATTTATACAGGGTGATCCATAACTACTTGGTGATGCAAACATGCATTTTTTTAAATGAGACACCCTATATATTATCCCATTTTTAGATTCTACTAATAATTTTTCTTCTCACGATATAAGGTATTATAACATTATACAGGGTAATTCAAAAGTTATGACTATTTTTATATCCAAATCGCTGTCAAACGAACGTACTGTATATCAAAAAGCAATGAATAAAAAATTACTTTTTTTACGTGAAAACATTAAAAATATCCTCTAGTTTTAAAATCGGCTATAAAAAAAGCCCGCGACTTATACTCGTATACAGGGTGATGTAGAATGTAAAATCCAGATTTTCTATCTTTTTCTAAATGTAACCCCCCATATTTTACTATACCAAAGAAATTATAAGGTCATGATAATATTTGGTGAAGTCAAAACCCTGAATCATCGAGATCATAATGTCAAGTATGCTGAGGAAACAATTTCGTAGACGTGATGCATAATTATCAAGCAGATTTATCAGGTAGGCTTTGAAAAATTGACACTTTTTGTAACCTGCTCAATAATTCCGTACTGTGTGAAAAACGAGCTTTAAAAATTAATTTTTCCATTGAGGGTATTTAGGAGAATCTTTGAGAAATTGTCGACTTGGCTCTAGAATATATCAACCATGAACAGCAATATCCAAAGCGGACGCACTCTAAAACTAATGCGTCTGAAAGATTGAAGAACTGTTTTATTTGGACTGTGTCGTTTAATATTTCATAGCCTACCTGATAAATCTGCTTGATAATTATGCATGACGTCTATAAAATTGTTTCCTCAGCACACTTGACCTATAATATCTCGTTAATTCAGTGTTTTGACTTGATAAAGTACTATTGCGGCCTTATATTTTAGTTGTTTGTTAAGCAGAGATAAAATTTGATAGTATTTTTCCAAAATAAATAAATTTTAGTAAACAAGTATAAGGTATAATTAAAATTTGTAGAAAAATGGAAATATCTCAGAAACTAATGAATGAAGATGAAAGAGCATATTAAAAGCAATTCTTTGGTATAATAAAGTATTGGGGGTTACAAGAACGGAAATTGTTAGTAGAATTTGAATATGGAATAATATATAGGGTGTCTCATTTAAAAAAATGTATGTTCGCATCACCACGTAGTTATGGATCACCCTGTATAAATATAACTATTTTCTGAGCAAGGAGCAGATCCGTGGCTACAACTTTTATTTACAACTGTTTTCGTTATCTTCTATAGTAGTGGAGTTATCGACCGAGCCGATACTAAGAACTCACCCTGTATAAAACTTTCGTATAAACACTTTTTTCTATATCTTCAAATAGAAAAGATAGGAGAGGTGACCAAGCATGAATAAACACCCGGTACTAACCTATTTTTTATTTATCTGTTTTTTGTTTAATCTAAATGTCCTAGTGGTTCATTTCCACCTAATTTCCATTTGAAAAATGACACGTTTCCACGGTATACGGCCCAATTAGGAGATAGGATCGGAAAGTGTGATGCATGCTTCAAAAGTACAGCGCGGCGGAGCGACACCACACCACGTGTTTCCCCTTTGTTCCACGGTACACAAATTAAATGTTTAAACTAATTCAGCGCGGGTTTGACGTTTCTCGAGTTGTTGACATGTTACATCGGGATTTAAACGATACGATTACTACCTGCTGTTACAATTTCTATAAACATGGTGTTATCTAAGATATGACTTTTCTTCATACGGCATGTAGCACTTGCCAAAAAGAGTGATTTTTCTCAGTAACACATAAAGGAAATGTTTAGGGCGATCAAGATTTTGCCCGATAATGAAATCCTCATTTCTAATTCCGTCCCTGTGCAATTAGATCAAAACAGAAGTAAAAAACGAAAAAACCCGGTTTACTACGGAGCATAGTAGTAGCAGCGCGGGTTTGACGTTTCTCGAGTTGTTGACATGTTACATCGGGCTTTAAACGATACCGTAAACGCGGGCTACTTTGGCCCACTTTTCGGTAATTATTGTATGTACTTTTCTCTAGAAACTGTTGTTTTCACTGCCCAGAAGTTCTGGTAATCTTTTTAACAACTATAATATCTTACATTCTATATAGTAATCCTTTTTTTACTTACAAAACGTTTTTTGAATTAATATATTTTTTTAAATTTTGGGCCAATGTTATCCTGCGGTTAGGGTAACTTTGCCCAAGTCAATTTTTGGCGTTAAAAGCATGATACAAATGGTATGGACAAAGAAGGACTTGGATATTGACTAGAACAGGTTCTTCAACGAAGATTATATTATCAAATGTTATCAAGTTTCGTCATAATTATGAATGTTATCAGGTGAAACATCTTGACCACCTCTTTCAGACTTTTAATGTAGCCTGTGATGATTTGTTCATGAATCTGAGTACGATTTCTTTTGATGTTCAACGAAAACTTGACAGTCAGTTGAGGGTGTCTCTTTAGAAACGATTTGACCCAGTCACGTTCTGAAACATAGTTGGAAAAACACGCACAGTCTTCCATTGCCTAGTCAAATAAGATTTTATGATGAATCTTAAATCTAGTTCATCGAGAATGCTAGTTCTTCTTCTTGCGAAAAAAGTGTTGGATGGCCTGGTGAACTTAAAAACAAATTTTTCAATTTGTTTTTTATAAGGGTATCTTGAAATGATCAGCAGCCTGCCTTTGCGTCATATCACCAGGTCTGATTGCTTCTAGACAAGTTAGAAGTTGTTCGTTGCTATAGCCAGTGTATATTGAGCCCCCAGGAAATATTTTACAGCATCCTGAACAAGCTGATAACGAAAATACGCAATATAAATACGAAAATAAAATTTTATAGCAATTCATAACTTAATATTATGAGTTTTGGCCCAAAAAAAGGTTGGGCCAAAGTAGGACGTTTTTTATAGATTATCGGGTCTGATTTAAAAAAAACATGAAAATAAAAAAGCTTGTTGAGTTTAACAGTATTGCAACTACAGCACGGCTTAAAGAAAGGAAAAGTGTTTAATAGGGTGCACTTACCAGATTTGTTCAACGAGAAATACGTTTTTTGTAAATGGAAGTTTGGGGGGTAAAGATTGTTCGTGGTTTCACTAGTCAAACAATTATAGGTGCTGCTTTCTAGTGGACAGCAAAGGAACCACTGGACTTATCAGACAGCCTGTATAGTGCGGCTGCCTAGCGGAATGAGCCGGAAAAATTTTAAATACAGTCACAAATATGTTTATAGAGTACGATTTTGTTTTGTTTTCATTTGGGCCAAAGAAGGACGTTAGGGCCAAAGTAGCCCATGTTTAAGGTACGATTATTACCTGCTGTTACACAAAAACAGGGTTTTTTATTATTTTTTATTTTCGTTCGTATCAAATTCTAAATGACATATAAAACTTTCGTATAAACACTTTTTCTATCTCTTCAAGTAGAAAAGATAGGACAGGAGACCAAGCATGAATAAACACCCGGTACTAACCTATTTTTTATTTATCTTTTTTTTGTTTAATCTAAATGTCGTAGTAGTTCATTTCCACCTCATTTCCATTTGAAAAATGACACGTTTCCACGGTATATGTCCCAATTAGGAGATAGGATCGGAAAAATGCGGTGCATGCTTCAAAAGTATAGCGCGGCGGAGCGACACCACACCACGTGTTTCCCCTTTGTTCCACGGTACACAAATTAAATGTTTAAACTAATTCAGCGCGATTGTTTGGGCACACGACAGAGCTATTAGCATTAAATATTCATCGGCATTCCCCATATTTCACCTGTATCAAATCATAACTAACGACCGTTTCTGTCGGCCACTTACAGGAATTATTCCCGGTGCTTTTTATTTGATCGTTACCCGAACGATCATTTAATAAAATATCCGATTATTCTTTATGTACATAAATCATAAATAGACTGTTTGGAAAAAGACTGTCATATCTCAAAATGTTCACTTTTTGAGGTTTTCGGTTTAACCATCTTGAAATAATGCATATTTTCTTGTGTAAAAGTATCATAAACCTACCTCGTTTCTTTACCCATAGATGGCGCCATCATGTAAAAACGCAGAAAGGCACGCGTCGCAGAGTTAACATCTATACAGGGAGTGTAAACAACAAAATGCACAGGTCGCTGACCAGCCAACATGTAACGGAAATTTTGACAGCTTAAGGGCATTACCAGTGGCGTGCGACTTTATATTAAAATTGGGTGTTCATTAATAGATCAATTATTACTGTGATGTTACAAACTGATACCAATAAGTTGTATTCGAAGGAAAGCTACACAGATGCACATAACATACATTAGACAACCATTATTATTCCTCAAACTGGAGTGAAGTTACTTTTTTTCCCAGTTATCCCCATATATTACGCTACTGAAAACTAAACCAAAACCTATACTCGCCTATGATAAGAAGTGTTCACCGATTCGTCGCTATTACAGCAAACTATGCACCTTTTATGTTGTCTTATCATGCAGTTATAACAATATTGTTCATAAATAATTTAATTCACACCACAAATAGTCACAAAGTTAGTCAAATATACACTAAAACCACAAAAATCTCGACAAACGCAATAACCACAGCTACAATGACAGCCACATGACAGCTTAAGGGCACGCCGATTGTAGGTTGCTAGATTTATGACATATTAGAAGTTATTGCGACATTCCGCTATGAAATTTACCATTTTTAAGATTTCATTAAATCAATACATTTTATCTTCACGTAAATCAGTTACATTGCAAGTATATTGGAATGTACAGTTAAATACCCAATTAAATACTTTGTGTTCAAAATGCGGAAACTGCCAGATTTTGAAGAAACTGGAAGCGGACGAAGAAGAGTGGCAATAGCGCTATAGATGTTGGCTGGCCAATATTCAAATTAGGCTCCCTCTAGAGATATTAACTCTGTGGCACGCGTTCTTTGCGGAAAGAAATAAGCATGCCTTACGTGGCAGTTCTTTGGGGCAAAAGTGTCATATTCTGAAATAGTAGAGTTCAGCAGAATAATAAAGTACGATGAAATGTTACATCTCAAAAAAAATTATAAAAAATACAATTATTGAGTCATTCCGAAGACACGAAATACTCAAATTCTGGGCATTTAGAGACATTGTGGCACTATACTCATTAACTCATACTTAAACCTTTTACTAATTATACGAGGTTGCTCATATGCAGCAGCATATAGAACCCGCGCTCTTCTGGTTGGCCAAACGAACGCGCCGTGGCGTTCCGGCAAGAAAAGAAGCTGCTGTTTAGCAGCGATTTTTTTTGGTTTGCCTTCGGGTACCAGATGGCGTACCGGCAGATCTTTTCTGTCGGCTGCTCTTTTACTACTTGTTGATTCGAAAATAATTGCAGTGTCAGTTTCATAAAACTTTAACGCGCTCTCCTGAAAATATACAGTTTTTGAGATATAACAGTCTTTTTCCAAACAGACGAAATGTCGTTATAGAATGATTTTTATCCAGGAGCCGTCCGATCATGCTGTTCCCCTTCAATACTGAGGCCTTCATCATAGTCACAATGTCTTAACAGACATGTTGTGAACTCGTAAAATGCATTAAGTGGGAGTTAGAGTATTGCCGACACGAATATTATCAATAATTTTGAGAACTGTCGCTCGCCAACGTAGTGGCGCTCTTGATACTCATATCCAGCAACTGTTTGGTCGTATCCACTTAGCGTGTAGAGCAGCGTTGCCAAATCTAGGGTAATTTCCCTGTTTTACACACATAAAAAGAAATTCTCAAGTCAAGAATTGTGATATTCTTGTAAATAAATACTCACAACAAGAATATCGGTTCTCACTCTAAGAAAGAATATTTGATGAGAAAATTATAGAAAATTCGGCGATTCAGCGTCAAAAGTTTACCCATCGTACCTAATTTCATAATTTTGTTATGAATGGTTTCGAGAATATCGAGGGAAAACCGTTTTCAGGGTGCCCCATGCAAAGGAGCATAGCTCCCTTAGGAAGCATTTCCGGACCCATGTTCATATGACATTTTCTTTCTATTTTTCGGAGTACTATTCGTGGTTAAAGTTTGTTAACATACTTAATTAACACCCTGTATATATTTTTTTTGTTTTAATATCGTTTGGTAAAGTAGTAATTTTAACATTCCCGTGAATTTAAATTTAGGAAAAAAACTGCTAATCTAGGGAAATTTTAAAGAGCACTCAATGAATTTTTCTCAAAGTTTGTTGGCAACGCTGGCGTAGGGGAACGGCCAAGGCGCCGCCCACTCGGGGCATGACCCTGAACTACAAGTTTCTCCATATTATCGCTTCTGTGAACATGTCCGAAAGTGTAAACATTCTCGTCGACACAATGGAAGATAGTCTCTTTGGATTACCGAGCTCATCCAGTATGGAAACGTTAGTTCGATGGGCGGTATAAGGAACTCTCAGCATTCTCCTCCACGTCCACATTTCAAAAGCATCTATGCGAGCTCGATCTGCCTTTTTAACAGTCCAAGTTTCCGAGGCATACAAAAATATGGAGAACACAAGAGACTGAACCAGCGACATTTTGGTAGCTTTAGTGATGTTATAGTCACGCCATATTTTAGTGGGCTTTGTCATGGTCACCCGTACCTGTTGAATGCGCCGTCGAATCTCATTTTCACAGCTAGGCGAATTGTCGATCAAAGAACCGAAGTACACAAAACTTTGAACAACTTCACAACGGCCTACTGACTTTATTGGTTGATGAGTATCGTATAGGCAGAGCAATACTCCAGGCCAGGTCTGATCTGGGCTTTACATTGCGTGAGGAGGTTAGATGGTAAGAAGTACTTTTTCACCAGAATACTCAAGCCTTATCCTAGCAGCTGTTGCTTTTTTATAACTGAGCAGACCGCGCAGGCAGAGCCTAAATACCAGAGTACCGCGGCTGCTGTGAAAGGGTTATGTTAAGGGAAGTTTGTTAACGCGAGATTTGAATGGGCCAATACCCGCAGGCCCAATAAATACATCTTCTGGCAGTCCATTCCAAGCCTTGGATACCTTGGGAATAAATGTGCGGTTGTACCGCTCAGTTCTTGATGTATGAAGAACGACCGTCTTAGGATGAGATGCAGCCGTCGCACGGGTACATCTGATAGGAGCAGTGAGCGGCGGAACGATAGAGGATAGCTCAGAGGAGCAGATTCCGTTGGAATATCGGTAGAAGAGTGAGAGGTCACCAACAACACGCCGGTGAGAAAGTGACTGAAGGTGGCGCGTGAAGGCCGGATCGCCAATTAGTCGAATTGCCCTTCTCTGGACGGCATCATGTATAGACAGGGTGGTAGGGGCAGCAGCTCGCCAGACATGAGAGCAGTTACTCCAGGCCAGGTCTTATCTGGGCTTTATATAGCGTGAGGAGGTTACATGATGAGAAGTACTTTCTGGTTCTAAATAGCTTTTCACCAGCACCTGTTACAATTGAAGCGACGTGTTCGTGCCAGATCAGATTTTCTGTAACGCTTTCAAGTACTTCAAAGAAGCGAACGACCGCGTTGAAGGTCTGCACAAGCGTTATGAACTCGGTACAGCCGAAGTACCGAGCGGCAAAAATCCTAAACGCATTTTGAGAACTGCCCGACGCAATTTACGTTATTCGCGGAGACATAATCATATAGGCGCGTATAGATATGCAAAAGTGGAGGTTAGTTGGAACGTTCAGATAAACTGCCAACTTTATCCTATGCCGACTCGCAAAGGTAAAAGACCGCTCCATTGATAATAAATTTCGAGTAAATTGAACTGGTTACTTTTGCATCTTGCAGTGTAAAGACGGTTGCACGTACAGGGTACGCGAGGAAAGTACACATTTTTCATGTAATTTGAGGAGCAACTTTTCACACAAAATTGAATTTAGATCTGGAGATGGTTTGTTATGCTTTACAGTCCTAGGTAAATATAATGATTCAAAAAGCATGTAAAGTATAAGGCCACATCAAAAAGTATTTTGTTCACAGAGTCAGATCTAAACCCATCGTGTTACTTTGACGCTACAAAAAGGCACAAAAGGCGTAGGTGAAGGATATGCTTTGTATGACTGCCATGAGGAAGACCCGAACCAGGAACAAATTCAACTAGTTTATATCATTTTTCGTTCAATATTAGATTTATCACTACGTTTCTTCTAAAACATTAAAAATAAAAAAAATGTTCTTAATGGCCGGTTCATATTGATAAATACGTTACAAACCTTTACTGTACAATAAATAAATTGCAACAAACTGCACTAATTTTCGAATTTAATACATTGTAATGAAAGTGCATTAACTCCCAGAAATCTATAGATTTTTCCAGTCTTTCTAATAAATCTTAATTCAAATGAGATCATCTACAGCAATAGACAGATCTCTGTGGTCGAGCTGGAACGCAGAAGACTGGCAGTGGCAGCTTCACTTTCAAAGGATCTCGATACCATTACCGCTTGGGGGCTTAAGAATATGGTTAAATTTAATGCCTCCAAGACCCAGTATTGTACGCTATCAAACAAGAAATGCCCAAGCCAACACCAGGTTCTAACGAACAACCAGGCTCTGCCAAGGAGTCACTCATTCAAGCTGTTAGGAGTCAACATTACAGAAAATCTGATCTGGCACGAACACGTCGCGTCAGTTGCAACAGCTGCTGGTAAAAAGCTTGGGTACCTATTTAGAGCCAGAAAGTATTTCTCACCATGTAACCTCCTCACGCTATATAAAGCCCAGATAAGACCTTGCCTGGAGTATTGCTCTCATGTCTGGGGAGCTGCTGCCCCTACTACCCTGTCTATACTAGATGCCGTCCAGAGAAGGGCAATTCGATTAATTGGCGATCCGGCCTTAACGCGCCACCTTCAGTCACTTTCTCACCGGCGTGTTATTGGTGACCTCTCACTCTTCTACCGATATTCCAACGGAATCTGCTCCTCTGAGCTATCCTCTATCGTTCCGCCGCTCACTGCTCCTATCAGATGTACCCGTGCGACCGCTGCATCTCATCCTAAGACGGTCGTTCTTCATACATCAAGAAATGAGCGGTACAACCGCACATTTATTCCCAGGGTGTCCAAGGCTTGGAATGGACTGCCAGAAGTCCTGGCCTGCGGGTATTGGCCCATTCAAGTCTCGTGTTAACAAACTTCCCCTAACATAACCCTTTCACAGCAGCCGCGGTACTTTGGTATTTAGGCCCTGCCTGCGCGGTCTGCTCAGTTATAAAAAAAAATACTGCATGTGGATGTCAATCTCTATCCAAGAAACTCGCCACTCTGAAAATACATGACACGGATTAAATGAAAACAGTTTTTCGTTAATTCCCAAAAAAATGTGCTTTGTGGACAAAATTCAATTTGAAAAATTGCTCCTCATTTCTGAAAAAATGTCTTACCGGTTCAATGGAGAGCAATGTCAAAGTGAGTTCCACTGTGAGTCTATTCTGTCTTATGAATTTGTGGTTCTTGGGTTTTTAGGACGGCGTCGTTTAGCGTTAAGGCTTGACGTTTCGCCACCACGAGTGGATGGCATCTTCAGAAGCTATTTTACATCGGCGATTTCCAAAATACTGATTGCTGGTAGATCTGCACCTATATTTATACCTGAAAACGGTGACGTGGTCCAACCAGGTAGGCGTTAGCAGTCCCGCTCCCTTGCGATATGGCAGTGTCTTCCGGGTCTTTTGATGGGTACCCATATCCGGTTGACTTTCTGTATTCTATTGAAATTATCGTGGTGTTTTTGTATTTCGATGGCTTCTTTGTTCCGTCTGGCATGGCATGAAGACGTTGCGGCCAGAACCTGAATTTCTTCAAACTTGATCCTATGGCCTTTTTCCTTCATTGCATGTTCGGCTACCGCTGATTTGTCCGTATAACCCAGTCGGCAGCTCGCCTTATGTTCTGCAATCATTGTGTTTATCGATCGCTTCGTTATTCCTATGTATACACTCCCACATGTGCATGGTATGCGATAAACTCCCGGTGTTGTGAATGGGTCTTTTTTATCTTTTACCGTTCTCAAATACTCCTGCATCTTTCTTGTGGGCTTGTAAATGGTCTTGACGTTTTCCTTTCGTAACAGTTTTCCTATTCTGTCTGTTATTCCAGGCACATAGGGTATAAAAGGTTTTGCTATCGGTTCAGGTTGTTGTTTTGCGAACCAGGGGAACTCGACACCTAAAGAACCCTCTTAGGGCAAACGGTTATAGAGAAAAAGAAATAACAAGAACAATGAGAAGTAGGCCAAAACAACCTTACCAGGTTGAGGTCCCTACTCCCCGAACCAGTCCCCTCCAGCATTCCTTCTTTTGGAGAACTTGGACGCTGCGGAATGAGCTCTCGAGGCATTTGTTTCCCGACGGCTACAACCTACAGCGTTTCAAATCTAACGTGCACCGACATTTATCCTCCCGCAGCGTTTCTACAGCGCCATAGGCTCTCAGCCTTTGTGGAAGGCTGACCATGAAACAACACTCATTGAAATTCAATAGTACCTTGTCTTTGGATCGACTACAGGATAGTTCTTTTCCAGGAGCCGTCCGACCTTACTGTCCCCGTCAATACTGAAGCCTTAAGGCCTATTGTATGATCACTCCTCTCATTTACAGTATCCACTCCAGCAATCTAGATCCCTGCATAAGTTTATGCAGTTCTCCTACTGGTCCTTGGTTCTAGCTTGGTCTTCCCATAGAGCTGTTGTCTCTTGTGATCTAGCGCTTCGCACTCACAGAGCACATGTAGGGCTGACTCAGTCCCTCTACCACACAGTCTGCAGTTGAGGTCTCCATTGTAAAGTCCCATTTTATTTAGATATTCCTTCAGGCGACAATGTCCCGTGAGGAGATCCGTCGTTATCCGGAGCTGATTCCTACTCAAGGAGAGCAGTGTTTCAACTGTTTTCTAAAATGGAGCCTTTATGAATGTTTTTCCATGAACACATCCCGGCAACAAGTTCCACTGCTTGTGCTGATGTTTCACCTATTCTACGACCTGGTGTCTGATTGTGCTTTTAGGCACCCCCAGGGCGGGTTTTGCTCCAATGTATAGAGCAGCCGAGCCTTGTCTTGCTAGCTCGTCCGTCCTTTCATTGCCCCTTATGCCTGAGTGTCCTGGCACCCACTCCAAAATTATTTTGTTGTGTTCTGCCAGCCTTCCCAGTTCTTGTAGACATTGCCAGACTAGAGCAGACGTAACTTTGGGCCCTTCTACAGGATATAGTTAGTTTCCATTGGATATTTGAGGAATACTGAATGTAAAATTCCATTGAATCAAAGCGAGAGTAACCGATAAAACGGCATATTTTTCTGAGGGTGCGCAGAATCCTGAACTACTTTTTGAACAATAAATTGTGATTCGAGAAAAATGCTCTACCAAACTAATTGTTCTTTCACAATATTGTACAAGAGATTTTATGACCTAAAACAGCCTTTACTTTCACCACAAGCAATATCTCTCAATCCTGACGTGTTGATGACATGTGAAGGATGAATTGCGAACATTCTACTGCTAGCTAAGGACAGATGACCAGATATGCTTCCTACATACATCAATGATATGCTGTAAAACAATGATCTACCTTAAAGATGTAAACGAACCCAGCTCTTACTGTTAAGGTAATGTATACAAACCAATCTGACAGCGTATCTTGACTTGGAGATCAATGTACGCATCTTGGATGTGTACGCGACTCGTACGCAGCAAGAGAGGCTGAATTGCATCACCGTTACATCAAGATTCTGGCGAACCAGTTCCCTTATTGACTCCCCTTTAGCGGGACTCAGCCACCAGGCGTCCCATTTGATTACGCTGACCTCAAGCGACGCCTACTGAATGTATACGGGGGGCAGGCGAAACATAACACGAAGATGTATCAGAAAATAGCTAGTTTTACAGTGAGAACATTTGATAATTAGGCCCGGTTTCACCAAACCCATACTAATCCCGTATTACGTAATCTTGGATAAAATGAATCGAAGTATTTCATCCGCGATTAGATTAATTTCTGTTTCACCTGCGCAAATATATCTAGGATTAGCTAATCTCGGATATATTCAAACTAAGACGTGGCAACAGCGTAACGGGAGCATTTATAACCTCACAATTTTGAGAATTTGACATGAATTTGACATAATTCTGGGTGTGGTCATAGCGGATAGCGGTGTTCATTTTCAATTTTGTGTTTCCTCTGTTCTATTGAGATTTTGTTGAGGTTTTTTCGTGCCCACAGATACGTCAGCCACGTCACCTCTGCCCGGTCGACGATTTAAGTACTACTTCAACGGGACGTAGAAGGATGCATGGTGCGCCAGTACTGCACATCGCTGATGGCTGTGTCGGTCGGAATTTACCCACATTAATTTTATAGAAGCTTGTTGTAGTTCATCAAAGGACGAGCCATGACTCTTTAAGAAGTACCCCAGTACGACACTTGACACTATGGCTTCTGTAAAACTCATAGCTAAGGCCCGGTTTCACCAAACCCATACTAATCTCGTATTACGTAATCTTGGATAAAATTAATTGAAGTATTTCATCCGCGATTAGATTAATTTCTGTTCCACCTGCGCAAGTATATCTAGGATTAACTAATCTCGGATATATTCAAACTAAGACGTGGCAACAGCGTAACGAGAGCATTTATAACCTCACAATTTTGAGAATTTGCATTAGCAGCATAGGAGAAAAACACAATTTTTACGTAATACAAGTTGAAACAAAGGAATAATTAGCAAATGATTATCAGTAGGAGTATATGATTATTTTTATTCTATATAAAAACAAAAAAAACGCTACCGGAACCAGTCATTTTCTATTTATGCATCGTTAAAATTCGCCGTCCATGCTCGCGTACTAATCGGCTTATATGCGAGGTTCGGCAAAAGGTAAACATAGCCAGGGTGGCCTAGAGGTAGTGTATCGGTCGTCCATGCAAGAAGTTGCGAGTTCGAATCTGAGTAGATCCCTTCTTTTTCATTTAATTTTTTTTTTTAGATTTAGCTGATAGCTGATTGTTGATATGTAAAGGGATTTCTGGTGGGTTTCCCATAGAAATAACCTGACAACAAGATGTCTCATTTTTGATTGGTTCCAAACAAGTGGTTTGTTCGGGAAGATGGATAATAATTAATAAAAAATCATTTCAAATAAACATATATCTGCTAAAATTTGAAACACTGGCCTAAATAATCGCTTTGTAAAAAAAGAACAAAGAAAAATATAGTCCTATCCAGACGCGAACTCACAACCCTTTGCATGGGAGACCGACGTCTTACCACGACGCTAAACAACCGATACCAACTTTGTGTTGAACTTGGGTTATAAGCGAATTGGAACGCAAACGTGGAACACAAATTTTAATGAGGCATGAACAGGAAAATTACTGGTTCTGGAGCATTTTTTTTTGTTTTTAAATAAAAGATACCTAGCTATATGCTTCTTCTCATAATAATTTACCAATTATTTCTTTGTACACCCTTGAAGTTCGCAGACACGTCAGCCATGTCACCTCAACTGTCATCTGCATTCTAAATCTCCGATTAAACATTTTATTCGCCAAATATGGGAGATTAAATTTTATCTCGGATATACGTGCTTAATCCTGGATAAGAATGTGGTGAAACTCGTCTATAAAATTATCTAGGACTTAATCCTAGATAATGTTTTAATCCTGGATAAAATATTGTGGTGAAACCGGGCCTAAGAATGCCTTGAAACTACCTCTTCTTCACTTCTCCAAATTACAACATTTGTACACCCTTGAAGTTCGCAGACACGTCAGCCACGTCACCTCAACTGTCATCTGCATTCTAAATCTCCGATTAAACATTTCATTCTCCAAATACGGGAAATTAAATTTTATCTCGGATATACGTGCTTAATCCTGGATGAGAATGTGGTGAAAGTCGTCCATAAAATTATCTAGGATTTAATCCCAGATAATGTTTTAATGCTGGATAAAAGATTGTGGTGCAACCGGGCCTTAGAAAATAACATTATCGAAGAGTGAGGGACAGACAACATCAGGACAACAGAGGACATCTTAAGGCTTAAGCTTAACCTCAAACTATTCCCCAAGTTCATTTGCTGCCTCTTCCGTTCACCTTCGGACAACAACTGGACTGATCTCCTTGATTATCTGTCCGAAAAGATCTGCCTTGGGGGATTTGAACGTCCACAATGAAGCCTGGTTGGGCTCCAACAAAACTGACGTAGCGGGGCGGGCCGTCGAAGCATTCGCCATAAGTCAAGGACTGAAACAGCTAGTAAAAGAGCCCACTTTCTTTCCTCGTGTCTCCTCCCACTCCACTAGCCTGCTCTATCTCTTTCTGACGACTCATCCTGTCCATATAGTATCCTTTAGACAACTCTGATCATGGTTTAGTTGAAGTTACGTTCCCTTCTGCGACAGATGTGTCTTCGGAAATCCGCCCAAGCCGCAAAATCTGGCGCCATGGCCATGCTGACGGATGGTCTGGGGGATTTTTTCCAGATTTTCCTGGAGCGGCGTTTGCTTTGCAAAAGATGATGTATCAATTGTGCTCGGATATCACAGAGATTATTCATCCCGCATACAATCTCATCATACAAACTAGGTTCCAACGGCTGATTTGACATAGCTCGTCAGCAAAAAGTTCTGGCTCAGCAATCTTACTTACAGAACACCACCGTCGAAAACAGACAGGCTGATATTGAGTCCTGGAACAAATACAATGAAACCGTCCGGCATCCAAAAAGCCAACACGATGCCAAAATAAAAAAGAAGGTCATGTCACACCCCAATGGCAGCCGCTCCTTCTGGAGTCTGGTCAAACAAATAGAGGGTAACTTCTCGAGGAGCAGCTTCACTTTGATTACATGTGCGGATGGAACAGTCGCAACTGCTTCCAAGTACAAAGCCGAAGTATATTCCAAGATATTTGCAGGAAATTCCACTATAAATGTCCCATCCAGTGTCCTGGTACCATCTATATGGAGAGTACCCCAAGCCATGAGCGAAATAACGTTCAGAACAAAAATAGTTCGGAAGGTGCTGCAGTCACTTGACATTAATAAGGTGAATGGACCCGACATGATCCCTCGATTGTTGTGAAGAAGTGCGCACCGGAGCTCGCTTCCATATTTACCCGCCTCTTTCGGATGTCTCACGATTCCGGCATTTTCTCAAAAGACAGGAAAACAGCTTGTATCCAGCCGGTGCCAAAAAAGGGATCCAAAACTGATCCGACCAACTACAGACCTATAGCTCTGCTCTCTGTAATCTGTAAATTGAAATGCGTCAATGCTCATGAAATACCTAGAGCTCCATCACCTAATCAACGACAGACAGAGAATATGGATTCCGACATCAAACATTAACTGGACATCTCCTGGCTTACGTCACACATGTGTGGCTAAATTCCTTTGGCGAGGCTCACGTCATTGCTCTTGATATTTGAAAGGCATTCGATGAACTGTGACATGCAGCTTTCCTAAACAAGCTCCCGTCTTACGGGCTCCCTGTTAAACTTTGCGGTTGGCTCGCAGACTTCTTCTCAGGTCGAAAAATCTCTGTCGTGGTAGACGGCTTTTCCTCTTCTTCCCATAGCGTCAATGCTGAGGTTCCACAGGGATCGGTATTGGCCCCGACATTGTTTCTACTTAACATCAATGATCTACTCTCTAGCACTACAAACCCAATCCACAGTTTTGCGGATGACAGTACGCTGCATGCAGGCATCATGAGCAATAGTCGAGTCTCTGTGGTCAAGCTGGAACGCTTCGCTTTCAAAGGATCTGGTGACCATTCCTGCTTGCGGGCTTAAGAATATAAAATTTAATACTTCCAAGATCTAGTACTGTACGCTACCAAATAAGAAGTGTCCATGCCAGGACCCGGTTCTAATGAACAATCAAGCTCTGAAAAACAGTCACTCATTCAAGTTCTTAGAAGTCAATATAACAGAAAAGTTGATCTGGATCTTGCATCAATTGCAACAGCTGCTAGGAGAAAGTTAAAGAACCAGAAAGTACTTCTCACCATCTGACCTCCTCACGCTATATAAAGCCCAGATGAGGCCTAGCCTGTAGCATTGCTCTCATGTCTGGGGAGCTGCTGCTCCTACTACCCTGTCTATACTTGATGCCGTCCAGAGAAGGGCAATTCGACTAATTGCTGACACGGCCTTAACGCGCCACCTCCAGACACTTTCTCACCGGTGTGCGGTTGGTGACTTGACGCTATTTGTGGCTGGGCCTTTCTTTCACATCATTTAGTGATTCTGTTGTACATTTTCAATACGTTGCGGTTAAATATCCGTAACATCAACTTTAATATTTGGAAGGCACATAATGCGCACATTATTTCAGGATTTTCAGTTTTCAGTGCAGGAGAACTGTAAACTAACTACACGTGACCTACCTAAAATAAAAGCCTATTGTTAAACAGTTACGTTTTAATTCGTTCTATTAAAATGTGGACACACATAATTGTATTTGTTATTTCATATTGCGCGTCGCAGATTCGTATGCATATTGGTTTTTCCTGTTCCAGAATATTTTATGTTATTTATAATAATTATTCGGATTTCGACGAATTTGGTAGTTTGGACTCGTCTGTATAATACTTGGGCCATAATTATTAAATTATCAGAGACAGTTGCTGCCTGTTGAGACATGTTTATACGTGCACTTATACATTCAGCCTCACGCAAAGGCTGAAAGCCTATGGCGCTGTAGAAGCACTCCGAGAATATAAGTATCGGCGCACGTTAGATTTGAAACGCTGCAGGTTATAGCTGTCGGGAAACAAACTCCCCGGCAGCTCGTCACACAGCGTCGAAGTTCTCCAAAAGAAGGAATGCTGGAGAAGACTGGTTCGGGGAGTAGGGACTTCGACCTGGTAAGGATGAGCTCGCAGAGCCTCTCTAGTGTTCCTCTTTCGGATGGCCTCATGGAGCTCAGTAGATTATCTTTCGCGATAGAATTTGTAAAACAAGAGCAGGTCAGCTACCCTTCTTCGATGTTCCAAGCTGTAGACGTAGTAGTAGTAGTAGTAGTTTATTGTGATAAAAAGTAAACGTTATACACAGATTTACATTAAATGGAATATCTGCACAACAAACTTGGAGAAGCCCAAAAAGTAAAAACTTGTGCTGGGCATAAGCCAATGATTGAATAGCATAATAGTTGTAAAAAGAGTGTTAAACTTACAATAGGTACAGATTAAAACAAAGTAAATAAAAAAAACAAATTACAGATGAGTAAAAAAAATCTTAATTGATAATTTGATATGATGCGCTACATAAAACTGAAACAAAAACTGCAAGATATCAGGGGACAATAGAATAAACATGGTGTCCGACTATTACAACTTCAATAAAAAACTCTGTATGGATGAGTATTGGAAAAAAAGAATCAGAGACAGTAATTTCTAAACATACACATAATAATATTGAATACAGACCTCTGTCCGTGATAATGACCTCCATCTATATTGTTATTTTAATTTTGTTATTATAATAAGTACATTAGTAGTAGAAAAAAATTATGAAAAGAACACCAACTTAAATGTTTTTTGTTCTATACTTCATGATATTAGGCATATCGATTAGTCTAGTTGCTCTTAGGGTGCAGAAGCTTTAGGGAGTGCTTCGGAGCGCATCCCCACACATGGGAACAATACTCCAACGATGGCCGGATCTGTGCCTTGTAGAGCAGCAGTAGTTGCTCTTATGTATACAGATTCCTACAGCGGAACAAAACCCCAATCTGAGATGCCGTTTTAGCAAGACTGACGTCGTGGTCGTGCCAGGATATGTTATTGTTGATGTTGGTCCCCAAAAGCTTGACGGAAGGTGACTCGACCAAAGGGTGACCCTCCATTTCCACAGTTGCAGAATTTTTCTGTATGTTAAACTGTACTTTATTTACTGAAATGGTAGTGGCTTGCCTGGCCCCATCCACGATATTAATGTACTGTCGTCTGCGAAGTTGTAAATTGGATTGGATGCTATTTCCAGCAGAAAAAGGGTAGGGGATAGGTCAGATCCCTGAGGAACACCGGCTTTTATTGAAAATACGTCTGATGAAGAGGTGCAAAACTTCTAATGTCTTTGAGCTTATAAATGCGACAAAGTCCACTTTATTCAACAATTTTAAATTAACAAAAATAGAACATTTATTAGGAGTCAAAATGCGCAAGAAAGAACTATTATGGATGTATGTCTATTCATGGCATGAGACTATTACTCATATCCATTGACGTATCTAGAATCAAAACGCGCTAATTATGTAAAATGCAAATCTCCCATTATACATTCAATTTTTTCAACCACTGTCATTGTTAATTAATTTAATTATAGCTTTTAACTCTGCACCGTGTAATTACTGGATGAAAGTAGTGTGTTAAAAGCATTATTAAAGGTAATGGATCTTTTTGTGTGATCGAAAAAACTCGTGTTCACCTGGTTTTGCTATTGTTTTTATTCGGATGCGTCCATTGAGTGCTGATTTTCTACTTTGCGTGACCAGCGTATACTGACAGTTTCAGATAGGATGAATAGGGTACTTGCAGAGGTCGTGAAATCGCCTCGGGAGTATACATAGCGTAAAGAAAACCATATCAAGAAGCAGTAGGAAACAAAAAACATGATTTTACTGACGGCCAAAAAAAGATATTTGCAGAATAAAATAAGGATATATTCAAATTTTTCCACGTGACTTAAAACAAGGGCTGAAGTCGCAAATATCTTATCGATATCGACAATCGATACTGCTACAGCCAAGGTCAGTGAGATTCAACTGCGCATTCGACTAGAGATGATCTGAATTCTTTAACAATGCGACTCAATTTATTGATACTTAAACATATTTGAAACAGGCAATTAACCCACTAGCATTTTCGTTGCAATACATTTTTATATCTGATAGGTATCACAGTTCATCCTGTTTGTGACCGAGATTCGCAACTAATCGAAGCCATCAGTTTATTTTGCCATTATGAATGAATCCAAAGATTGAATCTAATTCAAGCCCATCCTTACAAAGTGAATTAGTAATATAGCCTAACTTTTATTCTTTTGACTTTTGTACTTTTGTGTGTGACTGTGTTTTGTGGTTACAATGATCAATGTCAAAATGTTCGGTTAGAACTGGCTATCGATATCGAATATCAATCCCATCACTATACGATATTACTGACGTCAGAGGTTGTTTGCGCGGGATTTTCCGGCATTTGAAATAATTTTTGGAATATCTCTCACAGCCGATTCCAAAAAACCAAACAAGTGATTTTGTCATGTTTACTAGGCTCTAAGGAACGCGTAAATGACATAATATTTTTTTCTGCAAGTACCCTATTGTTACTTGTAGGGGTGATGATAAGTAAAACATCATCTTACATGAAATCTCAATTGGATTTGTCGCTCAGAGAAAAAAGTTAGAAAAAGGTAGCAAAGATATCCTATGTTGTATGTTTGAATCAAATAGAATTAGATAGATACATATTACCAATATATTAGAAGATTCTTAACTTCAGACATTCTTATGATGTCTATCCAGAAGATAGCAATTAGACTAATTGATACGCCTAACCTCACAAAGGACCTTCACAAGAACATCTGTTTTTACAGATTCTATCACGGAAAATTTTCGAATGAGCTCTTCCAGATAATAACACCAAAGGCCGTTCTAACGAGGAACACTAGAGAAGCTCTGCCAGCTCATCTTTATCAGGTCGAGGTCCCTACCCCTCGAACCAGTTTCCACCAGCATTCCTTCTTTTGGAGAACTTCAACGATGTGGAATGGGCTGCCGGGGAATTTTTTCCTGTCAGCTACAACTTGCAGCGGTTCAAATCTATTGACTGTAGTGCTTCCTTTGGGTAAATATAAAGAAAATTATTTCAGCCCTACCCAAGGTGAGTTCAGAATCCTTGTCTATTTTCTTCAGAGCTTCCGTATCACCTTCCGTATACAGGGTGGTCCAATAAGCTCGCGGTGCTCTCTAGCGGCCTTGCCGTTCAAATTAGAAGAAAATGGCTTGAATAAAAAACGTTTCTTTTCAAATAGTTTACTTCTAGAAAGAAGAATTTCAAAGATGGCGAACATTCGGATATATCGCAAGTAGGTATCATCTTCCTTATTTTGAATAGAACACCCTATATATTATTACGTTTTTGAATTCAGTATCGATTTTTAGGTCCAGTTTGTTAACCACAGTTTATGTCTAAGAAGCCTATTTTTGAAGTTATTTAGCAATCTTTAGAAAATTTCACGTCTGTAGTACTCTACAGAAATGTTAATATCTCGGAAACTAAGGGCCGATTTTATCAACATGCATATTTAACAAAGAATTTAACAAAGCTTTTCTATTGGATGTTATTTAGCAAAAGCTTTCTATTGGGTATTGCGGGCTAGGTTAATAAATATCGTCCAATAGTATCTTATCAATATTGAAAACAAAACGTCAAAGCTGGATGACACTTTTCATCATATCGTATATAAGGTTTATAACAAAACTATTGTTGTAACAAGTGTATATTTGTTGCAACATAGGCTATGAATGAAGTTTGCAGCTCGAGACGAAGTCAACCATCGAAATAAATATCTTTTTGAATGTTTGAAATTAGATCACAGATCCCAGTAATAAAGTACCTAAACAAATATCTTCTGAGACGATTTTACTGTAGGATGCTGGGTGGCCGAGTGGCAGAGTAGCCGACATCGTTTGACTTGGTATCGCTGGTGGTGTTGGTTCGAGACCCAGCCCGTGCAAATGGGATGGTATTATAAGTTTCACATCAGTGCATGCGCAATTAAATTCTCTTTCACTTTTGTTGTGGCATATAATAATATGTGGTTCTATCTTGGATCGTTTTCAAAATATTTATGATTTTGTAATCATTCCGTGATGGCGTGTAGTAACTGGGAAAATCGTGGGTGGCATGACTCGCAGATGAAACAATTGGCAGGAAACCTTTCATTCAAAGTGTTTCGGCCTCTAATACCAAAATGTTCATTCCCTCCATCTAACTGTAATTATTATTGGACCACCCTGTATAGAAGTGAAAGGAGATTGAATTGAAAAGTAAATATATTTAGAAAAAAATGCTTTCTTTGTTGGGTTGGAACCATCCTCAGAGTAACAACTGGACATAAAGGTAGTAAACAGCTAAATCTAATAGGCCGACATCTTTTCTTACGTTGTCATATTGGCCACCAGATACGGCAATCATAATTGTTTACTATCGTATTAATTATACAGCATTCAGAAATATTTCATTCTACGTTAAAAAAGACAGTATTTTGATGGTTCAGGAATGATTACAGCAAAATCAATAGATATGTTGACCTCTACTGCGCTACTGCATATTTTTTCATCATACCTAAATGCAAATTCTACCTTCTTACATAAATTTTGAAGAGCTGGCAACGCTGACATAATTTTCATGCGACTTATTTACGGTAGAAGCTCGACTGTCAAACGTTTGTTTTGTTTGTGCCTCTTTTATGCTTGGTCAGTAAGACCGGGTCGCAGTTGTTGTGACCAAGTACTGTCCCTCACAACGCATATAGAGGCAGGCTACCAGCAAAACATGAAGACGGGAGTGGCGTTTGTTGACCTCACTGCCGCATACGATACGGTCTGGAGGGAGGGTCTCCTATATAAGTTGCTGCAGGTGATTCCCTGTCAGACCACTACAAGGCTCATAAACAACATGTTATGCGACAGAAAGTTCCAAGTAATCCTAAACGAGAAAGCAAGCAGGCAGCGCAAATTGAACAACGGACTTCCACAAGGCTCAGTACTGGCCCCTTTACTTTTCAATCTATATATATCTGACATGCCAGAAACAGTCAGTTACAAGTTTTGCTATGCGGACGACATAGCCATAGCTTTTTCCGATAAGAGCTTCAAGAACGTTGAGCATACTCTTTCTAACGACTTGTTAGCTCTAAACAACTACTTCAAGAAATGGAGACTAGTACCGAGCCCCAACAAAACCGAAGTTTCCTGCTTCCACCTGAATAACAAACTAGCTAAATATGAACTGCAGGTACTTTTTGCAGGCGAACCCCTGAAGCATAACCATTTCCCAAAATATCTTGGAGTAACGTTAGATCGCACCCTCTGCTATAAGAAACATCTCGCAAACACTGCAGGAAAACTCAGAACACGCAACAACATTATCCAAAAGCTGTGTGGAACGACGTGGGGTGCCACTGCTCCAACTCTACGAACCAGTGCACTAGCTCTTGTCTATTCGTGCGCTGAGTACTGTGCGCCTGTCTGGATTAACAGCCACCATACCAGACTAATTGACGTCCAACTAAATCACACTATGAGACTTATTACAGGCGCAGTTAAGACAACCCCAACTCAATGGCTGCCTGTACTCTCTGGAATAGCCCCACCGCAGCTTCGAAGGACTGACGCCCTTCTAAGGGAGTATAACAAGATTACGGCCAACAACAAACTGCCCATCCACCGAGCAATACCCCCGTTGCCGATAAATAGACTTAAATCCCGACAACCACCAATAAGGGATGCAGAAGGGCTTAAAACCAATAACTTCGACTCCTTAAACCAATGGCGCTCCCAGTGGGAAGGTTTTGCGGAACACCACTCGCGATGCGCATTTATGGGGGCAGCCTTACTTCCAGGATCAGATCTACCCCGGAAAGAGTGGGTAAAACTTAATAGAGTCCGAACAGGCCACGGCAGATGTGCCGACTCCCTTTACAAGTGGGGCTATGTGCAATCTCCCTTTTGTGACTGTGGCGCGCCCCGCCAAACTATAAACCATATTACGAGCGAATGTGAACTGCGTGCGTTTCAGGGATCGCGAGAAGAGTTCTTCACAGCCACACCGTTGGCGCTGAAGTGGTTGAAAGAACTTGACATCAACCTGTAAATACCAAAGACTATGTATCTTAGTTTGTAGCTGTATATATTTTATTTTAGTATAGGTTATAATAGTTTTTCTTTTAATCTATATTTACTGTTGTCATGTTTTTGAGCCATACGATAAATAAATAAATAAAGTAAAATCGAATTCGCTATTTCTTGGTAACTGTAGTGAAGCTTCACGGACTTGCTGTGCTATATTCGAGTGTAGTTTAACAGTTTTTCGAGATGGAACTCGAAAAGTGCAGTGTTTGTAACATGGGTTGCATTGGAAGAATTTTCAGGTTAGTTGGCGTTACACAGCATTGTTTTCAATTTGAACTGTCACTGCGAGGTCGCAACTGATCAACGTTTGAAGGCTGAAGTGTCAAAGATGATGACTTTGAGCATGCCATGCTGAAGTGGTTTGTTTACTATCTCTATGTTCAGTTGTTACTCTGAGGAACCACCTAACAAACCTCGTATTTTGGCTGATTTGTTATTTATTATTCCGTAACCGTTCCAAACAATATCAAACATCGTCATCAGATACACGAATGGACACCATGTCTCTTTGATGTGTAAACGACACCCAACGATAAATCAACCCGAAATGTTGATACGTTTATGGGGATTTTTCTCATCGACATCCATTACGGGGGACAATCGGTGCGATTCATGGAAATATCAAAATATAAATATGGTAATTATGACAGGCCGAAATGGCGGACCGTTCAGGCTGCTGCTTATCACGAATTCCGCTAATTGTCAATCGTGACCGTGTCCGGCCGTAATTATTATAATTTTCAATATTTATTGGAGATATGTGAATTATGCGTTCCACCCGAATGCGTGACTGATACACATCACATCGCATAGTGGGCTCGGGTAAAAATGTCAGTCTCTTTGGTTACGTAACGATTTTTCAAGTTCAACACCCCTCCTCCTCTATCTTCGATCCCTCTCATTTTGAGGTTATGTTGCAATGACCAAAAAGTTTCTAAAAGTGCCTCTAAAACTCAAATACCAAGCGTTATCCGGTTTCTTTCTGGACACTTAAACTACGAGACATTGCTCTGAGTCTACTGTCTGGGAGGAGAGGGGCATGTGCTGGGGGGGGGGGGGGACCTTATCATCTGGCGGCAAGATGTGTTTTGTTATTACTTAGGGTCTCAGGTATAAGAATGCGGTCATAGTTTCGGTACTCGGATTTTGCATACTCAACTACCTCTAGCGCCCGCACTAATATGTCAATAAGCTGTTTAGTGGGGAGTTAACCCGTGTGGGGGCGGGTTAGAATATCTCCCATTGAATATCCTGCGTGTCGTAAAAGGCGACTAAAAGGAACCGAACTACTGTCGATATAAGCAGTAACCTCTTCTCAACCAACAGCTTTGGGTGGACGAGTTGACAAGAGTCAGGACACCTTCTTGTCCTTGGGGTGAGAAATTGTCCCTAAAGGCGGATGAACCGGTAGATACATCTGG
Organism: Callosobruchus maculatus; assembly: GCA_951848785.1. Classification (NCBI taxonomy): domain Eukaryota; kingdom Metazoa; phylum Arthropoda; class Insecta; order Coleoptera; family Chrysomelidae; genus Callosobruchus; species Callosobruchus maculatus. The sequence goes on from CATOUR010000160.1 coordinate 2,033,317, forward strand.
TCAACGGCATGAGGATGCAGAAAGCAAATGGGAAACTACTTCATTAAAGATTTTTAAGATATCCCAAGAGAAACTGGCTGGCATATCGATAGCTGCTAACTAACTAACCAGGAGAGATGTATCTGGTAAGACTGTAATAATCTGCACCGTTAGCAGACAAGCACTTGTAACCCTGAAATCTAGTCCGTAATTTTGTGCAGACAGTTCTTGCAGCTGAAAAATCCCTCCCTGATTACAAACTTCCAAAGTGGAATAGTTCGCAAAAAGTCATAGTACGCTAACGAAGGTAGTAATTAAATCAGATGTCAGTGAAACAGCAGAGGTGTGTCTTGCTGCTGTGCAAGTAATAATTGGCATTACCCCTCTAGATATTTTTGTCAAAGAGGTTGCATTACTGTCAATGCTGCGACTTCGCACCGTTGGTATTAATCCAGATGTAGGTATGGGACGACTCAGGCAGCTGGTATGGCGGAAAGCGCTAAACGCACTACCCATGTTACAAGCAGCCAGCGACTAAATTAAACCAACATTCGTTTTTAAGAGACCCTACAAAATAGAAAAAACAAAATGCTGAACCAAATGTGACAAATGCAATTTGCATATACACAGATCGCTCCAAAACACGGAAGGCACAGGATGTGGTGTGTACTGTACTCAATGTCTCTAAACCTAAAAGCAAAGTGAGCTATGGGTGAAAGTGTCAGTGTCGTTCAAACGGAGCTGGCTGGCATATGGATAGCTGCTAATGAACTAACCAGGAGAGATGCATGTGGCAAGACTGTAGCAATCTGCACTGACAGCAAACAAGCACTTCTAACCCTGAAAAGACCTCGCATCACGTCAAGGCTAGCAATGGAATGTCACCAATCTTTAGCCCAAGCTTCAAATAAAAACAATATTGTCCCGGCGAGGTCGGTTAAAGGGCACAACATCAACAAAATAACTGTATAGCGGACGGTCTAGCCTGGGAGGCTGCTGACCAAAGAAATTTAGGGCTATGTGACATTTTAGGAATGTCGACAACCATAATTGCAGAAATGCCTCAAAACACTCCCATGCTCAAATGGTAAAACGATGGAAACAACTACAAGGTTGCCGATTTTCCAAGGAAACCCTTGCAGGTTTTAGAATGGCAATATCCAAGAAGCGCTTGACGATAACCAAGTGAAACCTACGTTCCATAGTAGGATTCCTAACTGGTCATTGTCAACTCAGAAAACACCTCGACAATATGGGGTTAAGTGACACACCGATATATATATACTCTGTTACCTGATACTTTAAACTGGCTTGACGTCTATTTGATAGGTATCAGCTGACGAAGAAGTGTATCTCAAATTTAATTTTTTACTAGTGGTGTTGATTGGCAATCCTGCGATCAGGACCGTATTAGTAATATTCTTATTGAATATCTGCCAAAAAGTAATGAGTATTGTTGCAAACAAGAAATTGCTTCAATATCCAGAAATTCGCAGCAAAAATGGTTAGTTAAAAAAAATAGATTATTTTATTGATTTGTATACTGTTAGAGACTATCACAATACCCCTATATTTAGCAATAAGGACGATTCAATGGATAGCTTGCATCACTAGTGGGATATATATATTGGTTGAAACGTACAAGGTACAATTGGAGAAAAGTATAAAGCAAGTACATGGAGTAAGATTAATATAATAAGGTAGTTTAACTGAAGCTTAAGCCTCAGAGCATAGATGAAAACGTCACCAAGTGTCAATTACTTGTTATTAGTAATGCTTCCACTCAATACAGCCCTGCATTCCTTCAAAGCTTAAGATTGATACGTCATGACTCAATCTGGGGTATTTTTAGTTATCACTAGCCGAACAGCTGTTCGTTGTTGACACGGCTGACAGTTTAAAGTATCGGGTAACAGGGTATAGAATGTATGAAAGCAAAGACGGAACTGTGAAAAACGTCATAAAGTGACTGCCCAGAGTTATTCTTTTATGCAATGATAAATAGCTATCTTATCTGGACCACTGGACAAACCGTCGAATTTCTATTCTTAACTTGTGCCAATATTCTGTATATTAGAAGACTGACAGATCAAAAGTATACCAGATGCATTTCAGACATTATATAACAATCTGTGTTCAGCTACCTTGCTAGCAATTCCGGTAAATGAATGTGATTCAGTAAAACAAATCAAGTCTGCAGACAAACCAGTGTCGTTCATTGAGGGATTCTGATTGCAGTATATGTTTGATGATAATTATTTTCAATTGAAATAGATTTAGGAAGTGAATTTTGCAATTAATACAGCAATATGCAGACACATAAAAAATCTGTCACCAGTGAAATTAGGTTAGCAAAATTTTAGTGTATATGTCACTGCCAATACCTCAACAAGGCGTAGCCTTAGAGGTGGCACTATTTGTATTGTAGAGTACAAATAAATAAATAAACCAGTTGGGTGTCAAATGTGCTCCAAAAGCGCTGGGACAGAGTGGTGCAAAATGTTCAGTCTAGTAATCTAAAAGGATGCTAAGAGAATCATAGGAGTTCTTGCTTTCACTCAAGCCAGGACCGTTGAAGATAACATTCTTAGTTGTTTCCTCTGCCTCGCCGCACTTCCTGCATAGTGGGCCCATCCCCAGCTTTTGCAGATGTGTACTGAACGTGGGAAATCCTTATCTCCATGGGAGGCCCTTACCACTTAGTATTTCTCATACAGCAACTCTATGAGTCTAGCTCAGCTCGTGTAAGAATTGATGGTAACGTGTCTGGTCAAACAGCAACCAGAAAAGGAGTTCGTCAGGGATGCGATGTTGTTTAACATTTACTCTGAATTTGTGATGAGACAGGTATTGGATAACTGGAATTGCGGTATAACTATTGGCGGAAGCAAAATATCTAACTTAAGATTTGCTGACGATACAACCGGAACCAACCCTTATTGCTGCTTCTCAGGAAGAACTAGTAGCTCTATTGAATATTTTAGAACAACACAGTGCAGCATATGGTCTTGGTAATAACCACAACAAGACCAAGGTTATTATCGTAGATAGAGAGGATGACAATCATCGAGAAATAAAGTCAATAGGCCGTTGTGAGGTAGTTCAAAGTTTTGTGTACCTCGGTTCTTTGATCGATAATTCGGGTAGCTGTGAGAATTACTAAAATATGGCGTGACCAAAACATCACTAAAGCTATGAAAATGTCGCTATGTCGCTGGTTCAGTTTCTTGTGTTCTCCATATTTTTATATGCCTCGGAAACTTGGACTGTTAAAAAGGCAGATCGAGCTCGCATAGATGCTTTTGAAATGTGGACGTGGAGGAGAATGCTGACAATTCCTTATACCGCCCATCGAACTAATGTTTCCATACTGGATGAGCTCGGTAATCCAAAGAGACTATCCTCCATTGTGTCGATGAGAATGCTTACATTCTTCGGACATATTCACAGAAGCGATAATATGGAGAAACCTGTAGTTCAGGGTCACGCCCCGAGTGGGCGGCGCCGTGGCCGTTCTCCTACACGCTGGGTGGATACGACGAAACAGTTGCTAGATATGACTATCAAAAGCGCCACTGAACTGACAGTAAATCGCGAACGATGGCGAGCTACAGTGTTCAAAACTATTGATAATATTCGTGTCGGCAATACTCTAGCTCCGACTTAATGCATTTTACGAGTTCACAACATGTCTGTTAAGACATTGTGACTATGATGATGACTGAACGTCCAATGGCCAGTTATAAATCCAACCACCTTACGTAGTTCCTTTCTTCTCAATCTGAGATTGTCTGCCGTACTAGAACACAAGGGTTCCATCAGCACCTCTTAGACTGAACACTCCCCACCACTTCTAGTGCTCATTTGACACCCAACTGGTGACAGGTGTCCGATGATAGGGAGTTCTGTACCTTCCTTGGCACACCTGTCGGCCCTCTCATTTTCGCCTATGTGACTAGGCATCCAAGATAATGTTACCTTGTGGGTCTTCGCAGGTGTCTTTAGGATATTATGGCAATCCCACACTATTTTCAGTATAGTGGTTACTTGCCAAGGCAATCAGAGCCGTCTGGCTGTCTGTGTATGCATAGATAGTCTTTTTACTGTATCCTTTACCTATGCGTTCGACATACAGGATGTTAATTAAGTATGTTAACACACTTTAACCACGAATAGTATTCCGAAAAATAGAAAGAAAATGTCATATGAACATGGGTCCGGAAATGCTTCCTATAAGGGAGCTACGCTCCTTTGCATGGGGCACCCTGAAGACGGTTTTCCCTCGATATTCGCGAAACCATTCATAACAAAATTACGAAATTAGGTACGATGGGTAAACTTTTGACGCTGAATCTGATTCTGAATTCAGAATTTCATAATTCTAATCAGAGGCGTATCATACGGGAGGAGTTAAGGGTAAAAATAACCCCATTTTCTAAATGGTAATTCTTTTGACACTTTGATTTTATAATATGGTATTTCAGAGATTTCTGCGTAAAAATGGTCTCTCGGTACATCTCGATAGGGCTAACCGTTTTCGAGAAAAATGCAAATTATTGAATACAATAGCCTGCATGATTCAATAATTTGCGGTTTTCTCGAAAACTGTCAGCCCTATCGAGATGTACCAAGAGACCATTTTTACGTAGAAATCTTTGAAATACCATATTCTAAAATCAAAGTGTCAAAAGAATTACCATTTAGAAAATGGGGTTATTTTTACCCTTAACTCCTCCCGTATGATACGCCTCTGATTAGAATTATGAAATTCTGAATCCAAAATCAGATTCAGCGTCAAAAGTTTACCCATCGTACCTAATTTCGTAATTTTGTTATGAATGGTTTCGAGAATATCGAGGGAAAACCGTCTTCAGGGTGCCCCATGCAAAGGGGCGTAGGTCCCTTATAGGAAGCATTTCCGGACCCATGCTCATATGACATTTTCTTTCTATTTTTCGGAGTACTATTTGTGGTTAAAGTTTGTTAATATACTTAATTGACACTCTGTATATTGAGATTCTCCTAGATCCCATTCCGATCTGTCACTTAGGTTGATCTTGTATGGGATCTCGGTCTCCACGACTCTTGGCATTCTGCGGGCTTGGAACCTCCTGATGTAGGCCATCCAGTGTATGTCGTTCCGCCTATGTTGTTCACTATCCGTTTGCGTTTCCTCCCTGCCCCTGCCCCCAAGGGGGAGCAATTAACCGGGTACCGGTGACGAGCCGAGAATAGCCTTCTGAGAAATCCGATTATATAAGGAAGGTCACCGGGTATAGCAGCAACATACCATGGCGGCCGACCCGCGGAACGGTGGTACCGTGGTACTACGTCAACCGAGATACCACGGCGTACCCAACATATGGAAGAATGGCCAGAATGCCGACTGCTGACATCGTCAATTAAATCGCTACTTAATAACATCTGAAATATTTAGAGTTCGCGTTTATCGTTTGTGCGATCTCGCATTCATTCAAAATATACATAATGTTTATGATGTTTATAAGCGAACATCTGAACTGGAATGGCGGTATAACTTTTGGCGGTAGCAAAATATCCAACTTAAGATTTGCTGACGATACAACCCTTATTGCTGCTTCTCAGGAAGAACTAGTAGCTCTATGTAACATCTTAGAACAACACAGTGTAGCATATGGTCTTGATATTAACTACAACATGACCAAGGTTATGATCTTAGATAGAGAGCACGATAATCATCGAGAAATAAAGTCAGTAAGCCGTTCTGAAGTAGTTCAAAGTTTTGTGTACCTCGGTTCTTTGATTGACAATCCGGGTAGCTGTGAAAATGAGATTCGACGGCACATTCAACAGGCACGTGTGGCCATGACAAAGCTTACTAAAATATGGCGTGACCATAACATCACTAAAGCTACCAAAATGTCGCTGGATCAGTCTCTTGTGTTCTCCAGATTTTTGTATGCCTCGGAAACTTGGACTGTTAAAAGGCAGATCGAGCTCGCATAGATGCTTTTGAAATGTGGACATGGAGCAGAATGCTGAGAGTTCCTTATACCGCCCATCGAACTAAGGTTTCCATACTGAATGAGCTCGGTAATCCAAAGAGACTAGGTTATAGATATAGTCAAACACCATCATCTTCTTTTATTAAGTTATCGGCAAGCCCATGTCTCTAAGGAAAAAGTTAATTTTCAGAACAGGTAGACACAACAGGCATATGATGTTTAGTTGTGCTTCAACTACTTCTGTTCATTTTATTTCAACGTTCCTTTCCGTACAATACTGCAGATTTTTACAAATCCATTAGTTTCAAACATAGTCATATCTGTACTATATTTCAAGAAAGCAGACAAAATGCTAGTTAACCTATAGCCTTTGATAATTTAATATGCTCATGTACTAGTTACTTGTAAGATTTTGCTTTTGTCTAGAATGACCGATGCATGAGTCAATGTGATGTACGTTTATAAAAATATAAACGTGTGATATCTGCTCATCGTCATAGTCACAATGTCTTGACAGACATGTTGTGAACTCGTAAAATGCATTAAGTCGGAGCTAGAGTATTGCTGACACGAATGCTATCGATAGTTTTGAGAACTGTAGCTCGCCATCGTTCGCGATTTACTGTCAGTTCAGTGGCGCTCTTGATACTCATATCCAGCAACTGTTTCATCGTATCCACCCAGCGTATAGGGGAATGGCCACGGCGCCGCCACTCGGGGCATGACCTTGAAATACAAGTTTCTCCATATTATCGCTTCTGTGAGTATGTCCGAAAAATGAAAACATTCTCGTCGACGCAGTGGAGGATAGTCTCTTTGGATTACCGAGCTCATCCAGTACGGAAACGTTAGTTCGATGGGTGGTATAAGGATCTCTCACCATCCTCCTCCACGTCCACATTGCAAAAGCATCTATGCGAGCTCGATCTGCCTTTTTAATAATTCCAAGTTTCCGAGGCATACAACAATATGGAGAACGCAAGAGACTGAACCAGCGACATTTTGGTAGCTATAGTGATGTAATAGTCACGCCATATTTTAGTAAGCTTTATCATGGCTACACGTGCATGCTGAATGCGCCGTCTAATCTCATTTTCACAGCTACCCGAATTGTCGATCAAAGAACCGAGGTCGACAAAACTTTGAACTGCTTCATAACGGTATATTGACTTTATTACTCGATGATTATCGTGCTCTCTATCTACGATCATAACCTTGGTCTCGTTGTAGTTAATACCAAGACCATATGCTGTACTATGTTGTTCTAAGATGTTTAATAGAGCTACTAGTTCTACCTGAGAAGCTGCAATAAGGGTTGTATCGTCAGCAAATCTTAAGTTGGATATTTTGCTTCCGCCAATAGTTACACCGCCATTCCAGTTGTCCAATACCTGTCTCATCACAAATTCACAGTAAATGTAAACCTGTACATTAATACAACTTGAATAAAGACGATTATTATTATTACCAACGTTATGCTGCATTTTTTCTGAACCTGAGTCTACAACAAACTGTACAATGTGAATACAGCCTTTTAAAACGTATTGTTGTGTATCTATATTTTTCAAAAGGATCTCTTCAATATCCTTGATTGCAAGACTTCAAGACGATGTCAACACTGATGATGCTGCCTTTTTCGGCCTCAGATTTTCTACTTTTGCTTATCCGCAGAAAAGAAAGTGTATATATACGTGCATCTTCGAACGTGGGCTGAATTTGATGATGCCGATATGTAGATTATTGTCAAGATAGAAAAAAATTACACGAAAGATTTTCTCTCCTCTCTCAGCTATCTATGACCAAACGTAAATACAGGATGGTCACAAAGTTTGACGCAGCTGTATAAAGCCCAGATAGGACCCAGCTTGGCCGCTCTTACCCTGTACCCTGTTCTGTACCACCGTACAATGTACATTAACAAAGACAAGTAGGGTCTCTCTAAGCTCCGCCCCCAATGTGGTCTTTCCAGCTGTGCTCTCGAATACTACGCAAGCTGGCGGATTCTGGCGCCCGGCGATCTCGAGCAGTAGCCGAACGCTGACAGCTGTGGTTTACAGGGTCAGTCCACCTAACACCACCTAACACGCGACACGGTGCACGGGATACATTCGGTCGGATCTACCGGGGTGACTAAATAAGTAGTGGTTGTGTGTTATTAAGCGTTATGCGCGTATTTCACAAAAAAATGCCGGCGACATGCTCTGTATATGGCCCCATTGTTTTTTTTATATTTATGCCTACTTATTCGCATTGATTTATAAGTTTTTTAAATTCATTTTCCAAATTCGTGTTTCTCGGTTCTTTAAATTTTTGTTTTCAATCATTTCGAGAATTTCTTGACTTATCCAGTCGTTATTTTCACGTATCTTATACCCCTTTTTGAATTCCGAATCTTTTTTACAAGAAGTGATTAAGTCAACTAGTTCCTGAAATGATTGGACTTCTGTAGTTTGAATATTCTTTTCAAATTTTGAGATAAATTTTTTATGATCTATTCTGTTTACTTATTTTCTATATTTTGTCGCAAGTACTTTTATGTTTACACCTAAGGTTATTGATAACAAATTATGAATGATCAGACTGTTACTGTTACTTACTACTTGAATCGTACATGTCAAATTACTACATCTATCTGACAAAACACGATCTATAATACTCCTTGAGCTATTTGCCACCCCAGTAGCTGCATCTATAGTTATTGTGTTGAATGGTTTATTGAATAATAAATTATATTCTATCTATACTATAGAATTCATTTCTACTGACCCCCGTATAAGTAAAGTGAACGTCGACCGTTGACGTCGACAATATCGCACAGTCGGATTCCCTGTAAGAAAACGAGATCGCACGAAGGGAACCCCTCTGAATTCGAGGCGGCTCGCATTTGTGAGACTCACATCAAAGTCGGTACGGCGAGTGACCCTACTTGTCTTTGTTAATGTACGGTGTCTGTACAGAGAAGTTGATCCGGCCTTAACGCGCCACCTCCAGCCACTTTCTCATCGGCGTGCGGTTGGTGACTTCTCACTTGTCTACCAAACTTAACATAACTTCAAGGTGCCACCAGAAAATGGCGCAAAAAGAACTGACTGCCAGCGGGATTCGAACCCGCGCCTCCGGAATTCTAGTCCGATACTCTTACCAGCTGAGCCATGGCGGTCATGGCAATCCAGCCGGCGAAGCGATTCCACTGACGGCTTCACTCCCGCCATCTTTTGGCAGTATGGAGCAGCTCGTATCTGTGCCTCGAAGAAAATCTGTTGGGTCAGCATTGATCTCTGACCACGTTCGACTCAGACAGCAGTTGTGGAGCTTATACCACCATATCAATAAACTTTATACAAAAATCACAACGCGAAGCAAAATAGCTTGAGAAAAATAAAATACAAACAAAGACTTATCTGTTAAATTGCTAAATTTAAATTTTGTAGTTCATTTTTTACATCTATTCACTTCTAGGTAATTTCTAATTAAGATTAGTATTAATTAAGAATTCATACTTATATTTACATATTTGTTGCTTCTTACAGTTAAGGTATCAGTTAGATATTAATTTGATAAAGTTGTTGTGCTTGGAAATGATTGTCATAAAAAACAATGTAGTGGGAACAAAAATAAACAACCTTTAAAAACTCACCATAAACCGTGACAGCTTTCGTTTGGCATTTTCTTACCTGAAACAAATATTACCATTAGTATTGTTTGAAACTTGTAGACAAATTAGATTAGTTTTCTTTTACTTCCCACACCGATAGGTAAGGGAAATATTGTGATCGTTCGATTTTGAGATAATATACTTTTTGGGCGTTTTATGATGCCTACATCACGAAAATCCACGTCACTCATTTCCATCGGTCTGTCTGTCGGTCTGTCTGTCTGTTGGCGTTCTTCTAGCCTCCTTATCTCAGTAACCACTGCATAGATTTTCATGAAATTTAGGTAGTGATATGGTGTAGGGTCGTAGTAGGTAATGTTGCTACAAATTTGAAAATCGGTGCATGGGCGGCGGAGTAATTAGCAAAAAAACGAAAAATTTCAAATATGCCTCAAACTTCGTTTTTAGGCGTTTTGGGGGTTCCTGATCATTTTCTCCTTTTTTTGGGTGGGGATGAAATTGGGGTGATTGGGGGGTGGGGAGTTGTAAAGCTGAACAAATTGTTGTACTCATACACCTAGCGGTATAATACACTTTTTTAGGTCCATCCGAACTTTCCCTTGTGTATTACAGGAACCAAGGGACTTTAGAGAATTTTCCGATGTATACATACGAGTATTACTTTAGATCGTTCTGTATCTTATAATGTTGAAATTACTGAATTGATGTTAATGAAATTTCGGCGCAGTATTACTACTTTGGCGAGGATGAAAAACGCGTATGATTTTTATATATCGTCTCAGTGGCGGCGCAGAAATATTAAAAAAACTAAAAATATGAAAACAGCTCAAACTTCGCTTTTAGGGGTTTTAGGGGTTCCTGATCATTTTCTACTTTTGGGGGGGGGGGGTGAAATTAGGGTGGTTGGGGGTTGTGGGGTTGTAAAGCTCAAAAATTTGTTATACTCATAATAGGCTTGTCTACTGGCCTGAGAGAGAAAGACCTAGCGGCATAATACAATTTTTTAGGTCCATCCGAACATTGCCTTGCCGATTACAGAAACCAAGGGACTTGAACCTTCTAATGCATACAAAATACTTACGAGTATTCCTTTGGATCGTTCTGCATTGTGTACGTGGAAACTTCTGAATTGACTTTAATGACATTTTGACACAGATTTATTACCGCGACGAGTATGGACATCGCGTATGGTTTTTAGAAATCATTTGAGTGACGGCGCGGCAATAATAAAAAAACTAAAAATATAAAAAACACCTTCGTTTTAGACGTTTTAGGGGTTCCTGATCATTTTAATTTTATTTTGGTTAGGGGTGAAATTGGGGTAGTTCGGGGGTGGAGGTTCGTGTATGAAATCTGTATCGTTCTTATTAAGTGTTTTGGATACCTCTGTTCGTTCATAACATCCCATAATTTACATCTATTCACAATGTCAATAGCTTTCACAAAGTCTATGAAGCTTATATGCGTTTCTCTGTTATATTCTCTACAAAAAAAACTGTTGTTATGAATGCATGATATGATAGACCCTATAGTACCATCAGATTTATAACTCAGTTTATGTTTGAACCATTTTACTTCCCACACCGATGGGTGAGGGGAGTATTGTGATCGTGAAAATTTTCGATTTTGAGATAATACGTTTTTTGGGCATTTTATGATGTGTATATAACGAAAATCCACGTCACTCATTTCCGTCGGTCTGTCTGTCGGTCTTTCTGTCTGTCGGTCTGTCTGTCGGTCTGTCTGTCGGTCTGTCTGTCGGTCTGTCTGTCGGTCTGTCTGTCGGTCTGTCTGTCGGTCTGTCTGTCGGTCTGTCTGTCTGTCGGTCTGTCTGTCTGTCTGTCTGTCTGTCGCGTTTTTCTACCTTCGTAATCTCAGTAACCGCTACATGGATTGTGATGAAATTTGGGCAGCGTTATGCTGTGGGGTCGTAGTAGGTAATGTTTCTATAATTTTGAAAATCGTTATACGGGGGGGTGAGTAATTAGCAAAAAACGAAAAATTTCAAATACGCCCCAAACTTCGTTTTTAGGTGTTCTAGGGGTTCCTGATCATTTTCTACTTTTTTTTGGGTGGGGGTGAATTTGGGGTGGTTGGGGGGTGGAGGGTTGTAATACTGAAAAATTTGTTGTATTCACAATGGGCTCTCTAATGACCTGTGAATGAAAGACCTAGCGCCATAATACAATTTTTTAGGTCAATCAGAACATTGCCTTGCTTATAATAGAAACCAAGGGACTTAGAATAATTTGTGTATAATGTGATGTGATTTGTGATGTAGTTCATAGCACATCCGAGTGTTGTTTTAGTTTTAGATCGTTCTTTATTGCGTAACACCAAAATTATCGAATGGATTTTAATGAAATTTTGACACAGCATTACTGCCACGGCGAGGATGGAAATCGCACATGTTTTGGAAAAATCGTGTCAGTGGCGGCGCAGCAATAATAAAAAAACTAAAAATGTAAAAATAGCTCAAACTTTGTTTTTCGTCGGTTTAGGGGTTTCTGATCATTTTTTACTTTTTTTTGGGTGGGGGTGAAATTGAGGCAGTTAGTGGGTGGGGGGTTGTAAAACTCAAAAATTTATTCCATTTATGATAGTGTACATTGACCTGTGAAAGAAAGACCTAGCGGCATAATAGACGTTTGTTAGGTCCATCCGAACATTGCCTTGGCTATTACAGAAGTCAAGATATTTGGTATTGGTAGGGGTAGGTATTGACTTAGGTCGTTCTGAATTTAGTAACATGGAAATTATGGAATTAATTTTAATGAAATTTAGACACAGTATTATTACCGCGGCAAGGATGAAAAATGCGTATGGTTTTCAAAAATCGTGTCAGTGGCGGCGCAGCAATAATAAAAAACTAAAAATATAAAAATAGATCAAATTTCGTTTTTAAGCAATTTGAATTGTGTCGTTTTAGTTCCTACGGAGAGATTTAGGAAACTATTTACTAGTTTTTGTGTTGGATGTTTTTTGACGACAGGCGGGCGATGATTTGGTTGCAACTGTTATGTGTGGGAAGTACTGAGTCAATCAACTTGACTCCATTTTTTAGTTATGCGTCAAGAAAATTCTGGGACACCCTGTATATCTCACTGAAAACTTTCCACAGCCGCCTAAAACCCAGAGGTGTGTGACAGTATTCTATGTAAACGGGTTATGCGGATAGTATAACCGAGCATATAAAAATAATTTTCACAATGTACAGCTACTGAAGGTTTTATGATGACACTTGTAGAATTCGGTATGGCTGCGGAATACAAAATTGGCAACCTTGACGAAACAGCCGGAGTTCATTGACTCTCCCCGAGGTATTTTAATTTTTATGTTTCCAATATGCTATTTGCATCTACCGGCTACACAGTGTCTTAAATGAAGTTGGAGCTTTGACCATGACGATAGTTATTTATGTAACGAGTGTAGACCGTGATGCATTTTTAACACTCTCTTTTATTAGCTTCACCTGATTGTTTGTTTGTGAGCTTGTAATTTTTATTTGGTCGGACCGAACATTGAACGCTCCGACTTTGCCGCGAAAACGATTTTGATGGCTTCAAACCCGCCGTGCAGACATCTCAAAGTTTGTTAATAGTACACAAAGGCGTAGCGATGAGAGCTTAAAAGGCGTGACATCCAACTGTTTGAGAGTTTGTATTTTTGTGAAATTTATTCGGATCTTCAGGGCTTACCTAAAAACTCAAAAATCTTTGGCTTTCAATTAAGATGAAACCTCGTGTTTTGGATAATTTGAGGGTGCTGATTACAAATCCGGTCGTAGTTTTGAGTCTCGGTCTCGTTTGGCGAACATCAAAAATTTAAGATCTTTCAGATTTTCAGGTTTGCATTAAAAATAGGAAATGTTTATTTGGCTATCTATTGAGATGAAACCTCGCATTTCGGATAATTTCAAGGTGCTGATTACAAATCCAGTTGCAGTTTCGAGACTCAGTTTTGTCTGACAAAAATAAAAAATTTCAGATCTCTCGCGCTGGCGGGTGTACCTAAAAAAATCGAAAATCTTTATTTGGCTTTCTGTTGAGATGAAACCTCGCATTTCGGATAATTTCAAGGTACTGATTACAAATTCAATCGCAGTTTTGAGTCTCAGTCTCGTTTGATAAAAGTAAAAAATTTCAGATCTTTCGGACTGGCGGGTGCACCTAAAAAAATCGAAAATCTGTATTTGGCTTTCTATTGAGATGAAACTTCGCATTTCGGATAATTTCAAGTTGCTGATTACAAATCCAGTCGCAGTTTTGAGTCTCAGTCTCGTTTGACCGAAATCAAAAATTTCAGATGTCTCGGGCGGGCGGGTGTACCTAAAAAAATCGAAAATCTTTATTTGGCTTTCTGTTGAGATGAAACCTCGCATTTCGGATAATTTCAAGGTGCTGATTACAAATTCAAACGCAGTTTTGAGTCTCAGCCTCGTTTGATAAAAGTAAAACATTTCAGATCTTTCGGGCTGGCGGGTGCACCTAAAAAAATCGAAAATCTGTATTTGGCTTTCTATTGAGATGAAACTTCGCATTTCGGATAATTTCAAGGTGCTGATTACAAATCCAGTCGCAGTTTTGAGTCTCAGTCTCGTTTGACGGAAATCAAAAATTTCAGATGTCTCGGGCGGGCGGGTGTACCTAAAAAAATCGAAAATCTTTATTTGGCTTCCTATTGAGATGAAACCTCGCATTTCGGATAATTTCAAGGTGCTGATTGCAAATCCAGTTGCAGTTATGAGACTCAGTCTCGTTTGACGGAAATCAAACATTTCAGATCTATCGGGCTGGAGGGTGTACCTAAAAAAATCGAAAATCTTTATTTGGCTTTCTATTGAGATGAAACCCCGCATTTCCAATAATTTCAAGGTGCTGATTGCAAATCCAGTTGCAGTTATGAGACTCAGTCTCGTTTGACGGAAATCAAAAATTTCAGATCTATCGGGCTGGCGGGTGTACCTAAAAAAATCGAAAATCTTTATTTGGCTTCCTATTGAGATGAAACCTCGCATTTGGGATAATTTCAAGATGCTGATTACAAATCCAGTTGCAGTTTTGAGACTCGGTCTGGTTTGACGGAAATCAAAAAATTTCAGATCTATCGGGCTGGAGGGTGTACCTAACAAAATTGAAAATCTTTATTTGGCTTTCTATTGAGATGAAACCTCGTATTTCGAATAACTTCAAGGTGCTGATTACAAATCCAGTCGCAGTTTTGAGTCTCAGTCTCGTTTGACGAAATTAAAAAATTTCAGATCTCTCGGGCTGGCAATGTACCTAAAAAAATCGAAAATCTTTATTTGGCTTTCCATTAAGATGAAACTTCGTGTTTCGGATAATTTGAGGGTGCTGATTACAAATCGGGTCGCAGTTCAGGGTTGCAGTCTCGTTTGACGAAAATAAAAAATTTCAGATCTCTCGGGCTGGCGGGTGTACCTAAAAAAATCGAAAATCTTTATTTGGCTTCCTAAAAAGATGAAACCTCTTGTTTTGGATAACTTGAGAGTGCTGATTATAAATCCGGCCGCAGATTTTAGTTTCGGTCTCGTTTGAAGAAATTCAAAAATTTAAGAATCTCTGCACATTACAAATTCGTCACAGTTTTGAGTTTCAGTCTTATTATTATTATTTTAACTTTTATGTTTCCAATATGCTATTTGCATCTACCGGCTACACAGTGTCTTAAATGAAGTTGGGGCTTTTACCATGTTACGTTAGGTATTTGCATAACAAGTGTGGACTGTGATGTATTTTTATTAACACGCTTTCCTTAGCTTTACCTATATGTCTGTTTATTTGTGAGTTTGTAACTTTCCTTTAGATTAAGAGGTCGGACCAAACATTGAACGCTTCAACTTTGGCGCGAAAACGTTTTTGAAGGCTTCAAATCCGTCGGACCAGCGGTCATATCGTTAACTGGGAGATGGAGCTGACAACTTGAGAGTTTGTTAATATCACACAAAGGCGTAGCGAAGACAGCTTAAAAGGCGTGACATCAAACTGTTTACCTAAAAACTCGAAAATCCTTATTTAGCTTTTTATTAAGAGGAAACCTCGTGTTTTGGATGATTTGAGGGTGCTGATTACAAATCCGGTCGCAGTTTTGAGTTTCAGTCTCGTTTGACGAAGATCAAAAGTTTAAGATCTTCCAAATTTTCAGGATTGCCCGAAAAATCGAAAATATTTAGTTGGCTTTCTATTAAGATGAAACTTCGTGTTTTGGCTAATTTGAGGGTGCTTATTACAAATCCGGTAGTAGTTTGGAGTGTCAGTCTTGTTTGGCGGAAACCAAAAATTTAAGATCTTTCAGAATTTCAGGATTGCCCGAAAAATCGAAAATCCTTAATTGGCTTTCTATGAAGATGAAACCTCGTGTTTTGGATGATTTGATGGTGCTTATTACAAATCCAGTTGCAGTTTTGAGACTCAGTTTCGTTTAACAAAAATAAAAAATTTCAGATCTCTCGCGCTGGCGGGTGTACCTAAAAAAATCGAAAATCTTTATTTGGCTTTCTATTGAGATGAAACCTCGAATTTCGGATGATTTCAAGGTGCTGATTACAAATCCAGATGCAGTTTTGAGACTTAGTCTCGTTTGACAAAAAAAAATCAGATCTCTCGGGCTGACGGGTGCACCTAAAAAAAATCGAAAATCTTTATTTGGCTTTCTATTGAGATGAAACCTCGCATTTCGGATAATTTCAAGGTGCTGATCACAAATCCAGTCGCAGTTTTGAGTCTCAGCCTCGTTTGACGAAAATAAAAAATTTCAGATCTCTCGGGCTGGCGGGTGTACCTAAAAAATCGAAAATCTTTATTTGGCTTTCTATTGAGATGAAACCTCGCATTTCGGATAATTTCAAGGTGCTGATTACAAATCCAGTCGCAGTTTTGAGTCTCAGTCTCGTTTGACGAAAATAAAAAATTTCAGATCTCTCGGGCTGGCGGGTGTACCTAAAAAAATCGAAAATCTTTATTTGACTTTCTATTGAGATGAAACCTCGCATTTCGGATAATTTCAAGGTGCTGATTACAAATCCAGTCGCAGTTTTGAGTCTCAGCCTCGTTTGAAGAAAATAAAAAATTTCAGATCTCTCGGGCTGGCGGGTGTACCTAAAAAAATCGAAAATCTTTATTTGACTTTCTATTGAGATGAAACCTCGCATTTCGGATAATTTCAAGGTGCTGATTACAAATCCAGATGCAGTTTTGAGACTTAGTCTCGTTTGACAAAAAAAAATCAGATCTCTCGGGCTGACGGGTGCACCTAAAAAAAATCGAAAATCTTTATTTGGCTTTCTATTGAGATGAAACCTCGCATTTCGGATAATTTCAAGGTGCTGATCACAAATCCAGTCGCAGTTTTGAGTCTCAGCCTCGTTTGACGAAAATAAAAAATTTCAGATCTCTCGGGCTGGCGGGTGTACCTAAAAAAATCGAAAATCTTTATTTGACTTTCTATTGAGATGAAACCTCGCATTTCGGATAATTTCAAGGTGCTGATTACAAATCCAGATGCAGTTTTGAGACTTAGTCTCGTTTGACAAAAAAAAATCAGATCTCTCGGGCTGACGGGTGCACCTAAAAAAAATCGAAAATCTTTATTTGGCTTTCTATTGAGATGAAACCTCGCATTTCGGATAATTTCAAGGTGCTGATTACAAATCCAGTCGCAGTTTTGAGTCTCAGTCTCGTTTGACGAAAATAAAAAATTTCAGATCTCTCGGGCTGGCGGGTGTACCTAAAAAAATCGAAAATCTTTATTTGACTTTCTATTGAGATGAAACCTCGCATTTCGGATAATTTCAAGGTGCTGATTACAAATCCAGTCGCAGTTTTGAGTCTCAGCCTCGTTTGAAGAAAATAAAAAATTTCAGATCTCTCGGGCTGGCGGGTGTACCTAAAAAAATCGAAAATCTTTATTTGACTTTCTATTGAGATGAAACCTCGCATTTCGGATAATTTCAAGGTGCTGATTACAAATCCAGTCGCAGTTTTGAGACTCAGTCTCGTTTGACGAAAATAAAAAATTCAGATCTCTCGGGCTAGCGGGTGTACCTAAAAAAATCGAAAATCTTTATTTGGCTTTCTATTGAGATGAAACCTCGCATTTCGGATAATTTCAAGCTGCTGATTACAAATCCTGTCGCAGTTTTGTGTCTCAGTCTCGTTTGACGAAAATAAAAAAATTCAGATCTCTCGGGCTGGCGGGTGCACCTAAAAAAAATCGAAAATCTTTATTTGGCTTTCTATTGAGATGAAACCTCGCATTTCGGATAATTTCAAGGTGCTGATTACAAATCCAGTCGCAGTTTTGTGTCTCAGTCTCGTTTGACGAAAATAAAAAAATTCAGATCTCTCGGGCTAGCGGGTGTACCTAAAAAAATCGAAAATCTTTATTTGGCTTTCTATTGAGATGAAACCTCGCATTTCGGATAATTTCAAGGTGCTGATCACAAATCCAGTCGCAGTTTTGAGTCTCAGCCTCGTTTGACGAAAATAAAAAATTTCAGATCTCTCGGGCTGGCGGGTGTACCTAAAAAATCGAAAATCTTTATTTGGCTTTCTATTGAGATGAAACCTCGCATTTCGGATAATTTCAAGGTGCTGATTACAAATCCAGTCGCAGTTTTGAGTCTCAGTCTCGTTTGACGAAAATAAAAAATTCAGATCTCTCGGGCTAGCGGGTGTACCTAAAAAAATCGAAAATCTTTATTTGGCTTTCTATTGAGATGAAACCTCGCATTTCGGATAATTTCAAGCTGCTGATTACAAATCCTGTCGCAGTTTTGTGTCTCAGTCTCGTTTGACGAAAATAAAAAAATTCAGATCTCTCGGGCTGGCGGGTGCACCTAAAAAAAATCGAAAATCTTTATTTGGCTTTCTATTGAGATGAAACCTCGCATTTCGGATAATTTCAAGGTGCTGATCACAAATCCAGTCGCAGTTTTGAGTCTCAGCCTCGTTTGACGAAAATAAAAAATTTCAGATCTCTCGGGCTGGCGGGTGTACCTAAAAAATCGAAAATCTTTATTTGGCTTTCTATTGAGATGAAACCTCGCATTTCGGATAATTTCAAGGTGCTGATTACAAATCCAGTCGCAGTTTTGAGTCTCAGTCTCGTTTGACGAAAATAAAAAATTTCAGATCTCTCGGGCTGGCGGGTGTACCTAAAAAAATCGAAAATCTTTATTTGACTTTCTATTGAGATGAAACCTCGCATTTCGGATAATTTCAAGGTGCTGATTACAAATCCAGTCGCAGTTTTGAGTCTCAGCCTCGTTTGAAGAAAATAAAAAATTTCAGATCTCTCGGGCTGGCGGGTGTACCTAAAAAAATCGAAAATCTTTATTTGACTTTCTATTGAGATGAAACCTCGCATTTCGGATAATTTCAAGGTGCTGATTACAAATCCAGTCGCAGTTTTGAGACTCAGTCTCGTTTGACGAAAATAAAAAATTCAGATCTCTCGGGCTAGCGGGTGTACCTAAAAAAATCGAAAATCTTTATTTGGCTTTCTATTGAGATGAAACCTCGCATTTCGGATAATTTCAAGCTGCTGATTACAAATCCTGTCGCAGTTTTGTGTCTCAGTCTCGTTTGACGAAAATAAAAAAATTCAGATCTCTCGGGCTGGCGGGTGCACCTAAAAAAAATCGAAAATCTTTATTTGGCTTTCTATTGAGATGAAACCTCGCATTTCGGATAATTTCAAGGTGCTGATTACAAATCCAGTCGCAGTTTTGTGTCTCAGTCTCGTTTGACGAAAATAAAAAAATTCAGATCTCTCGGGCTAGCGGGTGTACCTAAAAAAATCGAAAATCTTTATTTGGCTTTCTATTGAGATGAAACCTCGCATTTCGGATAATTTCAAGGTGCTGATCACAAATCCAGTCGCAGTTTTGAGTCTCAGCCTCGTTTGACGAAAATAAAAAATTTCAGATCTCTCGGGCTGGCGGGTGTACCTAAAAAATCGAAAATCTTTATTTGGCTTTCTATTGAGATGAAACCTCGCATTTCGGATAATTTCAAGGTGCTGATTACAAATCCAGTCGCAGTTTTGAGTCTCAGTCTCGTTTGACGAAAATAAAAAATTTCAGATCTCTCGGGCTGGCGGGTGTACCTAAAAAAATCGAAAATCTTTATTTGACTTTCTATTGAGATGAAACCTCGCATTTCGGATAATTTCAAGGTGCTGATTACAAATCCAGTCGCAGTTTTGAGTCTCAGCCTCGTTTGAAGAAAATAAAAAATTTCAGATCTCTCGGGCTGGCGGGTGTACCTAAAAAAATCGAAAATCTTTATTTGACTTTCTATTGAGATGAAACCTCGCATTTCGGATAATTTCAAGGTGCTGATTACAAATCCAGTCGCAGTTTTGAGACTCAGTCTCGTTTGACGAAAATAAAAAATTCAGATCTCTCGGGCTGGCGGGTGTACCTAAAAAAATCGAAAATCTTTATTTGACTTTCTATTGAGATGAAACCTCGCATTTCGGATAATTTCAAGGTGCTGATTACAAATCCAGTCGCAGTTTTGAGACTCAGTCTCGTTTGACGAAAATAAAAAATTCAGATCTCTCGGGCTAGCGGGTGTACCTAAAAAAATCGAAAATCTTTATTTGGCTTTCTATTGAGATGAAACCTCGCATTTCGGATAATTTCAAGCTGCTGATTACAAATCCTGTCGCAGTTTTGTGTCTCAGTCTCGTTTGACGAAAATAAAAAAATTCAGATCTCTCGGGCTGGCGGGTGCACCTAAAAAAAATCGAAAATCTTTATTTGGCTTTCTATTGAGATGAAACCTCGCATTTCGGATAATTTCAAGGTGCTGATTACAAATCCAGTCGCAGTTTTGTGTCTCAGTCTCGTTTGACGAAAATAAAAAAATTCAGATCTCTCGGGCTAGCGGGTGTACCTAAAAAAATCGAAAATCTTTATTTGGCTTTCTATTGAGATGAAACCTCGCATTTCGGATAATTTCAAGGTGCTGATCACAAATCCAGTCGCAGTTTTGAGTCTCAGCCTCGTTTGACGAAAATAAAAAATTTCAGATCTCTCGGGCTGGCGGGTGTACCTAAAAAATCGAAAATCTTTATTTGGCTTTCTATTGAGATGAAACCTCGCATTTCGGATAATTTCAAGGTGCTGATTACAAATCCAGTCGCAGTTTTGAGTCTCAGTCTCGTTTGACGAAAATAAAAAATTTCAGATCTCTCGGGCTGGCGGGTGTACCTAAAAAAATCGAAAATCTTTATTTGACTTTCTATTGAGATGAAACCTCGCATTTCGGATAATTTCAAGGTGCTGATTACAAATCCAGTCGCAGTTTTGAGTCTCAGCCTCGTTTGAAGAAAATAAAAAATTTCAGATCTCTCGGGCTGGCGGGTGTACCTAAAAAAATCGAAAATCTTTATTTGACTTTCTATTGAGATGAAACCTCGCATTTCGGATAATTTCAAGGTGCTGATTACAAATCCAGTCGCAGTTTTGAGACTCAGTCTCGTTTGACGAAAATAAAAAATTTCAGATCTCTCGGGCTGGCGGGTGTACCTAAAAAAATCGAAAATCTTTATTTGACTTTCTATTGAGATGAAACCTCGCATTTCGGATAATTTCAAGGTGCTGATTACAAATCCAGATGCAGTTTTGAGACTTAGTCTCGTTTGACAAAAAAAAATCAGATCTCTCGGGCTGACGGGTGCACCTAAAAAAAATCGAAAATCTTTATTTGGCTTTCTATTGAGATGAAACCTCGCATTTCGGATAATTTCAAGGTGCTGATCACAAATCCAGTCGCAGTTTTGAGTCTCAGCCTCGTTTGACGAAAATAAAAAATTTCAGATCTCTCGGGCTGGCGGGTGTACCTAAAAAATCGAAAATCTTTATTTGGCTTTCTATTGAGATGAAACCTCGCATTTCGGATAATTTCAAGGTGCTGATTACAAATCCAGTCGCAGTTTTGAGTCTCAGTCTCGTTTGACGAAAATAAAAAATTTCAGATCTCTCGGGCTGGCGGGTGTACCTAAAAAAATCGAAAATCTTTATTTGACTTTCTATTGAGATGAAACCTCGCATTTCGGATAATTTCAAGGTGCTGATTACAAATCCAGTCGCAGTTTTGAGTCTCAGCCTCGTTTGAAGAAAATAAAAAATTTCAGATCTCTCGGGCTGGCGGGTGTACCTAAAAAAATCGAAAATCTTTATTTGACTTTCTATTGAGATGAAACCTCGCATTTCGGATAATTTCAAGGTGCTGATTACAAATCCAGTCGCAGTTTTGAGACTCAGTCTCGTTTGACGAAAATAAAAAATTCAGATCTCTCGGGCTAGCGGGTGTACCTAAAAAAATCGAAAATCTTTATTTGGCTTTCTATTGAGATGAAACCTCGCATTTCGGATAATTTCAAGCTGCTGATTACAAATCCTGTCGCAGTTTTGTGTCTCAGTCTCGTTTGACGAAAATAAAAAAATTCAGATCTCTCGGGCTGGCGGGTGCACCTAAAAAAAATCGAAAATCTTTATTTGGCTTTCTATTGAGATGAAACCTCGCATTTCGGATAATTTCAAGGTGCTGATTACAAATCCAGTCGCAGTTTTGTGTCTCAGTCTCGTTTGACGAAAATAAAAAAATTCAGATCTCTCGGGCTAGCGGGTGTACCTAAAAAAATCGAAAATCTTTATTTGGCTTTCTATTGAGATGAAACCTCGCATTTCGGATAATTTCAAGGTGCTGATCACAAATCCAGTCGCAGTTTTGAGTCTCAGCCTCGTTTGACGAAAATAAAAAATTTCAGATCTCTCGGGCTGGCGGGTGTACCTAAAAAATCGAAAATCTTTATTTGGCTTTCTATTGAGATGAAACCTCGCATTTCGGATAATTTCAAGGTGCTGATTACAAATCCAGTCGCAGTTTTGAGTCTCAGTCTCGTTTGACGAAAATAAAAAATTTCAGATCTCTCGGGCTGGCGGGTGTACCTAAAAAAATCGAAAATCTTTATTTGACTTTCTATTGAGATGAAACCTCGCATTTCGGATAATTTCAAGGTGCTGATTACAAATCCAGTCGCAGTTTTGAGTCTCAGCCTCGTTTGAAGAAAATAAAAAATTTCAGATCTCTCGGGCTGGCGGGTGTACCTAAAAAAATCGAAAATCTTTATTTGACTTTCTATTGAGATGAAACCTCGCATTTCGGATAATTTCAAGGTGCTGATTACAAATCCAGTCGCAGTTTTGAGACTCAGTCTCGTTTGACGAAAATAAAAAATTCAGATCTCTCGGGCTAGCGGGTGTACCTAAAAAAATCGAAAATCTTTATTTGGCTTTCTATTGAGATGAAACCTCGCATTTCGGATAATTTCAAGCTGCTGATTACAAATCCTGTCGCAGTTTTGTGTCTCAGTCTCGTTTGACGAAAATAAAAAAATTCAGATCTCTCGGGCTGGCGGGTGCACCTAAAAAAAATCGAAAATCTTTATTTGGCTTTCTATTGAGATGAAACCTCGCATTTCGGATAATTTCAAGGTGCTGATTACAAATCCAGTCGCAGTTTTGTGTCTCAGTCTCGTTTGACGAAAATAAAAAAATTCAGATCTCTCGGGCTAGCGGGTGTACCTAAAAAAATCGAAAATCTTTATTTGGCTTTCTATTGAGATGAAACCTCGCATTTCGAATAACTTCAAGGTGCTGATTACAAATCCTGTCGCAGTTTTGTGTCTCAGTCTCGTTTGACGAAAATAAAAAAATTCAGATCTCTCGGGCTAGCGGGTGTACCTAAAAAAATCGAAAATCTTTATTTGGCTTTCTATTGAGATGAAACCTCGCATTTCGGATAATTTCAAGCTGCTGATTACAAATCCTGTCGCAGTTTTGTGTCTCAGTCTCGTTTGACGAAAATAAAAAAATTCAGATCTCTCGGGCTGGCGGGTGCACCTAAAAAAAATCGAAAATCTTTATTTGGCTTTCTATTGAGATGAAACCTCGCATTTCGGATAATTTCAAGCTGCTGATTACAAATCCTGTCGCAGTTTTGTGTCTCAGTCTCGTTTGACGAAAATAAAAAATTTCAGATCTCTCGGGCTGGCGGGTGTACCTAAAAAATCGAAAATCTTTATTTGGCTTTCTATTGAGATGAAACCTCGCATTTCGGATAATTTCAAGGTGCTGATTACAAATCCAGTCGCAGTTTTGAGTCTCAGTCTCGTTTGACGAAAATAAAAAATTTCAGATCTCTCGGGCTGGCGGGTGTACCTAAAAAAATCGAAAATCTTTATTTGACTTTCTATTGAGATGAAACCTCGCATTTCGGATAATTTCAAGGTGCTGATTACAAATCCAGTCGCAGTTTTGAGTCTCAGCCTCGTTTGAAGAAAATAAAAAATTTCAGATCTCTCGGGCTGGCGGGTGTACCTAAAAAAATCGAAAATCTTTATTTGACTTTCTATTGAGATGAAACCTCGCATTTCGGATAATTTCAAGGTGCTGATTACAAATCCAGTCGCAGTTTTGAGACTCAGTCTCGTTTGACGAAAATAAAAAGATTCAGATCTCTCGGACTGGCGGGTATACCTAAAAAAATCGAAAATCTTTATTTGGCCTTCTATTGAGATGAAACCTCGCATTTCAGATAATTACAAGGTGCTGATTACAAATTCTGTCGCAGTTTTGAGTCTCAGTCTCGTTTGACGAAAATAAAAAGATTCAGATCTCTCGGACTGGCGGGTATACCTAAAAAAATCGAAAATCTTTATTTGGCTTTCTATTGAGATGAAACCTCGCATTTCGGATAATTTCAAGCTGCTGATTACAAATCCTGTCGCAGTTTTGTGTCTCAGTCTCGTTTGACGAAAATAAAAAAATTCAGATCTCTCGGGCTGGCGGGTGCACCTAAAAAAAATCGAAAATCTTTATTTGGCTTTCTATTGAGATGAAACCTCGCATTTCGGATAATTTCAAGGTGCTGATCACAAATCCAGTCGCAGTTTTGAGTCTCAGCCTCGTTTGACGAAAATAAAAAATTTCAGATCTCTCGGGCTGGCGGGTGTACCTAAAAAATCGAAAATCTTTATTTGGCTTTCTATTGAGATGAAACCTCGCATTTCGGATAATTTCAAGGTGCTGATTACAAATCCAGTCGCAGTTTTGAGTCTCAGTCTCGTTTGACGAAAATAAAAAATTTCAGATCTCTCGGGCTGGCGGGTGTACCTAAAAAAATCGAAAATCTTTATTTGACTTTCTATTGAGATGAAACCTCGCATTTCGGATAATTTCAAGGTGCTGATTACAAATCCAGTCGCAGTTTTGAGTCTCAGCCTCGTTTGAAGAAAATAAAAAATTTCAGATCTCTCGGGCTGGCGGGTGTACCTAAAAAAATCGAAAATCTTTATTTGACTTTCTATTGAGATGAAACCTCGCATTTCGGATAATTTCAAGGTGCTGATTACAAATCCAGTCGCAGTTTTGAGACTCAGTCTCGTTTGACGAAAATAAAAAGATTCAGATCTCTCGGACTGGCGGGTATACCTAAAAAAATCGAAAATCTTTATTTGGCCTTCTATTGAGATGAAACCTCGCATTTCAGATAATTACAAGGTGCTGATTACAAATTCTGTCGCAGTTTTGAGTCTCAGTCTCGTTTGACGAAAATAAAAAGATTCAGATCTCTCGGACTGGCGGGTATACCTAAAAAAATCGAAAATCTTTATTTGGCCTTCTATTGAGATGAAACCTCGCATTTCAGATAATTACAAGGTGCTGATTACAAATTCTGTCGCAGTTTTGAGTCTCAGTCTCGTTTGACGAAAATAAAAAATTCAGATCTCTCGGGCTAGCGGGTATACCTAAAAAAATCGAAAATCTTTATTTGGCTTTCTATTGAGATGAAACCTCGCATTTCGGATAATTTCAAGGTGCTGATTACAAATCCTGTCGCAGTTTTGTGTCTCAGTCTCGTTTGACGAAAATAAAAAAATTCAGATCTCTCGGGCTGGCGGGTACACCTAAAAAAATCGAAAATCTTTATTTGGCTTTCTATTGAGATGAAACCTCGCATTTCGGACAATTTCAAGGTACTGATTACAAATCCTGTAGCAGTTTTGGGTCTCAGTCTCGTTTGACGAAAATACAAAATTTCAGATCTCTCGGGCTGGCGGGTGTACCTAAAAAAATCGAAAATCCTTATTTGGCTTTCTATTGAGATGAAACCTCGCATTTCGGGTAATTTCAAGCTGCTGATTACAAATCCAGTTGCAGTTTTGAGACTACGTCTCGTTTGACGAAAATAAAAAATTTCAGATCTCTCGGGCTGGCGGCGGGTACCTAAAAAAATCGAAAATCTTTATTTGGCTTTCTATTGAGATGAAACCTCGAATTTCGGATGATTTCAAGGTGCTGATTACAAATCCAGATGCAGTTTTGAGACTTAGTCTCGTTTGACAAAAAAAAAATCAGATCTCTCGGGCTGACGGGTGCACCTAAAAAAAATCGAAAATCTTTATTTGGCTTTCTATTGAGATGAAACCTCGCATTTCGGATAATTTCAAGGTGCTGATCACAAATCCAGTCGCAGTTTTGAGTCTCAGCCTCGTTTGACGAAAATAAAAAATTTCAGATCTCTCGGGCTGGCGGGTGTACCTAAAAAATCGAAAATCTTTATTTGGCTTTCTATTGAGATGAAACCTCGCATTTCGGATAATTTCAAGGTGCTGATTACAAATCCAGTCGCAGTTTTGAGTCTCAGTCTCGTTTGACGAAAATAAAAAATTTCAGATCTCTCGGGCTGGCGGGTGTACCTAAAAAAATCGAAAATCTTTATTTGACTTTCTATTGAGATGAAACCTCGCATTTCGGATAATTTCAAGGTGCTGATTACAAATCCAGTCGCAGTTTTGAGTCTCAGCCTCGTTTGAAGAAAATAAAAAATTTCAGATCTCTCGGGCTGGCGGGTGTACCTAAAAAAATCGAAAATCTTTATTTGACTTTCTATTGAGATGAAACCTCGCATTTCGGACAATTTCAAGGTACTGATTACAAATCCTGTAGCAGTTTTGGGTCTCAGTCTCGTTTGACGAAAATACAAAATTTCAGATCTCTCGGGCTGGCGGGTGTACCTAAAAAAATCGAAAATCCTTATTTGGCTTTCTATTGAGATGAAACCTCGCATTTCGGGTAATTTCAAGCTGCTGATTACAAATCCAGTTGCAGTTTTGAGACTACGTCTCGTTTGACGAAAATAAAAAATTTCAGATCTCTCGGGCTGGCGGCGGGTACCTAAAAAAATCGAAAATCTTTATTTGGCTTTCTATTGAGATGAAACCTCGCATTTCGGATGATTTCAAGGTTCTGATTACAAATCCAGTCGCGGTTTTGAGACTCAGTCTCGTTTGACGGAAATCAAAAATTTCAGATCTATCGGGCTGGCCGGTGTACCTAAAAAAATCGAAAATCTTTATTTGGCTTTCTATTGAGATGAAACCTCGCATTTCGGATAATTTCAAGGTGCTGATTATAAATCTAGTCGCAGTTTTGAGTCTCAGTCTCGTTTGCCGAAAATGAAAAATTTTAGATCTATCGGGCTGGCCGGTGTACCTAAAAAAATCTAAAATTTTTATTTGGCTTTCTATTGAGATGAAACCTCGCATTTCGGATAATTTCAAGATGCTGATTACAAATCCAGTCGAGATTTGAGTGTCAGTCTCGTTTGACGAAAATAAAAAATTTCAGATCTCTCGGGCTGGCGGGTGTACCTAAAAAATCGAAAATCTTGATTTGGCTTTCTATTGAGATGAAACCTCGCATTTCGAATAATTTCAAGCTGCTGATTACAAATCCAGTCGCAGTTTTGAGTCTCAGTCTCGTTTGACAAAAATAAAAAATTTCAGATCTCTCGGGCTGGCGGGTGTACCTAAGAAAATCGAAAATCTTTATTTGGCTTTCTATTGAGATGAAACCTCGCATTTCGGATAATTTCAAGATGCTGATTACAAATCCAGTCGAGATTTGAGTGTCAGTCTCGTTTGACGGAAATCAAAAATTTCAGATGTCTCGGGCGGGCGGGTGTACCCAAAAAACTCGAAAATCTTTATTTGGCTTTCTATTGAGGTGAAACCTCGCATTTCGGATAATTTCAAGCTGCTGATTACAAGTCCAGACGCAGTTTTGAGTCTCACTCTCGTTTGACGAAAAAAAATTCAGATCTCTCTGGCTGGCGGGTGCACCTAAAAAATTCGAAAATCTTTATTTGGATTTCTATTAAGATGAAAACTCGTGCTTTGGACAATTTGTGGATGATGATTACAAATCCGGTCGCAGTTTTGAGTTGCAGTCTCGTGTAACGAAGATCTCTCCGGTTAAAAAAAATGAAACTATATTACGTGAACCAACAACAAATTGATACTATATCTGCTTTTTATATGGTTTATTCTACGAAGCAAATCGTGATCTACTAAAACTGCATTGATTCGATTTGCCCAAAAGCTCCTGAACAGCTTTGAAGGACTCTAGCGGTTTTCTTTCTACATATTTCATTGTTCAGACATCTTTCCTCTGTAGATGTTTAAAAACTTTTACGAGTAAATACCACAGTTATCTTTTATCGCAGCGATTGACCTCTGAATGCGATGCGATAAGAAATGCTTATACTCAGCCGAGATAACACAGAGTCGAGACTTCAAGTTGATTGTGCGCTATCGTTGAATAAATATCTCAATGTACCGGGGTCAGAAGAGAAATAAAGATTGTTAGATTTGGGATTGGGACATAGAAAGAATAAGATTTGCTGGCTAAATGACGAAGAATCAAAGCAGAATTGAAAATCTACGTCACTCAGTTCCGTCGGTCTGTCCGTCTGTCTGTCTGTTTGGGTTTTTCTACCCTCGTAATCTCAGTAATTGCTGCATGGATTGTGATGAAATTTGGGCAGCTACATGCTATGTGGTCATAATAGGTAAGGCTACTAGAATCTTGAAAATCTATGCATGTGCGGCAAAGTAATTAGCAAAAAACAAAAAATATCAAATATGTTTCAAACTTCGTCTTTAGCTGTTTTAGCAGTTCCGGATCATTTTCTATTTTTTTGGAAATTGGGGTGGTTGGGGGGTTGGGGTTGCAAAACTCAAAAATTTGCGATGTTTTGGTTGCAAAGGTATCTCAGAGTATATATTCATGCTAAGA
Organism: Callosobruchus maculatus; assembly: GCA_951848785.1. NCBI lineage: Eukaryota > Metazoa > Arthropoda > Insecta > Coleoptera > Chrysomelidae > Callosobruchus > Callosobruchus maculatus. The sequence goes on from CATOUR010000160.1 coordinate 2,062,070, forward strand.
GAAAAAATAATAAAATGATATCACCGTAATGTGTGGGAAGTACTGAGTCAATCAACTTAACTCCAATTTATCGCCAATAAAGACAGTTTTTTATTATTATATAAAAAAAACAAAAAAGTGTAGCCCGGGTTCCGACACACCGAGCTGCTGTTCCATTACCCAGTGACTGCTCCTCACACCGTGAGGTGAGCAATCACTGGGTCCGCGAATCGTGCGCCCTAAGTAGACGAAGGGACCCAAGGATGACTGCCTTCTGCATTCTGGCGGCTAACATGTGCGTCGCCGCACGGCACACCGGTATTTTGCGCAGTGCATGAGAGCAGCGTATTCCTCATTCCACCTAGGAGTCCAATAACCATAACCAGTAGGTGATCGGTCACGAGCGCGCGCATTTTGATTTTCACCTGTTTACAAAAAGGGTGCTTTCATCGGCACCGGTCACTTGCGCGCCGGAAGAAAATTAAGCTTGGTTATTCCTAATGACTTCATCCCTTTTATTCTTGCGAACTTTCATCTGTCCTTTTTACGACTTGCGGTATAGCTTACAGTTACTTCTTAGATTATTTTAAAAGACTATTCGGCTTCTGTAGGTATATAAAACGACCCTTAATGAAAATGTTTCAGTAGTTTGCAATCCTTAGTTGCTGTTTGTGAGTATTGTTTGTGTTCTACTTTTTCATCATGGAGACTATGTTACGTGTGAAAGGGAAGAAATTAATAGTCCTTGAAGAGTATACGTTCCGAAGAGATAAAGAAGCCACCCGTGGTGTAGCCTATAGATGCTCTAGAAGAGGATGCATAGCATCCTTACTGATGGATCAATCGGAAGAGATTGTTCTCAAAAGAAATAATGGGCACAACCATGATGCTCCCACAAACCAAGCTGTGAAGGTAAATTTCTCGGATTTTTTTTTACATCGTCAAGAAATCGATCAAATTTGTGACAAATTAGAACACGTTCTGATTCATTAAAATTTTTTGGGGAATTATAAAGACATTTCGGTCTGCTGACAATACCAACTTCTTTATTTGCATCTATTATAGTGATCAGATTAACTTATGTTCAGAACAAAATTTTCGCATTTAATAATATAATAAAGTAATTCATTTCTGTCAAGTCAAAAGTAACAAACCTCTGACTGGAGTTCTACAAATTCTTAGTAACTATTAGCAAGATCGCAAAAAATGACGAATGAATTCAAATCGGTTAAAATTATAAGACATAAGTTTACCTCACCGCCCCGCGCGCTGGTGTCCACATACCTGCCTATTATCAAAAATATTTTGGGGGCTTCTGACCGGTGGGATTAAGACAAATCTGACCGCGGCGCGCTAGTGTCCTATGGCCCATCTGGTGATCGAAATATTTTGCGCGCTTCTGACCGGTGGGATTAGGAGCAATCTGACCGCGGCGCGCTAGTGTCCTATGGCCAACCAGCAGATTACAGTGTAGGCTGGCCAGAGCCTGCGAAGTTGACCGAGCAACTCCTGATATTTGGTTCGCTTTTCCTCTTCCTAAGAGGACCTCGACAGGTACCGAAAACTCTATAACGAACATCGTCTTTTGTTGGTGGTCGAGAAGGACTATGTCGGGCTTGTCTGCCTGTACAAGCTCGAGCGTGGGGAACGAGTAGTTCCAGTATATCCGGCATCTCTCGTTCTCCACAACGGACTCTAAAACCCCTGCAGCGTATGGCAGCAACGGTGTCTCATCGATACCGTATGAGTGCCTTAAATGGTAGTAGAGCACTCGTAGAGCTGCGTTGTGCCGATGGACGTAAGCCGTCCCAGCGTACGTCTTACACGCCGACATGAGATGCATAAGCGTCTCTGGCGCCTGTCGGCAAGCTCTACAACAGGTGTCGGGTATATCTATGGTACACCAAGGTGTTGAAGACGCCGACTTGGCAAGCCATTATAAAGCCCTTAGTCTCCGACTTCAACCCACTAGACCTTAGGAAAGAGAAGGCAACTGCTCAGGCAAGCCATGCTCTTCTAGATGTTTGTAGAAGATCCATGCATTGGCTTATCTTTATGAAGTCGACTTCGGCAGTTTTAATGTGGGATTTTAATTCTGCGGGAGCAAGTTCCGTAATGGACTGCTGACACCTCCGCTTGAAGTTGTGTGTGAGGCTTAGCTCCTTGGCTGCTCGTTTCGCTGAGCTGAAGAGAAAGGCTCCTTTACCTGCATTCTCGTGCTCTCGCACAAAGCGGATCAGGGGATCGGTGCTGTTCGTTACATAGCAGGCAGTGGCCAGTACTACTCTGTTGTGCAGACGCTCCAAACTCAATAGTCCACGCCCTCCCAGGTGTCGCGAGAGGTATATTCGCGAGACAGAGGACTTAGGATGCAGGCTTCTCTCCATATTCATCCTTTTGCGGGTCTTCGTGTCGATTTCCTTCAGCTCGTTCACTTTCCAGTGTATAGCACCAAAGGTGTATAATAACAATGGGACCGCAAGCATGTTTGTGGCAGCGACTTTGTTCTTGCCGGACAGTTCTGACGACCAGATCTGCCGGAGTCGGTGCAAATACTTGCGGCGGAGACACTCTTTAACCAATTCTGCCTCTTGGACATGACGTTGCGCCACTCCAAGGTAGGTATAGGTATCTCCGGCATGCAGTTGTCGCAAGATGCTCCCATCAACGAGCTGTTCCTCATCTCCACTATCTCCGCTTCGTCCTTTCTTGAGATGAACCAATGCACATTTGTCTGTCCCGAACTCCATTCCGATAGCATGACTGTACTCCTGCACCACCCTCAGCGATTGTTGTAGTTCGCGTTGGCCGGAGGCATAAAGTTTTAGGTCATCCATATAAAACAGATGGGTGACCTTGTGCCTCCGGTTATTGGGCGTGCCACAGCTGTATCCTTTAGTATTTCTCAGCGCTATGGACAGAGGCAAAAGTGAGATGCTAAAGAGCAAGGGACTCAAGGAGTCTCCTTGGAAGACACCTCTTTTCAATGACACCAACTCTGTCTGAACCCGAATTTCACCTGATGTTATAGTGAACCGATATCCCCGCGTTATTATTATTATGACTATTATTAGTATTTTGATGGCTTTTAGGCCTCGGAGAAATAGCCAGACTGCACCTTCTACTCTCTCTAGCGAATCGTCAACATCGATGAGTCATGCACCAGTTGGGCGCATGAATGGATGTAAGAACGCGGAAAGCGGAAGTTGGAATTCCCTTCTTGCGTGTTTGTTTGTTTGTTTGTTTTTGTCGGGTGACCTTGAACCGGGAGGCGGGCGGGCGGCCAGCCGAGTCGTGGTCGGCCGCGACCAAGCAAGTGTAAACAAAACACTACTACCCCAATTCCGATTCGTCTGCGGCAAAACAATGCACACACTTGTGCTCACCGCCGACTCGATTTCGATTGCCATGCCGCGCGGTGGTGTGCCGCCATACCCAACAACCACTTGTTACGGACGCCGCGTTTGCCGCTCGTTACCCATTATAGTCTGGTGGATAAGTGGCAGCCAACATTGGCGTTCGTTCCTGGCGGAAGACATTGGGCTCCATGGTTTGAAAATTTACGCAGCAAATTTCACTAGAAAATTCTTCAATTTCAACAGGCATCTGCGTCTGATTTGCATTACTACATTCCCACTACATTCATAGTAGGCATTCACAGTAGCGACAGTTAAGAGCGTTGGAGTGCGTTGGCCAACGCCGAGTCCCCTCGGCAGGTAGAAGCAGGCCGGCGCCGGTTCTGCACGTAGTCAAGCACATCAGTGCATGGTACAGTGAAAACAGACAAGAAAAAGGGTACAAAGATTGGCCAGTCGCATCTAGACCTGGTATAGGAAACATGCAATAAGGGTTCAAAATGTTGCCCATTATTGGCAAAACAATGAGGGACAGTTGCAAAAACACTGGAGATGATTCCCATGAGGGGCTATAGGGTACAATAGGGGCTGAAATAGTTTTTGGTTAAAAAGTTGTCTCTCTGGACAAATATTTTGACGTGTCTTGGCGTTTTTTCGTTTAATCAGCGGTTTAGTACGTACACATGTAGATTCACATCATATACATTAGAACCATTCAGTTGAAATTTGTCAATCAGATGACATGTTCAACAAATTCTTGTGCGCGTCTTATTAAGGAAGCTATCCACTCTGCAAATTTCAGATTCCGAAACCATCTCATCTTCCTCAAACACGAACAAAGGGACCTTTTGACCTAACAAGTAACGAGGCATATCCACTCTTACCACTTCTTTTGAAGCCTTTTGGTGGAAAAGATATACAGTTTGAACAGGAATGTCTCATACCCCATTATCTCGGGCTAGAAAATGGATTAGGCGTAATTACCAGTAAATGCCTCCAGATGAGACCAAAACAATTCGGGATATCTTTTTTAAATATCTTGCAGAGCACCTCTTACCTTATCTATCACTACCACATTCATAACAAATTTCTTGATGTATTACCTCAGTTCCAAGTTTATGAATAATATATACAAATAACTATTGTCTACTTTCATAACCGCACTTATTTCCTTCCAACATTTTTCTATCGCAATGCGGTTATTATGCAGCTTGTGTCTTTTATCTCAAATAAGGGTTTTCGCAAACACTAAAGCCACAGGTAACTCTTTATCGCTACTCATCTTCGACCGGCACGGTAGCAAACTAAATTTATGTTACTACAAAGGCGTTCAAGCGGGCTTCCGACGCTGGTAAGCGGTCGAAGACTCAGTTGAGCAGGTGAGCCTGCATGCGGCACCTGCACGCCTTCGCACGCCCTTGCACGCTCACTACAAAGCCCCACTGTGTTTGCGCACATAGCCTGGTGCAGAAAGAAAGCAGTTTTGGTGGAGCGCGTTGACGTCTTACTTAAAGCAAGTACCAACGAATTGGCGAGTACCGCATGGATTGTTTTTATTTCCATGCTTACATCCGCATGTGGATTTCTAAATTTAAATTGGACCAGAAAATGTCGGGAAAAGTCTGGTACGAATTTAATTTGACAAATCCACATTAAAGGTTAAGTTATCTTCTCGACTATCTGCATTCGATGGGTTTATATCGGCATTCTATAATCCAGGTTACCAATTGAGTATAATTCAAGAGTCGAATGCAAGAAATGGTTAGGTCCTTTTTTCTACGAAATTGCGTTAACCAGCTATTCTTGTATCGTTTGATATTCTACATCTTTTAGTGCAAAAACGAGAATTCTAGTACAATATTTTCTATAATAGACATAACCAGTTCTTGCATTGGACCCTTCAATTGCTCCTGAATCTAAAATACACATCATAAATCATTGCCAGTACGACGTCCGTAAGCACAGGTCTACGGGTGACCTTCTGGCCTACCTCACTCACCTGTGGAACAGAGCAATTGAAAATCACGGCGAATCCCGTGTTGTTGCACTTGACATATCGAAAGTCTTCGATAGAGTGTGGCACGAGGGACTTCTGGTCATGATTGCTGTTTATGGACTACCACCTGGCCTATGCCAGTGGTTGAATAGCTTTTTGAACGAACGATCTCTGTTGTAGTCGAAGGCTGTTCATCAGATGTATTTCCAATAAACGCCGGTGTTCCTCAGTGATCTGTCCTATCCCCTACAGAACGAGCTGCTGGAAATAACATCCAGTCCAATCTACAACTTTGTAGACGATGGTACATTAATATCGCGTATGGAACCAGGCAACCACTATCATCCTCATCCTAGGGGACGGTATATCGGCGACAGCAACATGAAACCTGCTTGCTGTCGAGAACGCGGAGAGAACGTTCAAAACACATACAATAAAGTGGGAACAACACAGCCAGACACAGTTAGAATTAAGCAGCGAGTCTCAATTCGTGGTTTACCAGTGGTGTGCGCAAAATAAATGATCAGTGATATCAACGAATTCAAATAGGTTAGAAGAAGTAAACAAGGTTTTTATTTGTGCCCACAATCGTAACCCGGCAGCTGGCAGACTGACCGCTGAATCGCTGATAAACCCATACACCCTTTGTACAGATAGCAGGTAAACAATCCTAAAAATAACAGCACTCATGTAGAGGCATAATATAAATAGCTACTTAGTTGATCGTTTCGAGTTAATTGTTATAGTTTTGAATGATGTTGGGTTTTAACAGTGCATAAGTGTTAAATGACTATTTTAAACAATTCCATGAAATTTAAATCCCGCAGATTTCTGTAAAAAATAGTATCGTGTTTGTGAACAAAGTAAATAATAACAACGGGATCTCTCTTATTTTTAATTTATATTAATGACCTCCCAGCTGCAATACTGCAATGAATCTAATACTGTTTGCCGATGACACGACAATGTTACATAGCGGAAAATCTATAGAAGCACTATGCTGTGAAAATGCCATGTTTAGAGAAATGGTTCTTGGCAAATAACCTGACATTACATGATTCCAAAACACAATCGATGATAATCAGTCTGCGTAAACATAACATTGACTCCTTAGAGTCAGTAAAATTTTTAGGGGTATGGGTAGATACACATATGACCTGGGAGGCCCATGTTAACAATACTCTTTCTGAGCTAGCAAAATGCATTTTTATAATTAGAAATCTAAAAAACTGTGTTTCTCATGATGTTCTTTTAACCACATACCACGGTTACTTCCAGCCAAAAATGTCATATGCAGTACTGAACTGGGGCCATTCGGTTCATATGCCCAAACTTTTTGCTCTCCAAAGATGCTGCATCCGATACATTTCAGGACTGAAATATACGCAACCCTGTAGAGATGCCTTCAATACACTCAAAATTTTAACTCTACCCTCTCTCTATATATTTGTTTGTTTATGCCATATACATATCAACTTGCATCTATACAAAACCCATAGTGACATTCATAGCTATCCCATACGGAATATGCATAAACCAAATTTACCTAAACAACGACTTCAAACATCTAGAAATGGCTCTAACTACTATTGCATCAAATTCTATAATATTTTACCACAATCTTTCAAAAATCTGAGTTATGAGTTTCTTTAAGAAAAAGCTTAAGTCATATCTATTAAACAAAGCGTTTTATACCTACGAAGAATTTCTGAGCCATAATTTCAGCGAATCTAAGGAGTGGTTCTGTATATATTTGTTTTAATTTACACACTGTATCTGTTAATCTGTGTCTGTTTGTTTTTTATAGGTTTATATCGGTTTTTTATCAAATTTTATTAATAATAGTGTATATATTTTTCTTTTATTTACATACTGTATCTTGACAATGTGTGTCTGTTCTTTTTTTATATAGAATTATCTGGGCATTTTAAATAATTTTATTATAATAGTGACGACTTGTGAATAATCTTGGACTCTAGACTCTTTAGTGTGACTTGCGTAAACACGTAAGTGTATTTTAACACCAATAAATAACCTATTCGGATTCGATGAGTGAAATAAATTATTAGAGTGAGGGACAAAAATAAATTAGTGTAGTGACTGTAAATAAATTAGACCGACAGCTGATAGGTTAGACGCATGTATACCAGTGTATAAAGTTAGTGTAAATAAATAGTTGAATCCGTATCGAGTGTTTTCCTGCCTTGTGACAGTATATTTGTTGCAGTGCATACAAGAGAAAACCCCTTTTAAAACATCAAAAGCTCCCTGTATCAAATCAGGTCCCCGGATCTGTGCTAGGGTCGCGCCGTTCGGGCCGGTAGAATGGCCTACCTGTTGATGGCGTGCCGCTGCCAATTGCACCGCGGCGTCGGCGGCGTTAGCGGCGTCAGCGGCATGGCACGCCACTTCCTCTTCTTCTTCCTTCCGCACCCTTCCGCGATGCACCTTATTTATTACCTGTCAACGGCATCTAGAGCGCCGTGCCGGTAGTATAGGCCGGGCATTGTGGTAAAGTCGTCTCCAAGGGCGGATATAGTAAAGCCCAGAGATATACCATTTGTTTACAAAGTGAGGATCTCCGCAAAAAGTGCCGACAGAGAAAGGAAACGGGGTCGGACTGGGCGTTCGAATTCGATGGAGTGGGCAACAACGAAAATGTTCGTTCCATCCAATAAAGTGCTCATACATCAGTTGGTTGAACAAGATGTTTGAAACTTTATTATCTGTTGATAAATATATGGTAGAGACATTTCAATATAACCGTATAAACCATATGGTAAATTATTCCTTTCTACACTCAATTTTAATGTTCAATTCGGTGTTTTAGTTGTCCCCAAATTAATTCTATAGGACTGAAAATGCAAAAATAGGGAGGCAACCTTAAGACATCATGACCATACTTTTTAGCTATGCTTTCTATGACATATTGTTTCTCAAACTGTTCAGTGTGGAGGACTTTCAATAATTCAGTTTTTTTTGTAAGTTTCTTCAAAGTACAAATCCTGTTTTATGAGAAAATCTTGTATTTCCGCCTTCGATAACGCTGAATTCGGAATTTTGTACCTTTGTCTGGAGTGATAGCTTGCGCTGTCCATTACGATGACGCCAAATGGCTTTAAATTGGGAATAAGTGTATACTCAAACCATTGCTCAAATATTCCCGAGTCCATGTTTTTGTGGTAGTCTATATTGCAGTCTTCAATTTTCTTTCCGCATAATTTGAGTGCGTTTTCGACCTAGCCCTCAGATGATCCGCAGTGTAAGATAAGTACACGCGGTATATGGGGATCATACCAGGTCTCGTCAAGGTAGTACACTGACCTCCCCTGCTCGTTCCGGTATTGCTCTCAAGTAATCGTGCCGACATTCCACAATCCTTGCACCTTCCATTATAGCCATTCGTTTGTTTACAGTTCTGTACCTAAACCCAATCTTCCTAATCCATCGCTGCAATGTACTCCTTGGATACTGTTACCCCATTCTAGCCAATTGTCTTTGAACGGATTCGATTGTGGGTAGTTCATTAATTTTGTACTTTTCGTACACAATATTCCTCAATAATTTTGTGATCGTGGGATCTAGTTCTTTTGAAACACCAGCATCAAACCTACGCTTCCTCTTTTGTGGCCCATTTCTCAAAATTTCACATACTGTTGTATATGGAACGTCTGTTAGAATTGACGTCTTTTTGATCATACTCTCCTTATTTTCATTCTCCAGATCCTTCGTTAGTTCATTATCATTTAGTACTATTTGTTTTGCATCTGCGCTAAGATGTGACCTTTTGTGAGGTTTTAATTGGTCTACCTCCACCTCCCTCTGTTCAAATTCATTATCAGTGTCCGTACTATAGTCACTATTTTCACCACCGTAATGACAAACCGCCGACGTAGCTTCACTGCTGCAGGGTAATTCACATCGCTGTGAAATCCCATTATCTTCCCAAGGCCGAAACATACTCTAGCTGTCACACTTCCAAAAAAAACGTCCGATTCAGACAGAAAAGTAACGCACAAAAGTAAAAGCAGATTGGCGTTGCTATCAATAACGGTAGCAATACCTGCCTAAACAATTTGACTAAGTCCGGTCCTCTTCATCAATGGAGTCGCTAATAATCCTAAAATGTGTCGGTCTTATCATAGTTCAGTCAAAATATACATCGTGAACGTCATCCGACAGATTTACGTTCAAATACAACTTAGTGTTTCATTTTCACCATTCTAAAAGGTTACGTTATGTTAGAAAATTGGTTAGAAGCACCTTCCATGAATTGGTTACGAGTACGAAAGTAAAATAATGGTAACCATTGAATATTATCAAAACTGTATCTATCCCAAATGATGAACTGTACTAAGAGATGGAATGCAGTTTTTATATAGCGCAAAACGTACACAAATGGTATATCTCTGGGCTCTACTATACCTGTGGGAGAATTCTGTAACTCTAAGCGAAGCGATAGCGACATCCTTCCAACGCTTTCGCTCGTTTCGGTATTCCATAAATGCCTTCGTTCCGACTCGGACATAACGAACGCAGACGAACGGTATAAGCGATAGCGAAAGATTTTTGATCTCGTTTGTCAAGTTTTGACGTTATTATTGCTGTGTGTCAAAGCGACAATTTGCTTAAATTTATTTGTGTACTTAATAAACAATCAATGAATCGAAGAGAAAAAACTAATCCTTCGCAATGGTCGGCATTGCTGGATTTTGCAGAGTCTCATCCAGAGAATATTTAGGCCAACTCGTGAATGCTCGTGAGCCATCGAGCTCCATGCCAAAAGCGTCACGAAGCGTTAAACTTAGTTATGGAATGCTGTCAAAAATCGTTTTCGTGAATGATTAGCTTCGTTTTCGCCTGCTTTCATTACTATAGCGAAAGTTATAGAATCGATCCACTGATATCGATATGCTACTTATAGGGATTCATCAAGCCAAGTAGCTTGAGTTTTTTCTTAAATTCTTGACTTGGCTTGAAAGCTCAAGCTTTTGAAAATTTGATATTTGACTTGGCTTGATTTTCGATCTGAATCACTCGATATCAAGTAAAATCAAACTACTTGATATTACTTGATATCGATCTATAAAGTGCGAATCGAAGCGTTAGAATAGGGGAATCACAGAGGTTACGACAGCAAGCAGGCACCCGATGACTTTAAAACTTTAAAGCCACCCGACACAGAATAGGCGTTAATTGAACGAATTTGCCAGTACCTTAATGTTGTTAAGAGTATTTCCATCATTTTTAAAGGTGAATCATATGCTACCCTACCCATGGTAAGAATCGGCATTTTATGCTGCTCGATAGACTAGATCCGTGGGCTATGGAGCTTGACAATAAACCTGATCGAGATGAAACCGACGAACAAATTATAAATAGTATTTAAGCGGCAATGGACAGTACTGACGATATTTCAGAATGATGGAAAAGACACGAATGTATTTTTCCAAACCTTGCCGCAATGGCCAAAGACTTTTTGGCAACGCCAGCTTCTTCAGCTCCAGTTGAAAGGCAGTTTTCTAGAGCTGCCTTAACTCTTACCAAAACAAGAAATCGATAAGGTGATACCTCCATTAGAAGTCTTATGTGAATCAAATCGTGGATGGCAAATGAGGATATTAAAGATATATTTTAGATATTCACTGTTTTCATGTTTGAGTTTGTTGTTTTTCTATGTACTATTGTCAGAATTCAGAATATTTCGTATTTTTATATCATATTATTACATTCATTATTTAACTAAGTTTGTTGTTTTCGTTTTTGGATGTTTTTCTTAAATAAAAGAATACATCTTTATATTTTTATTGTTATTGCGTTTTGGCAGTTAATCAGATTAATATCAAAAAAGAATTATTTTTTCAGGAAAAATCAAGTAGTTAGCTTGAAAAACTTGATTTTCAAGTTGTTTGATGTGTAACTACTTGACTTGAATTTCGAAAACAAATACTTGACTTGATCTTGCCTTGATATCAAGTTAAGTCAAATCAAGTAGCTTGAAAATCAAGTCAAGTCGTGAATCTCTGACGCTACATCACTGAATACGTCACAGGACGCAATTTTGTTGTGGTTGGGCAGTTCCTGTATCAACAACTTTTCTCTATATGACATTTAGCATAATATGTGAAAAATGGTTTGTTGGTTTTTTGTACTTTTGTGATTTCCTACGCTGATTTATCATCAGCAAGGGCTGTTTAAGCGTTTTAAAGGGGTGATACACGTACGAACTTTAAGTACGCGGTTTTTAAGTACGCGAACTTACTCGGCTCGGCGCGGTGACACACGTGAAGCTGAAATCACTCATTTTGATAATTTTCCTAAATAAACCAAACTTTTAACAAACGCCAAACACAACAAGCGTTGCGCATCGATGGCCTGCCAAAACAAAGTGGTGGCTCGCGGCTCGCAGTACGAGCTGAGACCAGCTACGAGCAACATTTCAAACCAGTTGGCTCGCCGGCGGTTTGCGCGACGGTTTTAAAGTACGCGCACTTACGGTGACACACAGGCGAAAAAGGTCGTCGAGCCATAAGTACGCGTACTTGCTCGTACGTGTATCACCCCTTTTACAGTATTTCAGTTCGATGATTTCACGCTGACAGGTCTGTTATCAAATCAAATCAACCTTTATTTGCTTATCAACTAGTACAGATTTTTAAGGCAGAACAAATGGACTAAAAACCTATACATCATTTACGCATCGTCATCACATGAGTATATATTTTTAATAAAGATAGAAGAGTGCTGTACTCCAACTACTAAAATATGTAACACATTACTATACAAACTACATTAATAGCACTATAGCTGGCCTAGAGACATGTTCATTTAGACAAATATCTGAAACCTTATCTATTATTCTTTATAATTTAGAAGCTGAAGCCAAATTTTTATTTTTAGCACATAAAAGGTAAAACACTAATTATTATTAAAATTATTCATTAAAATTATTTATATTATAACTTATAACATATAGTTGACGATATCAACATTAAAATATTCCTCATCACAATACGGAGATATTGACATTAGTATCTTTTTAGTTGTGGTCTTGAATTTGTTAAAAGGAAGATTTATGGTCTCATCTGGCAGATGATTATAGTATTTCACTACTGAAACAACAAAACTTTTTTGTGTGAGTATAAGTCTGTGATTAGGTATGATAACTTTTTTCTTGTATCTTGTAGGATAGCCATGGAGCTGTTCATGTGTGGTGAACTGACTTAGATGCATTGTTACATACAAAAGGCACCATTCTAACCTAAAATATTCGTTTTTCCAAGGTTGGTTGGAGAATTTGGCAAGTTTCTCAGTTATTATTAATTATTTTTATATTTCAGTATCACTGAGAAAGCTTTAGCTCAATATACGTTATTATCAATTATTTGGGCAGCTAGAGACAGATAGACCGATGGAAATGGGTGACGTGGATTTTCGTAATGTAGGCAGATAAATTAATACACGTTAAATGAAAAGCGGAGTTAAGTTGATTGACTAAGTACTTCCCACACATTACGGTGATACCAGTTTATTATTTTCCCATAGCATGAAGCTTTAGTGTGAGATCCCCTTGCAACCAAATCATCGCCTACCTGTCGGCTCTCAAAAAAAAAAACATCCATACGAAAACTCTTGTGAATCGTGTCTTGCAGTGTAGGAACTAATACGGCACACTTTTTTTTGGCTTTGGCCGTTAAACCCATTTAGCCACGAAAATATCATGATTACCTTCATCCATGCCACACTTTTTATTCTGCAAGCTTCAACCTACAACTGGATGAAACGTAATATTTTTAGGTTTCTATTATTGCTGCCACTGACACGGTTTCTAAAAACCATACGCTTTTTCCATCCTCGCCACGGTAATAATACTTTGTCGAAATTTCATTGAAATCGATTACAGGTTACACAATTCAGAACCATCAAAATTCTAGGACCCTCGGTTTCTGTAATACTGTGTGATCATCGTAAATTAAACCATGCGGAATGAGGAATGGTAGCGGGAAGCTCAGATCTTCAAAATTATAGTAGCAGTACTATAAGACCACATAGTATCTAGCTGCCCAAATTTCATCACAATCCATGCAGCGATTACGAGGCTAGAAAAATGCGAACAGACAAACAAGCCGACGGAAATGAGTGACGTGGATTTTCGTTATGTAGACATCATAAAACTCCCAAAAAGCGTATTTTCTCGAAACCGAAAATTTTCGCGATCACAATACTCTCCTCGCTCTAGGTGTGGGAGTAAAAGTATCAACTAAAGACTCACCCTGTATATAGAACTCTTCAGCACAACTGCAACTGTATGAAGCGATAGACCAGGTTACCTGTCAGTGCTAAATATATTCAAAGATCTCAATCAGGCAATCACCTCACACACTCACATATTTTAAAGGTAAAAATATACGTAGGTATTTTTATGGCGATTATTTATTGTCGAGTTAGAAAAACAAAATATCGGAGAGTGTAGTTACAGTACGGCCGTATGCATATATTAAATGTCAGTCTAGCATTTCCGTTTTTTTTTCTCTCTTCGCTAAGTAATGACGTACGAAGCATAATTTAGAATTAACATATTCGCCTTAATTACATATATCAAAATTAAAATGTTTGTTTTTCTAGTTCTTTGATCGTTTTTCAATACCGATTAGTCGTTATAGGTTGTTTGTTACATTTAACTTGTATCATTTATACATAAATCGACTTTGACAGCTGTTGCAACTTTGTTGTGGTGCACTTTTCATAAAGGGTTTGGCAGCTGAAGTGCGTCAATGCTGCAATCTTGCTTTGAAATATTCATGATCACGGATTAGTAGTGGAGCAGTAACACCACGTGGATTTGCACTTCGGGCTACTCAAACCGACGATTGTAAATTGCAGCGATGGTCAAGTATTCTTAATCCGGGATATGAAAATTGCAGCGGCTGGTTATTTTTCCATTTCAGGTAAACATGTAAATTGCAGCGGACGACCCTCTGTTAGGGATAGGAGTTTTTATAATAGCCATCCCTCATTGTTTATTTTTGAAATGCAACAACTAAAAAGAAGCAAGATTTTTGAATCTTAGAATAGGTTTATTACTCAATGAAAATAGGATAAGTGGATTAGAATATATAAAAAGTGTATGTCATTTTCTATAACAATAAGTGCGAATAAAATTTTGGGTTTGTAATTTAAAAAAGGCATTGTGATGTCATATAGTTTTCAAGATCACTAACAGAAGTAGGTAAGTAAATGCCACTAAATTGTTCCTTTAGATAAAAATTAATTTGACCTGTCACATAATTATTATTTTTATATAATATTTTGCTATACAAATCCAAATTAATTTTTAGAAAACCTCCAAACAGGTAGACTACGCCGAAAAGGGACCCTCGCTGCAATTTACAACATTTTTTATGGTCACCTTTGAGATTTATAGGATTATACCCTAACCGCGGCTGCAATTTGTATCCGCCCACTCAAACTGCTATGGAATTTCTTAATTATTATTATCATATCGATATCAGCAGTTATGGTTGTTTTTCATGGGTTTCGGTCAACAATTGCGAACTATCATTTTCTTCACTACGTTTCGGTTTATTTTAATCTAAACTATCCTCAGGTGTCTATAAATAAATAGGAAATGGTCTATATATAATAAAAATAAGAATAAAAATACAAAAAACAAAAGAATCAACAAAAGAATTATAAATTGTATGTGAAACTAAAAATATAACTAATGTATATACGGGTGTCCCAGAATTTCCTTGACACGTGATATTTTCGTAACGAAAAACGGTTCAAGCAAGAACTGAGTGGTACTTTTCAAGGTACTATAGGGTCTATCATACCATGCATTTAAAACATTTTTTTTTGTACGTCAACCCCTTAAACTCACCCCCAACTTTTTTTTCCAAATAGCACCCTATAGCTTTTCCTACATAAATGAAGTCCTTATTTTATTTACAATCCTGTAATGCCTTTGATCTTGTACAAAAACCATTTTTTTCCGTAAAGTCATCAGCATAAAGTAAATAAAATTAGGATTTGTTTGACGCCAAATATTTTCGTAACAAAAAAATAATAAAAAAGAAAAGAAGTGGGTTTTAAAATGTACTGAATTACCTATCATATTGCGCTCACAAAAAAAATCACTCCAACCGGAAAACCCACCCCTATTTATTTTCAAGCTATTAATCAACAATTTTTATCGGAAAAATGAATTTCTTACGTTAATTAAAATGTCATAGTACCTCACTTTTGTGTAATTAAATTCAAGTAAAGAATTTATTTTTCCAGGCAAAATTGTGGATTGAAATTTGAAAGAACAAGCTAGGGGTGGATTCCAGGGGTTTAAGTAAGAAAAAAATGATTCATAAGCAAGGAATGATAGGTCATTCACCTTGAAAAACCCACTTACTTTTCTTTTTTATCCGTTTTTGTTACAAAAATATCAGGCGTCAAACAAATTATCATTTCATTTCTCTTATGCTTATGATTTTACGGAAAAAATAAGTTTGCATATAAAATTAAAGGCATCACAAGATTTTAAATAAAATGGGGATATCATTTATGTAGGAAAACCTATGGGGTGCTATTTGAAAAAAAAAAGTTGGGGGTGAGTTTTAGGGGCTGACGTACAAAAAAAAACGTTTTGAATACATGGTATGATAGATCCTATAGTACCTTCAAAAGTACCACTCAGTTCTTGCTTGAACCGTTTTACGTTACGAAAATATCACGTGTCAAGGAAATGAACTTAGTGATTTTATTTTAGTGCATTGAAAATGAACATACATGAATTGAATTTACTAAGACAAGGAAAATAATACTAACAAACCTATTTACATTAATATCAGATGTCGGTTAGTATTATTTTCATTGCCTTAGTAAATTTAGTTCCTGTATATTCATTTTCAATGCACGAAAATAAGCAGCAGCAGCTCTCAGCTGCAAAACAAACAAAAAAGATAACCTTTAAAGAATCTTTTCACAATTTCTAAGAAATGTTTCATCTCAAATATTCTTTTGTCGTTCTTTTCTAGCTAACCGCTGCCCTAAATATTTTTTCTGCTAAGCTGCGGCTTGCTACCGTACTGTCTCCTGTTTATACATACGGTCAGTGCATCGTGTAAGTCTAACTGATTGTCCACTGGCGATTCAGAAATCGCCTTATCATTGTTAAGCTCGGAACAAACGAACAGAGCGCGTTGCAAAAACCCACATGATGTTTTCCATGCAAACATATTCGTACAGGGTGGTTCACATTTTGTATTGGAACGAGGGTAGTCTGCTAATAGGCCCCCATTGTGCCCCTTATATATTTATTTAGATCGTAGAACAAAAAAATTGTGTAATATGTGCAATAAAAAGCATATCATAGCATATTTAGTAAAACAATCTTGGGATACGGCCACTTATTATATTTCCAAAATATAAAATTTTACGACGTTTCGACGCTTCTATTAGGCGTCATCTTCAGCTATTAAAACTAAAATAAAATATCAGAATTGTCAAACAGATACAAAATGACTAACATTTACAATTAATTTTTTTTTTAACAATTAAATATCGAGGGAGGAAGGTAAATATTGATAAGATGGAAGAAAGTATAGGCTATGTTCCATTTATTAAATTTGTATATATATGCATGAAAGATTGCTTGTATCTGTCCTGAAATTCATGCTGTTAGAACTTTTTTTTATATGTATCATTTTTAAGATGTTTCTTACCAATCTTTCTCTTTGCATAAAGTTCTAACGTTGTTAAAATCGATGGTATGTTTATTTTCTATAGCATGTTTGCTGAGGGCGGTAGAATTCAGGTTTTTATTTTTAATATCATACTTGTGTTTATATATGCGTTTATTTAAATATTGTTTAGTTTGTCCAATGTACAAGTTTGGGCAATCTTTACAAGGTATTTCATAAACCAAATTGCTATGCATGTCCTTTTCTAATGCAGGTTTCAGGCTTGAAAATACTGCACGGGTTGTTGTCGTGGCAGTATGGGCAACATTTACGTTAAACTTATTGGAAATTTTTTTAATGTTTTCGGAGAGTCCAGGTGTATAAGGCATTGAAAAATATTTCTTTTTATTATTATCATTATATGAACAAGCTATAGAAAATAAACATACCATCGATTTTAACAACGTTAGAACTTTATGCAAAGAAAAAGATTGGTATAAAAGAAACATCTTGGAGATGATACATATAAAAAAAGTTCTAACAGCATGAATTTCAGGACAGATACAAGCAATCTTTCATGCATATATACAAATTTAATAAATGGAACATAGCCCATACTTTCTTCCATCTTATCAATATTTACCTTCCTCCCTCGATATTTAATTGTTTAAAAAAAATTAATTGTAAATGTTAGTCATTTTGTATCTGTTTGACAATTCTGATATTTTATTTTAGTTTTAATACCTGAAGATGACGCCTAATAGAAGCGTCGAAACGTCGTAAAATTTTATATTTTGGAAATATAATAAGTGACCGTGTCCCAAGATTGTTTTACTAAATATTTGGTACCGACGGTCAGGATACAAAAAGCAAAAAAATTATCATAGCATACATAAAAAAAAATAAAAAAAAGTTGTCAAGCCCAGGGGTCGAACCCGGACATTGTAAGGTCGAAGTCTGCGAGCAAAACCGTTGAGCTACCATGGCGCCGATAATTTTTTTTAACTACACATATTTTCTTAGAAACCTTATTACTGGAGTTTGTGATCCAAACTCAAACATTCAAAAACATATTTACGTATTTCGATCGTTCGAGCCATTGCACCTATTCTTTGCAAGCTCTTCAAACTATCGTCTCAGCGAGGCGTGTTACCCGCTGCATGGAAGATTGGCTGCGTACAACCCATTCCTAAGAAAGGCAAGAAAACTGATCCCATCCATTATAGACTTGTGGCTCTTCTCAGTATCATGTCTAAAGTTATGGAAAATGTCATTAAGACACAGCTCCTGAAATACTTGGACAACAACAACATCGCCAGTATAGCTTCCGTAAGCATAGGTCTACGGGTGACCTTCTGACCTATGTCATTCACTTGTGGAACAAAGCAACTGAAAATCATGGCGAATACCGTGTTGTTGCACTTGACATATCGAAAGCCTTCGACAGGGGACTTCTGGTCAAGCTTGCTGCGTATAGACTACCACCTGGCCTGCGCCAGTGACTGAACTACAAACTCCACCAAGAAGAATTTACAAGAATCTTGGACACAACCAAATCGCAGAATATGTGGAGCATACCATAATGGATACTAGAAAGGACCACATAACTCTGAATTTCAACAAGAGATTCGAGACTATAATTATTAGAGGTCGAGAACTATGTGTAGTAAACAACCTGCAACGGGAAATAGTCTGGTATACGTATGGATCAAAGACAGGGCAGGGTACAGAAGTGAGAATCTTTGGAAGAGGAACTATACTGTATTCACAGCCAAGCTAGACCAAATGAAAACAAGCCCGCGTGCGTGATCGGCTTGTGTCGGTGGGGTCTCTAATAGTCCAGTACATTATGTGTAAATTGTGTGTTATAATCTGGCAAGTCAGGGTGACCCACATTTTGCGTTGCAACCATGGTAGTCTGCTAAGAAGATCATAGCACTTACGCCATCATTGTGCCCCTTATATATTCATTTAGATCGTAGAAAAAAAATGTCTGTAACATGTGCATACCACTTAATTTTTCGGTAAAAAAATTAAAAAATAGTTGTCAAGCCCTAACCTGACTTGACCGACCTCTATTTCCCAAGATACCCTGCTTCATATTTTGACCTTGACTTAATCATTGAAGATCAAACGTTTCTAAAGGTCAGGTTCAAATCTGGACGTAGAATTTTCCGTGCTCTTCATTTCCGGCGTCAAAAATAGGGGTTTTCATTTAAGAAAATCGATTTGACCTGATGTCAAGGTCAATGTCATCATAAAGGTCACCATCACATAGCCAGGAAATGTTCCTACGACATTTGCCTTGACTATCTTTTCGTACAACCCCTACTAATTAAGATACTCTGCTGCTCACATTTTGACCTTGATTTAATCATTCGAGGTCAAATGTTTCTGAAGGTCAAGTTCAGATCTGGACGTAGAATTTTCCGTGCTTTCAATTTCCGGCGTCAAAAATAGGGGTTTCCATTTAAGAAAATCGATTTGACCTTGGTGGGACTTTGATGTCAAGGTCAAGGTCAGGACTTTTGTCTTGACTATTATTTTGTGCGATCCCTGCTATCCCAGTTATTCATTTGGTCCGGTATTCTTTGAACACGGTATATGATCTTACCATTTAGGTATAAAAAAAGAAAAACATTTATTTCTTTTTCAAAAAACCTAATTCAGAAGATCTGCCTGGTCATGGACAGGTAGTATGCCTCCTCACTAGGGTAGCTTAGAAGTTCCTCAGCAAATGGGTAGTCAGAAGTGTCACCCCATGCGGCCTTGAAAGCTTTATTCCTTTCCTATGTGACTAGGCACCCAAACCCAAGATACTGTTACCTTGGTGGTCTTTAGGGTAATCTGGCAGAACCACACTATTTTTGAAGTACAGTGCTTACTTGCCAAGACCATCAGAGATAGTCTTTTGATATCTTTTATCTATGCATTCCAAAATTGCAGCTATTTATGCCAGAAAAACTGTAGCCAGTTTTATCCAGACGGCTACTTATGTTCCGCCTAGGCCTACCACCGTAGATGCCTCCTCCTGTGCCTGATGAATATTTTGAGCCATCAGAGTACCAGGTGATACCACTCGACATATGTCGAGGTTCTCCTAGAGCCTATTCCGAACTGTCACTTAGGATGACCTTGTAAGGGATCTCGGTGTCCATGACTCTTGGCATTATGTCGGATTACATCTCAAGTATCTCGCACCGCAGGTGTCCAGTATAGACTACCAGGTTCCACAGTCTCGGTGACAGAACGCCACCTTGCGGACAACCTCTTTGCGTCTTCACACACCACACAGGGATGGTTTTGTCTTTCTGCTCCTTAGCATGCTTCCAATCCACTTCTCGATTGTCCTTTCAGTGCTCTTGGAATCCAGCTTTGACACTATCGAGCTAGTGCACATGTTATCAAATGCTCCCTCAATGTCCAGGAACACTGTCAATGTTACTTCTTCGTATGCTCGATGCTCCCCTCAGGATTGTATAGGACTGTTTCACAGGACTTCGCACTTTGATAAAAGTATACATAACATTATGATGCATGTCTTTCAGTGTGTCGTCCTGTATAGAAACACCAAACAGCAGATACAACGTCACAGTGCGTAGTATTATGTATGTATACGTTAACGTATCGATCACAACTCCCTAATAAGTTCATGGAACTCTGTTTGTAAACATTTATAAAGAGGATTACGAGCGGAGAGAGAGGACTGGAGCAGACTAGTCAGGACGAGGTCCCTGGAGGGCAAAAATGGCTGCCGCCAGCCGAACCTTTCTGCGTTATCAGTAGCGTGCTGTAAAATACCTATTTCATAATAACGCAGCCTTTACTGAAAGACACATTAGTAATTGCATGGGCCATGGCATTAAACAGATCATGAGCAATAGACCGATCCATGAGGTCGAGCTGGAACGCAGAAGACTGGCAGTGGCAGCTTCACTTTCAAAGGATCTCGATACCATTACCGCTTGGGGGCTTAAGAATATGGTTAAATTTAATGCCTCCAAGATCCAGTATTGTACGCTATCAAACAAGAAGCGCCCAAACCAACACCAGGTTCTGATGAACAACCGGGCTCTGCCAAGAGTCACTCATTCAAGCTGTTAGGAGTCAACATTACAGAAAATCTGATCTGGCACGAACACGTTGCGTCAATTGCAACAGCTGCTGGTAAAAAGCTTGGGTACCTATTTCACACAGAAAGTACTTTTCACCATGTAACCTCCTCGTGCTATATAAAGCCCAGAGAAGACCTGGCCTGGAGTATTGCTCTCATGTCTGGGGAGCTGCTGCCCCTACTACCCTGTCTATACTAGATGCCGTCCAGAGAAGGGCAATTCGACTAATTGGCAACCCGGCCTTAATGCGCCAATTCCAGACACTTTCTCACCGGCGTGTTGTTGGTGACCTCTCGCTCTTCTACCGAGATATTCAAACGGAATCTGCTCCTCTGAGCTATGCTCTATCGTTCCGCCGCTCACCGCTCCTATCAGATGCACCCGCGCGACCGCTGCATTTCATCCTAAGGCGGTCGTTCTTCATACATCCAGAACCGAGCGGTACAACCGCACATTTATTCCCAGGATGTCAAAGGCTTGGAATGATATGTCAGGAGATGTATTTATTGGTCCTGCAGGTATTGGCCCATTCAAATCCCGCGTTAACAGACTCCCTCTAACATAACCCTTTCACAGCGGCCGCGGTACTCTGGTATTTAGGCTCTGCCTATGCGGTCTGCTCAGTTATAAAAAAAGATCCATTTTTTGAAGAAGAATCACGTTGTTGCTTTCGATATATCAAAAGCTTTCGAGCAGTTATGGCATGTGGCTCTCCTAAGCAAGCTTCTGTCCTAAGAAATTCCCGTTAAGCTTTGGGATTTTTTAGAGGTCTTCCTGTCCCTTTGTAATATCTGTCGGCTTCTCTTTCTCCAGAAGTTCCACAGGGATCGGTCTTGGTTCCAACACCGTTTCTGCTTCACATTGATGACTCATTCCCTAGTGTTATAATCGCTGTTTTCGCATATGACAGTACTCTACACGACGGTAGCCAGAGCAATATATCGATATCTGTGGACTACCTGGAGCGTAAAATACTAGCTCCTCCTCTCTCAAATGATCTGAGGATCATAACCGCTCAAGAATATGGTGAAGTCCAATTCTTCCAACATATACAGTTCAATACAACTGCAATCGTCTAGCAACGAACTGCCCAAGCGACCATAATATTCTGATGAACGATCTGAGTCTACCAAGAGGTCACTCATTCAATCTCAAGATCACAATAGTATATTGTTCAATCAGCTATAATGACCGCAATAGCACACAAAGTCTAAGTTTGTAAATGAACAAGTGAGTTATTACCATTACCAGGAATACTAATATTTTTTATAACATTCTTTCAAGGTCATAAAGTTGATATTTTCTAATCTATCATCAATACCTCTGGAAATATGTTATATCTCTGAGCACCATTTTGACCTAAGTACTGTTATGATCTATATATGATGTATATCTTTATGATTCTACATAAGCCTGAAGCGACTTAGAATTTTGACACAGTATTATTATTATCGTGGCGAGGATGGAAAACGCGTATGGTTTTTGGAAATCGGGTCAGTGGCGGCGCAGCAATTGTCAAAAAAACTAAAAATATAAAATTAGTTCAAACTTCTTCTTTTTTGGTTTGAGTAGAAGTGAAATTGGGGTGGTTGGGAGGGGGAAAGTTGTAAAACTGAAAAATCTGTAGTATTCAAAATAGCCTGTCCATTGAGCTGTAAAAAAAGGTATATTGGCATAACACACTTTTTTGCGAGATAGGGTTCTCAGACTATACTTTCACGCTATGGGAAATAATAAAACTGGGATCATCGGAATATGTGGCAAGTACTGAGTCAATCAACTTGGCATAATTTTTCTTTTTTGAGTCACCTTTCGCGTATACTCTCGTATATAAATCAGTTACGCTACTGTATGCCATTTGATGCATCTACGGTTTCAGCAGATTTGTTCTTTTTTACGTCTCTAAACTTGTTTTTACGTTTACCTTATTACAGACTACGCTAAGAATAAAATGAAGTTCTTAAAGCACTCGTGTATGTTTCATGAAAACAGCAGAAAAAAATTGATTTATCTAAAAAAGGGAGAGGTTGTTACAATTTGTGCACTACAAATAATTTAGAACTTATTGCTGAAAAATAAGATAATATAGAAACCTGATAGTGATAGTGTTTTGGAAATGACATGTCCAAGTATAACAGAAACAGCAAATTTATCACACATCCGAGTTTTTTTACAGCTGAACTGACCGTTTCTCGCATCCTATTCGTCACAGTTTTTTATCTCGCCATGCATCCTCTTCCACTCCTCTTTTTCCATGGCTTCTTTAACTCCTTCGTTTCAATCCTTCCTACGTGTTCCTCTTTTCCATCTTCTTTCAGTTGGAGTCCAACTCCATGCCTTTTGGGGCCACCTATTTGCCTGCATTCTTCACAAATGACAGTACCGTAATAGCCTTTTTTCCTCTATGTTTTCCACAATTGTCTTTTGCATGTTGGTTCGCCTTCTTATGTCATCATTTCTTAGATGCTGGAATCTAGCCACCACACAGCTTCTACGTAACGCATCCATTTCAACAGCTATTAATTTTTTCTCATTTCTTTCTGTAATGTCCCATGTTTCAACTCCGTATGAGGTTATACTTTTTACTTTTTGTGATAGCTGAGAGTCTGAAGAAGTTCTTAGACCTGCTTAGAAATCATGAAATCACCTCTTTGGATTTTTAATTGCGAGTCGAAGATTTAAGTCATAATTATCAGATCGTAAATTTTTCACTTTACACTAAAATTTTTATGTCTTTCATCAAAGTTACGAAGCCGATTATTTTACGTGTGAACAGTGAACTCTTGGAGATTAATTACCAAAAAAGATAATTTGGAAAAGTCTTTTAATTTTTCTTTTGGAACAGTTTTATGTCGTCGAGGTAGAGAATTCTCTAAAATTCAGAAAAACATTCATAACTCGGAAACTACAAAAAATTGCATAACATATATGGGGGTGATTCAGATACTTCTAGGTGTGCTCTATCTCTGGACTTCCGCTTGACACTATTTTTTGGGACACCCCGTATATTGTTATAGCAGCAAATTTAAGGGCACTAAATTTGTTGCCAGAAACATAGAAGAAAATGTAAAAACAGTCTTATACCCTATAAGTTTGTTAAAGTTTGGTATATAACCTATTTTTAAAGTAGAAAGTGTGAGGACAGAATACTCAATGCTGCGAACTACAACTCGCACAAAATAGCAATGTTGTGCCTGTTGCATAATATACTATTATGGTCTCGATAAGATCTATTTTTTCAATTCTGTCGTATTTGACACATGACAAGAGGTCTTGTCGATATAGCGTATTTATAAATCCATTAGCGCTGTTGAAGTACCGTTGACATTTAGCTGTTGTTTTATAGTTAATATTTAAAAAATATACAAATTAAAATTCATATTTCATAATCGAGTAATATGATTTTAAATGTTGGTTTAATTAATAGCTAATTGTATATTAAGTCTTACACGTGAACTCTTGTAGATCGCGTAAACGAAAGTGGCTGTCTAGTGATATTGAAGGCTGTCAGAAAGTGAGTGCTACCGTATTTCATTCTGAAAAAATTGAAACGTTCGTTTTATGGGTCTTTGCTGTATGTTTATGGAGAGAATGTTACTTAGTCCACAGAATATAATTATAATTTTGTTTGTATTATATAGTATAACTCAATCAAGGGCTAGGAGTTCATTACAAACCTAGTAGTCAAGTAAGAATTAGTTTTACTCAAGAAGATAATCGAAACATTAAAACCTCGGTAAAAATTCATAGAAGAATTATTTTTGTTGTTTACATCGCATTTTTGCTTGTTAAATTACTATGAAAATTAAATTGTTAAGCTCAAAGTTAAATACCAAGTCATAAACAGAAGACTGATGTGATTACGAGATTAAGTTAGTTCTTTTACATTAAAAAACTCAAGAAATGAATGGATTTTGTCTTATTAAGCTACTATTACATTTAAAAAAAATTTTCGCAGTAATTTCGCGAATGCGAATATGTACAAATATGCGATTATTCGTTAGATCACTACTGTGCTCAGCTGTTCTTTATGAAAGCTAATAGAACTGATATTTACTGTTTTGACAAACTCATATTTAGTTTGAAATAGGTATCTCACTTCACTTGCCAAAAGAATGCCTCTATTGACTCTTTTCTTTCTAACATACTTTCCAAATGTCTAATATTGACGTATGCGTTGTCAAACAGTCGTGTGACATTGTAGTAAACTTGGAACTATTTCAAATTCAAACTATGTTGCACAACGAGACAAAGTCTGACATATATTGAAAAGATATTTTTGATAAAAAGTTCAATGCGTTCTATGATACTCTTCTATTTCATTTAAAAAATTTCTTTCATTATAAAACAAGCTTGGAATTCTAGGTATAGCACTGTTAATTAGAAGCCAACAGTGAATTCTCAGGTAAGAATTCTAGCTATTCTTATTTTTTGATGGAAATTTACAAAGAGCACTATTATTTCAGTCTACAGCGGCCCACAGATGCTCCGGAGATCCTCAGAGGGAAAACTGCACAGTCCTGGCCTCAAGGATTATCGGAGCGTATGTGGAATTGAAAAACCATTCGATCGCCTGCGCAGGCCGTCTTTTGATGCCATGCTTGCTAGAACTGAACTGAACTGAAAGGTTTCTTGAGCGTCTGTGAAGGAGGGTGTATTCAGGCCAAAGTGCAAGGGCCTTCAGGACTGTGCAGGTTTTCCTCTGAGAATTTCCGGAACGTCTGTGGGTCACTTAACACTTGACAGTGATTTGCGACTGTCTACTGTGTAAGGCTTTCGCGGCCATCGTCCAATGAATTTGTGGTTCTTGGGTTTTTAGGCCGGCGTCGTTTAGCGTTAAAGCTTGACGTTTCGCCACCATGAGTGGATGGCATCTTCAGAAGCTATTTCACTTCGGCGACTTCCAAAATACTGGTTGACTTTCTGTGTTTCTTCTTTCCTATTGAAATTATTATGATGTTTTTGTATTTCGATGGCTTCTCTTTGAAGTCTGGCATGGTATGAAGACGTTGCGGCAAGAACCTGAGTTTCTTCAAACTTGATCCTGTGACTTCCCTCCTTAATCGCATGTTCGGCTACCGCTGATTTGTCCGTATGGCCTAGTCGACAGCCAGCCTTATGTTCTGAAATTCTTGTGTTTATAGATCGCTTCGTTGTTCCTATGTATACACTCCCACATGTGCATGGTATACGATATACCCCCGGTGTTGTGAGTGGGTCTCTTTTACCCTTCACCGTTCTCAAATATTCCTGTATCTTTCTTGTGGGCTTGTAGATGGTCTTGACGTTTTCCTTTCATAACATTTTCCCTATTCTGTCTGTTACTCCAGGCACATAGGGTAGAAAAGCTTTTGCTATCGGTTTAGGTTCTGGTTTTGCCCTATTTCTTCTCATTGTTCTTGTTATTTCCTTTTCTGTGTAACCATTTGCCTTAAGAGCATTCTTTAGACGTTCCAGTTCGGTGTCGAGTTCTTCTGGTTCGCACACTTTTCTAGCCCGTTCTGTCAAAGTTCTAATAATTCCGTACTTCTGTGATGGGTGGTGGTTTGATTCTTTATGTAAGTACCGGTCAGTATGAGTTGGCTTTCTATATACCTTGTGCCCTAATCTAACTCCTTTTCTTGTTAGAAGAACATCAAGGAAGGCGAGATTTTTGTTCTCTTCTACCTCTATGGTGAACTTGATGTTTTCATGCAGGCTGTTCAGGTGTTCTAGAAATTCTTCGAGCTTTTCTCTTCCGTGATTCCAAATGATAAACGTATCGTCCACGTATCTGAGCCATATCTTGGGCTTGTATTGAGCGCTCTTCAAGGCTGCCTGTTCGACCTTCTCCATTACAAAGTTCGCTACTACCGGGCTTAGAGGGCTTCCCATGGCTACACCTTCAATTTGTTCGTACATGTTGGCGTCCCAGACGAAGTAGATTATCGTTAACACATGCTTGAAAAGTATTTTTGAAGTCGCCGAAGTGAAATAGCTTCTGAAGATGCCATCCACTCGTGGTGGCGAAACGTCAAGCTCTAACGCTAAACGACGCCGGCCTAAAAACCCAAGAACCACAAATTCATTTGTGATTGTCGTTTGATAAAGCTAGCTTCGTCCAACAACAACGAACAATCACACATGTCGCAACCACCCAACGCAACGCAACGTATGAATCTTTTTAACCGTGACCTCTGTACAGCCGGCTCGTAAAAGACCACTCCTTGCTGTTCGCGCGGGTCAGATTCCTTCCTCACCGTGACATTTGCATAATATACATTATGTGCGCGGCTACCTAGAGAAGAAAATACAAATTAAATGAACGAATACGCAGTGCGGCTCAAGTTTAACGTACATTTATACACATAGTATTATTTTTAAAGATTTTTCGATCTAGTATTTTCCAAAATAAGTATTATTTCCTAGGAATATAATACAGGGTGGGGCATAAAAAATAAAGGGATTTTGGTTTGAGTAGTACTCATATATTAGAAAAATGAAGTCAAGTTGATTGACTCAGTACTTCCCACACATTGCGGTGATACCAGTTTATTATTTTCCCATAGCATGAAGCTTTAATCTGAGATCCCCTTGCAACCTAATCATCGCCCTAATTTCACCCCCACCCAAAAAAGGTAGTAAAGGTCAGGAACCCCGTAAACATGTAAAAACGAAGTTTGAGCTGTTTTCATATTCTTAGTTTTTTGATTATTGCTACCCTGCCACTGACACGATTTCTAACAAGCATACGCGTTTTCCATCCTCAACACAGTAATAATAATGTGTCAACATTTCATTAGAATCAATTTAATAGTTTCCACGTTACAAAATACAAAACGATCTAAAGCAATAAATACTCGTATGTATACAGAAAATTCTAAGTCCCTTAGTTTCGGTAATAGGCAAGGCAATGTTCAAATGGACCTAAACAGCTGATCTATGTCGCTAGGTCTTCCTTCACAGGTCAGTGGACAGCCTATTGTTAATACAGCAAATTTTTCAGTTTTTCAACCCCCCACCCCCCAGCCACCCCAATTTCACCCCCATCCAACAAAACTCAGAAAATGATCAGGAACCTCTAAAACACTTAAAAACGAAGTTTGAGCTGTTTTTATATTTTTAGTTTTTTTATTATTGCTGCGCCGCCACTGGCACGATTTATAAAAACCATACGCATTTTCCATCCTCGCCATGGCAGTAATATTGTGTCAAAATTTCATTAAAATCAATTCAACAGTTTCTTCGGTACATAATATAGAACGATCTAAAGCAATACTCGTATGTTTACACCAGAAAAATTCTAAGTCCTTTGGTTTCTGTAATAGGCAAGGCAATGTTCGGATGGACCTAAAAAAGTTATTTATGTCGCTAGGTCTTCCTTCACAGGTCAGTGGACAGTCTATTATGAAAGCAACAAATTTTTTAATTTTACAACCCCCCACCCACCAACCACCCCAATTTCACCCCTACCAAAAAAAAGTAGAAAATGATCAGGAACCCCTAAAATGCCTAAAAACGAAGTTTGGGGCATATTTCAAATTTTTCGTGTTTTGCCGCCCATGCACCGATTTTCAAAATTATAGAAACATTACATACTACGACACCACAGCATATCGCTGCCCAAATTTCATAATAATCCATCCAGCCGTTACTGAGATTACGTGGCTAGAAAAACGCGTACAGACAGACAAACAGACAGACCGACAGACAGACAGACCGACAGAAATGAGTGACGTGGATTTTCGTTATGTAAACATCATAAAACGTCCAAAAAACGTATTATCTCAAAATCGAAAATTTTCGCGATCACAATACTCCCCTCACCTATTTGTGTGGGAAGTAAAAGGGAGGAGCGCGAGGTTTATTACAGTCCATTCCTTGACTCCAACCATTTCACTTTCTTACTTGCCACTTACCATCATGGAGCAGTAGACGCTCGAACAACGCGTGGCATATGGCGTGGCATAATTGGCCCATATTTTTTTGGAGAAAATGGGGTCACCGCTAAAGTAACATCTGAACGTTACATTCATATGGTGAATACCTTTTTCATACCTGAATTGCAAAGAAGAGGTGTGTATATCAAAGATTTGTGGTTCCAGCAAGATGGAGCCACGGCACACACCGCCAGAGCATCCATGGCTGTTCTTCGCCACCTGTTTCCAAATCGTTCAATTTCGAGGTTTGGTGGCATTTCATGACGTTCTCGGTCTCCCGACTTATCAATTTGTGATTTTTTTCTATGGGGGTAACTCAAGTCACGTGTTTAAAGGGCCAAGCCCCGTACGTTAGACGCAGACAAGGAAGCGATTCGCCATGGAATCTCTCAAAAATCAACAGAGACATGCTGGAAACAGTGGAGTACAATTTTCATGAACGGCTGCATCATATGCCAGATGTAATTTTTGCACTTAGACATTTCAAAATGGTTTATTATCAGCTATGTTCTACTACCAATAATTTTTTTTAGAGTAAAAACTAATAATTTTATGATGATTTCAAAAACACTTGATTCTTATGCTCCACCGTGTATGAAAGTCGAACACTAAGAAAATAAATTTAAACAAAAAAAACTTAAAAAAGCTTTTATTTAAATGCTCTAAAAAGGTGAAAATAAAATTTTCCTTTAAAATGTTAACTATCAACTTATAGCCTCACTATACACAATTCATTTGATCATGACTAACCGCCCTCACTACAGAGGTTCGCGAGCTCATCCTTACCAGTCTCCTCCAGCTTTCCTTCTCTTGGAGAACTTCGACGCTGTGGAATGAGCTGCCAGAGAATTTTTTTCTTATCTTCTTATCCTCTCGCAGCGCTCCTACAACGTTATGGCTTTCAGAATTTGCGGGAGGCTGACCATAAAAAAATAACTAGACAAGGTGCACTGCCAAGATGTGCATAAAATTTTCATGCGAATATCTCTTTTGTTCTAGGAGTTCGGATTTCACACCTAAATTACGAAATTTCATGCTAGTACTAAAAACCAAACATCAGCATCCCCTCAAACTATAAGATGCTACCAGAAAATGCCGCAAAAAGAAATTACTGCCAGCGGGATTTGAACTCGCGACCACCGCAATTCTAGTATAGTCTAGGTGGCGGCAGTGGAGCTGTGCATGCTGAGTTGGCATGACCGCCAGGGCTCGGTAGAGCATTGGACTAGAATTCCGAAGGTCGCGGGCTCAAATCCCGCTGGCAATAGACTCGTTCAGCATATTTTTTTTATTGCATATTCTAAAAGGGCGTATTGAGTTTAGCAGCTGTGCAAAATTTCAGAATTTTCTGAGCTCGATTTCATATTCTAATAAATTATCAAAGTGCTGCAAATTTAAAATGCGCGGCACTTGCGAGTGTGCGACGATGACGTCACTACACCTCTCCGACCGGCGCGGCGCGGCATCTTGGCCACTCATTGTACGGGTGCTTGGTAAATCATAACGCTGCAGCGCATCCTACTTGCTATGCAAGCTTTGCGAACTGCATACGCGTGTATTGGATAATTTATTTAATTGTTTCATCGGCACTGAATACTTACCAAGCTATTTGAATTCGTTGATACTGAGTACAATAATGGAAGCAGGACAGATGAAGAAAAATTATAAATATTGTATGGTTCTCCAATGTGAAAATACGACAGTGACCACTCCTGATGAATTTTTTATTGGTTTGCCACGAAATATAAAAATCAGGAAATTGTGGCAGAGAGCTATGCGTAGGAATGAATTTATGAGGACCATTTTAATATAAGTATTTTTATAACTAAGTAAATTGTATTATTATCAAGAATCCGCATTTGTGAATGCCATACTAAAGGTATGTTGACGTCAGTTGTTAGCAGATTTTGCTGGTACTGGTACACTAAAACGTAAGAGATACAAGTAGTTTTTTTAATCCAAATACTGAACTAATTCTCATTGATATGTAGAACGTGTAAAAGGCTGTTTTCAGTCCTTTGATGTAACCAAAATTCATATGTATTTTGATTATGTAGAAAAAATTGTTTTATATTATATTATCTAGTTCTTCGTGTCTCACATTTCTGTACTTTGGGTAGAAAATCGTGGATACTTAGCCTACAAAATATCCCTACTTCAAATGTGTATCTCAGTCTTGTAGATTTTGTTTAAATTTGAGGAAGATGTTGAAAATTACATGTGTTACAAATTAATGAAAGATGTAAAACTCAAGATGAAACCGGAAGTAGTTCCGCACATTTTTGTTTGTCAAAAAGACCAACAAGCCTTACACGCTAGAGATCCTCGGAATGTTTTCCTTAAGACAACGAAAATGAGATTTAGATGAACCTAGTACCAGCACAAAAAAAATTCGATGTTCGTCACCAAGCAGCGAATCTATTATAGCACCAATGTTTCGCAAGTAGAACTAGAATGTACTGAAGACAACGAGAGAGGGAACGTTGGAAGACAGATAAGTGAGTCCAAGTCAATATAAAGGCCAAAGTTATATCAAAATATGTTGAGTGCAATATACTAAGGCAGCCACTAAGGGAAGGCAGAAACAAATGCCATTAAAACATATCCCAAAATAATGTTACTCCTTAACCAGTGGTTCGAGTTCTGATCATCCAACAAGGAACTTGTAGAAAAGCGAAGTGCTTTTCTTATACAAAATAATCCGAAAATTTATATCGGGATACCCAGTCACTCATTTTGAGTTTTGAGAACTACCGATAAAATGACTGTAGAAGAATCTGGATTTTTGAATGTGTTAGAAAAAACCACCCGATCAAACAAAACATAGCGTCAACCAAAGCACTTTAACGTAGTATAAACGTATGCTGGGCGCTGTCGCTGTACAGCCGCCAGCTGGTCTGGGTTCGCCGACAGACCCAATGACGTCACAACGATGAATTTTGACGCATGAAATATTTTAAGGCGCGTAACTTTTTCAATTCTCATCCAATTAAGTTGAAATTTTTTTTGTATGTTATATAATAATAATAATAATAATAATACTTGGCACAGCCCGTCAACATTTGTTGCTACCGCAGTCATGCGAGAGAAACTTGAAAATCAGAATAATAATAATAATAATGCCTTTATTTCTGAACAGTATACGACAATAATATGGAACCCAGGATTATTCAAAATACACACTGATCAGAAACCTCAAGGGGGAGTTCACCAAAGGTGCTCTTCCACTCAACCCTTGAATGCACATTAAACATTTTCAATAGATAGTCCTTATACATATACCCGACATTATAACACGAGCAGACTATAGATTATAAGCCACTGTATTATCTGCAGAGCAGAAAATTAACGTAAAATATAAAGTTAAAATAAATACAAATACATATCAGTAGAATAGCATCACCTAATATATACAATACATGAACAGACTATAAATTAGATCCTACTCTATCATCTACGAAGAAAAATGAGACAAAGAAAATAAAACTAAAAAAAAAATAAATTAAAATACATTATAGTAGAATAGCATTATCTGGAATCAAATATCTGCTTAACAGCCACTTTAAACATATGAATCGGAAGACTTCTGACACGAGGAGGAATGGAGTTGTACACTTTATATATGTTATATGTAAAACCTCTTTCAAATAACGATGTTCTATGGAAAGGAGCTGATATGTTGTCTTTTAACCGAATATTAACATCATGAGCATCAGCTCTCAGTACTATCTTATTGTATAAGTAGGGTGGACTTTTATTTATCATCACTTTGTGATAGAAACATAGCGTTATGAATTCAAACCAATCCTTCATATTTAACCATCGAAGCTCCTTTAACTTATAACTTACTCTCTCGTATTTTCGTATGCCATATATATACCGTATGCACGAGTTTTGAACACGTTGAATGCGCATAAGCGTTTCACTGTCTAAACAAGGGCTATAAACTGGAACTCCATAAATAAAGTGAGATAGTACGAGCGCCTCACACAACTTCTTTTTAATGGCCACACTAAGAAATGTTCTGTGATGATAGAGCATCTTTAATGAGAGATATGACTTTTGTATACAAGCAGAAACATGCTCTTTGAATCTTAATTTGTGATCAATTCTAACACCGTGATTTTTTACACAATTTGCGTGAGATAGCTCGTTATCATTAATTTTGATCTTCATGTTTTCTTTAATTTGCAATCTATCCTTACCAAAAGTTATTACAACCGATTTGCTGGGGTTCAATCTTAGGGAGTGATTTAATGATACTTTAAACAGTATATCCAAGTCAGAGTTGACTTTGAACTCCGCCACAGCGCAGTCAGCACTGGCAAATGAAAAATAAAGTTGCGTATCATCGGCAAACATATGACTCGTACAGTATTCTAAAAACTTAGGGAACTGGCTAATATATACTGTAAATAGTAAGGGTCCAAGGACGGAACCCTGAGGAACACCATTACATACTCTCTTTTCACTAGACAATTTACCATTTAATTTTACGCGCTGGGTTCTATCACAGAGATAAGATTTAAAAAGTTCCGCGCTGGTATTGGAGACACCACATGATTTCAAGATAGAATGTAAAAGTTCATGATTAATGGTGTCGAACGCTTTACTGTAATCCAAAAGAATTAACACACTAGAAAGTCCTTCATCGCCAGCCCTTATTATGTCATCCGAGATATGCGTTAACGCTGTCGTACAGCTGTGACCAGTGCGAAAACCAGACTGTGTACTTGGTATAATGGAATTTTCCTCGATATACTTTTTCATCTGAGTCTCAATGACTTTTTCTACTAGCCTAGATAATGCACATAAAATACTGATGGGACGAAGATCTGAGAACTGTTGTACATCTTTGCTCTTAGGTATAGGAGTAACAAGGGATGTCTTCCAACTCTCAGGAAATTTACCTTCTAGCAAAATTGAATTAATAATATGCACTAAATATGGGAGGATATAAGGGACGCATAGCTTCAGCAAACTAACGCTAATATTGTCAGTGCCAGGTGAAGTATTTTTCATCTTACATAAGATATCAAACACATCAGTTTCGGAAACAAGTGAGAATTGAAATGTTGAGCTACATATTACATTGTCTTTGTAATAGTCAATTGTGGCTTTATTGATTGGTAACACTGGTATGCTATCCACAAAATACTTATTGATGCTTTCAGCATCTTGCAGTGATTCTGGAATGCTGGGTTTACTTGCTTTAATACTTAATGAGTTTAGCTCCTTCCATAATGCTTTTTTGTCCTTAGATCTAGAAATATTATTAAAATAAGTCCTTTTAAAATCAGTAATACTATGATTGACTCTGTTTTTCAACATTTTATACGCATTCCAGTTCTCTTCATTGGGATGCTTACTGAATTTACGCTTAGCCCTGTCCCTTTCATCCATAAGTTTCTTTATTGTAACATCAGTCAGCCAAGGGGCCCTACGTTTAGTAATTTTTGATGTTTTTATAGGAATATGTTTATCAAATAATTCAAGCAGCATGTTACTGAACACAGTCACCTTTTCATTAATGTCTTTAATGTAGCAGATATTTATAAAAGGGAGTTTTTGAATATCATCGCAGAACATTTCTTTGTTAAAGGATTTGAAATTCCTATACGTGTAAAGGAAAGGTTCAAATTTAGGTCTGCAACATTTGAGCCTACATGAATCTATTTCGTGATCAGTCAAATCCACGCCACCTACACTGTGAGAACTAACAAATGTGGGATCACTACAAATAATAACATCTATGAGAGATCTGGATAATGAGGTTATGTGGGTAGCTTCATCAATTATTTGATGCATTCCTATCGAATTTAACATTTCTTGTGTGTATCTAGTAGAAGCAGAATCCATATATAGAAAATTGATATTAATGTCCCCAAGACATATTACTTTCGAATTGCGAACCATACATAATGATAGGGCGACCTCAAGTTCATCTATAAAAAACTTATAGTTCTGCTGGGGAGGTCTGTAAACTACACCCACCGCGTACGATTCACCTTTATATGAAAATGATACCCACAGCTGCTCAATACCCTGATTAGTTGCAATAGTCTTATAAT
The DNA here is from genome assembly GCA_951848785.1 of Callosobruchus maculatus. Classification (NCBI taxonomy): domain Eukaryota; kingdom Metazoa; phylum Arthropoda; class Insecta; order Coleoptera; family Chrysomelidae; genus Callosobruchus; species Callosobruchus maculatus. The sequence continues at coordinate 2,097,181 of CATOUR010000160.1, forward strand.
TTAAAGATTTATGTATATAAAGTGCAACTCCTCCACCTCGTGAACACCTATCAACCCTAACTAAATTGTAGTCTGGTATGTTCACAACACCATTGCAAATATTTGCATTAAGCCACGTTTCGGAGACCGCGAAAACTGAATATTTTTTCTGTGAAACGTATCGACGAAGAAAATCTATCTTAGGTATTAGAGAACAAATGTTCAAGTGTGCAACTTCAAAGTTCATTATCCTAAGTATTGAATTATATCTAAGATGCTCTAGGTAGTATCCTAAATAACTACTCCCAAAAAAGCGTATACAAAGCAAAAAAATGCAAAAAATGCAATAATACAACTACATTAGCTTAGATTAATTTTTTCCACTCCCTTACTGGTTTTCACGAACAAGTTCCCGTTCACAGACCACACGTTCTTGTAGCCATGCTTGTCTACTTGTCTGTCTTAACTTATTTGTCCGATCTTCTCAAGTCGTGGAACATAAAGCCAACTATAAATGTAGCGACTAGGGAAAGCTCATGTATAGATAACATTTGTGTAGGTTTGGATATGAATGTGTCTACTTGTGATGTACTGAATGGTAATATCAGTGACCATTTAGGGCAACTCGTAACGATCAATACTGACTGTAAATTGGTTGAGCCAATAATAAAGTATAAATATAGACAAGTCCATAACGAGAAAAATATAAAGTACTTTCTAGAACTCTTGCAAAAGGAAAACTGGTCTGATGTCTACAATGATAGTGGAGATTTAGAAAGCAAGTTTCAGTGTTTCATTAGCATATTTAAATACTACTTTGACTTAGCATTCCCTCTTAAAGAAAAGTTAGTGTCGGATAATATTAAGAAAAGAAAACCTTGGTTAACGAATGGATTAATTGTATCTGGACAGCAATTGAAAGATCTCTATGAAATCACCAAAGTCAACAGTGATATGAAAAATTATTATAACTTATATAAAAAGACATATAGAAAGTTACTGCGTGAAGCGAAAAAGCAACATAATAAACGCACAATTGTACAAGCAACAAACAAATCTAGGGCAGTCTGGAACATATTGAAACCTAAATCTTCCGAACAAAGGAAATTTAATATACAAGTTGGGAACTCGCTTACCGATGACCCCAACATTCTGTCTACATTGTTCAATAATCACTTCACAGACAGTATCAAAGCTATGTCAGTAACGAGTAAACAAATTTTTGTAAATTCAAGATCTAATCACAGCTTTTTCTTCCATCCAGCTAATGAACGAGATATATTAGATATCATTAATAGTTTGAAGTCATCTGATTCTGTTGGTGATGATGGCATCAGTTCAAACGTTTTGAAGAAATGTGCTCATTGGATTGCTGGAGTCCTTACTTTTTTAATTAATTGCTCTTTACAGGAGGGTAAAATTCCTTCCTGTCTAAAGGTCTCAAAGATTATACCCGTTCATAAAAAAGGTGAGTTAACTTGTATAGAAAATTTCAGGCCTATATCTTTAATAAGTCCATTTGCAAAAGTGCTTGAAAAATATGTAGCTTGTTGCATAGTGAAGTATTTTGACAAAAATAACTTATTTAATTCTAATCAATTTGGCTTTCGCAAAGGCTTATCAACAACTACAGCAGTAGTAAAATTTTTAAACTCAATTTACAACAGTATTGATGTTGGTAAAAAACGACCGGGATATTCATCGATTTGAGCAAAGCATTCGACTTGGTGAATCACGAGCTGTTACTGGAGAAACTACAGAGCTATGGGATAAGAGGGCTTCCACTACAGTGGATTCGTGATTACCTGACTAACAGATCACATTACGTTGAGATACGTAATTGTAGATCAAATAAGCGTTTAAGTGAGGTAGGAGTTCCTCAGGGTTCTGTATTAGGACCACTGCTCTATATTATTTTCACGAATGATTTTAGTAGCGCTAATTATGTAATGTACGCCGATGATACGTCTCTGATAGTGAATGCCAACAGTCTTACATCCCTCTCGCATAGCGCTACTACAGAACTACGACGTACACAGCAGTGGTTCTTGGACAATGGACTCGCATTAAATGCTAAGAAAACCCAACTGATAAAATTCGCATATGGGCAGTCCAACAAAGATCATAGCTTGCTAGTGAGATCCCTAGATAGCTCGATTCAACAAGTTGAATCTGTCAAGTTTTTGGGTGTCTATATTAGTACCTGCCTTAAATGGACTACACATATTGACTATCTCTGTAAAAAAATAGCTCCGTATATATACTGCATGAGTCAATTGCGCTACCTGGTTGACCGGTCTCTACTAATGACCTACTATTATGCCTATATACAATCTACCATATCGTATGGGATAATAGCCTGGGGAAGTTGCACTGAAATAAATCGAATTTTCACCTTACAAAAAAGAGTTGTGCGTTTAATCTTAGGGCTCAAGAGAAGAACTAGCTGCAAGGATGGATTCAAAGAATTGGGCATAATGACACTACCATCTATCTTTATCTTTGAAATTCTATGTTATGCAAGGGCCAACTTACACAACTTCGTAAAGCTCAATGATCACTGCAGTTATTCTACACGCAACTCATTGGTCCTGCAGATTCCTACTCACAGGCTTTCATCAACAAAAAATAGCCCACATTTGACTGCTATTAGATGCTATAATAAATTGCCGGTCACTCTCAAGACCCTACCAATGAATCAATTTAAATATAAGCTAAAAAGACTACTTATACAGAAAACATACTATTCTTTGAATGAATATCTTTCTGACGGCCAACTAAACTAAGTGTTTCTACAATAACACCTTTTATAAAGAAAGCTCAATTCTGTATATTTCTTTCTTGAAAGCAGATCATGTGTCTTTCGACATTTTTTTTCCTGTGTTTTTTTTTATGTAATAACTAGTTATATTATTATTTTATGTGTCTTTCACCATGTATTTTGTCTTTTTTCTGTTTTATTTATGTAATATTAATGAATTGTGTTTTCTGTGTAATTGTTCGTAATCATTAATACGTATTGTCCATTTACATTTACATGTACTAATTATTTCTTATATTTATATAATACTGACTTGTTCTATGTCATCAAATGATGATCAAAAGAATCAATAAAATTATTCTATTCTATTCTATTCTATTCTATTCTGCAGCTACTCGCAATGCCTTCAGCCGGAATGCGGTTAGGTCTTCCTTAATAACAAAGCTTGTACCTTTTAATAATCTTTTATTCTTATATACATCCATTTTTACGGCATTGTCTTTGAAGGTAACCAACACATGTCTCGGCTTATCATCAACCTTCTGCCCTACCCTATACGCACCTAGAATGTCGCTTTCATCAATTTTAATTTTCATTCGATCTTTCATTATCTCGTAAACCCTTTTGTTAAGATTTCGGTCATCCGCCTCTGGAATTCGCATGATCCTTAAATTATTATTTCTAGAATGCTGTTGTACACTATCCAGCTGTAGTTGTATACTTTTTTGGTGAATTCCTTCAGCAGGCAAATTATTAGAATCGCCAAATTTTGACTTTAATTCACTAATTTCAGCCTCCAATTGAGCTATTTTATTATCATACGAGCTGAATTTATCATTCAGCGCAGATGTAATTGTTTCCAATATAATATTAGATATGCTCTCAGCAATGTTTTTCTTTTTTAAGGCATCAATTAGCGTTTGCTCGAACTCGGCTTGACCTTGCCTTGTCGGAGGCATTTTTGTATATATATATCTATGTATAGTTTTTGCTTGCGGGTATGATAATTGCTTCAAACTTCAAAAGGTGGAATAATTGCGAACAGCATACAAGAAGTAGTACAGAGCGGTGCAAAAAACTTACGATAGTTGTTGTATTATTGCAGATCACTTAAAAACACGTCTGCTCACTACACATTCTTTCGTTGGTAATATGTAAGTAATACTTCATGAAAATGTGCATAAATATGGTTATTGGAATTTCACTGAACGACCCTATTGGTTCTTTTTCCGGCATTTCCTGATAGCATCTTGATTAGAAGGCCAGTAGCATGAAAAATAGTAATACCTTTCAAACTTCTCTTATATATTTCGTTTAATGAATGTGTTAAATTTGAGACGCGGTGTAACATCATGTGCTTCTTAGCTCGCCTTTGGCTGTTAAATGATTATCTGCAGTCATTTCAGTTATTAATCGCCCTGCTTCATTAATACATGCTCACATTAAGAGGTGTTTTATGCAAATTGCCCTTCATACTTCAGCCTTCAGGCGCGATTTTTCAAAAAACCGAACGAGTAATTGGAAAGTGATTCTCGTACGCGAAAGAAACACTGGCAACGATGATCTAATGAAGTTTTTCTGAAATGGAATTGCTAGTGATATTAAGATAGGTTGATCATCAACCTTTTAAACTGACATATCGATTTTATGCCTTTCAAAATCTATCTTTCTTGATACATGAGTAAAGTACTCTAAAGTCTGGTGTCTCGGACAAAGTTTGCACGATTTTGATCAATTTTTGTTTATAGGGGTTTTGCAATACGATCGATCTTACGATGGTATTTACAGTGTTGTCATATCTACCATTTTCCCGTAAATATAATAAATTTTGGTATTTCAAGTGGATCACCCTGTATATTTCTGCATTTTTGAAATCCTTAAAAAATATTGATTATTCTTTGTATAATGTTTCTTATACGTAAATCTCACAATTTCGGAGTTACAATTAAATTTACTATGTGTGTGGAGATGCACTCCAAAGCACTCTCTGAAGCTTCTGGACACTATCCAGAAGAGAGCAATTACACTAATCGATACGCCTAACCTCATTACAAAGGACCTTCACAGCCTGGAACATCAAAGAAGGGTGGCTGACCTATCCCTGTTTTACAGATTCTATCACGGAAGATGTTGGAGTGAGCTCTCCCAGATAATAACACCGATAGTCGTCCAAACGAGGAACACTAGAGAAGCTCTGCAAGCTCATCCTTACCAGGTCGAAGTCCCTACTTCCCGAACCAGTCTTTTCCAGCATTCTTTCTTTTGGAGAACTTCGACGCTGTGAAATGAGCTGCCGGGTTATTTGTTTCCCGACGGCTACAACCTGCAGCGTTTCAAATATAACGTGCACCGACACTTGAGTCGTCTCGTTTCAAATCCAGGTACATCAAAAATTTTTTGTCAAAAACCGTCATCTCCTAAACCACTTTGTATTTGTAATTATTTTTTTTTTAGTTATGTAATCAACAGTTATATTTCCCTATAAACATGCAAAATTAGGAAAAAATAATCCGAGTGTAGCTATTTTTAAATATGGTCGAATTAATGTAGCCGATTTTAAACTAACCATGTGTAGAAGACACAACAAAAGTGGGCACTGCATTACTTCTTAAAATATATTTATCAAAGTTAATATTTAGTTAACGGACAATTTTTTTTTTAAATACAAAGATGGTTTGCTCTACGCAATGGGCTCGTTCACCTTTCTTTTTTTATTTGTGCATCAGAAAGAATACATATTTTTTAGTCACCGTGCCAAAAAGTCGCTCAAAAAAAATTATAACCATGAATGCCGGGCGCATTTTCGATACGCTGTCGTGACGTCATCAGATACGTTGGCCGCGGCTCTGCGCACATTTTAGAACACAAAAACTACCACCAGTCACAATCACTGACAATCGATGTCACAATAACACAAATACATACATCGAACGTAACTACGCGACGAGTCGTGATGATCACAAAACATATATACTGAATGATGATCTGAAATCACATGCGAACATATCTGCTTACGTCACAGTTAGGTGTTCGCGCGCTTGGATTTTGCGAATTCAAATGATTATATTAGGCGAATGGAGCATCCTACAAGTATAAAATTTTCAGAATCGTGTTTTTTCTATTTAAGCTTTATTTTAGGCAGGTCAAAATTGATTTTAAAAATTTTGTGAACAAGCCCATTGTGTGAGGCACAAAGATGTGGTTGCTTTTGAAAGAGATTTTGTCATGTAGCTGATTTTGAGCTACCTATTCTGAACCCAAATTCTTATAAGATGAGGCCAATTTTGTTGTAACATTAATTTCAACTGGGTGTAAAGACAAAGCTTAGCTTGTAGAATCTGGTCCAATTTTTCGATGTAACTGATTGTGAAACTATACGTCTCACTTATCCTCTCGCAGTGCTTCTACAGCGATATAGGCGTTGAACCTTTGCGGTAAGCTGACCATAAAGAAAAGGGCAGCAGATCCTCATCAGACATGACAGCAATACTCCAGGCCAGGACTAATCTGGGCCTAACAACCGGGAGCTCGCTTGGGCACATTTTGTTTGAAAGTATGGAGTAGTGGGTCTAGGAAGCATTGAATTTTACCATATTCTTGAGCCACCAAGCGGTAATGGTCTCCAGGTCCTCTGACAGCAAAACAATCGATCACTGAGAATCTAGCTTATGATACCTGCGTTCAAAGTAGTCATCCACAAAAAGCTGTGCTAGAGGGCAGATCTTTGATGCGACGGAGAACCAATGTCGGAGCCAGTACCGATCCCTGTTGGCACCCCAGCGTTAATGTTACGGAAGGAAGCGGAGAAGTCTGCTAACCAACCTGTTATTTTCTGATGATCCTCGTAAAACACAGATACCGATCTGTCGTATAAAACTGTTTAAAGTGGTTATTAGTTTTTTTAACCTTGAGTTTATTATAATGTGAAATTGTCTACCAAACTATGTAATCGCTGACCTTGACTATGTCTGCATTTTTATGTCATCGCTGAATAACTGCATTCGCATTCGTGGCGGTTGCATCGGCGGTAGAGATGGGCACAAGCAAATCGATTCAACGGTGAATCGATTCTTTCAGTCGATACGAAAGAATCGAACCGCTAAACTCCAAATTGACGTGTAAATTTAGGGCCATATTCGTAGTCGATACTTAAGGGTCCCTTAATACTTGAGGGTCCCTTGAGTCAACGCGAAATCTCATGAAATTTCGTTGAAGTCAAGACGAATTTGTAGGTCAATGTTGGAGTAAGATGGTGTCAGTTTCTGTCACGTGCTGAAAAAAGTCCGACACAAAACACGAAATACTGGCACAAAATAAAAAGAGATAACAAATTGGGATTCAAATGACCAACTGCCTTGCCTTACACAGATGCTCTTAGGTGTTTTTTCCAATACGAACTCTTGAACTGTTTGTGCCAAGATTATGAAACAATTCGGTCAGTATTCTTTATAGGTCATAGATTAATTATGTTGTTTTCAAGATTATCATGCTTAATTTAAGATTTTGGTGTTTCTTTCCCCAGTTTTAGATTTAAAATATTTACTTAAGGTTCTAGGGTATAGCACGCGAAACTGAGAATCCAAGAAAACAAGTATTCCCGTGTCAGCGAGGCGGCGTGGCCACCTGTTCACTTTCTCCAATATGTGTGTCTAAGATGAGGGGAGATAAGTTCAAAACTCCAAAGGTAAGGACAAAAGGTCCAAATGTCACCATAAAAATGAATTTTGTATTTCGAAGCTCTTGACGTTACCTTTAAACGTACAGTAATGATTCAAATGCAGATTTCAAGAAGAAAGCTTGCACTATGTCACTTCGGTGGCCCTGTTTTGATATCTTGTTTGGTTGTTAAATTACAGACATTTGAAGTATGTATGATTCTGCATTGAGAATTTATTTGCACACAAAAAAGCTTTTTTGCAAAAATTGCTCTGAGATTACATTTATTAAGGTCTTAACTATCACCTTCTGAAAAACTGTGTATGTAGTTTGCAAAACAAGTGAGTTCTACGAGGGTTGCTCTATACCTCCGTCAATCCACCAGTACGCAGACAGCTGTTTCACGCTTATTAGCGATCATCAGTGCGCCATAGGTCGATTGACGGAAATAGAGAGCATCAATTCTTTCATGTCACCCAGACATGTGAAGCATGTTGTAGCAAGTGACAGAAGATTCTGCCAGTGCGCCATCTGGCACCCGAAGGTAAAGACAAACCAAGGAAATCGCTGCACAGCAGCATAGATTTCTTGGCGTGACGCCACGGTGCGTCCGCTTGGCCACCAGAGAGCGCGGGTTTTTTATACGCTACTGCGTATGAAAGCCGATATAAGAGTGCTGTGCAGCGATTTCCTTGGTTTGCCTTTACCTTCGGGTGCCAGATGGCGCACCGGCAGAATCTTCTGTCACTTGCTACAACATGCTTCACATGTCTGGGTGACATGAAAGAATTTATGCTCTCTATTTCCGTCAATCGACCTATGGCGCACTGATGATCGCTAATAAGCGTGAAACAGCTGTCTGCGTACTGGTGGATTGACGGAGGTATAGAGCAACCCTCGAATATTGGCTTTCATACGCAGTAGCATATAAAAAACCCGCGCTCTCTGGTGGCCAAGCGGACGCACCGTGGCGTCCCGCCAAGAAATCTATACTGCTGCAGCGATTTCCTTGGTTTGTCTTTACCTTCGGGTGCCAGATGGCGCACCGGCAGAATCTTCTGTCACTTGCTACAAGTGAGTTCTGTTGGAAATGGGAATGCGTGTTTTAACATGGCAAATACATACGTATAAATGTGTGTACCCATGCCCCTTAATATAACTTTATATGATAAAAAATATTACATTCTCTTTCGCATATAGGAAGATATAGTAGGCTTGAAAGAAAATACCTATTCTTAAACCGATGATTCATTTTTATGTTTGCATATGTATTAGGGCGCATACACAGTGGGGCAGGTTAGCCTGCGTACGACTGCCTGCAGGTACCGCATGCAGGCTAACCTGCTTAACTGTGTTTTCGACCGCTTACCATCGTCGGAAGCCCGCTTGAACGCCTTTATAGTTAACAGAAATTTAGTTTGTTACCTGGTTTCGTCTGTGCCGGACTGCCGGTCGAAGATTAGTATAATAAAGAGTTACTTATAGCTTCACTGTACGAAAAACAAAATTTGGGATAAAATACACAAGCCGCACTATAACCGCACTGCGCTAGAAAAATATTTGAACCCTTATTGCATGTTTCCTATGCGACTGGCCAATCTTTGTACTCTTTTTCTTGTCTGTTTTCACTGTGCCATGCACTGGTGTGCTTGACTGCGTGCGGAATCGCCGCGAACCTGCTTCTACCTGCGATGGGGCTCGGGCTGGCCAACGCTGTCCAACGCTGCTAACTGTGCACGCCTACTTAGATTCATTCGAAGTCAACGCAAATCGAATAATTGACGATTTTTTATTCCATAAACAATCGAATTGATTTGATTGAATCGATGCTTTTTAATTTTATTTTGCCATCCCTAAACGTCGCGTCGGCTTTGGCGATTCCGCGGTATTTTAAATGCACCGCGTCATCGGTTATAATTTTTATATACAGCATTTATATGCACATAATACTGGGTGTGAGGTATTATGTTTCAGCCAAGCAAGTATTTAATTTAATTATAACGTATAAACTGCCATGATATTAATAAAAGTAATGAAGATATTGCTACTATGCGATTTTTTTCTGTCCTTACCAGGTCAAGTCAATTATTTTACAGGGTATTGTGATTAATTGCATTTAATCAGCCAATGAATAAATTCAGATCGTTATACTATATATTACGATTATTATTTTCTGTCAAACGTATAAACAGGAATTTTTTGAATGCACCTAGCAAAAAATTATATTTAGAAATATCAATAAAATTAGCTACATTATTTTAACGTTAAATACATTGCATTTTGTTACACAAAGATTATCATTAACACATAGCTCCTGAAATATCTGGACAACAATAACTTCATAAATGATCGTCAGCTTAGGTCTACGGGTGATCTCCTGGCCTGCGCCACTCACTTGTAATACAGATCAACTAAAAATCATGGCGAATCCCATGCTGTTGCACTTGATATATAGAAAGCCTTCGATAGAGTGTGACGTGAGGGACTTCTGGTCAAGCTTGCTGCTGATGGACTACCACCTGGCATGCGCCAGTGGCTGAATAGCTTTTTGAACGATCGATCTCTGTTGAAGTTGAAGGCTGTTCCTCAGACGTATTTTCAATAAACGCCGATGTTCCTCAGGGATCTATCCTATCCCCTATACTGTTGATGCTGTATATCAAGGAGCTGCTGGAAATAACATCCAATCCAATCCACAGCTTCGCAGACGATAGTGCTTTAATATCGTGCATGGGACCAGGCAAGCCACTATCATCCCAGGAGACGGTACTGCACCAACACTGACAGAGAAGTCTCATGTTGGCTTACCAATTGTGGAAATGGAGGGTCACCGACAGTCGAGTCATCTTCCGTCAAGCTTTTTGGGGATTAACACCAACAACAACATGTCCTTGCACGACCACGTCGTCAGTATGGCTAAAACGGCATCCCAGAAGTTTTGTTCCGCCGTAGGAAGCTGTATACACCAGAACAACTACTCTACAAGGAACAGATCCGATCATCATTAGAGTATTGCTCCCATATGTGGAGATGCGCTCCGAAGCACTGTGTAAAGCTTCTGGACACTATCCAGAAGAGAGCAATTAGACTAGTCAATACGCCTAACCTCACAAAGGACCTCCACAGCCTGGAACATCGAAGAAGGGTAGCTGCCCTGTCCCTGTTTTACACATTCTATCACGGAAGAAGTCGAATGAGCTCTCCCAGATAATAACACCACAGGTAGTCCGAACGAGGAACACTAGAGAAGCTCTGCAAGCTCATCCTTACCAGGTCGACGTCTTTACTTCCATAACCAGTCTCCTCCAGCATTCCTTCTTTTGGAGAACTTCGATGCTGTGGAATGAGCTCCAGTGGAGTTTGTTTCCCGACGGCTAGAACCTGCAGCGCTTCAAATGTAACGTACGAGCGCCACAGGCTGATGACTGACCATGAAAAAACGAAATATATTTGAGAGAGATGGCATTCGCCAGTTTCGTCTAAACCCGCCTTAATATCACCGTACTAGTGACCTTTAAAATTTAATCGCAGTCTTCAAGGATGAATTCCTTGGAAGTGGCAGCTGGGGTCTGAGACGTGCAATCCCGTGGAGTTCGAAGTAGCCATTGTAATTAAATTTACGATACAATTAGACACCTTATTAATGACTCTAACACACCCAGACATTTCAGAATAGGCATGGGGGCATGACACTCATTTGAATAGAGAACCGAGCAGTCTATGAGTGTGTGATCGCTATTAATAACACACATTTAAAAAAATATATGGAATGGTTGAAGGTGATACTTCTCGTGGTGAGTTGAAGGTCTTAATTAGAGAAGTTCATATGTATACCTATATGACGTCACACCCGAAATTTTCATCGGTGAAGCGGTTTCTGAGATTACGCAATTAAATAAAATGTATAATATGCTAAGTGCGGAATGAAGCACAACGCCTACTTGTAGATATAATGGTTTATACTTAAAAATCTTTTTACCACGAATTAGGCACATTATAATTAATAAGTGATGAAACTTATAACATGATAATACAAAAAGTCAGTAATGTGTTGGACCCCTTGGCTGTTTACACACTCACAAACATGCCTGTATTGAAATTACAGACAAACGACAGTTTAAAATGTAAAAAGCTTGTTATATATTTCATCGACTGTGATGTTAAAAACCTACTAAAAATTAAAAGTACCTTTCAAATGGCTATTAGGCTATTGACAGGATTTGAATGCCACTTAAGGATGTGACGCTGTATCTCACAAGAAAATAAAAATTACCAGATAATTTCAGATTATTATTTTCGGATACTGAGAGGTACTCCTTGCTAATCAGATTAGAATTAGATTCTGATCAAAAATCTTACACATTTTAGACAAACAAGCAATTTTTGGGGAATAAAAAAGTGCTGTATCATGTATCAGTCATAACAAACTCATTGTAGACTGAAGTACTTCAAGTGGATAGCTAGTAAACAATACAATAAAACCCATTGATTAATTCACAGACAAAAAATAAATAATAGATGTTTCACATCCTGTGCTATACGATATTCCTAGTATCGACGTTAATAATGTTTAGATTTTATTGATTTATTCTAACTTTGCGATTTATCTGTAATCTCGAGTAGATCAAATTTGTTGAGCGATGTTTTCAGTTCTCACTTCCACGGTCCTGCATCCCTGATCATTTCCAATCCTTTCTCAACTGTTTTTAGACTGTTTGTGCCACCAGACTGTACTACTTACAAGATCAAAAAAACACTTAGAATTAGTATTCAGAAGATTTGAAAGTGAAACAAGAAAATTTGGACTGCTAATAAATGAAGGGAAAACCAAATATATGGAAATGAAAGCTGACGTATTACAACAAAATTAAAGTAACAAATTTGAAACACAAAATAAAGAATATAATTTTGAAAAGGTGGAGCAGTTTGAATATCTGAATAAAATACAGCAGCCTTGTCTAAGTCCCTTATTTACCGATATTTCTCGAGTTAATTCTCCCCCTATATCTATAGCAGATTTGTGCGTGTACAAAATTTGTATCGCTCTTATTAAGTATTTTGGATACACCTGTTCTTTCATAATTTCCCATAGTTTATATATATTCACATTGTCAAAAGCTTTCACAAAGACTATGAAACTTATATGTGTTTCTGTTTTGTATTTTCTATGTTCTATAATTTGTTGTATTGTGAATATTCCATTTATTTGTGATCTGCCTTTTCCAAAACCTTTTACTTCCCCCACACCGATAGGTGAGGTAAGTATTGTGATCGGGAAAATTTTCGATTTTAAGATAACACGCTTTTCGAGCGTTTTATGATGTCTACATAATGAAAGTCCATGTCACTCATTTCCGTCGGTCTGTCCGTCTGTCTGTCGGTCTGTCTGTGCGCGTTTTTCTAGCCTCGTGATCTCAGTAACCGCTGCATGGATTGTGATGAAATTTGGGCAGCGATATACTGGTAGGTCGTAGTAGGTAATTTTCTCACAATTTTGAAAATCGGTGCAGGGCTGGCGGAGTAATTAGCAAAAAACAAAAAAAATTAAATATTCCTTAAACTTCGTTTTTAGGTGTTTTAGGGGTTCCTGATCATTTTCTACTTTTTTTGGGTGGGGGTGAAATTGGGGTGGTTGGGGGGTGGGAGGTTGTAAATCTCAAAAATATACTCATAATAGGCTATCCATTGACCTGTAAAAGGAGGACCTAGCGGCATAAGACCCTTTTTTAGGCCCATCCGAACACTGCCTTGCCTATTCCAGAAACCAAGGGACTTATAATTTGATAAATACATAGGAATATTGCTTTAGATCGTTCTGTATTGAGTAACGTAAAAGTTATGGAATGGATTTTAATGAAACTTTGTTAGAGTATTACTACCGCGGCGGGGATGGAAAACACGTATATTTTGGAAAAATCGTGTCAGTGGCGGCGCAGCAATAATAAAAAACAAAAAAAAAATTAAAACGCCTCAAACTTTATTTTTAGGCGTTTTAGGGGTTCCTGATCACTTTCTACTTTTTTGGGTAGAGGTGAACTTGGGGTGGTTGGGGGGTGGGGGGTTGGAAAACTGAAAGGTTTGTTGTATTCATAATAGGCTGTCCATTGACCTGTGAATGAAAAACCTAACGGCACAATACACTTTTTTAGGTCCATTTGAACATTGCCTTGCTCATTATAGAAACCAAGGGACTTGTGACGTATACAGACATACGAGTATCTATTATTTTAGATCGTTCTATATTGCGTAACGCGAAAATTGTTCAATTGATTTTAACGAAGTTTTGACATAGTATTACTAACGCAGCGAGGATGAAAAACGTGTATGTTTTGGAAAAATCGTGTCAGTGGCGGCGCAGCAATAATAAAAAACTAAAAATATAAAAAGAGCTCAAACCTTGTTTTTAGGCGTTTTAGGGGTTCCTGATAATTTTCTACGTTTTTTTGGGTGGGGGTGAAATTGGAGTGGTTGGGGGGTGGGGATTGTAAAACTGAAAGATTGTTGAATTCATAATAGTTTGTCCATTGACCTGTGGAAGAAAAATGTACCGGCGTATTTTTTTTAAGTCCATGTGAACATTTCCTTGCCTGTTACAAAAACCAAGGGACTTAGAATTTTGTGATGTTTACATATTACGTATTACTTAATTTCGTTCTATGTATGTATATTGCGTAAAGCAAAAATTATTAAATCGATTTTAATGAAATTTCGACACAGAATTGACTATCGCGACGAGAGTGGAAAACGCGCGAAAAATCGTGTCAGTGACGGTGCAACAATAATTAAAAAACTAAAAATATAAAAACAGCTCATATTTCGCTTTTAGACGGTTTAGAGGCTCCTGATCGTTTTGCATCGTTCAGATGAAGCATGCAGAATGAAAACTGTGGCGTACTAGTTTCTAAGGAGGGAGACGCAAGAAACTATTTACGAAAGTTTTTGTGATGACCGGTTTTTTTTTTGCGGGAGGGTGGGCGATGATTTGATTGCAAGGAGATTTCAGACTATAGCTTCATGCAATGGGAAAAAAAATAAAATGAAATCACTATTATGTGTGGGAAGTGCTGAGTCAAACAACTTGACTCCATTTTTTTTAACGATTAGAAAAATTACAAGAGACATTTAACGTGAACCTCGTAGAAATTTTGATCATAACCGAACCTGCAAAAAATGTGTTTGAACAGTGTGCATGTCACCTTGTGGAATCGTTATTAAGTTCATTGCACAGTTGTATTCATACGAATGTGGCGTGTCTAAAAATAGACAAAGTGTAATAAAAGAAAATGCTTGCATTACACATATGCATGTGTGTAAATTTGCTGTCGGCATCGTAAAAACGTTGTATTATCACTTCAATTAGGAGTGACGATGTGTGTAGTTATGTTCGGACAAAAATGGCGGCCGTCGGGTAGGTCATTTCGAGAACTTCGCATACTCAATTTGCAACAGCTAACTAATTTTTGAACGAAGCGTCGCAGCACTAGAATAGAATAATCTTCATTTGAACTAATTTTACAATGATCGACCAATCAATCAGAATTTATTGTATAAAATACAAAAGGATCATTGTCACCGAAAACGAAAAAGTTGGTCATCACGTGTTACACAGGGTGTTATTAAGTATGTTAACAAACTTTAACCACGAATAGTACTCCGAAAAATAGAAAGACACTGTCATGAACATGGGTCCGGAAATGCTTCCTAAGGGAGCTACGCTCCTTTGCATGGGACACCCTGAAGACGGTTTTCCCTCGATATTCTCGAAACCATTCATAACAAAATTACGAAATTAGGTACGATGGGTAAACTTTTGACGCTGAATCTGATTCTGAATTCAGAATTTCATAATTTTAATCAGAGGCGTATCATACGGGAGGAGTAAGGGTAAAAATAACCCCATTTTCTAAATGGTAATTTTTTTGACATTTTGATTTTAGAATATAGTATTTCAGAGATTTCTACGTAAAAATGGTCTCTTAGTACATCTCGATGGGGCTAACCGTTATTGAGAAAAAAGCAAATTATTTAATCGATGCAGGCTATTGTACATAAATAAATGTTCATCTATTTAGTAAGTGTGCTGTGAAAATATAAAAAATAATACCTAAATGTTTTGTAATAACTCTAAACTGAATAAACTGACAGTTCTCAAGTTGTTTATTTATTACTCGAATTTTTTTCACATCACACTTACTAAATAGAGGAACATTTATTTATTTACAATAGCCTTCATCGATTCAATTATTTGCGTTTTTCTCGAAAACGGTTAGCCCTATCGAGATGTACCAAGAGACCATTTATATGTAGAAATCTCTGAAATACCATATTCTAAAATCAAAATGTCAAAAAATTACCATTTAGAAAATGGGGTTATTTTTACCCTTAACTCCTCCAGTATGATACGCCTCTGATTAAAATTACGAAATTCTGAATTCAGAATCAGATTCAGCGTCAACAGTTTACCCATCGTACCTAATTTCGTAATTTTGTTATGAATGGTTTCGAGAATATCGAGGGAAAACCGTCTTCAGGGTGCCCCATGCAAAGGAGCGTAGCTCCCTTAGGAAGCATTTCCGGACCCATGTTCATATGACATTTTCTTTCTATTTTTCGGAGTACTATTCGTGGTTAAAGTTTGTTAACATACTTAATTAACACCTTCTATTGTTCTCCAGAGTCACACTCCGTAACGAGGGTACTCCAGGAGCTTCTACACTCACCGGCACGAAAAATGGAGTACTTGACATTTCATATATAACTCCTTTTTTTACTGTTTGGTGATGTTTCATTGCTCTAATAACTTATACACAAATAAAGCAACATGTTTCAAGTAATTTCCAGTAATTTCCAACATTAATCAACCATTTATTTGAAAAATAATGGTAGTTTGCTAAAATGACCTTAAAATATTGAAAAATGAAGCGGATTGCTAGCAAAAACTGGGTAGGGACATTTTTACTAAGGAGTGTTGCCTCCGCGTACCCGAAAGATTGCTTGCATTCTTCTTGGCATACCTAAAATCAAATGACGAATGTCTTCTTAAGGAATTCCCCTAAAAGAGCATCCTGCAATTCATATAAGGTTAAAGGAATACGAACACGACTTCGTATTCCTCGCTCAAGCATGTCCCAGACATGTTCAATCGGATTCGTATCTGGACTTAACGCTGGCCTCTCCAAGACATCAATGTCTACATCGTTCAAGTATTGTTGAGTAATTCTCGCGGTGTGGGGTCTGGCATTACCATGCATCAGAATAAAATTATTTCCAATAAAATCATCATACGTAACAACAAAACCTTGCAGAATACACATAAATGTACCTGACAGCAGTTAAAGATCCTCTTGGAATGATGTACAACTCTGTGCGTACCTCTAGAGAAATTTCAGGCCATACCGTAGGTGAACCCCATTGGCAGCCTACCCTAGGACTAAAGGTACATTCTGCAAAAACGTTCTTGCGGTCTTCGCCATACCCTTTCACGACCATTTGGAGACCGCAGGATAAATCTGGGCTCATCAGTATACAAAATACGCACCAATTCATTTTCACTCCCGTGTTCATGATTTCTCGCAAATTAAAGTCGCGCTACACGATGACGTCTAAGAAGCTCTGGACCTGTAGCGGGTGTATGACTTCCAAGATTGGTTTCACCAAGTCTTCGTCTAACGGTCCGTTCGCTTACATTGGTATTTCGGACGTGATGAAGTCGATTTCTGATTTCTATAGCTGTAGCATGACGATCATGGACGATCTCGTAGACTCTGTAAGATGATAAAGCGATCATGAGCGTTACTCCTTTGTTGGGGACCGGTGCGAAGTCGTCTAGTGTAACATCTAGTTTCCAAAAAACGTGTAAAAATACGGTGCACAGTGCTATTTGATACGGGATGATAACGTTGGGCATTTTTAGCTCAAATAAACGCAGCAAAACTTGTAAACGACTTGCTACATATAGCAAAACTTTAACAAACGCCTGTCAAACTTATTAAAAACAATAAAAAACCCATGGTCAACTATGCAGTTTTGAGTGATACAATTTCCATTTTAGTACACTTTTAATTAAATGCAGTTTTCTTTTTCAAATATTCGTGTCAGCAATATTCTAGTTCCAACTTAATGCATTTTATGAGTTCACAACACGTCTGTTAGGTCACTTTGACTATGATGAGACGTCCAGGCTAACTGTTGTAGGTGTGGTGTAAATGTGTTTGGTGTAAGGCCTGAGATCGACATAATAAGAGGGTGCAATAGCAACTTTGTTTTGCTTCCAGAGTCGTTCTATTTCCATGGCAAGGTCCGTGTATGCAGATATCTTCCCAGCGTAGGTGTTTTGGATATTCATATCGTTGGGAATAGCAATATCTATCAAATAGGCTTTGACTGAAAAATTATCTGGTCTATTTGCTGGGATAGTCTTGTCTATGTATTTCAACGTCTCAGTATAGTCTGTACTGATTTCAAGTACTCTTAGGTCATTTTGACGATAGCCAGTTTTATTTGCCTTGTAAATATGTTGCAAATAAATAAACTAAACTAAACTTATGTTGGTGTGTAATTATGATATGGATCTTTGTTTTCTATTAGCTTGTTTGTAGTTGTTAATGCTTGGTGTATGATTTTGGATGCACAGTTATGTCTAGCTGTGTACTCAGTTTCAGCGAGAGTTTTGGATCCGCTTGTTATGTGATGTATTGTTTCTTTTTGTTGATGACATTTTCTACGATTATCGTTGGTTATGGATGGATCTTTAATTACGTATTTTTTGTAGTTTCGTGTCACAATAACTTGATCCTGGATAACAAGCATAAGACCCTTCGTTTCTGGAAAGAATCGGCCAATCTGCAGCCA
Source organism: Callosobruchus maculatus (assembly GCA_951848785.1). Lineage (NCBI taxonomy): Eukaryota > Metazoa > Arthropoda > Insecta > Coleoptera > Chrysomelidae > Callosobruchus > Callosobruchus maculatus. Next base: position 2,115,428 of record CATOUR010000160.1, read on the forward strand.
GGTGTATGACTGTTTTCCATTAATGTGGTATTGTGTGTGTGTGGGTGTATAATAACAATAATAAGGCTGAGCAGTTGACCTTCTCTTTCCTAAGGTCTAGTGGATTGAAGTCGGAGACTGAGGGCTTTATAATGGCTTGCCAAGACGGTGTCTTCAACACTTTGGTGTACCGTAAAAGGGTTATGGGTGTAGATGTACCCGACACCCTTTTTAGAGCTTGCCCACAGGCGCCAGAGACGCTTATGCATGTCTTGTCGGCGTGTAAGACGTACGCTGGGACGGCTTACGTCCATCGGCACAACGCGGCTCTACGAGTGCTCTACTATCATTTAAGGCACTCATACGGTATCGATGAGACACCGGTGCTGCCATACGCTCCAGGGGATATAGAGTCCGTTGTGGAGAACGAGAGATGCCGGATTTACTGGAACTACTCGTTCCCCACGCTCGAGCTTGTACAGGCAAACAAGCCCGACATAGTCCTTCCGACCACCAACAGAAGACGATGTTCGTTAGTGAGTTTTCGGCGCCTGCCGAGGTGAACATCGTCTCTAAGGAGGAGGAAAAGCGGACCAAATATCAGGAGTTGCTCGGTCAACTTCGCAGGCTCTGGCCAGACTACACTGTAAGTCTGCTGGTTATGGTCATTGAATCCCTAGGTGCAATGAGGAATACGCTGCTCTCTGCACTGCGCAAAATACCGGTGTGCCGTGCGGCGGCGCACATCTTAGCCGCCAGAATGCACAAGGCAGTCATCCTTGGGTCCCTTCGTCTACTTAGGGCGCACGATTCGCGGACCTAGTGATTGCTCACCTCACGGTGTGAGGAGTAGTCATTGGGTAATGGAACAGCAGTTCGGTGTGTCGGAGCCCGGGCTGCACTTTTTTGTTTCTAAAATAATAATAAACGTCTTTTTTTAAATTTTCCGCAATACTTCTTCAGGCTATTAGCGTGGGAACAAGAAGAAAATAAGCAATCTCAAATAACGGACATAGAGAATTACCCTTCTATCTCGTACTACCTGGACAAGGATACACATACCGTTACCTAAATGTGCAGCGAAATGCAAAAAGGTGGCACAAGGGGTGAGGGGGTGACAGGACACTAGGACAGCCCAATAAGCGACCTATGCATGCGTTATCCGACAATCGCAAAGGATTAAAGGCAAAGCATTGTGCGCCAGCCGCAGGGATTCCAACTTTGTGTGAATACCGTGACGGGGTGGGAGTCAAAGGGTGGGTATTGTTCGCAACGGATGCAGGGCAGATGCTCCTAGATGACCGAAAGGGTTTACGCCAACACCCGTGGGACCGGCGGATGGTTCGTTTTCTATGCGAATGTGAAAAATTTATGGAATGTAGGTAAATCGCAAAAGGGCTGTGCAGAAAAATGCCGTCAAGTAGCGTGACTCAGTGTGTGGCTTATTATGCCACCACTGGCAACACTATTAGGACCGCTATATTTTCTAAGCCAATGTGAAAAATTGCTAATAAGTAGGTAAATCGCAGAAAGCGTAGCGTCAGGTAGTGTGACTCAGTATGACCCTCATTATACCAACACCACTGGGACCTCTATATCTTCTAAGCGAATATGAAAAATTGATGGAATGTAGGTAAATCGCAAAAGGGGGGTGTGCAGAAAAATTCCGTCAAGTAGCGTGACTCAGTATGTGGCTTATTATGTCACCACTGGCAACACTATCAGGACCGCTATATTTTCTAAGCCAATGTGAAAAATTGCTAATAAGTAGGTAAATCGCAGAAAGCGTAGCGTCAGGTAGTGTGACTCAGTATGACCCTCATTATACCAACACCACTGGGACCTCTATATCTTCTAAGCGAATATGAAAAATTGATGGAATGTAGGTAAATCGCAAAAGGGGGGTGTGCAGAAAAATTCCGTCAAGTAGCGTGACTCAGTATGTGGCTTATTATGCCACCACTGGCAACACTATCAGGACCGCTATATTTTCTAAGCCAATGTGAAAAATTGCTAATAAGTAGGTAAATCGTAGAAAGCGGAGCGTCAGGTAGTGTGACTCAGTATGACCCTCATTATACCAACACCATTGGGACCTCTATATCTTCTAAGCGAATGTGAAAAATTGATGGAATGTAGGTGAATCGCAAAAGGGGGTGTGCAGAAAAATTCCGTCAAGTAGCGTGACTCAGTATGTGGCTTATTATGCCACTACTGGCAACACTATCAGGACCGCTATATTTTCTAAGCGAATGTGAAAAATTGCTAATAAGTAGGTAAATCGCAGAAAGCGTAGCGTCAGGTAGTGTGACTCAGTATGACCCTCATTATACCAACACCATTGGGACCACTATATTTTCTAAGCAAATGTAAAAAAATACTGGAATGTAAGAAAATCGCAGAAGGAGTACGTAGAAAAAAAGTGGCGTCAAGTAGTATGACTTAGCATGCCTCGCCAAATATGGGCCTTACTGGATTTTGGATCTGCAAGGTAAATCGCAGTATATGATGTCGTCAAGTAGTCTGACTTGATACACCCCTAGGACTGCTAGATTTTCTAAGTGAATGTGCAAAATTGAAGAATGGGAATGAACCACAGTAGAACTATGTAAAAAAATGGTGTCAAGTAGCGTGACTCTGTAACCCTCCTGCAAAGGCTGAAAGCCTATGGCGGTGTAGAGGCGTGAAAAATTGATGGATTGTAGACAAATCGCAAAAGGGGTGTACAGAGATATGTCGTCAAGTAGCGTGACTCAGTTTTTTATGGGCCTTGCTGGATTTTGAATGGGAAAGGTAAATCGTAGTAGGGGCTATCGTCAAGTAGCCTGACTCGATACATCCCTGAGACTGCTAGATTTTTTTGATGAAATGTAGGTATGTAGTAGGTGTCACTGCTTCACCAAACGTGGGCCTTGCTGGTTTTGAATGTGAAAGGTAAATCGCAGTAAGGGTTGTCGTCAAGTATTCTGACTCGATACACCTTTGGGACCGCCAAACAGTAGTGTTCTGTAGAAAAATGGCATCAAGTAGTGTGACTCTGTACCATTCTGGGATTGCTAGATTTTCCAAGCAAATGTGCAAAACTGAAGCTATGAAAGTTAATCACAGTAGAGGTCTGCAGAAAAATGGCATCAAGTGGAGTGACTTTGTACAATCCTAGGACTACTAGACTTTCCAAATAAATGTGCAGAATTGAAGAAAGAAGAAATCGAATTAAGTAGTGTGAGTCAGTACAATACTGGGACTGCTAGATTTTTTTAAGCGAATGTTCGAAACTGAAGAAATGAAGGGTGCGTAAAAAAAATGATGTCAAGCAGTGTGACTGGGTATATACGTGAGTTTGCTAGATTTCCTGAGCGAATGTGCAAAGGTGAATTACAGTAGGCTTCTATAAAAGAATGCGTCTAGTAGGGTGACTCTGTAGTTTCGTGAGACTGCTAGATTTTTTGAAAGAATGTACAGAGATCAGAGGGTCTGTAGAAAACATGGCATCAAGTATTGTGATTCGACACATCCCTGGAACTGCTAGATTTTTTAAGAGAATGTTCAAAATTAAACGAATGAAGCTGGATTACAGTAGCTATAAAAAATGCGTCAAATAGGGCGACTCAGTAGTTCGTAAAGAAGTTTTCACGTAAAATTTTGGAGATTCTCCTACGTCAATCTACTTATTTTCTCGAATATAGTAGCACAGACATCATGAAACGACAAAAAAACGTATCATTTCCCAGTTTCTTTTGAAAGAGCTTGATGAAACTCTAAACATCTAAGACCCAAAAATGCTGCATTAAATCTTTTGTTTTTTGGTCAAGGGTTCACCTTTATTTATAAACGTTATTTTGGTAATTATTTCTCAATCTATGAAAAAGAGAGACATTTTTGTCACATCACGTTTTTTTATATATTCATGTTTTGTGATTTTTTTCACATCGATTGTAACTTTTGTGGTTAAGTGTAGCTAAACTAAGCTCCCATACTTTCCTACATAATATAACTGCTGAATAAACTCGTATATTATTATTTATTAATCAAACCTCACAAAGGACCTCCACAGCCTGGAACATCGAAGGAGGGTGGCTGACCTATCCCTGTTTTACAGATTCTATCACGGAAGATGTTCGAGTGAGCTCTCTCAGATAATAACACCACAGGCCGTTCGAACTAGGAACACTAGAGAAGCTCTGCGAGCCCATCCTTACCAGGTCGAGGTCCTTACTCCCCGAACTAGTCTCCTCCAGCATTCCTTCTTTTGGAGAACTTCGACGCTGTGGAATCAACTGCCAGGGAATTTGTTTCCCGACGGCTACAACCTGCAGCGTTTCAAATCTAACGTGAACCAATACTTATCCTCTCGCAGCGCTTCTACAGCGCCATAGGCTTTCAGCCTTTGCGAGAGGCCGACCATAAAAAAAAAAAAAAAACTCAGCAACAGTATTTTTAGAATAATCGTAGAAGGTTTATGTGCCGCTAACCCTCTCATTGACCATCACTTTTATGCACACAGCAGATGCGTCTGTCATGCAATACGTAATCCGGCACGTGCTATTTAGGGACATATTGTATAAAAGAGCCCTTTTACGCAAAACCGATTATGCCACAGAATCTGCTTTCCATCTGCTATTACATGCGAATAGAATTTATGAATAGACGCAATCCTGGATTATTATATCACAGGATGACGTGCTATTTGTTCCATCTGGGTCTGATTGGTCCTACAGATTCTGCGGTATTGCTACTGAAACGATACCAATAGTATCTACTAAAAAAATAACTGAAAAGTAAATTGTATGACGGGGTCAGAGGAGTGAACTATACCGCACAGGTGAGTTAGTGAGCGTAAAGAACCGCGAGTATATTTAATGTTCATCCTAACCAATAAACACAGTGTAAGTAAAACTAGGACAAAGCATTTGAAGGGTCCATTGCAAGAAGTGCCTAGTTCCATAGAATCTTCTTTATGAATAGATGCAATCTTGGATTATTATATCACAGGATGACGTGCTATTTGTTCCATGTGGGTTTGATTGGTCCTACAGATTCTACAGTGATGCTACTGAAACGTTATCAATCGTATCCACTAAAAATAATTGAATAGTAAATTGTATAACGAAGTTAGAGGAGTAAAGAATTCCGCATGCGTGAGTCAGTGAGCGTAAAGATATTATTTTTACTTTTTTTACTCTCATAAGCGAACGTAAAATCAAAACCACAATTCAATAAAACTAGGTCAACGCATTTATAGCTGGGACTGATATAATACTAGAATGTGGTTTAATTCACATTGTTATAAAATAAAAACACATGCAAAATGTATAACAAATATGTCAGAATATTCAACCCTCCACAGATGAAGCAATTACACTTCCACTTTCTATTTATTAAAAATGATTTTTTTCTTATTACCTCCACTAATGGTCATGGACAACATAAATCTTATAGATAAGCATGTACTAGTATATTATGATGGTTTTTAAGTATCTACTTACTTTTTGTTGGTTGTTTTAAAAGGGCATACATCGGCTTATGAAGTTTATCTTACCTAAAACAAAAGAAGGCAAGTTAGACAATTCTTTCGCAGTACAGGAATTCACGTAGGAAAAATAAAATTTGAAGAAAAATTAATAGATACAAAGGAACATTGTATTCAGAAAATGATTTAATAAAAGGCAAATTGTAATTTTAGTTACTACAGTACCTAGAGGATAGAGGAAACCATACAGAAATGCTCCATGATTATAAATATATATTAAAGAAATATTTATGAGGTACAACACAAATTCACCATCATCAGCCGCAGTTGAACGTAGGTTTAATTTTGCAACCTTCTTGAATTCATCAAGAAGATAACCTTTTTAAGCAATTGTTTTTTAAAGCAAACCTAACCTAACATAGACGCTGTTTTAAAAGTTTCTGAAAGGTTTATACTTTAAAATCCACTTAAAACAAAGAATTTTATTTTTTACATGTGTCTATTTGATTTTATTAATCCTTTGGTGCTAATTTTTGTTAATAGAAGTTCATAGGTCGCCTTCTGATAGGATACGGAGGGCGTTCAATAATATCACCCCCTATAGGGGTTGAAAAATGCGCTTGAACATAATAAAAACGTTATGAGATTAACACATGTCATAGTTGGACCTCCCAAGACCATGTATAGAAAACTTCATCCGTTTTAAGCAACATGAACAATTTTTCAACGATTTCTAACGAAACTGGCCTGAAAAATCAAACTTTAAGCTCAAATTACCCATAAACTGACGAGCAGAAATAGATGGCAGTATTTTTTGTGTTTCTTATGATAAAACTCTCAAGAAATGAAAGCTTTGAATAAAGTCTCATTTCTGAGCCTTTCAAAATCGCTAGGGGTAATTTGCATTACCTCATCTGTAGTAATAAATGTTAATTCTTACTTTGAGGGGTTTTTAGAGAACATTAAAAATGACGACAAACTATTCAAAAGTTCGTAGCAAAACGCAAAGCAGCTCTGAAAGATGATACAAAATATGTTCGTTCCGTGTATGTTACACTGTCAAAAGAAACGTGGTGGCTTGGATATTTTTTTGGAGGTACATTAGAATAATATACTATAAACAGAAAACCCCATTTTTGAGGGTTGATTCCTTTATGCAAAAATCCGTCCATATATCGATTCTCGAAGGGAAACCGCACATTTTCCTCAACAATCAGCTGATCATCCGGCAATTATCAATCATGCCGTGACCCTCTGAGCTGCACTCCAACAAAAGAAACACAAAACTATCATCGTATCCGCCCTCTACGATGTATAAGAGGGGTAATTAGGGGCTCTCTCAATCAATCTTCTATTCATCCAGTGCCTTCCGCTTCTCTTCAGACGATGATGTCTCTATTCTTGCCGTTTGCTCTTGTGATTAGCATCTTTCCGCTTTTTGAGCTAGGGCTGCCTCTTCTGCGCGCTGTCATGTCTGCGAAAGGGTTGTACAAATATTGGGGAGATGTTGCGGAAAAACGCAACGTAACGGAGGATTGACAAGGATGTGCCGGAGTTTTGTTCGGAGTTTTTTTTATTCCCACGATAAAGTGGGTGGTCTATTGGCGAGTAAGTCCAAATAACATTAAAGAACCACCACACTCCACAAATTTAAGAACTATATAAAATATTTTTTGTTAGAAAAGACATATTACAGTATTCAGATATATAAAATAGAGCAATAAAATTAGAATACATCGAGTGCTGTGATAGTGTTAAGATGTGTGTATTATGTTTGTGTTACATACATTATGTAATGTTCTTTCAGTTTTTTAAGTACGACAATTTTGTGCAAATTTATGATACTGCTTTTTAAACTTGCTTTGTATTTTAACCTTTTTTAACTGCAGAAACTTTTGACGTACATATGTAGGAATCTATATTTGTAAACATGAATAAATTGAATTTGAATTTGACAGTTTTACTCGTCGTTGAATTACCAGTTTTTCTATCAAGGACGCTACTCCTGACAAGGAAAAAAGAACAGCACCATTTAACCTCAAAATTTCGTAATACTTATTTGTGGAGAATAATTATTACGTATAGCGTTGAGATTACAAGTCCGGTTGCAGTTTTGAGTTAGACGAAAATCAAAAATTGCGGATCTTTCAGATTTTCAAGTTTGCCTAAAAAATGGAAAACCTTTATTTGGCTTGATAAAACCTCGTGTTTTGGATGTTTTGAGGGCCCTGATTACAAATCCGGTGACAGTTTTGAGTTTCAGTCTCGTTTGATGAAAATAAAAAATTTCAGATCTTTCAGATTTTCAAGTTTGCCTAAAAAATGGAAAACCTTTATTTGGCTTGATAAAACCTCGTGTTTTGGATGGTTTGAGGGCCCTGATTACAAAGCCGGTGACAGTTTTGAGTTTCAGTCTCGTTTGATAAAATAAAAAGTTTCAGATCTTTCAGATTTTCAGGTTTGCCTAAACAATGGGAAACCTTTATTTGGCTTGATAAAACCTCGTGTTTTGGATGGTTAGAGGGCCCTGATTACAAATCCGGTGGCAGTTTTGAGTTTCAGCTTCAGGTAACGAACATCAAAAATTTTCAGATCCTCAGATCCTGAAGTTCACCCTAAAAATCTAAAATCATCATCTGGCTTCCTATCAGGACGAAAATTCATATCATATCTAGTTTGAGGGCGCTAATTACAAATCCGGTCGTTGTTTTGAGTTTAAGCCTCAGGTAACAAACAAACAAACGAAAACTTCAGAACCTCAGATAAAGTTCACCCTAAAAATCTGAAATCGTTATTTAGCTTCTTATCAGTAGAAAAACTCGTGTCATGTATAGTTTGAGGGCGCTTATTACAAATCCGGTCGTTGTTTTGAATTTAAGCCTCAGGTAACGAACTTCAAAAATTTTCAGACCTTCAGATCTTGAATTTCACCCTAACAATCTAAAATCGTTATCTGGCTTCCTATCGGGAAGAATACTCGTATGATGAGTAGTTTGAGGACGCTTATTACAAATTCGGCTGTTGTTCTGCGTTTCAGCCTCAGGTAACGAACATCAAAAATTTTCAGACCTTCAGATCTTGAAGTTCACCCTAAAAATCTAAAATAGTTATCTAGCTTCGTATCAGAAGAAAAACTCGTGTCATGTACAGTTTGAGGGCGCAAATTACAAATCCAGTCGTTGTTTCGAGTTTAAGCCTCAGGTAACGAACATCAAACATTTTCAGACCTTTAGATCTTGAAAGTTTGCCCTTAAAATCTAAAATCGTTATCTGCTTTCCTATCAGAAAACTAAACTAAACTACCTAAGCTAATTCTTTGGCAATTATATTCCGGCAGACAATTGGAATGGGAACTAAAAACTACCATTACACAATAAAATATAATTCCTAGAATTTTTTCGAACCACTTCTCTCTCTAGTCCTACGTAAGCAGATGCTGTGCACGAGTGAAAAACCAGAGGCAGCGGTGCGCGGTTTCAAGGTCATCGGCAAGGCCAAAGTGTCTCTCGTTAATTGATTGCACAATTAGTAATTTAAATTGGTCGATCGGTATGAATCCACCGTCATCGAGCACCTCAACTGGAAACATGTTAGTAACATGCTTTATACGGGATGGAACGGTTCAAAAATGCAGAAAATGTCACCAAAAGAAGGAAACAATGGAATACGTTGCAAGTACATGCAAAACTCTTGCTGGATCCGAGTACACTGCCAGACAAAACTCAGCAAAGCACTAGCCACAAAAAAACTAGCTAACAGAAAAGACAGATCCATACTATAATTACTGCACACAGATACCAAAAAAAAATGAATACAAACTATACAGGGCTATTCACGTTATTCGACACGGAGCATTATGGCTAAAGTATTTGATTAAAAAGAAAATAATAATTTCGGTGTCCCAAAAACACGAAACGTATCAGTTATGTTTTTTTTTTTAATGGAACACCCCATATATTATTGCATATTCGGATTCCCTGGTGAATTCTAGTGTGACTTCATGTATCACACATGGGACTTGAAGCGAACTGTTTAGGTGTAAATCACCATTTTCGGTACAAGTAGATCTCAGGAAAAAATGGAATATCGCAAAGATTATAAAATTTGGAAGGTATAAAATGGGTCAGTTTTGATAAGACTGTCAAATTTAAATTATGTTTATGCTTGGAGTTATCGGTCGATTAATTAAGGAAACTTCGATCAGCGACAACTTAATTTTTTCAAATGGAAATACCTAATTTTTTATACGGTTTTAAGCGTAGAATTTGATAGCCTTTCTAATGATATAAGGTTGTGAATATCAATCTCTAGCACTTTTCATTTAATTTTAAAATTTCAAACAAATCGGCGTTTTCCAATTTTCCTACCTATAAGGCAACGTAGCAGGCCATGAAATATGAAGTTTCCTTAATTAATCGACCGATTTCTCCAAGCATAAACGCAATTTAAGTTTGACAGTCTCATCAAAGCCGACGCATTTTATGCTTAGTAATACGGCAAAGTCACAGCCTTCCAGATTTTATAATCTCTGCGGTATTCAATTTTTTCCTGAGATCTACTTGTACCGAAAATGGTGATTTACACCTAAACGGTTCGCTTTAAGTCCCATATATGATACATAAAGTCACACTAGAATTCACCAAGGTATCTGAATATGTAATAATATACGGAGTATTCCATTTAAAAAACATAACTCTGATACATTTCGTGTTTTTGGGACACCCTGTATAACATGAAAATATTTTTAAAATGTAGCCTTTATGGGTTTCTATCCATCCGAAATTATTATTTTTGTTTTATCAAATACTTTAGGCATAATGCTCCGTGTCGAATAACGTGAATAACCCTGTATACTTGAACGTTGAAATAGGCCAGATACAGTTTTTCGGTCAAGGGCGAAAAAAGTTACCTATTTGATCTAGAATCGTAAGTTTCAAGTTTTGAGTCTAGTACCACAGTACTGACAGCAAAAAAGTTGGATTGCCCTAAGTTTTATGAAGGCTTGCCTACTCAATATGTTAATTAAGTATAATATGTTTAACCAGACTCTTGCTCAACTGAATTTTGTATCGCTAATATGAAAAAAAAAACCAATAAAAGGATGAAAGTATTGCAACAGCCCTGTATGAAAGAACCTCGGTACTTATATGTGATCACTATATATTTATATTTATTCTTCTCAATTTATTAATGGTTGAAATTCTGCGTAATCATGAATGTCTATTCTGAGCGTTTAAAAAAAGTCACTGCATCTGTTGAATGTGGGTGGACGCAAACAAAAAAAGTGCAAACAAAAACTCTCAAATTGCCATTTGTATGCATATGAGCAAACGTCACACTACTAGTTATATAAACAACACTTAGAAATTCCACCACCTTTTGATTTAGGTATGAGTAACCATTCCCAATGGCATCCAAGAATTAATCCAGGTCAACTAGATCCTTCAGACTCCCAGACCCTAAATTACAACAAAGTTGGTATGGGACTGATTGCACATTATCAGCTTACTAGCTTCACGCAACACTGACATCTCAGTTGGAGCATTTTTGGACTACCAGAAGTAGATATAGAGCTGTTATACAACATTTACTCTTTTAAATCTCTTATAGAGCAACATTGTTTTATGGATGTTGTATAAATACTACAAAAGGAATTGAACAGTTCGTAAAGTCATTCTTACAGAGCTCTTATGTAGCTATTTTAAGTAGACAGGTGATTTGTTGCATAGAAATGCTTTAGTAAGCGTTTATACAACAGTTTCAAATTTATCGTATAATATGTTGTATAAACTTGCTACAAGAACGTTCTAAACATTTCGTTATATCACAAGTATGCTGGAGGGAGCAGGATAGCATTTTGGACAGCACTTATGCAGCAAATTGGTGTTTATGAAATAACAGTACAACAACTTTACAACTTGAACAGTCCTTTTTGCACTTAGCTTATAGTGCATTTTGTTAGTTTGGTATCTTCTACAATATTTCATACAGAGAACATATTTCGCCATATTTACTGAGAAAGCAGTAACTTAATATTGAAAAAAAGGGTTCAATTTTTAATGACTACGTTTTTATACAAATAGCTGGAAAATAAATTCCCAAATTATTTGCTTAATTTAGTTTTCAGACGATCTGATAGCCACGATGTTAACAAGGGTAGTTTTTCATACCTTGCATCTCTTTATTTGAATCAAGCTCTGAGTTTTCTTCATTTGTCTTTTTTTTTTCATTTAAGAAGAAGCTGTTCGAACACTTGCTTAGCCAACAAGCAAATGTTTGATATTTTAGGTTCTAGGGCAAACTTAGTTTGAGCATTGAGTGACATATTTATGTTATTTTCGTTATTTTTTCACACTGTACTTTTAGGTATAGACGAGGTGGTAGAAAGCATTTGTGCTAAACTTAGCCTTTTATGCATTTGCACAATAAACTTATATTTATTTTATTATTTATTTATTCTTGGCTATACTATATATTAAATTAAGGCAAGGATAGCTGCGGAAGCAAGGAGATTGGGGTAGAGATAAATCAAAGTAAGACAAAATATATGGTCATGGGACAAATGGAAAAAACTTCCGATGATCAATCGAACCTAACTTTTATGGCCAGAGCTGTCATTACTTCAAGTAAAGTACTTGAAAAAAGTATTTCAATTACTTTCTGGTATTTGAAGTACTGTACTTCAAATACATTGTTTTTGTGATATTTGTACTTGATTCCCCAAATACTCTCTAAGAAGTATTTGTATTTGGTACTTGTAGCACAAAAAATATATTTCAAATACCTGGCACTTTTATTTGAAATACTAAAGAAGTAAAGTACTTGAAAAATTTATTTCAATTACTTTCTGGTATTTGAAGTACTGTATTTCAAATTAATTTTATTTCCCAAATGCTATAAGAAATATTTGTATTTGGTACTTCCACACAAAAAATATAATTCAAATTTATACATTTATACTCGAAATACTAAAGTAAGAAATACATATTAGTATAGCTCGATGAAAATATAAAAATACTTGAAATACACATTTCAAGCATTAAATGCTCAAGTCTAGACAAGTATGGACAAATCAACATTACGCATCGCATCGCCTTGCGCTCTGTCTCTGTCGTACACATAGGATAGTCTACGCGACACTCTGAATCTACAGGACAGTCTCATCACAATCGACACAATCACAAAATATCAGTTCGTCTTGCTGCGTTCAACAAAATGCGTTGTTGATGTTGATTGAGGTTAAAATAATCTGTGAATGTGAGCTGTGAATTTACTGCCATTATAATAACAATCTTTAAAACTCTGTACTTTGTCGTGGTGGTTACGAATTGCAGATTTAAAAAGGTAATTTTTCTCAAGCATCTCTTTATGAAAAAATTCATATACCGGGTGGCAATGGAATCGTTATACAGAGCTCCCTTCTTTTACAATCCTAGATGGAGGTTTGAAATTTTGGAGAATTATATGGTTAACGGAGATGCACAATAGCCATGAGAAAACAAATGTATGCTTATTTTGGTTTAGCCGGAAGTGAGGTTAGGCTCTGAATTTTCAATGACACCCTATATATTTTTTCACACATTCGGATTGACATTTGGATTCCCTTGATGAATGAATTTGAATTGTTGTCATTGCTTGGTATTTCTGTTATACTTTTCACGAGTTCTGTGAATGAATGTATGCAAGAATCAAACAAGTGGATATGCTTTTTATTACTCAACAATAATTATGAAATACTTGAAATATCCATCGCCGCATTTGAAATACTATATCAAGTAATTCAAGTATTAGTATGGTATTTGAATTACTTTTTTGAGTACTTGAAATATTAGTATCGTATTTGAATTACTTTATTTGAAAAATCAAGTACCAAATTAAAGTATTTGATACTTGAAGTACTTTCAAAAATAAAATTACTTGGTATTTGTACTTTGACGCATGCGACTCTGGTAATTGGTAATTGGTATTTGAAATACTATTTACTAGTACTTGTGACAGCTCTGTTTATGGCCAACAACATGAAATATACTTTTGAAAGGACTACGGAATTTATGTACCTAGGGTAATCATAGAGCAAAAAGGACAAGAGAAACAAGAAATACAGGCAAGGATCATCAAAGAAAACCAGAAGTATGGAGCCCTGAAAAATCTTATGAAATCCAAATATGTATCCAGAAAGACCAAAGAGAGAATTTATACAACTGTTATAAGACCAACAGCGACGTATGCTTGTGAGACGTGGACTATGAACAAAGAGGAGGAAGAAAAAATTGTAAGATGGGAAAGAAAAATGTTGAGAGCTATTTATGGAGGCGTAAGGACAAACGAGGGATGGAGGAGAAGAACAAACCAGGAACTGGAAGACATGTATGAGAACCCCAATATTATAGCAGTCATCAAAGCGCAGAGAATAAGGTGGCTGGGACATGTGGAGAGGATGAATGGAACAAGAATGGCAAAACTAGTTCTCAACCGGAGACCAATAGGAAAAAAGATGACTTAAAGAAAATTAATGTTAAACGCTGGAAAGAGAAGACGGCAGACAGAAATAGGTGGCGTGGAATAGTCCAGGATATACTAAGAAATAGGTGGTGAAAGTATCCAAAGGCAATTCTAAGTTATATAAATTTTAGCGGTATAAGATCAGACTGTACTCATTTCTGCCCTAGGCCTTCATGGCCTGTTGTGCAAACTAATAATACTACTATATATAATCAAATGTTTACTCAATACAGCTGTACTATAATGTATGACTGAATAAAATTATTCTCAACAGTATCAAAGACGTATGCAGATGCAGTGCAGTGATCTCATAAATCATTGATTTGAATATAAAAAATTAATTCAGTTTGGTCGACTTCTTGTTGACACCCACTATTAAGAACGTATACATAACGCATTAAGAAGTCGCAAAAAAACAATCACATAAATTTTAAAAGCTGAGATTACGCATTGTTGTATCTGTTTTTAGCGTTGAAGGTCGTGGCTCTCACGGGCAAATTCATTGGTACATTGAGTTTCAGACACGTGGTCTGTTGCTTGGGACGTAACTACACAGTTTTCAAGAATGGGGATGAATGGGACGAGAGAAAAAAAGTATGGTTATGGGTTATGGGTGTATTTTCTTGAAAATCGAAATTCAGTTCAACAAAGTCTAACATTTCTTAAAAACGATTCTTTTTTAAGTTCACTTACTAGGCAACATGTAAAGCTTGGTGACGTAGTGAGTGAACTATTGACTAATTCGTATGGAGTACCGCAGGGATCGGTTGTAGGTCCATTGTTGTACTCACATTACGTGCTGAATTTGAAAGTACCAAACTTGAAAGCCAGGTACTTTACATTTGCTGGCGATACAGTACTAGTATACACAGCAAGGAATTAACTTGAGCTACAGGCTTTAGTGAATATAGACTTGGACAAATACTTGAAATGGATATGATATAATAATTTGAAAATCAATATTGATAAGACCAAATATATTTTATTTAAAAGGAAAAATACCATAGTTAATGAACTTCAGATTGCAATTGATAATATCATGTTGGAAAAGGTCTCATCAATAAAATATTTGGGGTCGATAGTGGATGAAAGTTTAAATTGGCAACCACATCTAAATCATATTACTAAAAAAGTTATTCCGATGCTGCCCATAATATTTAAATGTCGATACTACTTCACTAAAAAAACCAAATATAGCATTTATAATGCATTTTTTCTTGCACATTTGAGGTACTTAATTCCAATATGGGGAACTTGTTCAGGAACTTTATTTCAAAATCTTCAAACTTTACAAAATAAGATTTTGAAAATACTATTTAATTATAGCAAACTTACCAATACAATCACGTTATATACAGGACTAAAAGTTGCTCAGATGAATAAAATTTTAGAACTTGTAAATTAATATTTAAAATAATTAATAGCAGGCAGAAGAATAACACTATCTATAATTTTGTAATTGAAATACATGATCATTTTACCAGGTCACAAAACAATATATATCCGGTTTACAATCGTACAAATATAGCTTTGAATTGTCCAATGCAATCCGCGTCTAGAGCTTATAATAGGTTACCAGTTGAAATTCGATCTAAAATATGTTATAATAGCTTCTTGTACAATTTAAAACAACACCTAGACATGTATGTAGTTAATTAAGTAGTATATAATATAATTAAGGACTCTAGTAGCAATCTAGTTAAAGAAAAAGAATAAGCACCGTTGATAAGTTTATGTTTATAATTCTCGAGGCCAGAACCTTCGGTACTGTTTAGTGAATTGTTAAAGTTTATTGTTATATAATTATTTCCAGAAATAAACGATGTTTCAAAAAAAAATTCAGACGAACTTTTTTTATTCATTAAGCAACATCTATGGCATCAACATTAAACCAATGGTCCTTTAGTTTCGTTTTTCGACAAATAGTCAACAAAATCATATGTTTGTGGAAAAGTATATTCTTGGTCCATATTTTTTCAACTTTGAAAGACCCTCCTGTAAAAAAATGCACTAGTGTCTTGGCAAGTTCCATTAAAAGTTGGCACATTTAACCAGGATTGTAAAATGGTACAATACTTGTTAGTTTCATACAAAAAAAAAACGATTAAAAAAATTAAAACCCCAAGTAACCCGATTTTTGCTAACCCGTTTCACTCAGATCAGATGTTCTTTATTCGCACAAACTTTCTTAATTTTACGGCAAAATGATGAGTGAGCGAGACAGTTAGTGACGCCACTTTTAGCAAAACTTTTTTTAAATAATCATTAAACCTTTAGTTTCATTTTCGTTTAAAATCATATGTTGGTATTGTTGGTCCATATGAGTTTTAGAAGCATCATATGTATGTACTAATCATTAATTAACTGTATATTTTTCCCTAAGTGTATCATCACAATAACAAGTTAATTTAAGTATTATCAGTCCTATTGCAAAACATAGATAACCCCATATGCTGATTGCTAATAATAACATGATGGAGCATTTCATGTGATGCATCAGGGGCGTACCAGGGTGTTGTTTTTGTCTTTCTATGTTTTTGAAACAGCTAAAACTAATTGATTATATGCGAATGAAAAGGGCCTAAGTCCAACAGGAAGAATTCTGGAAAATTAACAAAATCAATATATTTTTTTTTCATTTATCATATATTTTCCAACATTTCTAACATCAAATATATGATATTTTAGATACCAAAACCGAAAGGACACGCAATTAAATGTTCGCAAAATACTACAAAAAAAATGGAGTCAAGTTGATTGACTCAGTACTTCCCACACATAACAGTTGCAACCAAATCATCGCCCGCCTGTCGTCAAAAAACATCCAACACAAAAACTAGTAATAGTTGCCTAAATCTCTCCGTAGGAACTAAAACGACACAATTCAGCTTCAACTGGACGAAACGACACAATCAGGAATCCCCAAGTTGCTTAAAAACGAAGCTATTTTTATATTTTAAGTCTTTTTATTATTGCTGCGCCGCCACTGACACGATTTTTGAAAACCATACGCATTTTTCATCCTTGCCGCGGTAATAATACTGTGTCTAAATTTCATTAAAATCAATTCCATAATTTTCATGTTACTAAATTCAGAACGACCTAAATCAATACCTACCCCTACCAATACCAAATCCTTGATTTCTGTAATAGCCAAGGCAATGTTCGGATGGACCTAACAAACAGGTCAATGGATACTATTATAAATGGAATAAATTTTTGAGTTTTACAACCCTCCACCCCCTAACCACCCCAATTTCACCCCCACCCAAAAAAAAGTAAAAAATGATCAGAAACCCCTAAAACGCCTAAAAACAAAGTTTGAGCTATTTTTACATTTTTAGTTTTTTAATTATTGCTTCGCCGCCACTGACACGATTTTTCCAAAACATGCGCGTTTTCCATCCTCGTCGTGGCAGTAATACTGTGTCAAAATTTCATTAAAATCCATTCGATAATTTTTGCGTTACGCAATAAAGAACGATCTAAAACAACATTCGGATGTATACATCACAAATTATTAGTCCCTTAGTTTCTATTATAAGCAAGGCAATGTTCGGATGGACCTAAAAAATTGTATTATGCCGCTAGGTCTTTCATTCACAGGTCATTAGAGAGCCCATTATGAATACAACAAATTTTTCAGTATTAGAAGCCCCCACCCCCCAACCACCCCAAATTCACCCCCACCGAAGAAAAAGTAGAAAATGATCAGGAACCCCTAAAACGCCTAAAAACGAAGTTTGAGGCATATTTGAAATTTTTCGTTTTTTGCTAATTACTCCGCCCCCCGTATAACGATTTTCAAAATTATAGGAACATTACCTACTACGACCCCACAGCATAACGCTGCCCAAATTTCATCACAATCCATGTAGCGGTTACTGAGATTACGAGGGTGGAAAAACGCGACAGACAGACAGACCGACAGACAGACAGACCGACGGAAATGAGTGACGTGGATTGTCGTTATGTACACATCATAAAACGCCCAAAAAACGTATTACCTCAAAATCGAAAATTTTCGCGATCACAATACTCCCCTCACCTATCGGTGTGGGAAGTAAAAATATAAGAAAAATATGGACTTGGGCCAGTTTTATTATCAAACTACAAAAAACATTTTTTTCTGATATTAACACTCCTACTTTCAGGTTTTCGCTTTCTTTTATGCGTTCTTTTATCGCTATCAGAATCCATTTCGAGGGAAACCAGAGCGACAGTGAAAGAATAACATAACCTAACTAAAACTCGTGATGCAACTGTCAAAAATAAAACAGTCCCAAGTCCAGGACTTGGGCCTGATTTCACTTCATACACATTTTTCATGTGGCACAAATCAGGTTTCAATCGTCCACTTAGGCCTGTTTTCAAGGTCAGTGGTGGAATGAAGTGTGAACTTTGATTGTGCGCAGTTAAGTCAATTTTCAAAAATAAGGACTTGGGCCCATTTTATTCTCATATAATCAATTGTCTTACTTCTAAACGTTATTCTGTGTTATTTTTTCTCTATTTATCCTTATCTAGTTTATTTGATCGTCCCAGATACATGTAGTATTTAGCTACTTTTTAACTAGGGTAGCTAAGAAGTATACCACTAGCAAGTGAAATTCGAACACCTAGAAAAAAAAAGGATATTTGCATTGAAACTTTGTATACAGCTTGGCAGTACCATCTCTAGTACACGTGTAACACTTTTTGTTCATTCAGACGCTATTTACCTACATGGTACCTCTAAAAAGCTCTAGTCGTATAAAAACAAAGCACAGCTTTTTGTCGATTGAAAAACGATATTGCAAATGTGGCGAGAGACTAATAATTGGTTGTGTAAAGATGCCCCCTAGAAAACGACAGCCCCAGTTTAAGCAGTTGAACCCCTTTGAACGGGGTTGGATTGTAGGCCAACGAGAACGTGGTGCTTCTTTCAGAGCAATTGCTGTAAACATGAGGCGTAGCGTGGCTACAGCTGTAGCAGCATGGGGCGCATGGATCGCAGAAGGGCGAATGCAGCGAGCTAGAGGTTCTGGAGCACGTAGAAGAACTATAGACCGGCAAGATCGTCATCTACGACTACTGGCCCTTTGAGACAGAATGCGATCCACTCGAGCTGCTGCTTGATGCTTGGTATGCAGCTATAGGGAGGCCCATACGAATCCGCATGGTGTACTACAGATTGAGTGAAATGGGCTTAGGATCATACCGTTCGCATCTAGTGCTTCCACTTACTGCAACTCATCGTCGCCAACGGTCAGATTGGTGCCAAGAACACCGACAATGGCATGCTGAGTGGCATCAGACGGCCTTTTCCGACGAGTCCAGGTCTTGGCTAGGAGCACATGACGGACGCCAACGCGTAAGACGACGACGGGGTGAACGACGTGATCTCCAGTTTGCTGTTGAGCGCCATGTATACCGTCGGATTGGCTTGATGGTTTGGGGTGCCATTGTATTCAACAGCAAGTCACTTTTACTTGTGGTTCGTGGTACAATGACTGCGCAACGTTATGTGAATGAGGCGTTAGAAACAATTGCGGTTCCATATGTCCGAGGCCTCGATGAGGGTTTCTTCTAGCAAGATAATGCACGTCCTCATATTGCAAGGGTATAGATGAGGTTCCTACAGGCAGCTGAGGTCAGGGTACTCATCTGGCCTCCACGATTACCCGACTTATCGCCAATTGAAAAAGTATGGGATTGGATGGGTCGATACATAGACGATTTACCCAATCCTCCGGCCACGTTGGACGAACTGGAACATGCTGTGAGGGCAGCTTGGGAGGCTGTACCTCTAGAGTTTATCAACAACCAGATTTCAAGCATGACGCTTAGGCTAGAGGAGTGCATTCGTCAACATGGACAACATTATTGATTGGTTGTATTTTTTTATAAACTAATTATGCCACATTATTCGTAAATCGAGCACAATAATACTTTTTTTTCGTTAGTTATTGTTTTAAGCTTATTTTTAACTTTTTAGTTCCATGGTCTTTAAAAACGTGTTTTTTTTAGTTATTTTTAAACTATACTTATTAGACCAAATATTGCATAACTGAATTCCGGTGTTTTTTTTTATTTATGTTATTGGCTCTGATCTGAGATCAACTGGCCAGTTCTATTTTGGATGGACATCTATTTTTTCTTAATAATACGAACATTGTTTTATATTAGTTATAGTTGAAATTACAGTATTATTTTTAGTTTTTGTGTGCAAAAGTTATATAATAGTTTCTATGCACAGTTGTTTTCACTAGCTAGTATAGAGATCATATTAGCTGGTAACGGAATATAGTTTGAAAATCTTTGATACAGGTCTGTTACCTCATTACTGATCAATTGGCATTCTAATATACAGTGTTGAGCAGTACCAATCTCTCCACATCTGCAATGAGGATCATCGTCTAGCCCTATTCCAGTTTTGTGTTGAGGGCTTAAGCAATGACCACACCTCAATCTGCAAAGTGTTCTCACAAGTGGTCTATTCGTTTCTCTCTTTAAACCAGGGTTCTGTTCTTATGTTCTGCTGGATCTGTTTGTATATCGTTCCGGATGGATTTCTAAGGTAGTGTTCACTCCACTTTTCTTTTAGGTTCTTGTTTAATTTACTGTTCAAGTCACTGTAGGGAATTTTGAAATTCCTCATCAATATTCCATCTGTAGTCGCCATCTTTGCTAGTATGTCGACTGTGTCGTTTTGAGGTATAACTGTATGTCCTTTAATCCATACAATTTTTACATTTTTATCCAAATTGTTGTGTCTGTAAATCAATTTCATTATGTTTGAGATGATATGGTTGAATGTGGGTGAAACTCTTAAATGCTCTAATCTCATAGCTGCACTCTTGCTGTCGCTGAAGATTATAACATCTCTAAGCTCAGTATTACTGAGAGAATATTCTAGTGCTTTTTGAATGGCTGTCACCTCAGCGTATACAGGGTGAGTTTTTAGCACCGGCTCGGTCGATAACTCCACTACTATAGAAGATAGCGAAAAAAGTTGTATATAAGAGTTGTAGCCACGGATATGCTCCTTGCTCAGAAAATATTTAGATTTATACAGGGTGATCCATAACTACGTGGTGATGCAAACATGCATTTTTTTAAATGAGATACCCCATATATTATTCCATATTCAAATTCTACTAATGATTTCTGTTCTTCCGATATAGGGTTTTGTTATATTATACAGAATATTCCAAAAGTTATGACCATCTTTATATCCAAATCAGGGTCAAATGAACGTACTGTATATCAAAAAGTAATAAATCAAAAGTTATTTTTTTTACATGAAAAGATTAAAATATCCTCTAGTTTTAAAATCGGCT
Organism: Callosobruchus maculatus; assembly: GCA_951848785.1. NCBI lineage: Eukaryota > Metazoa > Arthropoda > Insecta > Coleoptera > Chrysomelidae > Callosobruchus > Callosobruchus maculatus. The sequence continues at coordinate 2,136,701 of CATOUR010000160.1, forward strand.
ATAAAAAAAGCCCGCGACGCATATTCGTATACAGGGTGATGTAGAATGCAAAATCCAAATTTTCTCTTTTTTTTAAATGTTACCTCCAATATTTTATTATCTCAAAGGATTGCTTTTAATATGCTCTTTCATCTTTGTATAGCACTTGTTGTACCTACGTCCATCAGTTTCCGAGATATTTCGATTTTTCGGCAAATTTAAAATATAGCTTCTATTTGTGTACTGAAATTTATTTATTTTGGGAAAATACTATCTAATTTGTCTTTTGTTTAACGAACAACTAAATGATAAGGTCATGATACTATTTGATGAAGTCAAAACCCTAAATCATTGAGATAATAAAGTCAAGTATGTTGAGGAAACAATTCTGTAAGCGTCATGCATAATTATCAAGCAGATTTATCAGATGTGCTTTGAAAAATTGACAGTTTTCATAACCTGCTCAATAATTCCGTACTGTGTGAAAAACCCGCTTCAAAAATTAATTTTTCTATTGAGGGTATTTAGGAGAATCTTTGAGAAATTCTCTACTTGCCTCTAGAATATATCAACTATGAACAGCAATATCCAGAACGGAGCCAGTCTAAAACTAATGCGTTTAAAAGATTGAAGAATCGTTTATTTGGACTGTGTCGTTTGATATTTCATAGCCTATCTGATACATCTGCTTGATAATTATGCATGACGTCTATAAAATTGTTTCCTCAGCACACTTGACCTATATTATATCGTTAATTCAGTGTTTTGACTTGCTTAAGTATTATTATGGCCTTATATTTAAGTTGTTTGTTAAGCAAAAATAGAATTTGATAGTATTTTCTCATAATAAATCAATTTTAGTAAACAAATGGCAGGTATATTTAAAATTTGTAGAAAAATCGAAATATCTCAGAAACTAATGAATGCAGCCATAACAAGTGCTATACAAAGATGAAAGAGCATATTAAAAGCAATTCTATGGTATAATAAAATATTGGGGGTTACATTTAAAAAAAGAGAGAAAATCTAGATTTTGCATTCTACATCAGCCTGTATACGAATATGCGTCACGGGCTTTTTTTATAGCCGATTTTTAAACTAGAGGATATTTTTAATCCTCTCGTGTAAAAAAATAACCTTTTATTTATTACTTTTTAATATACAGTACGTTCATTTGACCCCGATTTAGATATAAAAATGCTCATAACTTTTGAAATACCCTGTATAACATAACAAAACCCGGTATTGGAAGAACGGAAATCATTAGTAAAATTTGAATATGGAATAATAAATAGGGTGTCTCATTTAAAAAAATGCATGTTTGCATCACCACGTAGTTATGGATCACCCTGTATAAATCTAAATATTTTCTCAGCAAGGAGCATATCCGTGGCTACAACTTTTATATACAACTTTTTTCGCTATCTTCTACAGTAGTGGAGTTATCGACCGAGCCGGTACTAAAAACTCACCCTGTATATTGAACAATCTGGAGGACGTTTGTATAATCGAATTCCGGTGTAAGCGTACCTTTTGACCATCGCACATTGAATAACACAGGTTATAAACAAGGAATCCGCTACTCGTGCAGTTTTTTGTTTACGTTCACCTACGATATTTTTTTCAGGTGCAGTAATTTTTTTCGAAACGCCTGACGATCGTTTGATTTCTCGGAATCAAAGCCATTACCGTCGAGAAAAATATCGTACCAGCAAATCGCATTCAGTATGTTAGTCAGAAAGTTTCTCGGAAAACGCTACTCGGATGTGATTACTGTAAATCATATTTATACAATGCATAAATACTTACTGTTATTATTGTTGTTATACCTGATAAACATTAACTCTACGTATACAATTAAGGTATATTTCACGCCTTGAACTTTACAAATTATGCGTATTAGAACATACAGGATGTGATCGTATTAGGGCGATGATTTTTTATGGTCAGCCTACCGCAAAGGCTGAAAGCCTATGGCGCTGTAGAAGCGCTGCGAGAGGATAAGTGTCGGTTCACGTTAGATTTGAAACGCTACAGGTTGTAGCCGTCGGGAAACAAATTACCCGGCAGCTGATTCCACAGCGTCGAAGTTCTCCAAAAGAAGGAATGCTGGAGGAGACTGGTTCGGGAAGTAGGGACCTCGACCTGGTAAGGATGAGCTCGCAGAGCCTCCTTAGTGTTCCTGTTCGGACGGCCTTCGGTTTTATTTTCTGGGTGTGATCACTCGAACATCTTCTGTGATAGGATCTGTAAAACAGGGACAGGTCAGCCACCCTTCCTCGATGTTCCACGCTGTGGAGGTCCTTTGTGAGGTTAGGCATATCGATTAGTCAATTGCTCTCTTCTGGATAGTGTCCAGAAGCTTTAGAGAGTGCTTCGGAGTTTATCCCTACACATGGGAACAATACTCCAGCTTCCTATAACGGAACAAAACTCCAAGCTTCTGGGATGCCGTTTTAAGAATACTGAAGACGTGGTCGTACCAGGACATGTTATTGTTAATGTTGATTCCCAAAAGCTTGACGGAAGGTGACTCGACTATGGGGTGACCCTCCATTTCCACAGCTGGTAAGCCAACATGCATGCTTGTGTAAATCGTATTCGGGAAATTGACGGGTCTATAGGAGGCGGATTACTATCTGCTCTGACAGTCAGGCAGCCATCAAAGCACTGAGTGCTTGGAAAATAACGTCGGGACTGGTCCTGGAGTGCACAAGGGCTTTTGACGACATCTCAGCTAAACACAAGGTATCATTGATGTGGGTACCTGGGCACGCTAGGGTAAAGGGTAACGAAATGGCGAATCATCTGGCTAGGATGGGTTCCGGCAACAGTTTTGTGGGCCCGGAACCAGCCTTAGGACTATCTGCAAACATGATTAGGAAAACAACTGGAGAGTGGATCCAGAATCAACACTCTCTGGGATGGAACAACATCTCTGGTCATCTCCGTCAGGCTCGGGAACTATTAGCAGGGCCTGCAGAGAGAATAGGATGATTTTGTCTCTCTCTGGATAGGAGTAACTTGAGATTGCTAGTAGGTCTATTAACGGGTCACAACACCTTCAGGCGTCACTTGTTTGTGATGAGGGTGGTCAACGACCCAAAGTGAAACGTGGTGTGGTGAAGAGGAAGAATCCTCGGCACACATCCTGTGTCGCTGTGAAACCCTGCGTTATCACAGGCAGACTATGCTGGGCTCAAGAACCTTGGAACCAATAGAGATAAAACGGATAAGACCTAAGAATGTATTTGCCTTTGCCAAAAGGTCAGGTCTTAGGAACTAGCGCGGATAGAGGCGCAAAAGGGCCCATCGTGTGGCCTATGCATCAGCCACATTCCGTGCTGGATAGCCTCTGGTCCTTATTCATTCATTCATTCAAGCCAACATGAGACTTCTTTGTAAGTGTTGTTGCCTGAGTTTTTTGCACGTTGAACTGTACTTTATTTGCTAATCCCCACTCGACAATTGTTTTGATATCTACGTTGATCTGTGGGGCATGTTGCTGTCGCTGACGTACCGTCTCCTGGGATGATAGTGGCTTGCCTGGTTCCATGCACGACACTAATGTACTTGTCATCTGCGAAGCTGTAGATTGGATTGGATGTTATTTCCAGCAGCGCGTTGATGTACAGCAGAAACAGTGTAGGGGATAGGACAGATCTCTGAGGAACACCAGCGTTTATTTAAAATACGTCTGATAAACAGCCTTCGACTACAACAGATATCGTTCGTTCAAAAAGCTATTCAGCCATTGACGCAGACCAGGTGGCAGTCCATAAGCAGGAAGCTTGATCTGAAGTCCCTCATGCCACACTCTATCGATGGCTTTTGATATATCAAATGCAACAATTCGTGGGATTTCAAACATTGTCGAGCGCCAAAATATTTTTTTCAGAAGGTATGACATTTTTCGAAAAAAATTTCACGGTCAATTATGACTAAACCTCAGATTTGTTGGATACAACTATTGGAGTCCCACAAGGCTCAGTTCTGGGTCCAATATTGTTGATACTTTGCATAAATCAATTGAATAGTATTGATCCTACTTTTTGCAGCATTTGCTTATGATATTTCTGCTGTTATATTTGATAGAACTGATACAGTGCTCTGTTCCACAAGTGAGTGACGTAGGCCAGGAGGTCCTATGCTTACGAAAGTCATACCAGTCCAGGTATTTCAGGAACTGTAAATTAATGACAGTCTCCATAACCTTAGACATGATGCTGAGAAGAGCCACAGGTCTATAATTTGTGGGATCGGTTTTCTTGTCTGTCTTAGGGATGGGTTGTACGCAGCCAATCTTCCATGAAGCGGGAAACACTCCTCGCTGATATAATAGTTTGAAGAGCTTGCAAAGAATAGATGTGGCACAGCGTTTAAGGACAATGGCTTAAATTTGGTCAGAACCAGTAGCTTTCTTCGTGTTCAGTTTTTGGAGGATGTTTTGTACATCTCGATGTTGAAATTTGACCTCTACCATTCTCGAGTTCACGCTTATGGTGGTCGGAGTACTTCCTTGAAAGTCTATAGTAGAATTGGCTGCGAAGAGCTTCCCCAAGATGTCTGCTTTTTCTTTAGGAGCAGAAGCGATGGACTTGTCTTCTCTGGTCAAGAGTGGTGTTGACGAATAGGAAAAGTTCTGACTAACAGTCTTAGCTACAGACCAGAATGTTCTGGACGAACTAAGACATGAGAGGAGCTTGTTCTTATTTTTTTTTTAGAAACCGGACCTAAGTGCAATGTGACTACTCAGTACTCACCGTCCTCACTCTACATATACAGAAATATACTAGAGATCGACAAGTTTTCAGGAAAACAATTTTCGTCACTTCCTAATCACCAATCTCATAAAGCCTCCGTCAAAAGTCCAAGTGAAAGAAGCTGCTGGTCCACCAGTCATCGCAAACATAATTAATCCAATAAAAACTACTACAAATACCTCAGCGGTTTAGTGGCTGTAAAGCTGAAGGTCCGCTCTATCGCCATACCACAGCCCCATAAAAGTTACTTAGCTGTGAAAACTGGGTTATGAGTTTATTTTAGGAAGCCGACCGACTTGATTGCCACCTCTTTCGATCTTTCATGGTTTCTCGTAGACGCAACTGCCTGATTAAGCCAATCGCTTTTTTCGTATTTTTATACAGGGTGTCCCAGAATTTCCTTGGCACGTGATATTTTCGTAACGAAAAACCGTTCAAGCAAGAACTGAGAGGTACTTTTGAAGGAGGTACTATAGGGTCTATCATACCATGCATTCAAAACATTTTTTTTGTACGTCAACCCCTAAAACTCGCCCCCAACTTTTTTTTTTTCAAATACCACCCCATAGGTTTTCTTTCATAAGTGATATCCCCATTTTATTTAAAATCTTGTGGTACCTTTAATTTTATATGCAAACTTATTTTTTCCGTAAAATCATAAGCATAAGGCAAATGAAATGATAATCTGTTTGGCCACTGATATTTTTATAACAAAAACGTATAAAAAAGAAAAGTACGTGGGTTTTTCAAGGGTAGTGAATGACCTATCATTCCTTGCTTATGAACCATTTTTTTCTTACTTAAACCCCTGGAATCCACCCCTAGCTTGTTCTCTCAAATTTCAATCCACAATTTTGCCTGGAAAAATGAATTCTTTACTTGAATTTAATTATCGTAGTGCCTTACTATTTATGCCCCTACTGCAATTTATCGTATTTTTTTCCGTTTAGTCCATGAAATCGTAAGCATAAATTAATTAAAACACATATAGGGAAAATATTTTTTTATTATCATGAATCAACTAATAAAAAAATTGTGACAACAAAACTAAGTTCAAAAACGTGAAAAAGTTCTATGGTTACATCGGGCTGCGTCAACCCCGTGTGCAGGATGTGCCCCGCACACGGGCGCCAAAATTAACGATAAATTGCAGTAGGGGCATAAAAAGTAAGGCTCTACGATAATTAAATACAAGTAAAGAAATTATTTTTCCAGGCAAAATTGTGGATTGAAATTTGAAAGAACCAGCTAGGGGCGGATTCCAGGGGTTTAAGTAAGTAAAAAATAATTCATAAGCAAGGAATGATAGGTCATTCGCTACCCTTGCAAAACCCACTTACTTTTCTTTTTTATCCGTTTTTGTTACAAAAATATCAGGAGTCGAACAAATTATCATTTCATTTGCCTTATGCTTATATGATTTTACGGAAAAAATAAGTTTGCACATAAATTTAAAGGTACCACAAGATTTTAAATGAAATGGGGATATCATTTATGTGTGGGAAAAACTATGGGGTGCTATTTGAAAAAAAAAGTTGGGGGTGAGTTTTAGGGGTTGACGTACAAAAAAAGTTTTGAATGCATGGTATGATAGACCCTATAGTACCTTCAAAAGTACCACTCAGTTCTTGCTTGAACCGTTTTTCGTTACGAAAATATCACGTGTCAAGGAAATTCTGGGACGCCCGGTATATCAAATTCCCGATGATGACCTTGAGGGGATGACAATAATCGACAATCGATTTTATGTAAACAAGCCTCGTACAAAATGATACTGGATTAATGGATACGCTATATTATTAATTTTTGGCGGGTGTTAATCTCCCAATTTTGATGTTCAATATGAATATTGGAGCCTTTTATGAAAGCGGTGACAGTGATTTGTTAATTTTATGATGGATTAGATGCTCTGTCTACTATAAGGGGTCAATTTTGTGGTATAGTCCGGGTGATTTATAGTAAGTTTTATGGGGAGCGATTAGATTAGGTTAAAGTTTTCATCATCATAGTCACAATATCTTAGCAGACATGTTGTGAACTCGTAAAATGCATTAAGTCGGAGCTAGAGTATTACCGACACGAATATTATCAGTAGTTTTGAGAACTGTAGCTCGCCATTGTTCGCGATTTACTGTCAGTTCAGTGGCGCTCTTGATACTCATATCCAGCAGCTGTTTCGTCGTATCCACCCAGCGTGTAGGGGAACGGCCACGGCGATGCCCACTCGGGGCATGACCCTGAACTACAAGTTTCTCCATATTTTCGCTTCTGTGTATATGTCCGAAGAATGTAAGCATTCTCGTCGACCACAATGGAGGATAGTGTCTTTAGATTACCGAGCTCATACAGTAAGGAAACGTTAGTTCGATGGGCTGTATAAGGAACTCTCAGCATTCTCCTCCACGTCCACATTTCAAAAGCATCTAAGCGAGCTCGATCTGCTTTTTTAACAGTCCAAGTTTCCGAGGCACACAAAAATATGGAGAACACAAGAGACTGAACCAGCGACATTTTTGTAGCTTTAGTGATGTTATGGTCACGCCATATTTTAGTAAGCTTTGTTATGGCCACACGAGCCTGTTGAATGCGCCGTCGAAGCTCATTTTCACAACTACCCGAGTTGTCGATCAAAGAACCGAGGAACACAAAACTTTGGACTACTTCACAACGGCCTATTGACTTTATTTCTCGATGATTTTTATGCTCTCTATCTACGATCATAACCTTGGTCTTACTGTAGTTAATACCAAGGCCATACGCTGCACTATGTTGTTCTAAGATGTTTAATAGAGCTACTGCTTCTTCCTGAGAAGCAGCAATAAGGGTTGTATCGTCAGCAAATCTTAAGTTGGATGTTTTGCTTCCGCCAATAGTTATAGCGCCATTGCAGTTGTCTAATACCTATCTAATCACAAATTCAGAGTAAATGTTAAATAATATCGGAGATAATACACATGATGAACTCCTTTTCTGGTTGCAGTTTGACTAGACAGGTTACCATCAAATCTTACACGAGCCGAATTAGACTCGTACAGTTGCTGTATGAGAAATGCTAGGTGGTAAGGAACTCCCATAGAGATGAGGATTTCCCACAGTTTAGGCCACTTTACGCTATCAAACGCCTTAGAATAGTCTACAAAGCAGATAAAAACTGGAAAATAATGCTCTCTGGCTTTTTCAATAATTTGTCTTAAGTCAAAGATCTGTTCACGCGTACCGCGTCCTTTCACAAAACCTGCATGCGCCTGAGAAATTTGCCAGACAATAAAACCCTCCAAACGAGATTGTAAAATATATGGTAGAACCTTACTTGCATGGGAGATTTTCGAAACTAGGCGATAATTGTCTGGATTTGTTGGAGATCCCTTTTTATGAAGTGGAACAAAAATTGATGTGCACCATTCATCTGGCCAAACACCGGACGACCAGACAGTCTTACAACTATTATGTAAAAGGGAGATGCCGTCGTCACCCAAGCATTTTAACGTTTCGGCAGAAATAGCATCAATGCCTGTAGCTCTATTAGTTTTTAACTTGTTGAGGGCATGTTCCACTTCAGACAAAAGAAAATCCGGTTCTTGTTCAAAATCCAATAAGAGGGCCTGAAGGCCAACCTCATGGTACAGATTTTCGCAATAATTTCACCATACCTCAATAACTTCATGCAAGTTGGTAATTAGCTCTTCCTCAGGATTTTTAACAGCCCAAGATTTGGGTTTAAAATCCCGACCGAGGCATTTGACCTTAAAAAACATCTCTTTCGGATGCCAGAATAGTTCCAGTTAAAAGCGATAGATCACCAAACCGCCCTCCTGTGAGAAAGCGGCTGGATGTAGCGCGTCAAGGCAGTGTCACCAATTGAGGTTTTGAATTAAGAAAAAAGTACTTTTTTGTGATAAATGGAAAGATCATATATAAGTTTTATAACAAAATTGTTTTTGTTTTCTTTTTTTCGCAATAATTCAAAAGTTATATCAAAATAAAAATGGGTTTTTGAATCGAGTACCGAAAACACGCCGACGGCTCTCGAACCCGTGTGACGTCACGATGGCGGTAACGATGTTCCTTTGACCAACGACATCCTACTCCGATACTAGATTCTAGATTCCCAGCCAATCGCGAAAATACGTACTGCTAAACTGGTAACTAGTGTATATTTGTTGCAACACAATCGATGTTTCGTTGAAAAGATCTCCTCAAGCGAAGGATGGCCCAGTGGTTGGAGAGTCCGATAGTGGATCTCAGTGTCTTTGAGGTCTTTGGATCGAAACCCAATCCTTCCAACTTTTTTTATTTTTTTTTATCAAAAAACTTATTGATGTGCTTTTGGCACTTGTTACGCACACTTTTTCTACGATCAACATAAATATGTGTTTGAATCGAATTTTGTTAGACATATTACTTGCACTGCACTGTGCAAAAACTAAGTACAGGAGGCTGCGGACAATTCAAAAAATCAGTGGAAATGAGGTTTGTCCGTCAATATCAATCGCCATTAATTTTTTTTTAAATGTAATAGTTGGTTAATAAAACAAAATCCCTTCATCCATTCAATTCATTCATTTTTAAGTTTTTTAATGTAAAAAAAAGTAACTAAAACTCGTAATCACATTCTGTTTATCACTTGGTATTATTATTTATTTAACTTTGGGCAATGAAGCTTAACAATATTAAATTTTCATAAAAATTTAACAAGCACTGTGCAGTGCAAGTAATATGTCTAACAAAATTTCATTCAAACACATATTTTTATGTTGATCGTAGACAAAGTGTGCGTAACAAGTGCAAAAAGCACATCAATAAATTGTTTGATAAAAAAAAAATAAAAAAAAGTTGGAAGGCCTGGGTTTCGATCCATAGACCCCAAAAACCCTGAGATCCACTGTCGGACTCTTTAACCACTGGGCCGTCCTTCGGTTGAGGAGATCTTTTCAACGAAACATATTTGATTAGGTACTTACTGGAATCTGCAATCTGACTTCAACTTCAAACATTGAAAAACATATTTATTTCGATCGTAGACTACGTCTCGAGCTGCAAACTTCATTCATTGACTGTGTTGCAACAAATATACACCAGTTACCAGTTTAGCAGTACGTATTTTCACGATTGGCTGGGAATCTAGAATCTAGTATCGGAGTAGGACGTCGTTGGTCAAAGGAGCATCCTTACCACCATGGTGTCGTCACACGGGTTCGGGAGCCGTCGGCGTGTTTTCGGTACTCGATTCAAAAACCCATTTTTATTTTGATATAACTTTTGAATTATTGCAAAAAAAAAGAAAATAAAAACAGTTTTGTTATAAAACTTATATATGATCTTTCCATTTATCACAAAAAAGTACTTTTTTTCTTAATTCAAAACCTCAATTCAGTTATTATTATTATTAGTATTATACGTTATAAGTATGTGTATTAATAAGACAGGGCCCAAATTCCTGGGTTACGCAACGTTTACAAACGCAGACACGACCGATAAAAGGATCTTTTCAGAGCCGTATGACGTCAGCAGGACGTCCGTCCGTTGAAAAGCAGACACCTATAGGTATACGTTACGGAACATCCAGGACCCAGGGAGTTGGATGTCTGTAGATGATCGCGAGGTTGCGAAGGCACAGCGTCGTGTCCCGTTTTTAATTTAGCTCGTTTCAGATGCAGCAGGTCTGTTATAGCGACCGGGCCGCGATGACGTCATCCCCTGCCGCGAAGAGCGTGCTGCGCAGGGAAGTAGCGGGATGGTTTTCAAGTTGGGGACTTTATTTAGTATATAATATAAAGGTAAAGGTAATTTATTTGACTGTTTTATACACAAAGAGTATTTACAGCAAGTCAAAAGAAATACAACAGAACTAAATATAGATACACTGAAAAAAACGTGGGTATTTTTACAAAACAATTACAAGCACTATTGGAGCGATTTTACTATGTTATGTTGTAAAACCACAGTAAAGTTTAACAAAAATACAATAGTTTTCTAGATTTCCTAAATTTTGTAAAAATGGTTGAGCATTTTACAGAAAAAATACAAATAATTCATTTTTTCACGAAATATTTGTAAAATTACAAAACTGTGTTGCATTTTTGTAAGACAAAATTACAAAATAATTGCCATTATACAAAATGTTTGTTTTTTTTACAATCTTCTGTTGTAAATTGACAATTATTTTAGAAAAATACTTCAATAATGTTAGTAAAATATTTGATTTTTTCGGTTGGTATCCATGGTAATTTGACTAAAACGCTTCATAATATGGCCACTTGCCCTCAGTACAGATGACGCGTTGCCGATGAAAGGTAGCACTAGCGGGCGAGAAGAATCGCTTGTGTGAATAGAGAAACAGCGTATGGGTCGTTATTTTATGGATTTTGTTTTGGAAGTGCCGGTATATAACGTGTAGTGGTGCTATTTGTGTTTGAAGTTTGAAGATTCATTGGATAAAATGAATAGAAAGTGCATTTAAACAAGGTACGCCGCCATCTTGGAAATATGGCCGTCCTGTATACCAAATTTATTTAGGGATGCATTCATTTTTATTTTTCTTCGATACGATATGGTTAATTAGCGAAGTTTTCGAGTCATAATACTTTACTTTAAACAATATTTTCTTTAATTTCAGATGATGAAGGAAAAAAGAAAATTTCCATTTACAATGAAAAAATCCAGCTCATCAATGCAAGTTCCTTTGAAGAAGCAATAAAATTACTATTTGTCATATATTTTAATTCTAGCCGGATTAATCCAAAAAATGTTTCGGGAACTTTGGAAATGACTCAAACATATTTTATTAAAGTGCATCTTGACTTTGGGAGAAAGTCAAGTCACATTCCCAGTAGGAAAACAGTAAGTTCTTTCATTAATAAACTGGCACGTTAACTGTTTGCTAGGCCAACAAGCTGATATAATATGCTTTTTTGTCAGCCGATAGGACTGAAATAGTTGATTCTCTATCTTGTGTTTGTATAGAATTTTATTAATTTATTAATTTCATACATAAAATAAAAATATGTTTATAATGACAGCCTTTTCTGAAAACCTATTATAATAGGTTTTTTGTAAGACTACAAAGTAATTTTATAAAATGAGGGAAAATTACAAAATAAATCAGTAAAAAATTTGTAATAAAGCGTATAATGGTTTTACAGTATAGACTAGTGATATTACAAGTAAATTATGTGAAATTACATACTTTACAAAATAGTTTTACAAAATATATATGTAAAAAACCAATATGATATCCTTGAAATTGTGTAAAATCGCATACAAATTTTACAAATTATCATGCTATATCACAGACAAATGTTGTGATATTACAAAAATGCGTTTTTGCGAATTTACAATATTAGAAAATTGCTAAATGAAATTACAAATCTGATTTGTAATATTACTAACAAAATCGGTGGCACTAAATAGCCTACGATTTTGTTAGTCATTTCACAGAACAATTTTTAGAGTGTAATATTACAAACTTGAGTCGAAGACTGATAGTTAAAATTCACAAACAATAACAAAGAAAGTGTACCAAAGCTTAACCAAAACGGCTGAAGTATTCTTCGCAACTATAGAAGCTGTTTATTAAAAATAATTGTTTCAACGTCATTTTAAATGTTGTGGCCTCCATATTCTTGAAACTGTCTGGCAGTATATTGAAGAGCTTTAAGTTAAGGCTATTTTTCTGTGATTTGCTCAAACGATAACGCGGTAATCTCTGGTGATGACAATTTCTGGTACCGAAAGTGTGCAAGTCTGACTGTATCGTAAGATCAGCCAAATTTTTACGTATTTCCAAAATACTCATATACATGTAAACAGATGGCAGTGGCATAATTTTTAATTCAGAAAATGAAGGCCTACAAGACTCTCTGAAGCCTAAGCCCATTATAATTCTGATGGCTTTTTTCTGCATTTTAAACACCCTTGTAGCTTCACTTGAGGCACCCCAGATAGTAATGCCATATTGCATTTTAGAGTGGAAAAGAGCATAATAAACGGTTTTCAAAACATGTATATCAAGATTTTGTTTCAATTTTCTGAGGATGAATAGTACAGATGTCAACATGGCTCGACCAATTTAATCTATTATCAATTGTTATACCATAATATATCTTTCTGTTACACACTGCACTAAACTGGAGGCTTAGGGGAGCCCTGAGTAAAACCACTTCATACTTGAAACTTGGTGTATATTAATCTGTCATCGTTTCAAACTCCAGATGTACCTTATATCTAACCCACATCCTATTTACATACTTAACACACTCATTCTGTTTACAAACAATCTTAGTTAAACAAATATACGCTTATACGAGGGTTGCTCTATACCTCCGTCAATCCACCAGTACGCAGACAGCTGTTTCACGCTTATTTGCGATCATCAGTGCGCCATAGGTCGATTGACGGAACACATATAAGTTGGATCACTCTCCGTCGCCACTTTGAAGAACTCACATGAAAGCGATGCCGCGGCCGCACGCGCCAGTTAGTTTTTGCGTTGGTTTTTGCTCAAGTACGAGGGTCTTTTAGCGGGGACTTGCTAATGCCTGGGTTGTACGTACATACGAGGGTCATTGAAAAACTATGTATTGACGGCCGATTTAGACATACAAATACAAATATAACGTAATTTTGCTAATGCACAAGTTACATAAATGGATAGTAAAAATAAAGCCTAGTAAAACTATTACTAATGAATCTCAAATGACTTCACATATTGTAGCTATTTTGTAGATAAGTAAAAACTGATGGTTCAAAGGTGCTGCATTTTTACCTTGATGTTTTGTTTATTTGGCTTATTTTTGAGATCACAGTTTATAAATTTTATGGTATAGTATATGCGAACTCGTATGTACAATTTTAAAAGATAATCATGTGGAAATGCTTTACATGGATGTGAATAAATTATCTTTGACATTTTACTTTTCACTGTCATTCCAATTGCTACTGTAGAAACTAGATTGTTAAAGTTATCAATAAAAATATTTTCGAGCTCTAAAATATAATTTACAACGTCCCTAGGTGGTATGGTAAGACCACCGAATGAATATTTTATCTTACTATACGCTTTTAGCGTGATACAATCCTTTTAGTACCTGTAGCTCTTGAACTTGAGACCCCAAGTATGCTAGTTTGTTGGAATTGTTTTATCGGCAGGAACACAGGCACAAATATACAGGGTGTCCCATTGATAATTTTGAATCGAATATCACGTGACCAAAAACAAAGACCTCATTGGGTAGTACAATGACAAAAAAATACACAACATCTGCTCTAATTTACATGCCTAAAATTATAATTCTCTACTACTGCCAAGTTCCGACAGATTTCTTGTCTTAATCGTCGTGGGATACCCTGTATTTATATCCCTTACATTTCAAGGTTTACCACAAAATAAGAATGGATCTGATTGTCATTCTCCATCCGTTAATAAATTTAAATTGATTGGTAATATCTTTTCCCGCGAAATTGATTACTCTCAAACTTCTAAAAATATGATCCATTTCCTGCAAACAAATCCGAGATAACAAAATCCGATATTTTTGAGACACTTTATAGACTTCGCGTTAAACACGTTGAACCTCTACTTTGCGCCGCCCCGTATCTCCCGGCTGACGTCGGTACACTGCTACCGGTGTACCGGGGAGACGGGGTAAGGGGCAGGCCGTTTTGATATTTTTGCGGAGTGATCCAACTTATATGTATTCCGTAAACTTTGGTAGTGGAAGTGATTCGGAACCCAAAAACTCGATTTCAGATCGCAGCGAGGCATCTCGAGCAATGAAACTTACGCTTCGATATTTAGAGTCGCTCGAATAAGTGTTTCTGATGATATTTATAATGTAGGGTTACAAGTTTATAACTTTTTAGACCGTCAAAAACCAGTTGCAAAACGGAAAACAACAATTACTGAGTATTTTATGTAGTTTTTAATTTAGGGCGTACATACATAGTACACATTTTTTAGTTTTGTTTATATATTCTTTCAGAATCCATACTTACTCCTATGTCTGTTTTAAACTTTTTCACAGTTTATATGATTTTATACCATATGTATTTCAGTTATTAAAAGTTTTTTAGAAACTCTTTTTTTTTGTTTACTTACTTATGTAACGGACACCGGTTATAACAGACTCAAATAAGGTTCCTTAGAGGGTCCACTATAAGTGGAGTCTACTGTATTTATTTTGCTCAGTTTGTACTCATTTGGTGGAGTTGTTTCGAACAGCAGTCTACGCCACTGATTCACCGGTCGTGCATCTGACAGGTATCTTTAAAAAGAACACCCTGAGATAAATTTGCACCGACACACGGGCGGGCATGGATTTTGATAATATTGCATTATTAGGCTTGTTTGTAATAAAACGGGACGCAGGTGAATGCCTCAAGGATTACACTTTATGAATGAAGCGCAGTGAAGTAAACAAGGTGATATACTCGAAAGTAGATAAACAACAGTTAAGAGTCGATAGCTCGATACAGAGAACGAGTATTTTGACATTAAAAAAAATAAGTTCACGTTGATTGACTTAGTAGTTTGTCACACATTTTCTTTTTCCACAGCATTCGGCATATTCTATAGTTTGAAAATTTATTATTAGATTGCCTCGCAACTAAATAGCTGCCCACTAGAGAAACAGCTATGCTGAAAGTAGCAAAAATTCTCATAGCTTAAGCCTTAACTACTAGCGTGGCATTTCAGTTACGTAATTAATAATGTGGTATCTTCGCATTTTTTTAAGAAAAACTTCATTTCAAAAATGTTTTTATGAAATGAAATACGTACATAGTATATGAAACTCAGTTTTATACAAACATATTTTGAGTTTAATAAGTCATGAAAGTTCATATTAATCATATATAATTAATGCATTTACGGATACCGCTAGAGAAAATAGAAACAAATACTAAAAACAAAACCTAACAACTAGTTTCTACTTTATTGCAATCAAATTCGCATGCATCAAATTCACATGCATTTTTTCTGCGCAATTTTCATAAATTTTACTGGTGTATTCTAAATCCACAGATTTTAGGCGCATACAATACAAAAATCCAGTTCTTCTTTTCTTGATTGAGCGGAATATGCAGCAATTCTTGCGTTTTTCTGACAATTTTGATTACAGCAATGACAAAATAATAAAATGGTTATTACAGTAATGTACGCTTTTTAGGCGTTATATGATGCCTACATAACCAAGATCCACGTCACTCATTTTCGTCGGTGTGTCTATCAGTTGAAGTTTTTCTATCCTCCTAATCTCAGTAACCGCTAAACGGATTGTGATGAAATTCGGGAAGCGACATGCTGGGGGGTCGTAGTAGGTAATGCTGCAATAATTTTGAAAACAGTGCGTGGTTGGCGTAGTAATTATCAAAAATCAAATAATTTTAAAAATCCCTCAAACTTCGTTTTTAGGCGTTTTATGGGTTCCTGATCATTTTCTAATTTTTTTTTGGGTGAGGGGTGAAATTGGGATGGTTGGGGGGTGCGAGGTTGTAAAACTCAAAAAATTGTATTCATAATAGGCTGCCCACTGACCTGTGAAAGAAAGACCTAGCGGCATAATTCCCCTTTTTAGGTCCATCTGAACATTGGGTTGCCTATTACAGAAACCAAAGTTTACGGAATACATATAAGTTGGATCACTCTCCGTCGGCACTTTGAAGATCTCACATGAAAGCGATGCCGCGGCCGCACGCGCCAGTTAGTTTTTGCATTGTTTTTTGCCCAGGTACGCGAGGGTCCTTTAGCAGAGACTTGCTAACGTCTGGGTTGTACGTATATACGAGGGTAATTGAAAAACTGGGCATTGACGCCGATTTAGACATACAAATACAAATATAATGTTTATTTTGCTAATGCACAAAGTTACATAAAGGGATATGAAAAATAAAACCTAGTAAACTTAGGTAATGAATCTCATATGGCTTCGCATATTGTAGCTACTTTATAGATCCGGAAAAATTGTTTCAAAGGTGCTGCAGTATTTTTACCTTGACGTTTTGTTTATTTAGCTTTTTTTTGAGATCCCAGTTTATAAATTTTATGGTATAGTATATAATTATGAACTCGTATATACAATTTAAAAAATAATCACGGATGTAAGTAAATTATATTTGACATTTTGCTTTTCAGTGTCATTCCAATTGCTATTGTAGAAACTAAATTCTTAAAGTTATCAATAAAAATATTTCCGAGCTCCAAAATATAATTTAGAATGTCCCTGGGTGGTATGGTAAGACCACCGAATGAATATTTTGTCTCACTATACGCTTTTAGCGTGATACAATCCTTTAAGTACCTGTAGGTCTTGAATTAATCACTTTAGACCACAAGTGTGCTAGTTTGTTGGAATTGTTTTATCGGGAGGAACACAGAAAGGCACAAATGTATAGGGTGCCCCATTAATAATTTTGAATCGAATGTCACGTGACCAAAAACAAATACTTCATTGGGTGGTACAATGACAAAAAAATACACAACATCTGCTCTAATTTACATCCCCAAAATTATAATTCTCTACTACTGCCCAGTTCCGACATATTGCTTGTCTTAATCGTCGCGAAACACCCTATATTTATATCCTTTACATTTCAAGGTTTACCACAAAATAAGGATGGATATCATTGTCATTTTCCATCCGTTAATAAATTTAATTGATAAAATCAAACTTCTAAAAAGATTATCCATTTCCTGCAAACAAATCCGAGATAACAAAATCCAATATTTTTGAGACACTGTATAGACTTCGCGTTAAACACGTTCAACTTCTACTTTGCGCCGCCCCGTATCTCCCGGCTGACGTCGGTACACTGCTACCGGTGTACCGGGGAGACGGAGCAAGGGGCAGGCCGTTTTGATATTTTTGCGGAGTGATCCAACTTACATGTATTCCGTAAACTTTGCAGAAGCCAAGGGACTTGCAATTTTTCTGACGTATACGTGGCGAGGATGGAAAATGCGTATGGTTTTTAGAAGCCGTGTCAGTGGCGATGAAGGAATAATAAAAAACTAAGAATACAAAAATAGCTCAAACTTCGTTTTAGGCGATCTGGAGGTTCCTGATCGTTACGTTTCATCCAGTTGAAGCTTGCAGAATTAAAACTGTGTCGTCCTAGTTCCCATAGAGGTGCAAGAAACTATTTGCGAGAGTTTTTGTGTTGGATGTTTTTTTTGCGGGCAAGTGGGCGATGATTTGGTTGCAAGGGGATGTCAAACTATAGCTTCATGCTATGGGAAAATAATAAAATAGTATCACCGCTATGTGACTACTATGGGACTAACTCAATCAACTTGACTTGACTTTTTTGAGGGCTCAGGTTTAGTTCCAGGAAGATCTTTTCTCTCTACTACGTACCTATTTTTCGCTATAAAAGATCCAATAAATTAACTAAAAGAAAGATAGTGCGCCTCTGCGTAGAGCAACCCCAAGCACCGATCTCTTCCGAGCAATCGATCGTTTGGAGAAATGACAGGTGGCAGCGTAGGGTACGAAACACGGGGGTTGTGATGAGATACCACCTACGGAGCGATGTGACAAGCTACATGGCAACGGAACGTTTGAAGAGAAATGTAATTTTCCGGTGAAAGAGCACACTGACTGGAGGAAAAGTATTTAATATGCGTTTCCCCCATCACGCGCTTTGAAGCTGGAAATAGTCGGCTCAAAGGACTGTCATCTACTCGTCTTGAGAGGTGATGTAGGAGTGAAGAAGTTCAATATTTAGCCACTACAATGTTATCATACTTATACCTTCATCATCATCACGGTCACAATGTCTTAACAGACATGTTTTTTTTATAACTGAGCAGACCGCGCAGGCAAGGCCTAAGTACCAAAGTACCGCGGCTGCTGTGAAAGGGTTATGTTAGGGGAAGCTTGTTAACGCGAGATTTGAATAGGCCAATACCCGCAAGCCCAATAAATACATCTCCTGGCAGCCCATTCTAAGCCTTGGATACCCTGGGAATGAATGTGCGGTTGTACCGCTCAGTTCTTGATGTATGAAGAATGACCGTCTTAGGATGAGATGCAGCGGTCGCACGGGTACATCTGATAGGAGCGGTGAGCGGCGGAACGATGAAGGATAGCTCAGAGGAGCAGATTCCGTTTGAATATCTGTAGAAGAGCGAGAGGTCACCAACAACACGGCGGTGAGAAAGTGGCTGGAGGTGGCGCGTTAAGGCCGGATCGCCAATTAGTCGAATTGCCCTTCTCTGAACGGCATCTAGTATAGACAGGGTAGTGGGGGCAGCAGCTCCCCAGACATGAGAGCAATACTCCAGGTAAGGTCTTATCTGGGCTTTATATAGCGTGAGGAGGTTACATGGTGAGAAATACTTTGTGGCTCTAAATAGGTACCCAAGCTATTTTCCAGCAGCTGTTGCAATTGACGCGACGTGTTCGTGCCAGATCAGATTTTCTGTAATGTTGACTCCTAACAGCTTGAATGAGTGACTCCTTGGCAGAGCCTGGTTGTTCATTAGAACCTGGTGTTGGCTTGGGCACTTCTTGTTTGATAGCGTACAATAGTGGGTCTTTGAGGCATTAAATTTAACCATATTCTTAAGCCCCCAAGCGGCAATGGTATCGAGATCCTTTGAAAGTGAAGCTGCCACTGCCAGTCTTCTGCGTTCCAGCTCGACCACAGAGATCGGTCTATTGCTCATGATGCCTGCATGCAACCTACTGTCAGCCGCAAAACTGTGGATTGGGTTTGTAGTGCTAGAGAGTAGATCATTGATATGAAGCAGAAACAATGTCGGAGCCAATACCGATCCCTGCGGAACCCCGGCATTGATGCTATGGAAAGAAGAGGAAAAGCCGTCTACCACAACAGAGATTTTCCGACATGTTGTGAACTCGTAAAATGCACGAAGCCGGAGCTAGAGTATTGCCGACACGAATACTATCAACAGTTTTGAGAACTGCAGATCGCCATCGTTCGCGATTTACTGTCAGTTCAGTGGCGCTCTTGATACTCATATCCAGCAACTGTTTCGTCGTATCCACCCAGCGTGTAGGGGAACGGCCCACTCGGGACATGACCCTGATCTACAAGTTTCTCCGTATTATCGCTTCTGTGAATATGACCGAAGAATGTAAGCATTCTCGTCAACACAATGGAGGACAGTCTCTTGGGATTGCCGAGCTCATCCAGTATGGATGGGCGGTATAAGAGACTCTCAGCATTCTCCTCCACGTCCACATTTCAAAAGCATCTATGCGAGCTCTATGTGCCTTTTTAACAGTCCAAGTTTCCGATGCATACAAAAATATGGAGAACACAAGAGACTGAACCAGCGACATTTTGGTAGCTTTAGTGATGTTATGGTCATAAACACTCAATTAATTGACAAACTTAAGAGTTGTTTCTTGGTTATTCTTTCCTCTGGTAAAAATGTGAAAGAAAACACAAATTTGCTTTTCCTAGGACGTCTCGTCTAGGTACCTAGACTTCATCAACAATTATATTTGTATCAAAAAAAAAAAATTAAATTCAAAGCCCCCCTCAATGTCCATAGGTTACTTTTGGCCAAGTTTTTCCGACTTAGGCAAAAGTTCGAGAGGTCATAGCTATTATGTATAAAATTTTATTGCAGGCCTAAGTTTAAAAAACTGGGCCAAAAGTAACCTCTGGACATTGGGGGGGGGGTGAATTTTAAATTTTTTTGGTTAAAAATATAATTGCTGATTAAGTCTAGTTACCTAAACGAAACGTCCTAGGAAAAGCAAATTTATGTTTTGTTTCACATTTCAATCAGAAGAAGGAATAACCAAAAAACAACTGGTAAGTAATAATCTCTTCCTAAGAACACCAAGAAGAATATTAATTGAAAAATAAATATACAGGGTGATCCAAAAGGTAGTGTCAAGCGAAAGTCCAGGGAATAGATTACGGCTAGAGTTATCTAAATCATCCCGATGTGTTAAGCAATTTTTTGTAGTGTTTGAATTACGATTTTTTTCGTATTTTCTAAACATCGCCTATATCGTTGTTTGGGCAATAACACGCAACATTTTGAAAAATTATTGCAATAAAAAGTGTGTTTTTGCTTTCTGTTTGAACAAATTAAGATATATAAAGATTTTTCTAATTTTCTCGAAAACCAATCGACCAATTTTAAAAAATCGAACGGCAAAATAAAGTACAGCAACACACCTTTTAAACAAGGTATCACTCGATACCCTTTGTCATTTAAAATTTTCAAGGACATGATCCTGGGGGGCAGAGGATACATAAGAGTAAAATAGTTTTTCGTTAAAAAGTTGACAAATCTTTTGACGTGTCTCGTCGTTTATTCTTTCAATCAGTGGTTTTCGGAAGTTTTCAAACAAACACCCTGTATATTATCTACACAGCACAGTAGCATTATACAGGGTGGGGCATATTAATCAAGTGTTTTTGAAATAATCATAAAATTATTAGTTTTTACTCTAAAAAAAAATTATTGGTAGTCGAACATAGCTGATAATAAACCATTTTGAAATATCTAAGTGCAAAAATTACATCTGGCATATGATGCAGCCGTTCACGAAAATTGCACTCCACTGTTTCCAGCATGTCTCTGTTGATTTTTGAGAGATTCCATGGCGAATCGCTTCCTTCTCTGCGTCTAACGTACGGGACTTGGCCCTTTAAACACGTGACTTGAGTTACCCCCATAGAAAAAAATCACAAATTGATAAGTCGGGAGACCGAGGAGATCACGAAATGCCACCAAACCTCGAAATTGAACGATTTGTAAACAGGTGGCGAAGAACAGCCATGGATGCTCTGGCGGTGTGTGCCGTGGCCCCATCTTGCTGGAACCAGAAACCTTTGATATCCACACCTCTTCTTTGCAATTCAGGTATGAGAAAGGTGTTCACCATATTATGAATGTAACGTTCAGATGTTACTGTAGCGGTGACCCCATTTTCTCCAAAAAAATATGGGCCAATGATGCCACGCCATATGCCACGCGTTGCTCTAGCGTCTACCGCTCCATGATGGCAAGTGGCAAGTAAGAAAGTGAAATGGTTTGAGTCGAGGAATGGATTGTAATAAACCGCGCGCTGCACGTGGATTATAAGATAAGCAAGGCTCGAAACTCATTATGGGCCTGCAGAAGAGTTGTCGCTAGTAGCTGGGGCCTGAGTCCAAAAGTGGTACACTGGCTCTATACTACAATAGTCAGACCGTCATTAATATATGGCTCCATAGTGTGGTGGACCTGTATAAAGACGGAGGCAATAAGAGCCAAACTTAATAAGGTTCAACGTTTGGCATGTCTTAGCATAACCAGTGCAGTGCGCACAACACCTTTGAGTGCCATTGAAAAACTATTGAATCTTCCTCCTTTGGATCTGGTAATTCAAGGGGAAGCTAGAAAAACTGGGTTCCGTCTCTGGAGTCAGGGTAGCTGGACTTTTATGAATCCAGGCAAAGGACATTCGACAATTCTAGCAGAGTTGCAGGAGGATAGTCCTATTTTGTTGGCGAGGAGCGATATAGTTTCTCCTACGCATCGCTTCAATCGCAAACTTACGGTGGTGTTCCCGTCGAGGGAAGAGTGGGAGTCTAGGGAAAGACAGCTCATCGAAAGAGGAGGACAGGTCTGGTACACAGATGGTTCACTCGCTAGAGAGGGCTCGGGCGCGGGAGTCTACGGACCCCATACAAGACTTTCATTCCCTCTTGGGGGGCACACCACAGTATTTCAGGCTGAGGTCTATGCGATACTTGCTTGTGTAAATCGTATTCGGGAAATTGACTGGTCTAGGAAGCGGATTACTATCTGCTCTGACAGTCAGGCAGCCATCAAAGCACTGAGTGCTTGGAAAATAACGTCGGGACTGGTCCTGGAGTGCAGGAGGGCTCTTGACGTTATCTCAGCTAAACACAAGGTATCACTGATGTAGGTACCTGGGCACGCTGGGGTAAAGGGTAAGGAAATGGCGGATCATCTGGCTAGGATGGGATCCGGAAACAGTTTGGTGGGCCCGGAACCAGCCTTAGGACAGTCTGCAAACTTGATTAGGAAAACAACTGGAGAGTGGATCCAGAATCAACACTCTCTGAGATGGAACAACATCTCTGGTCATCTCCGACAGGCTCGGGAGCTATTAGCAGGGCCTGCAGAGAGAATAGGACGATTTTGTCTCTCTCTCTGGATAGGAGTAACTTGAGATTGCTAGTAGGCCTATTAACGGGTCACAACACCTTCAGGCGTCACTTGTTTGTGATGAGGGTGGTCAACGACCCAACGTGCACGTGGTGTGGTGAAGAGGAAGAATCCTCGGCACACATCTTGTGTCGCTGCGAAACCCTGGGTTATCACAGGCAGACTATGCTGGGCTCAAGAACCTTGGAACCAATAGAGATAAAACGGATAGGACCTAAGAATGTACTTGCCTTTGCCAAAAGGGCAGGTCTTAGGAACTAGCGCGGATAGAGGCGCAAAAGGGCCCATCGTGTGGCCTATGCACCAGCCACATTCCGTGCTGGATAGCCTCTGGTCCTTATTCAACCAAACCGCGCGCTCCTCCCTTTTCTAATTTATGAGTACTACTCAAACCAAAAACACTTGGTTTTTATGCCCCACCCTGTATTGTGAAGCCCTGGCAATTTTACCGAATTTTCAAAACGTTTGCAATTATCGCTAAATCTTTCGTACGATGTCTGTGGGGCCTGGCCTAAGGGCGAAATAAGGCGAGAGCAAGCCGAAGCCGGTTGGAACTGAAGAGAGCGGAAAGTGGATGGAGTGCAAACTGGAAGAGAGGATAATTAGTCGCGTGCCAGAGAGGGCAAGGCGCGGGGGTTTGGGGCGGGGGGTGAGGAGGGGCGAGGGGTGCGGGCCTCGGGACGGCGCAACAAGTGACGACACGGACCCCAGCGGCGGAGCACCAAACATAGTAGGCTGTTTGGTACAGGGTGACCGACGGGAACCGGGCGTTTTTCAAATGGTTAGTATAACGCCGCTAGCGGTGATAGGGAGGGGATTCAGGTATCAGTCACCTTGTTGTATAATGCCATTTTAGTAGCTATGCAGCAGTGGACCGTAGAGCACCGTATGTTCGCTTATGACGCGTATGTTAGAAATGCTGAGTCGGTCACGGCCGCGCAGTGACTGTTCCGCGTTCATTTTAATCTTGGACGCCACGATATTATTCCAAGCCGCAATACCATTCTCAGATGGGTTACCAGTCTGAGAACAACAGGAATTATTGTGAAGAAAAACCCATCTGGAGACCAGTATCGGGAATTTTGTTTGTTTATCTCACCGCTTAAATGAAAATGAGCTTCATCACTTTCATGGTCTCCAAGCAGCATTTGAATTCGAATGGCGAAGTCTTCTCGTTGCTCATAATCTGTTGGCTTAAGCTGCTGAACAATACACATCTTGTAAGGATGAAACGCTAAATCTGTTTTCAATATTATGCGCACTGATTCACGACTTGAGTTTAATTCAGGCGCGTGTCTTCCTGCAGACCGTTGAGAACTCCCAGTAAGCGCTTGTCTCACCCGCTCGACGTTTTCTGGCGTCCTCACAGTCTTCGTGGGACCAAGCGGCTTTTTCTTCACAGTAATTCCTGTTGTTCTCAGACTGTTAACCCATCTGAGAATGGTATTGCGGCTTGGAATAATATGGTGGCATCCAAGATTAAAATGAACGCGGAACAGTCGCTGCGCGACCGTGACCGACTCAGCATTTTTGACATACGCGTCATAAGCGAACATACTGTGTTCTACGGTCCACTGCTTTATAGTTACTAAAATGGCATTATACAGCAAGGCGACTGATACCTGAATCCCCTCCCTACCACCGCTGGCGGCGTTATACTAACTATTTGAAAAACGTCCGGTTCCCGTCGGTCACCCTGTATTTGAAAGAATGTATCGTGAAAGACTTTCGCAACTATGGCCCGATGAACTGAGGACGCTAGATTCACCTTTTTTTAACAAATGGAAGTCCCTTTGGAGTTTTTCGATTTCAGAACTACTCTTTATGGAAAATATACCGTTGATTCCAATGCTGATTGGCGCTGCGACCCCACATTATCACCAAAAATTATTTTTCGCAAAAAAGGCTAAATTCGTGTTCAATGTACCCAAATTAACCAATATACGAGTTTCTGCCTTGATTGAGATATAATTCATTAGCTTCTTAGAACGTATTTCACTCGTATTCTAGTATATGACCATGGTGTTCTCCAAGGATCAGAATTGGGACCTCTCCCTTTTGTCATCAACTTTTGGGGATCAACATCAACAACAACATGCCCTGGCACTACCACGTCCTCAGTATTGCTAAAACGGCATCCCAGAAGCTTGGAGTTTTGTTCCGCTATAGGAAGCTGTATACATCAGAGCAACTACTACTGCTCTACAAGACACAGATCCGACCATCGTTGCAGTATTGCTCCCAGGTGTGAGAATGCGCTCCGAAGTACTCTCTAATGCATCTGGACACTATCCAGAAGAGAGCAATTAGACTAATCGATACTCCTAGCCTCACAAAGGACCTCCACAGTCTGGAACATCGAAGAAGGATAGCTGACCTGTCCCTGATTTACAGATTCTATCACGAAAGATGTTCGAGTGGGCTCTCCCAGATAATAAGGCCTGTTGGGTTTTTGACGTTTTTGGGCTTGATAACTGCCATACCCACTTCGCTTACTGCAAAAATGCACCCCGTCGTACTATCCACAGCGCGCCATGGTGGATAAATATTTTCACTCCGGTATGTGACGACATCTACCTCTCAACTCGTCCATGGAAAAAATGGAGAGAAGAAAGGAGAGAGTCGGCACGCAACAATTTTTCTTTAATTGTTTATTGTTTATTGATAATGATATAAAGATACATAAATAATATACAGGTTACATATAAGTTAAAAAAAATACCCTACCAAACAGCAGCTGACGCTAGGCCACGAGGCCTGTCTTGTGAGCCGCAGTTCCAGCAGAGCATTTAACTGATATAACAAGAAACCTATTGGTGTAATAAGTAATTCTGGATGGAAGTAGGCAGCAGTTCGAGCATGTCTATGAGCCAATAGAAACAAAATAAATAAAATATATAAAAAAATCGGTTTAATTAGAAAAGCACTTCGAATAGAATAATTAGAATTGATTTGGATGATCTTTTATATATTGTTTAACTTCATTTTTGAAGTTGTTGTAGTTCGAAATTTCCTTCAATCTTTTTGGAATACTATTAAAAAATTTGGGGCCATAAAAAAGAAAAGAAAAATGAGTGGTAGATTTACTAAAAAAGTCAACTTTAATGTTCATATTTTCATTGGCCCTTGTTCTTACGGTGTGTACTTGCGAAAAATTTATTTTCTCACTGTACATTCGTTTTAAGCAGCTAAAGATATATATTGAGCGAACGTTGAGTAATTCGTTTTCTTCATATAATTGGCGAGTAAGGAATAGTCGACTTTTCTTGAATATTATCTTTAATATAGATTCTGTGCAACTTGTAAAGAATGCATGGATGTTTTGAATGCAGCTCCCCACACAGGTATGCAATACCGAATTATTGATTCATCAAGAGAGGTATACAGAATAATCGGATTTTTCCTAAATAGAATATCTCTTAATTCGAGGAATGTATGTATTAGAACTCTTAATCGTTTCGTCACATAATTAATATGTTCAGACCACTTCAGGTGTTGGTCAACTACTATACCCAGGTATTTTATACTCGACGTCTTTTCTATTAACCTGCAATCACAGTTATACATGTTGTTACAATGGTGCGTATGTAACTTGATACTCAGATCAGGCTGATCCCTGATTGTAGGGGAGAGAGCCATATATTTAGTTTTATTGACATTCAAAGAGAGCTTGTGATTATTTAACCAGATAATGATAAGATAACAACAGGTCTACGAGATAACCTATGATCTTCCTCGGGGGTGTCGCCGCATCTTCCACCAATGTGAAGCCCCGAGACGAACTTTTCGCCAGTGCATACCAAATAAGTGGGTAGACTCCCTTTATTAAGCCCAACACTAAATTTGACTATATGCGACAAACTAAAAGAGCGGGACTCGCCTTGTATCCGCCAAGACTGAAGGCCGTCCGAACAAGGAACATTAGGAGGCTCTGCGAGCTCGTACTTACCAAGTCGAGGTTCTTACTCCCCGAACGAGTCTCCTTCAGCATTCCTTTTTTTGGAGAACTGCGACGCTGTGGAATGAGCTGCCCGGAAATTTATTTCCGGACGGCTACAACCTGCAGCGTTCCAAATGTAACGTGCACAGGCACCTATCCTCTCGCAGCGCTCCTTCAGCGCCATAGGCTTTCCTTTATGAACTAGGTCATTAATCTAGAGGAGGAAGAGAACTGGTCCGAGTACTGATCCCTGAGGGACTCCAATAAAACCCGCCTCAACCGCGCCTTCACATTAATGACTGTTGTACCACAGTGGTTGACAAATTGGGAGGATATCATCGGATTCCTTACAATTCCATATTGTTTCGGCGTTGATAAAGGTGGATACGCCGCTGCGTGGCGTTCTGTCGGTCGGGATTACTCGCAAATTGCCGTAACGGTGCCGTAACAGAGCCGCGCTGCCTCGTTGTGTATCCCTGGGGAACATGCCGCCGCTGCCCCCTTCTCCTCTACCTCCCCCATACGGCTCCGCTCCCACACTCGTCGCCAGGTCGTCACTAGGTCGAACGGTTTCTTCGCGTTGCGTTGGCTTGATCGTCAAAAACGCAATACAAATGTACATATATCGCGTATTTCATAGAGTAGCCAGTACTTCTGTTGAAGTGCTTAATAGTGAATCCAACTTAACAAAACGTTTATTCTTAGAAATGGCCCACATCTATCAATGTGACAATTGCATGAACAAGAAAACTGACATAAGAAACTTAAGTGTCATATATTCATACCTCCTTCAATGTTAAAAATTACATAACACTAACAGATTAGTCTTGCTTGATGTTTCTCCCTTTTAAACCTAACAGTTGTTACCAACAACAAGTTTGCCATAATTTAACCAAAAAAAAATTTAAACAAGTAAAATAACTTATTTTTGTTCCTGATAACTATTTCTGTACCACTGAGTTTCTCGTCCATCACCACTTATATAAAAATCATAAAAGTGTTTAGATAATATTAATTTAAAAGTTTATTACAAGTAATATCTTTAATTGTGGTTGGTATTATGTTTCCTGGACTATGAAAGAAACATCGACACCTGTTTCGAATTATAATTGATACTTCTGAAATGACATTTGATTGACATTCCCCACTCCAGACATTTCATAACCTCGCTTCCTGTCTTGGTTTGAAAACTCTTCATTGTGGTACCAGTCCTCGAACGTAACAGATATCTTATTTTATATTGTCAATCTATAGATTTTTTAACCTAAATGTTGTGTGTGATGAACTAATTGACGAAGATATTATTAAATATCATAATATTTTTTAAGAGTTTTTGTGCGAGTCTAACCAATATGTTCCATTTCGTATTTTCTAACCTAAGCAAAAATCTCAATAAACTTTGTAAGTATAAACTCCATTTTTGCTTACCTGTTGCTTATGTTTATTCAATATTTCAGCCCTGATGATGGAGGCATAGTTCTCCGAAAGCTTGGAATTCAGTTTAAAGAGTACACTTCGCTTTAATATATCTTTTGCCGCTTCCCAGCTATAGCTAATTTTGTTTCCTAACAAAGTCTATAATGGCGTATTTATATACAATGTTGAGCATAAGTCAGTGATTTTTTGATGATTTCGCTTCCCGCCTTCAGTAGGCGATGGAAGTAATCGGTATTTTTTTTCCTCTGAGAGCCGTCAGGACTTAAGCCTTTAAGGCCTATTGTCCTATAACTTCCCAGAGGGGGGACGGTACACGGCCAGCACCTTTGAAATGATTACACCATCATCATCCCGGACGGTCCGACGGGGGTCACCCGTCCGGTCCTTCCGGTCGATCATCCAAAGTACCGGCCGCGTAAGATGCTCCGCTCAGCGCTCGTGTGGGCGAGACCAACACGGTCGAAACTGAATGCCCTGTGTATATTCAGTCACCCACCCAAGCGGTAACCGCGTACAAGGCTTCTGCTGCCCCAGTATCGAAGGCAGACGCTGTTCATCGCGCAGCCACGTGGGTCCCTCCAAATAATCGGTATTCGAAGGAGAGTGACCTGCCATGATGACAGTACTTAGACCGCATTGGGTCCCTTCACATCCTTCCAAAGGTCCCTCAGGACTGAGTGTCCAGACAATCCAATCAAATGAGAAAGGTGGTGATGTAGCTGAGTAGGATTCCCCTTTACCTGGCCATGGAAGACAAGTGTTCTCCCAGAAGGGATACTAGCTTGGTAAGGCAGCTAGCTCAGTAGGATTCCCCTTTACCTGGCCATGGAAGACCAGTGTGCCACTAGAATGGATCCTAGCTTGGTAAGGCAGCTGGGGAATCCCACAGCATTTGTTCGACAGTCTCATTTTCTTGCTCACAACCCCTACACAGAGGTGTGATACCTACCCTCACATTCAAGGTGTTTCTTTAGCTAATAGTCTCCAGTAGCAGAACCAGTCACAATTCAGATGTGCTGCTTTGGCATTGACATCATCATCATAGTCACAATGTCTTAACAGGCATGTTGTGAGCATTAAGTCGGAGCTACAGTATTGCCGACACGAATACTCTCAATAGTTTTGAGAACTGTAGCTCGCCATCGTTCGCGATTTACTGCCAGTTCAGTGGCGCTCTTGATACTCATATCCAGCAACTGTTTCGTCTTATCCACCCAGCGTATAGGTGAACGGCCACTGCGCCGCCCTCTTGGGGCATGACCCTGAACTACAAGTTTCTCCATATTATCGCTTCTGTTAATATGTCTGAAGAATGTAAGCATTCTCGTCGACACAATGGAGGATAGTCTCGTTGGATTATAGAGCTCATCCAATATGGAAACGTTAGTTCGATGGGCCTTATAAGGACCTCTCAGCATTATCCACCACATCCACATTTTAAAAGCATCTATGCGAGCTCGATCTGCCTTTTTAACAGTCCAAGTTTCCGAGGCATACAAAAATATGGAGAACACAAGAGACTGAACCAGCGAAATTTTGGTAGCTTTAATGATGTTATGGTCACGCCATATTTCCCAGCTACCCGAATTGTCGATCAAAGAACCGAGGTACATAAAACTTTCGAAATCGAAATACAAGGATAAGAGTCAATGAAGTCACTCTCAGAGTATGTGAGGCTAAATTGGATGTTTTTTTTATAACTGAGCAGACCGCGCAGGCAGAGCCTAAATACCAGAGTACCGCGGCTGCTGTGAAAGGGTTATGTTAGGGGAAGTTTGTTAACGCGAGATTTGATTAGGCCAATACCCGCAGGCCCAATAAATACATCTTCTGGCAGTCCATTCCAAGCCTTGGACACCCTGGGAATAAATGTGCGGTTGTACCGCTCAGTTCTTGATGTATGAAGAACAACCGTCTTAGGATGAGATACAGCGGTCACGCGGGTGCATCTGATAGGAGCAGTGAGCGGCGGAACGATAAAGGATAGCACAGAGCAGCAGATTCCGTTTGAATATCCGTAGAAGAGCGAGAGGTCACCAACAACACGCCGGTGAGGAAGTGGCTGGAGGTGGCGCGTTAGTCGAATTGCCCTTCTCTAGACGGCATCTAGTATAGACAGGGTAGTAGGGGCAGCAGCTCCCCAGACATGAGAGCAATACACCAGGCCAGGTCCTATCTGGGCTTTATATAGCTGGCAAAATTACCTGAAATACGAAAAATCGGCGGCTTCGGCCGTCATGGCACGCCGCGACGGCGTCGCCAGAGCGTGGGCACGTCGCCTAGCAACGGCAACGCCAGCGTCGGTGGCGTAGCCATGGAAACGGGCGACGCCGCTGCGACGCTTTCACGCCGTGGCGCCGCGCCGGTGCCCGACTGCTAACACCAGGACACTTTCCAACGAGCAACGAGCGGCTTGAAGTGGCGTGGTGTACGAGTCGAACGAAAGCATACACCAGGTTTGATCAGTAACATCGACGCGGTACTTCCAACAAGTTATTTCCACAATGTGCTCGAAATAATAATCATACCCCGTCAATACTTGTTATTACCGCAATATTACGAGAAAAATTTAGAAAAGTAGAATAATAATACGGTATAGATGAGATGCCGGCGCTGCAATACGGTCCAGGGTATATAGAGTCCGTTGTGGAGAGCTAGAAATGTCAGATTTGCTAGAACTAAATGTTCCCCACGCTCTAGCTTGTACATACAAACAAGTCCCACATAGTAGTAGTATAGCGTTTATTGTAAATATAAAATAAATAAAATACAATAAACAACAAGTGCCCCAAAAAAGCTAAAAACTTGTGCTTGGGTACAATAAGGTAATTATTATAAAATAGAAACAACAAATAAGGGTTAATTCAGGAATATTTATATTTAAATATTATGTATTCTATATATATTAGTAATAATAGGTATTACATATGTCTACAAGTTGGTGAATTTTAATGCGATTTTTATTTACTATCCATTGTTTTAAACCATACTGGAATGAATTTAAAGGCACTAGACATTTTATGCTTTCTGGTATCTTATTGTATAGTCTTGGAGCAAGAAATGTATGACATCGTAATAAAGTATTTTTCCTTGCTTTTGGTACAACGTTACATGCATATCTTATGTCATATTTATGTTCGTGTTTTGTCAACTCTGATTTATTTTTGTATGACATGAAAAATGTTTGGCGGATATCTCGAATTTTTGTTTTAGAAAATAACAAGTCACTAGGATATGTAGATGTTACTTTATATAAAATATTTATTAAACGTTTTTGTATAATTTCTATTGATTTTATATTATTTTTACATGCTGCGCCCCACACCACAATACAATATCGTATATGACTATGAACAAGTGCTTCGTATACAATGATCATCTGTTCATAGGTAAGTATAGTGGAAATGAGTTTAAATTTGCTTATAACGTAACGTATCTTTTTGACAACATATTCTGTATGCTCCTTCCATTTGATATGGCTATCTAGATATATTCCTAAGTACTTGATACTGGTGTATTTCGGTAAGCCGTTTGCGTACGACGCGAATGGAACAAAGTGAGTCTTGTTGAAATTGACTGTTAAAAGTCGACTACTGAACCAGTTGAACATTTTTTTAAAACCGTTTTCAGCCTTTGATTTTAATATTTCCCAACTTTCAGCAGAAAATATAACAGCTGTATCGTCTGCAAAACTCACTTCTTGACTTCCAACAGAGAGCACTATGTTCGTTATAGAGTTTTCGGCGCCTGCCGAGGTGAACGTCGTCTCTAAGGAGGAGGCTCTGGCCAAACTACACTGTTAGTCTGCTGGTAATGGTCATTGGACTCCTAGGTGAAATACGCTGCTTTCTGCGCTCCGTGCAATACCGGTGTGCCGTGCGGCGGCGCACATCTTAGCCGCCAGAATGCAGAGGGCAACCATCCTTGGGTGCCTTCATCTACTTAGGGCACACGGTTCGCAGACCCAGTGATTACTCACCACTACATCTTACAAGATAGAGCAAAAACGATTAACAAAAAAAAAATGGAGAATTGTTCAGTCTACATAATGGTAGAATTTATAATATACCTTTATTTGGATATATTTTGAGAAAAGGCCGTTTTTCTAATTGACCGTAACAGTTACGCCCCTTAGCGGCTACTTGCGGAACTTGAAAATAATTTCCAGCGATTTCTCTTAGCCGATTTACCTAATAATATTTTTTGCTCGAAGTTATACGATTAATGGTTACCGACATATTGCCGGCGTCCATTCTTATTAGGTCATCCTGTACAAGGCTTTAGTTTGCAGCTGTATATATTTTATTTTATTATAGGTTATAACTGTTTTTTATCTATCGTTATTATTGTCATGTTTTTGAGCCATACAGTCCTCTCCAGCGTCTATTTTCGTCGTCTTACCGCCCACCGCATCTATTCCCAACACAAAAGGTATCGTACACTTCTGCCCCGAGTAGCAACAGAGAGATGTAAAAGCATAATCAATATCCAGCAAGTTGGAGGAGTCAAAAGTTGGAGGAGAGATAAAATAAAACGGGGGCGCCCGGATTTAGGTAGTCGGTTCTGGTGAAACTGCAAGGTAAGTGCCATACATCAAGTCCGGTTGCATTAGCAGCTACAAATTGACGGTGGCGACGACGGCTAGATCGAGACCGGGGGGATCCGGGGGGGCTGGAGGAGAAGAGGGGGAATACCTAAATCTGATTAGGAGGGTGGGAGGAGAGAGAGAGGAAGGCAGGCGAAGGACGGCGATCCATTACAATTTTCGCTACTGGCGCCACCAGACCAGACGATATAGTCCAGGTACACTGTGCAGAACAAAAATAGATGTTAAAAAGTGATGTAATTTTCAAATATTTATAAAACGCGGCTTCCAAATCTGTTTCCGTATTCCCAGCATAATGGCCTTGTTGTAGGCAAATACAGAGTGACCGACGGGAACCGGACGTTTCAAATGGTTAGTATAACGCCGCTAGCGGTGGTAGGGAGGGGTTTCAGGTATCAGTCGCCTTGCTGTATTATGCCATTTTAGTAGCTGTGGAGCAGTGGACAGTAGAGCATCGTATGTTCGCTTATGACGCGTATGTTAGGAATGTTGAGTCGGTCACGGCCGCGCAGCGACTGTTCCGCGTTCATTTTAATCTTGGACGCTACGATATTATTCCAAGCCGCAATACCATTCTCAGATGGGTTAACAGTCTGAGAACAACAGGAATGATTGTGAAGAAAAATCCACCTGGTCCCACGAAGACTGCGAGAACGCCAGAAAACGTCGAGCGGGTGAGACAAGCGCTTACTCAGAGCCCTCAACGGTCTGCACGAAGGCACGCGCGTGAATTAAACTTAAGTCGTGAATCAGTGCGCATAATATTGAAAAAAGATTTAGCGTTTCATCCTTAGAAGATGTGTATTGTTCAGCAGCTTAAGCCAACAGATTATGAGCAACGAGAAGACTTGGCCTTTCGAATTCAAATGCTGCTAGGAGACCATAAAAGTGCAGTAATCGTCATGAGTGATGAAGCTCATTTTCATTTAAGCGGAGAGATAAACAAACAAAATTTCCGATACTGGTCTCCAGGTGGCTTTTTCTTCACAATCATTCCTGTTGTTCTCAAACTGTTAACCCATCTGAGAATGGTATTGCGGCCTGGAATAATATCGTCCAAGATTAAAATGAACGCGGAACAGTCGCTGCGCGGGCGTGACCGACTCAGCATTTTTAACATACGCGTCATAAGCGAACATACGGGCCACTGCTTCATAGCTACTAAAGTGGCGTTATACAGCAAGGCGACTGATACCTGAAACCCCTCCCTACCACCGCTAGCGGCGTTATACTAACCATTTGAAAAACGTCCGTTTCCCATCGGTCACCCTGTATATATTTTGGATAACTCAACACACCGCTTTAGGTAAAAAATCAAATAGGAGTCCTTCCATCTATTTCAGAGATACGTATTGTATTACGTATAAATGCAATCAAATGGTACATTGCATGAATATTTTTTTAGTTCTGGTAGTTTATATATAAAAACAAACTGATCCGTACTCTGTCAAAGTTATATCCTGAAACTTAAATAGCTGTCTTTGAGGTTTTTATGTTGCGATTTGCACATAAGGAAAACGTACTGAAATTAGTACACCTGACAACGTTGCTGGACGCAGAAATGGCGAATACATAGCAAAAAATATACACCCCGTTGTAGAAGCAACCGCAAGATATACAACAATTCTAGTCCGTATATGAAGCTTAACATGCGGAGACTGTTCCCTATACTGAATATAAGGCGTTTTGCGCATTGTGGAATGAATCACGGTGCAACCAGGTAGATCTATCTGCTAATGCCAAGAAGACCGAGTTATGTACACTAGAAGAAGGAAACTGGTTGGATATATAAGGCCTATACTCTTTGGAACATAGCCATGGAGACCCTTTTAAACTTAACACCTCTACACATTCAGGTGGAGAGAGTTGCAAGAGTGGTCGCCTACAGACTGCTATCAACTGGCAGACAGGAGGTTCTTTCCATCAGGCCTGAATACCGTACAATGTATCGTCACGGACATGCGCAGAACGTGAAATGCGTTCCAACACGTTTTGTGACCGTTCATGAAACGGTCCATAAAGCGTTACAATCTCGTTACCGTTCATGGGACGGTTTCTGTACGGTCAAATTGGTACTTGGTCCAGGGTAAGGACTGTGAGGACTGACATGCGCAGTAGAAAGTAAATCGCCCGCTTGGCGCACAATTTCATTTTGTCAATTCTATGCGCCTTCTGGTTTCTTGCTTCCTTAAGTCTTGAGTGCGATTTGATTTTGCTTCTTTTGTTTTTGCTGTTGCTTGTTGTTTAGCTGGCTCGTTTGTTGGCCGAAACTTCACCAAAGCCAAAAGTGGAAATGAAATCAAACAATAGGTATGTTATGATAAATTCGGTCATTTTTATGGAAAACATAACCCAGGTTCTTTGTTTATAGAGCTACATCAATACCTGGTAGTGAGTGGCAACCATTATTCATGGCTAAAATTACTCAAATAATCCTCATTTTTTCGGTTGTCGTTGATAGACTAACACCAAGTCATCGTCAGAAAACTCAGGCCCCGATCAATTTTAATAAAGCTCTTGGCGTCTTGGTTTTTGACGATGGCTTTTGAAATGAAATCGAGGTTAGTTTTTTTTTGATAGCTGTCAGAACTGACACGAGTGCAGTGAAATAAGAGAAGGAACCGTTCCAACAGATTTTCCTGTTTGTACGGTCACAAAACCATCCAAAATCAATGCATGCGCACCCCCAAACGATCCGAACAGTTTCGTGACACAACGGGTATCATGGGTGAAATTACCCATCACCACATACTTGGAATGGTCTCGGACTCTATGGTTCCCCAGACGCACACAGAGAGATCCTATAACATCCTTTTCCATGGAAGGGACGAATGGAAAAGTGATGGCTTCATATCACCCTCCGATCATGCGTTATTCCACGGTCTTCCAAGCAGAAAGAATAGTCATAGAACTGGGAGTTAGGGAACTAATCAAAAGGCCCCTGACAACACTGAGCTGCAAACGGGTTGATTCAAGACTTGTATGGAACTGCATGCACCTTCTGAACTAACTCGGAACAGGGAACAAAGTAACCTTGGTTTGGGTTCCAGGTCATAGCGGAGTGGAAGCCAATGTACTGGCCGGGCGGTTATGTTTTTCACTGGACAGAAGCCGACTAAGGTTACTTGTGGGCTTGCTATCTGGCCACAACACCTTCAAATGTTACTTGTATGTGATAGGGGTGGCAAGCGACCCGACATGCGCACGCTTTAGCGACGAGGAAGAGTCCTCAGCACACATTCTATATCTCTGTGAAGCCCTCGGGTATCGCAGGCAGACTATAACTGGGTTCTAGAGTTCTTGAACCTGACGATATAAGATGGGCAGGACCCAAGGCCACTCTCACCTTTGCAATGGGGACTGGACTTGGGAACTAGGGTATGAATGAATGAATAAGGACCAGAGGCTATCCAGTACGGAATGTGACTGGTGCACAGGCCGCACGATGGGCCCTTTTGCGCCTTTATCCGCGCTAGTTCCTAAGACCTGCGCTTTTGGCAAAGGCAAGTACATTCTTAGGTCCTATCCGTTTTATATCTATTGGTTCCAAGGTTCTTGAGTCCAGCATAGTCTGGCTGTGACAACCCAGGGTTTCACAGCGACACAAGATGTGTGCCGAGGATTCTTCCTCTTCACCACGCCACGTACACGTTGGGTCGGTGACCACCCTCATCACGAACAGGTGATGTCTGAAGGTGTTGTTAATAGGCCTACTAGCAATCTCAAGTTACTCCTATCGAGAGAGAGACAAAATCGTCCTATTCTCTCTGCAGGTCCTGCTAATAGTTCCCGAGCTTGACGGAGATGACCAGAGATGTTGTTCCATCTCAGAGAGTGTTGATTCTGGATCCACTCTCCAGTTGTTTTCCTAATATCAAGTTTGCAGATAGTCCTAAGGCTAGTTCCGGGCCCACAAAACAGTTGCCAGATCCCATCCTAGCCAGATGATCCGCCATTTCGTTACCCTTTACCCCAGCGTGCCCAGGTACCCACATCAGTGATACCTTGTGTTTAGCTGAGGTGTCGTCAAGAGCCCTCCTGCACTCCAGGACCAGTCCCGACGTAATTTTCCAAGCACTCAGTGCTTTGATGGCTGCCTGACTGTCAGAGCAGATAGTAATCCGCCTCCTAGACCCGTCAAATTGACGGGAACTAGGGTAAGGAGAGGTGCAGAAGTTCTGGGTACCAGCAAATCTGTCTCCTTTCTCCATTCATCATTAACGTCATGTGTCTAAGGCAGAGACACAATGGTAGGTGCGCACGCACACTTACCGTATGCGACGCCACACGGGGTAAGTTTGTACACTTAAGACGTGACGTCGCGTCTCGCAGCCTCCTAGTAATGCTTCTCTGCCTTAGGGTACAAACATAGTGGAGCGACGTGGCTAGAGGCACAGCGACGAGGTGAGCGACGCGACTTGAATTTAACCGTGCATTGGAATTGAGTCCAACATACAGGGTTGGGATAAAGTATGGAACCAAGGAAATAACTTTGGAACGGAAAGAGTGATATTGCTGAAAATTTGCAGGCAAGTGTAGTGACGTCTAATGCATCCGAAGACATTATGTTAGCTATTAATGTACTTCCGGTTTAACCGGAAGTACCGTCAATTTTTTTAATTTAAATGGGACACCCTGTATATTTTTGCAGATTTTAATTCATCTTTTTTTTCCGGATACGTCCATAGTGGGTTTATTATTTGTTTCTTAAAAAATTTGTCTCACAAATTCGTCCGTGGCGGTCTGCGGTAATTTTTTTTATATTTTTTTTTATTCACCGTCAAACGTGTTATAGGACCTGTCGGGACGTAAATCATTAAAAGTTGACACACTTCTTTGTGAGTTCTCACGCGATCGCCAAAACCGACTTTGAATGACCGGCATTTTAAACACCTAAAATGATAAAGAAGCTTTATCTTTCCCGTTTTTACAGAAACTAATGCTAAATCCACTATGGACGTATTCGGAAGAAAAAGATCTATTAAAATCTGCAAAAATATACAGGGTGTCCCATTTAAATTAAAAAAGTTGACGGTACTTCCTGTTAAATCGGAAGTACAATAATAGCTAACATAATGTCTTCGGATGCACTAGGCGTCATTACACTCGCCTGTAAATTTTCAGCAATATCGCTCTTTCCGTTCCAAAGTTATTTGCTTGGTTCCATACTTTATCCCAACCCTATATAAGTAGAGATGTTACCGCAGCGTTAAGCGACGAGACAAGCGACGCGACTTGCGCCGAGATAAAATTTGGCATTTACAGTCACGTTGACAGTTTAGTTTTGACAAACAGCGGTATAGGGCACGAGTATAGATAGACGCAACTTTTGTCTAGGTAAAATCGCAGATATTATAGAATATGTGCTTCATAGCGTTTTTCATCTCGTCGCTAGCCTCGCCGTTAGTCTCTAGCCTTGTCGCTCCACTATGTTTGTACCCTAAAAGTGAATACGCCTGGGCTATAAAAAGTAGCATCGTCGCCGGCGGTGGCGGTTGCCGTAGCGGTAGCAGGAGGAAATCTCGGGCGATTTGATAAGAAGAGATGGGCATGGGTTGGCATGGGGCGCGGTGGCGGTGGCGGTGGCAGCAGGAAGTGGTGCCGCGATGCCCGCCGACGCCGACTACGGAGACGTCGCCGTCGCGGTGCCGATGCCACGCTATCGAACACTGCCCCAGGAGCTTCTACCTGTCTGCGATCGTACAGGGACTTCGTTAAGAGACAAATCCTTTCATACAATCCAGGTTGTCCAGAAACAATGCTGTTAAGAGCAAGCCTAGTAGTACTATAAAATATAAACAGGGGGATCCTTGAGTCGATACTTTTCTTTAATTATTTATAGAAGTCGTTCAAATAAACAATTTTTTCAAATACTTATTTCAGAAAACTGTCTGAGAGGTTTCATCCTGATAGGAAGACAAATAAAGAATCTCGATTTTTTTTGGGTAAACCTCAAGATCGGGGATTCTGAAAATTTTCATTTTGTTTGAACGAAGCTGAAACTCAAAACTGCTACCGGATTTGTGATAAGCGCTTTTGAATTAGCTAAGATACAATGTTGCATCCCGATAGGAAGACAAATAAAGAATCTCGATTTTTTTTGGGTAAACCTCAAGATCGGGGACTCTGAAAATTTTCATTTTGTTTGAACGAGGCTGAAACTCAAACCTGCTACCGGATTTGGGATTAGCGGCTTCAAATTAGCTAAGATACGATGTTTCATCCTGATAGGAAGACAAATAAGGAATTTCGATTTTTTTAGATGAACCTCAAGATCGGGGATCCTCAAAATTATCATTTTGTTTGGACAAAGCTGAAACTCAAACCTGCTGCCGGATTTGCAATTAGCGGCTTCAAGTTAGCTGAGATACGAGGTTTCATCCTGATAGGAAGACAAATAAAGGTTTTCGATTTTTTTTAAATAAACCTAAGATCGGGGAACCTCACAATTATCATTTTGTTTGAACGAAGCTGAAAGCCAAAACTGCTGCCAGATTTATGATTAATGCCTTTAAATTAGCTAAGATACGAGGTTTCATCCTGATACGGAGCTAAATGAAGAATCTCGATTTTTTTAGATGAACCTCAAGATCGGGGGTACTGAAAATTGCCATTTTCTTTGAACGAGGCTGAAACTACAAACTGCTACCGGATTTATGATTGGCGCCCTTAAACTAGCTAAGACACAAGGTTTCATGCTGATAGGAAGCCTAATAAAGAATCTCGATTTTTTTTAGACGAACCTCAAGATCAATTTTCATTTTCTTTGAACGAGGCTGAAACTCAAAACTGCTACCCGATTTGGGATTAGCGGCTTCAAATTAGCTAAGATACGAGGTTCCATCCTGATACGAAGACAAATAAGGAATTCCGATTTTTTTAGATGAACCTCAAGATCGGGGATCCTCAAAATTATCACTTTGTTTGAACAAAGCTGAAACTCAAACCTGCTGCCGGATTTGCAATTAGCGGCTTCAAATTAGCTAAGATACGAGGTTTCATCCTGATAGGAAGACAAATAAAGAATTTCGATTTTTTTAGATGAACCTAAGATAGGGGAACCCCAAAATTATCATTTTGTTTGAACGAAGCTGAAAGCCAAAACTGCTGCCGGATTTGTGATTAGTGCCTTTAAAAAAGCTATGATTCGAGGTTTCATCCTGCTAGGAAGACAAATAAAGAATCTCGATTTTTTTTAGATGAACCTCAAGATCGAGGATTCCGAAAATTTTCATTTTGTTTGAACGAGGCTGAAACTCAAACCTGCTACCGGATTTGTGATAAGCGGCTTTAAATTAGCTAAGACACAAGGTGTCATCCTGATAGGAAGCCAAATAAAGAATCTCGATTTTTTTAGATGAACCTCAAGATCGAGGATTCCGAAAATTTTCATTTTCTTTGAACGAGGCTGAAACTCTAAACTGCTATCGGATTTGTCATTAACGCTCTCAAATTAACTAAGACACAAGGTGTCATCCTGATAGGAAGCCAAATAAAGAATCTTGATTTTTTTAGACGAACCTCAAGATCAATTTTCATTTTCTTTGAACGAGGCTGAAACTCAAAACTGCTACCCGATTTGGGATTAGCGGCTTCAAATTAGCTAAGATACGAGGTTCCATCCTGATAGGAAGACAAATAAGAAATTCCGATTTTTTTAGATGAACCTCAAGATCGGGGATCCTCACAATTATCATTTTGTTTGAACGAAGCTGAAAGCCAAAACTGCTGCCAGATTTATGATTAATGCCTTTAAATTAGCTAAGATACGAGGTTTCATCCTGATACGGAGCTAAATGAAGAATCTCGATTTTTTTAGATGAACCTCAAGATCGGGGGTACTGAAAATTGCCATTTTCTTTGAACGAGGCTGAAACTACAAACTGCTACCGGATTTATGATTGGCGCCCTTAAACTAGCTAAGACACAAGGTTTCATCCTGATAGGAAGCCTAATAAAGAATCTCGATTTTTTTTAGACGAACCTCAAGATCAATTTTCATTTTCTTTGAACGAGGCTGAAACTCAAAACTGCTACCCGATTTGGGATTAGCGGCTTCAAATTAGCTAAGATACGAGGTTCCATCCTGATAGGAAGACACATAAGGAATTCTGATTTTTTTAGATGAACCTCAAGATCGGGGATCCTCAAAATTATAACTTTGTTTGAACAAAGCTGAAACTCAAACCTGCTGCCGGATTTGCAATTAGCGGCTTCAAATTAGCTAAGATACGAGGTTTCATCCTGATAGGAAGACAAATAAAGAATTTCGATTTTTTTTAGACGAACCTCAAGATCAATTTTCATTTTCTTTGAACGAGGCTGAAACTCAAAACTGCTACCCGATTTGAGATTAGCGGCTTCAAATTAGCTAAGATACGAGGTTCCATCCTGATAGGAAGACAAATAAGGAATTCCGATTTTTTTAGATGAACCTCAAGATCGGGGATCCTCAAAATTATCACTTTGTTTGAACAAAGCTGAAACTCAAACCTGCTGCCGGATTTGCAATTAGCGGCTTCAAATTAGCTAAGATACGAGGTTTCATCCTGATAGGAAGACAAATAAAGAATTTCGATTTTTTTAGATGAACCTAAGATCGGGGAATCTCAAAACTATCATGTTGTTTGAACGAAGCTGAAATCCAAAACTGCTGCCGGATATGAGATTAGTGCCTTTAAATTAGCTATGATTCGAGGTTTCATCCTGCTAGGAGGACAAATAAAGAATCTCGATTTTTTTTAGATGAACCTCAAGATCGAGGATTCCGAAAATTTTCATTTTGTTTGAACGAGGCTGAAACTCAAACCTGCTACCGGATTTGTGATAAGCGGCTTTAAATTAGCTAAGACACAAGGTGTCATCCTGATAGGAAGCCAAATAAAGAATCTCAATTTTTTTAGATGAACCTCAAGATCGAGGATTCCGAAAATTTTCATTTTCTTTGAACGAGGCTCAAACTCAAAACTCCTACCGGATTTGTCATTAACGCTCTTAAATTAGCTAAGATACGAGGTTTCATCCTGATAGAAGCCCAAATAAAGATAAAAATAGCAATAAAGGAACAAAAAGCAAAAAAATATAAGACATTAAGTTGAGATCAAAGATCAAGTGTATCTCTTTTAGAAACCAACAGTGAAAAAGACAGAGATACCCTACTATATCGCTTGCAGCCTTGTTTATACCTCAATATAATAGATTTTTTTTGCTGAACTATCTACAAGGTGATGTTGATAATATTTCGTATGTTGGTGAACGTGGTACTTCTAACAGTGGGTTTAGACATTATCACTGAATACATATATAAACAATGATAAAAATTATATTAACTCTCGAGCGTATAGATAGATCTGAATAAACATTGGAAATGTGTGTATCCATCATATCTTTTATCATATTTGAAGAAAGATTGTCCCGAGGTTTTAAGATTCAATTAAGGTTTTCTTTTTTGTGAATATTTTACTGCATTTTGTTTTCGGTGATATTATGGGGATCTGAGACAGGTATTAATAATGGTACAAGCTAGAGAAAACACATATGTGTTTTATTCAGCA
The DNA here is from genome assembly GCA_951848785.1 of Callosobruchus maculatus. Classification (NCBI taxonomy): domain Eukaryota; kingdom Metazoa; phylum Arthropoda; class Insecta; order Coleoptera; family Chrysomelidae; genus Callosobruchus; species Callosobruchus maculatus. Next base: position 2,179,143 of record CATOUR010000160.1, read on the forward strand.
AACAGGTTTTTTTTATAAGAAAAACTGCTTTTACTTCATACACTTATTGGTGTCTATTCCTCAAACTTCGTTTTGAGGCGTTTTACGGGTCCTTGATAATTTTCTACTTTTTCTTAGGTGGGGGTGAAATTGGGGTGGTTGGGGGTGGGGGGTTGCAAAATTGAAACATTTGTTGTAATCATAATAGGCTGACCATTGAGCTATGGAAGAAAGACCTAGCAGTATAATACACTTTTTTATGTCAATCCGAATATTGCCTTGCCTATTACAGAAACTAAGGGACTTTTCTGATGTATAGGTATATACGAGCATTGCTTTAGATCGTTCTGTATTGTGTCACCTGGGAATTATTGATTTAATTTTAATGATATTTTGACACAGTATTACTACTATGGCGAGGATGGAAAACGGGTATCGTTTTTAAAAATCGTGTCAGTGACGGCGCAGCAATAATAAAAAACCTAAGAATATAAAACAGCTCAAACTTGAAATTGCTAGGGTTGGAAGATGGGTGGCTGTAAAACTCAAAAATTTGTTGTATTAATAAATTACTTTACATTGCGCTCTGAAAAAAATTACTCTGACGATACCGTGTGCTTTTACTTTAGACCTATTCGAATGTTGCGTTTGAATTTTATATCTATGAAATAATTTGATACATACATATATTTTATTCACGTAACGTGTAACTTGGAAACTACGAACTTGATTTTGATGAAATTGTTGAACCATGTTACTACCGTGGACGATATAGTGGTAGTGTTGTTGGAACTCTTGTCAGTTGCGGAGTAAAAATTAAAAAAAAAAAATGAAAAACTTCATAATCGTTTAAACTTCGCTTTTAGATGTTTTAAAGGTCCATTATTGTCTACTTTCTTGTTGAGGATGTTAAATTGCATATTTTTTGTCAGTAACGGTAATGTGTAGGAAGTACTGAGTCAAGACACATTTTACAAAAAAAGAGGTATAAGAGTAAGACAGAAGGAATTCTGCCGGTGCGCATCTAGTACCCGAAGGTGACGGCAACCAAAGAGAGAAACGCCACTAGAAGCAGTTTACCTCTCCTTGGTGGAACGACAAGGCTCGCTCGCTTTTTGCCACTAGAGGCGCGGATTTTGACGCACGCAGCGTGAAGCCGATATACGAGGGTTGCTCTATACCTCCGTCAATCCACCAGTACGCAGACAGCTGTTTCACGCTTATTAGCGATCATCAGTGCGCCATAGATCGATTGACGAAAGTAGAGAGCATCAATTTTTCCATGTTTAATAAACATGTGAAAGATGTACGAGTAAGACAGAAGGAATTCTGCCGGTGCGCCATCTAGTACCCGAAGGTGACGGCAACCGAAGAGAGAAACGCCACTAGAAGCAGTTTACCTCTCCTTGGTGGAACGACAAGGCTCGCTCGCTTTTTGCCACTAGAGGCGCGGATTTTGACGTACATCTTTCACATGTTTATTAAACATGGAAAAATTGATGCTCTCTACTTTCGTCAATCGACCTATGGCGCACTGATGATCGCTAATAAGCGTGAAACAGCTGTCTGCGTACTGGTGGATTGACGGAGGTATAGAGCAACCCTCGTATATCGGCTTCACGCTGCGTGCGTCAAAATCCGCGCCTCTAGTGGCAAAAAGCGAGCGAGCCTTGTCGTTCCACCAAGGAGAGGTAAACTGCTTCTAGTGGCGTTTCTCTCTTTGGTTGCCGTCACCTTCGGGTACTAGATGGCGCACCGGCAGAATTCCTTCTGTCTTACTCGTACATCTTTCACATGTTTATTAAACATGGAAAAATTGATGCTCTCTACTTTCGTCAATCGACCTATGGCGCACTGATGATCGCTAATAAGCGTGAAACAGCTGTCTGCGTACTGGTGGATTGACGGAGGTATAGAGCAACCCTCGTAAAGAGGTATAAATTTCCTTTGTGTAGTAATCCTGACAATTTAAGGCTTTTTTTGGTGAATTCACAGGGTTTAGTAGCCCGTCCAAAGTCCTTAAACTAATCGAAATGATTGAGTTTAAAACATTCCTTGCCTGGACTCTCAAATATTTTCACCCTGGCCCTGCCTTTAGCTGGTGGCAAAAAAATCAATGTTATCGTAAATTAATAATTCTAAAATTTGTTTATAATTTTTTTAATAGTCAGTCTCCCGTAAAAGCTGAGAACCTATGTCGCTGTAGAAGCGCTGCAAGAGGATAAGTATCGGTGCACGTTAGATTTGAAACGCTGCAGGTTGCATCCGTCGTAAAACAAATTCCCCGACAGCTCATTCCACAGCATGGAAGTTCTCCAGAAGAAGAAATGCTGGAGGAGACTGGTTCGGGGAGTAGGGACCTCGACCTGGTAAGGATGAGCTCGTTGAGCCTCTCTAGTGATCCTCGTTCGGACAGCCTTCGGTGATATTATCTGGGAGAGCTCACTCGAACATCTTTCGTGATAGAATCTGTAAAACAGGGACAGGTCAACTACACTTCCTCTATGGTCCTGGGTGTGGAAGTCCGTTGTGAGGTTAGGCCTATCAATTAGTCTAATTGCTTTCTTCTGGATAGTGTGCAGAAGCTTTAGAGAGTGCTTCGGAGTGCATCCCCACACGTGGGAGCAATATTCCAACGATGGTCGGATATGTACTTTGAAGAGGAGCAGTAGTTGCTCTCGTGTATATAGCTTCCTACAGCGGAAAAAAATTGCAAGCTTCTACGATGCCGTTTCAGCAATGGACTAGTATCATGAATTTTTTTTTGGGTTGCATATGATAGAGTACGTCATAAAAAGCATCTCATTTTTTTCTCCGATTTTTTTGGGCACAGGAAAGCCAAGAAAATAAGGAAAATATATGAATTCTCCTAGGGCAGTGACGTCACTGCCCTAAAGGCGAACAGCCAATCAAAAGACAGATATGTGTGCTGTGTTGCCGCATTCTGATGGCGCGCGAAATGCCGGAGCTGTACGTGGGCTGGCTCATCTATCTTGTCTTCTGTTCCCGTCTGCTAGTCGGAGCTGTTCTTGGCAACAATGCACTGCTGATGATTCGCGCGGTTGGCACTGATTGGCTGAATTTGAATTCCTTTCTTTAAACTTTAGAATGGAATTACTAAAAAACAAAATGATGTAGAAAGTAACGAAATGCAGCAGTACGTTTATTTTTGTATGCACTAAGCGGTTATAACAATTAAATCATTGTTCTTGACCTCGTGATACTAGTCCATACTGACGACGTGGTCGTGTCAAGACATGTTATTGTTGATGTTGATCCCCAAAAGCTTGACTCGACTATTGGGTGACCCTCCATTTCCACGAAATTTTCTTTTCATAAAATCCTCCAGTTTAATATAAACGACCCCATATACACCCCTCAAGGCAAAACCGCCCTTAAACCCCCTCAATTATTGAACAGACACAAAGCGTGCTAATGAACACCATCCACTTTTTAGTTGTTCGCCTTAACGAGACAAGACTTCATCAGCGGCGCTTGATAGGCTGTTATCATCTCGCGAACTATGTGGGTCAATGCGAGACCCAGTCCGGCCTAACAGACACTTTTGCCAGCTTAATAACCGGGTAACTCTTCTCCGAATTCGATAAATTGGCCTGAAGAAATTATAGTCAGGAATATACAGGGTGGCCCAGAAACATGTCAACAACCAAATCAGCCAAAGAAGTTCTCCGTATAATATCACACTGAGGCCCAGTTTCACAATCATTGGTAACCCCTGGTAGTCACTTAACCGACAGATGGAAGTTAACCAGTAGTTATCGGATCGTTCTGTTTCAGAAAGAAAACCAGTGGTTAAGCTTATTTATCTTCAAGTTGGCAGCATGGATGGGTTCAGAGCCATAATTGTGTTCTGTGAATACAACCTAACCTATTGACAAATAGACCTAACCACAACAGACTATAATCAAAATCCATCGACGTCTCAGACGTCAATGTCAAAATGCATGTTTTTATAACCTGCAAAGCAAGCTTATGTGTCATCGGTTGACCACAACAAACGTCAGAGATAACCCATACGTTATACTTGGGTTAACTTATCTACTGGATATCCAGAACTTTTGACGTAAACCACAGATTATGAAACGCAAAGTGTTTGCCAACCACTAGTTTTATTTTAACCTCTAGTTACCTGCCGATTGCGAAACTGGGCCTTATGTGTCATTGTTTGACGACAACAAATGTCAGATATAACCCATGCTTTATACTTGGGTTAACTTCTCTACTGGATAACCAGAACTTACGACGTAAACCGCCTATTATGAAACACAAAGTGTTCGCTAACCACTAGTTTTATTTAACCTCTAGTTAACTGCCGATTGTGAAACTGGGCCTTATGTGTCATTGTTTGACCACAACAAACGTCAGAAATAACCCATACTTTATGCTTGGGTTAACTTCTCTACTGGATAACCAGAACTTATGTAAACCGCCGATTAGAAACGCAAAATGTTCGCTAACCACTAGTTTTATTTAACCTCTAGTTAACTGCCGATTGTGAAACTGGGCCTTATGTGTCATTGTTTGACCACAACAAACGTCAGAAATAACCCATACTTGCTTGGGTTAACTTCTCTACTGGATAACCAGAACTTATGTAAACCGCCGATTAGAAACGCAAAATGTTCGCTAACCACTAGTTTTATTTAACCTCTAGTTAACTGCCGATTGTGAAACTGGGCCTTATGTGTCATTGTTTGACCACAACGAACGTCAGAAATAACCCATACTTTATGCTTGGGTTAACTTCTCTACTGGATAACCAGAACTTACGTAAACCGCCGATCATGGAACGCAAAGTGTTCGCTAACCACTAGTTTTCTTTTAACCTCTGGTTAACTGCCGATTGTGAAATTGGGTCTAATTGACTCATTAAACAGATGTCAAGAACTGGATATTTGATAGAAATTTTGATGAAATATGAGTGTTAGTACGAAAGTACCTACAATACAAATTCCAAATTCCAAGAAATCCAAGAAGTCCAAGAAATCAAAGACATTCAAGAAATCCAAGAAGTCCGAGAAATCCGAGAAATCCAAGAAATCCCAAAAATCCGAGAAATCCGAGAAATCCATGAAATCCGAGATATCCGAGAAATCCGAAAATCCGAGAAATCCCAGAAATCCGAGAGATCCAAGAAATCCCAGAAATCCGAGAAATCCAGGAAATCCGAGAAATCCAAGATATCCAACAAATCCCAGAAATCCGAGAAAACCGAGAAATCCAAGAAATCCGATAAATCCGAGAAATCCAGGAAATCCAAGAAATCAGAGAAATCCAAGAAATCCAGGAAATGCAAGAAATCCAAGATATCCGAGAAATCCGAGAAATCCAAGAATTCCGAGAAATCCAAGAAATCCCAGAAATCCAAGAAATCCGAGAAATCCAAGAAATCCTAGAAATCCGAGAAATCCAGAAAATCCACGAAATCCAAGAAATCCGAGAAATCCGAAAAATCCGAGAAATCCGAGAAATCCAAGAAATCCAGGAAATCCAGGAAATCCAGGAAATCCAAAACTCCACCAGGCCGAGGTCCCTACTCACCGAACCAGTCTCCTCCAGCATTCCTTCCTTTGGAGAACTTCGACGCTGTGGAATGAGCTGCTGAGAAATTTGTTTCCCGGTGGTTATAACCTACAGCGTTTCAAATCTAACGTGCACCGACACGTATCCTCTCGCAGCGCCTCTACAGCGCCATAGACTTTCAGCCTTTGCGGGAGGCTGTCCATAAAAAAAGTGAATTTTTTAAACATTTGCGTTCAAAGATCATTTCTTTCACTATTATCCAACACACAGGAGCAGATCTTATTCAGAGGTTAGTTGTTGATGAGACGTGTCTTCTGAATCTGTGAACTATAGCTTTCTGGTAACGCTGGCTTAAAAAATTGTTTGCCTAGATCCTTGATTTTAAAAACTGTTCCAGGTTAAAAGTCACGAATATAAACAATTTCTTCAAGCTTTTTCGTCTGAGATATGCTACTGAAGCTTTCCCCTCCCATAGGAATATAAATCCCCTTATCAAATCGCAGCATACCTGTCCATATATCCATTCAAAATAACTGTTCAAGCAGTATATTACGTTTCAGCGATAAATTTATGCGAGTTTAGAAACTCTGTTGAATGTGGTGCGTAGTTATGTAGCATACTCATATGCATTTATATGACCTATATTATGGGTTTTGTAATTTCTACGCAGTTCGCGAATTTTCTGGTTTTGCCGTGCGCCCGATGACGTCATCTCTCCAGAGACGTCGACGGGATTCGGCTTCATTCGGTCTGTGTAAACAATCGTATACAGTAAGGGCCAAACTATACGAGCGGACTTTCCGCGGCGGTTTGTACGTCGTAACAAGAACCGTGCAAGGCCGACTCTACACTAGGCCGGAGCCTTAGATGTGGCAACGTCGCTTAGCTGTCAAATAGTGGGCCGGTTACCGTGGGCCGAACGGCGGGCATTCCGCGGAAAATTTAAATTGTTTTATAGTTTCAGAACAATTTTATGTGTATTAGAGTTCATCTCGGTTGATAAATTAAGAAAAATACTTTTTAAAAAAATAAGAATGGTGAAAAATGCCAGTAGTAACAGTACAAAAATGTACATGTATTTAGAGTTAGAGATTTTCCGTTCTGTTAGACATTTCTTATTTCCATTAGATTTCCTCTTTTTAGTTTTGTCAGTTTGTATTTTGTCTTGAACTGTTTCAGTGTAATTATTGATAAAAATATTTGCTACATTAACAACATTAATTCAAGCAGAATTTCATCAGTTTGGGGTTGATTACATGAACAAATGTGTCTAAAACAAACTTATCTATTATGTATACTGATGTATTCTGTTGCAACTTTCATTAAAACTGCTTTGTGCAATTGCCCAAAAACTTACTTTTATACCTATTGGCCTGAAATCAAAATTTTAACAATACCTATTGTGAATAAGGACTGTAATTTGAGCTGTATACTCCGATGGAAAGGTTACGCCGACCAAATATAAGCTGTATGTATTTAATGTACCTATCAAATAATGTTGTCCTTCATGTTCTACCTATAATTTTTGTAATGACAAGAACATTTATAGAGGCTGATATTTCATCAATTTGTAAAACAATGTACTTCTCCGAGAATAATAAACCCTCTGCAACAGTTTTAATGTAAGGCATATTTTCTGTCAGGTGCAATTTTTAAAGAACTTTGAGGAATATTTAGGATGGTGGTAAAATTGGCAACTTATTCCCTCTCACAAAATTGTAAACTTTCCTTGGCTTGACATAGAAAAGGTTTTAACATTAAATCAATAGAAAACCTATTTGAAAATAGTGTGCCAAAATATTTTCTATTTGAGACCAACAGGATATTCTTAATGACAGTGGTAAAATCTAACTCAAATCACCAACAAATTATGATTTATTGATTTAAAGGAATGTCTATATTCATTGATACTAATACCATCTACATCTGATGTCTGGTTCATCGTAGTCAAACACTACAAAATAAAAATAAACGCAACCTGTTTCCTGCTGCCACTTCCACTTCCACTTGAACACTCACTTACTTTGTAAATTTTCACTTAAGCTAGAAAAATTCACTATTAGGTCACTTTGAAGCCATTCTTGCTGGTCTTGATTCCCCTTCACTATCAAATCTTTTCGTAGGTGTGCCCAGATGTGTTCTATTAGAACTGTATTTTTCTGTGATATTTCGGAGGTCCAGAAAACATTGTAGGTACCACATTGTGCTTTAAAATAGGTCTTATCCTTGGAAATGTTTGTCTTTATTCTTATAAATATAACCAGCCCTTACGAAGAATACCTTTCACTCACTTCTGTTTGAAATGCACGTCTTGAGGAAAATTGAATACCCTAATATGTCCTTTATTGGAAGCACAATTGCTAGTGCAACCTGGTGCTACACACTTTGCAGGCATCTTTTTATCTTTATGGTTTCGTTTGTGCAGGTCAATAATTAGAAACACATTAAAAATTACCTTCCAATTTACTTTTTTACTCTGGAAGATTACACTAATGACTTAAAAACAAATAAAAGCTCGGCCCAGCTCGGCCCGCTATTCAGTGTTGCCATATTTCAATGCTCCGGCCTAGTGAGTAGAGTCGGCCATGAACCGTGCCATCGAACGTTACTGGAGGCCATAAGAGAAGGCATTACTGAAGAAAAACATGTTCATCTCGCCCACCTATTAGAGAAAACGAAAGGTAGATGATATGCTTAAGGTATGTAGAAATTTGCAAAATGCCGACGGTGCCTCGGCAATCTTCGATCAGCATCGCACATACGTCGGTATCGGCACGCGTCGGCCGGCTTTCCGACGCCCGAGTAAGGCGGCATTCATTGCGATTGGCCGAAAGGCAATAAATACCTTGGAGGCTTGCCGCTATGCCGCCCGTCTGGGTCGTTCAACAGAGTACAGGGTTGTATTTTATTCAGTTGCACCGTGTGTTTATCACTGTATACGACGCGTCGTGTTAATGATAGCGTACATCGTGCTTTTATCATCGCATACCTGCCGTGTTGTTGTGCAAATTTTAGTGTTATCTGTGTTGTACTGTTGTTTTAATAGCTATTAGTGATGTTTGTGTAATTCCCTGATAACTTGAAGGAGATATTGAAGGATGTCTAATAGTACAGACACTGCAGATGAATCCATGGATGTAGCTACAAGACATGATTTAAGTCTACCAAGGAAGAGGCTTAGTAGCACAGACACTGCAGATAAACCCATGGATGTGGCTACAAGTCAGGATTTGAGTCCGCCAAGAAAGAGGTCAAAAAAGATAAATTTTGACGAGAGGCTTAAGTAGGTAATATTAAACGTATATAAATTCGAAACCCAGAGGTTGCACTCAAAATAGGTATCTGCAAACGGAGTGTCTATAAAGTGGTGCAGGAATACAGAACCAGACACTCTTTTGCTGCACCTTTAACTGATCAGAATCGCAAACGTTGCATTGACCTTGCGGACCATGGCGATAAAAGCGCAATTACGAGAAAGGTGCGTCAGTTCTTTTTCCGAAATGAACTTCCGACTATTGACAAAGTCCTGAAAGAGGTGAATGGCGATAATGACTTGCCCAATTTTGAGCAGACCATGTTTTATAAGCTATTAAAGGAGCTTAACTTCGTATTTGGGAAACGAGGAAGGAAAAGTATTCTCATCGATAGGAAGGATATAATTGACTGAAGTATTGACCCCTTCTCAACTTTACCTCCAATATGAAGGTTCCTAAGATAAGAATAATATATAAAATCTAAAATATATCAATACGGCTGTAATGGAAAAATATGATTCATAAACGCTACTCCACATCCGATAGTATGGACTTTATGACTGCTATTTTGAATACGGCTCTGGTGACCGACATCCACAGGCCAGTCGCCGAGCGCGTGTTATTGTTTACAGCCACTGCACGGCGGCTTTGAATACACTTCTAGTTGCTATATTTTCGCCGGATTTTGAAAATTCGATGCCTACCGTCTGCACGTATGTGCGCTAATCTATCAAATTTCATAGAAAGTATTTTTCTCCGATCCGCATCGTCCGTCCGATGCAGTTTCATGTGCGCGCGTGGTGCGAGTATACATGGTGTGCTGGCTAGCCGTACGAAATTGCGATCGCTCTGCGCATTGCGTCAGCAACGGAGATTTTTCACGCTGGGAATTATTAGACGTCGTGATACCACGGCCCGTTTAATCGCGTTTTAAATAGAATCGCTAACGATTTTTGTTTAATTTACTTTGTATTCCTTATTTTGAGTTACAGAAGACTGAAATTTGTATACATAATGCCAAATTGTGCAGTTGTCGGTTGTAAAAACCATAGTAAGATGAAAGAGCCAAATGTTAAATTCTATAAGTTCCCGAAAAATTAAAATCTCGCAATGCAATGGACGAAATTAATATGAAAAATGGTAATCATTTCACAAATTAGCATTAAACATTTATTAAAACTGAAATTTTTATGGTACATCCTCGGAAAGTATTCACCTGCCGTATTTTCAATGAATAAATATGCAGAAGAAAGCAATGAATCGTGCCTACTTGAACCATTACAAGTGAAAAACTTAGTTTCGAGTAATTCTAACATCGAAGCTGATGACGTGTGCTTTACTCAGGAGTTTTTCAAGAACGTTCTTCTTGACAGCGATATTGTTGGGACAGAGAATGATTCAAGTGATATTCATTTTTCCAACTTTACCTTTCAGAGTCCACATTATGACCTAGATAACTTTATTTCTGAAGAACATGACCTTTTGTGTCAATTGGAAAAAAAATAAAATGCCAGACACGATTTCCAACGAGGGACTGAAATTTATTGACGGATATGTGGCCTATAGATTCAAAAACGAATATCCTAATCTAGCTTTAGGGGCGCAAACCAAATTTCATTCTTCTAATCGGGCCCCAGACTGGATTGAGCTTCTATCTAGAGTCAGTCTTGTATATCCAAGTGAGGAGATGATTAAAGTAGCCCGTTTTGGTTGAGATAGAGTTCGATAAATTCCATGGACAGTCGTGTTCTAAACAATCAAACATATTTAAAAGATTATTAGAGATAGACCCTAGTGGAAACCATCAAACAATTTCCTGACAAAATAATATTATATCTAATACGAACGAGAATATACGTCAGGCTCAGACATTTAAACAAAAGTATTAGTTTCGAAAATTGTAGGCGTAAACTTAGGGAAAAAATGACCAAATTTACCAATAAATAATACATTTTTGTAGAGAAAGTCGTTAAATTACCTATTTTACACTTCTCTATAACATAATTGTCAAATAATTGGCTATTGAACTCCTTTAATCTATGACTTTGAAATTAAAATATAATCCATCATGTGGTAATCCCGCTAGTTCGCCGACAGAAATCTCGTTGCTGACGTCACAGCGTGCCAGCGCTCGGACGGCTGCATGCGCGTGAGCACACCATGTTTATTTACTATGTGTGTGCGTACCTTTATACTGTTATAAATGCTAGCGTGTACCGTTTCCATCTATTCTAAAAGTAGTAGTTACTGGAAGTAGCTTTAGAGGAATTCTTGTTTCCTATCCTGCGATGGAAAAACACACGAAAGACGCAGCGACATCATGCGCGTTTTCATGGTCACCAAAGCGGAAGAACAAGGTCATGCTACCAAGATTTCTTTCACAGGAAGGAACTGAACACCAGAGGCGTGTAAAAGACATTTGCTTTTATTCGTTTCAAGGACGGTTTAGGAAAAAGGACTGTGAGCCAACTAGATGCTAAGATATTTTTCACTGATTGCAACAATGTTTCAATTAAACCCTAGCAAGCTGAATACAGAGTAAAAGGTGTGCAGTTTCTATTATGATACAAAAGTGTGCACACATAAGTAAAGGGTGTTTTTTTTAGAGGCGGAGAACTTTAAATTGGCAACACTGTTTTCTGTGACAGCCGATCTGACAGTTCTGGCTTGATTTGAGGTTAGGTTGGTTCGGCAATTCATCATGAATAGACTCACACCGGAGCAACGTTTGCAAATTGTACAAATTTATTTTGAAAAACACGGTTCGGTCCGAGAAACACATCGGGACATTCACTCTTAATGATAATACGCATCCTGTAAGACGTCGTACAGTACGCACACAACAAGCGATCGCTGCTGTTCATCGTAGTGTTGAAGATGATCCAAATGTTTCAATTCGTCATCGTGCCCAGGAATTAAACTTGTGTTTGTCCACTCTATGGAAAATTTTGCGTAAAGATCTTGGTCTACGTGCTTATAAGATTCAACTGGTACAGGAATTGAAACCACATGATCATCGTCTGCGCCGTACATTTGGTGAATGGGCAGAAAGAAACATTGCGTCTGATCCCCAGTTCCATTTGAAAATTTTGTTTAGTGATGAAGCACACTTTTGGTTGAATGGATACGTCAACAAACAGAATTGTCGCATTTGGAGCGATGATAATCCAAGAACCATGGTCGAAAGCCCATTACATCCAAAGAAAATCACAGTTTGGTGCGCTTTATGGGCCGGTGGCATCATTGGTCTATACGTTTTCAAAAATGATGATGGTCAGAACGTTACAGTCAACGGTGAGCGGTACAGACACATGATTACAACTTTCTCGTGCCTCAACTGGAAAGCATTGGTGTTGCAAACATATGGTTTCAGCAGGACGGCGCCACATGCCACACAGCGCGCGAGACAATAAGTTTACTCCAAGAAACATTTGACGAACGATTGATTTCACGAAATGGATCTGTTAACTGGCCACCTCGTTCATGCGATCTGACGCCGTTAGATTATTTTCTTTGGGGATATGTGAAGTCGCATGTCTACGCCGGTAAACCAGGAACGATTGAGCACTTGGAAGCCAACATTCGTCGCGTTATTGCTGAAATACAGCCTGATTTACTGCGAAGAGTATGTGAACACTGGACATCCAGATTACGTTATGTACGCGCCAGCCGTGGCGGCCACATGCCCGAAATTATATTTAAATATTAATGTCATAAAATTATCTTTCAAATAAAGCCAATTTCATATATATCAAAAACATTTTTCTGTATTTTATTTTAATTTAAAGTTCTCCGCCTCTAAAAAAACACCCTTTACATCCTATATGTGAAAAATATGAGGATGCTGGCATAAAAGCAATTTTTTGAGAAAAATGAAGAATTAGATTATCATCAGGAACTTGTAAATGTACAGCAGGGTAAAAGGACACTGACAGTCCAAAGTCAAGATTTTTGGGGATCGAAGGCCCATGAAGACCAAAATCTTGTTGGACCCCGAGCGTCTTGCCCTCGTTTTCGTAAAATGTTTAAATTCATAAATGTGGTCGACTCATAAAGAACAATACTTACGTCAAATATGACTGCTCAATATGTTGTGTTATTCGCTTACCTAGAACAAAAATTAACAAATGAAATATGACAAATCAAGGCTATTAGGTTCAGATTATTGGAAAGAGAAATGCTTCATAAAAATTATGAGTGTATTTCAAAAATATATTACAGTACTGTTTTTAATCCTACACACAAATATGTTAAATTATACAGTTTATAATATATGGGCATGATAGAAAAGCTAAAATGCAATAAAGCTTGCGTAATATATGTATAGGAAAAAATCAATAGTTTTTGAGATTTTTTAATTTTAACGGAATTCTAATAATCACCCAGAATCTTGCATTTTTGTCTAAATAATGAAAAATCTGGGTTAAAAATCAGTAACATGTTGCCTTATTTTAGTTCAATACACTCACACTAATTCAATAACATTATAAATAAGTGAAAAGGTACGATACTTTAGAAAAAAACAGGGCGATCATCTTAATGTAATTATCGCCGCGAACCCGCCAACATGAACGAGGTTGTTCCGTTGTGTTGCTTCGGTGTTAGCCGTGTTGTGTCATCCCGTGGTTTTGTGTATTGAATCAGCAATTGTGTGATTTAGATGTGTCCAGTTATATATTAAATGGAGGACCTACTGAGAAATTGGGACTTACATATGAATGTAGGTATTTAGATTAGTCAGACAGTTATATTTCAGGTAATAATGCAACAACTGGCGCAGGCTTATGTCTAATTCTTATATCATGCTCCTTATAACTTCATACAAAATCACACAAATAACATCCAAACGAATCAATCAGCTGTCCTCGCAATAAAATTTATTGGTCCAAGGAAAAGAAAGTAGTTTAGAATCAATTACCAAACACAGATTCGATTCAACGACAGGCTGCGATTGAATTATTCATTGGAATCCAATGTCATCTTGTAGTTGAATCGACAATACGATATACCAGCTATATACACTTCCCATTTCATATTTGAGGAATGCTGAGTGTAACGTCCCATTGAATCCAAGCGTAAGTCTTTGACAGAACGACATATTTTTCTGTGTGTTCATGATCAATGTAACCAAGATATTTTCAAAACCGCTGAACATATCTTAATGATATTTGGTACATAGTAATAGTAAACAGAAGTGCACATTTTCCAGTACATAAATAATTTTCAGTTTTAGTAGTGGCGTGCGTACGGACAACAACTTCGATATTTTTGAGGAAAAAAATGATACGCCAATGGTTTTTTCCGAAATAAAAATTATCTTCGAATTTCCCATTTAATTCGGAAAATAACAGCTCTCTTGAGTTAATTTCCTCCCATGCGCCGTTATTGAGTAAAAAAATAAAAACTCTTGTACGTTGTCCGAGAAAACTAAGGTAATTATTAAAGAATACAATATTTTTCCATAGATCTAGTTGCCATGAAATATGACAATTGTTTATTACACTTGCCATTTTCCTGTCAGTTTGTAACTGAGATCTGTTCGTTGCGATTTATTTTTTTCATTTTTTCAATATTGTAATCCTTAATAATTACCTTAGTTTTCTCGGACAACGCACAAGAGTTTTTATTTTTTTACTCAATAACGGCGCATGGAAGGAAATTAACTAAAGAGAGCTGTTATTTTCCGAATTAAATGGGAAATTCGAAGATAATTTTTATTTCGGAAAAAACCATTGGCGTATCATTTTTTTCCTCAAAAATATCAAAGTTGTTGCCCGTACGCACGCCACTACTGAAACTGAAAATTATTTATGTACTGGAAAATGTGCACTTCTGTTTACTATTACTATGTACCAAATATCATTAAAATATGTTCAACGGTTTTAAAAATATTAATTAATTTCCATTTTTTTCCTTAAACTTAAACACCCTGTATTTTCGTAACGGTACATTTTTGGACCATACCTTATAAAGCAAACTATCATTAATTTTTCATGTAGATTTACTCCCTTGAATATCCGCATATTATTAAGGAACACCCTGTATACAGGGTGGCCAATCGGGTGACGATAATAATTTTTTTTTAGATCGCCCGTACCGAGACCTATCCAAAACACCCGCATGCATGTGTACCGATTATTGATAGTTTTCGAGTTATGATTTTTTTTTTTGAAAACTTAGAGATTTTCCAGTTTTTCCAAGAAATCATCAAAAACAAAAACAAGAACGCTTTATGGCTTTCATCTTTTTCGGCAATTATACTCAGTATTAAGCCTATTTTAATATCCAATAAAGAGAACCTGTATATCCGAACAATAATTAAGTACATTTTGGGGCCAAAGTTCGAAATCTCGGTTTTAGTCAGGAGACCAAAACATTCAAAATAAGATTAAAAATACTTATGCCTGGTTTTGGAGCTTCAAACTAATCTTAAAAACTCTGCCAGACATTGCGCTTTCGAAATAATAATGAAAAAGTAGCACTTATGGGGAAATTTTGCGCCGTACGTGAGTGTTAAATGTAAAAAGGTGATAATTCACGAATTTCCGAAATGATTTAAAAAACTATTATTTTGCTTTATTATGACAAACTAAAGAAAAAAAACTCGTAACAACTAATAAACCCGAAAATCATTGATGTTTTGATGACTTTTAATAAAAAAACTAATACCCAAATTGTGATTTTTGAAGTGTTTTTGCTATGTACTATTGAACTTCTGCTAAATTAAGTTGTATTGAAAGTTAACAAAGGAAAGGAATAATAAACAATAATCTGACTTCCAATTTCATTGCAGAATTACCTGGGATGCGATGTCGTAGCATACGCCATCCCTTTCTTTCAGAGTACCTTTTTGCGAGCTCATGTCGGCGAAGTGCAGTTGTGTTAATTAATTTTCGGTAATAGGCAATGCAGTGTTCGGATGGACCTAAAAATGTGATTTATATCGCTAGGTGTTCCTTGACAGGTCAGTAGACAGCCTATCATGGATACAACAAGTTTTTCAGTTCTTCAACCCCCCACCCCCCAAACACCCAAATTCCACCCCCACCCAAAAAAGCAGAAAGTGATCAAGAACCTCTAAAATGCCTAAAAACGAAGTTTGAGGGATATTTAAAATTTTTGTTTTAATTACTCCGCCGCCCATGTACCGATTTCCAAAATTATAGCAGCATTACCTACTAAGACCCCACAGCATATTGCTGCCCAAATTTCATCACAGTCCATGCAGCGGTTACTGAGATTACGAGGCTAGAATAACGCGTACAGACAGACAGACCGACAGGCAGACCGACAGACAGAACGGCGAAAATGAGTGACGCCGATTTTCGTTATGTAGACATTATAAAACGCCCAAAAAACCTATTATCTCAAAATCGAAAATTTTTACGATCACAATCTTCCCCTCAGCTATCGGTGTGAGAAGTAAAAGGGAAGGCGTATGCGTCGAAAACGCTTCCCAGGTAATTCCGCCATGGAATTAAAAGTCAGATTGTTGTTTTATTATCCTTTTCCTTTGTTAACTTTCCATACAACTTAACTTAGCAGAAGTTCTAGGGGTGGCATTATTTGTAGTTTTATTGCAAATAAAATGAATGAATAAATGAATGAACATAGCAAAAACACTTCAAAAATCACAATTTGGGTATTAGTTTTTTCACTCAAAGTCACCAAAACATCAGTGATTACCGGGTTTATTAGTTGTTACGAGTTTTTTTTTCAATTTGTCATAATAAAGCAAAATAATGGTTTTTTAAATAATTTTGGAAATTCGTGAATTATCACCTTTTTACCTTTAACAGTCACGTACGGCGCAAAATGCCCCCATAAGTGCTATTTTTTGATTATTGTTTCGAAAGTGCAATGTTTTGCAGAGTTTTTAAGATTAGATTGGAGCTCCAGAACCAGGCATAGTATTTTTAGTTTTATTTTGAAGGTCTTGGTCTCTTGACTAAAAACAGAGATTTCAAACTTTGGGCCCAAAATGTACATAATTATTGTTCGGATGTACAGGTTCTCTTCATTGGATATTAAAATAAGCTCAATACTGAGTATAACTGCAGAAAAAAATAAAAGCCAAAAAGCATTCTTGTTTTTGTTTTTGACGATTTCTTGGAAAAACTGGAAAATATCTAAGTTTTCAAAAAAAAAATCATAACTCGAAAACTGTCAATAATCGGTACACATACATGGGGGTGTTTTGGATAGGTCTCGGTACGGGCTATCTAAAAAAAAATTATTATCGTCACTCGATTGGCCACCCTGTATTTGGCATTGTTCTAATTTTTAATAGCGCCCTGGTATTACGCAACAAAAGTACACGTATGTAGGTGTTTTACGCTTCTAATTATAGAAGAAAAAAAGTGGTAATAAATTTATGTAATCAAAAAGGCGCTGCGCGTGTAATGAAACAGCTGTTCGATAATTAATGAAAATAAAATGTACTTTCATCACGAGATTAAAATTAAAATTAACAATTAATTACTGATGTTCGGGTCGGTGTGCGTGCATTGTACCATAGGCTTTGTTTCATGGTTTTTTTTCTATAATTTCAATTCAAAATTACCGTAATTCACACACGGCTCCATTGCATAAAAAAAATGAATGATACAGACATAGATATGTGCATAGGTGTTAGCAAGCTGGTTATATTCCGATGTAATTATTAATTAATACGTTTTGTTTGTCGATGTAATATTTGCCAGCGGGGTTTCGTTTGACATGGCACTAAAGCTGCGTACACATTTGAGCGCACATGGCTTGAGAACACACACATAATATGCGTGCGTACTCAGTTTCGTTTGACGAAAATAAAAAATTCAGATCTCTCGGGCGGGCGGGTGTACCTAAAAAATCGAAAATCTTTATTTGTCTTTCTGTTGAGATGAAATCTCGTATTTCGGATAATTTCAAGGTGCTGATTAAAAATCCAGCCGCAGTTTTGAGTCCCAGTCTCGTTTGACGAAAATAAAAAATTCAGATCTCTCGGGCGGGCGGGTGTATCTAAAAAAGCGAAAATCTTTATTTGGCTTTCTATCGAGATGAAACGTCGCATTTCGGATAATTTCGAGGTGCTGATTACAAATCCAGTTGCAGTTTTGAGTCCCAGTCTCGTTTGACGAAAATAAAAAATTCAGATCTCTCGGGCGGGCGGGTGTATCTAAAAAAACGAAAATCTTTATTTGGCTTTCTATCGAGATGAAACCTCGCATTTCGGATAATTTCGAGGTGCTGATTACAAATCCAGTTGCAGTTTTGAGCCTCAGTCTAGTTTGACGAAAATAAAGTTTCACATTTCTCGGGCGGGCGGGTGTACCTAAAAAAATCGAAGACCTTTATTTGGTTCTCTATTGCGATGAAATCTCGTATTTCGGATAATTTCAAGGTGCTCATTAAAAATCCAGTCGCAGTTTTGAGTCTCAGTCTCGTTTGACGAAAATAATAAATTTCACATCTCTCGGGCGGGCGGGTGTACCTAAAAAAATCGAAAATCTTTATTTGGCTTTCTATTGAGATGAAACCTCGCGTTTCGGATAATTTCAAAACGCTGATTACAAATCCAGTCACAGTTTTGAGCCCCAGTCTCGTTTGATGAAAATTGAAAAATTCAGATCTCTCGGGCGGGCGGGTGTACCTAAAAAAATCGAAAATCTTTATTTGGCTTTCTATTGAGATGAAACCTCGCGTTTCGGATAATTTCAAGATGCTGATTTCAAATCCAGTCGCAGATTTGAGTCTCAGTCTCGTTTGTGGAAAATAAAAGATTTCAGCTCTCTCGGGCTGGCAGGTGTACCTAAAAAAATCGAAAATCTTTATTCGGCTTTCTATTGAGATGAAATCTCGTATTTCGGATAATTTCAAGGTGCTGATTAAAAATCCAGTCGCAGTTTTGAGTCCCAGTCTCGTTTGACGAAAATAATAAATTCAGATCTCTCGGGCGGGCGGGTGTATCTAAAAAAAACGAAAATCTTTATTTGGCTTTCTATCGAGATGAAACCTCGCATTTCGGATAATCTCGAGGTGCTGATTACAAATCCAGTTGAAGTTTTGAGCCTCAGTCTAGTTTGACGAAAATAAAGTTTCACATTTCTCGGGCGGGCGGGTGTACCTAAAAAAATCGAAGACCTTTATTTGGTTCTCTATTGCGATGAAATCTCGTATTTCGGATAATTTCAAGGTGCTCATTAAAAATCCAGTCGCAGTTTTGAGTCTGAGTCTCGTTTGACGAAAATAAAAAATTTCACATCTCTCGGGCGGGCGGGTGTACCTAAAAAAATCGAAAATCTTTATTTGACTTTCTATTGAGATGAAACCTCGCGTTTCGGATAATTTCAAGATGCTGATTACAAATCCAGTCACAGTTTTGAGTCCCAGTCTCGTTTGATGAAAATTGAAAAATTCAGATCTCTCGTGCTGGCGGGTGTACCTAAAAAAATCGAAAATCTTTATTTGGCTTTCTATTGAGATGAAACCTCGCATTTTGGATAATTTCAAGATGCTGATTTCAAATCCAGTCGCAGATTTGAGTCTCAGTCTCGTTTGAGGAAAATAAAAGATTTCAGCTCTCTTGGGCTGGCGGGTGTACCTAAAAAAATCGAAAATCTTTATTTGGCTTTCTATTGAGATGAAATCTCGTATTTCGGATAATTTCAAGGTGCTGATTAAAAATCCAGTCGCACTTTTGAGTCCCAGTCTCGTTTGACGAAAATAAAAAATTTCACATCTCTCGGGCGGGCGGGTGTATCTAAAAAAAAACGAAAATCTTTATTTGGCTTTCTATCGAGATGAAACCTCGCATTTCGGATAATTTCGAGGTGCTGATTACAAATCCAGTTGCAGTTTTGAGTCCCAGTCTCGTTTGATGAAAATTGAAAAATTCGAATCTCTCGGGCTGGCGGGTGTACCTAAAAAAATCGAAAATCTTTATTTGGCTTTCTATTGAGATGAAACCTCGCATTTTGGATAATTTCAAGATGCTGATTTCAAATCCAGTCGCAGATTTGAGTCTCAGTCTCGTTTGAGGAAAATAAAAGATTTCAGCTCTCTTGGGCTGGCGGGTGTACCTAAAAAAATCGAAAATCTTTATTTGGCTTTCTATTGAGATGAAATCTCGTATTTCGGATAATTTCAAGGTGCTGATTAAAAATCCAGTCGCACTTTTGAGTCCCAGTCTCGTTTGACGAAAATAAAAAATTTCACATCTCTCGGGCGGGCGGGTGTATCTAAAAAAAAAACGAAAATCTTTATTTGGCTTTCTATCGAGATGAAACCTCGCATTTCGGATAATTTCGAGGTGCTGATTACAAATCCAGTTGCAGTTTTGAGTCCCAGTCTCGTTTGATGAAAATTGAAAAATTCAGATCTCTTGCGCTGGCGGGTGTACCTAAAAAAATCGAAAATCTTTATTTGGCTTTCTATTGAGATGAAACCTCGCATTTCGGATAATTTCAAGATGTGTTTTTTATAGTCGAAAACAATCAATTCAAACTATACTAGGACATGGGAATACATACATACAGATAAAACCATCCTAGCAAATAGACCTGATATAGTTTTCCAGTCAAAAGCCAGTCAAAGTGACCTATTTAATAGATATTGCGATTCCCAGTGATATGAACATCCAAAACATCTACGCTGGGAAGATATCTAAATTCACAGATCTCATAATAGAATTAAGACACTCTGGAAACAAAACAAAGTAGTTACTTACTCCAGACACATTTACACCACATCTGCAACAATTCGGCCTGGACGAAAAGCAACATAAAACCTTCCAAAAGTCGGTAATCCTCAAGACCTGTAGCATTGCATGGTCCTTCCTGAATTCAGAATAATAATAGGTCAGGTGTTGACTTGGCACAGCCCGTCAATACTTGTTACTACCGCAACCATTCGACAAAAAGAAGAAATGAATAATACTTACTTACTTAACGTTTATTGACCAAGTATATACAGTGAAGTACATTTACACTCAGAACAATCGTATCCAAAAGTACAAATAACAACAAAAAGACACACAACAAACAAGACTATGTCTACAGGGTGGCCAATCGGGTAACGATAATATTTTTTTTTAGATAGCCCGTACAGAGACCTATCCAAAACACCCCCATGTATGTGTACCGATTATTTATAGATAGTTTTCGAGTTATGATTTTTTTTGAAAACTTACGAGATCTTCCAGTTTTTCCAAGAAATCGTCAAAAACAAAAACAAGAATGCTTTTTGGCTTTTATTTTTTTCTGCAATTATACTCAGTATTAAGCCTATTTTAATATCCAATAAAGAGAACCTGTACGTTCGAACAATAATTAAGTACATTTTGGGCCTAAAGTTTGAAAGCTCTGTTTTTAGTCAGGAGACCAAAACCTTCAAGATAAAATTAAAAATACTTATGCCTGATTCTGGAGCTTCAAACTAATCTTAAAAACTCTGCAAGACATTGCACTTTCGAAATAATAATGAAAAAGTAGCACTTATGGGGACATTTTGCGCCGTACGTGAGTGTTAAAGGTAAAAAGGTGATAATTCACGAATTTCCAAAATGATTTAAAAAACTATTATTTTGCTTTATTATGACAAATTAAAGCAAAAAACCTGTAACAACTAATAAACCCGATAACCATTGATGTTTTGATGACTTTTAATAAAAAAAACTAATACCCAAATTGTGATTTTTGAAGCGTTTTGCTGTGTACTCCTGAACTTCTGCTAAATTAAGTTGTATGGAAAGTTAACAAAGGAAAGGAATAATAAAACAATAATCTAACTTCCTTTCCCTTTCTTTCAGAGTAGCTTTTTGCGAGCTCATGTCGGCGAAGCGCAGTTGTGTTAATTAATTTTCGGTAATAGGCAAGGCAATGTTCGGATGGACCCAAAAAGGTGATTTATATCGCTAGGTCTTCCTTGACAGGTCAGTAGACAGCCTATCATGAATACAACAAGTTTTTTAGTATTTCAACCCCCCACCCCTCAAACAGCCAAATTCCACTCCCACCCAAAAAAACGCAGAAAATGATCAAGAACCTCTAAAACGCCTAAAAACGAAGTTTGAGGAATATTAGAAATTTTTGTTTTAAATACTCCGCCGCCCATGTACCGATTTCCAAAATTATAGCAGCATTACCTTACTAAGACCCCACAGCATATTGCTGCCCAAATTTCATCACAGTCCATGCATGCAGCGGAGACTAGAAGAACGCGTACAGACAGACAGACAGACCGACAAACAGACCTACAGGCAGACCGACAGACAGAACGACGGAAATGAGTCACGCGGATTTTCGTTATGTAGACATTATAAAACGCCCAAAAAATCTATTATCTCAAAATCGAAAATTTTCACGATCACAATCCTCAATTAAAAAGGATGGCGTATGCTACGATAACGCTTCCCAGGTAATTCCGCCATGGAATTAAAAGTCAGGTTGTTCTTTTATTGTTCCTTTCCTTTGTTAACTTTCAATACAACTTAATTTAGCAGAAGTTCAATAGTACACAGCAAAAAGCACAGGTATTAATTTTTTTTATTAAAAGTGATTAAGACATCAATGATTATCGTGTTTATTAGTTGCTATGAGTTTTTTTTCTTTAATTTGCCATAATAAAATCAAATAATAGTTTTTTAAAAAATTTTAGAAATTCGTAAATTATCACCTTTTTACCTATAACAGTCACGTACGGCGCAAAATGCCCCCATAAGTGCAATTTTTTCATTATTATTTCGAAAGTGCAATGTCTTGCAGAGTTTTTAAAATTAGATTGGAGCTCCAGATCCAGGCATAAGTATTTTTAATTTTATTTTGAAGGTTTTGGTCTCCTGACTAAAAGCAGAGATTTCAAACTTTGGGCCCAAAATGTACTTAATTATTGTTCAGATGTAGCTGAGGTTCTCCTTATTGGATATTAAAATAGCCTTAATACTGAGTATAATTGCAGAAAAAAATATAAGCCAAAAAGCATTCTTGCTTTTGTTTTTGACGATTTCTTGGAAAAACTGGAAAATCTCTAAGTTTTCAAAAAAAAAATCATAACTCGAAAACTATCAATAATCGGTACATATACATGGGGGTGTTTTGGATAGGTCTTGGTACGGGCTATCTGAAAAAAAATTATTATCGTCACCCGATTGGCCACCCTGTATGTGGACAATGATAGTAATATAGGTCCAATCCTGAAAGGTGTCTCAGGTTCGCAACTGGTTGGGATTTTCGAAAGTGTGCGTACGTGGCAACGTCGCATTTTATTTTTGGATGTGGACCGCCGCGCATCGAGGTTGGCACTGAAAAAGTGTTTCAGTCGCTTGGTCGCCTGCTGGTCCGCTTCCGTGGAGGCTACTGACCTTTGCGACTGCGAGACACTTCTTGCTGGCGATCCTCATTTATTATATATCAAAGTTACACTTTTGCCCGTCTTGTACCAACCGAAATCATTCAGGGACCAAAAAAAAGGGTACAAAATATTAGGGCTATCGAATAGTAGTGTTTTTATCTAGGCGGTACTCCCAAAATATTATACAGCGATTCAGGGCCCACAGCCAGGATTTCAGTTCTGGGGGAGGGGGGTTCAATAGCTTAATTGTCTGACCTGCGGGGGGGGAGTAAAATCCACGAGCAGTCAGGGATCACAATTTTTGGCGAGCAAAAAAGCAAAAATGGGGGGTGGTTAGGTTTCCGTTTCTCAAGAATCCCGGAGGAGCAGTAAAGAAGCGTCACCATTACTGCAAAAGAAAATGAAGTCAAGTTGATTGACTCAGTACTTCCCACACATTCCAAGGATACCAGTCTTATTATTTTCCTACAGCATGAAACTATAGTCTAGATGCCCCTGCAATCAAATCATCGCT
This sequence comes from Callosobruchus maculatus, assembly GCA_951848785.1. NCBI lineage: Eukaryota > Metazoa > Arthropoda > Insecta > Coleoptera > Chrysomelidae > Callosobruchus > Callosobruchus maculatus. Next base: position 2,202,762 of record CATOUR010000160.1, read on the forward strand.
CGCCCGACCGCAAAAAAGTGTTTTATTCTACTAGGTGCTTCTTTCACAGGCCAATGGACAGTAATTATATCATGAATACAACAAATTTTTGAGTTTCACAAACCCCCACCCCCGAACCACCCCAACCAAAAAAAATTTTAAAATGATCAGGAACACCTAAAACGTCTAAAACGAAGTTTGAATTATTATTGCCACACCGCCACTTAAATGATTTTTAAAAACGTGCTTTCCATACTCGTCGCGGTAAAAAATCTGTGTCAAAATGTCATTAAAGTCAATTCAGAAGTTTCCACGTAACACAATACAAAACGATCCAAAGTAATACTCGTATGTATTTTGTATGCATCAGAAAGTTCAAGTCCCTTGGTTTCTGTAATCGGCAAGGCAATGTTCGGATGGACCTAAAAAAGTCTATTATGCCGCTAGGTCTTTCTCTCTCAGGTCAGTAGACAGCCCATTATGAGTACAATAAATTTTTCAGATTTATAGCTCCCCACCCCTCCAACCACCCTAATTTCACCCCCTCCCCAAAAAAAGTAGAAAATGATCAGGAACCCCTAAAACGCCTAAAAACGAAGTTTGAGGTGATTTCATATTTTTAGTTTTTTTAATATTGCTGCGCCGCCACTGAGACGATTTCTAAAAATCAGACGCGTTTTCTATCCTCGCCAAAGTAGTAATACTGTGCCTAAATTTCATTAACATCAATTCAGTAATTTCAACATTATAAAATACAGAACGATCTAAAGCAATACTCGTATGTATAACATCGGAAAATTCTCTAAGTCCCTTGGTTCCTGTAATACACAAGGCAATGTGCGGATGGACCTAAAAAGTGTATTATACCGCTAGGTCTTTCTCTCTCAGGTCAGTAGACAGCTCATTACGAGTACAACAAATTTTTCAGCTTTACAACCCCCCGCCTCCCCCCCCCAACCACTCCAATTTCACCCCCACCCAAAAAAAAATTGGAAAATGATCAGGAACCCCTAAAACACCTAAAAATAAACGTTTTCCATCTTTGTCACCGTGATAATACTGTGTAAATATTTCATCGAGGGGGAAACCGCTGGATCAAAATTTGTACACCAATTGCTTCATTGCCTAACATTGCTACAGAATGTATCACATTGCTTCAATATTGCACGTATTTTATTACATTGCTCGCATTTTCGGTACATTGCCAAGCATTGCTCCCAATTGCTACGCATTGCTTACATTTCTTTACATTGGCCTAATTTTTAGTCATTGCTTTACATTGCTTTTGACTAAAAGAAGCTAAACCCGATAGAAATCATCAGTGATAAATCGTTGGGAAATTGTTGTATGAGCTAAAATAAATATTTTGTTGAAGTACATTAAGGTAGAGTCATATGCAAATATGTCTATATATAATTAATTATACATATATAGACATATTTGCATATGTTACCAGCAAGTATAACAAAATAGATATAAAGTGAAATACATAAATTTATTCCAATTTGTGTACAATAAGTTTACTGTACTTACAAAAAAAAACACTTAATTCTATGATACACATACATAACTATAGTCTGCGTATTCTGCCTAAGCAATACATAATGATATTATATACATATAAAAAAGTCATATAATATTTAACAGTTATGAACCTCCTTATCAGCAGCTGAAGACAAGCCTTACTTTGTTTTTCAAATGAAAGTTCTGTTCTGGTTATGTTGAATTATTACTAAATGATTATTAATATTACAGAAAAAATAAAATAATGGAACCACATGAAGAATTACATTGAAAGTAAAAATTAATAATACCTTTTTAAAAGACTGAAGAAATTCCCCACAAGATGCGAGCGAGTAAAATGAATGTAATTGCAAAAATCAAGATCATCAGACTTTTGCCATTTTGTGCCTGTAGGCAAACACCAAAACGATGATGCTGACCATTTTAGCCCTTCATGCAAAAAAAAAGGAAGAACACTTTAGAATGTGTATATTAGTGTACAATTTTATATTCTTTATAAAAAATATTTATAATTACTGTTGAGGCTTACAGGTCATTTATCCTTCGTTGTCCTGTACATTTTTTTTATGTTACATAAATCGGTTTCGTTCAGAAAAAAGGGATCACTGCCATTCAGTTTAACCGGCCCATAAAAAATGAACTTCCTGTCTACAACGTCTACGTCCTCGGAGGGTGGCCAAATGAATCTGTTTAACTCATACTTCAAGAATTTCATTTTAAATTTACCTCCAGTCATGATTTCTACAACTCTGCCAATATACCACTGGCTGTCGTAACTAACAGCGTAATAGTTTTCTAAAACCATTTCAATCCCCATATCTATTTGCGGACCTGGATCCAATTCCAAATTACTTGAGTCTATTTCTCTCTCTCTACGTAAATCCAACTCTTCAGTTGGATCCTCTTCATTTTTCGTGACCCTTCTTCTTTTTTTATCACCGAAAGGTTCTTTTTCTGTCATGGTTTTCTGCGAAGTACCAGTCATAAACCTTCTTAACCTGTCAGTACTAAGACGTCCGTTAGATTCGTCAAGCAGCCAACACAAAGTCGATTTTTTCACTGTAAGAGTTTTTCCTTTCATTTTCACTTCAATATAAGGTGATTCAATGGGCACATCCTTTACTTTGTCGAAATAATCTTTGAGATCCAGAGAGTCAGAATCACCATCATATAGTGCTTCATCTTCGAGCGTTTCTGGAAGAAATTCAACATCTGGTTCTGTGTAATTTAGTGTGCCACATAAATGGTCATCAATATCCAGATCGCCTGGATCTCTTTCTTCAGCGATCACATCTAGATTTGACGACGGCATGAGAATGTTGAGGTAATCATCTTCATCGATGGTCGGGTAAAAATCCTTCATTACGTCCACTGCTGAATTAAGAGCCTGCATTACTGTTTCCTCAATATTTATATTTATCAGCTCTTCTTGGTTTGCGATCCCCTTTTGTTGAAGCATAGACGATTTTTTTTGTTCTCTTGGAAAGTTAAATTCTGAACTAACTTCATGTATAATAGCGCTGATGACATGTATGCGATCCACACGTTGAATTAATGCCTTTATACTAAAGTTTATCATAGTCGAGTATGTCGACGTCATAGATCTTGCGGTCCTAAATACTTTCTCACACGGCTGACTGCTCATTAGAGGTAGAAGAAACATGCTTGGCTCAATATCCTCTACATGCTTATATTTAAAAAGTAAAATGAGTTTAATTAATGTATGAGCATTCAGTTCAATGCACATGTAACTGTTATTTGAAAGGAAATTATTTTTTAATGTATCTTGCTTACTCTTTTTGATCCGTGATCTCCATATTCGAAGGCAAAAAACAACGAACCAAATTTTATAAAGTCTTTCTGGCAGTGACGTGTCATCGTTTAAAAAACACTTTATTATATATTGCATAATAGTTAAGTATAAAATAGTTCCGGTTGACTCAGGTACATCTTTTAAACACATAATAACCCTCTCAGAACACATTTTCTCTGCTGACAGGTAATTCATCTTGTCATCAGGTTTAATATCGCTAAATGTTAACATATGTTTATCTTTGGAAATATTGCAGATGACATGTTCCAGATGTTTAATAGAGATAACTCTCTCCCCCATTTTCAGCTTTATTTGGTCGTTTAATAATCTAGTGCGAAGTTTGGTTAAGATGTGAACAAAATCTTGGAAAAAACAAACATTATTTGATTCAATATCCATGTGCAACCAGCCCCAGTTGTTACTTTTTGAGTTTAGTAAACCTGATTGGATGCGCATAGCTTTTAATAGACGCGTATCTCCGTCAGATGAAAATCCAACAATGGTAATGCCAAAGCTTTTTGCAGTCTGTTTCATGTACTCCCATCGTTGGATCACATCGTTGGCTGTGAATTTATTATTTGTTCCAAAGATTCCTAATATATATGCTGGTGCTTCAGAATATAGCGGCTGTGCGACTATTATATAAGCATAGGTAGCTTTTACACTAGACTTGAAATATTCCTGAATTTTTTCGAATGAGCTTGCTATGAAGTAGTTTTTTTCAGGTAATCCATTTTTTAAAGGCATCACGAAACCTACCACTTTATTTGTCTTACTATCGTATTCTATTTTACCATTAACCCTAGTACCATCCTCAGAAACCCAAATATATTTAGGTATTTTTCTTACTTCTAAGTATCTGGATAGTCCAGCAAAGTCAAACTCACCTTCTTCGATTTTTGATCTGCTTTGATCTAGATATCTATTCAAAGTTGATATCGACGGAAGACTATTCTTTAAATTTACTTGTAGAGTTTCGTAGGAAAGACGCCCTGCGGTGTAATACAAGTAGATAGAAATTTTTTTTGTTAGTTCGTCGAACACGTTTTTGTTAGGGGGGGATTTGTGATTCAATGTAGCATTCGTTACCATTTTTTGTAAAAAATTTGAAAGATACTCCCTTTTCTCCTCTAATGGGATTGAAATAATACTGTCATCTGATCTGGATACTATTATTTTATCAACCATTTCATTTGGCATTTCCTGACATATGTCATCCATAAAGTCAAAATAATCAGATATCAAACTCTGATTAGGGATGCTTTTTTCTCTTTTTCTCCTCTCTCTTTCGCGTCTTTGGTATTTCAACGTTCTCCATTTCGAGCTTGTTGAATGCAATGTTTGTTCAGTGTGACTGTTAGGTTGGTCGGCCGATTGATATTCATAATTTAATGAAGGGACACAGGTGTTCACTGAATCATTTTCGTTTTTCTGAATTTTTCCTTGGTCTTTTTTCTCATCACAGCCGTTTGATCCCGAGTTACATTCAGAACTGACCTGTTTAGTTAGCTGTGTATCCGACGATTCTGTTAATTTTATGTCAGATATAATGTGTACATTTGGACTTTCGCATACCCCTACAGATTTTTCAAAATAAGGCGTTATCGTATTGAGTTTCGAAGGTTTTCTTATGTGCTTAATTAATAAATGATGCTCAAAATTTGATAAATTCCACCGTTTCGAATGACCTACGCCACGGCTCGTCTTATTGGTTGATCTTGATATTTTATACGCTACTCCGCAAAAACATTGTACAGTACAATTCAAATCTTCATTTAAAATGCTGCAGTTAACTTTTATATTATTTAATTCTGGTAATGACCCTACTTGAAGCTCACTGCTTTTTCGTTCTACCCATGTTTTGAGCGTTTTAAATATTTTTGCATTTTCTTCGTTTAAATTTTGAGTTACGTTTGCCTTGGCTGAACAATTTGACAAAGTGCTTAACGAAGAGCTGGAAGTGTCAGATGATTGCTTGTTTGATTCTATTTCTAATACCTCATTTGAGATAATGGACTGTTTTCTACTTTGAAAGGCATTTGATCTAGCATTTGACTTAAATTTTGATTTACAAAAAGTAACTAACAAATTAATTACATGTTTAAAACCGCTAACAAACTGGAATCGCTCTGGATTTGAGGAAAATGGCCCATAATAATCAGAATATTTTTGCTTATCAATCATATGTAGTAGTTCAGTTCTCGCAAAATTTTCTATTTCACCTATCTCCTTCTCGGTGATTTTTGCAATTATCGGTGGATCTTCATAACCATTGGTAATGAGCATGTTTTTGATACATGACGGAATTTTTATGTTTAAACTGCTCTCAGCTTCCTCAAATATGTCTTTCGATTTGTCGAAACCATCAGAGTTTGGGTTTGGCAGATTTTCACCAGACATCTGAAAAATATATTATGGAATTGATGAATATAGCTCAGCTTGAATTTTTTTAGACGTAATTCATATGTGATATCATGTCGTTTTTTTAAATTTAATTTTAAAATAAGCATTTTTATTATATTTTTTCTGGATTAAGATGTTACTAAGAAATATGAAAAAAACAGTTAAGTACGTTAGTATTTTTATCGACTAGTGTCAGGCGAGTCAAGCACACAAATTCCCAAAAATCAAATCCGCTACGAATATTATTAACGCACGAATAATATTTATTTATATTAATAGCCAGAAAAAAAGTCATGAATCTTTTACCTTAAGCTTTATCCCTGCGACTGAAGCAATTCGAGTTATTGCGTTAATCTATGAATTTTTAGTTATACCTTGACCATGACAATCATACTCAAAGTTTTTGAAAATGGTCAAGTCTTGGGTTAAGTACATATATGATCCTAAGGGCCTGTTTCACCGGTCCTTGATAAGTATCAGATAGCCTATCTATCAGATAATGCCATATAAATCATAATTATGGGCCGACAGAAAGGCTACCTGACACTTATCAAAAACTGATGAAACTGGCCCTAAGTATTGTAGAAAATATTTATATTCATATGTGAGCATCTCGGCTACAACCCGTCAAGTTGGATACGCCACTGGAGGGGTGAGCGCCGCCCGGCCGTTTGCCGCCGGACTGGTACCGCTGCCGCATGGCGGCATTTATTAATTATCGTTACTGTTTCTGTTTTGGATTTTGTATGGTACCGGGGAAAACGAAGGGTGTTGCAAATTGGTGCGTGTAGCGTGTTTTTTTTTTTGGTATTGCCTTTTCAAACATAACCTAACACATACATGTAGGTAGAGTGAATGGGTACTTACCATAGGGTCCATAGGACAGCTAGAAAAAACTGAGCACAAGAGACAAGATACGCCTATTGATGTACCTATCTGTATATATGATGAAATCCACGTAACGGAATGTAATTCCTACTGAGATACGTAGTACGTACTAGCTATAACAACTAACATCACACTATAGCATACTGAGCTGGCTACTAGGCTAGTGGTAGTGGCTATTATGACAGCAACGCCGTTACAGATTTTTTTCTGGCATGGATGAGTGGGCACGGGTCGCACAGATGTCGCTCACTGTCTGGCGAAGATTATTGCCAGAAAAAACATTGCTTTTCTAGGATCACATTGCTTTTTACTGCGTTTTATTGCTGCATATTGCATGGCATTGCTTCAATTTTTCACATTGCTTTCACATTGCTTCGAATATTTCTGCATTGCTTGACCATTGCTGCTAATTTTCATGCATTGCGCACATTTTGGTAGCATTGCTTTCACATTTTCTTGGCCGTGTACACCACATTGCTTCAGCGGTTTCCCCCTCGTATTTCATTGAAAAAATCCGATAGGTTCCAAGTTACAATCAGAAAAAATACTCGCATGTATACATAAAATCCCTTGATTTCTGTAATGGGCAAGATAATGTTCGAATGGACCAAAACAATTGTATTACGACGCTAGGTCTTTCTTTCACACGTTAGTGGACAGCCTGAAAAAAACATATTTTTCAGTTTTACAACCCGCCACCCCCCAACCACTCCAAATTCACCCCCACCCAAAAAAGTAGAAAATGATCAAGAACCCCTAAAAAGCCTAAAAGTGAAGTTTGAGGAATATTTGAAATTTTTTGTTTTTTTCTAATTCCTCTGCCCCCCGTACAACGATTTCCAAAATTATAGAAACATTACTTACTACGACCCCACAACATATCGCTACCCAAATTTCATCACAATCCATGCAGCGGTCACTGAGATTACGACGTTAGAAAAACGCCAACAGACAGACAGATCGATAGACAGACAGACCGACGGACAGATTGACCGACGGAAATAGGGGATGCGGATTTTTGTTTTGTAGATATCATAAAACGCCCAAAAACCGTATCACGTCAAAATCGAAAATGTTCGCAATCACAATACTCCCCTCACCTATCGGTGTGGGAAGTAAAATGGTGACAAATGGCAAGTTATGGGGGTAACTCCACTTCCTAGTGTTTGAAAACCGCGACTCTGACTCTGAACCGGAACAGATGCTCGGTAAACAGAAAGTTTTACTACCCGACGTAGTTTTTTTATAGTAAACAATGTGAATGAACGTCGTAGAAAAATATTTTCAACGGTTACGCATAGGTAACGAGGTCAAGTTCAACATGCTTTCACTTATCTACATATAAATTCTTCATTAGACTGGCTAGATTTACTTTTAAAACTGTGTCTGCTGTCTAGCTGCATATACTGAGTGACGCCTGTAAAAGGTCACAATTTTTTTAAGATGTTGGTACTATTAGTAATCAAACGACCTGTATATTTTACCATTGCACCACATTATTGTTAAAAGAAATTATAATAAGGTGCTACTTGCAAGTGAATTCCGAACACTGGGGAAAAAAAGATTACGGTAGGACTAAATACAATAATAAACAAACTCATGGGCCATAATAAGTTTATAAAAAAATACAACAGGTCAATAATGGTTGGACCCTCCATGTTGACGAATACACTCCTCTAGCCTACGCGGCATGCTCGTAACCTGATTGTTGATAAACTCTAGAGGTACAGCCTCCCAAGCTGCCCTCACAGCATATTCCAGTTCGTCCAGCGTGGTCGGAGGATTGGGTAAATCGCCTATGCATCGACCCATCCAATCCCATACTTTTTCAATTGGCGATAAATCGGGTGATTGTGGAGGCCACAGGAGTACCATGACCTCAGCTTCCTGTAGGAATCTTATCGATACCCTTGTAATATGAGGACGTGCATTATCTTGCTGGAAGAAACCCTCTTCGAGGCCTCGGACATATAGAACGGCAATTGGTTCTAACACCTTATTCACATAACGTTGCGCAGTCATTGTGCCACGAATCACAAGTAAAGGTGACTTGCTGTTGAATGTAATGGTACCCCAAACCATAAAACCAATAGGACGGTGTACATGGCGCTCAACAGCAAACTGGAGATCACGTTGTTCACCCTGTCGTCGTCTTACGCGTTGGCGTCCGTCATGTGCCCCCAGACAAAACCTGGACTCGTCGGAGAAGGCCGTCTGATGCCACTCAGCATGTCATTTTCGGTGTTATTGGCACCAATTTAACCGTTGGCGACGATGAGTTGCAGTGAGGTGAAAGCACTAGATGCGGACGATATGATCCTAAGCCCAATTCACTGAACCTGTGGTACACCGTGCGGATTCAAATAGGCCTCCCTATAGCATACCAAGCGTTAGCAACAGCTCGAGTAGATCGCATTCTGTCTCGAAGTCCAGTAGCCATAGATAACGATCTTGCGAGTCTGTAGTTCTTCTACGTGCTCCTGAAACTCTAGGTCGCTGCATTCGCCCTTCTGCGATCCATGCGCGCCATGCTGCTACAACTGTAGCTACACTACGCTCCATGGTTAGAGCAGCTCAAAATGGTCTTTTCCTAAATGCAAGTAAAACAGCGGTTATTCGATTTCATAACAGGCAAAGAGACTGCCCGCCTGTAAGACTTGCCATTGGCAGTCAATCACTCAGTACAAACAATTTTGAAGAAACTAAATTTTTGGGCCTACACTTAGATGCAAATTTAAACTGGAAATCACATTGTGAATATTTAATTTCAAAAATTAATTCCGTATCATATTTATTTAACAATATAAGAGATATCCTTACATCTGGCCAGATGCTGATGTTGTATTATGCTCAGGTGGAGAGCAGGTTACGATATGGAATATGTTTCTGGGGAAAGAGTGCGTCAGCTCAGGATGTGTTTATTTCCCAGAAAAGATCAATTAGGTCTATGGCAGGTCTATCCAGGACAGAAACTTGTAGAACTTTGTTCGTTAAATTTAATATTTTAACAGTTCCTGCGTTGCTAATATTTGAGATGTGCCTTTATGTTTACAAAAATAGAAACAAATTCATTAGCGTGTGTGATGTTCATATGAAAGACACCAAGCAGAAGCATAAAGTTTATGTTCCATACAGCAAATATGCTTTAGGGTACAATTCTCCAGATTGTTTAGGTTTAAGGATGTTCAATAAATTACCATGTAGTATAAGAGACTGTGGATATGAAAGTCTATTCAAGTCACGCTTAAAAAAGCTACTCCTACAAAAGTGCATCTACAATGTGGATGATTTTTTTAAAGATTAGGCTCTAAGGTATTATTTGTTAATTACTTATCTGTGTATTCTCTTTTTCTTTGTCATTTTTTGTGCTGTGACTATTCCTATACGATGTATTTCGTCTTTTGGAAAATAAATAGTATTATTATTATTTATTGCTTTGAAAGAAGCACCACGTTCTCGTTGGTCTACAATCCGACCCCGTTCAAAGGGGCTTACCTGCGTAAACTGGAGCTTTCGTCTTCTAGGGGGCATCTTCACACAACCAACTAGTCTCTCTCCACATTTGCAGCGGATATCATCGTTTGCGAATGTAGGCAAATAGAAGATGGTATGAAGATAGTAATGAATACATTTCAAAAGTACTCGGAATTCAGGGTGAATCAGAATAATTGGTAGTATAAAGTGATTTATGTAGTGCAGTTCTGAAGAAGTGTCTCTTAGAAAAGGTGAATAATAATAGTTATCGTGGCAATTTGTAATTATATTCAATGATTTCTTTATCAATGACTGTTGCATTCCTAATCGCTTAACACTAGCGTTATTCATTCAGTTTCTTTTTATTCTCTATCTAAATTTAAATGTAGCACATAATATTACTATTAATTGCAGTCGCTCGTGATTATAAAAAAATGCCGATGAATTTGTTGTAGAAATATGCTACTCGCATGTGAAATCCGAAACCTAAAAAAAGGATATTTGCATTAAAAATTTGTGCATAGCTTGGCAGTATCCTAGTATAAAACTTTGAGAGGCCAAATTAAGCTGTGTGTACTGGACAAAGGTCATCCGAAAGCAGAATTAAAAATATATTGTCACGAAACGACGGCCTCTTTTTCTTCACACCAGGAATCAAACAGGACGTAACATTCACCGTTTTACTTCACAACTCAATACAATATCTCTTAACCTTATCTCAGCTACAACTCAACTCAGCTACTACTCAACTACTTCCACCACGCTACCCGTAGCGCCTTATATACACTTCATCGCACCATCTAGAGATTTCGAGACATCCAGATGGCATTCTAGAAGGCCCATCCGTCGTTCCCAAAAACTCTAGACGATTCGATGACGTTTACACGTTAAAGATCTAACCTAACACTTTGACTTTACATCATGCATGACAACTAATACACAATACACGACCACCATAATATACAGTATGTTACAATATGTTATTGAGAAATTATTTAATACTCCTTGTATCGAAAATATTTCATGATGTCTTTAGTGAAACTAGTGAAAGTCTTCAACAGTGTTTTATACATAACCTGGAATTTATTGAATGCATTTGCTTAACTTATTTATTTTATTCATTTATTTGGCGTATGGTTGTAGTACACATGAAAAAAAAGTCATAAAAAAGTTAAGACAAACAACAAAATAAAAAAAAACGCGATATAAACAGTAACTAGGCTATAGTGTAATATCGATCCTGGAAATACGGCTGACGGCTTGGCCAAAGTTTACGGAATACATATAAGTTGGATCCTCAGGTTGGATCACTCCGCAAAAATATCAAAACAGCCTGCCCCTTGCTCCGTCTCCCCGGTACACCGGTAGCAGTGTACCGACGTCAGCCGGGAGATACGGGGCGGCGTAAAGTAGAGGTTGAACGTGTTTAACGCGAAGTGTATACAGTGTCTCAAAAATATCGGATTTTGTTATCTCGGTTTTGTTTGCAGGAAATGGATAATCTTTTTAGAAGTTTGAGAGGAATCAATTTCGCGAGAAAAGATATTACCAATCAATTTAAATGTATTAACGAATGGAGAATGACAATCAGATCCGTCCTTATTTTGTGTTAAACCTTGAAATGAAAGGATATAAATACAGGGTATCCCACGACGATTAAGACAAGAAATATGTCGGAACTGGGCAGTAGTAGAGAATTATAGTTTTGGGCATGTAAATTGGGGCAGATGTTGTGTCTTTGTTTGTCATTGTACTACCCATTGAGGTATTCGTTTTTGGTCACGTGACGTTCGATTCAAAAATTATTAATGGGACACCCTGTATATTTGTGCCTGTGTTCCTCCCGATAAAACAATTCCAACGAATAATCTGAAGTGATTAGTTCAAGAGCTACAGGTACTTAAAGGATTGTCTCACGCTAAAAGCGTATATTGAGACAAAATATTCATTCGGTTGTCTTACCATACCACCCAGGGACATTGTAAATTATATTTTAGACCTCGAAAATATTTTTATTCACAACTTTAACAATTTAGTTTCTACAGTATCAATTGGAATGACACTGAAAAGTAAAATGTCAAAAATAAATAAATTAACATCCATGTAAAGCATTGATGACTATTTTTTAAAATTGTAGATACAAGTTCGTATATACCTACTATACCATGAAATTTATAAACTGTGATCCCAAAAATGAGCCAAATAAACAAAACAATAAGGTAAAAATACTACAGCACCTTTGACCCATCAGTTTTTACTTATCTACGAAATAGCTACAATGTGAAAACACTCGAGATTCATTAGTAATAGTTTTACTAGGCTTTATTTTTGATATCCATTTATGTAACTTAGTGTATTAGCAAAATAAACGTTATATTTTGTATTTGTATGTCTAAATCGGCCGTCAATACATAGTTTTTCAATGACCCTCGTATATACGTCCAACCCAGGCGTTAGCAAGTCCCCGCTAAAAGACCCTCGTACTGGAGCAAAAACCAACGCAAAAACTAACTGGCGCGTGCGGCCGCGGCATCGCTTTCATGCGAGTTCTTCAAAGTGCCGACGGAGAGTGATCCAACTTATATGTATTCCGTAAACTGTGGCTTGGCTTGGAGGAAATCCTTGTTGTTGCCTGGATATGCTTTAAGGCCACATTCATGCACCATACATTATGCCTGACAGTTTGGCGTTCCGCTCCACAGTTGCATCGTGGGGATTCGCGCTTGTTCCATTTAAACAACGAATCAGCGCACACGCCATGCAACGTGTGAATTCTGTTTAGTGTTGACCATTTCGTTCGGTGGAGTTCAAAACCAGGGGGTTCTAGACCAAACAAATATTACTGCTCACTTCTTCTGGTGCTTGGGTCGCCCAAATTTTTGCCCATTTAACTGCAGGGTTAAAACCATCAGATTCAAGTTGGAAAGCTGTTGTAATTGCGGGTCTTCTGGACCGTAATCTGCGCAAGGAGAGATCAGGTGTATCTTCGTGGAGCGGCAGTGAGCGATTTGTTTTGATTTTTAGTAGAAGATCTGAATATAAGACGACCTTCACCGAACTGGTTAATGGATGAAAAGCATTTTATATATAATTTAATATGTTAAGAAACATATCGCGAGTGGGCTGAAAAATTTCGGTCCAGGATATGATTAATTAAATATTGAAAAATTAATTTTTTTAAACATTTTACTGGTTTGGTTAATAGACAAGTCACATACCAATCGAAAGTATGAAGCCCATAGAATATGCAACCGTTAGGTTGGTTACGTTTTTCCCGTCCCAACTATAGGGTAGGCAGTTTCATTCAAATAAATCATTTCAATTTCACGGACACAAGGCATGCGCACTCTCTTTCATTCAATGGCCGAGCTACACGCAGCTGTTATGCTGCGTCCTTTGTTAATCCACGGGATAGTTCGCTCGGACCTCTCTGGCGCATGTATTCACTGGCAGCATTATTTTGATCTTTAAAATTCGACAACCGGAATTCCAGACTGATTTTTTGCAGACAACCCTATATCGACGTGTTTGCAATAAAATTAACTTTATTTTGATATAAGTTTCATGCATAAATCACACCGGTGCAAATTACTATTATTGATTTACCTGTTTATACCTGCCTACCCTATAGTTGGGACGGGAAAAACGTAGCCAACCTAACGTTTGCATATTCTATGGGCTTCATACTTTCGATTGGTATGTGATTCGTCTATTAACCAAACCAGTGAAATGTTAAAAAAAAATAATTTTTCAATATTTAATTAATCATATCATGGACTGAAATTTTTCAGCCAACCCACTCGCGATATGTTTTTTAACATATTAAATTTAATATGAAATGCTTTTCGTCCATTAACCAGTTCGGTGAAGGTCGTTCTATATTCGGATCTTAGACTATTTGTTAAATTCTTTCAGAAGGGCATTTTCTCGACGGATGGGTGGTGGAGCTAGTTGGCTGAGTGTTCTTTTGATGCATCCCGTAATAGTTCTCATAGAAGAGTTTAACTGGGCGTCTATCAGTCTAATATGTGGGTTTTTTGGCTATATTGGCGAGCAAAATTCAGCTGCGGAGAAACAGAGACTCTGGACCGAAGTACAGAGCGTAGAAGCGGAAGCACCCTATGAGGTTTCACACAATTCTTGCAGGATGTCATTTCTGCTGTTTACCTTGGGCTACGATGGACTGAATATGTTTTTTTAAACTTCTTAATTTTATGGAAAACCATATGTACTTCGATAACCCATTCCGACTGACTTCTAACCGGGAAAGAAGGGTCGTCGGCACTACCGTACCACCTCGTGGTACCACGCAGTGCCTCCAGCGGCATGCCTGTCGTGATATCGAAAGCTACCGAGCGTCGACGTAACACGGCTTGATTGTGGGGCTCTGAAAAAATGGCACGGTTTCGAATCCGGTCCGTCTGGTGGCCATGCCATGCCACGGCGCAGCGTAAGGTAACGGTGCCTGCTCTCTCGGTGACCATCCCGATGTCGTACCATTCTTTTTACCACGCCGGTCCGTCGTACTCTCGCTGCTGGTGCTCCTCTGCTGCTTTGAAGAAGCTGCTTGGCTGCCTGCGAGCGACCTTCATCGCTTACCAGATCAACAGATTCGACCTCAACTGCAACGCCGGCCATGTTGCCGGGTCCTCGGCTGTTTCACTACATACAATCTTCTTGTAGCGTTGACATGTTAATGTCATAAGGGCACATGAAAACTGTTCCTACATATCTTCAGCAAATCTTTTCAGTTCCTCACAAAACCATCTCATACAATCTTCACCACGATGTGATCTATAAAATGAAAGTGATTCATCATAGGAACATTTGACATAAAGTCTCGTGTCCACTAGCAAATAAAATTGCTAGAGTTACTCTAAAGGGGCTTCTAAACAGGCAACATTTTCACTGCAATATGTGGCTATAATGTTGGCAACTATAGCCCGGCCATCACGACAACGTTCAATTGCAGCATGTGGCTCGGCAAGATATATCTCGGCAATATTTTCTGCAATAGTATGGCCCACAAACTTGTTCATGGACGAGCTACAATGGCTGATGAAATTATACACGTATTAGCGACTTATATTGTTTTAAAAGAAAAAATAAGCAAAAAAAGAGAAGACTGTGGATTCGACCTTACCTCAATAGGCGTGAAACGTTAGATAACTTGAGCTTGGGAATGTCTTGATGATAAATTATTCAAAAACTTTTCAAGAATGCATAAGAGTGACTTTGAATTTCTTTTAAGGACAATTGGACCAAAAATAAAAAGAAATGATACAATCATGCGAAAAGCAATCCCTGTTATGACAAGACTGGCGATAACTCTACGCTTTTAGCAACGGGAGTATCTTATGGCATCGAAGGCGAACCATTTCACTGGTTTGCCGCCAGCACTACCACTTTTGATCTTTTTTTTCTCCTCATTCTTTGCGTATGTTTGCAGGCTTCTAAATTTTTTGTATGCCTCCTCAATTGATATGCCAAATTTTTCAGCAATTACAGTCCATCCGTCTTTTTTTGGCATTTTTGTCTCTATCATTCTCTATATATGCCACTTTCCACATTCCACAACTCAGGATGTAAATGTATTTCATTAATAAAGTCTATAATCGTCTCGTTGGTCCAAGTATAAGCCATTTTACCCTCTGAAATTTTCGTCAAAAACAACAACAAACAAAAACTAAAACAGCAATATTGCAGTATTTTCGTTCGCCAAGCGATCGTCTGGCCACGTGCTTGCAACACATTAAAATGTATCGGCAATACCGGATATATGTGGCTATATGGCCGAGCTATACAAGAAATATTCGACAGTGTGGCCGCTATTAGCGACAATGTTGCCGGCCATACTATTGCAGCCACACATTGCTGTAAAAGTGTTGCCCGTTTAGAAGCCCCTTAACAAGTCACTTGCGTAGCATGTGCAAGACGTCATTAGAGAAATATTGCAACAAAATTACTTGGACATAAAGGACTTGCAACTTGTTGAGAGCTTGTAGTGTGCACGGTTACTCTCAGGAAATCAGTTTGCTACAAACATTTCGAACCAGTTTCGAAAGTCTTGCAGCAAGGACTGTTGTAAATATGGTTCAACTGGACGAGAGAAGACACGTGTCCTTTGATTGAAAATTTTGAATTATATCCTGAATTATGGAATGTACATACTCCAGAATTTAAGAACAGATTCAAAAAGCAGAATGCATTACAAAAATTGGCCGACTTATTTAATACTTCTCCAGCGGAAATTCAAAGGAAGCTACATTATTTGAGAACGCATGTTATAATTTTTCAATTATGACTACCATATACAGGGTTGCTCTGCTAACTTTATCTAAAGTTAGCAGAACATGCGATATTTACTAAAAAAAGAGGAGCATTAAAATTCTTATTAGGGCATTTAATTAGCCTTTAATTGTGGTGTTATCAATAGTTTGTTCTGCTGACTTTGTTCTGCTAACTTTAGACACGTCCTGATATCGGGCTTTATCAAAGTCCACCCGATGAGATCCAAAAGATCGAAACATCGTTGTAGTGGAGTAGGAACATTATGCCTGATGCGATTCAGGATATGTTCCAATCAAGGATTGTGATATCCTTGAGCTCACTTTGGGTAGGCCGAAAATAATTTTCTTGATATATCTCCAAAGGAACCAATAGTGAAATTCAATGCCGGCAGGGATGTAAGCCCTAGAAGTGGTTGTTTCCATTGGTTCACTGCAAGGACTGTGATATCCTGGAGCTCACTTTGGGTTGGATGACAATAATTTTCTTTCCCGTACAGATCAGAACAATCATTATCTGTATACGCGTTAAAATTGTAGAAGCCTTTTCCGATGAGATGGGACTTCATTTTATTTTAATTTGAAGTGGCTCATCCCTCTAAGAAACTCTTACACACTGAAGAGGTCAGTATGAAAACCAACCAGTTTCCTGTTGTTACTTCTCCACCAATATCACCACAACGTTCAACAGTTTAGGTACGAGGTTTGTGTACTGCATTCTAGCAAATACAGAGAGAGCAGTTTCACCCTCCAACTCTCGTTCTCCTATGTGATAGGACTTTATTTTATTTCAATTTAGCAGAAGCTCATCATTCTAAAAAACGACTACACATTGCAGAGCTCAGCATAGTTTCAAATTGTTACCTCCCAATGTCACTGCAACGTCCAATAGTTTAGGTACAAGGTTTGCGTATTGCATTCTAGCAAATACAGAGGGCAGTAAAAAGAAAAAAAAGAGCGTTGGACAGGCAGTTCCACCCTGCAACCCTCGTCGGTGGCATTTAAACGGTCAGTTAATTAGTCGGGACTTAAAGTGATTGACTAAGGGGAATTTGCACGCGGTAAATCGTCCTCCGGAGCGGGCTGAAACAAGAGACTCCGGGAGCAGTAGTGGCCCTTCGGAAAGGGCTAAAGGGCAAAGCCAACTTTTTAGAAGGAACCGCATTACAATAATTTTATAGGATTTTAGAAGGGTTATGAAACTGTGTTAAATAATTGTGGTTAGGATTTTTAAGCAGCTACTAATTATATCCAGTTGGTGATAAAGTTTTAAAGCTGTAATATTGAATTTTTCAGTTCTTCCTAATAGAACCCAAATACAGGTTTACGATTTTTTAGAAACGAGACTGAAGTTCAAAACCCCGACCGGATTTGTAATAACCATCCTCAAATTGTCCAAAACACGAGGTTTCATCTTAATAGAAAGCCAAATAAAGATTTAAGATTTTTTTAGGTAAAGCTGGAAATCTAAGAGCTCTGAAATTTTTCATTTTCGTCAAACGAGACTAAAGCTCAAAACTGCGACCGGATTTGTAATCAGTGCCCTCAAATTACCCAAAACACGAGGTTTCATTTTCATAGAAGGCCAAATAACGATTTTCGATTTTTTTAGGTAAAGCTGGAAATCTGAAAGTTCTGAAATTTTTCATTTTCGTCAAACGAGACTGAAGCTCAAAACTGCGACCGGATTTGTAATCAGTGCCCTCAAATTACCCAAAACACGCGGTTCCATTTTCAAAGAAGGCCAAATAACGATTTTCGATTTTTTTAGGTAAACCTGTTAATCTGAAATCTCTGAAATTTTTGATTTTCGTCAAACGAGACTGATGCTCAAAAATGCCGCCGGATTTGTAATCAGTGCCCTCAAATTATCCAAAACACGAGGCTTCACTTTCATAGAAGGCCAAATAACGAGTTTCGATTTTTTAGGTAAACCTGGAAATCTGAAAGCTCTGAAATTTTTGATTGTCGTCAAACGAGACTGAGGCTCAAAACTGCGACCAGTTTGGTGCCAGTGCTCTCAAATTATCCAAAACACGAGGTTTCGTTTTCATCGAAGGCTAAATAAAGATTTTCGATTTTTTTAGGTAAACCTGGAAATCTGAAAGCTCTGAAACTTTTGATTTTCGTCAAACGAGACTGAGGCTCAAAAATGCGACAGGATTTGTAATCGGTGCTCTCAAATTATCCAAAACACGAGATTTCATGTTAATAGAAAGCCAAATAAAGATTTTCAGTTTTTTTAGGCAAACCTGAAATCTGAAAGCTCTGAAATTTTTGATTTTTGTCAAACGAGACTGAAGCTCAAAAATGTGACCGGATTTGTAATAAGCTCCCTCAAATTATCCAAAACATGAGGTTTCATGTTAATAGAAAGCCAAATAAAGATTTTAGATTTTTTAGGTAAAGCTGGAAATCTGAAAGCTCTGAAACTTTTGATTTTCGTCAAACGAGACTGAGGCTCAAAAATGCGACCGGATTTGTAATCGGTGCCATCAAATTATCCAAAACACGAGATTTCATGTTAATAGAAAGCCAAATAAAGATTTTCAGTTTTTTTAGGCAAACTTGAAATCTGAAAGCTCTGAAATTTTTGATTTTTGTCAAACAAGACTGAAGCTCAAAAATGTGACCGGATTTGTAATAAGCTCCCTCAAATTATCCAAAACATGAGGTTTCATGTTAATAGAAAGCTAAATAAAGATTTTAGATTTTTTAAGTAAAGCTCGAAATCTGAAAGCTCTGAAATTTTTGTTTTTCGTCAAACGAGTCTGAGGCTCAAAAATGCGACCGGATTTGTAATCGGTGCCCTCAAGTTATCCAAAACACGAGGTTGCATGTTAATAGAAAGCCAAATAAAGATTTTAGATTTTTTAGGTAAAGCTGGAAATCTGAAAGCTCTGAAACTTTTGATTTTCGTCAAACGAGACTGAGACTCAAAAATGCGACCGGATTTGTAATTGGTGCCCTCAAATTATCCAAAACACGAGGTTTCATGTTAATAGAAAGCCAAATAAAGATTTTTGGTTTTTTTAGGTAAACCTGAAATCTGAAAGCTCTGAAATTTTTGATTTTTGTCAAACGAGACTGAAGCTCAAAAATGTGACCGGATTTGTAATCAGTGCCCTTAAATTATCCAAAATACTGGGTGTCATTTTCATAGAAGGCCAAATAACGATTTTCGATTTTTTAGGTAAACCTGGAAATCTCAAAGCTCTGAAATTTCGGATTTTCGTCAAACGAGACTGAAGCTCAAAACTGTGACCGGTTTGATAATAATCAGCGCTTTCAAATTATCCTAAACACGAGGTTTCATCTTAATAGAAAGCCAAATAAGGATTTTCTATTTTTTAGGTAAACCTGGAAAACTGAAAGCTCTGAAATTTTTGATTTGGGTCTAATGAGACTCAAGCTGAAGCAAAACTGCGACCGGATTTGTAATAAGGGCCCTCAAGTTATCCAAAAAACTAATTTTAATAGAAAGCCCAAATAAAGGTTTGCGATTTTTTTAGATAAATCTGAAAATCTGGAAGCTGCAAAACTTTTAATTTTCGTCAAACGAGACTGAGACTCAAAAATGTGACCGGATTTGTAATCAGTGCCCCCAAATTATCCAAAATACTGGGTGTCATTTTCATAGAAGGCCAAATAACGATTTTCGATTTTTTAGGTAAACCTGGAAATCTGAAAGCACTGAAATTTCGGATTTTCGTCAAACGAGACTGAAGCTCAAAACTGTGACCGGTTTGATAATCAGCGCTTTCAAATTATCCTAACCACGAGGTTTCATCTTAATAGAAAGCCAAATAAGGATTTTCGATTTTTTAGGTAAACCTGGAAAACTGAAAGCTCTGAAATTTTTGATTTGCGTCTAATGAGACTCAACCTGAAGCAAAACTGCGACCGGATTTGTAATAAGTGCCCTCAAGTTATCCAAAAAACTCATTTTAATAGAAAGCCCAAATAAAGGTTTGCGATTTTTTTTAGATAAATCTGAAAATCTGGAAGCTGCAAAACTTTTTATTTTCGTCAAACGAGACTGAAACTCAAAAATGCGACCGCATTTGTAATGAGTGCCCTCAAATTATCCAAGACACGAGGTTTCATTTTAATAGAAAGCCAATCAAAAATCAAACGTCAAAATAAAGGACTTCAACATACATACGTTTGAAACGAGACATTAATACTAGATCCTCTTGTCATTTAAAATTTTAAAGGGGATGGGGAGGTTTCAAATGAAAACCCTATACAGCAGAGTCAAAAAACACCACACTTCAGGATTCGTACTCTAAAAGTGGTGATACACGTAAGAACTTTAAGTACGCGGTTTTTAAGTTCGCGAACTTACTCGGCTCGACGTCGGTGACATACGTGAAGCTGAAATCACCAATTTTGATAATGTTCCTAAATAAACAGAACTTTCAACAAACGCCAACAACAAGCGTTGCGCATCGATTGCCTGCCGAAGCAAAGTGGTGGCTCGCGGCTCGCAGTACAAGACAAGCTACAAGCAAGATTTCAAACCAGTTGAATCGCCAGCGGTTTGCGCGACGGTTTTAAAGTACGCGTACTTACGGTGACACACAGGCGAAAAAGGTCGTCGAGCCATAAGTACGCGTACATGCTCGTACGTGTATCACCCCTTAAAGTTTTAAATTTAAATACCTCCTTTGTTTAGTCCCTTAATTCAAACGAATGTCGAGTCGCCCCTGGCCCGGTGGACAGGGACGCCTGTTTGATTTAATTAATTGAGCAGTAGTTTTTCATTAACGCGCGCGTTATCAGATTTAAGTGGATTTACGGCCGTCTGAAACACGGCTTTGCACCAGTCGAATGGAAATAGAATTTGACAGCGATTGCTTCGCCCTACACGACACATGCAATCGAAAAAAGTACTCCGCTTAGTGCAACGCTTTTCCAACTAACGTCAGCGGGTCCCTTTTCTGGGTTGAGTAACTTAGTTGCTTTATAACTTAGATAAGGACAGAGAGGAGACACCGCGCGCTTGTATGACGCTATATGAACTAGCTGTGACTGAAAACGAACAGCTGTCAAAATTTTGGTGTAAAACAAATTATTTGGTACCTTAGTATTTTTTTGTGATATTTAGCGTTTTTAAGACCAATAATTGTAAAATATTCTGGTGTGCACAATGATAGAGTGTGCAGCTTACGGTTGTAAGAGCCGCAGCAGTAGCAAGGAGCCAGGAATCACTTTTCACAGGTAATTTATGTTCACATTTTTTGGTGCATTTGACGTTTATGCAAATATCTCTATATCTAGTTCAGAGATATAATATACAGGGTGGGCCAATAGTGCGTGGACGGAAGAATGTGGGCTTACTAAAAAATATTTCAAAAATCTGTCACTTGATCATGGTAGGGACCCTTGAGGGCTATAACGTAAAAATATTTTCACTTAAATTTTGACGTTTATACAGGGTGATTCATATCAAACTTATATTTTTTGAATAGAACTTCCTATATATTATTGCATATTTGGATTCCTTGGTCAATTGTAGTGTGACTTTATGTACCATACATGGAACTTTAAACGAACCGTTTAGGCGCAAATCACCATTTTTGGTATAAGTAGGTGTCAGAAGAAAGTTTAATATCGCAGCGATTATAAAACCTAGAAGGCCGTGGCTTTGCGGTACCACTAAGCATGAAATGCGCCATCTTAATTCAGACGGCTGAGTTTGAATTCTTTTTGTAATTGGAGAAATCAGTAGATCAATTAAGGAAACTTCAATCACAGATAACTTGATTTTTTCAAATGGGAATGCCTATTTTGATTTAAAGAATCAAATGTGAAATTTGATTATCTTACTAACGATATAGCATTCTCCATATCAATCTTTTTTAGTTTACATTTTAATTCAAATTTTCAGTCAAATCGGTGTTTTCCGATTTTCCTGCGTGCAAGCAACCTAGCAGGCCATGAAAAATAAACAAAAGCCCGTTAATATGGAAGAAACCAACTAACCTAGTAGAAAGATGCAAACTAACTAGAGTAACGAGGCAAGATTATGAAAATTCCTTACAACATATTAGCTCTAACCAGAAACAAGAGCGGTAACTAGAACCCTCATTTTTCACAGCCTACTAGCTATTAGCCAATTTCCAAAGTTAGTAAGAAAATATTTAATCAAAGGAAAACTACTAGTGATTGTTGCTGGCAGTAGAACATCTATGTCTTCTGAATAAATTTTCACATTTAATGCTATCAAAAAGTAGCCATTTCCGTAAGTCAAAAGTAATGATACCTCTGACCTGAACCCTTCAATTTCTTCAGTAGGTACTTCTACTTATTAGCAAAATCGCGGAAAATGAAACTTGAATTGCAGTCTGTTTGAATTGTAAAGCATAATTTAGTTTGTAGAAAACTACATGAAATAAACACAATTACAACACAGCGGAATTAAAACATTCTAGCAATTTTTCAGTAGATGTTCAGAATGCTCCAGTTAGAGATATCTTCACTTTTGACTTAACTAAACGGAAATGACCAATTTTTTTATCCCATTAAATGTGAAATGCCATTCTAAACATGTTAGACTGTAAGCAAAAATCGCTGGTAGTTTTCCTTTTGTTTCAAAATTTTTAATCGTTTTGGAAAGTTGTCAAGCTCTAGTAGATCTCAATAGCTAGTAGGCTGTGAAAAACAAACACTTCTGTCATACCCCAGCTACTCATTGAAATTAGATATCTTGCCGCTGTTGTATCCGGTTAGAGCTGATGTGTTGTAAGGAATGTTCATGATCTTGCCTCGCTACTCTAGCTCGTTTGGATTTTTCTACTAAGTTAGTTGGTTTCTTCCATATGAACGGGCTTTTGTTTATTTTTCATGGCCAGTTAGGTCGCTTGCACGCAGGAAAATCGAAAAACACCTATTTGACTGAAAATTTGAAATAAAATGAAAACCAAAAAAAAAAAATAGATATCGAGAATGCTATATCGTTAGAAAGGTAATCAAATTTTACATTTGATTGTATAAATCAAAATAGGGATTCCCATTTGAAAAAATCAAGTTATCTGTGATTGAAGTTTCCTTAATTAATCTACTGATTTCTCCAAGTACAAAAAGAATTCAAATTTAGCCGTCTGACCTAAGATGACGCATTTCATGCTTAATCGCACCGCAAAGTCACGGCCTTCTAGGTTTTATAATCGCTGCGATATTCAATTTTTTTCTGATACCTACTTTTACCAAAAATGGTGATTTGCGCCTAAACGGTTCGTTTAAAGTTCTAAGTATGATACATAAAGTCACACTAGAATTGACCAAGGAATCCAAATATGCAATAATATATAGGGGGTTCCATTCAAAAAAAAGTAGGTTTGATATGAATCACCCTGTATAAACGTCAAAATTTAAGTGAAAATATTTTTACATTATAGCCCTCAAGGGTCCCTACCATAATCAAGTGACAGATTTTTGAAATATTTTTTAGTAAGACCACAATCTTCCGTCCACGCACTATTGGCCCACCCTGTATGTATCCCAAATATAATTTCAAATGTACTACTAATATTCGAATCATAATATCTTTGAGCATGTGAAGTGTAAACATTAATTTTTTAAGGCATGTTTGGTTCAAACACAATCAGTTTTCCGGTGACGTATCTATTATAGCTTACATTTTGCAAGACAAGATATCAGTCGAATGGAAATTCACCGTCAAGCTGATGTTAATTACTTAAATTTGAACTGTGGATGGTGAAATTGGCCATACAGAACTCGTGAATAACAATATTTTAATAAATTTTATTTGAAAATAGATTATTTCTCCAAATAGCTTAACCATAATGTTGATCCCACTAGCTACGGCACTGGGACTAGCGCTTTGGTACTTTTTGGTAACAGAGATGTTCTGTCCTCTCTCTTTCCTTGTCTAAGCTTTATATACTCTGTAACCTGATACTTTAGACTGGCCTGACGTCTATTTGATAGGTATCAGCTGATTTAATATTTTAGTAGTGGTCTGAGTTGGCAATCCTGCAAGTCAGGACCGCCTTAGCAATATTTTTACTGCACATCTGATTGCCAAAACATAATCACTATTTTTGTGAACAAGAAATTGATTCGATATCTAAATATTTACAGCAAAAAATGCTTGACCGAAACAAATACATTTTTTCCTTTATATACCGTTAAGCGTCAACTAGTCGTCAGTAGCGGTTCGAGCACCAAGTGCAGCCCTGTACGTATCGCGTCAAATCATGTGTCAAAATTCATTCTGGGGGATTTTTAGTTATGACTAACCGAACATCTGTTCGCTGTTGACACGGCTGACAGTCTAAAGTATCGGATAACAGGGTATACCAAAGCAGTCATGAAGGCCTTAGCCTAAATACCACAGCGTCCTGAATGATATAAAATAATTAGGTCAGAAGGAGGATGTTAATGCAGGCTTTGAGCATAGCAACGTTAGCAGCTGAAGAAATACGCGTTCAATCAGACTATTTCAAGATTAATTTATGTGGCAGTTCAGCTTTGAATACGTAATTCATCGCTCGTAGTTTTGGGTTTCAGTCTCATTTGACGAAAATCCAAAATTTCTGATGTTTCAGATTATCAGGTTTACCTAAAAAATCGAAAACCTATATTTCGCTTTCTATTGAAATGAAACTTCGGGTTTTGGATAACTTGAGGGTGCTTATTACAAATCCGGTCGCAGTTTTGAGTTTCAGTCTCGTTTTAACAAAAATAAAAAATTGCAGATGCTTCAGATTTTCAGGTTTGCCTAAAAAATCGAAAACCTATATTTGGCTTTCTATTAGGAAGAAACATTGTGTTTTAGATAATTTGAAGGTATCTATTATAAATCCGGTCGAAGTTTTGAGTTTCAGTCTCGGTTGACGAAATCAAAAATTTTGTGAGCATTCAGATTTTCAGGTTTGACTGAAAAATCGAAAACCTTTATTTGGCTTTGTATTAAAATAAATCCTCGTATTCTGGATAATTTGAGGGTGCTGATTACAAATCCGGTCGCAGCTTTGAGTTTCAGTTTCGTTTGCGAAAATCAAAAATTTCAGGTCCTTCAGATTTTCAGGTTTGCCTAAAAAAAAACAACAATATTCTTACCTATCATTCAATCCTTTGGTACTTCGATTAGGAGCATGAATCTCTTACCTGAAACAAAAAAATATATGTTAAGAATATCATCCCAGGGTTATAACACCCAGCTTTGTAATTCAGAATAAATGTATAACAAATAGAAAGTTCCCTGGGCATAACTTTTAAAGATATCTATAGTTTTTCTCAAATTTCAATTCAGAGACTGTTCTTCCAAGAATAATTTTAATGTGGCGTTTGTTGGTTTGATATATTTTTTTGTTCTATATCATACAATATTTTCGATACGTGTTAAGGCATTAACATGATGCTGTTCTTGAGAGCAATAACCATAAAAAAATAGTGAACTACTAGAAAATAAAATAAAATGATGAATTGGCCGACACACTTGCAAGAGGAGACACCGAATCTGCGTTCATATGACCATGGTGAAAACGAAAAGTACTGTCAGGAAAACAATTTCCTGAACTGGCGAGATACACCAGGGCTAGTACAATCGAAGAAGTAAAGAAATATAAGGACACAACATAGTGTAACAAATCAAGACACGTAAATGCTACAGATGCACCTCTGTTCACTTCCTCTAGTTGCAATTAGCATAAAGCTCAGATTAAATTATTATTACAACGATATAATACAGGCGTCAGCACACACAAGTCGCGCGTAGTAATCAGGAGCTCAGTAAAATAGGTTCTGGGTACGATGTGGCATGATACACTGTATCTACATATACGTATCTATACGTAGGTATATATTATAATGCGTTATACACTCGACCAAATTAATTGGATCTTTTTTGCGGCCATCATGAAAAAAAATATCATCAAGGTAGGCTCGCATTTACGTAACTTTGTTGGGCAAAAAATAATTGGATTTTGCTAGTACCCTCGTAATATTTGATAGTATGTGATATACATAAAAAAAGTATAGACAGCGAGAGGTGTCGTTAGAGAACTCTTAATATAAAAATCTCGTGAAGATAAATTAGAATAATCTTGCTTTACTGATTAACAGTTGAAGATCAATATAGGTTCCGTAAGGGTAAGGATACTGTTACGAGTAAAGTCCTACCAGTTTACCTGCATATGCGACGAAAGGGGGAAGAAATCGCAAAAAATGACCGTCAATTCCCTGAAATTACAGTGCTCAGTGGCGTAGTACGCTTTTATTTTCTGGGCTCATTTATTTATAACATAATAGTCTAAGACAAATTATTACATTCAATGCTGACTTTGAAGTGGGACATACTGTAGTGATATGTAATAATAATAATAATAATTTTTTACGAATTTACTGGAACTACTCGTTCCCCACGCTCGAGCTTGTGCAGGCAAACAAGCCCGACATAGTCCTTCTCGACCACCATCAGAAGACGATATTCGTTATAGAGTTTTCGGCACCTGCCGAGGTGAACATCGTCTCCAAGGAGGAGGAAAAGCGGACTAAATATCAGGAGTTGCTCGGACAACTTCTCAGGCTCTGGCCAGATTACACTGTAATTCTGCTGGTTATGGTCTTTGAAACCCTAGGTGGAATGAGGAAAACGCTGCTCTCTGGATTGCGCAAAATACCGATGTGCCGTGCGGCGGCGCACATCTTAGCCGCCAGAATGTAGAAGGCAGTCATCCTTGGGTCCCTTCGTCTACTTAGGGCGCACGATTTCGCGGACCCAGTGATTGCTTACCTCACGGTGTGAGGAGTAGTCACTGGGTAAAGCAACAGCAGCTCGGTGTGTCGAAGCCCGGGCTGGACTTTTTTGTTTTTTGTAAATTATAATAATGTTTTTTATTGTGTTAAAATACAAATGGAGAAGTTTAGCCATGATGGCTATTCCACTTAACCAGTTAACTAAAATTAAACTAAAAAATAACCCTACCATATAGGGTAATATCATATGTTGTGAAGCATAGAACAATCAGCTGAATATACTATAATCACTAAAAAACTGAATTTCAGAAGTAGTAAACAGAAACAACTTTATAAACAAAAAGCCACTCAACTGTTAAAAATCTTTTACAACGAATCTGCAAACGGCATAACAAGGAATAAGAGTGCACTGTCACCAAATTGAATAGATGAGTTATACTGAGCTATTAAAATTATTATTTACCTTATTTCTAGGAAGGATCAATGGATACATTCGTGTCATAACAAATACTCAACATTAAGATATAATTAGTGCAATACCAAATAAACATTCAGTATAAATTAATCCGTTGCTGATCT
Organism: Callosobruchus maculatus; assembly: GCA_951848785.1. Classification (NCBI taxonomy): domain Eukaryota; kingdom Metazoa; phylum Arthropoda; class Insecta; order Coleoptera; family Chrysomelidae; genus Callosobruchus; species Callosobruchus maculatus. The sequence goes on from CATOUR010000160.1 coordinate 2,230,437, forward strand.
TCTAATTTTCACAATAGAGGATCTCCCTACGCCACAATACATCATAGCTCTCTCCGTTTTATTTTTCAAAGGCAACTTGAAAGCGTTGTTCGCCGCTTCCTCGTCACACACTCTGATAACGTTAGCAATCACTTCCCATGCCTGACTATGTAGCACTTTGCCCTTTAAATCCTCCATTGTTGAGATGGAACCTTACAACTTCCAACAACAAAGCAACAATAATGAAAACAGCAACAAACACCAATAACAGCAACAAACAACAATAACGGCAACAATAGCAGCAAACAACTTTATAGTGGCAATAACTGAGGAAAAGCTTACAACATTCGTCCCGCACGTTACGCCTCTGAATGTCCACCAGTCGTGTGGTTGGACCCGACACGGTCCGATGCCTCAGACGTTTCAGGTAAACCAAGTGAATTTTAAAGGGATTTCGGTGAGGCGATGAACAAGATTTATGCGGTCTAACTGTAGGCTCCAGATCGAATTACAATCTTGCGATACTTCTCTAAACACTTAATACTAAGATAACTTAAAAGGCAACTGTAGAGGTAATATTCAAGTGTTAGGTTTAATTTACTCACAGTTATGAAGTTAATATCATAAAATGTAATTTCATTATAAATAATATTTATAATCGCAGCTTTTCACCTAGTCTAAAACTAGATGCGGCAACCCTGTCTCGCATTCTTTGAATTCTTTTGCCGGTTGCAGTTATCCTGGTACAATAATATCATAAATTTTATTGATATCATCATTGACTTCATAGCCTTCCTTCAGTAGCAGTTTAACACAGTATGGTCCTGAGATTTGAGTAGGGCATATGTTTTGAAAAAATCGTGTCAGCGGCGGCGCAGAAATAATAGAAACACTAAAAATATAAAAACAGCTCAAAATTTGTTTTTTTGCTTTTTAGCGGTTCCTGATCATTTTCAACTTTTTCTTTGGGTGGAAGTGAATTTGGGGTGGTTGGAGGGTGGGGGGTTGTAAAGCTGAAAAATTTGTTGTATTCATAATAGGCTCTCCATATAGCGTCATAATAATTTTTTTTTAGGTCCATCCGAACATTGCCTTGCTTATTATAGAAACCAAGGGATTTAGAATTTGTGATGTATACATACGAGATTGTTTTAGATCGTTCTATACTGCGTAACGCGAAAATTATTGAATTGATTTTAATCAAATTTTGAAGCAGTATTACCACCGCGGCGAGGATGGCAAACGCGTGTGTTTTGGAAAAATCGCGACAGTGGCGGCGCAGCAACAATAAAAAAACTAAAAACATAAAACCAGCTTAAACTTTGTTTTTAGGCGTGTTAGGGGTTCTTGATAATTTTCTACTTTTTTGGGTGAGGGTGAATTTTGGATGGTTCGGGGGGGGGGGGGGGGGGGGTAAGTGGTTGTAAAGCTGCAAAATTGGTTGTATTCATTCCAGTTGAAGCATGCAGACAAAAACTGTGTCGTCCTAGTTCCTAAGGAGGGAGACGCAAGAAACTATTCTAGAGAGTTTTTGTGTTGGATGTTTTTTTGCGGGCGGGTGGGCGATGATTTGGTTGCAAGGGGATTTCAGACTATAGCTTCATGCAATGGGAAAATAAAAGTACTGAGTCAGTCAACTTGACTCCATTTTTACTTCCCACACCGATAGGTGAGGGGAGTATTGTGATCGCGAAAATTTTCGATTTTGAGATAATACACTTTTTGGGCGTTTTATGATGCCTACATCACGAAAATCCACGTCACTCATTTCCGTCGGTCTGTCTGTCTGTCGGTCTGTCGGTCTGTCGGTCTGTCGGTCTGTCTGTCGGTCTGTCGGTCTGTCGGTCTGTCTGTCTGTCTGTTGGCGTTTTTCTAGCCTCCTAATCTCAGTAACCGCTACATAGATTTTGATGAAATTTGGGTGGTGATATGGTGTAGGGTCGTAGTAGGTAATGTTGCTACAATTTTGAAAATCGGTGCATGGGCGGCGGAGTAATTAGCAAAAAACGAAAAATTTCAAATATGCGTCAAACTTCGTTTTTAGGCGTTTTAGGGGTTCCTGATCATTTTTTACTTTTTTTTTTGGTGGGGGTGAAATTGGGGTGGTTGGGGGGTGGGGGGTTGTAAAATTGAAAAATTTGTTGCTTTCATAATAGACTGTTCACTGACCCATGAAGGAAGACCTAGCAATATAAATAACTTTTTTAGGTCCATCCGAACATTGCATTGCCTATTACAGAAACCAAAGGACTTACAATTTTTTTCTGGTGTAAACATACGAGTATTGCTTTAGATCCTTCTATATTGTGTTACAAGGAAGCTGTTGAATTGATTTTAATGAAATTTTGACACAGTATTACTACCGTGGCGAGGATGGAAAACGCGTATGGTTTTTATAAATCGTGCCAGTGGCGGCGCAGAAATAATAAAAAAAGTAAAAATATAAAAACAGCTCAAACTTCGTTTTTAAGCGTTTTAGAGGTTCCTGATCATTTTCTGCGTTTTTTTTGGGTGGGGTGAAATTGGGGTGGTTAGGGGGTGGGGGGCTGAAAAACTGAAAAATTTCTTGTATTCATAATTGGCTGTCCACTAGCCTGTGAAGGAAGACCTAGCGACATAAGTCAACTTTTTAGGTACATCCCAACATTGTCCTAGTCTATTACGGAAACTAAGGGACCTAGAATTTTCTGTACACATACGAGTATTGCTTTCGATCATTTTGTATTTTGTAACGTGGACACTGCTAAATTGATTCTAATGAAATTTTGACACAGTATTGCTGCCGTGGCGAGGATGGAAAACGCGTATGGTTTTTATAAATCGTGCCAGTGGCGGCGCAGAAATAATAAAAAAAAGCTAAAAAAATATAAAGACAGCTCAAACTTCGTTTTTAGATGTTTTAGGCTGTCCATTGACCTATGAAGGAAAGACCTAGCGGCATAAGACAATTTTAGGGGGGAGGCTGCCGATGATTTGGTTGCAAGGGGATCTCAGACTAAAGCTGCATGCTATGGGAAAATAATAAACTGATATCACAGTAATGTGTGGGAAGTACTGAGTCAATCAACTTGACTCCATTTTTTTTTTTGTTAATTCTGGGCACACGGGAAGGTCAGAATCAGCAGGATTCGGGAGCTGATCGTTGCGGTGGCGCGTGATGTAATCAAACTGTCAATTATCAGCGCTTGTGTTTAATTAGTCGACGGTTTGTCACGTCTACCCTTTGCCGACGCCACTCAACCCCCCCTCCCCCCCCCCAGATCTGTAGCCCCACGTCACCCTGGATTCCCTCGAATCACACCCCCGTAGAGCTGTCCGCACACTTGGTTTAATTGCTGTTTTACGTAATGAGAAAGGGTGTACACTGATGTGTGTTCGAAACTTTCCATGTGACAATCGACAAGAGACTTTAAAAAAAGTTGGAGTCAAATTCATTTCCCGTGCATTCTGGTTTTACTTCCCACACCGATAGGTGAGGGGAGTATTGTGATCGCGAAAATTTTCGATTTTGAGATAATCCACTTTTTGGGCGTTTCATGATGTCTACATAACGAAAATCCACGTCACTCATTTCCGTCGGTCTGTCTGTCGGTCTGTCTGTCTGTCTGTCGGTCTGTCTGTCTGTCGCGTTTTTCTACCCTCGTAATCTCACTAACCGCTGCATGGATTTTGATGAAATTTGGGCAGCGATATGCTGTGGGGTCGTAGTAGGTAATGCTGCTATACTTTTGAAAATCGGTGCATTGGCGGCGGAGTAATTAGCAAAAAACGAAAAATTTCAAATATTCCCCAAACTTCGTTTTTAGGCGTTTTAGGTGTTCCTGATCATTTTCTACTTTTTTTGGGTGGGTGTGGAAATTGGGGTAGTTGGGGGTTAGGGGGTTGTAAAATTGAAAAATTTGTTGTATTCATAATAGACTACCCACTGACCTGTGAAGGAAGACCTAGCGACGTAAATGACTTTTTTAGGTCTATCCGAACATTGCCTTATGCCTATTACAGAAACTAAAGGACTTTTTTCCGATGTATACACTATACGATCGTTCTATATTATGTAACGAAGAAACTGTTCAATTGATTTTAATGAAATTTTGACACAGTATTACTACCGTGTCGAGGATGGAAAATGCGTATGGTTTTTATAAATCGTGCCAGTAGCGGCGCAGAAATAATAAAAAAACTAAAAATATAAAAACAGCTCAAACTTCGTTTTTAAGTGTTTTAGAAGTTCCTGAGTTTTTTTTGGGTGGGGGTGAAATTGGGGTGGTTGGGGTGTGGGGGGTTGAAAACCTGAAAAATTTGCTGTGTTCATAATAGGTTGTCCACTGACCTGTAAAGGAAGATCTAGCGACATATAAATCACCTTTTTAGATCCATCTGAACAGTGCCTTGCCTATTACAGAAACCAAAGGATTTAGAGTTTTTTCTAGTGTAAACATACGAGTATTATTGCTTTACATCGTGAAAAACTTAAAAATTTGCTGAATTAATAATAAGCTGTCCGCTGACCTGTGAAGAAAGACCTAGCGACATAAATCACCGTTTTAGGTCCATCCGAACATTGCCTAGCCTATTACGGAAACTAAGGGACTTAGAATTTTCTGTATACATACGAGAATTTGTTGCGGTTTAAATCGTTTTGTATTTTGTAACGTGACGTGGACACTGTAAAACTGAAAAGTTTGTATTATTTATAATAGGCTGTTCATTGACCTGTGCAGGAAAGACCTAGCGGCATATAACAATTTGGTGGGGGGGGGGGGGGGTACTGGCGATGATTTTGTTGCAAGGGAATCTCAGACTAAAGCTTCATGCTATGGGTAAATAATAAACTGGTATCACCGTAATGTGTGGGAAGTACTGAGTCAATCAACTTGACTTCATTTTTATAATGATACGTTTTCTTTCAGGTTATCATTTGTATTACAGTGTTTTCTCACCTTTTCGTGAAAATATGAATTGCAGTTACCAACCTTAGGTGGATTTTAGGTGCGCTAATTCCAGATCCAGTTGAAGGGTACAGGGGAAGAACGACAATAGTCCATCCGGACAGATTTGGAGAAAATCGAAAATATAAGTTTAACTACTCATGCCACTCTTCCCAGGTATAGCCTATATTGTAGCTGTTATTTTCGGGACTCCAGCTACTTTTACCATTTAACGATTTCCTTATCTGATACTAAATACAATATGCGATAAGGAGAGACAGTCAGCTCAATTTCCCATAAAAATGACTAATGCTTTTTTCCCCTGGACCCTTCAGTTGTACAGGGGTGGCTGTAGACATCAAAGTGGTAACATTTCTAATCAATCTGCTTGTGATAAGTAAACATACATATATAGATAATTTGAATATTCAAAAGAGCAGAAGTCAGCTAAACACACGTCTATTATTATTATTTAGTCCATGTTAAAGTAGCAAAAACGTCCATTGGTAGGTAATAATTGCCATTTTATTTTTAGATAGGTGAGTTCAGTCTCTTGTGTTCTCCTATTTTTGTATGCTTCGGAAACCTGGACTGTTGAAAAGGCAGATCGAGCTCGCATAGATGCTTTTGAAATGTGGACGTCCATGGAGGAGAATGCTGAGAATTCCTTATACCGCCCATCGAACTTATGTTTCCCTTTTGGATGAGCTCGGTAATACAAAGAGACTATCCTCCATTGTGTCGATGAAAATGCTTACATTTTTCGGACATACTCACAGGAGCGATAATGTGGAGAATCCTGTAGTTCAGGGTCACGCCCCGAGTGGGCGGCGCCGTGGCCGTTTCCTTACACGCTGGGTGGATACCACGAAACAGTTGTTAGATATGAGTATCAAGAGCGCCACTGAACTGACAGTAAATCGCGAACGATGGCAAGCTATAGTTCTCAAAACTATTGATAATATTCGTGTCGGCAATATTTTAGCTCCGACTTAATGCATTTTACGAGTTCGCAACATGTCTGTTAAGACTATGTGACTATGATGATGATGAGTTCAAGGAATGAATCAATTAAAGCATTAATCTTTTGACATAACCTGAAAGGTGAGTTTCCGGAACACGTCATATATGCAATTCTGCACCAAAAGACTATGCGTATTATGACTATTCACTTCTCTCTTAATACAGATTCGTTCAATATATACTCCTTCAAAATACTTGCTTTTTATCACTATAGGTGTGGAAAAAATTTTTCCAGCTTCCAATTTATTCTAGACAGAACAGGCAGAGTAATACCATGAGGCAAAGAGCACAGAAAGTTATGAGTTTAGAGCCTCCTTCGTGATAACTTTTTAGAAAGTGATTTGTTCCACATACTGTGTATATACATGTTATCCATCTATGTATATCTGCAAATAAAACGTAGAGAAAATTAAATTTAGTTCTTATGCAGCTCTCACATAATCAAATAGAAGATATTTCATAAAAATAGGCAACACCATAACCGTAACATGCTCATAGAGGGTGAATAATTTCTGTTTTATCAAACATGGTGGGTACCTAAAAAACACTCACTGGGTGATTGTGAAGTGGCACACAACAGAAATTGGTTACCATTACTTTAATAAAAAACGTTTGTTTGAATTTTAATATATTTAAGTTATAAAATTAAGGCAATTAGTGGAGCACCATTCACTGATGTGCTGCTGCAGTTCTTCTCAGTAAGGCATGTAATATAATAATATTATTGAGTTAAGGGTCTCACACAGTCCCTTAAAAGAAATATCGTCTATACTGTATTCACAGCCAAGCTAAACCAAATGACAACAAGCCCGCGTGCGTGATCGGCTCGTGTCCCTAATAGTCCAGTACATTATGTGTAAATTGTGTATTATAATCTGGCAAGTCAAAATCTCCAAGGCTGACTGGAAAGTAGATCCAAATATGCAATATCAAGTGTTCATTGCCTAATGGATCATTTCAAACTGGCTACTTTTGAGTTGCAATCGGCTCATAGGGCAACTCTTTTAAATAGTCATAAAATTTCATAATTGCACTGGACTATATCTGTCGCGTCCGCAGACGTTAGCGGACAGTAACCACGCGAATGTTGCATGCGACTGTTTATTTGGAGTCTATCTTGGGATTGAATATACTGTAGTGCAAAGCAGTCTTTAGTCCTGGAAGCAGCCTGTAGGTCGGAGTAGACTAGACTGGTTCATCCTCATTATGATCCACATTGTGTGGGTTTAAATACGCCGCAAACCAAAAGTAATATGGAGTATAATTCTAAACATCGTCTAGCTAGATCTTCATATAATCCATGTCACGTGAGCCCACATGCCCATACAACGCAATGGTACCGCAATAAAAATCCCACTGGCAACAATTAAAAACGGTTATATAATGAGATGGAAGGTATGCGCGCGATCGACCTTGAAGTTAGAACAAACCAACATCCGATGAAATTTTACACACTGTAGATATCATTAATGTCCAACAGCTGATTTATAAATAACCATAAAAATTGTCTTGAAGCAGCAGGATATTGATACAGGCATCTTATGGATCGAGCTACAGCCCACTGTTTTTTTTTTAGTATGTAGAGGGTTAGCGTTCACCTGCCCCAATAGTTGCCGGTCAACCTTAAAGCTACAGATACACATGCTGATAAATAGCATGCTTTTTAAGCATGCTCAAAATTAGCATGCTTATTTCAAGCAAGGCGCGTATACACATGCTACGAAGTATCGTATCGCTAGCATGCTTTTAAAGCCTCGTGTCCACTAGCAAATAAAATTGCTAGAGTTACTCGCACAAGTCACTTGCGTAGCGTATACACGACGTCATTATAGAGAAATGTTGCAGCAAAATTACTTGCACATAAAGGACTTGCGACTTGCTAAGAGCTTGTAGTGTACACGGTTACCCTCAGGAAATTAGTTTGCCACAAACATTTCGAGACTGTTTCGAAATTCTTGCAGCAAAAAGTGTTGTAAATCAAATATGGAGAAGTTCAACTGGACGAGAGAAGACACGTGTCTTTTAATTGAAAATTTTGAATTATTTATCGAATTATGGAATGCACATACTATAGAATTCAAGGACAGAATCAAATAGCAAAATGCATTGCAAAAATTGGCCGACTTATTTAATACTTCTACAGTGGAAATTCAAGAGAAGCTGCGTAATTTGACAACGAAAGTTAACCAAGACTGGAGAATAATTCAAAAAAAGAAAAGTGGACAAAGGATTAATGAAATATATGAGTACTTAGGAGTTCTTTGAGTCTTTAAAGTTCATGTATCCTACGCTGAATCCACTTTCTCAACATTTTCTCCGCCTTTTACTATCTTTACCTTGTTTTCTTTTTTTATAATTAAATATATCACAACTACCGCAGCAGCTACAGATTTTGCAGACGACATCTTATCTATAGTGTACACGGAATCAGAACAATCAAGCCAAAGTGAAATTGCGAAAGCAATTTCCTAGATTAAATTTGCGAACAACTAAAATATAATGTAGACAAACAAGCAAGTGCATGCTGCAAAAACTATGACAAGTTTCTTGCAAGTGGACACAAGGCTTTAAGCATGTGTATCTGTACCTTAAGGCTTATTGAGCACCCCAGGTCAAAGAGATCGGACAGAGTCACATCCTAAGCTTTTTGCAACCTTTGAGATGCATTGGCGCTCAACAGCAAACTGGAGATCACATCGTTCATCCCGTCGTCATCTCACGCGTTGGCGTCCAGACAAAACTTGGACTCGTCGGAGAAGGCCGTCTGGTGCCGCTCAGCATGCCATTGTCGGTGTTTTTGGCACCAATCTAACCGTTGGCGATGATGAGGACTCTTCCTGTCTTCATTCAAGGCAGGACAATGGAATGGGATATGTTTAGTGTTTCCTCTGACTCACCGCATTTCCTGCGTACAGGATTTTTCACACCGAACCCCAACTTTTGCAGGTGTCCAATGGCCAATTATAAATCCAACCGCCTTTTGTAGTTCCTTCCTGCTCAATCTGAGAGCGTCTGCGGTATTTGAACACAAGGGTCCTTCCAGCATCTTCTTGAAGCGATCCACAGACGCTCCGGAAATTCTCAGAGGAGAAGCTGCACAGTTCAGTTCACTTTATTGCTACATTTTGTATAATAAATACAATTGCAGAAGTCACAAAAAAACCAACAAAAACGAGAGACAATTAAAAAAGTACATTGAATAAAACATAATGTACAGTTTTGACCTGAAGGCCCTTGCATTTAGCCTGAATACACCATCCTTCACAAAAGCTCAGGATTCCTTTTAGTTCAGCAAGCATAGCATCAAAAGACGGGTCCTGCGCAGGCGATCGAATGGTTTTTCAATTCCACATCCGGCGGCCTGTACAGTCCGGCGAACCTCCACATACGCTCCGATAATCCTTGAGGCCAGGACTGTGCAGTTTTTCCGGAGCGTCTGTGAGCCGCTTAAGGTACGCGCACATAACACATAAATCGGCATCGGACGGACGGTACGGATGGAACGGCCGGTACGGTACGGATTTTTCATTAGGGTATCGCACATATCTGATCGGAATCGACGGAAGAATTGGGAGGCAGTTGCAAATACAGGGTTGGGATAAAGTATGGGGGATAAAGTATGGAACCAAGCAAATAACTTTGGAACGGAAAGAGTGATATTGCTGAAAATTTGCAGGCAAGTGTAGTGACGTCTAGTGCATCCGAAGACATTATGTTAGCTATTAATGTACTTCCGGTTTAACCGGAAGTACCGTCAACTTTTTTAATTTAAATAGGACACCCTGTATATTTTTGCAGATTTTAATTCATCTTTTTTTTTCGGATTCGTCCACAGTGGGTTTAGCATTAGTTTCTGTAAAAACGGGAAAGATAAAGCTTCTTTATCATTTTCAGGTGTTTAAAATGCCGGTCATTCAAAGTCGGTTTTGGCGATCTTGTGAGAACTCACAAAGAAGTGTGTCAACTTTTAATGATTTACGTCCCGACAGGGGTCCTATAACACGTTTGACGGTGACTAAAAAAAAAAAATACAAAAAAAATTACCTCAAACGGGAAGACCGCAGACCGCCACAGACGAATTTGAGAGACAAATTTTTTAAGAAACAGATACTAAACCCACTATGGACGTATTCGGAAAAAAAAAGATGAATTAAAATCTGCAAAAATATACAGGGTGTCCTATTTAAATTAAAAAAGTTGACGGTACTTCCGGTTAAACCGGAAGTACATTAATAGCTAACATAATGTCTTCGGATGCACTAGACGTCACTACACTTGCCTGCAAATTTTCAGCAATATCACTCTTTCCGTTCCAAAGTTATTTGCTTGGTTCCATACTTTATCCCAACCCTGTATATCTTCGAGAGGTGACGAGTTGGCGATTGTTCTGGAAGAACAAAGCTTTCATAAACGTAAAAAGCATAGACAGGTGTGGGTTCATGAAGTATGTCAGAGGACAGTTTCTGGGGAATATATACATTTATTTTCGAACTCAATGAATGACGAAAAAATGTTTCAATTACTTCAAAATGACGCGTGTTAAATTTTATTATTTACTGGAGCCCATAAGAGAAGCCAGTACTGGGGGAAAATGTCCATCTCGCCCGCCTATTGGAGCAAAAGAAAGGTTGATGATATGCTTAAGGTAAGTAGATACTTGCAAAATACCGACGGTGCCTCGGCAATCTCCGATCAGAATCGCACAAACGTCGGTATCGGTACGCACGGCACGCATCGGCCGGCATTTAATTCTACAGTATATTCAATCCCAAGACAGACTCCAAATAAACAGTCGCATGCAACATTCGTGTGGTTACTGTCCGCTAACGTCTGCGAACGCGCCAGCTATAGTCCAGTGCAATTATAAAACTTTATATGACTATTTAAAAGAGTTGCCCTATGAGCCCATTGCAACTCAAAAGTAGCCAGTTGCCAGTTTGAAATGATCATGAGGCAATGAACACTTGACATTGCATATTTGGATGTACTTTCCAGTCAGCCTTGGAGATTTTGACTTGCCAGATTATAACACACGATTTACACATAATGTACCGGACTATTAGGGACCCCACTGACACGAGCCGATCACGCACGCGGGCTTGTTTTCATTTGGTATAGCTTGGATGTGAATTCAGTATAGTTGCTATATTTTTCCCGGATTTTTAAAATCCGATGTCTACCGTCCGCACATTTGTGCCTCTAAAATCTTCAAGTTGCCATTTCCTGGACCATAATGAATTGTAATACGAGTATAATCTAAATTAATTCGAGTTGAGCACACTGTCCATTGATTGCTAACTAAATAATATAAAACAATAGATTCCGCCATAGTGAGCAAACAAATGAGCAAGGGGAAGTCATATAGCATTCTCATTGAAGCTGGGAAGCCATGGTGGGCATGGGATTTACATATGGGAACCATTTAATTAGCGGAAATTAGCGGATTGCCATTGCCCGAGCAGCTGGCGTATTCGATATAGAAGCTCAGCTTCAGCAAATCATATATAGTAAAGCCCAGAGATATACCATTTGTTTACAAAGTGAGGATCTCCGCAAAAAGTGCCGACAGAGAAAGGGAACGGGGTCGGACTGGGCATTCGAATTCGTTGGAGTGGGCAACAACGAAAATGTTCATTCCATCCAATAAAGTGCTCATACATCAGTTGGTTGAACAAGATGTTTGAAACTTTATTATCTGTTGATAAATATATGGTAGAGACATTTCAATATAAAATATAACCGTATAAACCATATGGTAAATTATTCCTTTCTACACTCAATTTTAACGTTCGGTTCGTTGTTTTAGTTGTCCCCAAATTAATTCTATAGGACTGAAAATGCAAAAATAGGGAGGCAACCTTAAGACATCATGACATGACCATACTTTTTAGCTATGCTTTCTATGACATATTGTTTCTCAAACTATTCAGTGTGGAGGACTTCCAATAATTCAGTTTTTTTTGTTTCTTCAAAGTACAAATCCTGTTTTATGAGAAAATCTTGTATGTCCGCCTTCGATAACGTTGAATTCGGAATTTTGTACATTTGTCTGGAGTGATAGCTTGCGTTGTCCATTACGATGACGCTTAATGGCTTTAAATTGGGAATAAGGGTATACTCAAACCATTGCTCAAATATTCCCGAGTCCATGTTTTTGTGGTAGTCTATATTGCAGTCTTCAATTTTCTTTCCGCATAATTTGAGTGCGTTTTCGACCTAGCCGTCAGATGATCCGCAGTGTAAGATAACTATACGAGATCCTTTATTTGGTGGAACGCCTTTTAGCTAACACTTCTTTGTACCGTCGATCCATCCATTTTTAGGGGTATCATGGGTATCATACCAGGTCTCGTCAACCTGACCTCCCCTCGTTCCTGTATTGCTCTATCTTATGCAAGTAATCGTGCCGCCATCCCACAATCCTTGCACTTTCCATTATAGCCATTCGTTTGTTCACAGTTCTGTACCTAAACCCAATCTTCCCAATCCATCGCTGCAATGTACTCCTTGGATACTGTTACCCCATTCTAGCCAATTGTCTTTGAACGGATTCGATTGTGGTGCAGTTCATTAATTTTGTACTTTTTGTACACAATATTCCTCAAAAATTTTGTGATGGTGGAATCTAGTTCTTTTGAAACACCAGCATCAAACATACGCTTCCTCTTTTGTGACCCCTTTCTCAAAATTTCACATACTGTTGGATATGGAACGTGTGTTAGAATTGACGTCTTTTTGATCATACTCCCCTTATTTTCATTCTCCGGATCCTTCGTTAGTTCATTATCATTTAGTACTATTTGTTTTGCATCTGCGCTAAGATGTGACCTTTTGTGAGGTTTTAATTGGTCTACCTCCACCTCCCTCTGTTCAAATTCATTATCAGTGTCCGTACTATAGTCACTACTTTCACCACCGTAATGACAAACCACCGACGTAGCTTCACTGCTGCAGGGTAATTCACATCGCTGTGAAATCCCATTATCTTCCCAAGGACGAAACATACTCTAGCTGTCACACTTCCGAAAAAAACGTCCAATTCAGACAGAAAAGTAACGCACAAAAGTAAAAGCAGATTGGCGTTGCTATCAATAACGGTAGCAATACCTGCCTAAACAATTTGACTAAGTCCGGTCCTCTTCATCGATCGAGTCGCTAATAATCCTGGTATGTGTCGGTCTTATCATAGTTCAGTCAAAATACACATCGTGAACGTCATCCGACAGATTTACGTTCAAATACAACTTAGTGTTTCATTTTCACCATTCTAAAAGGTTACGTTTTGTTAGAAAATTCGTTAAAAGCACATTCCATGAATTGGTTACGAGTACAAAAGTAAAATAATGGTAACCATTGAATATTATCAAAACTGTATCTATTCCAAATGCTGAACTGTACTAAGAGATGGTATGCAGTTTTTATATAGCGCAAAACGTACACAAATGGTATATCTCTGGGCTCTACTTTACCAGTTAACAGGTCTGATTTGCCAGGATTTATTTACACCCGTGTATGGACTACCACCATGTAGTGCCGCTTTTGACTTCGAATCAATTTGTAGACACTGTCGTGGACAAGTTTTATTGATATATCTTAAACAATAACCTGAAAGAAAAATGGAGCGAACACTACCAGAAATCCATCTGGACATGGCCGACTCTACACTAGGCCGGAGCCTTAGATGTGGCAACGTGGCTTAGCTGTCAAATAGGGGGCCTATAGTTTCAGAATAATTATTACATTTTATATGTATTAGAGTTCATCTCGGTTAATAAATTAAGAAAAATACTTTTTAGAACTACTACTACTAATACCACTTACATCTGATGTCTGGTTCATCACAGTCAGACACTACAAAATAAAAATAAACGCAACCTGTTTCCTGCTGCCACTTCCACTTCTACTTAAATGAACGCTCAATTTACTTTGTAAATTGTCACTTGAGCTAGAAAAATTCACTATTAGGTCACTGTGAAGCCATTCTTGCTGGTATTGATTCCCTTTCACTATCAAATCTTTTCGTAGGTGTGCCCAGATGCATGCCCTCGTTGGCATGCCCAAATGAGTTCTATTAACTGTCTTTTTCTGTGATATTTGGGAGGTCCAGAAAACATTGTAGGTACAACATTGTGGTTTAAAATAGGTCTTATCCTTTGAAATGTTTGTAGGAATAAGAATAAAGACAATAATTATTGTCTTTATTCTTATAAATATAACCAGCCCTTATGAGGAATACCTTTCACCCACTTCTGTTTATGTCCTTCATTGGAGGCACTAATTGCTAGTGCAACCTGGTACTACACACTTTGCAGGCATCTTTTTATCTTTATAGTTTCGTTTGTGCAGGTAAATAATTAGAAACACATTAAAAATCACCTTCCACTCTTCGTTGTTATTCTGGAAGGTTATGACGGTATGTCCTTGTTTGGAAGCACAATTGCTATTGCAACCTGGTACTACACACTTTGCAGACATCTTTTTATCTTTATAGTTTCGTTTGTGCAGGTAAATAAGTAGAAACACATTAAAAACCACCTTCCAATCTTATTGTTTACTCTGGAAGAATTACACTAATGACACAAGCTCGGCTCCCGATTCAGTGTTGCCATATTTCAATGCTCCGGCTTAGTGAGCAAAGTCGGCCATGATCTGGAAGAACATACAAGCAGATCCAGCAGAACATAAGAACTGAGCCCTGGTTTAAAAAATTAATGAATAAACCACTTGTGAGGAGCCTTTGCAGATTGCTTAAGCCCTCAACACAAAACTTTAATAGGTTTAGACGATGACCCTCACTGCAGATGTGGAGAGAATGGTACTGCTCAAAACTGTATATTAGAATGCTAATTGATCAGTAATGAGGTAACAGACCTAACTATGTTCCGTTATCTACTATACTAGTGAAAACAGGTGTGCATACAAACTATTATATAGCTTTTGTATTAAAAAACTAAAAACAACGCTGTAACTTTCAAGTATAGCTAATGTAGAACAATATGATTTTATTCATAGTTATTAGAAAAAAATAATGCCTTATTCACATACAACTGGCAAGTTAAATATCAGAGCCAATAACATAATAAAAAAATGTATTTGTGGTCCTTGGTTTGTTATGCCGGCGTCGTTGTTTAGCGTTGAGGCTTGACGTTCCGCCACCACGAGTGGATGGCATCCGCAAAAGCTATTTCACTTCGGCGACTTCCAAAATACTGACGGCTGGTGAATCTGCACCTGTATTTATACCTGTTAACGGTGACGTGACCCAACCAGGTAGAGTTGGTAATCCCGCCCCCTTGCGATATGGCAGTGTCTTCAGGTCCTTCAGGATGGGTACCCATGTCCGGTTGACTTTCTGTATTTCTTCTTTCTTCTTATACGGAGCAAGAGTTTACAGGCAGATGTGTAATACTTGAAGGTAACGTGTCATGTAAGTCAATATCTATTTCATTGGATTTATTTATCCTTGAGCGAGAGGACACCAGCTTACTCTTTCCTTTTGTGTCGTATACTTATGGACATCAGATAAAGTTTTAAATTTATCAATACTATTTCTTATAAACACAAAATTTTTGTTTATAATCATCGCAAATATCGTGAAAATTCCTAAGCTTTTAAATAAAAATTGACAACGGTCATCGCGCTTAAGGTACGCGCACATAAATCGGTATCGGACGGACGGTACGGATCGGAGAAAAATACTTTCTATAAAATTTATTGGACCAGCGCACATATGGGCGGACGGTAGGCATCGAATTTTCAGGATCCAGCGAGAATATAGCAACTAGAATAAAAAACCGGCATTTTGCAAGTATCTAATTACCTTAAGCATATCATCAACCTTTCTTTTGCTATAATACGTGGGCGAGATGCACATTTTCCTTCAGTAATGGCTACTGTCATGACGACCAGTAAAGAATAGGATTTAAAAACAGTCATTCTGAGGTAATTGAAGCACTTTTTTCTGTCATTCATTTGGCCCGGAGATAAATGTACATATTCCCCAAAAACTGCTCTTCTCTGACATGCTTCATGAACTCACACTCGTCTACGCTTTCTACATTTTCGAAAATGTTCTTCTTCCAGAAAAATCGCCAACTCGTCACCGCTCGAAGACATATTTGCAACTGCCATCCAATTCTTCCGTCGATTCCGATCAGCCATGTGCGATACCCTACTGAAAAATCCGTACCGTACCAGCCGTTCCATCCGTACCGTCCGTCCGATGCCGATTTATGTGCTGGTACCTTTAACCCTCACTATAGCTGTTACAGCATTATGAATTGATTCCCGACGTTCAATTTGAGTTTCGGTCTGAGCATAGCACGGAGTTGCAGGCAGTCATGCTGGTGGAGCGTATAACCAGCGGATTCACCCAAGACAAAAGTACTGGCATCTTGTTTCTGGATGTATCAAAGGCTTTTGACAAGGTGTGGCACGAGGGCCTCCTCTGTAAATTAATTCAAAAGGGCTTTCCATTTTGGCTTCTAAAACTTTTAAAATCCTTTCTTGAAGGAAGGAAATTTAAAATCAAAATTAACAACACCTTTTTTTCTTACTGCCTATAAAGGCCGGAGTTCCTCAGGGTTCGGTCCTTGGGCCAATCCTTTATTCACTTTTTATACACGATGTCCCTTGCCCCCGCAACTGTGAAGTCTATTTCTACGCTAACGACACTGCAATTATTGTAGCTCAGTCGCGGACTGGAAATCTAGCTCGCGATGAGTTGCAGCTCGGGGTGGATGAAGTGTTAGAGTGGGCGGATCGGTGGCTCATCAAAATTAATCATTCGAAAACGCAGGCTATATATTGCACCAAAAAAATATCGTTGTGCCCCGTTAGAGGTCTCAGTGAACGGTACTAGGATTTCATGGGAAAATTCTGCCAAGTACCTAGGAATTACCCTCGACAAGGGCATGACTCACGCTCAAGCGTTAAAAACAAAATTCGAAGTTACGTTTCGTCAACTCTACCCTATGTTATGTAGAACTTCAAAATTGAGTTTGGTAAATCAAATTCGACTTTACAAGATGATTATATTAGACCATGTGCGGCTTGGTGTTTCCTCGCCAAGACGCACATGCGAAACCTGCAGGTTCTGCACAGCAGGACTATGCGTACAATAATTAACGCCCCATGGTATGTTTCTAACGAAACCCTTGACATCCCTTACTTGAGGGATTACATTAAACAGCAGGCGCAACGACGTTATAGTCAAGCGGAATCGCACAGCAACCCTCTGTTGCGCGAGTCAGTGGACTACACAGTCGAGCAAGTTCGCAAGCTCACCAGGCCGCGGCTCGCACTGTGATCAAAATCAAATCGTGCAATTTTGGAAACAACTAAATTTTTACCCTTTTAGATATCGAAATTTAAAATGAACCCTTTTGGTTAAACCCAAAAATTACCGAACTCAAATCGACTATGTCAATAAGCTATACCCTCCAACCGACACACTTCCTCCTCTTTGCTCTTCTCCTTCCTTCCTCTGTTTTTTTTTCTTCCCTTACTTCTCCATGACTTTGTCTGGTCTCTGGGTAACCAGACCGATCGACCGACACGACTGCAACTAAGAGCAGAGGTCCTCCGGACCGCTCTAACAATGACGAATAGTAGCATTATGAATATTCTTTTTTTTTTTTCTATATACGGTACAAGGCTGTCATGGCTGTCTTGATTTGACCTAATTACGTGGGACCGTTCATTTTTCACCTGAAACCTTACCAAAAAAGGTAAACGGCATTACCTGGCCGAGTAATTTCACATTGTCCTCCATAATGGGGGAATAAAGGGCTGTACAAACATTGCACGGCTACCGCGACTAGACCGGACAATTTATCAAACTCGAGTGACGCAACGCGGTGAAAAATGACGCCATTGACATTCATTCAGGGATTGATTAATCGTTCAACTTAATTAGCCGGTTGATACGTGGCTTCATGCTAAACGGTCGAACCAAGCTGGTGATTTTACATCATATCGGACACTTTCAATTTGTTGTTTGAGATTTGCAGATGACGTACATTTTTTAAAGGGGAGGATCGAAACGTTTCGATTGATTTCCTGTTTGCAATCGTCCTTAGAAGCTCAAGAATATGGTAATATGTAATACTGGCAAGACACAGTACTGTACGCTATCAAATAAAAAGTGTCTGAAGCCGTATGGTTGTGATCGTAGATAGAGGGCATGATAATCATCGAGAAGTAAAGTCAGTGGGGCGTTGTGAAGTAGTTCAAAGTTTTGTGTACCTCGGTTCTTTGACCGACAGTTCGGGTAGCTGTGAACATGAGATTCGACGGCGCATTCAACAGGCACGTGTGGCCATGACAAAGCTTACTAAAATATGGCGTGGCCATAACATCACTAAATCTACCAAAATGTCGCTGGTTCAGTCTCTTGTGTTCCGCATTTTTTTGTATGCCTCGGAAACTTGGGACTGTTAAAAAGGCAGATCGAGCTCGCATAGATGCTTTTGAAATGTGGACGTGGAGGAGAATGCTGAGAGTTCCTTATACCGCCCATCAAACTAACGTTTCCATACTGGATGAGCTCGGTAATCCAAAGAGACTATCTCCTCCATTGTATCGACGAGAATGCTTACATTCTTCGGACATATTCACTGAAGCGATAATATGGAGAAACCTGTAGTTCAGGGTCATGCCCCGAGTGGGCGGCGCCGTGGCCGTTCCCCTACACGCTGGGTGGATACGACGAAAGAGTTGCTGGATATGAGTATCAAATCGCGAACGATGGCGAGCTACAGTTCTCAAACTATTGATAATGTTCATGTCGGCAATACTCTAGCTCCGACTTAATGCATTTTACCACTTCACAACATGTTATTTATATTATATATTTATGTCTCATAAACTTCCCTAGTTATTTTGTATCTAGCGAGTTTATCGACATTCAAAACATTGAAAACAGCCAAGAGGAATCATTTTATTAACCAGTAGCTTTACTAATTCTCCATATGGAAAATTTGAAAATTTTACAAAAAATCTATAAATTCATTCATATAAAGTGGAACTACTATTTGATTTAAAGTAGATATGCAGATTTTTCTATCAGCTTAGCATCTCGTCTCAGCTCTAAAGAGAAACGAATGTATAGGTCCACTTTTCCAAACTACTGTACCAAATACCAATACTATAAATAGAATGCGTCGAAATGCGAAAGTAAAAGTATATCGTTTGAAATCCATTACACAATTTTGTCTTTGGTCAACCGTGTAATATACACAATACAATTGGGATTTAATACATTCGTATTGATCATTATCTACAAGAAACCGATTAGACAATAATTGTTATCAATTTTCAATCTACGTTGAAGAGTATCAGAATCAGAATAATAGAAAAATGGAGATAGCTAGGAATCAACTGGTCTGCTACGCCTTCAATATGACGAATCCTATACATTCGTTTGAATGTCTAAAGGGCAATAAAGAATTTGAATCAGAAGGGTTTTTTAAGGTTTCATCATCATCGTCACAATGGCTTAACAGACATGTTGTGAACTCGTAAAATGTACTCATTTTACGAGCTTCTCTTGGGCTATCTTTAAGATCTTTAATGTAGTAGTTTCCCATTTGCTTTCTGCATCCTCATGCCGTTGATCAGATGTATCTTCATCCGCCTTTAGGAACAATTTCTCACCCCAAGGGCAAGAAGGTGTCCTGACTCTTCTCAACTCGTCCACCCAAAGCTGTTGGTTGAGAAGAGGTTACTGCTTATACCGACAGTAGTTCGGTTCCTTTTAGTCGCCTTTTACGACACGCAGGATATACGATGGGAGATATTCTAACCCGTCCCCACACGGGGTTTTTTTAAGGTTTAGGTAACTAATTTTAACACCCCAATATCGAAATTGAAAATGTATATCTATAACTACACTTTTATTGCATTTATGGGTGTGCAATAAAGTGGTTTTAATGTTTCTCTCGAAAAGGATCAAGATACAGAAAAAGCCCAAGGGATAAAAAGGTTGTTATTTTAGATGCTCAATCAAAAATAAAATAAAATAAAGTTTCAAAAAAAACTTAGTGGTGTCTATTTTTTTCTCGATAATATTGGACAAGGTGCCCTTCTGGACGCCACTGAGCTTGATCATTTTCATCTGTTTATGATAAATGAGTCTTTTATCACTGAGAACAATTTAACCAAATTTCAACATAATTGGTTGGAGAGTAGTTGAAATAGAAATAAAAAATTAACTCAAGTTAAATGATTCTCAACTTCCCACATATCACGGTGATACCAGTTTATTCTTTTCCCATAGCATGTCTGAGATCCCCCTTGCAACCATATTTTACTATTATACTTAGAATCGTTGTTTCTATTATGAACATGACTAGGTTTATGTCTAAAATACTTGTAGATTTATATGTGTATAATATTTATATTATGTATATGCTAAAAATCTTATATTACTTCATATTTGATTATATGTGGAATTAATTTTACTATATTCCAATACCCTGTAAAACTGAGTCTTATGGAAATGAAAATATTGAATGACTGATTGATTGAACCCCGCAAAAAAGTCTGTTATACCGCTAGGTCTTTCTTTCGCAGGTCAATAGATAGCCTATTATGAATACAACAATTTCTTTAGTTTTACACCCCCAACCACCCCAATTTTACCCCCCCAAAAAAAATAAAACTGATTAGGAACCCCTGAAACGCCTGAAAACGAAGTTTGAGCTATTTTTATATTTTTAATTTTTTTATTATTGCTGGGCCGCCACTGACACGATTTGTAAGGGCAAGCCAATCTTCAAATGGACCTAAAAAAGCGCATTATGCTCTTTCTTTTACAGGTCAGTAGACTATGAAACAAGAAATTATTCAGTTTTACAAACCCCCATCCTCCAACCACCCCTAATTTCACCTCCCCCCCCCCCCCCCAACCAAAAAAATAGAAAATGATCAGGAACCCCTAAAATGAATATTCAAGAATATCTTGATTGTTTTTGTCTTTTGTTAATAACTTCGCCGTCCATGAACTGATGCGCAAAATTATAGCAGCATTACCTACTACGACCCCATAGCATATCGCTATCAAAATTTCAGCACAATCATGCAGCGGTTACTGAGTTTACGAGGCAAGAAAAACGCCAACACACCGACAGACAGACCGACGGAAATGAGTGACGTGGATTTTGGTTATGTAAACCTCATAAAACGTCCAAAAAGCATTATTAGCTCGAAATTGAAATCGGGATCACAATACTCGCCACACCTTTCGAAAACCGATTTTGAAATAAATTTTCCACACCTTGAATTTTGAAAACTAACCGACTATTCGTCTTAAAACGGAGTGAAGATTCAATCTCTTTCATTTTGTGATTATTACAGATCGAATCAGCTCCGCACAAATCCAGCGAAAACGCAGACATGCCTATTCTACCTCAATAACCGACAGGCGAGAAGGGAACTGCAAATAGAGTGAAACTCAGTCAGACTGCAACATTGCCCAAACCCAGTCTATCTAAGTGTTATATTAGACCGCTCCCTGACGTTCAGAAAACATATCGACAAAACCAAGGCCAAAGTCAACACCAGAAACGGCATTCTCCGGAAACTTGACTAGTGCTCGATGGGGGGCAGACCCTAACGTCCTGCGCTCCTCGGCCCTTGCACTGTGCTACTCCGCAGCCGAGCATGCATCCCCCGTATGGGAGAGATCATCACATGCCCAAAGACTGGACCCTGGCCTGAATGACACGTGTAGATTAATAACCGGATGCCTAAAACCCACTAACCTTGATCAGCTCCACATGCTAGCCGGAATGGCACCACCGCAAATACGTAAGGAAACCCTAGCCATGGCCGAACGAAGCAGACAATGTGAAGACACCAGACATCCTCTGAACCAATATATACCGGCAGCGGCCAGACTGAAATCAAGGCGAGGCTTTATGCAAACTACACAGCCCCTCACAGCCTCTAAAACTGCTACCAAGGAGGCAAAATAGGAACAGCGCCTAGCAGTCAACAACATCCCAGCCTGGAATACAAAACAAAAACTTCCTGCAGGCTCAGACTTAGACTGGGACACCTGGAAAACCCTCAACCGACTCCGGTGCCGAATGGGGAGATCCAAGAACAACCTCCTGAAATGGGGATACGTGGAAGAGGAAACGTGTGAATGTGGAGAATCCCAGACAATGAAGCACCTTCTAGCGTGTCAATCTCTACAAGTCCCATGTACCATCCGAGACCTTTGGACGTGCAATGAAAATGCTGTGAAATACGCCAGACACTGGAGTGATATATGAACATTTTTTATAGTTATATTCACAACATATTGTCATAATATTTATTTTTATCTATGGCTATTTTATAATTCCTAGTTACAAGTTGTAGTGCAGACACAATTAAATAAAATTTTGTGAGAGAGGTTAGGAAACACCTTGTATAGACATCTCTTTATTATAGATTTTCTGTTCCTGCCGTCCAGATTTCGGACTGTAGGGATTGTGGCACATTTGCCAATTGGTATTTAATATGCAAATGGATGTTGGAGCTCGTTAAAGCTTAATTCCCTTTCTTACTAAATCATCTCTACATTAGGTTTACATCTGGTCGGTTCTAAATACTTAAATGTCATTTACATTTCACACAGACGCCGATCAAATATTCAGCAGCTTCGTGAAGTCAGTGTCATTGGCACCGATAGCAGACGGCACACCGATCTGGACAGGCGGAAGTTGGATTTTACTTCCTAGGTCAATAATAGGCAAAAAAGTAATGTAAAAAATCGCTTTATATTCAAAAAAATTCATGCTGATTGCACAAATTACGGTGACACCAGTTTATCATTTTACCATAGAATTTTTTTCATTTCATTTAGTTGTACTATAGAATACAAATATAGCCACTTCAAAGGCTACGCCTTGTATGAGGATTTCCTATATAAAAATGGTTCCCGCAGAGTTTGACCTTGGGATGATTTTACGGGTGTGAAGTTTGGGTAGAGATGCGAAAATAAAAACATCGATCTCGGTACCAATTCGATATTTATTTTAGAGCTGTACATGCCAATGAAGGCGCGTTTGGTTCGTACAGAGAATTTTGCGCAATTTATTAAACCCCTCAATAATTATATAATTATTTTCGATACTGATACCGCTACGAAAGTAGCGACACCAGCTTGGAATCGCTCAAAAAGTATCTAAGAGAAAAATACTCGATATCAGTGTAGAAGTATTGATACATTTCAAGTATCGAAGGATCGTTAGCATCCCTACAAATAATCATTCAAAAGGGGGGATGCCCGTGTAATTGCCGCCAACCTGAGATATTGTGCTGATTGTTTACTATGCTGTGCTGAAACTGTACATTGTAATTTAGCTAACCTATCTTTAGCTGCTCTCTCTCTCTCGCTATCCTTGTACGCATTTCAACGGTCTTCACTTCATCTTCTTCAATTTATCCCTCCTGATCAGCAGCATACATTTTCTTCAACCTTATTGACGATTTCATCATTATGAATTTAAAATTTTGATGTGACGTCCGAGTGAAGTACTCGGTACCAAGAAGCATGAAGCTATAGTCTGAGATCCCCCCTGCGACCAATTCATCGCCCGCAAAAAAAAAGTGTGTTATGCAGCTAGGTCTTTATTTCTTTCACAGGTCAATAGTCAGCCTATATGATGAGTACAACAAATTGTTCAGCTTTATAACCCCCAACCACTCCAATTTGATGCGCACGCCGAAAAGGAGAAAATGATCGAGAACCCCCAAAACGCCTAAAAACGAAGTATGAACTGTTTTTAAAATTGTAGTTTCTTTTAATCTGCGCCGCCACTAGCATGAATTCTAAAAACCATACGAGTTTACTTAAAAAATTGTAAATCTTTATTTGGCTTTCTATTAAGATAAAACCCCGTGTTCTGGATAATCCGAGGTTCCTCATTATAAAACCGACCGCAGTTTTTAGTTCAAGTCTCATTTGACGAAAATAAAACATTTCAGATCTTTAGATTTACCTAAAAAATCGAAAATCTTTATTTGGCTTTCTATTAAGATGAAACCTCGTGTTTTGCATAATTTTAGAGTGCTGATGGTAAATCCGGTTGCAGTTTCAAGTTTCAGTCGCGTTTGAGGAAAATCAAAAATTTCAGATCTCTCAGATCTTCAGGTTTGCCTAAAAAATCGAAAATCTTTATTTGGATTTCTATTAAGACGAAACTTCGTGCTTTGAATGATTTGAGGGTGCTGATTGCAAATCCGACTGCAGTTTTGAGTTCCAGTCTTGTTTGACCAAATTAAAAAATCTCAGACCTTTCAGATCTTCAGGTTTGCCTTAAAAATCGAAAATCTTTATTAGGCTTTCCATTACGATGAACCCTCGCGTTTTGGATAATTTGAGGGTGCTGATTGCAAATCCGGTTGCTGTTTAAAGCTTCAGTCGCGTTTGACGAAAATCAAAAATTTCAGATCTCTCAGATCTTCAGGTTTGCCTAAAAAATCGAAAATCTTTACTCGGCTTTCCATTACGATGAAACCTCGCGTTTTGGACAATTTGAGGGTTCTGATTGCAAATCCGGTTGTAGTTTCAAGTTTCAGTCGCGTTTGACGAAAATCAAAAACTTCAGATCTCTGAGCTCCTCAGGTTTGCCTAAAAAAATCGAAAATCTTTATTTGGCTTTGCATTACGATGAAACCTCGCGTTTTGGATAATTTGAGGGTTCTGATTGCAAATCCGGTTGTAGTTTCAAGTTTCAGTCGCGTTTGACGAAAATCAAAAACTTCAGATCTCTGAGATCCTCAGGTTTGCCTAAAAAAATCGAAAATCTTTATTTGGCTTTGCATTACGATGAAACCTCGCGTTTTGGATAATTTGAGGGTTCTGATTGCAAATCCGGTTGTAGTTTCAAGTTTCAGTCGCGTTTGACGAAAATCAAAAATTTCAGATCTCTCAGATCTTCAGGTTTGCCTAAAAAATCGAAAATCTTTACTCGGCTTTCCATTACGATGAAACCTCGCGTTTTGGATAATTTGAGGGTGCTGCTTGCAAATCCGGTTGTAGTTTCAAGTTTCAGTCGCGTTTGACGAAAATCAAAAACTTCAGATCTCTGAGATCCTCAGGTTTGCCTAAAAAAATCGAAAATCTTTATTTGGCTTTGCATTACGATGAAACCTCGCGTTTTGGATAATTTGAGGGTTCTGGTTGCAAATCCGGTTGTAGTTTCAAGTTTCAGTCGCGTTTGACGAAAATCAAAAATTTCAGATCTCTCAGATCTTCAGGTTTGCCTAAAAAATCGAAAATCTTTACTTGGCTTTCCATTACGATGAAACCTCGCGTTTTGGATAATTTGAGGGTTCTGATTGCAAATCCGGTTGTAATTTCAAGTTTCAGTCGCGTTTGATGAAAATCAAAAATTTCAGATCTCTCAGATCTTCAGGTTTGCCTAAAGAATCGAAAATCTTTACTTGGCTTTCCATTACGATGAAACCTCGCGTTTTGGATAATTTGAGGGTTCTGATTGCAAATCCGGTTGTAGTTTCAAGTTTCAGTCGCGTTTGACGAAAATCAAAAATTTCAGACCTTTCAGATCTTCAGGTTTGCCTAAAAAATCGAAAACCTTTATTTGGCTTTCTGTTA
This sequence comes from Callosobruchus maculatus, assembly GCA_951848785.1. Taxonomy (NCBI): domain Eukaryota; kingdom Metazoa; phylum Arthropoda; class Insecta; order Coleoptera; family Chrysomelidae; genus Callosobruchus; species Callosobruchus maculatus. Next base: position 2,255,979 of record CATOUR010000160.1, read on the forward strand.
AGATGAAACCTCGCGTTTTGGATAATTTGAGGGTTCTGATTGCAAATCCGGTTGCAGTGTCAAGTTTCAGTAGCGTTTGACGAAAATCAAAAATTTCAGATCTCTCAGATCCTCAGGTTTGCCTAAAAAATCGAAAATCTTTATTTGGCTTTCTATTAAGATGAAACCTCGCGTATTGGATAATTTGAGGGTGCTGATTGCAAATCCGGTTGCAGTTTCAAGTTTCAGTCGCGTTTGACGAAAATAAAAAATTTCAGATCTCTCAGATCTTCAGGTTTGCCTGAAAAATCGAAAATCTTTATTTGGCTTTCTGTTAAGATGAAACCGCGTGTTTTGGATAAACTGAGGGTGTGATTGCAAATCCGGTTGCAGTTTCAAGTTTCAGTCGCGTTTGACGAAAATCAAAAATTTCAGATCTCTCAGATCCTCAGGTTTGCCTAAAAAATCGAAAATCTTTATTTGGCTTTCTGTTAAGATGAAACCTCGCGTTTTGGATAATTTGAGGGAGCTGATTGCAAATCCGGTTGTAGTTTCAAGTTTCAGTCGCGTTTGACGAAAATCAAAAATTTCAGACCTTTCAGATCTTCAGGTTTGCCTGAAAAATCGAAAATCTTTATTTGGCTTTCTGTTAAGATGAAACCTTGCGTTTTGGATAATTTTAGGGTGCTGATTGCAAATCCGGCTGCAGTTTCGAGTTTCAGTCGCGTTTGACGAAAATCAAAAATTTCAGATCTCTCAGATCTTCAGGTTTGCCTAAAAAATCGAAAATCTTTATTTGGCTATCCATTACGATGAAACCTCACGTTTTGGATAACTTGAGGATGCTGATTACAAATCCGGTTGCAGTTTCAAGTTTCAGTCGCGTTTGACGAAAATCAAAAATTTCAGGTCTTTCAGATTTTCAAGTTTGCCTAAAAAATCGAAAATCTTTACTTGGCTATCCATTACGATGAAACTCCGCGTTTTGGATAATTTGAGGGTGCTGATTACAAATCCGGTTGCAGTTTCAAGTTTCAGTCGCGTTTGACGAAAATCAAAAATTTCAGATCTCTCAGATCTTCAGGTTTGCCTAAAAAATAGAAAATCTTTATTTGGCTTTCCATTACGATAAAACCTCGCATTTTGGATAATTTGAGGGTGCTGATTGCAAATCCAAACGCAGTTTTGAGCTACTGTACAGATTGACGGAAATCAAAAATTTCACATCTCTCAGATCTTCAGGTTTGCCTAAAAAAATCGAAAATCTTTATCTGGCTTTCTATTAAGACGAAACTTCTTGTTTTGGATAATTCGAGGGTGCTGATTGCATATCCGACCGCAGTTTTGAGTTCCAGTCTTGTTTGACCAAATTAAAAAATTTCAGACCTTTCAGATCTTCAGGTTTGCCTTAAAAATCGAAAATCTTTATTTGGCTTTCTATTAAAATAAAACCTCACGTTTAGGATAGTTTGAGTGTTGATTGCAAATCAGGTTACAGTCTTGAGCTTCAGTATCGTTTGACGAAAATCAAAAACTTCAGATCTTCAGGTTTGCTTAAAAAAATCGAAAATCTTTATCTGGCTTTCTATTAAGATGAAACCGTGTGTTTTGGATAATTTGAGGACACTGCCTTCATTCTATAGGAAAATGATATTAGCAAAGCGAAAACTATATCCTCCTACACACACGTGTAGAAAGTGCGAAGTCAAACAACTAGACGCAATTTTTTCCAATTTCAAACATCGGTTAGGTACAAGCAAAGTTATTAATAAGCATTAGCACTTCAGTAGCAATTTTCCGTCAATCAAACCCAAAAACATTAACATTAACACAACGGTAATCACATTGTTTTGAAAAACGCCATCCCTCCACGTTGCAGGTATAAACATGTCTCAACAGTAACTAGTTACCTAGTCCCTTCTGTAAATTATGGTCTACTTTCATTCCACTGTAAAATGATATTAGCAAAGCGAAAACTGCATCCGCATAAGGTCTGTTCCTACCTCTACCTTGCTTACAAACTTTAAACAACTGTATCCTCTTGTCCACGTCAGACAAATGCTGAGTGAAGCTACTTGACGCAATGTTTTCCAATTTGAAATATCGGTTATGTACAAGTTATTAATAAGCATTAGCACTTCAGTAGCAATTTTCCATGGTCGTCCGTAGCCGTTCATTTGGCCGTCAATCAAAGCCAAAGACGTTAGGCTAGACGGGCACATTAACGGTAATCATATTGTTTTGAAAACGCTATCCCTCCACGTTCTACTCATTTTCTCGAACCGTCAATCTCGACGTTCGTCGTAATAATATTTATTTAACAATAAACCATACTCGGCTCGCAGGTCTTTACTTCACGTTTTTCCTCATCGAGGAAAAAATAAACATCAGAGGTGTCAGCCATTCCATAACCATTACGCTAGTTAAATTGCAGGTAATAACCGGTCAGTGGCGGTGTCCAATCAACACCAGGTTTTACAACTGGCGTCAGAAAGGCTATCAGAGTTTTTCTGCAGAGAGAATTGTTTACAAGGTAAGGATGTGCCATCTGTCCGTTATTTTAAGTACGTGTTATTCAGACATTGACACCACTGTGAGATGTCAAATATACCTTGTTACACAGAAAAAATACTGTTGCGTTTCCAATTAATTGTTAGTATTTGGATGTTTTTCCATCGCTTTAAATATATTTACAGTTGTTTCAAATCCATGTCATTGAAAGAATTCAATCCTTATATTCGAAGTAATCACAGGTACGCCAATAAATTCAAAATAATTTTATATTCGTTCTAACGATATGTATATTCCTTCTAATACCAGCATTGACATAAATAATGCAATCAAAACATCCTTTTACTTTCGAAATTTACCCTCTGATTCATTTAAGCAAAGCATACAATCTATTCAATGTACAAAAATTATTACTGCAACAGCAGTTCGTGATAATTCATTTGATAAAAATTAATTTTATTTCAATGGCCCTTGTCGTTCGCTGAACTATAATCAGTATTCGGCGGGACTGACGTCCCGATTCAATGAAGGTAAGAATAAAGAACAGGGGGATAATCTCAGTGCTACTATCGCTGCGAACTCGTCAACATGGACGAAGTTGTTCCGTTGTGTTGTTTCGGTGTTAGCCGTCTTGTGTCACCTCGTGGTTTTGCGTATTGCAGCAGCAATTGTGTGATTTAAATGTGTCCAGTTATATATTAAATGGAGGACCTACTGAGAAATTGGTACTTAGAAGAGCTAACCCCCACATTTGAATATAGGTATTTAGATTAGTCAGACAGTTATATTTCAGGTAATAATGCAACAACTGGTGCAGGCATATGTCTAGTTCTTATATCATGCTCCTTATAACTTCACACAAAATCACACCATTAAACATCCAAACGAATCAATCAGCTGTCCTCGCAATAAAATCTGTTGGTCCAAGGAAAAGGAAGTAGTTTAGAATCAGTTACCAAACACAGATTTGATTCAACGACAGGCTGCGATTGAATCATTCATTGGAATCCAATGACATCTTTTAGTTGAATCGACAATACGATATAAATTCGCTACCAACTATACACTTCCCATTGGAGAAAACGTCGCTGTATTTGAGCAATGCTGAGTGTAACGTCCCATTGAATCCAAGCGTAAGCCTTTGACAAAACGACAGATTTTTCTGTGTGTAAAAATACAGAGGGAACTATGGAGCGCTTTAGTTCTAAACTCGGAACCGAATTGGAGACAACATGTAGAGCATAGAGTCAATAAGGCACGTAATTCGTTATGGGCATGTATTTAGAAGGGTTGTAGAAGTGAATTGGGAGGCTAACACTCAAGGTGGTGTCCTGGCTCTATACTACAATCGTTAAGCCGTCCCTTTTGTCACTGTACATTACCAAAGACAAGTAGGGTCACTCTAAGCTCCGCCCCCAATGTGGTCTTTCCAGCTGTGCTCTCGAATACTACGCAAGCTGGCGGATTTTGGCGCCCGGAGATCTTGAGCAGTATAGCCGGACGCTAACAGCTGTGGTTTACAGGGTCAGTCCACCTAACACCACCTAACACGCGACACGGTGCACGGGATACAATCGTCGGATCTACCGGGGTGCCTAAATAAGTAGTGTTTCTGTGTTATTGAGCGTTTTGCGCGTATTTCACAAAAAAAATGCCGGTGACATGCTCTGTATATCGCCCCATTATTTTTTTTATATTTGTGCCTATTTATTCCCATTGATTTTTAAAATATCTGTTTTTAATACTTTAATGTTATTATTGACCTGATTCTTAAGTTTTTTAAATTCATTTTCCAAATTCGTGTTTCCCGGTTCTTTAATTTTTTGTTTATAAATTTTGACTAGGTTTTCAATCATTTCGAGAATTTCTTGATTTATCCTGTCGTTATTTTCACGTATCTTATACGTCTTTTTGAATTCCGAATCTTTTTTACAAGAAGCGATTAAGTCAATTAGTTCCTGAAATGATTGAACTTCTGTAGTTTGAATATTCTTTTCAAATTTTGAGATTAATTTTTTACGATCTATTCTGTTTAATTCTTTTCTATATTTTGTCGCAAGTACTTTTATGTTTACACCTAAAGTTATTGACAACAAATTATGAATGATCAGACTGCTACTGTTACTTTACTACTTGAATCGTACATTTCAAATTACTAGCTCTATCTGACAAAACATGATCTATAATACTCCTTGAGCTATTTGCCACCCCAGTAGCTGCATCTGCAGTTATTGTGTTGAATGGTTTATTGAATAAGAGATTATATTCAATCTATACTATAGAATTAATTTCTATTGACCCCCGTATAAGTAAAGTGAACGTCGACCGTTGACGTCGACAATATCACACAATCGGATTCCCTTTAGGTAAACGAGACCGCACGAAGGGAACCCCTCTCAAATCGAGGCGGCTCGCATTTGTGAGACTCACATCAAAGTCGGCACGGCAAGTGACCATTGTATACGGTGCTATTGTTTATTTTTTCTGGAGACAGAATTGTTTACAATGTAAAGGGTGCGCCACCTGTCGGTTATTGTACCTGTTATTCAGACATTTACTTCACTATGAGATGTCCAGTCTGTTTTCTTTTGAGATTTCCTGGTTAAAACATGACGAACTTTACCGTACCGTACCCCTCACTACAAAAAAAGTTCTCCACCACACATTTGAGGGTGCTGATTACAAATCCGGTTGCACTTTCAAGTTTCAGTCGCGTTTGACGAAAATCAAAAATTTCAGATCTCTCAGATCGTCAACTTTGCCTAAAAAATCGAAAATCTTTATTTGGCTTTCTATTAAGATGAAACCGTGTGTTTTGGATAATTTGAGGGAGCTGATTGCAAATCCGGTTGCAGTTTCAAGTTTCAGTCGCGTTTGACGAAAATCAAAAATTTCAGATCTCTCAGATCTCGAAGGTTGCCTAAAAAATCGAAAATCTTTATTTGGCTTTCCATTACGATGAAACCTCGCGTTTTGAATAATTTGAGGGTGCTGATTGCAAATCCGGTTGCAGTTTCAAGTTTCAGTCGCGTTTGACGAAAATCAAAAATTTCAGATCTCTCAGATTTTCAAGTTTGCCTAAAAAAGCGAAAATCTTTATTTGGCTTTCCATTACGATGAAACCTCCCGTTTTGGATAATTTGAGGGTGCTGATTGCAAATCCGGTTGCAGTTTCAAATTTCAGTCGCGTTTGACGACAATCAAAAATTTCAGATCTCTCAGATTTTCAAGTTTGCCTCAAAAATCGAAAATCTTTATTTGGCTTTCCATTACGATGAAACCTCGCGTTTTGGATAATTTGAGGGTGTTGATTACAAGTCCGGTTGCAGTTTCAAGTCTCAGTCGCGTTTGACGAAAATCAAAAATTTTAGATCTCTCAGATCTTCAGGTTTGCCTAAAAAATCGAAAATCTTTATTTGGCTTTCTATTAAGATGAAACCGTGTGTTTTGGATAATTTGAGGATGCTGATTGCAAATCCGGTTGCAGTTTCAAGTTTCAGTCGCGTTTGACGAAAATCAAAAATTTCAGATCTCTCAGATCGTCAACTTTGCCTAAAAAATCGAAAATCTTTATCTGGCTTTCTATTAAGATGAAACCGTGTGTTTTGGATAATTTGAGGGTGCTGCTTGCAAATCCGGTTGCAGTTTCAAGTTTCAGTCGCGTTTGACGAAAATCAAAAATTTCAGATCTCTCAATTTTCAAGTTTGCCTAAAAAATCGAAAATCTTTATTTGGCTTTCCATTACGATGAAACCTCGCGTTTTGGATAATTTGAGGGTGCTGATTGCAAATGCGGTTGCAGTTTCAAGTTTCAGTCGCGTTTCACGAAAATCAAAAATTTCAGGTCTCTCAGATCTTCAAGTTTGCCTAAAAAATCGAAAACCTTTATTTGGCTTTCCATTACGATAAAACCTCGCGTTTTGGATAATTTGAGGGTGTTGATTACAAGTCCGGTTGCAGTTTCAAGTCTCAGTCGCGTTTGACGAAAATCAAAAATTTTAGATCTCTCAGATCTTCAGGTTTGCCTAAAAAATCGAAAATCTTTATTTGGCTTTCTATTAAGATGAAACCGTGTGTTTTGGATAATTTGAGGATGCTGATTGCAAATCCGGTTGCAGTTTCAAGTTTCAGTCGCGTTTGACGAAAATCAAAAATTTCAGATCTCTCAGATCGTCAACTTTGCCTAAAAAATCGAAAATCTTTATCTGGCTTTCTATTAAGATGAAACCGTGTGTTTTGGATAATTTGAGGGTGCTGCTTGCAAATCCGGTTGCAGTTTCAAGTTTCAGTCGCGTTTGACGAAAATCAAAAATTTTAGATCTCTCAATTTTCAAGTTTGCCTAAAAAATCGAAAATCTTTATTTGACTTTCCATTACGATGAAACCTCGCGTTTTGGATAATTTGAGGGTGCTGATTGCAAATCCGGCTGCAGTTTCAAGTTTCAGTCGCGTTTGACGAAAATCAAAAATTTTAGATCTCTCAATTTTCAAGTTTGCCTAAAAAATCGAAAATCTTTATTTGGCTTTCCATTGCGATGAAACCTCGCGTTTTGGATAATTTGAGGGTGCTGATTACAAATCCGGTTGCAGTTTCAAGTCTAAGTCGCGTTTGACGAAAATCAAAAATTTCAGATCTCTCAATTTTCAAGTTTGCCTAAAAAATCGAAAATCTTTATTTGACTTTCCATTACGATGAAACCTCGCGTTTTGGATAATTTGAGGGTGCTGATTGCAAATCCGGCTGCAGTTTCAAGTTTCAGTCGCGTTTGACGAAAATCAAGAATATCAGATCTCTCAGATCTCCAAGGTTGCCTAAAAAATCGAAAATCTTTATTTGGCTTTCCATTACGATGAAACCTCGCGTTTTGGATAATTTGAGGGTGCTGATTGCAAATCCGGTTGCAGTTTCAAGTTTCAGTCGCGTTTCACGAAAATAAAAAATTTCAGGTCTCTCAGATCTTCAAGTTTGCCTAAAAAATCGAAAATCTTTATTTGGCTTTCCATTACGATAAAACCTCGCGTTTTGGATAATTTGAGGGTGCTGATTACAAATCCGGTTGCAGTTTCAAGTCTAAGTCGCATTTGACGAAAATCAAAAATTTCAGATCACTCAGATCTTCAACCTTGCCTAAAAAATCGAAAATCTTTATCTGGCTTTCCATTACGATGAAACCTCGCGTTTTGGATAATGTGAGGGTGCTGATTACAAATCCGGTTGCAGTTTCAAGTTTCAGTCGCGTTTGACGAAAATCAAAAATTTCAGATCTCTCAGATCTTCAAGTTTGCCTAAAAAATCGAAAAATTTTATTTGCCTCGCGTTTTGGATAATTTGAGGGTGCTGATTACAAATCCGGTTGCAGTTTCAAGTTTCAGTCGCGTTTGACGAAAATCAAAAATTTCAGGTCTCTCAGATCTTCAAGTTTGCCTAAAAAATCGAAAAATTTTATTTGCCTCGCGTTTTGGATAATTTGAGGGTGCTGATTACAAATCCGGTTGCAGTTTCAAGTTTCAGTCGCGTTTGACGAAAATCAAAAATTTCAGATCTCTCAGATCTTCAAGTTTGCCTAAAAAATCGAAAAATTTTATTTGCCTCGCGTTTTGGATAATTTGAGGGTGCTGATTACAAATCCGGTTGCAGTTTCAAGTTTCAGTCGCGTTTGACGAAAATCAAAAATTTCAGATCTCTCAGATCTTCAAGTTTGCCTAAAAAATCGAAAAATTTTATTTGCCTCGCGTTTTGGATAATTTGAGGGTGCTGATTACAAATCCGGTTGCAGTTTCAAGTTTCAGTCGCGTTTGACGAAAATCAAAAATTTCAGGTCTCTCAGATCTTCATTGCCTAAAAAATCGAAAATCTTTATTTGGCTTTCCATTACGATGCAACCTCGCGTTTTGGATAATTTGAGGGTGCTGATTGCAAATCCGGTTGCAGTTTCAAGTTTCAGTCGCGTTTGACGAAAATCAAAAATTTCAGATCTCTCAGATCTTCAGGTTTGCCTAAAAAATCGAAAATCTTTATTTGGCTTTCCATTACGATGCAACCTCGCGTTTTGGATAATTTGAGGGTGCTGATTGCAAATCCGGTTGCAGTTTCAAGCTTCAGTCGCGTTTGACGAAAATCAAAAATTTCAGATCTCTCAGATCTTCAAGGTTGCCTAAAAAATCGAAAATCTTTATCTGGCTTTCCATTACGACGAAACCTCGCGCTTTGGATAATTTGAGGGTGCTGATTACAAGTCCGGTTGCAGTTTCAAGTCTCAGTCGCGTTTGACGAAAATCAAAAATTTCAGATCTTTCAGATCTTCAACTTTGCCTAAAAAATCGAAAATCTTTATTTGGCTTTCCATTACGATGCAACCTCGCGTTTTGGATAATTTGAGGGTGCTGATGGCAAATCCGGTTGCAGTTTCAAGTTTCAGTCGCGTTTGACGAAAATCAAAAATTTCAGATCTCTCAGATCTTCAGGTTTGCCTAAAAAATCTAAAATCTTTATTTGGCTTTCCATTACGATGCAACCTCGCGTTTTGGATAATTTGAGGGTGCTGATTGCAAATCCGGTTGCAGTTTCAAGCTTCAGTCGCGTTTGACGAAAATCAAAAATTTCAGATCTCTCAGATCTTCAAGGTTGCCTAAAAAATCGAAAATCTTTATTTGGCTTTCCATTACGACGAAACCTCGCGTTTTGGATAATTTGAGGGTGCTGATTACAAATCCGGTTGCAGTTTCAAGTCTAAGTCGCGTTCGACGAAAATCAAAAATTTCAGATCTCTCAATTTTCAAGTTTGCCTAAAAAATCGAAAATCTTTATTTGACTTTCTATTACGATGAAACCTCGCGTTTTGGATAATTTGAGGGTGCTGATTGCAAATCCGGCTGCAGTTTCAAGTTTCAGTCGCGTTTCACGAAAATCAAAAATTTCAGGTCTCTCAGATCTTCAAGTTTGCCTAAAAAATCGAAAATCTTTATTTGGCTTTCCATTACGATAAAACCTCGCGTTTTGGATAATTTGAGGGTGCTGATTACAAATCCGGTTGCAGTTTCAAGTCTAAGTCGCGTTTGACGAAAATCAAAAATTTCAGATCTCTCAATTTTCAAGTTTGCCTAAAAAATCGAAAATCTTTATTTGACTTTCCATTACGATGAAACCTCGCGTTTTGGATAATTTGAGGGTGCTGATTGCAAATCCGGCTGCAGTTTCAAGTTTCAGTCGCGTTTGACGAAAATCAAGAATATCAGATCTCTCAGATCTTCAAGGTTGCCCAAAAAATCGAAAATCTTTATTTGGCTTTCCATTACGATGAAACCTCGCGTTTTGGATAATTTGAGGGTGCTGATTGCAAATCTGGTTGCAGTTTCAAGTTTCAGTCGCGTTTGACGAAAATAAAAAATTTCAGATCTCTCAAATCTTCAAGGTTGCCCAAAAAATCGAAAATCTTTATTTGGCTTTCCATTACGACGAAACCTTGAAAAGTTCTCCACCACTGTCTCGGCTTAACAACCACCATATAGTAATCGAATAATAACCATGAGCTTTTATAAACCCTCATATTGCAGACCGATCGATCTGAAGGGGTTGACAATAGATTAATAGGTTTAATAATGGACGTAGGATGGAGGGTTGAAGAGGTGAAGGAGGGGTTATATGGGAGTTTATATATTCATGAGCACATCATGCACCTCGTTCCTTTTTTCCGCTGATCTGACAAGAAATATTGATGAGGCTTGAAAGGTGTACATGTCTTATGGGGGGGGGAGATTACTGGCAAAACTGTAGTAATCTGTACCGACAGCAGACAAGCACTTCTAACCCTGAAAAGACCTTGCATCACCTCAGGGCTAGCAGTGGACTGCCACCAATCTTTAGCCCATGCTTCGGACAAAAACAGTATTGTCCTGAGGTGGGTTAAAGGGCACAACAACAAAGGCAACCGTATAGCGGATGGTCTAGCCAGGAAGGCCGCTGACCAAAGAATTTTAGGACCATGTGACCTTTCTGGAATGTCGACAACCACAATTTCGGAAATAGCCAAAAAACACTCCCATGCCCAAATGGTAAAACGATGGGAACGACTACAAGGATGTCGATTTGCCAAGGAAACGCTTGCAGGTTTTGACATGGCAATATCCAAGAAGTACTTGGCGATGACCAGACCAAACCTACGTGTCATGGTAGGATTCCTGACTGGCCATTGTCAACTCAGGAAACACCTCCACACTATGGGGTTAAGTGACACACCGATATGTAGAATGTGTGAAAGTGAAGACGAAACTGTGGAACACGTCATATGTGAATGCCCAGAGTTATCTTTTATTAGAGAGTGTGCGTTCGGCGAGTCTTGGCCTACACCTGCCCACATAAGGGAGATGTCCCCTAGCGACGTGTTCACCTTCCTACAATTGGCAGGATGGACGATGACCTGAGGAAACAACTCCCTGGGAGGATGCACAATGGGCCAGTTGTGGCCTAAGTGCAGTGGGACCACTCACCCCCCCCTCTACAGATACAGATGTCTCATGGGGGCAGGAGGGGTGACATGTGCTGAATTGGTTTTTCCATCAAGAGGACTCATTCAAGATCAGATTTATTCTGTCTTTTTCAATTTCTTCTTACTTTAGCTATTACTAGTATTACGTGTACTCGTATTCCTCATTTCTGTATCTGTTCTACTCAACGAATTCGAATAGGTTAAAAAAAGTAACGCCCCTGCTCTAACAGGCATGTGAGTGTGCCCAAGATCCCGTTGTTATTATTTGCTGTGTTCACAAACACTACGCTATTTTTTACAGAAATCTGCGCAATTTAGATTTCACGGAATTGTTTAAAATTGTCTTTTAACCCTTATGCACTGCTAAAACCCAAGATTAATTCAAAACTATAATAATTTACTCGAAACGATCAACCAAAACAAAGTCGCTATTTATATTATGCCTCTGCATGGGTGCTGTTATTTTTAGGATTCTTTACCTGCTATCTGTACAAAGGGTATATTCAAAACTATAACAATTAACTCGAAACAATCAACCTAAACAAAGTAGCTATTTATATTATGCCTCTACATGAGTGCTGTTATTTTTAGGATTCTTTACCTGCTGTCTGTACAAAGGGTATATGGGTTTATCAGGGATTCAGCGGTCAGTGTGCCAGTTGCCGCAGTACGATTGTGGGCACAAACAAAAGCCTTATTTACTTCTTCTAACCTATTCGAATTCGTTGGTTCTACTTCAACCTTCAACTTTTTAATTTTACACTCCTATTTCAGATTATAATTTTATTTCTCTGGCTGTAAGCATGCTTAATCATGTAAAAAGTCAATAAACTGTATAATCATAATCATAGCACTTTATTGCCCAACAGATTTACATCCCTTTACAGGGCAATACTTCATGACAATATTATAACAATAATGAAACAAGTGCTAATCTAGGAGTAATCTTTTAGAGGTCGACTTTAACTCAGAAATGGTACAATTAAAAATATCACAATTCTTAGAAATACTATTATAATTTGAACACATCACTGTTATTGGCTATTTTAGTAATATTGTTGTTCGCGGTCCCTGGTAATAAAAAGTTTGATAGTGACGAGAGTTATAATGAGGTACAGTTAAGCATGTTTCTCACAATAAAGCCATAGACTCTATATGCTTCTGATACCTTCTTATCAGTGTGTTCAACAAAGCTAAATTGCGAATCAAATATAACACCTAAATCACAAATAGATTGTTGTGTAATATGTTTTTTCTTAGTAAACGTTACATTTTTGCATTTGGAAATATTTAACTCTAACCTGTTATTCAAACACCACTCGGAAAGTATGAGTATAAGTATGAGTATTCAAAAGAGAATGCAGTATCGTTTGTATTAAACATATAGACAAGGAGATAGCAAAGCTTTGTATTGCAGCGCCAGTGGCTGAACAGCTTCTTGAACGACCGATCTCTGTTTGCTGTAGTCTAAGGCTGTTCATCAGACGTATTTTCAACAAACGTCGGTGTTCCTCAGAGATCTGTCCTATACCCTACACTGTTTCTACTGCACGTCAACGAGCTGCTGGAAATAACATCCAATCCAATCTACAGCTTCGCAGGCGACAGTATAATTATCATGCATGGAACCAAGGAAGGAAGGAAGCTACTATCATCCCATGAGACGGTACGTTGGCAATAGCAACATGCCTCACAGATCAACCCAGATATCAAAACCATTAAGTTTAACGTACAGAAAACTCAGGCAACAATACTGACAAAATGTCTCACGTTGGTCTACCAACTGTGGAAATGGAGGATCACCCAATAGTCGAATCACCTTCCGTCAAGCTTTTGGAGATCGACATCAACAAAAACATGTCCTGTTATGACTACATCGTTAGTATTGCTAAAACGGCATTCCAGAAGCTTTGAGTTTTGTTCCGCTGTAGGAAGCTGTATACGCCAGAACAACTACTGCTGCTCTACAAGGCATAGATCCGACCAGCATTGGAGTATTGCTCCCATGTGTGGGGATGCGCTCCGAAGCACTCTCTAAAGCTTCTGGATACTATACAGAAGAGAGCAATTGGACTAATCGATGCGCCTAACCTGACATAGGACCTCCACAGCCTGGAACATCGAAGAAGAGTAGCCGATCTGTCCCTGTTTTACAAATTCTATCATGGAAAATGTTCGAGTGAGCTCTACCAGATAATAACACCAAAGGCCGTCCGAACGAGGAACACTAGAGAGGATCTGCGAACTCATTCTTAACCAGGTCGAGGTCCCTACTCCCCAAATCAGTCTCCTCCAGCATTCGTAGTCTTGGAGAACTTCGACGCTATGCAATCAGCTACCGGGGAATTTGTTTTCCGGTGGCTACAACCTGAAGCGTTTCAAATTTTACGTGCACCGACAATTATCCTCCCGCAGCGCTTCTACAGCGCCATAGGTTTTCAGCCTTTGCGGGAGGCTGACCATAAAAGAAAGCTTAGCTTATTTCATGTTTCCAAAGTATGTTTGCTTCTATCAAAGACCAATACATAATTTTGCAATACATTCGCAACATGTATTTGATACCAACATCCAAATCCAGAACCAATACACGCAATTGTACGTAGAGGACAATATTCCACGTAATCACCTACGGTGGAGCTACGTTGGATTCATCCAGCAGCGTATTCCAAAATGCGTATGACACGCATACGTCATCAAGTGAGCGAGCGCTGTGGGATCATATTCGATCAGTGGATGAACATGGAGTGTCCTGTCCGACCATCAATTATTTTACACACCACAGGGGAACACCCGATTCACTGCACCGCATGTATGCACTTTCTTCTATACCCTCGAACAAAAGTGCGTAGGCCGTCACACATATGTGTATTTGTACAAAAAAATTAAGTCAAGTTAATTGACTCAGTACTTCCCACACATTACGCTGATACAAGTTTATTATTCTCCCATAGCATGAAGCTTTAGTCTAAGATCCCTTGCAACCAAATAATTGCCAACCCCCCCCCCCTAAAATTGTCTTATGCCGCTACGTCTTTCCTTCACAGGTCAATGGACAGCCTATTATCGATACTACAAACTTCTCAGTTTTACAACCCCCCACCCCCCAACCACCTCACTTTCACCCCCACCCAAAAAACTGGTAGGAAATGATCAGGAACCCCTAAAACCTCTAAAAACCGAATTTGAGTTGCTTTCATACTTTTCGCGTTCTTTGATTGTTGCTAGACTGCCACTGAAAAGATTTTTAACAAAGATACGCGTTTTCCATTCTCACCACGGTAACAATATACTGTGTCAAAATTTCATTAGAATCAATTCAATAGTGTCCACGTGTCCAAATACAAAACGATTTAAACCAATAAATTCTCGTGTAGTATACAGAAAATTCTAAGTCCCTTAGTTTCCGTAATAGGCTAGGCAATGTTCGGATGGACCTAAAAAGGTGATTTGTGTCGCTAGATCTTCCGTCACAGGTTAGTGGACAGCCTATTATGAGTACAAGAATTTTTTTAATTTTTCAACCCCCAACCCCCCAACCACGCCAATCTCACCCCCACCCAAAAAAACGCAAAAAATGATCAGGAACCTCTAAAACGCTTAAAAACGAAGTTTGAGCTGTTTTTATATTTTTAGTTTTTTTATTATTTCTGCGCCGCCACTGGCACGACTTATCAAAACCATACGCGTTTTCCATCTTCGCCATGGTAGTAATGCCGTTTCAAAATTTCATTAAAATCAATCCAACAGTTTTTTCGTTACAACGATCTAACGCAATACTCTCGTATGTTTACATCAGAAAAGTCCTTTGCTTACTGTAATATAGGCAAAGGTAATGTTCGGATGGACCTAAAAAAGTTATTTATGTCGCCAGGTCTTCCTTCACCGGTCAGTGGACAGTCTATTATGAAAGCAACAAATTTTTCAATTTTACAACCCCCCACCCCCCAACCACCCCAATTTCACCCCCACCCAAAAAAAAGTAGAAAACGATCAGGGACCCCTAAAACGCCTAAAAACGAAGTTTCAGCAATATTTAATTTTTTTTGTTTTTTGCTAATTACTCCGCCGCCTATGCACCGATTTTCAAAATTATAGGACCATTACCTACTACGACCCCACAGCATACCGCTGCCCAAATTTCATCACAATCCATGCAGCGGTTCCTGAGATTACGAGGGTAGAAAAACGCGACAGACAGACAGACCGACAGACAGACCGACAGACAGACCGACAGACAGACCGACAGACAGACCGACAGACAGACAGACAGACCGACGGAAAGTGTGACGTGGATTTTCGTTATGTACACATCATAAAACGCCCAAAAAGCGTATTATCTCAAAATCGAAAATTTTCGCGATCACAATACTCCCCTCACCTATCGGTGTGGGAAGTAAAATGAAGTCAAGTTGATTGACTCAGTACTTCCCACACATTACGGTGATAACAGTTCATTATTTTCCCATAGCATGAAGCTACTATCTCATAATACTATACTTACGTCAAATATGACTGCCCATAAGGAGTTGTGTTATTCGCTTACCTAGAACAAAAATAAACAAATAAAATATAGCAAGGCAAGGCAAATAGGTTCAGACTATCAGCGAGAGAATGACTTCAGAAAAATCATGAGTGTATTTCAAAAATATATAACTTCACCGTTTTCCATATTTTAATGTACTACTCACAAGTGAAATCCGAATTCAAAAAATGAAGTCAAGTTGATTGACTCAGTACCTCCCACACATTACGGTGATAACGGTTCATTATTTTCCCATAGCAAGAAGGTATAATCTGACATCCCCTTGCAATCATATCGTCGCCCGCCTGACCTAAAAAAAGTGTTATGCCACAATTTCACCCCACCCAAAAAAGAGCAGAAAATGACCATGAATCGCCTAAAAATGAAGATGAGCTGTTTTGTATATTTTTAGTTCTGTTTATAATTGCTGCGCCGCTACTAACACGATTTCTAAAAATCATAAACGTTTTCCATCCTCGCCACCGTGATAATACTGTGTAAAAATTTCATTACAATGAATCCAATAGTTTCCACGTTACACAATACAGAACGATCGGAAGCAATACTCGTATGTATGCAACAGAAAATTTTAAGTCCCTTGGATTCTGTAATAGGCAATACAATGTTCGGATGGACCTAAACGAAGTCTATTATGACGCTTAGTTCTTTCACAGGTCAATGGATAGCCTATTATGAATACAACAAATTTTTCAGTTTTACATCACCCCATCCCCCAACCACGCCAGTTTCACTTCCACCCAAAAAAGTAGAAAATGATCAGGGACCCCTAAAATGCCTAAAAACGAAGTTTGCGCTGTTTCTATATTTTTAATTCTATTATTATTGCAGCGCCGCCACTGACACGATTTCTAAAAACCATACGCGTTTTCCATCCTCGTCATGGTTTTTTTTTATAACTGAGCAGACGGCGTAGGCAGAGCCTAAATACCAGAGTACCGCGGCTGCTGTGAAAAGGTTATGTTAGACGAAGTTTGTTAACGCGGGATTTGAATAGGCAAATACCCGCAGGACCAATAAATACGTCTCCTGGCGGTCCATTCCAAACCTTGGATACCCTGAGAATGAATATGCATTTATACCGCTCGGTTCTTGATGTATGAAAAACCACCGCCTTAGGATGAGATGCAGCGGTCGCGCGGGTGCATCTGATAGGAGCGATGAGCGTCGGAACGATAGAGAATAGCTCAGAGGAGCAGATTCCGTTGGAATATCGGTAGAACAGTGAGAGGTCACCAAAAAAACACCGGTAAGAAAGCCTGGAGGTGGCGCGTTAAGGCCGGGTCGCCAATTAGTAGAATTGCCTTTCTCTGGACGGCATCCAGTATAGACAGGGTAGTAGGGGCAGCAGCTCTCCATACATGAGAGCAATGCTCCAGGCCAGGTCTTATCTGGGCTTTATACAGCGTGAGGAGGTTACATGGTGAAAAGCTCTTCCTGGCTCTAAATAGGTACCCGAGCTTTTTACCAGCAGCTGTTGCAATTGACGCAACGTGTTCGTGCCAGATTAGATTTTCTGTAATGCTAGCTCCAAACAGCTTGAATGAGTGACTCCTTGGCAGAGCCCGGTTGTTCATTAGAACTTAGTGTTGGCTTGGGCACTTCTTGTTTGATAGCGTACAATACTGGGTCTTGGAAGCATTAAATTTTAACATATTATTCTTGAGCCCCCAAGCGGTAATGGTATCGAGATCCTTTGAAAGCAGTGAAGCTGCCACTGCACTCTTGTGCACTCCAGCTCGACCACAGAGATCGGTCTATTGCTCATGATGCCTGCATACAGCGTACTGTCATCCGCAAAACTGTGGAATGGATGTGTAGTGCTAGAGAGTAGATCGTTAATGTGAAGCAGAAACAATGTCGGAGCCAATACCCATCCCTGCGTATCCCCAGCATTGATGCTATGGAAAGAAGAGGCAAAGCCTGAGA
The DNA here is from genome assembly GCA_951848785.1 of Callosobruchus maculatus. Lineage (NCBI taxonomy): Eukaryota > Metazoa > Arthropoda > Insecta > Coleoptera > Chrysomelidae > Callosobruchus > Callosobruchus maculatus. The sequence continues at coordinate 2,273,424 of CATOUR010000160.1, forward strand.
GGAAGTCTGCGAGCCAACCACAAAGCTTAACAGGGAGCCCGTAAGACGGGAGCTTGTTTAGGAGAGGTGCATGCCACAGTTGATCCAATGCCTTTGAAATATCGAGTGTGTACACTTATTACCGCCAATACAGCGTGCTATACTTTTGGCGCAGGCTGTACGAATTCAGATATTGCGCACCAGTAAAACCCAAATAATCGAATTATTTCCATATTACCATCATGTAGAAGTGAATGGGTCGGCTATGTTTAGCAGCCAGTTATTACCAGACTTCTCTCTATATATCATTACCGGGCGCTTGCTGTGCTGGTGACCAAAATAGTGACAATAATTTTCTTTGAAAGCATATTCAACTTGGTATTCATCTAGGGCCTTTGTTTATAAAGGGTGTTCGAAAGTTTATGATACACGCTAAAACTGTCAACTTGGTGTAAAAGTTAATACTGAACGTAATTTTGGAAATTTGGAGAATGTTGAAGATTTTGAAATATTTTAATTGCTCTAAATTTTGGAAATGTCAAAAACTTCTGAGGTATCGGCAATTTGGAAATCTTGAAAGTTTTGGAGATATGAAATTTTCAGAATTTTCTAAATCAAAATCAAATTTTGAAGGACTTATATTTTGAAAATCTTTGAATTTATAGAAATTTGTATTCTGCATTGAGCTTCCTTTGTACTTGAAAATTTTGTTAGTTTAAATGAAATTTATGACGTAAATGTGGTAAATCTGGTAACATTACTGCTAGTTTTTTGGCTTTCAGCATTACCAGAAAAGCCTCAGGTATTGGATTTTATCCTTCTGGCTTTGACAGTTTTGGAGACATTTAAGCGTTTCGGTACTGTTTACTGATAAAGCGGTGTTGCCGTATCTCATTAACTGACACAAAAAAATTCTGAAATTATGAGACCTAACTAAATTCCATGTACACAATTCACAACAATAAAAATAAATGGGGCATTCCATTTAAGATAATAAAATTATGGCTTGTATGCATGTTCAAAAACAGTTTTGAGATATATAATTTCTAACTAAATTGTCTTCCTTAAGGTAGATAGGTTTTGAAATTAACAATTTATGTATAGACGTTAAGTAATGATATTTTACTAAGTAATGATTCATTAACCAACTTAGTCTTGAGTACTTAGCTTATATGTGGTCAAACTTGTGTAGTTTGCACATGAGACATACGAAATTATTTTACATTATTCGAAATTCTATATTTTTGGTCAAATTGTCTAAACATGGAAAATACAAAATACTGCAATATAGCCTCATATAGTTTTCTAGTAGTATCGGTTCGCTATTAAAGTGCATAACTTCAGGTAAGTTTTCTAAAGACTCTTAACATGCTCAATAATCCTCAGATTGAAATCAATATTAATTTTGTCAAGAATCTTTGAAATGCAATATTTGGTTTATTATTAGAACGTTAAGTGTGCTACATCTTCTTAATTTTTTTCTGTACAAAATAATAAGATTTTGAATTTTCCTGCATCACACCTACTTGTCAGGGGGGGAGGGGCATAGAAAATTTATCATGTATGTATATAGCAGTAATTGTATATTTTTTTATGATTACAGTTTGATTTTCATTGAAGTTCATACCATGCTCCCCTTATACAAATATATTTCATGCACAATATAGAAAAAAAGATATGAAATAAGATATTTTCTTATCATGTAGTAAAGAATTAGCTGTTTAAAATTTTAGGGGGGGGGGCATGGCCCCATGGCCTCGTCCCATATGACCGCCAATTTGCTAGATTAATATTCAGGTTATAATTAGAAGATTAGAATTAATCAACTTATTATCATGATTCTATGAAATTATAGCAGTATTATCTGCATCTTTAGAAAGAAAATAATGTAGCAATTATCAATTAAAGAGTAGCAATTTCATTCATTCATCATTGCTTTTTAGCATAAACCGAATGTGTCGGGAGTGTTAAATGAGTGTTCCACAAAAAAGGGTCTGTTTTTACTTCCCACACCGATAGGTGAGGGGAGTATTGTAATCGCGAAAATTTTCGATTTTGAGATAATCCACTTTTTGGGCGTTTCATGATGTCTACATAACGAAAATCAACGTCACTCATTTCCGTCGGTCTGTCTGTCTGTCAGTCTGTCGGTCTGTCTGTCTGTCGCGTTTTTCTACCCTCGTAATCTCAGTAACCGCTGCATGGATTGTGATGAAATTTGGGCAGCGATATGCTGTGGGGTCGTAGTAGGTAATGTTCCTACAATTTTGAAAATCGGTGCATAGGCGGCGGAGTAATTAGCAAAAAACAGAAAAAATAAATATTGCTGAAACTTCGTTTTTAGGCGTTTTAGGGGTCCCTGATCATTTTATACTTTTTTTTGGGTGGGGGTGAAATTGGGGTGGTTGGGGGGTGGGGGGTTGTAAAATTGAAAAATTTGTTGCTTTCATAATATACTACCCACTGACCTGTGAAGGAAGACCTAGCGACATAAATAACTTTTTTAGGTCTATCCGAACATTGCCTTATGCCTATTACAGAAACTAAAGGACTTAGAATTTTTCCGATGTATACAGGCTGTCCATTTAGTGTGTAATTCTTCAATATCTCGCAAGGTATAGCTGACAGAAGAAAATCTCAAATACAAAAGTTATTTGGTTACTTGAGACGCATATTCTAAAAATATTTTGAAATATACAGGGTGTTGCTGGAAAGTAGGATAGAGACCAACTTGATTTTTTTATATGGAACTATAAGTTTCTCTCAAGTTCTTCTAGTGTCCATCATTGATCTCTACCCAACCTTAAAATATTTTTGGAATCGGTTGCGACGTTGCCAAGTTATAATTTATTTTCTATTAATTTCCGCATTTGCAAGGTCGGGTCGCAAGTAATACGTCCAAATTGATATGTTCCTTTAACTTTTCTCAATAATATTATACAGCGAGTTACTTGAATATTAAGCGGATATTATTCTGGATGCTACCAGCAATTTGTATCTACAGGGTGTTTTTGGCAGAATTTTAAATTCCGGCAACTTAAAGGTCGTTTTACTTTTTTACTTCCCACACCGATAGGTGAGGGGAGTATTGTAATCGCGAAAATTTTCGATTTTGAGATAATCCACTTTTTGGGCGTTTCATGATGTCTACATAACGAAAATCAACGTCACTCATTTCCGTCGGTCTGTCTGTCTGTCGGTCTGTCTGTCTGTCGCGTTTTTCTACCCTCGTAATCTCAGTAACCGCTGCATGGATTGTGATGAAATTTGGGCAGCGATATGCTGTGGGGTCGTAGTAGGTAATGTTCCTACAATTTTGAAAATCGGTGCATAGGCGGCGGAGTAATTAGCAAAAAACAGAAAAAATAAATATTGCTGAAACTTCGTTTTTAGGCGTTTTAGGGGTCCCTGATCATTTTATACTTTTTTTTGGGTGGGGGTGAAATTGGGGTGGTTGGGGGGTGGGGGGTTGTAAAATTCAAAAATTTGTTGCTTTCATAATAGACTGTCCACTGACCTGTAAAGGAAGACCTGGCGACATAAATAACTTTTTTAGGTCCATCCGAACATTGCCTTTGCCTATTACAGAAGGCAAAAGACAGAATTTTTGTTGATGTAAACATACGAGAGTATAGCGTCAGATCGTTGTAACGAGGAAACTGTTGAACTGATTTTAATGAAATTTTGAAACGGCATTACTACCATGGCGAAGATGGAAAACGCGTATGGTTTTGATAAATCGTGCCAGTGGCGGCGCAGAAATAATAAAAAAACTGAAAATATAAAAACAGCTCAAACTTCGTTTTTAAGCGTTTTAGAGGTTCCTGATCATTTTCTGCGTTTTTTGGGTGGGGGTGAAATTGTGTGTTGTGTTTGCTCCTTACGCGTGGTACCGGCTCGGCAGTTCACCATGCGTACAGGCGGCACGTCTACACATACTCCTTGCTGTCGCCATACTGTGAACTGTGTTGACGCTGCCGTACCCGTCGCACCGTGGACACGGGACGGTATTCCATAATACCCTTACACGTATAGGCAACCCGTATTTACTGATGCTGTACCCTCACAAACACTACAGGGTTCCTGATCATTTCCTACCAGTTTTTTGGATGAGGCTGAAAGTGAGGTGGTTTGTAGTATCGATAATGGGCTGTCCATTGACCAGTGAAGGAAAGGCCTAGCGGGATAAGACAATTTTAGGGGGGGGGCTGGCGATTATTTGGTTGCAAGGGATCCTAGACTAAAGCTTCATGCTATGGGAAAATAATAAACTGGTATCAGCGTAATGTGTGGGAAGTACTGAGTCAATCAACTTGACTCCATTTTTTATCATACTCGCAGGTTTCTATACCTGATGCTTTTAAACGCGTCACATAAACAGTACTCGGTTCCTCAGATTAAGCGGCTTTGGTAGATAGATGGCGAAGCAATACTTTATTTAAAGTACTGCTTCCCAATATCTATATGTTGCTACTACTAGTAACAATTATCGTGAAAAGATGTTCAAGTATATATCAGAAATAATAGTGACCCTAATATAGATCCCTGAGGTAAAAACTTCTTTCCTAGCAGCTAGTGATTTCTCAATCCCGCAGAATGTCATCGACCCTCAAAATTAACTCAAAATTTCTTGAGATTTTGTGAAAAATCAAGCGATCCAGCAACTATGGATGCTCTTCACTGATGCCACGGTGTGATTTCAGATTTCAATGAAAATGCTGACTGCGCACTTTTTCGATCATTCCGAAGATAAATCGTTTCGTCGATTACCGTTTAGTGGTTTCGTTGTTTTTTGTTAGTATTCTTTTCTGTCTCGGTCACTTTCGGAAACACGCTTTGATGTTATTAAGTGCGCAGTATCGCTTTTGGCGATGCAATCCAATAGTGTAAATGTACGAGTTTAGAGTAGATTTGAATGTGATCAGACTAGTACGTGCCCGTGTGGGGGCGGGTTAGAATATCTCCCATCGTATATCCTGCGTGTCGTAAAAGGCGACTAAAAGGAACCGGTAAGTCGGTATAAGCAGTAACCTCTTCTCAACCAACAGCTTCGGGTGGACGAGTTGAGAAGAGTCAGGACACCTTCTTGTCCTTGGGGTGAGAAATTGCCCCTAAAGGCGGATGAACCAGTAGATACCATCTGGTCAACGGCATGAGGATGCAGAAAGCAAATGGGAAACTACTGCATCAAAGATCTTAAAGATATCCCAAGAGAAACTCGTAAAATGTGTAAATGCATTTTACGAGTCCACAACATGTCTGTTAAGACATTGTGACTATGACGACGAGACTAGTACGAGTGCAGAAGACCTAAGGAGTTCTTCTTTTTCACTTCAGGTTTTAAGCACTTTGCCCGTCTTTTCCTCCAGAACATTGATAAAATTTGGCTCTGGCTGGATTCCTAGTTTTATGCATTTGTTCTACATGTTCTTTCCATTTAGTCAAAGGCTGGAAACTGGGAGGGTGATGATGTCGAATAAGCACAACCCACAAAATCCTGGGAAATGCCTCCTGAACATGATCAACTCTTCCAGCAAGTCTAACCTCCACGTCCACAGAGGCATAAGCCGCGTGACCCCTGGGCAATGGATGTTTGTTGTGTAGCAGACGAAAGCAGGCAAAGGGCGGGCCTCCGATGCCTTAAAACCGGATTTTTCCGGGTAAGGGAGATAACCCCAACAGAAAAACCTGGCCCTGACAGTATAAGAAGGTTGAGCAGATGGCTAGTAACCAGCTCTCATAAAAATTTCAAATTACTTGCAGTACCAAAAATCTAAGGAGTGCTAAATGCAAAACTGTTGATTGTTGGGTGCGTAACTTCGTATGCCAGAAATGATCGCTTCTTCTGTGAAGTAAGGTCTTTTTTTATGGTCAGCCTCCTGCAAAGGCTGAAAGCCTATGGCGCTGTAAAAGCGATGCGGGAGGATAAGTGTCTGTGCACGTTAGATTTGAAACACTGCAGGTTGTAGCCCCAGCCAGCAGCTCATTCCACAGCGTCGAAGTTCTCCGAAAGAAGGAATGCTGGAGGAGACTGGTTCGGGGAGTAAGGACCTCGACCTGATACGGATGAGTTTGAAGAGCTTCTCTAGTGTTCCTCTTTCGTACGGCCTTTGGTGTTATTTTCTGGGAAAGCTTACTCGAACATCTTCTGTGATAGAATCTGTAAAATAAGGACAGCCACCCTTCTTCGATGTTCCAGACTGTGGAGGTCCTTTGTGTCCAGAAGCTTTAGAGAGTGCTTTGGAGGCCATCCCCACACATGGGAGTAATACTCCAACGATGGCCGGACATGTGCCTTATAGAGCAGCAGTAGTTGCTTTGGAGTATACAGCTTCCTATAGTGGAACAAAACTCCAAGCTTCTGGGTTGCCCTTTTAATAATACTGACAACGTGGTCATGCCAAGACATGTTATTGTTGATGTTGATTCCCAAAAGCTTGACGGAAGGTGACTCAACTGTTGAGCGACCCTCCATTTCCACAGTTAGACTTGTTTAGAGCAGGCTAAGATATGAAGTTATTTTATGGGTTTGGTCGAATGACTTAATTCATTTCTTTTTAGCTAACAAACGAGCACTTAGATGTGTGGCGGGAAACTCAAAACGTACCTTGCGCAAACAATATTTTAAAAATTTCAATATTCTAACCTTGTATACTCTTTACGTGTTTGAGCTTTGTGTTTATGTTTACAAAAATAAGGCAAACTTTTTGTGTAATAGTGAAGTTTACCAAAACAATACTAGGGCAAAGAATGATTTTAGCTTACCATTTGCCAAATATAAAAGCATATACAAATTGCTTATTGAAATAAAAGAATATGATAATGTTCTAATATTTAAGAAGTTGTTAAGAGAATTTCTTGTCTCGAAGTCTTTATTCAGTAAAGGAGTACTTTATGTAAGTTTAGGTTTATTTTTCAGTTTTAGATTAGATAAGATTATTTATTATATATTTATTTGATACCCCAAATAGCGCAGTTCTTCTTCTTCTTCATAGGGTGCCACGCAGATTCCTGCGCAAGCGGAGTTCACTACAATAATACTCTTCCACTCAACCATATAGCACATACTATACCTGATTTTGGTTAATCAATTATTGAAGACACAAGTGGATAAAGGTTCATGTAACATTTTTTCAAAAATGTGTATTTTTCATTCAATTAGCTTAAAATATGCTTCCACTTCATTCTTAAGTCCCTTTGTTATGTTATTTTCATAAACAACATCGATATTTAGGTGATAAAGGTGTTATGTACAATACTATTTACTTTTCACAGTGGATAAAGGAGTCAAGGTAAGATGACACCTTTATCCACTGAGCTTCTCTTTAGAGTTCGCAGCATGACATATGAGTTTCAGGTTATGTCATACTGTTTTGTTATGTTTTAGTGTAAGGGTGTTGTTGTTGAAACAGTTTTTTTACTAAGATATAGTCAGTGATGTCTAGAGGAAAATACATTTGAAGATACAAGTGGATAAAGGTGTCATGTAACATTTTTTTCAAAAATGTGTATTTTTCATTCAATAAGCTTAAAATATGCTTTAATTTCATTCTTAAGTCCCCTTGTTATGTTATTTTCATATAACATCGATACTTCGGTGATAAAGGTGTTATGTACAATACTTTTTAACTTTTTACTTTTCACAGTGGATAAAGGAGTCAAGGTAAGAAACAGCATAAATAATAGTTCTATGAAATAATTTTTGAACACAACGGAGTACCCAAATAAAAAAGAAAAACCACTTCGTGATTAGATTAGTTTCAAGTTTTGTAATAAAAAACACCTATGTTACGTAGCTCTTTTTTCCATATCCTTTTACAGGCTATGCCAATTTTTCATGTATAAAGGTGTCATGTACATTCAAAGTCCATTTTCCAGTGAAAAATCAAAGTTTCTCCAAATTAAAAAACGGACGAAGAAAATACATAACTATGCTATAAAAATACTTGAACTAAATGCATAAAAAAGTTCCAATCGAAAATCTTTAAATCGATTTTTCTCAGAATAATTATTTTGTGACATGACACCCCTACCCTTCTTCAATTCCCATGGCTTCTGGTCCATCCAGCCTCGTACCTCAAACATAAACTACTCCACTTTCGTACAAAACAAACATTTATATTCTTCATCCACGTTTACTTTTCTGCATCTATTTTTCCCCAACCACCCCTTTAGCCCCTAAACAACCGCGGCCTGCTAGACCGTCGCCGGCAGCGAATCTTGGCTCGGCGCCCTTGGGGGCGGTAGGATCAGCCGTCCTTTGCACCGCGCGAGTCCCTCACCCCTTTTTCCTAGTCGCCAGTCGCCGCCGGCCCGGTCTCCTCCAACCTCCCACCTGTTCCCCCCCCCCCCGTCTCCCCCCGTGCCGCCAAGGGACGGCCCTCCACCTACCGCAACAGGTGGCAGATACACCCCCCAACCACCCCACTTATACACGTACGTACACTAAAGCGTTTGTACACGTGTTGCATCGAATCAGACGGTCTATGCCCATCTGGGGGTAGTTGTAGTTAGAGATGTAAAACGATAGTTGAATCAGTTATTTGAGAAACCCCACATGTCCATAAATTTGACGGTTCGACTTTATCAGCTTGAGGGGCCTGGGTTCACATGTATTTGCCATGTTAAAGCACGCTATAGTCTAAAATCCTCTTGCAACTAAATTATCGCCCATCCGCCCGCAAAAACAACATCCAACACAAAAACCCTCGTAAATAGTTTCTTGCGTCTCCCTCCTTAGGGACTAGGACGCCACAGTTTTTCTCTGCATGCTTCAACTGGACGATGCGAAACGATCAAGAGCCTCCAACTCATCTAAAAACGAAGTTTGAGCTGATTTTATGTTTTTTGTTTTTTTGTTATTGCCGCGCCGCCACTGACCCGATTTTTCCAAAACATACGCGTTTTCCATCCTCGCTTTGGGAGTAATACTATGTCAAAATTTCATTAAAATCAATTGAACAATTTCCGCGTTACGCGATATTGAACGATCTAAAACAATACTCGTATGTGTATATATCACAAATTCTAAGTCCCGTGGTTTCTATAATAAGCATGCAATGGATGGACCAAAAAAATGTATCATGCCGCTAGGCTTTTCATTCACATATCAATGGACAGCCCATTACGAATACAACAAATTTTTCAGTATTACAACCCTCCACCCCCAACCACCCCAAATTCACCCCACCCAAAAAAAAGTAGAAAATGATGATCAGGAACCCCTAAAACGCCTAAAAACGAAGTTTGAGGCATATTTGAAATTTTTTGTTTTTTGCTAATTACTCCGCACCCCGTATAACGATTTTCAAAATTATAGGAGCATTACCTACTACGATTCCACAGCATAACGCTGCCCAAATTTTATCACAATCCATGTAGCGGTTACTGAGATTACGAGGGTAGAAATCCTACCCATAAAACGCGTCCAATGAACGTATAAAGTATGCACACAGCATAGTAAACAACCAGCAGAATATCTCTAAGGATTTCGTATATAGAAATGGTTCCCACAGAATTTGACTTTCGGATGATTTTACGGATGGTGAAGTTTGGGTAGAGATGCGAAAATGAAAAAATCGATACCGGTACCAACTCAATATTTTTTAGCCAAATAGGCGCGTTTGGTTCGCACAGAGAATTTTGTGTAATTGATTACACCCTTCAATAGTTATATAATTATTTTCGATACCGATACCACTACAAAAGTATCGACACAAACTTGGAATGCCTCAAAAAGTATCTAAGATAAAAATACTCGATATTAGTTTAGAATTACAAGTATCGAAGTATCGTTAGCATCCCTACAAAAAATCATCCAAAAGGGGGGTGCGCGTGTAATTGTCCTGGAGATGTGGTGTTTCTCAAATATCAAAAAATCTTTGAAATGCCATCTACAGCTGAAGATGTTCATGAAAACTGACCTGTTTTCGTATTATTATATTATAAGGAAATTCAGATCACTAACCAAATAAAATGCTTTGCAAAAAAATCACTGTTTATTTGAAAAACCCCACACGTCATTCCTTTTTTTTGTCGCAGCATCGGAAGATTTTTTACTTCTCTTTTGTTAGAAACTTGACACCAGATACACATACTTGATATTGTAGTAGCTATTTTTATAGATCTTCATGTCGTTTTAAAAAAAATCTGTGGTATACCGTGAGGATTCGAAAGGGTTCCTTATAGTCAGCAACAGCTTGAGTGTATTGCATTCTCTCTCGAAGGGCCAGTAGTCGTAGATAACGATCTTACCAGTCTGTGGTTCTTCTCCGTGCTCCAGAACCTCTAGCTTGCTGCATTCGCCCTTCTACGATCCATGCACACCATGCTGCTACAACTGTAGCCACGCTACGTCCCATGGTTACAGCATTTGCTCTGAAAGAAGCGCCACGTTCTCGTTGGCCTACAATCCGACCCTGTTCAAAGAGGCGTAACTGCGTAAACTGGAGCTGTCGTCTTCTAGGGCGCATCTTCACACAACCAAATAGTCTTCCGTGAGATTTGCAACTGATATCACAGATGTTAAATCGATAAAAATCCTGCTTTGCTTTTACATGTATAGACTTTTTGGGTATGCAATGTAGGTAAACTACGTCTGAATGAACAAGTGTACTAGAGAGGGATACTGCCAAGCTGTGTACATATTTTTATATAATATGCCTTTTTTTAGGTGTTCAATTTTACTAGAGAGTAATGTATTTTGCTATTTAAATAAAAATAGCTTACCTAGGCCACATAATGCGTGGGGAACGCTATCACCTCCTGCGTCTCATTCTTCAAGGTAAGATCGAAGATGGGAGAAGAGGAATTGGAAGAAAAAAGCTATCATGGCTGAGAAGCATCCGTCACTGGACAGGAATAAGCGACTTCCAGGAATTACAGCGGGCTGCAATGAATAGGATGATCTGATGAGAGAAAGGATGAACGCCTACGCAGGAATCTGCATGGCACCCTAAGAAGAAGAATGTATTTTGATCGGCCATATAGTTTGCATCTCCTTGACATATTTTTTTTTCAAATTGGGCCGAATAATTGGCAGCCTGGTCTATCAATGGTTGAAGTAATGCGATATCAAAAATAATTTTGCAAAAATTGTTTAACTAACCTCCTAGGCCTTAAGCCATTTGGATGGGTTTTCCTGAAACCGGCTGGCAACACTGCTCAGGTATTCGGAGTATTTTTCTGATAAAATATGAATTCCTTGCCGTTACGCCGTTGGCCGAAAATAGTCCCCCCACCACCTCACCGTTTGCTAATGGTGATACGGATGCAGCGTTGCCGTTTCGTAAAATTTTTACCCAGTTTTCAGTAGATGACCGAATATCGGTACATCGGTACGTTCGCGCGATGTAAACAACTTCTCTCCATATTTACCCTCCAACAACTCTGGTGAACGAAATAGAAAGATCAATTGTGTATAGTAAAATCAGCAGAGGCCCTAAAACAGAGCCCTGAGGTACTCTAAGAGATATGCCCTCAATCAAAATCATGAACTGGGCATTTGTCGTCTTCACTTGCAAAGTTTGTTGTTTTAGGTAGGCAATACACTATTTCAGGGCTATCTCCAGGTATATTTGATAAGTATGAGGTTAGATTGATATTCAGTGGAGAGATTATACCTTCATCCACTGCGACTCCATTGTGGCTGTAGACAAGCACAAAGTCAAGCCACTTTTCTTATTGAATGAAGCGATGCTTCATGACTATCGCGCTGTAGAAGCGCTGTGAGAGGATACGTGCCTGTGCACGTTAGATTTGAGACGCTGCAGGTTGTAGCCGTCGGGAAACAAATTCCCCGGCAGCCCATTCCACAGCGTCGCAGTTCTCCGAAAAAGGGAATGCTGGAGGAGACTGGTACCGGGAGTAAGGACCTCGACCTGGTAAGGATGAGCTCGCAGAGCCTCTCTAGTGTTCCTCGTTCGGACGGCCTTTGGTGTATTATCTGGCTCCTGGTTTCGACGGCGTCCTGCCGGAATTTCTCATTCACGCAGGTCAGCAAACAAGAGTGTGGCTATCTCTCTTCTTCACGAACATCCTTAATACGGGAAACCTCCCACGGGAATTCAAAAGAACGAAGGTCATATCAATATTAAAGCCCGGTAAACCGAATGATCAACCCGCCAGCTACAGACCTATAGCCTTGCTCAGTTGCTCCTATAAATTGCTAGAAAGAGCCGTCTACAACCGATTGAGCGCGACTATCTTAGACCGGGTCCCGATAACCCAGGCTGGTTTCAGACCGGGTCGCAGTTGTTGTGATCAAGTACTGTCCCTCACAACGCATATAGAGGCAGGCTACCAGCAAAACATGAAGACGGGAGTGGCGTTTGTTGACCTCACTGCCGCATACGATACGGTCTGGAGGGAGGGTCTCCTATATAAGTTGCTGCAGGTGATTCCCTGTCAGACCACTACAAGACTCATAAACAACATGTTATGCGACAGAAAGTTCCAAGTAATCCTAAACGAGAAAGCAAGCAGGCAGCGCAAATTGAACAACGGACTTCCACAAGGCTCAGTACTGGCCCCCTTACTTTTCAATCTATATATATCTGACATGCCAGAAACAGTCAGTTACAAGTTTTGCTATGCGGACGATATAGCCATAGCTTTTTCCGATAAGAGCTTCAAGAACGTTGAGCATACTCTTTCTAACGACTTGTTAGCTCTAAACAACTACTTCAAGAAATGGAGACTAGTACCGAGCCCCAACAAAACCGAAGTTTCCTGCTTCCACCTGAATAACAAACTAGCTAAATATGAACTGCAGGTACTTTTTGCAGGCGAACCCCTGAAGCATAACCATTTCCCAAAGTATCTTGGAGTAACGTTAGATCGCACCCTCTCCTATAAGAAACATCTCGCAAACACTGCAGGAAAACTCAGAACACGCAACAACATTATCCAAAAGCTGTGTGGAACGACGTGGGGTGCCACTGCTCCAACTCTACGAACCAGTGCACTAGCTCTTGTCTATTCGTGTGCTGAGTACTGTGCGCCTGTCTGGATTAACAGCCATCATACCAGACTAATTGACGTCCAATTAAATCACACTATGAGACTCATTACAGGCGCAGTTAAGACAACCCCAACTCAATGGCTGCCTGTACTCTCTGGAATAGCCCCACCGCAGCTGCGAAGGACTGACGCCCTTCTAAGGGAGTATAACAAGATTACGGCCAACAACAAACTGCCCATCCACCGAGCAGTACCCCCGTTGCAAATAAACAGACTTAAATCCCGACAACCACCAATAAGGGATGCAGAAGGGCTTAAAACCAACAACTTTGACTCCTTGAACCAATGGCGCTCCCAGTGGGAAGGTTTTGCGGAACACCACTCGCGATGCGCATTTATGGGGGCAGCCTTACTTCCAGGATCAGAACTACCCCGGAAAGAGTGGGTAAAACTTAATAGAGTCCGAACAGGCCACGGCAGATGTGCCGACTCCCTTTACAAGTGGGGCTATGTGCAATCTCCCTTATGTGACTGTGGCGCGCCCCGCCAAACTATAAACCATATTACGAGCGAATGTGAACTGCGTGCGTTTCAGGGATCGCGAGAAGAGTTCTTCACAGCCACACCGTTGGCGCTGAAGTGGTTGAAAGAACTTGACATCAACCTGTAAATACTAAAGACTATGTATCTTAGTTTGTAGCTGTATATATTTTATTTTAGTATAGGTTATAATAGTTTTCCTTTTAATCTATATTTACTTTTGTCATGTTTTTGAGCCATACGATAAATAAAATATCTAGGAGAGGGCACTCGAACATCTCCCGTGATAGAATCTGTATAAGTGTAGGAACATAGTGGAGCGACGAGGTTTCAGATTCAGATAGATGGTAGCGGCCAGAGGCTGGAGGCTAGAGTCACTAGTGGCCACAGTGCGGAGTTTATTTTGCTATCAGTAGTAGGCTGCATACAGCAGTAGAAAACGGACAATATGGAGAGTGATAGTGACGATGAAATTTTATTAGACAATTTTGCATTAAAGTTTTTACTACTAAAAGGAAAATGAGAATGCAGCGTTCACGACGTTAACAAAAAGCGAAAGGTACTTGGAGAATATTACCAATTATTTAAGAAATTGAAAAATCATTCGGATCGTTTGTTTGACTACATTCGAATGGATTTAACCACCTTTAACTACATTTTGGAAAATGAAAGGAGCTCTGCGATGGTACACAGATGATATTAATTGCACGGTGTCCATGTTAAAAATCGCGTCAAAACGTCTCAAATAAATGAAGGCAACAAATCAAACCTCGACGCTCGAGATGCCGCTTGCAATAGACTCGTGACTCGACGCGTCAGTATGTTCCCACCAGTTCAAAGTCATGCGGATGAATTACATAGAGGCAAACCGCGTCGCCAGTCTCTATCTGAATCTCAAACCTCGCCGCTCTACTATGTTCGTACACTAACAGGGACAGGTCAGCCACCCTTCTTCGATGTTCCAGGCTGTGGAGGTCCTTTGTGAGGCTAGGAGTATCGATTAGTCTAATTGCTCTCTTCTGGATAGTATCCAGAAGCTTTAGAGAGTGCTTCGAAGCGCATCCCCACACGTGGGAGCAATATTCCAGCGATGATCGGATCTGTGCCTTGTAGAGCAGCAGCAGTAGCTCTGATGTGTAAAGGTTCCTACAGCGGAACAAAACTCCAAGCTTCTGGGTTGCCGTTTTAGTAATACTGACGACGTGGTCGTGCCAGGGTATGTTATTGTTGATGTTGATCCCCAAAAGCTTGACGGAAGGTGACTCTACTATTGGGTGACCCTCCATTTGCGCAATTGGTAAGCCAACGTGAGACTCCTTTGTCAGTATTGTTGCCTGAGTTTTCTGTATATGAAACTGAACTGTACTGACCATTATTTTGACATCTACGTTGATCTGTGAGGCATATTGCTGTCGCCGACGTATCGTCTCCTGGGATGATAGTGGCTTGCTTTTGCGATTGCAGTCTTATCACGTATCTTGTAGATGACAAACGACAGGCGAAAATCGCGCGATATCTGCTGTCAAACATAAATTTCGTATCATGCAACGACTTCATCGTGACGAACAACAACATAACCTACAATGTGCCGGAACTATGAACAAAGTGTTAGTTCTACCATAGAATAGAATAGTATATTTATCACATTCATTAAAAAATATCACAAGTGACATGTCAACAGATAGAAGTATAAAATCACAAAAGTACATGAAACAATTAAAACCTATAACTTAAAAATTCTGGCACTGAATAAAAACAACCCCAGCATAGAAGGGACTTCAGTTCATTTTTAAATATATTATATTATGCAATTTCCTTTAGAGCCTCTGGCAGATGATTGAACAAAATTATACAGTTATAAAATGCTGATTTTTCATATGTTGTTTATGTTTAGGTACGCTAAGAAGTAAACTGCGTGTAGCATTCTGGTGGTTACTCCCAAGAAAAGTAAAGCTATCAATGTTCTTTTTAGCAAAGGTTGCACATTTCAGTATATAAATTGATGACAAGGTTAGAATTTTATGCTTTTTAAATATGTGTCTGCATGTTTCAGTATAACGGAATGCTTTGACGGTCCTGTTGCTGTCGTGTCGCTGTCACTCTGCATCTGCTCAGCGACCGCTGTCGCAAATTTTTACATAATAAGGGTGCGGTTACTTTTTTCTGATCCAGTATATTTTGGAAGGGCGTAGCGGCAACACCGGGGTAGAATCGGGCGTATAAGAATTTATATGACAGTTGGGAACCGGTACCGGTGCCAGGGAATTTTCACAGAAATAACGACGCACGGTTCGCGCGGATGTAAATATATACATTGCTATAATTGTAACGTTACAGGTCAAGATTTTTGTTGATTGTGTATACGTCCGAATACGTACCAACGCACGTACGCATTTATATAACATACTCTACATTTCTATTCTTAAAATCTTATCTGTTGGACTGGAGTCTCATAATCAAGATAGGTAATATTAAACACACACATAATAAGAAATTTTCAAGTCAAGAATTGTGATATTCTTGTAAATACATACTCACAACAAGAATATCGGTTCTCACTCTAAGAAAGAATATTTGATGAGAAAATTATAGAAAATTTGTATCAAGAATAATGTATTTTTGATTTATGTACTTATTTTAAAGAAATATGCTCCAAAAGAAAAAGAAAATTTTTTTTGCAACCAAGGCTATAATAATAATAACAAATATTACATAATTTTATATCAAGATTATCATTTTTTCCAGCGCTGCCCAGTTTACTTCTATCAAGAATATAGACAGCTTGCAGATGCGAACCTTCATTTACAATATGATAATCTTGGTTTGAAAATGAACGCTGTTTTACAAGCACACTCTATATGCGTATCAAGTAAATCATTTATTTGACGTCTACCAACGTCGCAGTGCGCAGGCGCGCAGCATGTCACGGGTCAACTCTCCCTCTCTACTCAACAGCCTGTTGCCCGTCCGCGTCGCCATTATCGGTTTTCGGATTGTCGTATTCGCCGCCGTCTTTAGCACCGTAGCGTAATACCTGCATCCTGGATCCTGCATAATAGCACATAATAGTATCTAGTCAAACTGTTAAATAAATTGCCGTTGCCATGTGATATCCGTGATACCACCGTCAACCATCAGTCATCGAATCTGCCGGTAGCGCTGGTCCACCGCCATTTGAGTCGCGTCCCAGTTCCCATCAGCTTCCTTATCACTGGATCTATCCAACCATGAATGAGCTATTAAAAAAATTGGGATGCGAAGACCTAGATAAGTACTAAGTATATTAAAAGTGATTTAAGAAATTTTGCAGAACTATTTCTCCAGAAAAATTTCTGCATGCTCATAGAAGAGTTGAATGCTCAAATTAATACTACTAGATTCCTCATCCAAGAATATCACAATTTTAGATTAAAGTTGAGCTACTTGCGTCAACTTTATGAAATGCTCCCAGTTAAGATTATGAAATGCTTCAGTCAATATTATGAAATACTTCGGTCAAGATTACCATATGCTTGATTTAAGATTTTGGTATTCTTACTATCAAGAATTTCCCAGTTTTGCATTGAAGATATTTTCTCAATATATGGTCAAAGATATTGTATTCTCACTTTAAGATCAGCATAACTTTGCGCGTATAGGAAGTTATAGTATACTTGAATTAAAGCATCTGTGCTTCATCTAAGAAATTATTTTTATGTGGCAGCCATAAGGCTCTACCATACTTTAGTGAGACCGCACCTAGAGTATGCTGCAGAAATTTGGATGGCCTCAGCAGTCACTCATATTGAAAAAGTACAAAAGAAATTCCTTAGATATTTCTATGCTAGGAAAAATAACTGTTATCCCCATATGACCTCATATAAAAGCCAACTTACTAGGTTTGGCTTCAAGAGTCTATTAGCAAGAAGAGACAAACAGGCTGTGATATTTATTTTCCATATGATATGATAATAGCATAGCACTAAATATAAGGACTGTGATCTAGTTAAGTTTATAAACATCAATGTCCCTAAATTAAGCCTTAAGGAATTTAAATTATGAAATTATTAACATTGATAAATCCAGCACCTCACCAATAAACAAAATGCTAAGAATATACAATCAAATTTCTTCAAGCACATCAATAGCACATCACTACTTTAAAAGAATTAACGCTGCTCCTACAATCTGGAATAGTTTCTCCGGAATAGTCCGGAAGATGCGGGAGCTGAAAAGGAACCGACGATGGGCGTGATAAATAAACAGGTGCGCGCTACATTAGAAAGAAATGGAAACAGTCATGTTAGCGAGTCGCCGGAAATTTGTAAAATTGAAGATGAAGGCAATTTGCAGATGTTTTTTATCCCAATTCCTGATCCTTCATTTTCCAATATTTTTACATGAAATTTTCACTTGATGTTTAGACGGAAATTGCCCAGAGTAGTATCGAAGCACTTTTTCATTTTTGCATCTGGGCTTTTCTTAAAAAAATTACAAAGTTGACGAAGAAAATAGGCAACTTCAAGCGATCATATTTCAAGTTCAATCAATTTTTTTCAAAAAATGCTTCGATAGCCCCCTGTGTAGTGTCCTTTTAAACTTCATGTAAAAATCTCATGCAAAAATATTGAAAACTAGAGCGTCAGGAATTGGGATGAAATCACTTGAAAATGACCATTTATGCTCTCCGTAGGAGCCGCCTTAAAATCATATCTTTAACGCTACTCTAAACGAATTAAAATCAGTTTGAACTAAACGTTGCCGCTCATTTTACTTAGTGTAGGTTTAATTTAGTAGTGCTGTCCTGTTCAAGTTTGTGTGTGTTTTTTTTCTTTAACCATTACATGTAACTACCTTTTGGTGTTTGTAATGTAAACTATAAATAAATAAATATGTATATTTTTCATTATTTATACAAGCACAAGTTGGTAACCAAATCCACTGTATACTATTCGCAAGTGAAATTTGACCGCTAAAAAAAAGGGATGCTGTGAATTGCGAATACAGGGTGTCCCAAAAAATAGTGTCAAGCGGAAGTCCAGAGATAGAGCACACCTAGAAGTATCTGAATCACCCCCATATATGTTATGCAATTTTTTGTAGTTTCCGAGTTATGAATTTTTTTCTAAATTTTAGAGAATTCTCTACCTCGACAACTTCAAACTGTTCCAAAAGAAAAATTAAAAGACATTTCCAAATTATCTTTTTTGCTAATTAATCTCCAAGAGTTTATTGTTCATACATAAAATAATCGGCTTCGTAACTTTGATGAAAGTCATAAAAATTTTAGTGTAAAGTGAAAAATTTACTTGATGTCAATTATGACTTAGATTTTCAACTCGCAGTTAAAAATCTAAAGAGGTGACTTCATGATTTCTATTCAGGTCTAAAAACTTCTTCAGACTCTCAGCTATCATAATCATTAAAAAAAAGGAGTACTTAATGGGGCTACTATGTCTCTAATCGACCTTCAACGACAAAAGGTGGAGATTTCTTGAAATTAGCGATGGGATTTTAAATGAAACAATAGGGCGCTAATAGCCGAATGATTGTCAGTGCTGCAATAAAACATATTCAGTGTGACCAGAATATTGATAGATGACCACCTGTGTCACTTTGTTAAGATTTTTTATACATGTACGACTTCTTTTTTGTAAGTGGGCAATTGTAAAATGATACGAAATTATCAAATTTCTTCACTAAGTTTATTAAATTTCACAAGAACTTTTCAAAATGTCTACCTTCTTGTTCGATGCATAATCTACATCTTCTGAAAAAATTATTTTTTAATTTAACAAAAGCTCTTCGATTGTTTTTTATTGTTTCTTCATACTGTGTTAATTTGTTGCGTAATTCGCTGATGTTTCGACACTCCTTAGCATAAACTAGTTTTTTGTAGTAGTCCCAAACAAAAAACTCTATAGGATTTAAGTCAGGTGAAGGTGGCGGCCACTCAGTGGGTCCACCACGACCTATCCGTTTGTTTATAGTCTCTTGCAGAAAACAAAATCGTTTAATTCAGTTGTCGTGCACTCAAGGTCCGTAGGAATAGCCAAGTAGTCAGACAACAGAAACAACACCAATCCAAACAAAAGCGTAGCGTTTTAAAGCCGCAAAGACAGACATACGACTGAATAAAGACAACGAAAACAACCTATGCAATGACACATTTTGAAAAGTTATCACAACAATATCATAGCTATCTCTTTCTAACATTGCCATCGTTTACTGCGTTAGCGTTAGCCCTTTTTGTTGGCGCTCAGGTAAAAACCGGTTTTGAAGAATGCGCTCCTTGTGGTTTTTAGCAAGAAATAGGATCTTTTTTAATAAATGTTTAATGCATGCAACGTTTTTAACGTTTATTATTGCGGTACTGACAATCAATCTGCTATTAACGCGTTAACATAATTTTAAGAAATCTTCGCCTCTTGTCTTTGAAGGTCAATTGGAGCGAAAGTAGCCCC
Source organism: Callosobruchus maculatus (assembly GCA_951848785.1). Classification (NCBI taxonomy): domain Eukaryota; kingdom Metazoa; phylum Arthropoda; class Insecta; order Coleoptera; family Chrysomelidae; genus Callosobruchus; species Callosobruchus maculatus. Next base: position 2,293,346 of record CATOUR010000160.1, read on the forward strand.
ATTAAGTACTGCTTTTTTTCAATGATTGTGATAGCTGAGAGTCTGAAGAAGTTTTTAGACCTGCTTAGAAATCATGAAATCACCTCTTTGGATTTTTAATTGCGAGTCGAAGATTTAAGTCATAATTATCAGATCGTAAATCTTTCACTTTACACTAAAACTTTTATGACTTTCATCAAAGTTACGAAGCCGCTTATTTTATGTGTGAACAATAAACTCTTGGAGATTAATTATCAAAAAAGATAATTTGTAAAAGTTTTAATGTTTCTTTTGGAACAGTTTTAAGTTGTCGAGGTATAGAATTCTCTAAAATTCAGAAAAAAATTCATAACTCGGAAACTACAAAAAATTGCATAACATATATGGGGGTGATTCAGATACTTCTAGGTGAGCTCTATCTCTGGACTTCCGCTTGACACTATTTTTTGGGACACCCTGTATAGTGACTCAATCATTCAATCCCACACTTTTTCAATTAGCGATAAATCGGGTGATCGTGGAGGCCAGGGGAGTATCCTGACCTTAGCTTCCTGTAGGAACCTCATCGATACCCTTGCAATATGAATGAATGAATGAATAAATGAATGAAAAAATGGATGAATGAATGAATGAGGGAGAGAGGCTTTCTGGTGGCTAGAACTACCAATGCATAGGCCTACCAACGGGCTCTTTTGCACCTCTCCTTACCCTAGTCCCCAAGTCCAGCCCTCACAATGTGAGGATGGCCTTAGGTCCTGCCCATCTTATATCCTCAGGTTCAAGAACCCTTGAACCGAGTATAGTCTGCCTGTGATACACAAGGGCTTCACAATGACAAAGAATGTGTGCCGAGGATAGAATATTTTTGTCATCGTTCAGTAACATTATAGGAAAATACTGAAAATAGCAGATCGTGAACTATACAGGGTATTTTATAAGTTGGGACTTTTTTTCATGCAGCGGTTATTACTCGCCAAAATGAGTGTTTTTTCCCAGTAACATATAAAAGAAATGCTTAGAGAAAACAAGATACTGATCATTAAAGAAATCCTCCATTCTGAGTCCGTCCCTGGGCAATGACTCACCATGTCATAATATCACGACAAACAAGGCAGCGCTAGCGGTGCCGATGCCGGTGAGAAAACACTAAAACAGGTAATCCGTCATACGTCGCGTTGCTGTTGCTACATCTGACGATCGGACTTTAAAAACAACAACAATGGCGCACGCGCCGGACTTGATTTTAATGTACGGTGAGTGTGGTCAAAATACCGCTGAGGCCTCGCGAGTATATGCCGATCGTTTCCCTAACCGTACCCACCCTGCACCTCGTCGATTTGTCTCGCTCGTGCAAAGAGCTAGAGACACAGGATGTCTGAATCCACATCGTGGTGGATACGCTGGAAGACCTAGACAACCTCGTATGGTCCAAATTTATTTATTTATACATCAGCCAACAGTATACATACCACTTACTGGCTGAAACATTAAACGTATGTTTTCTACTCACTAATATATAACATATATGAGACATTCATATACATACTATATATTAAATTATAAAATTGATCAAAGCATGTTCAGAAACAGTAGATTTCACACTAAAAACAAATTAATACCAGACGAAGTTGTGATAAAATCTCCTATTTGTACATGAATACGTCGACATCATCAGAATTAGTTATTGCAGATAGTGTATAAAGGAGAGTACTTCAGACAGTCAGTGCGTGGAGCATCTAGATAGAATGTGCTATGTTGGCGGGAATTTACTCTGGGTACATGGAAGTTTAGTTTATGCACGACTTGCGGGCAATCGATTTTATTTGCTATCAGTTTTTGGACAAAACCGATACCTTATTTAATCCGTCTTTGATGCCAGCTAGCAACAGGGAAGGTGTCCAATAAAGTTTGCTGGGGAAAACCAATTGGGGGATAGTTACCATTAACCCTGAAGTTGAAATATTTAAGAAAACGACGTTGTACAGATTCTAGTTGGTTTACGTACTTATCATGATCGGGGCTCCATACAAGTGAGGCATATTCTAACTTAGATCGGACCAGTGAAAAATAAAGCATTTTTATAGCCTGAGCATTAGTAAATTCTCTGCTATTCCTAATGATAAAACCTAACATCTTATTGGCTGAAGCGGTGATATTATCTATATGTGCGTTAAATAGCAGTTTTTGGTTGAAAGTTACATACCCAAGTCTTTGATTTCAGGCTGTCTATCAAGATTATGTCCATCTATGTTGTAGTCATAATTAATATGTGTTTATTTATTTGTATATGTTACCACATTGCATTTTGATGTATTCAGTGAGAGCTTGTTTTGTGCACACCACAAGTACAGTGCATTTAAGTCATTTTGTAATGCCAAGCAGTCGCTTTCTTGTTCGATTTTGTGGAGGAGCTTCAGGTCATGGGCGTAAAGCAAGGGTGTAACATTAAAATTCTTTGTTATGTCATCAACAAATATTGAAAACAGTAAAGGTCCAAATACTGATTCCTGCGGTACTCCCGAGAGAGCCTTAAATTCATTGAGTCTACGCCCCCGTATGATACGTATAGTGTTCTATCAGAAAGATATGATGCAAAAAGCTCCATCAGATCCTGTCAGAAGCCACCTGTGCTTAAGTTCCTCATTGAAGAAAACATCTATCTTAAATCGTACTTTTACCTGTAAGACGCCTGCGACAGAACCGTACTTACAACTTCGTAGCAACCGAATAGTGAGTACTTTCTTGAATTTCATTTTTACTGTTTTGCTGCTGGTTCACCGTGCATTAGCTTAGCCGTTTCAAGGGCCGTTACTTCTAAAGAGGAAATTCCCAACTTTTAGAACACCCTGTATTTCAAGCGGAACATCTGACAACAACCCTATTTTCCTCCGCATTCTTTTGCCTCGCATTATTTCTCTTGCCAAACAATATGTAGCCAATAGTGTCCGACCAAACATTCGGTTTCGGTTTCGGCCTAGTTTCGGCCAAAAAACGGGTTTCGGTTTAGTTTCGGTTTCGGCTGCCATCCAGCCGAAAATACGGCCGAAACAGAAACTAAATTCGATGGATTTGGCGCTGCGATCGGACGCCCTCGGAGCACTAATCTTCAAGCGGAGAAGTGTCATTTTGCTGGGTAGATGATGGTAATAACTTGTCACAAGTTAAGAAGCCTACTTATCGGAGCCAAGCTTGCAAAGAAACGCAGATATTACTTTCACTAGAATTTCAGTCCATTTCTGTCTTTGAGAAAGGTTCCCCTAAAGTTCACGTCTGCCTTACCGACGACTGTTTCCACTGAACAACTACTTAATGCTACTAGTCAAATTTATTCAGACTGAGGAAGCTATTTGCAAAGAAAGTTGATAAATTATTGTTTCTCGCTTACAATATTACAATATTAGATTGTTCAGTTATGAATGCTGATAGTCAACAATAGCTGTAGCTCAATGAAGCTCACAACAGTTTCTTAAATTCAGAGAAAACTCCTTACTTTCAAAAATACTTAGTAGTTGTACTTAGCACGAAGGTACTTCAGAAATTTAGTTTTAAGGCAGCTAATTGATAACAGTGTCATAAAGATCGACCAAAGTTTGGAATGTTATTTGGTAGATATACAAAATATAATATAAATATAAAATAGTTGATATTTGGTTCAGATTAACTTCTTATTTCAAAAAGTATAAATAATTTATTTGAAATAAGGTGTGATAATGATGATGAAACGTTATTCATTTTTATATCTACGAAAACATTACTGACGTTATATTGATGTTTCGGTTTCGGTTTCGGCCGTAAAAAGTAGTTTCGGACGGACACTAGTAGCCAATGGTCCCCCAAAAGGAAAACGCTTCGGCCGCCATTGGTCGATCGTAAACATCCAATGAGAAATTGTATGGTGGAATGATTTGTTGAATACGTCTATAATAAATTCTCGACCTTGGACCGCAATCCGTTAACAGTGTATGTAAATATTTTGGACGGTTTCCTGTTAATAGCGTACGCACATCGGCTGTTCAACGACTGGCTGGCCACAGATTTCTATTACTCTCCCTTCTAGACGTGTTACTAACAACTATTCGTTTGGAAGGAGCCAGTAGTAATTGCTTCCTGGAAACGTACGTATACATTTATTCGGGAATAATATACGTTGCTATATTTTCCAGGAATTTGATATGCTTCTGATATCTAGAAAGTTCCCCGATTCGTGCAGTACAGTACAGGAAAGCATACCCAGTACGGTTATGGATACTATAGGGTGCCCCAATAGAAGTGATAGGTTTTCTAATAGGGATAACTCATGATACTACGACACTGACAGATATGATCACTTGGTGGACAGATTTCGAACCGGTCTGCGCATGACGTCACCGTGTGACAAAAGTGCACAAGCACATGGCGCCAAAGCATTGATTTTTGAAAGTTTTATTTCGTTTCCTGTTATATCTGTCTTAGATATTTAATATTCATACAAAATGAAAATAGCTCGTGCACAGTATAATATAAACGATACATATTGCTCTGTATCTGAATAAAAAATTGGTGAAATAGTTATACAGAGAATTGATATTAATTGACGCCTGACCCGTTTGCAGTAGTTCCGAGCGTTCTGAATTTCAGATACAAAAATTTGAATCTATATACTCATAAAAATTTACATTGTGGAAAAAGAACAGAGCCAGAGCGGTCTGGACGTATTTTTCTGAAATCTCATATAAGAGGTTGACTGGAGTGCCTAGTGAAACCATCTTTTTGTGGGAAAATTTCTCGGGTAGGGGGTGGAATTTTTATATACTCCATTCAGGAGCCTTTGATTACCGTTCTTAATTTTTATATATAGATTAAGATGTTGCGTCACCAGCTCTTCAAGCCAATTTGCATATGTATTTACTGTATAATTCTCTTAATAAAAGGTAGAAAAGAAATAAATAACAAGATTTGGTCATTAGAAGTTTTAAAAACCATGAACAAGCATAATGGCATTATGTTTATGGCAAATGAATATTGACTTTTTTCTGCTAATTATTGGTGGAAAAATACATTACCAAATTTTCTTATTTTTTATTTATTCAAATATATGTCGCAACCGCGTATATGTTAAACATAAAATAAAAATATATCACAATCCAACAATACAATATATTTCTGGGCATTGTATTTAGCTTGTACAGGTGAATTCTCGTATACTAAAGATTCCTAGTAATAACAGGTTTTTCCTCAATTTTTTTCAAAATGTTTTCACACGATGTATCTGTTTAATAATATGTTTCAATTAAAAAGTTTGATCCACTTGTAGTGATGGTTTCTGATGGCCTGGGTATAGGGCACATTATTTGTTGCTCTCTTTTGTTGTAGTTAGGTATTGATTCTGTATATATGAATCTATGGGGAAATGTATTTTGGACAGACAATAAGAACTGAAAAAGGGGTAAATAAGAGCATATAGAACTAGCCTTTCTCTATATGAATGAAAATGAAATATCAAACTACGTTCTGCAACCTGTAAATCTCCAACCATCTTTTAGCGTATTTTTATTTTATGTAGCTTTTTTTTATTCCAAATAGGAAAGGCGCTAGGAAAGCTGGATACACCGTCGCAGGACCCTGTATACTTATTACTTTATACTATTTTACAATGTTAGTGAATTTCAGTTTTCTAATATTCGAGGTCTCTCTAATTCCCCTATCAAGAATTCGTATTCTGAAATACATTTTGCATCTAGAAAACAAGCTCATCTTTACTTCATCAGTCACATATACATTCTCTGATAATTTGTTTAAATTCGCAAGATATTTTTTTTTTCAATTTTCAAAGCGTTTTCATTATAGTTAGAAAATATATGGCCGAGCTCATTACATTTTGCCAAGAACTCATCTGTATGTTTTTGTAGTCCACCTTCTGTTAAATGGTTGACCCAACTGAGAGAAGTATCTGTGCAGTCTGGGATATAACCCAGTTTCTCCTTATTTTTCAACTTAAATGCAATGAAACCGGCCAAATTTTCCAAACCATCCCAAGTAGCGGTAGTGTGACGAATAGTTTTTACTTTTTTATTATTACATCCCACAACCACACAATAAACCATTGTTCAAATATGTGTTAAACTCCAGAATCGCAAATAATTAATGTTTTAAATTTTACTACGGTAAACGAGTAAACTCAAGAAAATAAACTGAAAATGTTCGGCTATAACCTGTAACTAAACGAGTAAACAAACCCCGTTTGTCACACGCTGACGTCACAGGTGGAAGCGAGACGGAAGACATCATGCGCGTGAGTATACCTTCTAAAGTCGTAGTATCATGGGGATAACTAGACATCTGTTAAAGGTACAAACGTCATCCGGCTGTCAAAATATTCAGTAAGGTTTGACAATTCATCATGGATCGTTTCACGCTTGTTCATCATTTGGAAATTACTGAAAAGTACTACGGAAATTCCCGCTCAATTGTAAATACGCAACGCACATTTCGTCGTGAACTCGGCCTCATCATGGCTTCAGCGAGCAGGCAATTCGTCGCAAGGTGGAAAAGTTTGAGCGTGGGTACACTCTATTGGACCTAAAGAAACCGACCCGAATGCGAACTGGTCGACGTGAAGAAAATATCGTCGCCGTAGCGGTCAGTGTTCACGACGACCCAAATTAGTCGTATCGACACCGAGCCGTGGAATTGGGCCTCTCCAAGAGACAACTCGAAGAATTTTGCGTTTGGATTTGGGACTGCACCCGTATAAGATCGTGCTGACGCAAGAATTGAAGCCGGACGACCATAGGCCGTCGCCGTGAGTTCGCAAATTGAGCACTACAAATGTTGGACGAAGATCCTCATTTTGGCCAAAAAATCAACTTTTCAAACGAAGCCAATTTTTACCTCAGTGGCTGTATCAGCAAGCAGAATCACCGTTACTGGCTGTGAACAATCCACAAATGGCCAAAGAGGTAGTCCAGTACCGAAAAAATTGAATGTGTGGTGCGCATTGTGGCATGGCGGCATCATTGCTCCTTATTTCTTTCGAAATGAGGAAGGAGACACCATTACAACCAGTGAGCCACGCTACCGAGCGATGTTGGAAGAATTTTTGTGGCCAGAGCTCGACAACATCGATATTACCGACATGTGGTTCCAACAGGATGGATGGAGCCACGAGCCACACAAGCGACGCAACGCTCGAAGTTGTTCGACAGAAGTTTGGGGACTGGATCATCACCAGACGACCGTTCATTGCTTGGCGATCGTGTGATTTGACACCTCTCGATTATTTTCTTCAACAAACCAGCCACTTTGGATGCCCTCGAAAACGTAGCCATCAACGCCATAATGCCGCAAATACTCCAATATGTCATCAGCAATGGGACCGACCGCTTGAAGCACTGCCAGGGAGCCCGAGGCAGACATTTGAATGATGTTCTATTCCATACATAATGTCATGGATGTAGCTTCAAAATAAAGCTAAAACCAATTTGATATCTCAAACCGTTGTTATTTTATTCAACTTTTCTTTCCTATCGTTCTTATTGGGGCACCCTATACTACCAATAGAGGCGCGTTCTCACGAGTCAATTTTAGTTGACCGACTGAAGTTGACCGATAAAAGTGGAATACGACTAGAATTGTTTTATAGTTCACACATTTCAACAGAAACTGACCCATTGCTTCAGTTGATTGGCAAACCAGTACATGTTTTTTTTTGTACATTGTTCTGATAATCGTCACTTTATTCTTTACATGAGTAATAGTAAGCCCAGAGATATCCATTTTCTTGACAGTAGAGCTCAGAGAATTTTTTCGAGCATTTTTCTTTTTTAATTATCCGTTCGGTGATTCCAAAGGCAATCAAGCTTATGATATAGTTCCAAAAATTTCCTCATAACACTTTGCGGTCATTTGACGGTCATTATTTTGTTAAACTATTTGACTTTTCAATCTTCTATAGGAAAATACACACGACTACATGTGCTGTGGAATGTATCAAGCCGTACCGCGGAATCTATTAAGCCTTCTACACTGTTAACAAACGTTGAATGCCAGTTCACACGTTTCAAGACAAGTTTCAACTTGAAAGTGATCGGTGATGATTCGTCATTTGATCAGAAGAAGTTTGACCGAGTCAAACTTTTGTTGAGCAAAAAAGTTGATCAACTGTATTGAAAGGAAGGTTCTCACAACAGTTTTCATTCAACTTTTGTTGATCAACTACAGCTGGGCTACAGTACAAAACTATTTCGTAACGCTTTCAGACAAATAGCGCTCTTGTGGTAAGTGCCATCGAAAAAAAAACTCAAATAATATTTGGAGACAACAAAATTCTTCGCAATTTTGTGCTTTACATTTTTAATCAATTACATCAGAAAAATGACTGGTATTCGAATGTCCTTAGCACTTTCCAGACTGAAAACTGTGCTTTGAAAAAAAATAGAAGAACACCATTTTCCTTCACTTAAACTATATAGTTTTCTAAGCGATTTTCTACGATGTGAGATAATCTTTAATTTCTTTTGGAGTTAATGATTTCAGTGTTTAATCACTGTTAAAAACTCACTTATATCCACTTTTTATAATCAAAGAAAAGAGGTTTACTTGAACCGAAGACAACAAGGTATGTAATGGATGCAGCTGAAACTCTCAGATTAGTTAGGAATGACTAAGGGCCAGTTTCACAATGATGGGTTAACTCAAGGTTGTGTGTTGACCGGAGGTTAACCCTAGATGTCATGTTTCACAAAAGGTGGTTTTCGATTTTACTTGAGGTTAACTCTGGGTTAACTTGACCCCAAGAAATTCTTGAGTTAACCCCAGGTTTGCGATGACGCATGCGCATTAGGTTATGTCATTTTGGTTTTGCTACTTGCTAGGCGTTTGAAGTTTCATATTTTATCGTTTACCGTAACGCCTTCCATCGTTCTTTTTATTTGAAATGGATGGTTCTGATGTAAATGCGTATAGCAGTGACGAAGAAGCAATGAGACCAAGAATATTTCGACCTAGAGTCAATTATATTGAGGAATATGATGACCATGACTCCTTCGTCTTTTTAAAATTTTTCTATTTTTCTTTCAGCACCTTTACAGATCTGCGGCTATTATTTGCACATTTGCAATTAAATTTTTCTCTTATCTTTTTCCAGGCGTTATCTTTTTAGCGCCATGTTATTGCACCTTTTGTTTTGCATACTACTACATGGTTGTACTTTTCTACTAACGAAATGAACAGATATTCTTCATCTTTTGAAAAGTTTTTTTTTGTTTTCCATGTTAACACACGGTTACATGCACGACTATTATTTGAAAAAGGCCCCAGAGACAAGCAGTCCAAACATCAACCCAACCTAAAAATCTTTTATCTATGCCAAACACCAAATAACTGCGAATGAGATGAAAAAACGTCAGTGGAAAATACCAAAGTGAGGTTGGAAATCGCATGGAGCTGACAACTCAACGAACTCATTCTTTGACAGTTTTGGTCAGAAAAACACAAAACACCAGCACGAAACACCTAACGAAGGAAATAAGACTAAGAAGAGTTTTAAATATTGCGGACACACTACCACCAACCGCTAAAAATAAAATACAACTCGCGGTGAGTTAACCCTACGTCATTTTATGATTTTCAAACAAGAGGCGTTCCATTGTTCGAGTTAACTCGCAGGTCGAGGTTAGTAAACCGTCAGAGTGACCACTGAATGTGAAAACTGAGCCTTAGAGAATGAACCACGTAATATTTTGGGTTTCCTATCACGATTCATTTGGATGGATCCGATCACAACAAAATTGAGATCTCATTCAACTTTGACCCAAGGAAAAGCTCAACACAGTACCGGTTACGTAAGACCAAATTATGCCGAGCAAAAACACGAAAATAAAAATGCGAATTTCAACGTAACCTTGATTCCATGTTCAACTTCCTTTATATAATCTTTGCGAAAAGAAAAACAAATCGTAATTTGCCAATTAACATTTACAAGTAGCTATCGACGGAGCATAGTGCAGTTCAATAATAAAAATCGTACCGATACTTATAAGGTGGACATAAAAATCGAAATTATAGGAATCACGATGAAACGCGACATGAAAAAACTGTCATATCACATCACTCTTAACCGATAAGTGTTTTGTAGGAATTGTAAATGATCCTATACAGGGTGTCCAGTTAGTGTGTAATTCTTCGATATCTCGCAAAGTGTACCTGATAGAAGAAAATGTCAAATACAAAAGTTATTTGGTTACTTAAGACGCATATTCTAAAAATATTTAGAAATATACAGGGTGTTGCGGGAAAGTAGGATAGTGATCAACTTGATTTTTTCATATAGAACTATATCTTTTTCTTAAATTCAACCTTAAAATAGTTTTGGGATCGGTTGCGACGTTGCCAAGTTATAATTTATTTTCTATTAATTTCCGGATTTGCAAGGTCGCAAGTAATACGTCCAAATTGATATATTCCTTTAATTTTTCTCAATAATATTATACAGCGAGTTACCTGAATATTAAGTGGATATTATTTTGGATGTTACCAGCAATTTGTATCTACAGGGTGTCTTTGGCAGAATTTTAAATCTCGGCAAATTGAAGATCATTTTACTTTGTTTTTTAAATGTAACACCCTGTATTTTTTATTTCAAATCGAAATATCCACTAATACCCTATCTCGCCTTGTAATATTTTTTTTGCTTTTACGACGTTGCCAAGTTATAAATTATGTTTCCAAATGTTTAAACAAATATCCCTGATTTTAATTCATTTTAAATAGAATCCTCTACTTATTTTCATTTAGTACTTCCCTCAATTGCAACCAAATCATCGCCCGCCTGTTGTCAAAAAACATCCAATACAAAAACTAGTAAATAGTTTCCTAAATACCAGAAATACCAGAAAAGATTGGCTTCTGATACCAGTCTACTTTTAGGTACCTAGTTATCTGTCGAACGTATGATTTTTGTGTCCAGAAAAGAGATAGCATTATTCTGTACCACCTCTATAGTAAACTGTAATTTATTATGAAAGGGATTAAATATATTTAAAATATCATCCACTTTGTCCCTTGGAATAGCTGTAAAGATATCATCTACATACACATAAAAAGACACAATTCAGCTTCAACTGGACGAAACGAAACAACCAGGAACCCCCGCATTGCTTAAAAACGAAGATTGAGCTATTTTTATATTTTTAGGTTTTTTATTATTGCTGCGCCGTCACCAACACGATTTTTGAGAACCTTACGCATTTTTCATCCTTGCCGCGGTGTCTAAATTTCATTAAAATTAATTCCATAATTTCCATGTTACTAAATTCAGAACGATCTAAAGCAATACCTACCCCTACCAATACCAAGTCCCTTGATTTCTGTAATGGCCAAGACAATGTTCGGATGGACCTAAAAAATTGTATTATGCCGCTAAGTCTTCTTTCACAGGTCAGTGGACACTATTATGAATGGAATAAATTTTTGAGTTTTACAACCCCCCCACCCCATAACCACCCCAATTTCACCCCCACCCAAAAAAAGTAAAAAATGATCAGGAACCCCTAAAACGCCTGAAAACAAAATTTGAGCTACTTTTACATTTTTTGTTTTTTTATTATTGCTGCGCCGCCACTGACACGATTTTTGCAAAACATACGTATTTTCCATCCTCGCCGTGGCAGTAATACTGTGTCAAAATTTCATTAAAATCCATTCGATAATTTTCGCGTTACGCAATAAAGAACGATCTAAAACAACACTCGGATATGTATACATCACACTTGGTTTCTATTACAAGCAAGGCAATGTTCGGATGGACCTAAAAAATTGTATTATGCCGCTAGGTCTTTCATTCACAGGTCATTGGACAGCCCATTATGAATAGAACAAATTTTTAGTTTTACAACCCCTCACCCTCCAACCACCCAAAATCCACCCCCACCCAAGAAAAAGTAGAAAATGATCAGGCGCCCCTAAAACGCCTAAAAACGAAGTTTGAGGAATATTTGAAATTTTTCGTTCTTTGCTAATTACTCACCCCCCGTACAACGATTTCCAAAATTATCGAAACATATCGCTGCCCAAATTTCATCACAATCCATGCAGCGGTTACTGAGATTACGACGTTAGAAAAACGCCAACAGACCGACAGACAGACAGACAGACAGACAGACCGACAGACAGACCGACGGAAATCAGTGACGTGGATTTTCGTTATGTAGACAGCATAAAACGCCCAAAAAACGTATAATATCAGAATCGAAAATTTTCGCGATCACAATACGGGAAGTAAAAAGGCAATTCCATGATTATTTGTCAACCCTGTAGTGCGCAATCTCTGCACAAATCGACTGTCTGCATAATGATAAAAATCTGCACGTGGTAGCAAGCGTAATTTGTTTATTTACTTCATTCACAGACACGGACTTTTACTTTTTTCTATTTCTAATAACAACTCTATGAATCAGGTTTGATGTATGGATGTTTTCCGCACCGGTACGATGGTACTACTTGCGATGGTACCCACTTGCGTTTACATCATCGCGTTCGTCGTGATGCGACTACTGTTTTCAGTCGTGTTTGTCAGCATCACATCAATAATTGATTGCTTTAGGTACTGCTAAACGGAACTACTGTTTTTTTACTTTGGTATCCATTATGTTTATAACATAGCATTTGTTTGCCTAGTGAGAAGTTCCAATTCGATCAACCGACTCTCCTAAACAAGCTTGTGTCCTGCGGCCTCCCTTAAGCTTAGCGGTCGGTTAGAAGACTTTCTCTCTGGTCGGACATTCTCATAGAAGTTGGTTCCGTTTGAATACCGCTAAAAAAAATTAAGGTCACCAACCACAACGATAAAAAGTTGCTGGAAGTGGCGCGTTAAGATCAGGTCAGGGATTGGTCGAATTGCTCTTCTCTGAACTGCCTCAAGCATGTAGTAAGAACTACACCTTCCCTGAACATTTTTGAAAAATTCCAGGAAGAGAACGAAGATAGTGGGGAACGCCCAAAAAATATACATACACAGAAAAAAATACTGTTGCGTTTCCAATTAATTGTTAGTATTTGGATGTTTTTCCATCACTTTAAATATATCTACATTTGTTTCAAATCCATGTCACTGAAAGAATTCAATCCTTATATTCGAAGTAATCACAGGTATGCCAATAAATTCAAAATAATTTTATATTCGTTATAATCCCTCTAATACCAGTGTTGATATATAATGCAATCAAAACATCCCTTTGTTTTCGAAATTTACCCTATATTTAATTTAAGCAAAGCATACAATCTATTCAATGTACAAAAATTATTACTGCAACAGCAGTTCGTGATAATTCATCATTTTGTTTCAATGGCCCTTGTCGTTCGCTGAACTATAATCAGTATTCGGCGGGACTGATGTCCCGATTCAATGAAGGTAAAAATAAAGAACAGGGGGATGATCTCAGTGCTACTATCGCCGCGAACTCGTCAACATGGACGAAGTTGTTCCGTTGTGTTGTTTCGGTGTTAGCCGTGTTGTGTCATCTCGTGGTTTTGCGTATTGCATCAGCAATTGTGTGATTTAAATGTGTCCAGTTATATATTAAATGGGGGATCTACTGAGAAATTGGGACTTAGAAGAGCTAACACCCACATTTGAATGTAGGTATTTAGATTAGTCAGACAGTTATATTTCAGGTAATAATGCAACAACTGGTGCAGGCTTATGTCTAATTCTTATATCATGCTCCTTATAACTTCACACAAAATCACACCATTAAACATCCAAACGAATCAATCAGCTGTCCTCGCAATAAAATCTGTTGGTCCAAGGAAAAGAAAGTAGTTTAGAATCAATTACCAAACACAGATTCGATTCATCGACAGGCTGCGATTGAATCATTCATTGGAATCCAATGACATCTTGTAGTTGAATCGACAATACGATATAATTCGCTACCAACTATACACTTCCCATTGGAGAAAACGTCGCTGTATTTGAGGAATGCTGAGTGTAACGTCCCATTGAATCCAAGCGTAACTCTTTGATAAAACGACAGATTTTTCTGTGTGCAAAGGACTCTATGCGTTTCGTGATAATCCATTAGTTTCCTTCCCGGACATCTCGAGGATACATGTATGTCTAATCTTCAGAGAAAAAAAAACAAGTTCACGAAATATCAACAGGCGCTTCAACATTACAAATTCAGATATTCGTCGGTAGTCGAAAATCAAAACCGTAGCTGGTATTTCTTGTATACGTATATCTGTGGAATCATTAGCCTAAGGCAATTCTGGAAATTTCCAAGCGATAACCTTTCCGAATATATTTCAACTCCGTATTTAACAGCGTTTCTGTTTTAATCTCTTATACGGGATTACAGACATTCTGAACGATCTGAATTCATTATTGGATGATTTTATTATACGAATTGGTATCGTATGCCTTGGGGTCGTATACAGGGCGTCCCAAATACAATTTTTTCAGCAAAAAGAGTTGCGTATTGGCAGATGTCTATACACAGAAAAATCTGTCGTTTTGTCAATTACGCTTGGATTCAATGGGACGTTACACTCAGCATTCCTCAAATACAGCGATGTTTTCTCCAATGGGAAGGGTATAGTTGGTAGCGAATTATATCGTATTGTCGATTCAACTACAAGATGTCATTGGATTCCAATGAATGATTCAATCGCAGCCTGTCGTTGAATCGAATCTGTGTTTGGTACTTGATTCTGAACTACTTTCTTTTTCTTGGACCAACAAATTTTATAGCGAGGACAGCTCATTGATTCGTTTGGATGTTTAATGGTGTGATTTTGTGTGAAGTTATAAGGATCATGACATAAGAATTAGACATAAGCCTGCACCAGTTGTTGCATTATTACCTGAAACATAACTGTCTGACTAATCTAAATACCTACACATTCAAATGTAGGTGTTAGCTCTTCTAAGTCCCAATTTCTCAGTTGGTCCTCCATTTAATATATAACTGTACACATTTAAATCACACAATTGCTGATGCAATACGCAAAACCACGAGATAACACAACACGGCTAACACCGAAACAAAACAACGGAACAACTTCGTCCATGTTGACGCGGCGATAGTAGCACTGAGATCATCCCTCTGTTCTTTATTCTTACCTTCATTGAATCGGGACATCAGAATACTGATTATAGTTCAGCAAACGACAAGGGCCATTGAAACAAAATTAATTTTTATCAGATGAATTATCACGAACTGCTATTGCAGTAATAATTTTTGTACATTGAATAGATTGTATGCTTTGCTTAAATGAAACAGGGTAAATTTCGAAAATAAAAGGATGTTTTGATTGCATTATATATGTCAATACTGGTATTAGGAGGATTATACATATGGTTATAATGAATATAAAACTATTTTGAATTTATTGGCGTACCTGTGATTACTTCGAATAAAGGATTGAATTCTTTCAATGACATGAATTTTCAACTGTAAATATATTTAAAGTGATGGAAAAGCATCCAAATACTAACAATTAATTGGAAACGCAACAGTATTTTTTCTGTGTAAGCATAGCAAATAAAAAATTACAACGTGATCTATTTTAGAGGTGATTCAACTGTTGCTTGAAAAATGTAACGTAGCTACTAATGAACTTTCTCTAGATTATAGCAAAGCGGTTGACAAGTTAGATGACAGTCTTTTCCTTTCAATAAATATTCATCTAGCTTTCAGCAGGGCATCATCTAAGCTTATTCAAAATATATCAGTCAGATCGTAGTTATATGGACAGTGTTAATGGCGTAACTTCATCGTCTAGAAATGTAACATGTGGAGCTCCTCAGGGATCCATTTTGAGACTTCTTCTATATCACAATTATTAACCTCTCTGAAAATGGGTACTGACGATACGCAAATGTTTAAGCATCTTTCAAAACTGAGCTGTATTATCAGCTGCTAGCAGTATAAACGAAGATTTACAAGCTTTAAATAGTTTCAAAGGATCACTGTCTCGAACTCAGTCAGCAAAAGTCAAAAGCTACTTTATTTGGTAGGTAAAAAGTAGCAATGATTCGACAGACATTATTAGATTGAATAAAGATACAGTACCTTTACCTTTAGGGTATAGACCGATGAATTTAATAGTTCAAATTGATGCAGATTTTATATTTCAGGGACATATACACATAAACACATGTCAGGTTTGGAAAGATATACCAATAATTTATTCAATAAAGATAACAGGTAAAACCCTTATTTTATTAAACTAGTTTATCTGATCTTATTGCTGCTTCTCAGGAAGAACTAGTAGCTCTATCGAACGTTTTAGAACAACACAGTGCATCATATAGTCTTGATATGAAATACAACAAGACCAAGGTTATTATCGTAGATAGAGAGCATGACAATCATCGAGAAATAAAGTCAATAGGCCGTTGTGAGGTAGTTCAAAGTTTTGTGTACCTCGGTTCTTTGATCGACAATTCAGGTAGCTGTGAGAATGAGATTCGACGGCGTATTCAACAGGCACGGGTGGCCATGACAAAGCTTACTAAAATATGGCGTGACCATAACATCACTAAAGCTACCAAAATGTCACTGGTTCAGTCTCTTGTGTTCTCCATATTTTTGTATGCCTCGGAAACTTGTACTGTTAAAAAGGCAGATCGAGCTCGCATAGATGCTTTTGAAATGTAGACGTGGAGGAGAATGCTGAGAATTCCTTATACCGCCCATCGAACTAATGTTTCCATACTGGATGAGCTCGGTATTCCAAAGAGACTATCCTCCATTGCGTCGATGAGAATGCTTACATTCTTCGGACTCATTCACAGAAGCGATAACATGGAGAAACTTGTAGTTCAGGGACACGCCCCGAGTTGTCGGCGCCGTGGCCGTTCCTCTACACGCTGAGTGGATAAGACGAAACAGTTGCTGGATATGAGTATCAAGAGCGCCACTGAACTGACGGTAAATCGCGAACGATGGCGAGCTACAGTTCTTAAAACTATTGATAGTATTCGTGTCGGCAATACTCTAGCTCCGACTTAATGCATTTTACGAGTTCACAACATGTCTGTTAAGACATTGTGACTATGATGATGAAGATCTGATGTAAAATTTATAACCTGTGATGTAACACGAAACCATCAATATTCAAATCTGGTATCATTAGAAAAGAAAATAATTACTCTGCTAATAAAAAGTCCCTTCCTGAATCACCTCGTATACCGCAGTATGCAAATTGCTCGGTGTTTTTTTACCTAAGCAATTTAAATTTAAAACTGAAAATTTTTGAAATTTTGAAATCCTTCAAAATTTTGAAATTTCGGAAAATTTTAGAATTTTTAAAATTCTGATGATTCGAAAATTTAGAAAATTTTAAAAATCTTGAAAATATTCGAAATTTTGATAATACTGAAAATTTAGAAAATTTTGGAAATCCTGGAAATTGTGAAAATCTTGAAAATTTTTGAAATTCTTGGGGTTGGCGTTGGGGTTCTAGTTGAGGTTGGGGTTGGAAATTCGGAAAGTTTGAAAACTCTGAACTGGTTGGCTGCACATGTTGATGCTAACATAGAGAAACACGTGTCAGGTTTAGAAAGACACACCAATAATTTATTCAATAAAGATAACAGGTAAAACCCTTATTTTATTAAACTAGTTTATCTGATCTTTAACTTGCCTATTCCCGATGTAAAATTTAAAACCTGTGTAACACGGAACCATCAATATTCAAATCTGGGATCATTAGAAAAGAAAATAATTACTCTGCTAATAAAAAGCCCCTTCCTGAATCACCTCGTATACCCCAGTATGCAAATTGCTCGGTGTTTTTTTACCTAAGGAATTTAAATTTAAAACTGAAAATTTTTGAAATTTTGAAATCCTTCAAAATTTTTAAATTTCGAAAAATTTTAGAATTTTTAAAATTCTGATGATTCGAAAATTTAGAAAATTTTAAAAATCTTGAAAATATTGGAAATTTTGATAATACTGAAAATTTAGAAAATTTTGGAAATCCTGGAAATTGTGAAAATCTTGAAAATTTTTGAAATTCTTGGGGTTGGCGTTGGGGTTCTAGTTGAGGTTGGGGTTGGAAATTCGGAAAGTTTGAAAATTCTAAACAGGTTGGCTGCACAGTATGTTGATGCTAACATAGGGAAATACGTGTTTAGAAAGACATACCAATAATCTATTAAATAAAGATAACAGATAAAACCCCTATTTTATTAAACTAGTTTATCTGATCTTTAACTTGCCTATTCCCGATGTAAAATTTATAACATGTGTAACACGAAACCATCAATATTCAAATCTGGGATCATTAGAAAAGAAAATAATTACTCTGCTAATAAAAAGTCCCTTCCTGAATCACCTCGTATACAGCAGTATGCAAATTGCCCGGTGTTTTTCCATTGAGAGCCGCTACGAAGTTATTCCGGGTTTCTTGGAAATTATCCGATCTTGTTATTAAAACGGGCGGCAACCAGAGAGAGCGCATCCATTATTTCGCTATTTACCGCATCAAGCAGGCGCACGTAAACAAAGCATCGCCGCGAATGTTTACAAACTGAACAGCCGAGCAACTGGTGGTGTCAACAACCACGGAGGATTCACGGTGGCATTGAGAGTTTGATAACGAAGGACCCATTCATAGTCGCTCCTTGAAGGGTCCTTAAGACAAGACGCATATTGATAGCGTTTTTCATTGGTTGTACTCGGGCTGCACTGGGTTTCTGTTTTGCATTTCGCTGGCAGTTCCAGTGCAGAATGTTTTAAGTGCACCATGGCCGACTTTACTCACTATGCCGGAGCATTGAAATATGGCAACACTGGAGATCGGGCCGAACTTTTGTTTGTTGTTAAGTCATTAGTGTAATCTTCCAGAGCAAAAAATAAGATTGGAAGGTGACTGTTAATGTGTTTCTAATTATTTACCTGCATAAACGAAACTATAGAGATAAAAAGATGCCTGCAAAGTGTGTAGTACCAGGTTGCAGCCCAATAGAGGACATACCAAACCATGGCCCAACATAACCTTATTCCAGATTAAAAAGAACATTGCAAGGGTGATTTTTAATGTCTTTCTAATTATTTACCTGCACAAAGGAAACTATAAAGATAAAACATGCCTGCAAAGTGTGTAGTACCAGGTTGCACTAGCAATTTGTGCTTTCAATAAAGGACATAAAGAGAAGTGGGTGAACGGTATTCCTCGTATGGGCTGGTTATATTTATAAGAATAAAGACAATAATTTACAAACATTTCAAAGGATAAGACCTATTTTAAAGCACAGTGTGGTACCTACAATGTTTTCTGGATCTCCCAAATATCAAAGAAAAATACAGTTAATAGAACTCATCTGGGCATGCATCTGGGCATACCTACGAAAAGATTTGATAGTGAAAGGGAATCAAGACCAGCAAGAATGGCTTCACAGTGACTTAATAATGAATTTTTCTAGCTCAAGTGACAATTTACAAAGTAAATTGAGTGTTCATTTAAGTGGAAGTGGAAGTGGAAGTGGCAGCAGGAAACAGTTTGCGTTTATTTTTATTTTGTAGTGTCTGACTACGATGGACCAGACATCAGATGTAAGTGGTATTAGTAGTAGTAGTTCTAAAAAGTATTTTTCTTAATTTATTAACCGAGATGAACTCTAATACATATAAAATGTAATAATTATTCTGAAACTATAGGCCCGCTATTTGACAGCTAAGCCACGTTGCCACATCTAAGGCTCCGGCCTAGTGTAGAGTCGGCCATGAGTGCACTCATTTCACTGGCATTTCTGCCCTCGAAGCGGTCGAACTGAGTGCAATGATTTCACACCGATTTCAAAGTGAGTGTCGTGGAAGTGAACCAAGAAAATGACAGTAGGTTTGAGCGGGAAACTTCAAATCATAGAATTGTGTTTCACCCCTTTAAACTTTCGATCTTTGAATACGGTAATACCTCGTTGATTATCACTATTTTCAGTCAGAATGAGTAGAGTGAACGTAAAACTCAAACTTTTAATGTCCTCGTTTGAATTGGCAGAATTCAGCTCATCTTCTAAGGATGAACAAATAATGTGTTTAGGCAGAAATACGAGAGAAAAAAATTCCAGAATTAGCAATTACATGGAAACTGTAATCAAAGATTGTTGTCAAAACAAGTTGTTGTTTCTTGATGTGTATTCCACTGGGAGAATCCAGTGCAAAAATGTTACCCTAGGTGAACTTTTTCAGTATTCTGCACCGCATAGAGTGCACTAAAATGTGGCAAGTGAAAAACGCTATGAGACATGCATGGAGCGTGGGACGTGACACGACAGTTACGTGTCATGCGCGTCACGTGGTGATCCACATATCGAGACGCAGTTTTGAAGTGACACACCACATTTATGGACGAAAAACTTGAGACTTGACTTGGCTGACGTTAGACTTGAGGCCCAAGAGATGGAACTCAAGTCCGATTTTTCAGTTTTGTCTTCATAAATACTACTCGCAAGTGAAATCCGAACACTGGGATAAAAGGATTGCGGTTGATGGAAATGCGGTAGGACCAAATACAATAATGAACGAACTTATTTGCTATAATTAGTTTATAAAAAAATAATTGGTGCACTCTAGAGCATGTTCCACTTCGTCCAGCGTGGTCGGACGATTGGACAAATCCAGCAGCTCGTTGTTGTACATACAGCAGGAACAGTATAGGGGATAGGACAGATCCCTGAGGAACACCGGTGTTTATTGAAAATACGTCTGATGAACAGCCTTCGACTACAGCAAATAGAGATCGGTAGTTCAAAAAGCTATTCAGCCACTTCTTTATAGTGGTGAAGAGATCAGGTGCTTTATTCATTCGCTGCAGAATTTCGGTATTTTAAAGCGGTCTAAAGACAGAAACCGGTAAGTTGAAAAACGCTGCCCTGCAGACCTCTCTTTAGTACAATCTGATGCTGAACGTAGACTCTCATCTGTAGTGCTTCCTAGGCTGGTAGCGTCGCGTCACTGCGTAAAAATTTTCAAAATTTTCAAAATTATCTAAATTTTCAAAATTTTCTAAATCTGTAAAATTCAGGATTTTTCAGAATTTTCAGTGTTTTCATAATTTTATGAACTTTCAGAATTTTCAAAATTGTTAGAATAATTTAGAATAATCAAAATTGTCAGAACTTTCAAAATTGTCAGAATTTTCTGAAAATTCATAATTCTCAGAATTTAATGAACTTTTCTGAACCTTCAGAATTTTCAAAATTATTATTTGCAATTTCAGAATTTTATGAACCTTCAGGATTTTCAAATTTATCACAATTTTCTGAAATTTCAGAATTTTCTGAACCTTCAGAATTTTCAGAATTATTAGAATTTTCTAAATTTTCGGAAATTTCAGAATTTTCAGAATTCTATGAATTTTCAGAATTTTCAGTTTTGTTACAATTTTCAGAACTTTCGTAATTTTCAGAATTGTCAAAATTTTCAGAAGTTTCAGAAATTTCTGAACCTCAGTAGTTTCAGAATTGTCAGAATTTTCTGAGTATTCTATATTTTTCGAATTTTCGAAATTTTCAAATTTTAAATTTGAATTCTTTAGGTAATCTATCATTCTTGTTAAAAAGTTTTACATCGGTGATGGAAAAGGTCCACTAGTAAGCCGAAAAACGTTTTTTTCACGCTATACCCTACGGCCCTCTCCTTAGTACAATCTGCTTTTAAACTTCGACTCTCATCTGTAGTGCTTCCCATCGAGCTGGGAGCGTCCTGTCGCTGCGTCACGCGCGTTGCTCCGGCGACGTCGACGCCGCCGTCTCGACGCCCGCCGCAAACGACGCCACGCGGCGGCGGCGGCGGCGTCCCAACCTGCCGCTGCCGCTACCGCAATTCGCGAACATCATATCGGCCATGCATGCGGCGTTGCCACATCTACACGTCGCTCGAGGCCTGGCACCAGAAAAAGCGCGGGGGCGTTTCGTCGAGTATCTCTTTCAACTAGAAATCATGCGAGTGTCAGCGTTAGAGCGCCAGCTATGTCCACAAAAAATTTGAATTAGGATGCTGCGTGAAGTGTATGTCTCGACACACAAATGTTATTTGATCATTAAAGGCTCGTTTTCATGTGACAACAATGTCGTGACTTCATTGTCATGACAATAAGGCTGAGGACTACATGACAGAACCACTTGACCCTCTAAGGAGGGCGGGGACGGATGATTGGAGGCTAGCGAAATCCGTGGTTGATCTGGAGAAAGCAAAATGGGCCATAAATTCTTTTGACCCATACAAATCTCCAGGACCAGACGGCATATATCTGGTTCTTCTGCAGGAGGCCTCAGACCTCTTTGTAAGAAGACTCAGCGCAATTTAAAGAGCCAGCTTAGCGCTAGGTCATGTGCCGAAGCCATGGAGACTCATAAAGGTGATATTTGTACCCAAACCTGGAAGAATTGGACAGGGAGATGCAAAGTCACTTCGACCAATAAGTCTGATGTCCTTCGTACTGAAGACCTTAGAAAAACTGCTAGACAGACATATTAGGGATAATGTTCTGGTTGACAGACCACTACATTTAGACCAGTATGCATACATAGCAGGAAAATCAACAGAAACAGCGCTACATCAGCTAGTACAGGCGGTTGAATATGCACTGGAAAACAAAGAGGTGCTACTCTGCACCTTCTTAGATATACAAGGAGCCTTTGACAATACGGCCCTAAACTCGATCTCCACCACAGCCTCGAGGAAAATAGGCCTCGAAGACACTATATGCAGGTGGATTGACTGCATGCTAAAAGGGAGAATGGTATACACAACCATCATGGAAGAGACTATGATGGCTCGAGTCACGAGGGGATTCCCTCAAGGCGGCGTACTATCGCCTTTACTCTGGAACCTCGTTGTTGACGAGCTAATCAGTCTTCTAGACAAGGATGGACACAGGACTCTAGGATATGCGGACGATCTGGTAATTCTAGAGCAAGGAAAATTCAACAGCACGGTTAGAGACAAAATGCAAAGGGCTCTAAACGCTGTTACAAGCTGGACCCATAAGGAGGGACTGAACGTCAACCCCTCCAAAACGGTTGTACAGTCTCAGTTTAAGCCACAGTTCTATTAAACCATGCTCAATGATGAACTTGGTTCAAAAATTCATTTCCGTTGTACGGCCTATTTATAATCCCAGCTCTACAAAACCAGGTTCAAGAAAGAAGTAGTTAGGTTGCTAACATTAACGCATGCGTAGTTGGTCTGTTCTGTCAAAAATTAGTTGCTTGAAGGCTGTTTTGTTGGTTATGGGTTGATAGTAATTGTAATAAACAATAGTTTTTCAGGTAAAGATACGTATAAAACGATTCAAAGAAAGTTTCCAGTCGCATAATACCTCAATGTGACAAGAACCATTTGTTCAGCAGTTACAGCACAGTTCATAAAAAACAATAGGATTACAAAATACTTTTGATTCATTACATGAACAAAAAAGTACTCACCATCCTGTTGGAGACTTTATTTGTGCTGTAACCTGGTTTATAACAAATCGAACACCTTGTTTAGAAAGTCGAAACCTTTGAATGAATTCATCGTCATTCCACACCAAAAAATGATCAACTCTATCTCTGTATTTCTTTTGACGCCTTCTTGCGTTTCTTAATATTTCTACTGCTTCAACGAAGTCTTCATCATCTGTTAGTTCCAGAAGATTTTCTCTGAGCTGCTGAGCCATTACGTACTTTAATTTACAACAAATGATTTATCTAAATCAAATTATTAAATTAGATTACGACACATTAGGTCCTTAGAACTCGGTTTAAGCACCCAAATTTAGCGCTCAGCTGAACCTTAAAAATATAAATTAATGAACCGAGCTTAGAGTTGAACTGACCATGTACAACTGGACTTCCATATTTGAACTGAATTCAACCTTGAACTGTGCTTG
Source organism: Callosobruchus maculatus (assembly GCA_951848785.1). NCBI lineage: Eukaryota > Metazoa > Arthropoda > Insecta > Coleoptera > Chrysomelidae > Callosobruchus > Callosobruchus maculatus. Next base: position 2,317,187 of record CATOUR010000160.1, read on the forward strand.
AACCGAGACTGTACAACCGGGCCTTATATGAATCTCCAGTTGCTAAAAACAGAGTTATCTATCGCCAGTCTTATAGTAACAGGTATTACTTATTGTTGTATTGTTGTAACAGACACATCAAACTTTTATATGAATCTCCAGTTGCTAAAAACAGAGTTATCGCCAGTCTTACACTAATAGGTATTGCTTATTGTTGTATCATCTTTTTGTTTTTGGTTGAATTGCCTTTAAAATAAATTCAAATGATAAAAGACAACAAGCTTTAAAACACCATCTAAACTCCAATTTTCTTCCTTGACCTCACAACATATCGCTCCCCGAAGGTCAAAAGTCCAAAATGATCACAATACTCGCCTGTAAGTTTTTTTATTGACATTATTGCATAGTATTTTTGAAAGTATTGTCGATACAGATAATAGAATTTCATTTAATTTTCATTAATATTTATCGAAATTTGAGACAATTCATGGAGTAATGAAAATTTCAAAAAGATCAAGTATACAAATACAACACTGTTATTTGAAAAAAAATTAAGAAGTCCAGAAATCCTCAGCAAGCGGTTCCCTTCAGTGCATTCTTGCATATATTATTTAAAAATTCCAATGTACATCTAACTGATTTTACTCAAAAATATTACTGGACAAATCTAAATAATACCAATAAAAATAGCTGCTTCGTCCAGATCACCTTTTGCCCTGAATTACCGCAACCTAACATGTTTATATGTCAAGCTAAAGTAACTTGAAGGAGTAATAACGGCAAAACAAATAAACATTTGCTGAACACGTGTCGAGAATTCAATACTTCAGTAGGGGAAAGTGGGGTGAGACTGGTTGATCATTAGAGCTCAACTCCAAAGCATCCTATTTTGTTATTTCGGTATGTATCGTCAATTTATTTTGTATATAACACATGAAGCATGATATTAATAGGAGCCTGCTACGCTTTTCCTTAATTTTTAGGTATCTAGAAGTTTCTGAACTTTATTGGGTCTTTTAGGATACATATTGGTTTATTTAAAAGAGAGATTCCCATACTATGGCCTCATTCTATGTGATGCTGATAGCTTAGCAGAGAGAGAATATCACGAGAAACGAGTATTTTGAGAAGTACTCAGTCAATCAACTTGACTCAAACTTTTGTGTGCAATTTCATAGAAACGAATACCCAGAAAGATGTATGCCATCCACAAATAAGTGTGAAACAAAAATAACTGAGATATTTATATTATACAGGGTGTAACTTTTAAGGATGTCCACACCTATACCACCATGTAGATCTCGCTGAGCTGATCATTTTTCGATAAGCGACATGGGTCCAAAAACGAACCGTTACGAAGATAACGCTACCGAAAGTTATCCTTGCTGATGCTTGAAGTTAGACAATTCATTCAACGCCTCGTAATTGGCAGAGGTGAAAGGGGGTTACGGATCAGCTGCTAAGACAGATTCGGCTTGTCAACATTTAATCGTCATGGCCAAAATGTCAAAAGTAAACCAAACAAACAAAACAAAAAAAACACTGCAAAAAAACAACAGCAAAAAACACCGAATCAGTCAAAAATCAGTGAAGCAAAGGCTCCACGTGGCCATCGCCTTCTTGCTCGCACAATCTGGCTCGATGGATGACCGATGCAGTGGCAGCGTTGATTACCTGTGGCTGCTCCCTGACGTCTCCAGCTGCTGCAATGATGCTGCAATCAGCTCTTCTGTTTTGTGCGGTGCACCCCCTTGGTCAACAAGTGCTTCCAGGTGACCCCACAGGAAAAAATCCAGGAGATTGAGATCCGGAGACCGCGCCGGCCACGCTACTGGCCGCAAGGCGTCGAATTAATTGCCTAACTTCAGGCGTCAGAGAGGACTACTTCCGGTAGCGCTATCTCCGAAATGGTTCGTTTCCGGACCCATGTTGCTTATTAAAAAATGATCAGCTCAGCAAGATCTACACGGTAATATAGGTGTGGATATCCTTAAAAGTTACACCCTGTATATCTCTACTTTTATGTCAGCCTCCTTAGGCACGCGCGCCACTGGACTCAGTATGATAAGGTTTCGACCATGATCAGTAAACTGAAAAAAATGTTATCTCGAACAGACTTATCAGATAATCGATAGCAACCAATGTTACCAGTGCCTCACTTCAGAAAATTTCTAGGAAGTATAGTAGTATAGTATAGTAGTAGTAGAAAGAATATTCGGACCAAAGACATATACAGGGTATTGTTTTATGATAAGCCATAATGCCTAGTGCGCATTTTTTACCCAAATTCAATTGGTAGTTCAAGGGGAGGCAAGGCCGTCTGCGTTCCGACTGTAGAGTCAAGGCAGTTGGTCCTTTGTGAATCCTGGCAGGGGACACTCTGTTATCCTCTTGGAACTGCAAAAGCATGACCCATACAGGAGTTATATAATTTCTCCTATACAGGGTTGGGATAAAGTATGGAACCAAGCAAATAACTTTGGAACGGAAAGAGTGATATTGCTGAAAATTTGCACGCAAGTGTAGTGACGTCTAATGCATCCGAAGACATTATGTTAGCTGTTAATGTACTTCCGGTCTAACCGGAAGTACCGTCAACTTTTTTAATTTAAATGGGACACCCTGTATATTTTTGCAGATTTTAATTCATCTTTTTTTCCCGAATACGTCCATAGTGGGTTTAGTATCTGTTTCTTAAAAAATTTGTCTCACAAATTCGTCCGTGGCGGTCTGCGGTCTTCCCGTTTGAGGTAATTTTTTTGTATTTTTTTTTAGTCACCGTCAAACGGGTTATATGACCCCTGTCGGGACGTAAATCATTAAAAGTTGACACACTTCTTTGTGAGTTCTCACGCGGTCGCCAAAACCGACTTTGAATGACCGGCATTTTAAACACCTGAAATGATAAAGAAGCTTTATCTTTCCCGTTTTTACAGAAACTAATTCTAAATCCACCATGGACGTATTCGGAAAAAAAAGATGAATTAAAATCTGCAAAAATATACAGGGTGTCCCATTTAAATTAAAAAAGATGACGGTACTTCCGGTTAAACCGGAAGTACATTAATAGCTAACATAATGTCTTCGGATGCACTAGACGTCACTACACTTGCCTGCAAATTTTCAGCAATATCACTCTTTCCGTTCCAAAGTTATTTGCTTGGTTCCACACTTTATCCCAACCCTGTATATTACGTCGCATGCAAATTTACGATGAAGTATCCTACAAAGGAAGAGTGGGGGTCATTCTGGTACACAAACGGCTCACTTACCGCCGATGGCTCCGGCATTGGGCTATACGGGTAGGAAACAAACCTCTCCCTCTCTCTTGGAGGGTATACCACGGTATTTCTAGCAGAAATGTACGCAATTTTAGCGTGTGCCTCTCGCGTTCACAATTCAGGAGCCTATGAGGCCGATTACTATGTTCTGACAGCATGCAGTACTGAAAGCATTGAGTGCTTGTAGGTTAAAATCAAGGCTCGATGAGGGCTGGTCTTGGAAACTAGAGTAACGAGGGTAGCAGAGCAGATTTTCTAAATTTTGACTGATTTGAAAATTTTGTTAATTTGACAGTTACAAAAATTTTGAAAATGGGTACAAAAACTATCCCTCACTCATTCCTCATACCTCACGCCAGAAGCAAGGGCTAGTTTACGTAGTATATGCTTCGCGAGCTTTTATGCCACTCAAACACTCTACGTCATAATAAACTATTATCTGGATATGCAATTTTAATCGTAAACATTTCAAAAGTCTCAGTTACTGATTTACCCAACCGAACATGAATTTTTATCCTATATCTTTGCTTCATCCCAATTTCTTCGAAGGATACGCAAAACACTAAAATTTTTATAATTAATTCCTAAAAAACGTCAAACGTTAAGTCAAAGCCTACTTGAATAAACCTACATTAAACATCACGATTTCTTCTTCTTAAGGTGCCATCTTCCTACAGAAGTTGGCTATAACTTCGGCAAATCGTTCTCTGTCTTTAGAAATTCTGAGTAAGGTATGTGTATTCAGACCAGTCCAGTCTCTCAAATTCTTCAGCCATGAACACTGTCTTCTACCCGGACCTCGTTTACCCTCGACTTTGCCCTTCATTACTAGTCTTAAGAATTCATAGTTAGGACCTCTGTATACAGGGTTGGGATAAAGTATGGAACCAAGCAAATAACTTTGGAACGGAAAGAATGATATTGCTGAAAATTTGCAGGCAAGTGTAGTGACGTCTAGTGCATCCGAAGACATTATGTTAGCTATTAATGTACTTCCGGTTTAACCGGAAGTACCGTCAACTTTTTTAATTTAAATGGAACACCCTGTATATTTTTGCAGATTTTAATTCATCTTTTTTTCCGAATACGTCCATAGTGGGTTTAGCATTAGTTTCTGTAAAAACGGGAAGGATAAAGCCTCTTTATCATTTCAGGTGTTTAAAATGCCGGTCATTCAAAGTCTGTTTTGGCGATCGCGTGAGAACTCACAAAGAAGTGTGTCAACTTTTAATGATTTACGTCCCGACAGGGGTCCTATAACACGTTTGATGGTGACTAAAAAAAATACAAAAAAAATTGCCTCAAACGGGAAGACCGCAGACCGCCACGGACGAATTTGTGAGACAAATTTTTTAAGAAACAAATACTAAACCCACTATGGACGTATTCGGAAAAAAAGATAAATTACAATCTGCAAAAATATACAGGGTGTCCCGTTTAAATTAAAAAAGTTGACGGTACTTCCGGTTAAACCGGAAGTACATTAATAGCTAACATAATGTCTTCGGATGCATTAGACGTCACTACACTTGCCTGCAAATTTTCAGCAATATCACTCTTTCCGTTATTATTTGCTTGGTTCCATACTTTATCCCAACCCTGTATGTGTCTCAAATAGCTGGTCACCAGGCTTCAAAAACTATAAAATTCTACTTTGAACAACACCAGTCTTGTTATATACTGACACAGACCTCCTGGTCCACCTAAGCCCAAAGCCAGACAGAGCCCCGATCTCCCCTACACGCTGCAGAATAAGAAACCCTAAGCAACAAATTAATGTGGAAGAGAATGGAACAGAACGGCGACATTACGATGTCAACAACCGTCTAAGAAAGATGAGCTACTACCGACTCGAAAATATTTACTACAGATCAGAGAAGGAAGCTAATGATTGTAAGAGTCGGACGGAAAAATACGCTTATGACGTAGCAACGACAACGGCGTAACAAGTGGCTGAAGCTGGTAAACTTTCCGAAGCTTCAACGTAAACCTCGCTGTTCCGAGTTAGCTACAAGCTTTTACAATACCAGGGCGGTTTAAATGTTAACTTGATGATGTTTAGTTATGAACGGTGTATACCGTTTAACTCATAATAACTCACTACAACTGAATGTCCACAAAACGAACTTAATCTATTTTAATAATGATACAACCCATTCGATTTATGTGACTGTGTGCAGTTTCTAGGTGTTAAAATAGATTATTCGCTGAAGTGGAATGAACAAATAACAACAGTTTTATCAAAATTGAGTTCAGCTTCTTACTTGATAGGATGTATCAGGGACCAAGTTAGTGTGGACGTCCTCAAAATGGTTTATTATGCGCATGTGCAATCTGTAATAGATTATAGTATTGTGTTTTGGTTCCACTCACCGAGATGCTGTGAAGTTTTTACGTCTCAGAAAAAAATTATACGTACTGTCCTGAAACTGACCAGAACAACATCGTGCAGAGAACATTTTAGGAACTTAAAGATCCTGACAGTGCCCCGCCTATATATTTTTAGCGTTGCTGTTGATACTAAGATAAATTTCAGTAAATACAGGACAAACGGCAACTATTATAATAGCATGCTTACAAGAAACCGTAACAATTTAAGCGTACCAATTCATAAGACAAAACTGTACGAAAAAAGCCCATATTACAATGGTATAAAAATTTTCAACGCTTTACCTACTGACATAAAGGACATTTTGAACATCGATACCCTTAAAAAAAACATTGAAAACCTACTTATTGGATAAGGCGTATTACAGCCTCCAAGAATATTTTAATAATTGAATTTCTGGACTGTTTTTAATGTGTTTTTTAATTGCGTGCTGTTAATGTGCTTTTTACTTTAAGTTAATGTGTTTATGCTGTTTTGCTCAGGACATACCTGTATTACTTTGACGTTGTCAATTATTATTATTATTATTATTATTATTATACAGGGTGTCCCTGAATTCCTTGACACGTGATATTCTCGTAACAGAAAAAAGTTCAAACGAAAACATAGTGGAATTTCTGAAAGTACTATAGGGACTGTCATACCATGATTTTAAAACATTTTTTTGTACTTCAACCCTTAAAACTCATCTTTTGTTTTTCAAATAGCACCAAATAGTTTTTTCTAAACAAATTAAGTCCTTATATTATTTAAAATCTTTGTAGTATCTTTGATTTTATATGCAAACTTATTTTTTTTGTAAAATCATAAGCAAAACATAAATAAAATAAGAATTTGCTTGACGCAAAAAAACGGTTGAAAATAAAACCAATTGGGTTTTTAAGGGTACTGAATGACCTATAATACATGCTTTTGAAAACAAATGCCTTTTTTATGCTCTTTTATTACGAAAATATTCGCCTCAATTCCTCATTTTATTTCTCTTATGTTAATGTTAAACAAAAAAATTGGTTTGGGTATGAAGTCAAAGCCACTACAAGGTATTAAATAAAATAATGATATCACTAACGTAGAAAGAACTGTGGGGTGCTATTTGTAAAAAAATAGGGGGTAAGTTTTAGGGGTTGGAGTAAAAAAATGTTTCGAAAGCATGGTATGATAGGTCATTCGGTACCCTTAAAGACCCACTTAGTTTTATTTTTTATGTTTTTCTTACGAAAATATTATGCCTCAAACAAATCTTTATTTTATTTATTTTATGCTTATGACTTATTTTGTGCAGGAAAAACTATTAGGTGCTATTTGAAAAAACAAAGTTGGGGGTGAGTTGCAAGGGTTGAAGTACAAAAAAATGTTTTGATAGCATGGTATGATAGACCCTATAGAACTGTCAAATATTCCACTCAGATTTTGTTTTGACACTTTTTTGTTACAAGAATATCACGTGTCAAGGAAATTCACTCTTCTATATACAGGGTATATAGAAGATTGCTGTTCTTAACCTTACTTTACAGGTAGTTACAAGTAAAGTCAAGGCAGAGACGTTAAACTCACATAAAGCTCAAAAAAGGCAGAGAAATGCAAACATGTTATGTAGTAAAATTCTGGCTTCCTATTCCATAACTTTTTATTTTTCTCTCTTCACGTACAACCATAATACATAATACCATAAAACAAAGTGACTAATGAGTCATGACATAAGCCTGTTTGCATTGACAGCTGACAATTGACACAGAACTCGTAACGCTAATAATTCATTCCACATAATAGTAGCTGATTCCATATTAGTACAGTGAAAACAAAACAAAATTTTCCATTTCGAGATAATATGCTTTTGGAGTGCTATATATGATATCTACGTAACGAAATTATGGCAAGCCTCCCGCAAAGGCTGAAAGCCTATGACGCTATAGAAGCACTGCGAAAGGATAAATATCGCTGCACGTTGGATTCGAAACGCTGCAGGTTGTAGCTGCTGGAAAACAAATTCCTTCACAGCAGAAGCTTTAGAGAGTGCCCCACACATGGGAGCAATACAACAACGATGATCGAATCTGTGCCTTGTAGAGCAGCAGTAGCTGCTCTGGCGTATATAGTTTCCTGAAGCTCCTAGGATGCCGTTTCAGCCACAGCATAGTAAACAACCAGCACAATAACTCAGGTTGGCGGAAATTACACGCGCATCCCCACTTTTGTAGGGATGCTAACGATACTTCGATACTTCTGCACTAATATCGAGTATTTTTGTCATCAATACTTTTTGAGGCATTCCATGCTGGTATCGATACGTTTGTATCGGTATCGAAAATAATTATATAATTATTAAGGGGTGTAATCAATTGCACAAAATGCTCTGTACGAACCAAACGCGCCTATTTGGCTAAAAAATATCGAGTTGGTACAGGTATATATATATTTTCATTTTCGCATCTCTACCCAAACTTCACATCCGTAAAGTCATACCAGGGTCAAATTCTCTAGGGAACCATTTTTATATAGGAAATCCTCAGAGATATTATGCTGGTTATTAACTATGCTGTGGTTTCAGCAATACTGAGGACGTGGTCGTGCCAGGATCATTTTCTGATCATTTGCTACTTTTTTGAACGTGGTAAAATTGAGGTGGTTGGAGGAAAATCCCCCACGGATTACAAAATTGAAAAATTTGTTGAATTTGACACGTGAAAGAAAAACCCAGCGGCATAATACACTTTTTTAGGTCCATTCGAATATTGCCTTGTGTATACAGAAACCAACATAAATTAGTATTACTTTAGATCGTTTTGTAAAGTGTAGCGTGGAAATTATTGGATTAATTTTAATGAGATTTTGACATAGGATTATTACCGTGGCGAGGATGGAAAAAGCGTATGATTTTTAGAAACCATGTCAGTGGTGGCGCAGCAATAATAAAAGAACTAAAAATATTAAAACTTGACCTTCCACAGTATTGCAGGTACAGAGAAGATACAAAAGCACAAAAAATTTGTGTTTGCTCTCGATATTTATGAAGCAGTCTTTTAAATTGCATTTTGTCGATTATTACAAATTTTCAGGAGAAGCAAAGGATTGGTACAGAAAAACCAAATCATAGCGAAAAAAATGGTTTGGGATAATATAATGATGGTGTATGGTACTCAATCGCAAAATTTGGTACAAGAAAGTTGAAAAATTTAGTCGTTGCTATTGAAAAAATTAAAAAACTGTTGGACATAATGCAATTGATTGTCTCTAGTAGGCATGATGCAGTTAGTTTGTCAGTTCTGGACAAAATCTAATTTGAGTTTCATTGTCAAGTAGCAAAAACAAGAATTTGGAATCATTCTCAGTGCATTCAAAAACTTCTATGCCGCTTTTGTGCTCGTCGTCTCCATCACTACCTTGCCACAGTTTTTTCACGTATTGCAGCTATCCATTTCAGCACCCGGTCTGTGTCGTACAATATACGAAAATCAGTTTGTTTGTCTAGGTATGATTTCCTACTTAGTAGCACGGAGACTAAATGCATTTTGTCTGATTTTTGTTCATAAATTCAAGTGATCATAGGAATACAGCACCACCGCTATCTCAAATTTGGAAAATTTGGACGAAACGCATTTTGAAAGTCTGCTCCTCATTTGGCCGGCCTGTTTCTGTTTACACCCAATCATTACCACTTTCACCGGCTACAAATGAACGCTATGTAGAAGGGAATCAAACGAGGACTTCCAATATTTATACGCATGAGAGCCCCCCTAACCTAACTTCGTTTTTAGGCGTTCCTCCTATTTTTTGGGTGGGGGTGAAATTGGGGTGGTTAGGGGGTAGAAGGTTGTAAAACTAAAAAAAATGTTGCATTCATAATAGGTTATCCATTGACCTAGCGTCATATCCCACTTTTTTGCGAGCGGACGATGATTTGGTTGCAAGGGGGCGATTTCAGACTATATCTTCACGCTATGAGAAAATAATGAACTGGAATCACTACAATGTGTGGGAAGTAACGAATCAATCAACTTCATTTCATCTTTTGGGCGTTATAATCTTTTTCTTGGTTTTTCGTCGATCAAATATTTTTTTTGGACTTACGAAGAGCCGTCACATTGGTCAGTGTGACGAAAACGTCAAACTTATTGCGCTTTCAACCGTTTCAACACACCTGATTTTAATTTTGGAAGTAAGTTCTAATGGCGTTCGAACTTTACGAGAGAATTAGCATGATTACGGCGAGCTATTAAACTCGACTTGGTATCCGATATACGAACAGTGTATTTGTCCAACGATTATTTATGCTAAGATCATACGCCAGTCGAGAAATATACCAATTAGTGTCGGAATTAGTGAGATAAGAAAGCCATAATTAAATCTGCTAGTTGACACTAAAACTGAGATTAAACTGGTACACATTCTGAATATGCGTATGAGGAATTTATGTCAACCAATCAACGCTAAACGCTCTACTGGTTAACGTCCTACGGGGGTTCTACGAGAAGTTTCGATAGCACTTACGAAAACAACGCTATTTTCCGAAAATCGTCGCAAAGCAGAGTTTTCACCCGCCCGATTCTTTCCGATCTTTTACGATCAAAAGACTCTTGTAGGACTTAGGGCCGGTTGTACAAACGCTCGGTGAACTCCCGATCACGTAACCTTAAGTTCAGCGATGAACACGGTTCAACGGTTGACGCGTTGTACAAACTCGGTTCTGGGAAGGATCAGCTGAACTGGATCAAAAGAGGATTTCTACTTCTACTTTTCGTTTTTAATGTTTAATGTTATGCAGGTTATGTTAATGTCACGTCTATAAATGTCAAATTCTGACATTCATCAAACTTTGTTATCAGTCAAAAATATTTGCAATTTTATAGTGGAATCCAAAAAAAAGGGCGACTAATTTTACGGCGAAAGAGGAGGCCGTATTAATAGAATTAGTGAAAAAATATAAGAATGAACTTGAGTTTGCGTGGAGAGACATTTCGTGAAGCAAAGGTACTGAAAAGCAAATACGAAAATTCCAAAAAAGGACAAAACAAAAAATTGCCGATGAGAAACAATACATTCATAGTACCGGCGGTGGGCCTTCGCAGGATTTTAAAATACAGGACTTGGACATATCAATAAAAGAAAAATCGGACACCAAATAACAGGATTCACATCTACATTCGACGATGATGCGGAAACTTTTATTGCTGATGTGCCTACAATTAATTGAGAATTTGTTCACGATACATTAGGTACAAATATCATTTGGCATTTTTCAGGTCGTTTTTCCTAATAATGTCATCCTCGGTCAAAGGTTCGTTAAAGTACTCCATCATGTAACTCAAGTGAAAATTCGCATTTGACTATGTCACTCACGTCGGATATTAGGGTTAGAAACTGATCAGCTGGTAGTAAACATCGCCATTTCAAACCTTGAACCGCCGTTAAACGCTCCCCGGTGGCCGTTCGACTTGATCCGAGGTTGAACTGAAGTCAACGCTTGAACTTTGTTGGTACAACAGCAACTTAGAAATGAACTCGGTTCAAAGTTGAACTCGAGTTAAACTGTGTTTTGTACAACCGGCCCTTAACGATTGGCTAATATCGATAGTATATAGCGATGTGTTCCTAAATGGCGTAGCCCAAATGTGTTATTAAGGCAGCTGCAGATAATAGAGCTGCTGACAATACAACCCTTATTGCTACTTCTCAGTAAGACCTAGTAGCTTTATCAAACATCTTAGAACAACACGGTGCAGCATATGGTCTTGGTATTAACTGCAACAAGACTGAGGTTATGCTAGTAGATAGAGAGCACGATAATCATCGAGAAATAAAGTCAGTAGGCCGTTGTGAGGTAGTTCAAAGTTTTGTGTACCTCGGTTCTTTCATGGACAATTCGGGTAGCTGTGAAAATGAGATTCGACGGCGCATTTAACAGGCACGTGTGGCCATGACAACGCTTACTAAGACATGGCGTGACCACAACATCACTAAAGCTACCAAAATGTCACTGGTTCCGTGCTTGTGTTCTTCATATTTTTGTATGCCGCGGAAACTTGGATAGTTAAAAACAGTTGCTGGGTATGAGTATCAAGAGCGCCACTGAATTGACAGTAAATCGCGAACGATGGCGAGCTACAGTTCTCAAAACTATTGATAATATTCGTGTCGGCAATACTCTAGCTCCAACTTAATGCATTTTACGAGTTCACAACATGTCTGTTAAGACATTGTGACTATGATGATGATAAGATAATAGAGATATGAGAAATGCGTGAAATCGTAGGAGAAAAAGTGTTACAGAATTTTTCTTCGACTTAATACACGATAAAATTGTGATTTTAGTAAAAATCACAAACCGTTTTAGTAATCATTCTACAGGTAGTAGTCAAGCAAACCCACTAGAAATTATATTTTAGCTTTCTGAAATAACCACCAGGTGGTAAGGTAGGCACCAATAAGTGCTGAATTAAGTTTTCATAATTTTAAAAGAAATCCAAAATAAAAAGACAAAAAATTGTCTTGAATAAATACCTCTTCTTCGTTTAGGGAATAAAACCCCTTAAAATATCCAGTCATACGCCGCCACTGAGTCATTTTAATGATGCAACCCCGACGATCTTGGTACCGATAACCTGCTTATGCAATCGGTCTGAGTCGCAGTCACAGTTTCGAATGTTTGAATACATCCATATACGGTACACGTGCGTTACAGAAAGCGAAACAGTCGATAACGATGAGCGATATGGAACTCAAATCTGGATGCGATGAGATAAAGTTCGAGACCTTTTGTCGCCATTTGAAATTGACCAGTCAAAATGGGCCTTCAAGTTGGAAAATAATGTAAGTGCTGAAAATTGATACAACTTTTGGACTTTACTGTTACGAATGAAAGATAAGACATGTCATCAATGTAAATGCTAGAGGAGACAGGCTCGGGGAGTAGGGACCTTGACCTGGTCAGGATAAGCTCCCCGAGCGTCTCTAGTGTTCCTCGTTCAGACGGCCCTTGATGTTATTATATGAACAGGTCAGCCACCCTTTTTCGATGTGTCTCTTTTGGATAGTGTCCAGAAGCTTAAGAGAATGCCTCGGAGTGCATCCCCACACATGGGAGCAATATTCCAATGATGGTCGGATCTGTGCCTTGTAGAGCAGCACTAGTTGCTCTGGTGTATGCAGCTTCTTACAGCGCAGCGGAACGAAACTACAAGCTTCGGGGATACCGTTTTAGCAATACTGACCACGTGATCGTGAGAAGACATGTTATTGTTGAGTTGATCCCCAAAGCTTCACGGAAGGTCACTCGACTATTGGGTGACTCTACATTTCCACAGTTGGTAAGCCAACGTGAAACTTCTGTTGTCAGTCCTGTCGCCTGAGTTTTCCGTCCGTTAAACTGTACTTTATTTACTAATCCCCACTCGACAACTGTTTTGACATCTACATTGATCTGTGAGGCTTGTTGCTGTCACCGAAGTACCGTCTCCTGTGATGATAGTGGCTTGCCTGGTTCCATGCACGATATCAATGTACTGTCGTCTGCGAAGCTGTACATTGGATTGGATGTTATTTCCAGCAGCTCGTTGATGTACAGCGGAAACAGTGTAGGGGACAGGATAGATCTCTTATTATCACCGGGGTATAATAATTAATTTCCATTATAACAAATGTCAAACGTCAAATCACAGCATATTTGCGCAAAAGTGCATTAAAAATAAGACTTTTATGACGTCCCTAAAATTAGCAGAACAAAATATTGATAACTCCACAATTATAGATCAATCAATGCCTAATTAGATGCCCTAATAAGAATTTTAGTGCTTCACTTTTTTTTAGTAAAAATCGCATATTCTGCTAATTTGATCTAAAGTTAGCAGAGCAACCCTGTATCTAATGGTCATAATTAAAAGATGATATTGCTAGTTAAAGGCTAATTAAATACCCTAATAAGAATTTCAATACCCCCTTTTTTAGAAAGTATCAAATGTTCAATTTGAGAAAAAGTTCGTAAAGCAACCCTGTATATAATTGTAATAATAAAAAACAATGATAATGCCATACTGAAGAGCTATTTCCCTAACCTTATATGAATGTGCACTATTATTCAACTGCGAAAAAGGTTCTTACTCTCCTCTATTCAGTTTATTGATACCTTTTCGTATACACACAGAAAGCCTGCACCAGTTGTTGCATTATTACCTGAAATATAATTGTCTGACTAATCTAAATACCTTTATTCAAATGTGGGTGTTAGCTCTTCTAAGTCCCAATTTCTCAGTAGGTCCTCCATTCGATATATATTTGGACACATTTAAATCACACAATTGCTGATGCAATAGGCAAAACCACGAGATGACACAACACGGATAACACCAAAACAACACAACGGAACAACCGTCCATGTTGGCGGGTCCGCGGCGGTAGTGACACTAAGATAATCCCCCTGTTCTTTATTCTTACGTTCATTGAATCGGGACATCAGTCCCGCCGAATACTGATCATAGTTCAGCGAACGACAAAGGCCATTGAAACAAAATCGATTTTTCTCAGATGAATTATCACGAACTGTTGTTGCAGTAATAATTTTTGTACATTGAATAGATTGTATGCTTTGCTTAAATGAAACGTAGGGTAAATTTCGAAAACAAAAGGATGTTTTGATTGCATTATATGTCAATACTGGTATTAGAAAGATTATACATATCGTTAGAACGAATCTAAAATTATTTTGAATTTATTGACGTACCTGTGATTACTTCGAATATAAGGATTGAATTCTTTGAATGACATGGATTTGAAACATCTGTAAATATATTTAAAGCGATGGAAAAACATCCAAATACTAACAATTAATTGGAAACGCAACAGTATTTTTTTCTGTGTATACCTAGTATCGTGCTCCGTTTTTAGGCCAACAAAACATGCAATTTTTTTGTCAAAAGCGAAGTACAGTCGAACCTCTATAACTCGAACCTCTCATTAACTCGAACTTTTTTACCTGTCCCTGTACATTTACAATATTTTCATCATGTATTCTCTCTATAACTCGAATTTCTATAACTCGAACACCTCTATAACTCGAATCAATAGTTACATCCTTTCGAAATAAAAATCTCTATAAGTCGAACTTTTGATTGATTATTTTCAAAATTAGGTAGTTTTTCAAATAATTTGAGACGTTTTTAAAGTTTTACTATATATTTCAAGTTAGAGACTAACTATAATGCTGTATTACTATATACTTTAGTTTTTTAAAACATATGGTTCTGTGTATGTAATAAAAAAATAGTTTCGAAATATATGTGATATTTCTTTAACTGGAACTCTCTATAACTCGAACTTTTTTTGACGAAAAAATAATTTCGAAATATGTGTGATATTTCTTTAACTGGAACTCTCTATAACTCGAACATTTTTCGATATCCCTTGAAGTCGAGTTATAGAGGTTCGACTGTATTAAATTCGTGATTGATAACACTTCATTCGCCTCTAATAAGCTCTTCAGTATGACGTTATCATTTTTAAATTATGACCATTATAATATACAAGGTTGCTCTGCTGACTTCATCTCAAGCAGAACGTGCGATTTTTACTGAAAAAGTGGAGTATTAAAATTCTTCTCAGGGCTTTTGATTAGCGTTTAATTGTGGTGTTATCGATAATTTTTTCTGCCGACTTTGTTCTGCTAACTTTAGGGACGTGCTTTTATGTATTATCTTTGAAAGAAGCCACATCACCGGTCGGTTTCGTTATGTATATGTCGCAGTCTTATTGTAAAATTAGTCATATTATTATACGCCTACGTTTTTTCAATACGACTAGGCGTATTGCTATATCGCCGAAATAATCGAGGAACTCACAACTTGACTGACAATTTAAGGCGTATTAGAATACGCCTATTGCTTATTAGGCTTATTGTCAAATTTCAATACCGCGCGATTACTCTGGATTCTGATTGGTTATACTCGTCGTATTATAATACGACTGACGACTTGTCAGGCTAATTGTATGTTATTGTGGTTGTGACTTACTGTTCAGTTTCTCTGTGCAATATTAGTACAAATGATTGCATTGAAAGTGAGTGATGACTCGCTAGGTGTATTTGTCCACAAGGACAAGTATTATGAAGAACTTGAAAAGTTTTACAAAGGTGAGAAGTTGTAATAGCCATACCATACTATAATCTTAAAATTTTAAAAGTTGTAATAGGAAGTTTTAGCTGTGCTGGCAAATTGGGCAGCGTAAGAGTGGATCGTGTTCTAATAAATAACCCAAATCTATAATTATTTATTTCTTTGCCCTATGAGCGATTTTCATAATTTGCCTGGCACACTGCCAGTCGTATTATAATAAGACGTATTTTATACAGTCAAATTCTAAAAACAACCCCGTACAGATTCTTTTGAACAATGAGACTAAGAAGCGTCAGGCGTATTATAACACGTCTTAAATAATCAGTCATATTGTCAGATTTTCATTTACTTTGTTCGTTTTACATTACGCCTAGTCATATTGAAAAAGCCTAGGCGTATTATAGTAAGACTGATATTACGATAAGCCTGCGACATATACACTGAAAAGTCCTCGTATGTTAATATGGAGCTATCATTCACTACATCGATCACGACATGCCGGGAAAAATGTTCATTGAATAGAGGACGAAGTTCAACGTAGACATTTACTTTCAACGCATCCTAGATCGAGGTTGGTTGTCTGGAAATAGTTTACGCAATCATTTTCCGCAGATCGAAACGATAAATTGTCGTCGTCGTCAGTGACGGCGTTCGAAATCAAGCTTCTTATAAAAAAATTAAGTCAAGTTGATTGACTCAGTACATAACGATGATATCGTTTTATTATTTCCTATTGCACGAAGCTATAGTCTAAAATCCCCTTGCAACTAAATTATCGCCCATCCGCCCGCAAAAACAACATCCAACACGAAAACCCTCGTAAATAGTTTCTTGCGTCTCCCTCCTTAGGGCGCCACATTTTTTTTTCTACATGTTTGAACTGGACAATGCGAAACGATCAAGAGCGTCCAACCCGTCTAAAAACGAGGTTCGAGCTGATTTTATGTTTTTGGTTTTTTTATTATTGCTGCGCCGCCACTGACACGGTTTTCCAAAAACAGAGTCGTTTTCCATTCTCGCAGCGGTAGTAAATTCTGTGTCAAAATTTTATTAAAATCAATTCAATAATTTTCGCTTTACGCAATATGCATAGAACGAAATAAAGCAAAACTCGTATGTACAGATCACAAGGTTGGTTTCTGTAATAGGCAAGCCAATGTTCGGATGGACCTAAAAAAGTGTAATATGCCGCTAGGTATTTCTTCTACAGGTCAATAGACGGACTACTATGAATACAACAAATTTTTCAGTTTTACTACCCCCCACCCCTCAACAGCCCCGATTTTACCCCACCCAAAAAAAAATTGAAAATGATCAGGAACCCGTAAAATGCCTAAAAACAAAGTTTGAGCTGTTTTCATATTTTTAGTTTTTTTATTATTGCTGCGCCGCCACTGACACTAGTTTTCCAAAACATACGCGTTTTCTATCCTCGCCTTGGGAGTAATACTATGTCAAAATTTCATTGAAATTAATTCAATAATTTTCGCGTTACGCAATATAGAACGATCTAATGCAATACTCGTATGTGTATATCACAAATTCTAAGTCACTTGGTTTTTATAATAAGCAAGGCAATGTTCGGATATACGTAAAAAGTGTATTATGTTGCTAGGTTTTCCATTCAAAGATCAATGGACAACCCATTATGAGTACAACAAATTTTTCAGTTTTACAACCCCCCAACCTCCAACCACCCCAAATTCACCCTCACCCAAAAAAACGTAGAAAATGATCAAAAACCCCTAAAATGCCTAAAAACAAAGTTTGAGCTATTTTTATATTTTTAGTTTTTTTATTATTGCAGCGCCGCCACTGACCCGATCTTTCCAAAACATACGCGTTTTCCATCCTCGCCTTGGGAGTAATACTATGTCAAAATTTCGTTAAAATCAATTGAACAATTTTCGCGTTACGCGATATCGAACGATCTAAAATAATACTCGTATGTATACATCACAAATTCTAAGTCCCGTGGTTTCTATAATAAGCATGCAACGTTCGGATGGACCTAAAAAAGTGTATCATGCCGTTAGGTTTTTCATTCACATATCAATGGACAGCCCATTACGAATACAACAAATTTTTCAGTATTACAACCCTCCACCCCCAACCACTCCAAATTCACTTCCACCCAAGAAAAAGTAGAAAATGATCAGGAACCTCTAAAACGCCAAAAAACGAAGTTTGAGGCATATTTGAAATTTTTCGTTTTTTGCAAATTACTCCGCCGCCTATGCACCGATTTTCAAAATTATAGGAACATTACCTACTACGGCCCCACACCATACGCTACCCAAATTTCATCAAAATCCATGCAGCGATTACTAAGATTAGGAGGCTAGAAAAACGCCAACAGACAGACAGACAGACCGACAGACAGACCGACGGAAATGAGTGACATAGATTTTCGTTGTGTAGACATCATGAAACGCCCAAAAAGCGTATTATCTCAAAATCGAAAATTTTCGCGATCACAATACTCCCCTCACCTATCGGTGTGGGAAGTAGAAATGAAAATACGAAGAAATATGGTGTTTATTGGCCAGTTTTCCTGACGTTTTCCGCATACGCAACATATAACTGGTCTCTGTCCACCTCGTAGCCACCAAAATTTTCCCATTAATATTCATGTCGTGTGACCTGTGAGCATTGTTAAACTAGGGGGCCAAGTTCATGCCAGTTATTATTATGATTATGATTACAGTGCGATTGCTTGCGACTATTTGTGGACGTGTATAAATAATTGGAAACCCACTGGCATTTTCACTACCAGTCAATATTAGCTGGGTCATAATAGCAGAACAATCAGATCATTCTAGCGTATTGTTTAAGACTTTCGCGGCCATGAGCCCATGAATTGTTAGTTCTTGGGCTGTTCGGTCAGACATCTGATGTTGCAAAAGTTTTGAGAATTTTTTTCAAAACTCGGGAGGTAGTTTCATCGTTGGAAACACAGAGTTAACATCTCTAAAGGGAGCTTAATTTGAATATTGGCCAGCCAACATCTATAGCGCTATTGCCTATTCTTATCATAGGTGAGTGTAGGTTTTGTATTAGTTTTCAGTAGCGTAATATATGGGGATAAGTGGGAACAAAAGTAACTTCACTCCAGTTTGAGGAATAATAATGGTTGTTTAATGTATGTTTTGTGCACGCATTACATTCATGTCAATCAACATGAATTTTCCAAATTCCATTTTTTAAACTATTTGAGGACGTGAAATGCAAAAATGTATGCCACATTTACTTACAGAAAATCTATCTATGAGAATTTTATAGAACTGGATATTACCTAATGCAATTATTATATTTTATTGCTGAAGTAAATAAACGATGCAGCCATTCCAACAGGCTACCTTTCAGAACACTGTTAGATATGTTTTGAAAAACACTTCATGGTAATAATAAATTATCAACTGTTACAATGAAATTATAAGAAGGGTAACTCTCTAAGTATAGCTAAATACTAATACAACTTATTGGTATCAGTTTGTAACATCACAGTAATAATTGAATCTATTAATGAACATCCAATTTTAATATAAAGCCGCACGCTACTGGTAATGCCCTTAAGCTGTCAAAATTTCCGTTACATGTTGGCTGGTCAGCGATCTGTGCATTTTGTTGTTTACACTCCCTCTATAGATGTTAACTCTGTGGTTCAACAATTCAGAAATCGTTACCATGGTAACCAGTCAACATATAGACGTAACAATAAAACCATTTTGGTTATGATATGAGTTGTCAAAATGTCGTACAAATTAGATATTCGGATGAGTATTTACAGTCTAGTTGGACGACATGAAAGAAAAGAAATAGTTCGCCTATATCAAGATCAAACTATTTCTGTTGCCACAATTTATCGAGCGATCCGTGAATGCGAAGAAGGTATTCCTTATTGTATAAATTTACCAAAAAGTGGACGTTCAAGAGCGTTGAATGCTGCTACAGTTCAAAGAATGTTCAACAGAAGTGAACATCGAGTTGGAACTTCAACACGAAAACTTGGACGCATTTTTCACGTCAATGCTAGCACAATCTGTAGAGGAATGAAGAGAAATAACTTAAAATCCCGAAAAAGAAGAAAATGTTCAAAGTATTCCCCAAATCAGTTAGAAAGAATTCCTCAATGCTGTCGCAATTTACGTCGTATTCATTTTGCTGGCAACATAAAAGTTATTCTTGACGATGAACAGTATTTCACATTTTCGAACTCAGAAATCAAACGTATACAAGAGACTTTGAAGCCAGTCCAGATAATGTAAATTTTAAACGAAAAGAAAAGTTTGAAAACAAAGTGTTAGTGTGGTGCGCTATACCAGACAACGGTGTTTCACAGTCGGACGAGTTAGGGCCGAAGCGGTTACCGCAGAAGTCTATACGCAAGATGTTTGCCTAAACTACTCAATTTTATTGATACCCACCATTATGCTTTGCGTACGAGAAACGGCTAGAACAACACGGAATACCTTTTGTACCACGAAACGACAACCCTCCCAATCTTCCTCAAGCAAGACCTATCGAAACTTTTTGGGCTCAACTGAGTGCCAAAGTTTGTAACAATAGCTGAGAAGCTCAAAACGAACATCAGTTGAGACGAAGAATAATGCTAAAGATCAGAGAAATTGATGTAGAATCTGTCCAACACCTAATGAGGAACATTAAGAGGACATTGCGAGCCGTGGAAGATCATGGCCCGTTACCAGAACTTTAATATCATTTTTACATTAAGAAATATTGTTTTTTTTTGTAGTTCTTGTTACAGTTCAAATATATTATTGTGGGATATTTTTTTAATTTTTTGAAAAACTTTCAAAACTTTCGCAAGATACATTACAAACCAGAATCTCGGACCACAAATCAAATTGTCAACTAGGTTAGTCAGAAAAATCTGCACTAACTAAGCATAAACCCCAGGAAAGCGGTGACCACAGGATAAAGTTTCATGAGTCACAGGTTCTAGCTAGGACCTCCTATTATTATGCCAGATTGAGTCCATCTAGATTTATAAACATAAAATCAAGTTTAACAACAAAGAAAAAGCATACAAGGGAATATTTTTCTATGATCAGCTTCCCGCAAAGGCAGAAGGCCTGTGACACTGTAGAAGCGCTGCGAGAGGATAAATGTCTGTGCACATTAGATTTGAAACGATGCAGGTTGTAGCCGTCGGGAAACAAAATCCCCAGCAATTCATGCCACAGCGTCGAAGTTCTCCAAAAGAATGAATACTGGAATATTGGACTCTTGAGACACCCTGTAGAAAAATCTGTTTGACGCCGGTTTTTTGCTACGCGCAGGACGTCAGCAAATGTCATCAAAGTCTGTAAACGCAGCAACCCCATGTGCGGATATCAAACAGTAATAAAGGCATTTAATTACAAATACGGGCAGCGATTTCATGTCGGTCATCACCAACGAGTCATCACAGAACGAAAAACAGTGCAAACGCAGTTTACGATCGCTTAAAAGGCACCCACATCATACGCAAACATTCATTAAAAAAATTGAAGCGTAAACAGGTGTCTTTTGGCTCTTTGGAAGGTACTGTGGTTATTACAGGGTTCATCGAGATCACTGTAGACGCGTGATTGACAGCAGCAAGAAGGAACACAACAAAAAAATTTAGAACAAGCTCCTCTCATGTCCTAGTTCGTCCAGAACTGTTAGACAGAATTCTTCCATCGCTTCTACTCCTAAAGAAAAAGCAGGCATCCTAGGGAGGCTTTTCGCAGCCAATAGAGAACTTGCAGAAAAAAATATTATGTCGTTTACGCATTCCTTAGAGCCTAGTAAACATAACAAAATCACTTGTTTGATTTATTGGAATCGGCTGTGAAAGATATTCCAAAAAATATTTCAAATGCCGGAAAATGCCGCGCAAACAACCTCTGACGTCAGTGATATCGTATAGTGATGGGATATAAAGTATTGATATTCGATATCGATAGCCAGTGCTAACCTAAAATCTTGACATTGATCATTATAACCATAAACACAGTCACACACAAAAGTACCAAAGTCAAAGGAATAAAAGTTAGGCTAGATTACTAATTCACTTTGTAGGGATGGGGTTGAATTAGATTCTATCTTTGGATTCATTCATAATGGGATGCGCCGAAATAAAATGATGGCTTCGATTAGTTGCGAATCTCGGTCACAAACAGGATGAACTGTGATACCTATCAGTTATAAAAATGTATTGCAACGAAAATGCTAGTGGGTTAATTGCCTGTTTCAAATATGTATCAATGAATTGAGTCGCATTGTTAAAGAATTCAGATCATCTCTAGTCGAATGCGCAGTTGGCAAACCTGTAGCGGTATCGATTGTCGATATCGATAACATATCTGTGACGTCAGCCATTGTTTTAAGTCACGTGGAAGAATTTGAATATATCCTTATTTTATTTTGCAAATATCTTTTTTTGGCCGTCAGTAAAATCATGTTTTTTGTTTCCTACTGCTTGTTGATATGGTTTTCTTTACGCTATGTATACTCCCGAGGCGTTTCACGACCTCTGCAAGTACCCTATTCTAATACTTTCGACTTCCAAGGAAGTACTCCGACCACCACCATAAACGTCAACTCGAGAATGGCAGAGGTCAAATTTCAACATCGAGTGGTAAAAAGCATCCTCCAAAAACTAAACACGAAGAAAGCTACTGGTCCTGACCAAATTCCAGCCATTGTCCTTAAACGCTGTGCTGCTGAGCTTGCACCTATTCTCTCTTCAACTATCGTATCAGCTAGGCGCGTTTCCCGCTTCATGGAAGACTACCTGCGTTCAACCCATCCCTAAGAAAGGCAAAAAAACCGATCCCACCAACTATACACCTGTGGGCTCTTCTCAGCATCATGTCTAAGGTTATGGAGACTGTCATTAACACACAGCTCCTGAAATACCTGGACAACAATAACATTATAAATGATCGCCAGTATGGCTTCCGTAAGCACAGGTCTACGGGTGACCTCCTGGCCTACGACACTCACTTGTGGAACAGAGCAAATGAAAATCATGGCGAATCCCGTGTTGTTGCACTTGCACACATAAAAAGAAATTCTCAAGTCAAGAATTGTGATATTCTTGTAAATACATACTCACAACAAGAATATCGGTTCTCACTCTAAGAAAGAATATTTGATGAGAAAATTATAGAAAATTTGTATCAAGAATAATATATTTTTGATTTATATACTTATTTTAAAGAAATATGCTCCGAAAGAAAATATAATTTTCTTTACAACCAAGGGTATAATAATTTAATAACAAATATTTCATAATTTTATATTAAGATTATCATTTTTCCCAGCGGTGCCCAGTTTATTTCTATCAAGAATATAGACAGCTTGCAAATACGAACCTTCATTTATAATATGATAACCTTGGTTTGAAAAATAACGCTGTTTTACCAGCACACCCTATATTTGTATCAAGTAAATCATACTATATAACGTCCACCAACGTCGGAGTGCGCAGACGCGCAGCGTGTCGCAGGTCAACCCTAACCTCTCCAACCTCTCTACTCAACAGCCTGTTGCCCGTCCGCGTCCGCGCCGCCGCGCCATTATCGGTTTTCGGATTGTCGCATTCGACGCCGTCTTTAGCACCGTAGCGTAATACCTGGATCCTGCATAATAGCACATAATAGTATCTAGTCAATCTGTTAAATAAATTGCCATTGCCACGTGATACCCGTGATACCACCGTCAACCATCAGTCATCGAATCTGCCGGTAGTGCTGGTCCACCGCCATTTGAGTCGCGTCCCAGTTCGCATCAGCTTCCTTATCACTGGATCTATCCAACCATGAATGAGCTATTAAAAAAAATTGGGATGCGACGACCTGACTCAGGAAATTTTGCAGAACTATTTCTCCAGGAAAATTTCTACATGCTCATAGAAGAGTTTGAATGCTCACATTAATACTACTAGATTCCTCATCCAAGAATATCACGATTTTAGAATAAAGTTGAGCTGCTTGCGTCAAGTTTATGAAATGCTCCCAGTGAAGATTATGAAATGCCTCAGTCAAGATTATGAAATACTTCGGTCAAGATTACCATATGCTTGATTTAAGATTTTGGTATTCTTACTATCAAGAATTTCTCAGTTTTGCATTGAAAATATTTTCTCAATCTAACCCTTATATGGTCAAAGATATCGTATTCTCACTTCAAGATTAGCATAACTTTGCGCGTATAGGAAGTTATGGTATATTTGAATTAAAGCATCTGTGCTCCATCTAAGAAATTATTTTTATGTGTGTGATATATCTAAAGCTTTATTCCCAGGGTGTCCAAGGCTTGGAAGGGACTGCCAGTATATGTATCTATTGGGCCTGCGGGTATTGGCCCATTCAAATTCCGCGTTAACAAACTTCCCCGCGGTACTCTGGTATTTAGGCTCTGCTCAGTCATAAAAAAAATCTCAGTAGACGCGTGTACCGTGAGAAATGAGGTTATCACGTCTCCTCATCCCAATTAGATTTCGTTGGAGTGACGACGACGACAGAGCGACTAGGCCGCAAATAGACGCGTACTTTAATAAGATAAGTGCAACCGCGAAGGTTCAATTGCACATTAAAATACTCTACGCAATCTCTGCAAGGATGCATGTATTTGTCTAGTATCAGCTGGTTGCAACAACTGCGCTCTGTGAGGCTAAGCATTTCTTAGACAGTAAGGCGGATTCAAAGCCAGATTTGTTTATCAAATAACATCGAATTATACATCGACTACCAAAGTACTTTTGACCATGTAATACTACTTATAAAGGCTTGTAATCAGGTCTCGGGAGCAGGGTTGTATGTGGAAAATCGAAGAGTACGGGAGAATTACTCTCTAGGCACGAACACCACGATTCTCTATGCAGAAGTATATGCACTACTCTATGGTGCATACAATGAGGAGGTGAAAAAGCGAATAGATCAGAAGGTTTGCATCTGCTGTCAGTCAGGCAGCCCAGGAAGTCATCTGCGAGCCTAGAACTAGAGCACCCCTGATTTAGGAACGCGCGAAGACTGCTACAGCTGGCGAGGCTGAAGGAAGTTACCTTGAAGGGGGGTCCAGGTCATATGGGGGTTCCTGGATAGGCTGTCCAGAATTGGCACCGGGAGACCGTTTGTTGGTTCAGAGCCCGCTATAGAATTAAGTAGGCAGCAGCCCTCAAAACGTGGGTGAACGATACTACAGATGGACAGTGGAGGTAAAGTGAAGGACACAAACAAGCCAAATACTTTATAGCCGTGCAATCAGAAACCTCGTGGGTGTTCTGACAAAGCACTACAGGCTCAAGCAACATCTATCACTATTAGAAATTGAAGAAGGCTCCCTATGTATGGGCTGTGGAGAGACCGATGAAAAGGCCTACCACTTCCTTGCGGAGTGTGTGTTGCTAGACGGGCTGAGATACGAGATCTTTGGATCAGATAGATTCCAGCCAGAGGAATTACCCTTCTTAAGCTGGCCGACATACTGAAGCCTAATCTGTCAGAGAGACAATAACATTAATATTACTTAATACTCATGTATTATCAAACAAATTATCAATTTGTCTAGGAGGTAGATAAAAGTACTTACTGAACAAAGTGGCTCAGGAACAGGGAGTAACAAAAGCCTTCATTGAATCCTTACCTGAAACAAAGAAATGGCATTAAGTCGTGATTCAGTAAACTAAAAAACCAAAGGGATACAAAGAATAAAAAGATCGACATATATATATACACACACGGATTTCTACGGCGGTCGCCACTTTTCCGTACCCAGCCTCCATACTTGTCTATCATAACACATACATACACTCATTCAAGTTTCTAGTCTCCACTGAATGTTCAACATCATCCCTCCAGCTTCTTCTAGGTCTTCTCCTCTATCATCGTTCTAGTGGTGTCCATTCTAAAATTCTTCTTGGGCGTCTCTCTTCTCCCATTCTCTTTGTTCAGTTGTTTCTTTTCAACTTCGTCCATAATATATCTATCTTCCCTTCTAATAACTACATTTCTGACTCTCTCGAGCCTCGATCTCCTACAGCTCCTCCTCAAGAAATCCATTTCTGTAGCCAATAACTTTTTTCTATTGTTCTTACTTAAGTCTCAACTTTCTGCTCCATATGTAAGTATACTTTTCACCATAGTATCGTATATTCTCTTTTTAGTCTGTTTCCTTATGTTTCTTCCCCACAAAATAGAGTTCCATGCCCCAATAGCTTGTCTCCCCTTACGTATCCTTTCTTGTATTTCATCATTACTTGTCCCTTGCTTGTTAAACAATACCCCTAAATATTTACATCTTTCTACCCCCTTTATTTGTTCTTTATCCAGTTGTAATGTGTCACATCTGATGCTTCTTACTATGAGATATTCACATTTTTCAAAATTTATTTTCAGTCCTGCTCGGGCATATCCTTCCTCTAACTTTTTGATCATGTTTTCGAGGATAGTCACGTGATTCGAGATGTTAGGGATGTTGGAATATTTATGAAACGGCAAAGATCTTTTTTGACAATTTTGACATATCACATAACCTGTGCTGTTTTCCCAGAGTCAGAGTGTCAGAGTAGTCGTACCTGTTAGAATGTCAATGCATACAAATAAAGCAGAATAGGTTATGTTAAGTTGTTAGCTGTCAAGTGAAAAATATCTCATGACAGTCTTGACACAAAGGTAGCTAAAATCTCAATTTGATTTCCGAGCAAAACGATGACATCCATGGCCTCGGAAATGCAATACCGGAACACAGATTTTTGTTGACAGTTTAATGTTGAGTGAATACTGAAACGCCACAGAGCAAATCGAGGTCTTTGATGGGATTTTGGAACGTAGTATCTAAAATGCATATATCCGCTCGAAGTATGTCACATTCAAAAAATAATGTCAAATCTGTAACAGCTACAGACAAATCAGAATATTTTTCAATGTTATGAATCCGTTCTCATTTTGGTTATTGCAAAAGCGAAGATTTTGCCCAAAATAAATTTGGGAAATAATTAAAGTTATAATACATTACATACTTTTTTGTCCAAAAATTAAAAAGTATATAATCGTTTACGTTCACTTTATTTCTTGTCGAATCGATCAATCAGCTCAAGGGTTTGTATCTGGTACCCTGATATTTAGGTTTAATCTTTTGTCTTTTGTTTATCAAACAAGAGTATTCGATGCAGGCTATTGTATTCAATAATTTGCATTTTTCTTGAAAACGGTTAGCCCTATGGAGATGTACCAAGAGACCATTTTTATGTAGAAATCTCTAAAATACCATATTCTAAAATCAAAATGTCAAAAAAATTACCATTTAGAAAATGGTGTTATTTTTATCCTTAACTCCTCCCGTATGATACGCCTCTGATTAAAATTATGAAATTCTGAATTCAGAATCAGATTCATCGTCAAAAGTTTACCCATCGTACCTAATTTCGTAATTTTGTTATGAATGGTTTCGAGAATATCGAGGGAAAACCGTCTTCAGGGTGCCCCATGCAAAGGGGTGTAGCTTCCTTACGAAGCATTTCCGGACCCATGTTCATATGACATTTTCTTTCTATTTTTCGGAGTACCATTCGTGGTTAAAGTTTGTTAACATACTTAATTAACACCCTGTATATAACGGAGTCTGGGCCAACAATCTGTCCTCCGGTGTCGAGTCTGGCCAGCCTATCGACATCCTCAATATTATAAATCTTGACCTTAAGATACGCCACTGTCGACCACCTGTTTTCCCTTTCTGTGTAAGCGATCGCACCCGTTCCAGCCGTTCTCAGAAATTTGTTTTTCCGGAGTTATTTCCTGGATCGTAGTGATCCCTGTGTGTGTACGAATGTCATCCTCCTTATGGATTAGGCAATATGTCATCCCGGAGTAGGCGTATCTCTTCTTCTTCCTCTCCTCAGCCCCGTCGGCGTCGTTTCGAATATTGGAAGGCTTACATTACTACAGGTGCCGCACACGGTGGACTTTTATTAAAACAAATTTGGATGGGAAACTACTTTTTTTTTCCTTCATGCATACGTATGATTGATGTTTTTTTGTGCCTTAGATTGCATACAGCCACAGGTACGTTGTAGTTTGCATAACTAGGATGGATTCGGATGAGTAACTCCAGGTATGTGAGGTTTATTTCTAGAATGTATGGATAACCCTTTCGTCTGATATCCATAATATATAATGCTTCGAATAAGGGTAAGTGCTATTGTCTTATACAGGGTTTTACTTGAATACAAAGAAAAGTAATGTCGATTTTGAACTAATAATACTATTTTGACACTATGGTAGCGTTGTATACAAGGTGATCCAAAAAAAGGTGACCCCGTGTCTAGGATAGAAAACTGAAAAATAGTTGGGGTTTACTCAAAAAAAAAATTCGTAATGCCATCCGCATTCAAGATACAGGGTGATGAAGAAAAATAATATATACACATTTTTTACGATTTTGCCGAAACTACTGGCAACTTTGTAATTAAATTTCACTGGAATATGTTTTGGACGCTAGTACATCCTATAAATTCATTTTTATACTTGACTTTCATAGAGGACGCTAGTTACACGGTTCATACCAGGTAGTTTTGAACATAACTGTTTTTGAGGTTAGATTTATAAATTAAAATTCTAGGTGAACCTGAACACCATTCAATTCTACACCAAAAAGGTACTCTTGATAAAACTTGATACTGTGCACCATTTTCGGAATATTTCAATTTGAAAATTATGAAGTAATATCCAATGCGGGTATAAACTAGTGATAAAGTCATTAATTAAACAACAAACCACAAGAAGAATATTATAATAAAGAATAAGAACATCAAATAAAATATAATTAGAGTAAGCATTCCAAATATCCTCCGGTATCACGAATACACAAGTCTATCCTTTTTTCCAAAGGTTCCATTAATCTTCTAAACGGTTGGGGATCAGCTATGAGGTTACTTAAGTGACGTTGAATTCTGTCTTCCAGTTCCTGTCGTGAATTTACCTCTGTAGCATAGACTTTTTCCTTAAGATACGACCCATGTTAACGAACCAGAATTTTGCGAGAAACTAATATAGAACAGATCTCGTTCATTGGGATTAACAGACATTGGTTCGTTCAATTCTGATGAAAAAGAACGACCTCTGTGGGGCCCATTAGAACGAACGCCTATGGGTGACTACTGATGTGCTCAAAGGTCGTGAAGCAGTTCTCATTATTATTACCAATGATGCTGATGAGTTGCCGCTCGTATACATGTATCGGCCCCCAATGAACAAATTCTTGCTCTATAAACTCACGACCAGCATCGCATTCATTTATCAATACATAGTTCAGTCAAATCAGACGTCAAATAGGACCAATAGAGTATTTCCAGTGGTGATAAATTTCGATGAAAAGTATGTTTACAGAAAGAAAAATGTATTTTAAAAGGCTGTCTAGAACAAAACTTCCACTGTTGCTACTGTTCAGATGATGAAATTTGTTATCGTAATTTACTGTTTTTTCAAATTTTTCCACGTGCCTGAAAACCTGGTGACGTCATAAGGAGTACAATAATCGACAATCGTAGCATGACTATTAAAGAGATCACACACCATCGCTAGCTATAACTGACAACCCTTAAAAAAATTATGTTTACGTCATTTTCCATTTTAATATAAACTTTTGGCACCGATCAATGCCAAAAATCCCAAAAATCAGATGCCTAACATCAAGAAAAAAATATAACGTCCAGTGTCACAACCAAAATTATCGACCAAAAAGTGTCTATGATACCTCAAATCCGATCCCCATAATGTCTAGTGACGTCAGAAGTTGTTTTCGCGCCGTTTTAACGAGTTGGTTGGTTGGTTAACATGCTTTATTGCCAAAGATATATAAAAAATCTTATTGACAAAGCAAATAACTATGTAAAAGTACATAATGAAAATACATATACATAAAAATTAAAATACAAATACATAAAAATAAATAAAATACTTAAAAGTCAGATATTAACAAATTAAAAATTTTACTGACACCCCATATATGAAGGTTATTTTTATGTTCATCAAACACTTGGGGCAATAGTTGACTAACTCATTGAGTGAAGGAAAATTCAAAATATTGGTCAAGCGAGTAGAATGCTTGTGTTATTAGTATTTTTTTTAACGCTTTACGGAACTTCATAATATTTGGGATTGCTTTAATATCCGATGGCAAGTAGTTATATATGTTCACACCTCGGTTCACACTATTATATATTATGGAATTTCGCACGAGGGTAGAATGAGATATTGGTAGCGGAATGTCATGTCTTCGGCGAGTTGCATAAGCTTGTTGATGGTCGGAGAATGAAGAACGATGTTTGTGTATTAGGCTCGTAGTCTCTAATATGAAAAGAGATGGCAGTGTAAGGACTTTGTGACGAATAAAAAGCGGTCTACAAGGATCTCTACAAGAAGCACCTACAATATATCGTATTGCACGTTTTTGCAACTTAAAGACAGATTGGAAAAGGAACTGGCTACAACAGCCCCAAAATGGTAGACCGTAGGACAGATGGGATTGCACCAGCGTGAAAAAAACTGTTCAAACTTATATTAAGAACAAATCACATAAGCAACTCAAAAAATCAACAACTTCTATTTTATGATGTTTAATACGTTACTCTGAATGCTTTAAAGCAAAATTTTTTGAGTGCAAGGACCCTATTAAGCGACCCACAGACCCTCCGTAAATCCTCAGAGGAACAATTGCACAGTCCTGGCCTCAAGGATTATCGGAGCGTATGTGGTGGTTCGCCGGACTGTACAGGCCGCCGGATGTGGAATTGAAAAACCATTCGATCGCCTGCGCAGGCCGTCTTTTCATGCCATGATTGCTAGAACTGAACTAAACTGAAAGGTTTCCTGAGCGTCTGTGTAGCAGGGTGTATAGGCCAAAGTGCAAAGGCCTTCAGGCCAGGACTGTGCAGTTGTTCCTCTGAGGATTTCCGGAGCACCTGTGGGCCGCTTTATAGGTTTGCCGAAATCTTCATATGATCATATGGCCTGGTACAGGAATATGCATACTTACGATGGAGTATTTTTCACTTTGTGGAATGGAACTTAAGAAGCATAAGTGAACATATTCCTTTTAGTACAAAACAGACTAGATAAACAGTGGGCAAATGTTTAGCCCATACATTTTTTATACTACATATGCCATTTTACTGATTATTTGGCTCAAGGTCGAAACGTTGGCGAAGCAATAAGAGAGACTTCCACCTTTTTTTTGACCTAACTACAACAATCTGTTTTCTGGAATAGAATTCAGTAGGTCACCAAATATTTGAGCTGAAGGCAAATTCTTGTTCTTGTTGCTGAAGGCAAATTCTCAAAAAATAACCTTTTTTGGTTTTGAGCAAAATCAAAAATTTCAGATCTCAAGGTTTACCCAAAAACATCGAAATCTTTATTTAGCTCTCTATCAAGAAGTAACCTCGTGTTTCAGATAATTTGAGGGTGCTGATTACAAATGCGGTCGCAATTTTGAGTTTCAGTCTCGTTTGATTATTAATCTCACACAATTCCCCAATTTTGTTGATATCATTTTGTGACCCGAGACAGTCCTGTAAACTATTAATACGAGTTTGCAGAAAGAAGATGATGGGGCGTTAAGCCACTCGAGAGATCTTTTATGAATAGCAGAAACAGTAAATGGCCCTAGATTTGCCCTTTGAGATACGCCGGATGGTGCGATGTAATGTGATGATCTGAAACCATTGTAACAAACATATTGTATTCTGTTACCTAGATGTGAAATGAACATTTTCACCAAATTTTCAACGTTTTTAATGTTAATGTATGATTATTTCAGCCTGAAAGGTAGCTTCAAATTGACCGGACTATTAATAAATTGAAGTCCAGTAGCAATGATGATTAGAAGAGTCAGAGAGATGAGTAAGGCCGTTGACACTGCAACCGCAGCGTCTGAATAAAAAGTATACCAGAATCTCGTTCTGACGCCGTCTCTCTCTGTCGCTTGCAGATGCTGATAACGAATTTAATTAATAGCTGTCTACGTATCGCCAATTCCGAAGGATCTCTGCATAAAATGATGCTGCGCAAAAGTACGTTGAAAAATCTATCACCGTTTATTGATTCGATTAAAAACCATTTGCAAATCAAGTAATTTGCATACGTCATCAAAACATGTTACGTATTTATTATAGCCTCATAACCGCTTTAATCACCCAATAGAAGCTTTTGAGGATCAACATAAACAATACCACTCGTCAGTATTGCTAAAACGGCATCCCAGAAGAGTTTTGTTCCGCTGTAAGTTGTATACACCAGAACAACTACTGCTCCGGCCATCCTTGGAGTATTGCTCCCATGTGTGAGGATGCCCTCCGAAGCACTCTCTGAAGCTTCTGGACACTATCCAGAAGACAGCAATTAGACTAATCGATACGCCTAACCTCACAAAGGACTTCCACGGCCTGGAGCATCGAAGAAGGGTGGCTGACCTGTCCCTGTTTTACAGATTCTATCACGGAAGATGTTCGACTGAGCTCTCCCAGATAATAACACCGAAGACCGTCCGTACTAGGAACCAGCCTCCTCCAGCATTCCTTCTTTTGGAGAACTTCGACGCTATGGAATGAGCTATCGGGAAATTTGCTTCCCGACAGCTACAAACATGCACCGATACTTAGCATTTGGCATCTAATCCTGTTGAGACTTTTCCGGGTCCTCTATTCCAGTTGTGATCCCACAGGGCGGCTTTCAGTTGGCTTCTTTAGTTACTGATTTGGAGTCAGTCTGTGGGTTTATTTAAATTTTCATTTCATTCTATTTATTTGTAAAAGCGTATCACAAATATTGCCACCCTCCAAAGTTATACCTAGCATGAGGGGATTGGCATAGTTATGACATTCGCATTACATTTTGACAATACAATCTATTAATTCAGCTATTTGGTCATTCTTACTGTGGGCATTGGCTCCGGTCATCATTCATTCTTGTTCTTCTTCCTTGGTGCATAACGAGGTTGCAGCAGCTGATAATAGGTTTGATTTTTTAATGAATACTAGGGGCTTTTATCCAAAGACTGCCTACTTCGTTCTTCGGATGTGTAGTGGAGCTATTCCCGCTAACATGTATAGGTGGTCCAGGGTGGTCGATTTTAGATAGCCCTTGACTATCCTACATCAGGTGTTATTCAGGGCAGAGTCCAGTTTGTTAGCATGAGTCGTTCTGGACCATACAGGGAGCAAGTCACAAGGATGAGATGTCGTTTATTGAGAGTTGACCAGCTTGGGGATAACACCGTAAATTCAATCAAGAATTGTTTATTGCATTGGAGTTCAAAATCAATGGGAAAAATCAAATTCGGGCAGATTATTTTTGAACGTTTTACTTTGAAGGGGTGAGAGGTGATCATACATCGTACGCCACTTGATGCCATTTTTATATTCACTTCTGGATCACACTGCATGTTAAGGGTCTAGGGTATAGCGCACGAAATTGAGAATCCAAGAAAAGACGTATTCCCGTGTTAGCGAGGAGGCGTGGCCGCCTGTTCCCTTTCTCCAGTGTGTGTGTGTTTCTAACATGATGAGAGGGAAGTCCAAAAATCCAAAGGTAAGGTCAAAAGGTCCAAAGGTCACTATAAAAATGCATTTCCAAGCTCCTGACGCTATCTTTAAACTTAAGATAATGATTCAAAGAGTAAATTGAAGAAGAAAGCTTGCCTCTTGTCACCTATTTGGCCTTTTTTGATATCGTGTTTGGTTGTTAAATTACAGACATTTGAAGAATGTATGATTTTGCACTGCGAGTTTTTTGCATATTTTAACATGGCAAATACATATATGTATAACTGTGTATACCTAGGCCCCTTAAGTAGTTGTATAGAAAATGCATGCTTCCTCTCACTATGAAAAACGGTTTTTTAAACAGCATTTTATTTTTTATTATCAGCTGAATTAGTTCATTCACAGTAACTTCTATTAACGCCCTGTATATTTCAATATAACGATTAACTAGAAAAAAGACATCATCATTATTTTTGTCAAACGAAACTGAGACTCAGAACTGCGACTGGATTTGTAATCAGCACCTTGAAATTATCCGAAATGCGAGGTTTCATCTCAATCGAATGTCAAATAAAGATTTTCGATTGTTTTAGGTACTCCCGCCCGCCCGAGAGATCTGAAAATTCATCTACTTAACACGGTTAATTTTTTTTTGTTCAGCTTTGACTCATCTTACTCTATTTCAAGGACCCTGGATTCACAAGGTTCCCAAATTAACAGTTATTAAACGTATACTCACGACTTTAGATGAATTCTTTGATATTATATATTAATGGATAGTAATGCGAAGGCATATCTTTTTATAGATAAGATCAAATAATTTGACCTCGGGCAATTGAACGCAAATTAAATTTGAAGCTCTCATTTTTTATGGCATTCAGCTTTGAGCATCGTTCTCTTTGCACTGCGTTTATTGGAGGTCCGAACAGGCAGTATACGAGGTTATTTCAATAAGTATCCGCCTTGGTAACCGAATAAGGAAAATCGCATGTCAATTCCAGTACTTCTGAGTAGGGGAGAGAGAGAGAGAGAGAGAATTCGTTAAGGTCCTCAGCTATTTAACAATAGGGCACTTTTCTGAAATATTATTGTAACGCCTTAAACCAAAAATTTATACATCACGCTAGTTAAAAATTGACATTACTAGAGATTCACGAAGTTTTTTTTGTCTTAAAGTTTAAAGTGAATTTATGGGCATAAAATCTACGTAAATATTCAAAACACGACGTTTCATCTTAATAGAAAGCCAAATAAAGATTTTAGATTTTTTGGGTAAAGATTTGAAATTTTTTATATTCGCGAAGCGAGACTGAATCTCAAAAATGCGACCGGATTTGTAATCAGCACCCCCAAATTATCCAAAACGCGAGGCTTCATCTTAATACAAAGCCAAATAAACATTTTCGATTTTTTAGGTAAATCTGACAATCCCAAGGATCTGAAATTTTTTATTTTCGTGAAATGAGGCTGAATCTCAAAAATGCGACCGGACTTGTAATCAGCGCCCCCAAATTATCCAAAATACAAGCTTTCATCTTAATAGAAAGCTAAATAAAGATTTTTCATTTTTCAGGCAAACTTGAAAATCTGAAAGACCTGAAATTTTTGATTTTCGTAAAACGAGACTGAATCTCAAAACTGCGAACGAATTTGTAATCAGCACCCCCACATTATCCAAAACACGAGGTTTCATCTTAATAGAAAGCTAAATAAAGATTTTTCATTTTTCAGGCAAACTTGAAAATCTAAAAGACCTGAAATTTTTGATTTTCGTGAAATGAGACCGAATCTCAAAAATGCGACCGGATTTGTAATCAGCACCCCCAAATTGTCCAAAACGCGAGGTTTCATCTTAATAGAAAGCTAAATAAAGATTTTTCATTTTTCAGGCAAACTTGAAAATCTGAAAGACCTGAAATTTTTGATTTTCGTAAAACGAGACTGAATCTCAAAACTGCGAACGGATTTGTAATCAGCAGCCCCAAATTATCCAAAAACACGAGCTTTCATCTTAATAGAGGTAAATAAAGATTTTTTATTTTTCAGGCAAACTTGAAAATCTGAAAGACCTGAAGTTTTTTATTTTCGTAAAATGAGACCGAATCTCAAAACTGCGAACAGATTTGCAATCAGCACTCCCTAATTATCCAAAACACGCACTTTCATCTTGATAGAATGCTAAATGAATATTTTTCATTTTTCAGGCAAACTTGAAAATCTGAAAGACCTGAAGTTTTTTATTTTCGTAAAATGAGACTGAATCTCAAAACTGCGAACGGATTTGTAATCAGCAGCCCCAAATTATCCAAACACACGAGCTTTCATCTTAATAGAAAGCTAAATAAAGATTTTTCATTTTTCAGGCAAACTTGAAAATCTGAAAGACCTGAAGTTTTTTATTTTCGTAAAATGAGACTGAATCTCAAAACTGCGAACGGATTTGTAATCAGCAGCCCCAAATTATCCAAAAACACGAGCCTTCATCTTAATAGAAAGCTAAATAAAGATTTTTCATTTTTCAGGCAAACTTGAAAATCTGAAAGACCTGAAGTTTTTTATTTTCGTAAAATGAGACTGAATCTCAAAACTGCGAACGGATTTGTAATCAGCAGCCCCAAATTATCCAAAACACGCGCTTTCATGTTGATAGAATGCTAAATAAAGATTTTTCATTTTTCAGGCAAACTTGAACATCTGAAAGACTTAAAAATTTTTATTTTCGTAAAACGAGACTGAATCTCAAACCTGCGACCGGATTTGTAATCAGCACCCTCAAATTATCCATAACACGAGGTTTCATCTTATTAATAGAAAGCCAAGGAAGTTTTGATGGTCCCCACAGTTTTGGAAAATGGCAGCAGACGAAAAGACACACAGACAGACCCGCAGACAGACCAAAGAAAATGTGCGGCATAGATTTTCAGCTAGTAGAAATCAAGTACTCTATGTAGCACTAGCATTTGTTAAGGCGGCTCCTACGGAGAGCATAAACGGTCATTTTCAAGTGATTTCATCCCAATTAACCTGACGCTCTAGTTTTCAATATTTTTGCATGAAATTTTTACGTGGAGTTTAAAAGGAAATTACACAGGGGGCTATCTAAGCATTTTTTGAATAAAATTGATTGAACTTGAAATATGATCGCTTAAAGTTGCCTATTTTCTTCGTCAACTTTGTAATTTTTTTAAGAAAAGCCCAGAATCAAAAATGAAAAAGTTCTTCGATATCACTCTGGGCAATTTCCTTCTAAACATCATGTGAAAATTTCATGTAAAAATATTGGAAAATGAAGCGTCAGGAATTGGGATAAAAAAACATCTGCAAATCGCCTTCCTCTTCAATTTTACAAATTTCGGGCGACGCGCTAACATGACTGTTTCCATTTCTTTCTAATGTAGCGCGCACCTGTTTATTTATCACGCCCATCGTCGGTTCCTTTTCAGCTCCCCGCATCTTCCGGAGAAACTATTCCGGATTGTAGGAGCAGCGTTAACATATTTATATATCAAGTTAAAGTAACTTGAAGGAGTAGTAATGACAAAACAAATAAACATTCGCTGAACACGTGTCGATAATTCAGTAGGGGTAAGTGGGGCTAAACAGGTTGATCATTATTTGTCTGCTCCACCATGGCCGACTGTACTCACTAGGCCGGAGCATGAAATATGGCAACACTGAATCTGGGGGCCGAGTTTGCATTTGTTGTTATGTCATATGTATTCTTCCAGGTGCATAAAATATGGTTGGAAGGTGATTATTAATGTGTTTCTAATTATTTACCTGCACAAACGAAACTATAAAGATAACAAGATGCCTGCAAAGCGTGTAGTACCAGGTTGCAGCCCAGTAGAGGACTACCAAACCATGGCCCAACATCACCTTATTCCAGATTAAAAAGAACGTTGCAAGGTGATTTTTAATGGGTTTTCTACTTATTTACCTGCACAAATGAAACTATAAAGATAAAAAGATGCCTGCAAATCGTGTAGTACTAGGTTGCAGCCCAGTAGAGGCATGGGTAGAGGACTACCAAACCATGGCCCAACATAACCTTATTCCAGATTAAAAAGAACGTTGCAATGTGATTTTTAATGGGTTTCTACTTATTTACCTGCACAAATGAAACTATAAAGATATGATGCAAAGTGTGTAGTACCAGGTTGCACTAGCAATTGTGCGTCCAATAAGGGACATACACAGAAGTGGGTGAAAGGTATTCCTCGGAAGGGCTGGTTATATTTATAAGAATAAAGACAATAATTTACAAACATTTCAAAGGATAAGACCTATTTTAAAGCACAATGTGGTACCTATAATGATTTCTTGACCTCCCAAATATCACAGAAAAATATAGTTAATAGAACTCATCTGGGCATTGCCTGGGGCATACCTACGAAAGCATTTGATAGTGAAAGGGAAATCAAGACCAGCAAGATGGCTTCACAGTGACCTAATAGTGAATTTTTCTAGCTCAAGTGATAATTTACAAAGTAAATTGAGTGTTCATTTAAGTGGAAATGGAAGTGGCAGCAGGAAACAGGTTGCGTTTATTTTTATTTTGTAGTGTCTGACTGTGATGAAACAGACGTCAGATGTAGTAGTAGTAGTTCTAAGAAGTATTTTTCTTAATTTATTAACCCAGATGAACTCTAATACATATAAAATGTAATAATTATTCTGAAACCATAGGCCACCTATTTGACAGCTAAGCCACGTTGCCACATCTAAGGCTCCGGCCTAGTGTAGAGTCAGCCATGGCTCCCAGCATCTTCCGGAAAAACTATTCCGGATTGTAGGAGCAGCGTTAAGCATACAGGTAGTATAAAATCTACAATGTATGCCGTTAAATGCTACGTAATACGCAACAACTAATAATGTCGCGATCACGCAAGATAGTCTCGAATGTCTAGGTGTACAAAAATAAAAATAAAAGCGATTCCGCAGTCGCACTCGGTGGAGGGTATCGAGCAAAGTTTTTAATGAATTCACGGTAACCACCAACGAAATTCGTTGGTAACCACGATGATGATGATGCTGCTGACATTGAATAGCTTTTTAATAATAGGCGTAGTATTACGTGCCGCCAGCAGAACCGGTTGCATAACACCGCACCACACCACACTACCGCCTGACCGAAATAGACCGGTAGGCAAGGAAACATACAGTGTGCCAGTGTGCCCCAGCAAAAATTTGCCACCCATCTTATATCTGGAACTCACGAGTAACAACTGAACACTGAACATAGAGGTAGTAAACAAACCACTTCAGCATGGCGAGCTCAAAGCCATCATCTTTTGACACTTCAGCCTCCAAACATTGATCAGCTGTGACCTCGCAGTGACAGTTCAAATCATTGTAAACAATGCTGTGGTAACGCCAACGAACCTGAAAATTCTTTCAATGCAACCCATGTTACAAACACTGCACTTTTTGAGTCCCATCTCGAAAAAATGTTAAACTACACTCGAATATAGCACAGCAAGTCCGTAAAGCTTCACTACAGTTGCCAACAAATAGCGAATTCAATTTTACTGACCAAGCATAAAAGACGCACAAACAAAACAAACGTTTGACACTCAGGTTTTACTGTAAACAAATCGCAGGAAAATTATATAGGCGTTGCCAGCTCCTCAAAATTTATGTAAGACACAATTTGCGTTTATGATGAAGAAACATGCAGTAACGCAGTAGAGGTCAACATATCTATTGATTTTGCTGTAATCATTCCTGAACCATCAAAATACCGTCTTTCTTATTTTAACGTAGAATGGAATATTTCTGGATACTATACAATTAAGACGATAGTAAATAATTATGATTGCCGTATCTGGTGGTCAGTACGACAACGTAAGAAAAGATGTCGGCCTATTAGAATTATACCATATTCAAATCCAAGGTGCAGAAGATTGTAAACAAACAGGATACCAAGCACGCCGCCCGAGTAAGGCGGCATTCATTGCGATTGGCCGAAAGGCAATAAACACCTTGGAGGCTTGCCGCTCTGCCGCCCGTCTGGGTCGTTCAACAGAGTACAGGGTTGTATTTTATTCAGTTGCTCCGTGTGTTTATCATTCTATACGACGCGTCGTGTTAATGATAGCGTACATCGTGCTTTTATCATCGCATACCTGCCGTGTTGTTGTGCGAATTTGAGTGTTACCTGTGTTGTACTGTTGTTTTAATAGCTATGGTTGTGTTTGTGTTAATCCCCCGATAACTTGAAGGAGATATTGAAGGATGTCTAGTTGTACAGACACTGCAGATGATTCCATAGATGTGGCTACAAGACAGGATTTAAGTCTACCAAGGAAGAGTCCTTAGTAGCACAGACACTGCAGATGAACCGACGGATGTGGCTACAAGTCAGGATTTGAGTCCACCAAGAAAGAGGTCAAAAAAGAGCCATTTTGACGTGAGGCTTAAGGAGGTAATATTAAACGTATATAAATACGAAACCCAGAAAAAATCATTAACAACTGCTGCTGACGATATTGTGGAAGAGGTTGCACTCAAAATAGGTATCTGCAAACGGAGTATCTATAAAATGGTGCGAGAATACAGAACCATACACTCTTTTGCTGCACCTTTAACTAATCAGAATCGCAAACGTTGCATTGACCTTGTGAACCATGGCGATAAAAGTGCAATTAGGAGAAAGGTGCATCAGTTCTTTTTCCGAAATGAACTTCCGACTATTGACAAAGTCCTCAAAGAGGTGAATGACGATAATGACTTGCCCAATTTTAAGCGGACCACGTTTTATAAGCTATTAAAGAAGCTTAACTTCGTATTTGGGAAACGAGGAAGGAAAAGTATTCTCATCGATAGGGAGGATATAATTGACTGAAGTATTGACCCCTTCTCACCTTTACCCCCAAAAAGAAGGTTCCTAAGGTAAGAATAATATATAAAATCTAAAATATATCAAATCAATACAGCTGTAATGGAAAAATATGATTCATAAATGCTACTCCACGTACGATACTATGGACTTTATGACTGCTATTTTGAATACGGCTCTGGCGACCGACATCCACAGGCCAGCCGCCGAGCGCGTGTTATTGTTTACAGCCACTGCACGGCGGATTTGAATACACTTTAGTTGTTTACTACCTCTATGTTCAGTTGTTACTCTGAGCTACAAACTTATCCGATACATCATCGAAAGCTCGAATGTTGAATTCAAGGTTTATGTTGATTTGATGCCCTAACAATACCGTCTAGTTTTGTCGCAGCGTACCCAACACTTTGTGGACTTATGTAAATATTTTGGAAAGTGTCGACTGAATCAACTGAGTCCGTTTTTTGTCCCAATCGACCAGCCTATACCAGCATGGCGCGAAAAGCGTTGGTAGTCGCAAAAAGCAGCTATTTCCTGCGGTTCGACGTAGATTCATCATAAACGCAGGCTTTTTTAAGAATGGCGACTTGCACGCTGCACTTTTGCTTGCAATACGAGAGGAGAGGGGGGAGTCACGTGGTGCCGCAAAAATTTGCCTTCATGAAACAGGTCAACGGAAAACTGTCGACTTAGGTAGATTTTATTGTTTTAAACTCAATTTTGGAATGACCTTCGTAGTTCGTTCCATTGTGAGAATGGGCCTATACCATAATCTCAAATTGATCAATTTAGTTACTGCGGTATTATTTTTGATGATACATAGGACCGTTTACTGTAAAAAGTCAGCAGAAAACTTGATCCAAATGAGAATAACACTAAAAAGAAAATTGTACTGTAATTTGAAACAGCCGATGATGACGTCACCTGTAGGGAACCAATGAGAAGCGTCCTTTCTGTAGGGAACCAATGAGAAGCGTCCTTTCGTGGTCCGATGACTACGAGCGGATGCTATTGTTTTGTACCAGTGAGCTCTTACTGGTTCCCTACAGGTGACGTCACGACCTGGGCGGGAAGTGCATGGATTCAAAAAATTCAATATTTAGAGCAATTTTTTTCGGTTATAAATACGATAGAAAAATTTTGTAAAATTATTTATGGCATCTAAGTGGTGTCAGGGTTCGTTTAAGCCAATAAATCAAAAATGTGGTACAGGCCCATTGAGAACATGTCACCAACAACAGAAAAACTTGTGAATAACAATTAATTTTGTTTTTAATGCCCATTCGGTTCCATGTCTTGAACCATCTTCGATTATGGGTCTTTTACAGTATACTACAGATAAATATTTCATTAATATCAGATCATTTTATCTACTTCCATCAAGCTATGCAGCTATTTCCAAACGACTTTTGAACAGTACTATACTAGCGTGGATTTTTTTATAACTGCAGGCTTTTTTTAAGAATGGCGACTTGCACGCTGTACTTTTGCTTGCAATACGAGCCGCGCAACACGGAGAGGAGAGGGGGAGTCACGTGGTGCCGCAAAAATTTGCCTTCGTGAAACAGATCAACGAAAAACTGTCGACTTAGGTAGATTTTATTGTTTTTAAACTCAATTTTGGAATGACCTTTGTAGCCTCTTCCATTCTGAGAATTGCCAACATGCCATCAACAACACAAAAACTTGTGAACAATAACTTTTTTTAATAGAAAGGCAAATAAAGATTTTAGACTTTTTGGGCGAACCTAAAAATCTGAAATTTTTAATTCTCGTCAAACGAGGCTGGAACTCAAAACTGCAACGGGATTTGTAATCAGGATCCTCAAAATATCCAAAACACGAGATTTCATCTTAATAGAAAGACAAACAAAAATGTTAGATTTTTTGGGCAAACCTGAAAATCTGAAATCCTTGATTTTCGTCAAGCGAGGCTGAAACTCAAAACTGCAACCGAATTTGTAATCAGCACCCTTAAAATATCCAAAACATAAGGTTTCATCTTAATAGAAAGACAAACAAAGATGTTAGATTTTTTGGGCAAACCTGAAAATCTGAAATCTTTGATTTTCGTCATGCAAGGCTGAAACTCAAAACTGCAACCGAATTTGTAATCGGCACCCTTAGAATATCCAAAACATAAGGTTTCATCTTAATAGAAAGACAAATAAAGATTTTAGATTTTTTGGGCAAACCTGAAAATCTGAAATTTTTGATTTTCGTCAAACGAGGCTGAAACTCAAAACTGCAACCAGATTTGTGATCAGCACCTTAAAAGTATCCAAAACGAGAGGTTTCATTTTAATACAACATAAAATAAAGATTTTAGATTTTTTGTGCAAACCTAAAAATCTGAAATTTTTTATTTTCTTCAAACGAGGCTGAAACTCAAAACTGCGGTCGCATTTGTAATGAGCACCCTCATGATATCCAAAACACAAGGTCTCATCTTAATAGAAAGACAAATAAAGATTTTATATTTTTTAGGCAAACCTGAAAATCTGAAATTTTTGATTTTCGTTTAACGAGGCTGAAACTCAAAACTGCAACCGGATTTGTAATCAGCACCCTCAATATATCCAAAACACGAGGTTTCATATTAATAGAAAGACAAATAAAAATTTTAGGTTTTTTGGACAAACCTGTAAATTTGAAATTTTTTATTTTCTTTAAACGAGACTGAAAGTTAAAACTGCAACTGGATTTGTAATCAGCGGTAGCTCAAAATATCCAAAACACAAGGTTTCGTCTTAATAGAAAGACAAATAAAGATTTTAAATTTTTTGGACAAACCTGAAAATCTGAAACTTTTGATTTTCTTCAAACAAGACTGATGGTTAAAACTGCAACTAGATTTGTAATCAGCACCTTCAAAATATCCAAATCACGAGGTTTCATCTTAATAGAAAGACAAATAAAGATTTTAGATTTTTTGGGCAAACCTGAAAATCTGAAATTTTTGATTTTCGTAACGAGGCTGAAACTCAAAACTGCAACCGGATTTGTAATCAGCACCCTCAAAATATCCAAAACACGAGGTTTCATCTCAATAGAAAGACAAGTAAAGATTTTAGATTTTTTGGACAAACCTGAAAATCTGAAATTTTTGAATTTCCTCAAACGAGACTGAAAGTTAAAACTGCAACCGGATTTGTAATCAGCACCCTCAAAATATCCAAAACAAGAGGTTTCATATTAATAGAAAGACAAATACAGATTTTAGATTTTTTGGACAAACCTGTAAATTTGAAATTTTGGATTTTCTTCAAACGAGATTGAAAGTTAAAACTGCAACAGGATTTGCAATCACCACCCTCAAAATATTCAAAACGAGACATTTCATCTTGATAGAAGACAAATAAAGATTTTAGATTTTTTTGGGCAACCCTGAAAATCTGAAATATTTGATTTTCGTCAAATATCCAAAACAAGAGGTTTTATCTTAATAGAAAGACAAATAAAGATTTCAGATTTTTGGGGCAAACCTGAAAATCTGAAATTTTTGATTTTCGTTAAACGAGGCTGAGACTCAAAACTGCAACGGGATTTGTAATCAGCACCCTCAAAATATCTAAAGCGAGAGGTTTCATCTTAACAGAAAGTAAAAAAAAATTATGATTATTTAGACAAGCCTGAAAGGGCCTGAATGTTTCGATCTTCGTCACACGGGACTGAAACTCAAAACTGCAACCGGCTTTGTAATCAGCACCCTCGCATTATCCAAAACACGTGGTTTCATCTTAACAGAAAGCCAAATAAAGATTTTAGATCATTTAGCCAAACCCGAGGCCAAACCTGAAGATCTGAAAGGTCAGAAATTTTTGAACCATCCAGGTACACAGTGGCGGCGATAACGCTGTCACAATCACCAATTAACGGTAGTGGAGTAGACGGTATGCGATATCGAACCGTTTTACGTCACTTTTCGACATAAAATGCACTTCGTGATAACCACGGCAGACAGACAAGGTCGCCATAGTCGCATGCTGTCATTCCTATCTCTTCGTTAGACTCTACTCAAAATTATTACCAAAGGTAATGGCTGTATATCGTGCTAATATTATACGTTAGGAAGGTAATGGCTAGAAAATTCTGCGTATGACCCTTGCGTCTCATTTCTGTTAAACGACAAGCTTTCGATCAAGATTGCAGAATACATCTTCAGTAACAAATAGTGAAGGTCACCAACCGCACGTCGATGAAAAACTGGCTGGAGGAGGCGCGTCAGGAAGGTTTTCAATCAATTTGCCCTAATCGGTACAGTAGGATATATAGCAGTTCTCCAGAGATCTAAGAATTTAAGCAATCCTCCAGGTTAGGTCTTATCTGGCTTTTACACAATATAAGTGGAATGGTGAGAAGTACTTTCTGTAATGTTACCGCCTAAAAGCTTCTAGACAGATTAGAATCAGATACTCGCTTGGTCTTTTCTTATTTGATAGAGTGCAATGTATTTTAAAACACTGATTTCACAATACTGTTTAGTCTCAAACTTAGATTTTGCCTTTTGAATGTTCCTGACAATTTTCGATTTTATTGGAAATAGTAATCAATATCCCAAACTATACAGGGTGAGTCAAGCTCAACGCCTTGGACTCTTGTGACCAAACGACACCACTTTTCGAAAAATCGACTTTGCGAGTGTATGTAGGTCGAGT
Source organism: Callosobruchus maculatus (assembly GCA_951848785.1). Classification (NCBI taxonomy): domain Eukaryota; kingdom Metazoa; phylum Arthropoda; class Insecta; order Coleoptera; family Chrysomelidae; genus Callosobruchus; species Callosobruchus maculatus. The sequence goes on from CATOUR010000160.1 coordinate 2,361,968, forward strand.
TGGGCTACATTTTAAAAATAATGACTTTTATACAGGGTGTCTAATAAAAGCGTGACATATCAAAGTTATGTTTTTTTAAACAAAACACCCTGTATATTATTGCATATTCAGATTCCTGGGTACATTTTAGTGTGATTTTATGTATCACACATGGGACTTTAAGCGAACCGTTAAGGTGCAAATCACAATTTTGTGTATAGGTAGATGTCAGAAAAAAATTGAATATCGCAGCTATTATAACTCTTAGAGGGCTGTGATGACTTTTCCGTGTTACTAAGCATGAAATGTGTCAGCTTACGTTAGACGGTCGAGCTCGAATTACATTTGTACTTGGAGAAATTGGTAGATCAATTAAGGAAACTTCAATCAAAGTTAACTTGATTTTTTCAAATGGGAATGCAACATTTTTTTTATATGATCAAATGTGCAATTTGATAGGCTTTCTAAATGTATCAGGTTGTGAATATCAATCTATGGTAGTTTTCATTAAATTTCGAAATTTCAATGAAATCAGTATTTTTCAATTTCCCTACCTATAAACAAACTAGCAGGCCATGAAATATAAACAAAATCGTATTCAGATGGAAGAAAACAACTACCTTAGCAAAAAGATCCAGCAGAACTAGTGTAAAAGAACAAGATTATAAAAATTTCCTACAATAAATCAACTCTAACCAGAAGCAACGGCGGTAACATGTCTAAGGTTAAAGTGAAGCTGAAGTACGACAGAAATTGATAATTTTTACAGCCTACTAGCGACTGCAATGTACTAGAGATTAAAAATTTCCAAAATCACTAAACACTTTGAAATGAAAGCAGAACTTTCAGCGATCGCTGCCGCCAGTCTAATATCTTCAGAACGCAATTTCACATTTAATGGTATAAAACAGTAGTCATTTCCGTCAGAGTCAAAAGTAATGATACCTCTCACTGTCGTCCTTTAAATTTTTCAGTATCTATTGGCAAGATCGCAAAAAAGGAATACTGACAAATCATATTTTAATTTTCTGCCAGGTAAATTATGTTTAATAATTTGAGCACATTTTTAATTCATTCTTCATTTTCGGCGGTCTTGCTTATGAGTATTGAAGAATTTGCAAAACTCCAGTCAGAGGTATCGGTTACTATTTTTTTAAATCATGAAATGTGAAATTTTATCCTGAAGCTATTAAACTGCCAGCAACATTACGTGGTAGATTTCCATTCATTTCAAAATTCACAATGGTTTTGTGAATCTTCAATCTTTAGAATACTGTAGTAGCCGGTTTGCTGTGCAAAAATACCCATTTATGTCGTACTTCAGCTGCTTTTTGGCCTTAGATGTGTTACGTCTGCTATTTCTGGTTAGAGTTGATTTGTTGTAAGTCATTTTCATAACTTTGTCCCTTTACTCTAGTTCGTCCGTAACTATCTGCTAAGTTAGTTGTTTTGTTCCATATGAACAGTTTTTTGTTTGTATTTCATGGCCTGCTAAGTTGCTTATAGGTAGGAAAATTGAAAAACACCGGTTTTACTGAAAATTTGAAATTAAATCAAAACTACCAGAGATTGATATTCACAACCGCATATCATTAGAAAGCTTATAAAATTGCACATTTGATCGTATAAAAAAAATTATGCATTCCCATTTGAAAAAATCAAGTTACCTTTGATTGAAGTTTCCTTAATTGATCCACCGATTTCACCAAGTACAAATGTAATTCAAACCCGACCGTCTAGCGTAAGCTGACACATTTCATGCTTAGCAACACGGCAAAGTCACAGCCCTCTAAGATTTAAAATAGTTGCGATATTCAATTTTTTCCTGACATCTACCTATACCCAAAATTGTGATTTGCACCTAAACGGTTCGTTTAAAGTCCCATGTGTGATACATAAAGTTACACTAAAATGCACCCGGGAATCTAAATATGCAATAATATACAGGGTATTTGATTTAAAAAAACATAACTTTGATATGTCACGCTTTTATTAGACACCCTGTATAAAAGTCATTATTTTCAAAGTGTAGCCCAACTCGACCTACATACACTCGCAAAGTCGATTTTTCGAAAAATGGTATCGTTTGGTCACAAGAGTCCGAGGCGTTGAGCTTGACTCACCCTGTATGTCTTTATGAAAGTCTTTCTACTGAACTAAGTTGGCTCTGATGATATTCAATAGTTTTAATGCTCTTCCTATTCATATTATGTACATTTTAAACCTAACCTCCAAAGTTTTTCCCCAAACATCTTCTATTCAGTTTCAAACACGTAGCCTAGAGAAGACAAAACTGTACTGTTCTGATCTATGATTGTCCAGTGTGAAGAGGAATTTTTGATTACCACCAATATGTATCTACATAAGATCAACCTGATCAGCTAGCTTGTGGCATTAAGTAACGAAAAACCGTACGTTGGGGATTATGTAGCATCCTGAAGGGTCTTCAGTAATCTTATCAAAAAAAAAAAAAACGTTTGCTAATCATTTAACAAAAAACTGTAAAGAACTCCTAAAGTATTCGCTAAAATGGAGAAAAAAGAATCAGATGTTTCCTATAGTATATTCAATCCCAAGATAGACTTCAAATAAACAGTCGCATGCAACATTCGCGTAGTTACTGTCCGCTAACGTCTGCGAACGCGCCAGCTATGGTCCAGTGCAATTATGAAATTTTATATGACTATTTAGAAAAGTTGCCCTATGAGCCCATTGCAACTCAAAAGTAGCCAGTTGCCAGTTTGAAATGCTCATTAGGCAATGAACACTTGACATTGCATATTTGGATCTACTTTCCAGTCAGCCTTGGAGATTTTGACTTGCCAGATTATAACACACAATTTACACATAATTTACTGGACTATTAGGGACCCCACCAACACGAGCCGATCACGCACGCGGGCTTGTTTTCATTTGGTCTAGCTTGGCTGTGAATACAGTATAGTGTGTTCAATTTTCGCTGTTGGGAGCAACAAAGTTATTTTCGCGTTTTTCAAAACTACTGACAATCCTTCTGAGAACCTTAGAACTAGACAGAATTCTCCTCCCTGAATTTGCCACGATTAGGACATTTGGCCTAGTGATCCCTTAAGATTATAAACAGGATCTAAGCAGAGAAGAAAGTGGCAAGAATACTATACAAGTTGTCCTAGAGGAAACTTTTACAAATCGATACAACCATACATTAGAACAGGTACTTGATTTAAGAAGGAAATAGGAAGAGATTATATTAGAACATTATGACGTCTCAGAAGTGAGTCACACCTTGGTGCCACAACATAAATCAAGAATTGGATTATGGGGGGAGATTCGTTATGCAGATGCGGTGAGGTCGGCACATTAGAACATTGTCTTCTGGAGTGTCTGCATACAACAGGAGAAGCCACTCAAATGTATTTCAATCTCTCTACTCATCTCGTGCTTCCAACTAGTAGAACTATAATTCTGGCTGCGAAAACCAGCAAATATATGAACTAGTTTATAAATATTGTACTGAAAAAATAAAACTAGGTACTAATTTAGATAGAAAATTAGATAACAATAAATTGTATATAAAATGGCACGACTCAACAATAATTGTAGTATATTAAGAGGCAGGAAAAGATTAAAAATTAAATAAAAAAAGTAACAGGAGCTAAACAAAAACAAAATTAATAAAACAAAAACCCACAAAAAAAGAAAACGTAAAAGAAAACATAAAAAAATGAAATACTATCTGCTATTCGATAGCTATGGTGTACATTCCACTGTCCTATATCTAATACAGTTTAAAATTTCCTCTCCTTATGAAAGGATGGGGCAAAATCATCTGGCCTGTTTCTGTTGTCTCTGACCAGTCATTATAATAGCAAAAAAAAAATAAAAAAATGATCTAGCTGCTTATAATAAGAACGAACCTTCGGAGAATACAGAACGTCTTCTCAGCCTTATATTATATTTGTAATTGTTTTGCAAAAATGATAAAAATAATACAATTTCCTGAAAGCATGAATTTTTTCGAGCTGTTAAGCAACCTGCTATTTTAATATCAGAATTGGAAACTGCCACATCAAACGGGCGTGAAATCAGATGATACTCTGAAACTTATAAATAGTACGACGTGATTTTGAATGGCTTCTCGTTTTTATACAACGTGTTCCAAATCCTGTAACAGCCTTTAAAACGAAGATTTGTTCAGCTCTCGAAAGAAAATTAATTCATAACATTATTCTAATCATAGTGGTGGTAGACCTGGCAAGTAGACCCCTGTAGGCCCTTTTTGCCATCCGCGAATATAAATAACCCCTCAGCTACCACCATGTCTCCCCCTTAACGAATATACACATAAAAAGAAATTCTCAAGTCAAGAATTGTGATATTCTTGTAAATACATACTCACAATAAGAATATCGGTTCTCACTCTAAGAAAGAATATTTGATGAGAAAATTATAGAAAATTTGTATCAAGAATAATTTATTTTTGATTTATATACTTATTTTCAAGAAATATGCTCCGAAAGAAAATATAATTTTCTTTGCAACCAAGGCTATAATAATTTAATAACAAATATTTCATAATTTTATATCAAGATTACCATTTTTCCCAGCGGTGCCCAGTTTATTTCTATCAAGAATATAGACAGCTTGCAAATGCGAACCTTCATTTATAATATGATATAACCTTGGTTTGAAAAATAACGCTGTTTTACAAGCACACCCTATATTTGTATCAAGTAAATCATTTATTTGACGTCTACCAATGTCGGAGTGCGCAGACGCGCAGCGTGTCGCGGGTCAACCCTAACCTCTCCACTCTCTCTACTCAACAGCCTGTTGCCCGTCCGCGTCCGCGCCGCCATTATCGGTTTTCGGATTGTCGCATTCGCCGCCGTCTTTAGCACCGTAGCGTAATACCTGGATCCTGCATAATAGCACATAATAGTATCTAGTCAAACTGTTAAATAAATTGCCATTGCCTCGTGATACCCGTGATACCACCGTCAACCATCAGTCATCGAATCTGCCGGTAGTGCTGGTCCACCGCCATTTGAGTCGCGTCCCAGTTCCCATCAGCTTCCTTATCACTGGATCTATCCAACCATGAATGAGCTATTAAAAAAATTGGGATGCGAAGACCTGACTCAGGTGTTCCTAGATAAGTACTAAATATATTAAAAGTGATTTAAGAAGTTTTGCAGAACTACTTCTCCAGAAAAATTTCTACATGCTCATAGAAGAGTTTGAATGCTCAAATTAATACTACTAGATTCCTCATCCAAGAATATCACAATTTTAGAATAAAGTTGAGCTACTTGTGTCAAGTTTATGAAATGCTCCCAGTTAAGATCATGAAATGCTTCAGTCAAGATTATGAAATACTTCGGTCAAGATTACCATATGCTTGATTTAAGATTTTGGTATTGTTACTATCAAGAATTTCCCAGTTTAGCATTGAAGATATTTTCTCAATCTAACCCTTATATGGTCAGTAAGATATCGTATTCTCACTTTAAGATTAGCATAACTTTGCGCGTATAGGAAGTTATGGTATACTTGAATTAAAGCATCTGTGCTCCATCTAAGAAGTTATTTTTATGCGTGTAGATGCCATAAATAATTTTACAAAATTTTTCTATCGTATTTATCACTGAATAAAATTGCTCTAAATATTGAATTTTTTGAATCCACACAATTCCCGCCCAGGTCATGACGTCACCGGCATCTAATCCCAATTTCATGAGTGCTGAGTTGAGACATGCCAAGACAAAAAGATTTTCAAAAGAAGCATAATGGTGACAATGCTGATTCCTATGTGCAACTAAAATTCTTCATCATAAACGGCAAGATAACCCCTGAGCACAAAATCAAACAAACATCATATATGCCCGTATGCACCGTAAGTCAATTGCGCGATTAGTTACGTAAACCTGGATTAGATTATTTGTTTACTATGCACCGCAAACTGACAATTTTGACACTGTCACTGTCAAAACAATCTTGCGAACACAACCTTGTCGTATCTCCAATCTGGATTAGTTAATCTCTTGACGGTGCATGGCTAGATGCCAAAGATTAGCAAAACGTGATTGGGGAACTAGGATTAAAATCGCCAAACGGTGCATACGGGTGATAGTCGCAGTAGCAGTAGTAATCAATGAGCAAGAGGAGGATGTAGTGCGATGCATTTTTGAAAATTGTGCCACCTCTTCTGGTGGATAAAAGCATGCTGTAGCATTTTTATTAGTTTGCATCACAGAAGTGTCTGTAACCATCTGTGATATCTACACAGCGTCACTGGAAAAAGTCACAGTTATCAACAGCCACTAATATTTCTCAGTTAGGACCATTGGATTGATCTGTGCTAAGCAATGTTGTTAAGACACATGAACACTCTTCTGGTACCATGTTAAAGTATCTTAAAGATACAATAGATTCAATGTCACTGCATCAATAATTAATCTTAAAATATTTTGTAAGAGGATACATTCAGCAGATTTTTTTTATATAACTGAGCAGACCGCGCAGGCAGAGCCTAAATACCAGAGTACCGCGGCTGCTGTGAAAGGGTTATGTTGGGGGAAGTTTGTTAACGCGAGATTTGAATGGGCCAATACCCGCAGGCCCAATAAATACATCTTCTGGCAGTCCATTCCAAGCCTTGGACGCCCTGGGAATAAATGTGCGGTTGTACCGCTCAGTTCTTGATGTATGAAGAACGACCGTCTTAGGATGAGATGCAGCGGTCGCGCGGGTACATCTGATAGGAGCAGTGAGCGGCGGAACGATAGAGGATAGCTCAGAGGAGCAGATTCCGTTGGAATATCGGTAGAAGGGTGAGAGGTTACCAACAACACGCCGATGAGAAAGTGACTGAACGTGACGCGTTAAGGCAGGATCGCCAATTAGTCGAATTGCCCTTTTCTGGACGGCATCTAGTTTAAACAGGGTAGTAGAGGCAGCAGCTCCCCAGACATTAGAGCAATACTCCAGGCAAGGTCTTATCTGGGCTTTATATAGTGTGAGGCGGTTACATGGTGAGAAATACTTTCTGGCTCTAAATAGGTACTCAAGCTTTTTACCAGCAACTGTTGCAATTGACGCGACGTGTTCGTGCCAGATCAGATTTTCTGTAATGTTGACTCCTAACAGCTTGAATGAGTGACTCCTTGGCAGAGCCTGGTTGATCATTAGGACCTGGTGTTGACTTGGGCACTTCTTGTTTGATAGCGTACAATACTGGGTCTTGGAGGCATTAAATTTAACCATATTCTTAAGCCCCAAGCGGTAATGGTATCGAGATCCTTTGAAAGTGAAGCTGCCACTGCCAGTCTTCTGCGTTCCAGCTCGACCACAGAGATCGGTCTATTGCTCATGATTCCTGCATGCAGCGTACTGTCATCCGCAATACTGTGGATTGGGTTTGTAGTGCAAGAGAGTAGGTCATTAATAAGAAGCAGAAACAATGTCGGAGCCAATAGATAGATAGATAGTAGTTCAGAAGTAACATTTTAAAACACCTACCATATATATAAATTCCAAACAAGTTCTTATGAGTTCCGCAAGCACTGAAGTTGGTACCAACTTCGACTTTGGGTCGCTATGTATACAGCGTTTTTGGTGACGCATCAAAACGCGAAGCACGGGCGGTGTGTCCTCAATACCGCTGATTTGCTAATTTTAAACATCAGCTGTAACCATGTGCCAAAGAACTTTTACTATATACTATATTTATATAATTATTGTATACGCTTAAATTGGTATCTCTATATATTATTTATATATACAACCAGATGATTTAGAAGAAAAAATAGGTACAGTTTCTCAAAATATAACGGCGTCTGCAAGTCGGTTGTTCTAAACGCGGGATCTGTCAAACAATAATTTCTCCTACATATAGTCCAGTCACCTTCCGTCAAGTTTTTGGGGATCGACATCCACAACTATAACATGTCCTCTTACGACTACACTATTGCTAAAACGGCATCCCAGAAGCTTGGAGTTTTGTTCCGCTGTAGGAAGCTGTGAACACCAGAGAAACTACTGCTGCTCTACAAGGCATAGATCTGACCATCGTTGGAGTATTGCTCCCATGTGCTCCGAAGCACTCTCTAAAGCTTCTGGGCACTATCCAGAAGAGAGCAATTTGATTAATCGACACACTTAACCTCTCAAAAGACCTCCACAGTATGGAACATCGAAGGAGGGTGGCTGACCTATCCCTGCTTTACAGATTCTATCACGGAAAATGTTCGAGTGAGCTCTCCAAGATAATAACACCGAAGACCGTCCGAACGAGGAACACTAGAGAGGCTCTGCAAGCTCATCCTTACCAGGTCGAGGTCCCTACTCCTCGAACTAATCTCCTCCAGCATTCCTTCTTTTGGAGAACTTCGACGCTGTGCAATGATCTGCCGGGGAATTTGTTTCCCGACGACTACAACCTGCAGCATTTCAAATCTAACGTGCACCGATACTTATCCTCTCGCAGCGCTTCTACAGTGCCATAGGCTTTCAACCTTTGCTCACCATAGAGAAAGAATATCTCATAGCTCCAAAAATAAATAAATAATTAAACCAATAAACTGCACGAAATCGTTCTATTCTAGTAACATTAGAATATGATGTTATCGGATTTAACTATGCACATATCCAAAATCCTGACCATAGCTTCCTAGTTATGTCACTTCGTATCTCAATACAATACATTTTTGGGTATTTACATTAACAGCATGAATCCTTCTTCTTAGGGTGTCGTTCTCTTCAGAGGTTGGCAATCATCAAGGCAATTCTAATTTTTGATGTAGCTGCTAGGAACAGGTCTATTTAACTACAATGGAACCAGTCCCGCAGATTCTTCTACCACGATATGCGCCGTCTCCTAACCGATCTTTTTCCTTCAATTTTTCCCTGCATTATCAGTCTCAAAATTTTATACCTACTTCCCCTCATCACGTGTCCCAAGTATAGAGTTTTCTTTTTCGAATAAAGACCAATTCTGGACCTCTTCCTACTCGCATCTGCACCTCATGATTGGTAATTTTGTCCGTCCACGGAATACGGAGCATGCGTCTATATATCCACATCTCAAAGGCATGCAGCTTTCTTATATTTTCTTTTTTGAGGGTCCAGGCACCAACTCCATATAATAATAAACAGAATATACAGGGTGTTAATTAAGTATGTTAACAAACTTTAACCACGAATAGTACTCCGAAAGATAGAAAGAAAATGTCATATGAACATGGGTCCGGAAGTGCTTCCCAAGGGAGCTACGCTCCTTTGCATGGGGCACCCTGAAGACTGTTTTCCCTCGATATTCTCGAAACCATTCATAACAAAATTACGAAATTAGGTACGATGGGTAAACTTTTGACGCTGAATCTGATTCTGAATTCAGAATTTCATAATTTCAATCAGAGGCGTATCATACGGGAGGAGTTAAGGGTAAAAATCGCCCCATTTTCTAAATGGTAATTTTTTGACATTTTGATTTTAGAATATAGTATTTCAGAGATTTCTACGTAAAAATGGTCTCTTGGTACATCTCGATAGGGCTAACCGTTTTCGAGAAAAATGCAAATTATTGAATCGATGCAGGCTATTGTAAATAAATAAATGCATTTTTCTCCAAAACGGTTAGCCCTATCGAGATGTACCAAGAGACCATTTTTACGTAGAAATCTCTGAAATACCATATTCTAAAATCAAAATGTCAAAAAAGTTACTATTTAGAAAATGGGGTTATTTTTACCCTTAACTCCTCCCGTATGATACGCCTCTGATTAAAATTATGAAATTCTGAATTCAAAATCAGATTCAGCGTCAAAAGTTTACCCATCGTACCTAATTTCGTAATTTTGTTATGAATGGTTTGGAGAATATCGAGGAAAAACCGTCTTCAGGGTGCCCCATATAAAGGAGCGTAGCTCCCTTAGGAAGCACTTCCGGACCCATGTTCATATGACATTTTCTTTCTATTTTTCGAAGTACTATTCCTGGTTGAAGTTTGTTAACATACTTAATTAACACCCTGTATAGCATCGTACGAAGTCTTAAGCTGGCCATAGACGCTAAGGTTTACCTTCCGGCAGGCCTTCCGGTTCATAAATCGGAAGGCAAACCGTACCGTTAGTGGTCGTTTCGGCCTGAAGGCCCGGCCTGAACTCTCGGCCTCCAGAAAAACTGGCAGCGCTTGAAATTTCGCCTGCCGGCCGAGCCTCTCGCGTGCAAGTCTGAACGTGTATGTGCGAAGTGAGGGAAGAGGACCAGATGTTTCGCAGTTTTTGGTTAGAAGGTGCACCTTTACCGGCAAAATGAGTGATATGAGAGTATTGTAACAGAGTACAACGTGCCTTCTGATCAAACCCCTTCAACAAGTTTCTACTACCGTAATTTTGTGCCATGAATATGTGTTAGCTATTTCTGTACTTTTCTTTTGTCTGAGAATGAGTTTATGTTTTTCCACAAAATTAATTTTAGTGTTTTTAATTTTTGTATATCTTGAATAAAAAATGTTTACTTTCCTTGCAGTATTTGTTTTGGAGAACATCAATAATTGCTTTACATGTCTCAGGAATTATTTTTCCCATAGCTTGAGCAGAGATACGGGTCGTAAATTTCAGGTCTCCGTAATTTCTTCCCGTTGCTAAAAACCTTAAAGTAGTACCAAGTCGCTCATGTGGAGTGATTGCTGTCCGCATTATAGTATCTTCTTTTTTAAGTAATGGAGACACCAGATCTAGCAATTCCGTATATCGCCTTTGTCCATACGTAAGTAATTTCTATAATCATCAGGTTCCAGCTGTAATTCGTTTATAAGGTGCACATGTGAATGCTTTTCTCTGTTTAGCTTCCACAGTTTTACCCACTTAGCACGTTTACGTTTCAATTTTTTTTGTTCACTAGGTAGTAAAGCAACCGCAAGCCCTATTAACAGAAGATCGTTTTCTGGGATCATTATGAGATGTAAGCAGTAAGCAACTCGTTGAAAACTGAATAAAACCCTTCAACTAAGAAGTACCGTGTATGCATGAGGCGAGAGCACAGGTTTCCCTTTCGGAAAGCCTTCCGGCTCACAAGCCGGAAGGTAAACCTTAGCGTCTATGGCCAGCTTTACGTTTAAATCAAGGTCTGTTTGACAAAAGTGACCTCACCTTCGTGTAAGCTGATCTTGCTATTTCTATGCGTCTATTTATTTCTGCAGTTTGGTCACTCTCTTCATTTATAATTGTATCCAGGTATTGATATTTTGTAACTCTTTCAATAATGGTGTTATTCACGATCACGTTTGTCGGTTCTTTATTTGTTTAGTATGAATAAAGACTATTATTCAAAAGGTCTGTTTCGGGACTTCCATTGTCTATATAATTTTAGATTACAACGTTGCGATTGATGTAGTATCTTCAATCGTCTTCAGGTAAACTATCGAACATGTTTCTATTTACTCTCGTCTAGCTGACGTGTCGTTTTTCGTGGCCTGTTCTGATTGGCTGAGTGCGTCAGTAACGTCGCTTCTTCCTGATGATGACGTGGTCGTTCGATGGTCACTGAGCTCCCGTTTGTGTCCAAGTTTGTTCTGTCCAATTTTAGGTTTTTTATATTTCTTATGAGGGGCTGCCATATTGGTCTAATTTCCACACTAGGCTTGCTGTGCACATTTTTGTTGCTGGCGATATAAGCTGCTTCTTTGAATTTCCGGCGATACTATTGAGGTTCTTTGTCAATAACCTTAGCATGTTCCCAAATAATTTTATGATGCTGGGTCCAAGCATGATCTACTATTCCGAACTTTCTTGTCTTTGCTTTCTGAGTGTTGAGTCTGTGCTCCTTAATTCTCACTTCCAGAGGTCCTTTCGTTTCACCAATGTATACTTTGCCACATTCACATGGTTCTTTCTTAGATGCTTGATGTTCGTTCTTGGGTTTTGTTTTCCTTAGTAGACTCCGGAGAGTGGTGCTTCTTGAGAATTGTGTTTGAATTTTATATTGTTCTCCTATTCTTCTGACTATATCTGATAGGCCTTTCACGTATCGTATACATCTACCATGTCTACAAATTTCAAACGACAGTAAGACTATTATAATAATATCAGTTTGACTGTACTACGAAATCCAATCATAGTACGCACACAGCGGATTATCATTTATGAGTCTGTCTATTAAATAATTAATTGAAGTGGGCACCTACCTAGTAATTATTCCTGATATAAAAGGTGAATTTGAAACGCGCATTGAATCTCATTACGGCTCGACGATGATGTCGACTGCTTATTAATAGCAAATCAAAGGTTCATCTGCGTTTACATCTACCAAGAAAGTCAGACTCGTTTTTCATATGGAAGCAATATTAGTTTTTTTTTTAGCTTCAAACTCCGAGTGGTTTTTATTTTGACTGTGTCTCAATATACTTGAATCAGGTCGTCTTGGACTCTCAAACGCCTCTTAAGCAGCCTACAGAGGCACCGGAAATCCTCAGAGGAAAAACTGCACAGTCCTGGCCTGAAGGCGCTTGCACTTTGGCCTGAATACACCCTCCTTCACAGGCGCTCAGGAAACATTTCAGTTCAGTTCAGTTCTAGCAAGCAGGGCATCAAAAGACGGCCTGTGCAGGCGATCGAATGGTTTTTCAATTCCACATCCGGCGGCCTGTACAGTTCGGCGAACCTCCACATACGCTCCGATAATCCTGAGGCCAGGACTGTGCAGTTTTTCCTCTGAGGATTTCCGGAGCCTCTGTGGACCGCTTTACATAACGGATAAGTAAAAAGTACCGGAACATTTAGGGTCGGTTTCACAATGATGGGTTAACTCAAGGTTGTGTGTTGAGCGAAGGTTAACCCTAGATTTCATGATACACAAATGGTGGTTTTCCATTTTACTTGAGGTTAACTCTGAGTTAACTTAACCCCAAGAAATTCTTGAGTTAACCCCTGGTTTGCGATGACGCTTGCGCATTAGATTATTTCACTTTGGTTTTGCTACTTGCTAGGCGTTTGAAGTTTCATATTTTATCGTTTACCTTAACGCTTTCCATCGTTCTTTTTATTTGAAATGGATGGTTATGATGTAAATGCGTATAGCAGCGATGAAGAAGCAATGAGACCAAGAATACTTCGACCTAGAGTCAATTATTTTGAGGGATATGATGACCATGAAACCTTGGTCTTTTTTAAATTTTTGTATTATTTTTTCAGCACCTTTACAGATCTGCGGCTATTATTTGCACATTTGCAATTAAGTTCTACTCCTATCCTTTCACAGGCGTTGTCTTTTTCGCGCCATGTTGTTGCACCTTTTGTTTTGCATTCTATTACATGCCTGTACTTTTCTACTAACGAAATGAACAAACATTCTTCATCTTTTGAACAGTTGTTCGCTCTTTTTGGTTTTTCCATGCTGACACACGGGTACATGCACTGCTGTTACAGCAAACACCAAATAACTGCGAACGAAATGAGAAAACTTCAGTGGAAAAAACCAAAATGAGGTTGGAAATCGCATGGAACTGACAATTCAACGAACTCATTCTTTGACAGTCTTGTCAGAAAAACACAAAACACCAGCACGAAACACCTAAGAAGGAAATAAGAAGAAGAAGGATTTTAAATATTGCGGACACCACCGCTAAAAATGCAATACAACTCGCGGTCAGTTAACCCTACGTCATTTTATGATTTGAAACAAGAGGCGTTCCATTGTGCAAGTTAACGCGCAGGTCAAGGTTAGTAAACCGTCAGAGTGACCACTGATTGTGAAACTGGGCCTTATGCGTTTCAAATCGACGGTTTACGTCAAAATCTCTGGTTAAGTTAACCTAAGAATGAAGTATGGGTTACCTCTGATGTTTGTTATGGTCAACCAATGACATAAGCTTGCTTTGGAGGTTATAAAAACATGCATTTTGACATTGATCTCTAGGACGTCGATGGATTTTGATTATAGTCTGTTGTGACACAAGTCAAAAATAAGAATACAAAGGTTAGGTTTATTTGTCAAAGGTTTAGTTTGTATTCACAGAACACATTTATGGCAGTGCTCTGAGACCCATCCGTGCTGCCAGCTTGAAGATAAATAAGTTTAACCACTGGTTTTCTTTCTGAAACAGAGCGATTCGATAACCACTGGTTAACTTCCATCTGTCGGTTTGGTGGTACGACTACGACTACGCGCCAGGACGACTGCTATTGTTAGTTCTTTTACAAACTTGATTTAAATAGCATTCTGTAGTTTTTTTTATGGTTAGCCTCCCGCAAAGGCGAAAACCTGTGTCACAGTAGAAGCGCTGCGAGAGGATAGGTATCGGTGCACGTTAGATTTCAAAAGAGCAATAGACCGATCTCTGTGGTCGAGCTGGAACGCAGAAGACTGGCAGTGGCAGCTTCACTTTCAAAGGATCTCGATACCATTGCCGCTTGGGGGCTTAAGAAAATGGTTAAATTTAATGCCTCCAAGACCCAGTTTGTACGCTATCAAACAAGAAGTGCCCAAGCCAACACCAGGTTCTAATGAACAACCAGGCTCTGCCAAGGAGTCACTCCTTCAAACTGTTCGAAGTCAACAGAAAATCTGATCTGGCACGAACACGTCGCGTCAACTGCAACAGCTGCTGGTAAAAAGCTTGGATACCTATTTAGAGCCAGAAAGTATTTCTCATCATGTAACCTCCTCACGCTATATAAAGCCCAGATGAGACCTTGCCTGGAGTATTGCTCTCATGTCTGGGGAGCTGCTGCCCCTACTACCCTATCTATACTAGATGCCGTCCAGAGAAGAGCAATTCGAATAATTGGCGATCCGGCCTTAACGCGCCACCTTCAGTCACCTTCTCACCGGCGTGTTGTTGGTGACCTCTCACTCTTCTACCGATATTCCAACGGAATCAGATCTCTATCGTTCCGCCGCTCACTGCTCCTATCAGATGTACCCGTACGACCGCTGCATCTCATCCTAAGACGGTCGTTCTTCATACATCAAGAACTGAGCGGTACAACCGCACATTTATTCCCAGGGTGTCCAAGGCTTCGAATGAACTGCCAGAAGGTGTATTTATTGGGCCTGCGGGTATTGGCCCATTCAAATCTCGCGTTAACGAACTTCCCCTAACACAACCCTTTCACAGCAGCCGCGGTACTCTGGTATTTAGGCTCTGCCTGTGCGGTCTGCTCAGTTATAAAAAAAAACTACCTCTATAGGCTCTCTCGAAGTACAGAATTTTTGGCAAAAAATAAAATATAAGAACTGGAATTTATGTTAAGGATGAGTTTCAGACGCTAAATTGATATAATATTGGTTTACGAAGGAAGGAAGGAAGGAATGCTAGAGGAGACTGGTTCGAGGAGTAGGGACCTAGACCTGGTAAGGATGAGCTTGCAGAGCCTGTCTAATGTTCTTTGTTCGGAAGGCCTTCGATGTTCTAAGCTGTGTAGGTCCTTTGTGAGGTTAGGTGTATTGACTAGTCTAATTGCTCTCTTCTGGATAGTGACCACAAGCTTTAGAGAGTGGGGGATGCGCTCCGAAGCAATACTCCAACGATGGTCGGAGTATAGGTTGGATCTGTGCCTTGTAGAGCAGTAGTAATTGCTCTGGTGCAGGTGTATATAGCTTCCCACAGGTGACCGTTAATTTACCTATCTCTAAGATACAAAGTGTAAACTAAACAAACAGCCAGAGTAGAAGTAGAAAAGTTGACCGACCTTGTCACCGGATCGGTGGCAGATTAGGTTAGGTTAGGTTAACCATTGGCTTATTGTATTGTCCTGTGCGATTGTCAATCCGTGAAAAGTTTTGTGACCTTGATGAGATCTAAGAGTCTCTTCACGATATCTCGATTGGGGAGTGATTTGGGGTTATTTGGCCCTATCAGTCTGAATCTCCACCAGCGTAGGGCCTCACATTCAAAGATTATGTGAGAGGCTGTTTCGTCGTCCTCGTCACATAGTCTGCATATTGGGTTTTCTTTGAAAATCCCCAATGTGTGTAGATGTTTTCTTAGGCCGCAGTGTCCGGTTAGGAGGCCGGTTATTAGCCTAGTTTCTTTCCTATTTAGTTTTAGGATCTCTTCAGCTAGTTTTGGTGTGGGTTGTTTCACCATCAGCTTGCTGTGTCTCAGCTTTGGAAGATTGCCAGTATTTTAGGTGCTGTGAATGCACCCACTGGTTTATCGTAGTTCTTACCAAAGACCTTGTAATGCCTATCGCCGGTTCGGGGCCGGTAAAACTGGATGCCGATCCGTTTCGTGCTAAGGTATCTGCTTTTTCGTTCCCTTCAACTCCCTTGTGACCTGGCACCCATTTCAGGGTTACCTTGTTCGTAGCACTAAGTTGTTTGAGGTCTTCTAAGCATTCCCAGACGAGTTTGAATTTGATTTGGCAGCCGTTGAGAGCTTTAATCGACGCTTGGCTATCCGAGCAGATAAGAATGTTTTTACTATTGTATCCCCTTCTATTTTTTCTCTAAGACGAGTCGATTGCATATATCTCTGCTTGGAATACAGTGGCGTAAACTCCCAGAGGTTGACTGATGTCACATCTGGGAAATTGACCGTGAATTCCTGCTCCTGTTCCATTGTCTGTTTTGGAACCGTCAGTCATTCGCTCCGAAGCAATACTCCAACGATGGTCGGAGTATAGGTTGGATCTGTGCCTTGTAGAGCTCTGGTGCAGGTGCATATAGCTTCCTACAGTTCACCGTTAATTTACCTACCTCTAACATACAAAGTGTAAACTAAACAAACAGCCAGAGTGGAAGTAGAAAAGTTGACCGACCTTGTCACCGGATCCGTGGCAAGTCGATCGTCGGTTGTCTGTAGCCTACGATTCCGTTCTCGCACGCCTCTGGGCTGCGTTTAGCCTTGACTACCACGTGTAATCTTTAGACTCTCTACAAGTTTAGTTCCAAACGCAAACGCCGCCGCGGTTGCCGTTTCGCTGTCGATACTCGTACAGTCGCGTTACGCGCCGGCCTGCGAGAAAACCACAACTCAATCGAAACGACCAACTAGTACGGTCGAGAAAAACCCTTTTTTTTCCTTTCCAGGAGAATAGGCGGTGGAAGTATCGTAGCCGCGAAACGTTTTGAATTGGAGGCGATACTTTCTTTGGGCGTTTTATAATGTCTACATGACGAATGCCTATTTCCCAATCGCCTATATTGCCATCCCAGGGCAGCATACTTGGACTAGTATGGTCGAGAAGAATCCTTTTTTACTTCCCAGGAGAATAGGCGGTGGAAGTATCGTAGTCGCGAAACATTTTGAATTGGAGGCAATACTTTCCTTGGGCGTTTTATAATGTCTACATGACGAATGCCTATTTCCCAATCGCCTATATTGCCACCTCAATGCAGCATACTTGGACATTTTCTCTTTTCTCTTTTTATGAATACTTGTCTGATTGCTTGAAATTGCTTAAATTGTTTAAAGTAGTGTCTACAACTGAAGATTGAATGTGATTGTGATGAAAGTGTTGGGGAATGATTTAAAACAACAAATATTACCTAAATTTGAGAAAATGTTCTGCAATGTCTATTTTCAAAATATCTACCTATACAGGGTGTTAATTATGCAAATTCAAATTATTGAATCGATGCAGGCTATTGTAAATAAATAAATGCATTTTTCTCGAAAACGGTTACCCCTATCGAGATGTACCAAGAGACCATTTTGACGTAGAAATCTCTGAAATACCATATTCTAAAATCAAAATGTCAAAAAAATTACCATTTAGAAAATGGGGTTATTTTTACCTTAACTCCTCCCTTATGATACACCTCTGATTAAAATTATGAAATTCTGAATTCAGAATCAGATTCAGCGTCAAAAGTTTACCCATCGTACCTAATTTCGTAATTTTGTTATGAATGGTTTCGAGAATATCGAGGGAAAACCGGCTTCAGGGTGCCCCATGCAAAGGAGCGTAGCTCCCTTAGGAAGCATTCCCGGACCCATGTTCATATGACATTTTCTTTCTATTTTTTGGAGTACTCATCATCATCATAGTCACAATGTCTTAACGGACATGTTGTGAACTCGTAAAATGCATTTACGCATTTTACGAGTTTCTCTTGGGATATCTTTAAAATCTTTAATGCAGTAGTTTCCCATTGGTTTTCTGCATCCTCATGCCATTGACCACATGGTATCTACTGGTTCATCCGCCTTTAGGGGCAATTTCTCACCCCAAGGACAAGAAGGTGTCCTGACTCTTCTCAACTCGTCCACCCGAAGCTGTTGGTTGAGAAGAGGTTACTGGTTATACCGACAGTAGTTCGGTGTTCCTTTTAGTCGCCTTTTACGATACGCAGGATATACGATGGGAGATATTCTAACCCGCCCCCACAAGGGTTTCGGAGTACTATTCGTGGTTAAAGTTTGTTAACATACTTAATTAACACCCTGTCTATAATTTGATTATAATGTTAATAATAAGCTGTTGACTTAGTAAATGCAGTAAAGGACCTAGACCTAGAGGAGTCCTTTATCACTCCAACCTAAAAATCAACAATCCGTATACATATTGTAACCAAGGCATATATGTAGATCCTTGGTTGTATCTTGTAAAATGTCAAAAATGTCCGAGAAAAAAGTCCGGGTTGAAACATTCGTACAAGTCACAACGTTCTAGTGATTTGGATACCCTCAGTCCAGTGTCATATAAACCAAATAAAAAAGGTTCAGGAACGTTTTCTCTATGTTGAAGTCAATGGGACACACCCATTTATGGTCTAATATGATTCCATGTTAGATACATTTAAGGCCCGGTCAAACAGAGGGCCGCGTTACCGCATTTCGTTGTTTGTGCCAAACAGGCCTGTTTGACGGGTTGAGCAAAAGCGTTACGCCAATTTTTGTCACGATATCTAGTGATTCAAACATAAATGAACTTAAAGCCCGGTCAAACAGAGTGCATTCTAGAACGCCGTAACGCCGCGTTCTAGAACGCCCTCTGTTTGACAGGGCCTTTAATGTATAGTGTGATATTAATGTTCCATGTAGTCAATAATACAAAGTGTAACCATTGTAATCTAAATAAATCCATTGATTTTAAAGTTACTAGAGTTGTATAGTAATAGATATTTTCAGAACTAGCCATGTATAAATTATCTCCTCTAAATAGAATGATGAAGCAGTGTTATATCTTAAATAGACAAAACCCATTTGATATACCTACGCGTATTTAATGATAGCTTCTCACAGTTGGTAGGTCAACTGCTTAAACATGACTACTTTTTTTTAGTTTTGTGTGAGTCTCCATGCTGTAAAGTCTCTACTTGTAACTACCTGTAACATGTTTGTAATGATGCACCACTAAATAAATAAAAAAATTGAACAATAAAAGATTGCGTTTGGTTTATCACTGTATCTTTACTGGTCGCGAAAATATAGGTGTGGGTGACGTAAGTATTCTCATCAAGTTACTCAGCTTATCCCTATTTTCTTGGGAAGAGATGGGAAATAAAATCGGTTTTAGCGTATAGCAAATTAGCAATAAAATATAGTGGTATGGAAGGAAAATTAAGACGAAAAGATTCTTATCGACCGTACTAAAGCGTAGTAGCGTTTCAACCGATGAAGGCTGGTTTTTCCTAAGTTAACAGTAATCAGAGTTGCGCCATTCATCTTCACGGACCGCCGAACCATAAAACTTGCACGCAGTAGACACTATCTTGCGCACAGATTCAGTATCTCGCTCACTCTCCAGTTCCGCTGATAAAGAAATCATGATATGGCACGCACCGGTCAAAACATTCATTCTAAGCGTCATGCTTCTACCTCAATGACAAACTGACAAAACAGAGAGAACTAAGCAAAGCATCCATGTATGGGTAAATATCTGCTCACCTATAGGTTAGGTTGAAAGTAATTGGAGCGACCCTATTGTGTCTTGTTGGAAATTTATATCAAAAAATTCAACCACCTTCACTTTCCATCTATGATTGACAACCGTTTGTATCTCGTTGTACCTGGTTCTAGTTATGTGATGACACCTGTCAATCCTGTCATGTCAAAAAAAGTCTAGAACCGGAAATGCTAAATAAAATAGTCTTCATCCATCCTTTGACGAACAAAGATGTGTTTCATTTTGAGTTCCTGTTCCTAGATCCAAACACTTTGCTTCTGATAGCTTATCCACAAAATTCTATCAGGTTATTGGCCCAGTTTTTTTACAGAAGAAGAAGCAAAATCGTGTAATGTAAATTTGGAACAGTGTAGAAACAAAAGTTTGAACGCTAAAAAGTTTTTTCGTCGTTGAACAGGATCGCAGCATTTACAACATGGCGGCAGTCAACTACATGTCGAGCGTACCCAGGTTACTCGGTCGCGAAAATTTCGCGGAGTGGTGTTTCGCTATCGAAAACTTTTTCGTTCTAGAAGGACTTTCAAAATGTTTGTCAGGAGAAGAGACAGACTCTGTACTTTCGAGTAAAGCCAAGGCAAAGTTGATTTTGACCTTGGATCCCTCCATCTTTGTGCATGTTCGGGACAAAGGCACGTGTAAAGAAGTATGGGACACTCTAAAGAATATGTACGAGGACAATGGCTTCACGCGCAAGATTGGACTTTTGCGAACTTTGATTTCATTGAGATATGAAAATTGCAGTTCTATGGAAAGTTATGTCACTCAAGTGGTGGAAACGTCGAGAAAACTGGATAGAACTGGATTCCATATCAGTGAGGAATGGATAGGTTCTTTGTTGCTAGCAGGTTTACCAGAGAGGTTTGCTCCAATGATAATGGCAATTGAGCATTCCGGCATTATCATCACTGTTGACACAGTGAAGACAAAGTTGTTGGACATGGGATCAACAGAGGGCAGCAGCAGTAGCGCGTTGACAGTTCGTGACTACAGAGTTGGCAACACTACATATAAGAAACGTCAAGATGACAAGTATGGCAAGAAAAGTAAGGTTAATGTCAGATGTTACAAATGTAAACAGACAGGACACTTTATGAATAAATGCCCTAGAAATGAACCGAAACCAAGTAGAAGTGAAGCATCAACGGCAAATGCATTTAGTGCTGTGTTTCTTGGAGGTAAATTTAATAAAAATGAGTGGTACATTGACTCGGGAGCTAGTGTACATTTAACAGCTCGGAAGGACTGGCTACAAAACATTAACCATGATAATTTTCCGAAAGAAATTGTGATAGCAGATGGTTCGACAATGCAAGTACCTTATTCCGGTGATGTGGAAATAACCACAGTAGTGAAAAATAAAGTGGAAAAGATTAAAGTACACAATGTATTCTATGTGCCACAGTTGACTACGAATTTACTTTCAGTAAGTCAGATTTTGGAAAAAGGAAACTCTGTAAAGTTTGAAAATGGCTGTTGCAAGATTTTCAATGATGAGAAATTTCTGATTGCCCAAGCAGAGCAGACAGACAATGTCTACAAGCTGAAATTAGATAAACCCGAGATTTTAGTGGCAAATTTTACAGTGACCAGTGAAATTTTGCACAGAAGATTTGCTCATTTAAATTATGCAGATCTCAAGCTCATGCAGCAAGGTTCCGTTGAGGGTTTAGAAAATTGTACAGTGGTGAACTCCAGCAGTGTTTGTGAGGTATGTCTTGAGGGTAAACAAAACAGATTACCTTTTAAAAACAAGGGTAGCCGAGCCACATCTGTGCTAGAAGTAATCCATGGGGATTTGTGTGGTCCAATGGAAGTACCTTCAATTGGTGGATCCAGATATTTTATGCTGCTAGAAGATGATGTGAGTCGCATGACATTTGTGCATTTCTTAAAAACAAAAGATGAGGCCCTGCAGAAATTCAAAGATTTTAAGGTCATGGTTGAAAACCAGACTGGCCGAAAGATCAAGGCACTTAGGACAGACAATGGTGGTGAATTTTGTTCACAACAGTTTGAAAAATTCCTCAGTGACTGCGGAATTGTACATCAGAAAACAAATCCTTACACTCCACAGCAAAATGGAATGTTAGAAAGGATGAATAGAACTGTTGTAGAAAAGGCACGTTGTTTACTGTTTGATGCTGACCTTGATAAGTGTTTTTGGGCAGAGGCAGTAAATACAGCAGTCTATATAAGAAATAGGTGTATAGCCAAGGGTCTAAACAAGAAAACACCATATGAAGTTTGGTATGGACGGAAACCGAACGTGGAACATATAAGAATTTTTGGCAGTGAAGTGATGACACTAGTACCAAAAGAAAAGCGTTCCAAGCTGGATAAAAAATCACAGAAAATGATTTTGATTGGCTTTTGTGATAACACCAAAGGTTATCGACTATGGGATGCAGTGGGAAGAAAAGTTATGACTAGCCGAGATGTTCAGATAATTGAAAAAGAAAAAGGTGTTCCAATCTCAGTCTCTGAAAGAATTGCAGATATACCAATGGCTAAAGAAGAACAGGTTCGAGTGGGGGATCCACATTATAACCCAGAGGTAGAATCGGATGAGGAACCTGAACAGACAGATTTGAACTACTTAGAAGAAGTGGAGGACAGTGATTTTGTACCTGATGAGAGTGATACAATCCCAACTCCATATGATGGTCAAATGGTTCGTAGATCAGAACGAGAAAAGAAACCAAAAGTGTATGACGATTATGTGAGCTACATGTGTATCGATGATGCTGACATTGAAGATGTTCCTTTAACAGTATCAGAAGCTTTTTCCAGACCAGACGCAGATTCTTGGAGGCAGGCTATGGCAGATGAGATGCAGTCTTTTGCTGACAATGATGCATGGGATTTGGTAGATGCTCCTGAACCAAATAGTGGCAAGTCAGTGATACAGTGCAAGTGGGTGTTTAAAAAGAAATGTGATGGTGAAGGTAAAATCACATACAGGGCTCGTTTAGTAGCTAAGGGCTTCACCCAAAAGGCAGGAATAGATTATGATGAGACATTTGCTCCTGTCATTAGATTTTCAAGCCTTAGATTACTTTTTGCTTTGTCAGTGCAATTAAACTTAAAAATCACGCATTTAGACGTAAAAACAGCTTTTTTAAATGGTGATTTAAAGGAAACAGTTTTCATGAAACAACCAGAAGGTTTTGTTGAACATAAATTTGAGAATAAAGTTTGCATGTTAAAAAAGGCTGTGTATGGGTTGAAACAGTCATCAAGGAACTGGAATCAGAAAGTAGATGATGTGTTAACAAAAATGAATTTTAAAAGGTCAGAGTTTGAACCTTGTTTGTATACACAGAGGAGTGGTAGACTTTTAACCATAATAGCAATATATGTTGATGATTTCCTGATTTTTAGCAATGATTTTAAAACAGCCGATAATTTAGAGTCAGAATTAAGCAGGCATTTTAAAATAAAAAATCTTAAAGAAGTAAAACAGTTTTTAGGTATGAGAATACGTAGAGATGAAAATTGTATGTATATTGATCAGGAACATTATATAAATCAGATATTGAGAAAATTTAATATGCAAGATTGTAAAAAGGTGAGTACGCCTATGGAGAGTTTTGATTTTTCTCAGGATAGTTATTCTGATGAAGGAAATCCAAGTTACCAACAGCTTATAGGCAGCCTTATGTATCTATCAGTTTTAACACGGCCAGATATATGTTTTAGTATAAGTTTCTTAAGCCAGTTTAACCAATGTAATACAGAATATCATTGGAAGTGTGTTAAGAGAATTTTAAGATATTTGCAAGGGACCAAAACATACTGTTTGAAGTATAGTAAAGAGGGAAAGAATTCAGATCTTGTTGGATATGTAGATTCTGATTGGGGTTCAGACAAGAGAGACCGAAAATCATATACAGGTTTTGTTTTTATGTTGTCTGGAGGTGCAATCTCTTGGAAAAGTACAAAGCAAAAGACAGTCGCTCTCTCTAGTACTGAAGCCGAATATGTGGCTATATGTGAAGCTTCCAAAGAGGCAATATATTTGAAACATTTATTTACTGAAGTGGCTATACCTTTAGGGCCTGTAGTTTTGTATAATGATAATCAGAGCGCCCAGAAATTGTGCAGTAATCCATTATTTCATGATCGTACTAAACACATTGATATCAAGTATCACTTTGTAAGAAATGCTGTTCTTGATGGACTTATTAATGTGAAGTACTTGTCAACCAATGATATGGTTGCAGACATATTTACAAAGGTCTTGGGAGCCACAAAATTTTGTAAGTTTACTATAGAATTAGGCTTACAGGATATTAGCATTGTATAAATTGTTTGAATTTTTTGCTAAGTGGGGGTGTTGGAAATTTATATCAAAAAATTCAACCACCTTCACTTTCCATCTATGATTGACAACCGTTTGTATCTCGTTGTACCTGGTTCTAGTTATGTGATGACACCTGTCAATCCTGTCATGTCAAAAAAAGTCTAGAACCGGAAATGCTAAATAAAATAGTCTTCATCCATCCTTTGACGAACAAAGATGTGTTTCATTTTGAGTTCCTGTTCCTAGATCCAAACACTTTGCTTCTGATAGCTTATCCACAAAATTCTATCATGTCTATCGTGGCTAGGTTGGCAACCATACCGTTAAAAACAGTATTTATACTGTTTTTCGGTACTTTTTACTGTTCAACTCCAAAAAGTATCTAATATACTGTTTTATATTAACATTGATCCAGGGGCTTTATCTGCATCCATAAAAATTTTATCAAAATGAGCACTGGCAAAAAATGAAGTAATTTGCTAGTAAATATTTTAGAAGGATTCGTTAATATTACCAAAATTATTCCATATTTACTTTCTGTTCCTGCCACTTCGACATTCATAGTAAGCCACAATTAATTTTATGAAAAATCAGCTACTCATATATTTTAATTTTATCCTAAAATGTGATGAGGCCTCCAGAAATTATAGTTTTTACTTCCCACACCGATAGGTGAGGGGAGTATTGTAATCGCGAAAATTTTCGATTTTGAGATAACACGCTTTTTGGGCGTTTTATAATGTCTACATAACGAAAATCCATGTCACTCATTTCCGTCGGTCTGTCTGTCTGTCTGTCGGTCTGTGCGCGTTTTTCTAGCCTCGTAATCTCAGTAACCGCTGCATGGATTGTGATGAAATTTGGGCAGCGATATGCTGGGGGGTCGTAGTAGGTAATGTTCCTATAATTTTGAAAATCGGTACAGGGGCGGCGGAGTAATTAGTAAAAAACAAAAAAAAATAAATATTCCTAAAACTTCGTTTTTAGGTGTTTTAGGGGTTCCTGATCATTTTCTACTTTTTTTTGGGTGGGGGTGAAATTGGTGTAGTTGGGGGGTGGGGGGTTGTAAATCTCAAAAATGTGTTGTACTCATAATAGGCTATCCATTGACCTGCAAAAGAAAAACCTAGCGGCATAATACCCTATTTTAGGCCCATCCGAACATTGCCTTGCCTACTCCAGAAACCAAGGGACTTTCTGATAAATACATAGGAATATTGCTTCAGATCGTTCTGTATTGAGTAACGTAATAGGAATGGATTTTAATGAAACTTTGTCACAGTATTATTACCACGGCGAGGAAGGAAAACGCGTATGTTCTGAAAAAATCGTATCAGTGGCGGCGCAGCAATAATAAAAAATAAAAAAAAATAAAAACGTCTCAAACTTTATTTTTAGGCGTTTTAGGGGTTCCTGATCATTTTCTACTTTTTTTTGGGTAGGGGTGAATTTGGGGTGGTTGGCGGGTGGGGGGTTGGAAAACTGAAAAATTCGTTGTATTCATAATGGGCTGTCCATTGACCTGTGAATGAAAAACCTAGCGGCATATTACACTTTTTTAGGTCCATTTGAACATTGCCTTGCTCAGTTTAGAAACCAAGGGACTTCGAATTTGTGATGTGTATACAGACATACGAGTATTGTTTTAGATCGTCCTATATTGCGTAACGCAATTATTCAATTGATTTAATTTAACGAACTTTTGACACAGTATTACTGCCGCGGCGAGGATGGAAAAAGTGTATATTTGGAAAAATCGTGTCAGTGGTGATGCAGCAATAATAAAAAACTAAGAATATAAAAACAGCTCACACTTCGCTTTTAGACAGTTTAGAGGCTCCTGATGGTTTTGCATCGTTCAGTTGAAGCATGCAGAATGAAAACTGTGGCGTCCTAGTTTCTAAGGAGGGAGACGCAAGAAACTATTTACGAGAGTTTTTGTGTTGGACGTTTTTTTGCGGGAGGGTGGGCGTGATTTAGTTGCAAGGGGATTTCAGACTATAGCTTCATGCAATGGGAAAGCAATAAAACGAAATCATTATTATGTGTGGGAAGTACTGAGTCAATCAACTTGACTCCATTTTTTTGATAAGCTTTGCGAAAAGCTCCAAAAAGTATGTGTTTGAAACATGGAGAAAATATAATACTGTTTTTGCCCCAATACTGTTTTCTTCCTCCTTTAATCCCATTATACTTTTATGTTACAAAAAAAGTTGGCAACCCTAGTTGTGGCTTACTGTTAACAATGTAACACCCATTAACTAAACTTGTTATATAATAATTTTGAAATCAAAGTAATTAAATTTTCTTAGAAATCGTTCAAAACCTCTTTATCATAATATTATATTCAGCCACAAATATGTGCTAAGTATCGATCATATGGACTACTTCAACTAGTATATATAACTTTCACTACTAGTACTTACCTACACTACCTTAATATTCAGTTTGTAAATGTTGTTTTAGTAAGAGTAAAGGATGATAAGATTCAATAAAACATGTAATTATATATAGCATAATTTTTTTTCATGGTTGGCCTCCCACCAAGGCTAAAAGCCTATGGCGCTGAAAAGAATCGTCCGTGCATGTTAGATTTAAAACGCTGCAGGTTGTATCCGCCAAGAAACAAATACCCGGCAGCTCATTCCACAGCGTCGAAGTTTTCCAAAATGAAGAATGCTGGAGAAGACTGGTTCGGGGAGTAGGGACATCGACCTGGTAAGATGAGCTCACAGAGCCTCTGTGGTGTTCCTGGTTCGGACGGCCTTTGGTGTTATTATTTTTTGGTGTTCCAGGCTGTGGAGGTCCTTTGTGAGGTTAGGCGTATCTATTATTCTAATTGCTCTCTTCTGGATAATGTCTAAACGCTTTAGAGAGTGCTTCGGAGGCATCCGCATACA
The DNA here is from genome assembly GCA_951848785.1 of Callosobruchus maculatus. NCBI lineage: Eukaryota > Metazoa > Arthropoda > Insecta > Coleoptera > Chrysomelidae > Callosobruchus > Callosobruchus maculatus. The sequence goes on from CATOUR010000160.1 coordinate 2,388,985, forward strand.
TGGGAGCAATACTCCAGCGATGGTCGTACCTGTGTCTTGTAGAGCAGCAGTAGTTGCTCAGGTGTATACTGGTTCCTACATCGGAACAAAACTCCAAGCTTCTGGGATGCCGGTTTAGCAATACTGACGACGTGATCGTACCAGGACATGTTATTGTTGATGTTGATGCCCAAAAGCTGGACGGTAGGTGACTCGACTACTGGGTGATCCACAGAATTACTTCATTCGGCCAGCAGTGTACAAATTACGCACTCACAGACACATATCAGATATAAACAAATATTTTTGACGCTTACGCTTAAGTTTTTCAAGGTGAAATTGTCGATACATGTGAATAAATCTACAATTATTTGGAAAAGAGTATCTCGCCAACCCGTTGAATATTTTTCACTGTGTTTCAGTGTTGCCATCCTGCTAGATTGCTTTACACGTATAAAAATAGAAAAAGAAAATTTGACTGAAAATTTGAAAATAAAATGAAAACGAAAATAGATTGATATTAAGAATCCTGTATCGTTAAAAAGGTGATCAAATTTTACATTTGATTCTATTAACTAAAATAGGCATTCCTATTTCAAAAAATCAAGATATCTGCGATTTTTTCCTTAATTAATCTACTGATTTCTCCAACTACAAAAACAATTCAAGTTTAACCGTCTGACCTATGGTGACGCGTTCCATGCTTAGTCGTACTGCAAAGTCACGGCCTTCTACGTTTTGTAATCGCTGCGATATTCAATTTTTTCCTGATATACCTACTTATATCAAAAATGGCGATTTGCGCCTAAACGGTTCGTTTAAAGTTCCATGTATGATACATAAAGTCACACTATAATTCACCAAGGAATCCAAATATGCAATAATATATAGGGGGTTCCATTCAAAAAAATTAAGTTTGATAAATCACCCTGTATAAACGTCAAAATTTAAGTGAAAATATTTTTGTGTTATAGCCCTCAAAGGTCCCTACCATGATCAAGTGTCGGATTTTTAAAATATGTTTCAGTTAGCCCACAATCTTCCGTCCGTCACTATTGGCCCACCCTGTATATATAAATGTGATTCATCCATCCACTTTTTTTACACTTGCACATGACGCTTATTTTTCGAGAGATTTGTGAAATCCTGTTTACGTGACTTCGTTAATATTTTTAACTTTATCAATCCGTAAAAAATGTAATAATCTACTACGCCAATGATTTCGAGCACAAACACTCTCGTTTCGTAACTGTCTGTATTTAAAAGTTTTTATCAAACAATATTAATGATAAGTAAACATTGCTGATACCAAACATCAAACCAGGAATATTTTTAAACCCGTACATGCGTATGGATGCTGTGGATTGAATGATCTCAATGACTAGACAATAAATTTTAAGTGCAATGAAGTACACACAAAACACCATGGGGTTTCAGACACCTCTCTGAAGCTTCCAAAATGTCGCTGGTTCAGTCTCTTGTGTTCTCCATATTTTTGTATGCCTCGAAAACTTGGACTGTTAAAAAGGCAGATCGAGCTCGCATACACAGAAAAAAATACTGTTGCGTTTCCAATTAATTGTTAGTATTTGTATGTTTTTCCATCACTTTAAATATATTTACAGTTGTTTCAAATCCATGTCATTGAAAGAATTCAATCCTTATATTCGAAGTAATCACACGTATGCCAATAAATTCAAAATAATTTTATCTTCGTTCTAACAATATGTATAATCTTTCTAATACCAGTATTGACATATAATGCAATCAAAACATCCTTTTGTTTTCGAAATCTACCCTATGCTTCGTTTAGGCAAAGCATACAATCTATTCAATGTAGAAAACTTATTACTGCAACAGCAGTTCGTGATAATTCGTCTGATAAAAAATAATTTTGTTTCAATGGCCCTTGTCGTTCGCTGAACTATAATCAGTATTCGGCGGGACTCATGTCCCGATTCAATGAAGGAAAGAATAAAGAACAGTGGGATGATCTCAGTGCTACTATCGCCGCGAACTCGTCAACATGGACAAAGTTGTTCCGTTGTGTTGTTTCGGTGTCAGCCGTGTTGTGTCATCTCGCGGTTTTGCGCATTGCATCAGCAATTGTGTGATTTAAATGTGTCCACTTATTTATTAAATGGAGGACCTACTGAGAAATTGGAACTTAGAAGAACTAGTACCCACATTTGAATGTAGGTATTTAGATTAGTCAGACTATATTTCAGGTAATAATGCAACAATTGGTGCAGGCTTGTGTCTAATTCTTATATCATGCTCCTTATAACTTCACACAAAATCACACCATTAAACATCCAAACGAATCAATCAGCTGTCCTCGCAATAAAATCTATTGGTCCAAGGAAAAGAAAGTAGTTTAGAATCAATTACCAAACACAGATTCGATTCAACGACAGGCTGCGATTGAATCATACATTGGAATCCAATGACATCTTGTAGTCGAAATCGACAATACGATATAATTCGCTACCAACTATACACTTCCCATTGGAGAAAACGTGGCTGTATTTGAGGAATGCTGAGTGTAACGTCCCATTGAGTCCAAGCGTAAGTCGGACAAAACGACAGATTTTTCTGTGTGTAGATGCTTTTGAAATGTGGACGTGGAGGAGAATGCTGAGAGTTCCTTATACCGCCAATCGAACTAACGTTTCCATACTGGATGAGCTCGGTAATCCAAAGAGACTATTCTCCATTGTGTCGACGAGAATGCTTACATTCTTCGGACATATTCACAGAAGCGATAATATGGAGAAACTTGTAGTTCAGGGTCATGCCCCGAGTGGGCGGTGCCGAGACCGCCTATACGCTGGGTGGATACGACAGAACAGTTGCTGGATATGAGTATCAAGAGCGCCGCTGAACTGATAGTAAATCGCGAACGATGGCGAGCTTTCACAAATCGTAGTCATAAAAAAAAGGTGGACTAAACAATGAAACAATAAAACAAACAATACAACAAAATTAGTAATATGGAGTATTTAAATGTCACCGGTCCAAAAATTCCTCAATGGTATAAAAACAATGTTCTAATAAAAAAGTTTTTAAATATTTCACAAACAAATTCAGATTACGACTAGATTTGCAACTTGTAGGTAGTGCATTATATAATTTTAGCCCTAAACAATCAGGTGCATTCTTCCTATTCTGTATTTTCTATATGGTACATATATGTATATTGTTTTTTTGTCCTAACCTGTCCAAAAGTAGTTTGGTAATAGCTGTATAACATAATGGAAGTAAGTAGATCAAAAAATCATAAAAAATGATATATGTCTTGACTCCTGATTGAATGCAAGCCCGATAATCAAAGGTCAATAATTGTTGAGTAGTTTATATCGGGTTATCGTTAAAAAGCTACTGGCTCCAACCAGACATGTCGTTGCTTTGTTGCAAGAGCAGCCATTTTGATTTGCAGCGACGATAACAAAAACAAACATTGTAGCAACTTGTTTTATCAGCTTTTCTACATAATTTCATATCTCGTTTCTCGTGTAAGCAAAAATATATTGTTTTAGTCGGATTACAACCGCGTTATGCGTTTTCCAACCTTAACAACTGCCAAAAAGCGAACTATTTATAAGGACAACGTCACTGGTGGTGTCATTGAAAACATAAACATAAGGATCAAAAATTCAAGGGGGCGTGTTTGGGAAAAAAGGATTCAGTTTAGTTTGTTGTGTCATTATATTTATAGTACATGTACTAGTACTAGTAGTAATAGTGCTTGAGACGATAGACTTCAAACAAATTCAATGTAAATTCATATAGTCGTAGTCTCGTAAATTAGAAATATAAGAATGGTTGAACTTTATTTATTTCTCATATAGGCAGATTCTTTAGCTTTTTATCATAACTAAAGTTACACTAGAGAGGCTCTGCGAGCTGATCCTCACCAGGTCGAGCTCCCTACTCCCCGAACCAGTCTCCTCCAGCATTCCTTCTTTTGGAGAACTTCGACGCTGTGGAATCAGCTGTAAGAGAATGTGTTTCCTGGCGGCTACAACCTGCAGCGTTTCAAAACTAACGTGCAACGATATTTATCCACTCGAAGCGTTTCTACAGCGCCATAGGCTTTCCGTTTTTGCGGAAAGTAGACCATACAAAACTATTATGCTTTCAGAGAATTTATGCTGAATCTTGACTTGTGTTCTGTTTTTTGAGTGCTGATTTTGATTTGTAATTTATGTGTTCTCTGATTCTACATTATAGGACACAGAACAAAATCATATCAAATCTCTATACAGAATAAAAATTATAAAATTTATAAGTGAAAAGATGAAGGCATCTCTATGCAGAATAAGTCCTAAGTTGATGCTTTTTTTAACTGTCTATAGAAGACATTGAAATAAACAACTTTTTCAAATAACTTTTTTCCGAAAACTGAAAAATAAGCGATCCACAGAATCAAAAAAAGTGAGGCCGGTCTTGTGTATTAAGACGTACCTAGTCTTTTATGTTTAGTTCTTAGGGGTCACTTTCAGATTATCATAGTTCATTTTAAATTGTAAGTCCTAAAAGCTGTTTCATAATAATGTGCCACTTTCAAGATTTACCAATTTAAAATTAACAACAGTAAACAAACAGTGACTACCACACTATCTGACATGTACAATGCCTAATCGATTTAACAAAAAACCGAGCAAAAAACTAAATATGAACAGGCGAAGTCTTATACACAAGTTCAGATATACTTTTTTATTCTGTACCTTACTTTTTCCCAGTTTTCTGAAAAAAATTTTGAAAAGTGGTTCATTTTAACAACTTCTTTACACAGTTAAAAAAAGTATGAATTTAGGCCTCATCCTGTATTTCTGATTCTACACTAAACTGTGTTCTGTTGAGGTAGGAGGTAGGATATGAGTTCTAATCGATCTTCTCTAAACCAAAAATTTATCATTTTTGACAGGAGTACTTCTTGAGGTTTTGTAAATCTAAGTTTGTTTAGAGCAAAAATAGACAATAATTTAAAACTAAAACAGCACTCTTTTATACAAAATGCTACAGAAAAGTAAAAAATAATTTTACTATACTCAAATTTTGTTAGTAAATATGAATAACTTCTAGAGAGTTAAAATATTAAGTACAGTGCATGTAAAGTAAAGTTTCATTCTACCGACAGTTGGCCTAAATGTTATTATTTAATTTTTTTCCCTTTGGTTCATATTTTTCAACCTTTGCTCTATTACTTACTGTATCTCATCCACTCTTTGTTTTCTACCAACTAAACAGACTCATCTTGGACGTATGCTTTAAATTGAATAACAGCATAACGTAATCCAGAAATACGTCTATATTTGTATATAAAGCAATCCTACCACATCTTCTTACGTCAAAGCAACAGTTTTTTCAGATAGATTCCAAGTAGACAGGTCGATAGTAGCTGGTAGCTGGGTTCTGGAGAATATTTTCGTATCGCTATTTCCCTCTCCTCTCTCCGCCGTTCATTCTTGTCCAATAAACAAATTAGGTAAATAAACTCAAGCGCTGTGTCGCGCAATACTGTCATGCGACGTTGCCAGACTTCCTCTTTCAACTTGGGAGCACATTTATGAGTGTTTGAACCTCAGAGTAACAACTGAACGTAGAGGTAGTAAACAACTAATTCTAATAGGCCGACATCTTTTGTTACGTTGTCATATTGACCACCAGATACGGCAATCTGTAATTGTTTACTATCGTCTTAATTGTATAGTATCCAGAAATATTCCATTCTGGGGTAAAAAAAGACGGTATTTTGATGGTTCAGGAATGATTACAGCAGAATCAATAGATATGTTGACCTCTACTGCGTTACTGCATATTTCTTCATCATAAACGCAAATTCTGAAGTCTTACATAAATTTTGAGGAGCTGGCAAGGCTTATATAATTTTCATGCGCCTTATTTTCGGTGCACCTTGGCTGTCAAACGTTTGTTTTGTATGTGTGTCTTTTATGCTTGGCCAGTAAAATCGAATTCGCTATTTGTTGGTAACTGTAGTGAAGCTTTACGGACTTGCTGTGCTATATTCGAGTGTAGATTAACAGTTTTTCGAGATGGGGTGTCTGTAGCATGGGTTGCATTGGAAGAATTTTCAGGTTCGTTCGCGTTACACAGCATTGTTTACAATTTGAACTGTCACTGCAAGGTCACAGCTAATCAATGTTTGGAGACTGAAGTGTCAAAGATGATTGCTTTGAGCGCGTCATGCTGAAGTGGTTTGTTTACTACCTCTATGTTCAGTTGTTCTATGATGTTTGAACTTATGGGTGTAGCACAACCTAGAATCGGATCTAGAGTGGCTAGATCCCTTGAATAAGGATCAAAATATCAAAAGCTTCTCAGGCAAGTATGTAGGATTTGTGATTTATCAAGCAATTTCTGTTCTAAATAACTCATACTACGGAAGCAGCCGAAACCTTACTAAACCATTTTTTAATCCATTTGACGGAAATAATTCATTTTTACATTTCGCAAATTTTAATAAATAAAAAAGTAAACTACGATTTGAATTTAAAATACTAAATTTTGTAACACTTTTTCTTCAATTCATCTAACAGGTTGTAAAAATAAATCCACGTTAAATGATTTCAAAAAAAAAACAAACGTAAACTAGCGCTTGGATTAAAGTTTTCAAATTCAGTCATTTCTGCTCCCAAAAATGCTGTAGAAGCCGCCGAAACGATAGTAGTATTTTTTCAATCCATTTGAAGACAAACTTATACTGTGGACTTCTTTCTGATCCATTGCGTATCACTTTAAATACATCCGTGTTCTATGGATTTCTAATCCCGTCAAATGTGGTTTCATTCAACGAATTCGAAAAGGTTAGTAGATGTAAACAAGATTTTTGTTTGTGCCCACAATCCAGACGCGGCAGCTGGCACACTGACCGCAGAATTGCTGATAAACCCATATACCCTTTATACAGACAGCAGGTAAAGAATCCTAAAAATAACAGCACTCATGTAGAGACATAATATAAATAGCTACTTTGTTTTGGTTGATCGTTTCGGGTTAATTGTTATAGCTTTGAATGAATGTTGGGTTTTAACAGTGCATAAGTGTTAAAAGACTATTTTAAACAATTCCATAAAATTTAAATCCCGCAGATTTCTGTAAAAAATAACATCGTGTTTGTGAACACAGTAAATAATAACAACGGGATCTTGGGCACACTCACATGCCTGTTAGAGCATGGGCGTTACTTTTTCTAACCTAAATTCGAATTCGTTGGTTTCATTATCTCGCTGACTGCCAAAATAGAGGCCAAAATGCAATGGCATAAGTTTTAACGATTTTTTGAAGATCCGGCAACAGCGCGATTGAAGCTTGGTATGGCTCGGTCAGGGTTTTTCCACTACTTCGCAATACAAACGATGAACGAACGTATCATCCTTGTCGCGTCGCGTCGGTTAAAACTTAGAACTGATATGCATATCATTCACATAACCTGATTTCATCCAGTTAATCAGTTAAACTCTACGACGAAGTTGAGATCCTCTGGGGGGTTCAGCACTTTGAACACTAAACATATTTTTAACAAAATGTTCTAAGGACATCCAGCATAATAAGCAAATACCTTTTGCATTTGAAATGTTTTTTCTGCAAGGTATTGGGAAACATCGAAGAATTACGAAATAAACGTGCAAAGCTAACCTCACTTTTAAAGATTTACCTTCCACTTGAAGATTCGACGAGCTTTAATCCTAAGCGGGCTCTGTACACTACACTATAGCACAAAACTGAATTTTAAAACACCACCATTGATTTTTCGAATCATCGAGAACACGCCATCTTTCAAACGAAAAAAAACTACACCAAATTCACTTCTGTATAGCGATTCTGTAACTTTCGCTATAGTAACGAAAGCAGACGAAAGCGAAGCTAAGCATTTACGAAAACGATTTTTGACGGCATTCCATAACCAAAGTTTAACGCTTCGTTACGCTTTCGGCATGGAGCTCGATGACTCACGAGCATTCACGAGTTGGCTTAAATATCTCTGGATGAGACTCTGCAAAATCCAGCCAATGCCGCAATGGCGAACGATTAGTTTTTTCTCTTTGATTCATTGCTGGTAATTAAGTATACAAATAAATTTAAGCGAATTGTCACTTTGACACACAGCAATAATAACGTCAGAAGTTGACAAACGCGATCCAATTTTTTTCGCTATCGCTTATAGCTAAATTCAGATGCATACGACATCCGACAATACGACGGCCCGAAACTGTTCCTATTGGTTGAAATATTTAAAATGATGTCAAATCAAAATATTTCAACCAATAGGAACTGTTTCGTACCGTCGTATCGTCGGATGTCGTGTGCATCTGAATTTAGCTTTAAGCGTTCGTCTGCGTTCGTTATATCCGAGTCGGAACGAAGACATTTATGGAATGCCGAAAAGAGTGAAAGCGTTGGAAATATGTCGCTATCGCTTCGCTTAGAGTTACAGAATCGCTACACAGGCCTTTAGGAATTGCGTCGCAACAGATAGACACGCTACACAAACACTTTAAACACTTATAACAACCCCTATTTCGGCGGCGGGGGGGTGAAACCGGGTTTTACTATTAAATGCAAAAAGTACACGTGAGGATCTTCTAACCCTTCTCCCGAAACTACCTCAAAACTTGCTCAAAACGACGCGACATATAAGAACCTACGCCACCTGTGATTGATGAGTTTTTTTTGCAACTGGTGCTTTGTTTACAGGAACACACTGGTAAGGTAAGGTTTGTTCCAATCGCCAGTTCTAATATGATTCTGAAGGGCGCGAATTTGAGAACCATCAACTGGCTTTACTTAGTAAAGTGAAGGAATACCTCCAACCTGACTGTTTTGATAAATGCACAAAAAAATCAAGTTGATGCACTCAGCTTCAAGAAAATTGGTAGGACCTATACGCAAATTTAAAAACCATTTCCTGGCATTGCTAGTAAAGGAATATCTCAGACTGAACTGTGTGCCTCAACCGATAAATTCACAAAAAAAGGAATCAAGTTGGTGGACTCGGCTACGTATGTAACTCTGAAGATGTATTGCTGAATCTATACCCGAATTTAACAATCATGAACTGGTTTTGCCAGTAAAGGAACATCTTAAAGTCCTACTCTTTGTGTGCTTCGACCAATAAATTATTACAAAGCCGTATCAAGTTGATGGACTCAGTCGTAAGAAACTCTGAAGATTGTATATGCGAATTTGAAAAATCATGATCTGGCGTTGTGAGTAAACGAACATCTCAAGCTCAATTTATGTCGCTCAACCGATAAATTTGCTAAAAAAAATCAAGTTGCTGGACTCAGTTCCGTATGCAACTCAGAAGATGAGTTGCAGAATCTAAACGCGAGTTCAAAAATCATGCCAGGAACATCTCAATCTTGACTGTGCCTTAACCGATAAATTCGCAGAAAAATGAGTCAAGTCGATGGACTCAGTTGCGTCAACAAGTCTGAAGATTAATTGCAGAAACTATACGCGAACCAAATAATCATGAACTGGCTTTGTCAGTAAAAGAACATCTCAAGCTTGACTGATGTACGTCAACCGATAAATTCGCAAAAAAAAGAATCAAGTTGATGGACTCAATTCCGTATGCAACACAAAAGATGAATTGCAGAGTCTAAACGCTAATTTGAGTCAAATATTAAAACCAACATTTTTCTTCACAACATTTCGGTTTATTCCGAGGTTTATTCTATCTAAGCCATCATCAGATGGCTATAAATGAATTGAAATTTGTGTTTATATAATAATAAAAAATACAAAACAAACAAAAAGTAAAATAAAAAATTATAAATTGTATATATGAAACTAGAAATATAACTAACTATAAATGTCTATACAAAAATTTTAAATATAAACTTAGTAAGTTTATTCTGATAATATAGTTGATAGACTTTACAATCGTTACATAGTGTGAATGTTAGTAATTTCAACCACCTATGGTACAAATCTGGTCAGGACTGGATATTAAACTATGCTCTTACAGTTACAGCAGTATTACTAAGTATCAATTGTTATACAATGACGATAAAAATGCACAGTTCAAACAATCGCTAAATTCCAAGGTCGAATTATATGTTAACAAGTATATTCGTGCATTATTAGAAGTGCCAAAAACGATAACGAAACTTGTACAGATCAAGCGATAATATTCTTAAAGAGTACTTACTACAAAAACATGCGATTTTATGTTATGACGTCTTTTAATCCATTTAACTGTCGTGTTCGAAGCGACTATATCAAATGCCTATCTAACAGGGTTAAAAATACCGCAGAAAACCATTCTAAACATATAATAATGATAATAATAATAAACTAAGTACACACCGACCTCAGTACTCGAGAACAATCAGTGGGACATTGAAACACATACAGACAAAACCATCCAAGCAAATAGACCAGATGTAGTTTTCCAGTCAAAGACAGACAAAGTGACCTATTTGATAGAATATTGCGATTCCCAATGATATGAACATCCAAAACACCTTCGCTGGGAAGATATCTCAATACACAGATCCCGCCATAGAAATAAAACGACTCTGGAAACAAAACAAAGTTGTTATTGTCGCCCTCATTAGGTCGGTTTCAGGCCTTACTCCAAATACATTTACACCACACCTGCAACAATTGGGCCTGGATGAAAAGTTACACAAAACCTTCCAAAAGTCCGTAATCCTCAAGACCTGCAGCATTGTACGGTCCTTCCTGAAGTCAGAATAGTAATAGGTCAGGTGTTGACTTGGCACAGCCCGTCAATACTTGTTACATGAGAAATGCATAATTATAAACGACTTTATTGATAAACAGATAAACATCTCTTGGAAATAGTTACGCCGATGATAAAAAAGTAGACAGAAAAAAAACCTAAATAATACAAATACTTATACTAATAAATATAATATGTATTTTAAAAAAAACTAAAAAACACGCCTTTAAGGAACATCAGACTAAAAAGTTACACATCTTTTTTTAAACAAACTCAAAACAATAATGAACGATAAATGCTAATATTTTTCGATAAAAACCGTCAAATTTCCTGAATAAATTTCATAGAAATACCAGCCCCAAACAGTTGGATGTCACGCCTTTTAAGCTCTCATTGCTACGCCTGTGTATAATATTAACAAGCTTTAAATTATCTGCTCCATCTCTTAGTCATCGGATAAACAAATAAAATATAATAAAAAAGAGTGTTGCACATGGTACTAATGAATTTCCTAATTAATAGATAGATATTTTATTAAAGTATTCTAAAAATAGAGTATAGAAATGTCTCGAGAAATGTACATATATAACAAAGCCCCCCACGATTTTTTTATAATAATTTTTGTCTATAATTTTACTCCGAGCTTAAAATTTTTATAAATAACATTATTTATTTGTTCTTTTGATTATTAAGATGACAACATAGATATCCAAATGTGCGTCAATTATTCTGATAACGATTACGATGAATCTTTCGAGATAAATATTGAGCAAAAATCTTCCTAACGCTCTTGGTATTTATATTTGATTAAGAAAAATAGACCGTCTACAAGCCCACAAGAAAGATATACAGGAATATTTGAGAACAGTGAAAGATAAAAAAGACCCACTCAAAACACCGGGGGTATATCGCATACCATGCACATGTGGGAGTGTATACATAGGAACAACGAAGCGGTCTACAAACACAAGAATTGCAGAACATAAGGGTAACTGTCGACTAGGCCATACGGGCAAATCAGCGGTAGCCGAACATGCGATTAAGGAGGGAAGTCACAGGATCAAGTTTGAAGAAACACAGGTTCTTGCCGCAACGTCTTCATACCATGCCAGACTTCAAAGAGAAGCCATCGAAATACAGAAACATCATAATAATTTCAATAGGAAAGAAGAAACACAGAAAGTCAACCGGACATGGATACCCAAAGGACCTGAAGACACTACCATATCGCGAAGGGGCGGGGCTACCAACGCTACCTGGTTAGGCCACGTCACCATTAGCAGGTATAAATACAGGTAAATATCCACCAGCCGTCAGTATTTTGGAAGTCGCCGAAGTGAAATAGCTTCTGAAGATGCCATCCACTCGTGGTGGCGAAACGTCAAGCTTTAACGCTAAACGACGCCGGCCTAAAAACCCAAGAAACACAAATTCATAAGAAAAATAGATTAAACAAACGACAAGAGTAACCACAGAAATAAAATAAATAAAAAATCTTGATTTTTGATACGAGTAAAAAGGATTGCGCTTTTAGGAGTATGTTGGTCCTAGTGCGTAAAGTAGATACTCCTTGAATTGTGGACAAATCCTGGTCATGAAGCACCTAAAGGGACCCACAGACGCTCCGGAAATCCTCAGAGGAAAAACTGCACAGTCCTGGTCTCAAGGACTATCGGAGCGTATGTGGAGGTTCTCCAGACTGTACAGACCGCCGCATGTAGAACTGAAAAACCATTCGATCGCCTGCGCAGGCCGTCTTTTGATGGCATGCTTGCTAGAACTGAACTGAACTGAAAGGTTTCCTGAGCGTCTGTGAAGGAGGGTGTATTCAGGCCAAAGTGCAAGGGCCTTCAGGCCAGGACTGCAGTTTTTCCTCTGAGGATTTCCGGGCCGCTTAAGGTGGTATAGTAACTATCAAAAATTAATCTCACAAAACAGTCATACGTGGTTATACACTAACAACACCTGAACTATTACTTAGTTTAAGCATTGAGTGACATATTTTGGTTTAATACGTTACTCATTCAAGCTATTATTGTTATTTTTTTACACTGTATATGTATGTCTAGGCGAGGTGGAAGAAAGCATTTGTGCTAACCTTAGCCTTTTGTGTATTTGCACAATAAACTTATATTTATTTATTTATTCATCTGAATTTAGGAAGGATGGTACAATATTACACCCTCCCCCTCCCATATTTGATTGCTATAAAATCCTGTAATAAATTGCCGGTCACCTTCAAAACCATACCTATCAATCGGTTTAAATACAAGCTAAAAAAAGAATACTTATACAGAAAGCATATACTATTCATTACATTACATTATTGAATGAATATCGTTCTGACCCCCTACTAACACATAAGCGTTTCTGCACCTTGTATAAAGAAAGTGCAATCCATATGTCTTTTTGAAAAGTACTTCATGTTGTGTCTTTTATCACGAATTTTGTTTTTTGTTTTATTTCTATTATAACAAGTTATACTGGTTAACTGTGATATCTGTGTAAATTGTTTGTAAAAACAACTAATTGTTTTTCATCTTATAGTAACGAAATCTGACTTGTTCTATATCATCAAATGATGATCCCAAGGATTCATAAAAATTATTATTATCCTGTTTTTTTCAAGCTTTTCTCGCATGACTGCGGTAGCAACAAGTGTTGACGGGCTGTTCCAAGTCAACACCTGTACTATTACTGGTCTGAATTTAGGAAGGATCGTATAATACAACAGGTCTACAGACTTTTAAAATATTTTGTCTAACCTTTCGTCCAGGCCGAACTGTTTAACAATAACAATTTTTTGATAATAATAATTACTTTGTTTTCTTTCCAAAGACGTTTTATTTCTATGGCCAGATTTGTGTTTTAGACATCTTCCCAGCGTAGGTGTTTAAGATGTTCATATCATTGGGAATCGTAATATCCATCAAAAGGTCATTTTGTCTGTTTTTGACTGGAAAACTATATCTGGTCTAATTGCTGGGATTATTTTGTCTGGATGTATTTCAATGTCCCAGTATAGTTTGAATTGATTGTTGTCGAGTACCCATGTCGGTGTATAATTATAATATGAACTGTGTTTTCAATTAGTTTGTTAGTATTATTATTATCCTGATCTTCCAAGTTCCTCTCGCACAATTGCGGTAACAACAAGTGTTGACGGGCTGTGCCAAGTCAACACCTGTACTATTACTGATTTGAATTTAGGAAGGATCGTACAATACAACAGGTCTTCAGGATTACAGACTTTTGAAATATTTTGTGTAATCTTTCGTCCAGGCCTATTGTATGTGTGGTGTGAAATTGTTTGGTGTAAGGCCTGAGACCAACATAATTAGGGAGACAATAGTAACTTTGTTTTGCTTCCAGAGTCGTTTTATTTCTATTGCAAGGTCAGTGTATTTAGATATCTTTCCAGCGTAGGTGTTTTGGATATTCGTTTCGCTGGGAATAGCAATATCTATCAAATAGGTAACTCTGTCTGCCTTTGACTGAAAAACTATATAATAATAATAATAAACCGCCTTTATTGACAAAATAAAATGTTTCACAATTATGGTTAGTAAACTGATGGCGAAGTCTAGCAATGCTATTCCACTTCACCATCAACGGTGATCACTCACCAAAGAAAAAACAAAGTATACCAATTAGTAAATATCAACGAAAATAAAGTAGTACTGTGCCAGGTACTAAGCAGAAATGTACGAAATTAAAGTACACAATTACCATGGTTAATGAAACATAATACTATGTAGATTATAAATGTAATGTAATTATTATGTATCCAAAGGATTGCAGGGCGATGTCATCTATTCTGCCTACGCATCAAAAATTGTTTCAGTTTGTACATAAACTTGTTGACATTATAAGCCCTAAATCCCTCTGGCAATGTGTTGTATAACTTAATGGCATTGAACAAGACACTTGTTTGAAACATAGCGGTTCTGTGCTGAGGCATGGTAAGTTTTGACTTGAATCTAACATTAACTGTGTGAACAAGTGAATGAGGTATGAATTTACTTATGAAAGGAGGAGGGTTAGAACTGTTTATGGACTTGTGGATAAATGTGCTTAAATGATTTCTTATACCATAGACAAGCCTGCAGCAACTGTTTTGCACCCTCTGTATCCTAATTTTATCGATTTGAGTGAGACAATTACCATAAATAAAGTCGCAATAATTGAAATGACTTAGAACCAGTGACTCACATAGCATTCTCTTCGTTTTGATGCTAAGAAAATGTCAGCTTTGGTAAATTGTTTTGAGAGACGCAAACGCTCTACTTATTAAATTACGTACGTGATGGGAGAAGCGTAAATCGGAATCTATATGAAGGTCTAAATTTTTTGGGCAACTACTAAGTTTCAGAGCCTTGTCATCTATCTTTCATTTCATATTATTATTCAAGAAATTGACGTTATTTCTACTGCCAAAGAACATCTGGCTTATTTGCTGGAATATTATTATTATCTGACTTTCTAAGTTCCTTTCGCATAATTGCGGTAGCAACAAGTGTTGACGGGCTAAGCCAAGTCAACACCCGGACTATTATTGATCGGAATTTAGGAAGGATCGCACAATATTACAGATCTTCAGGATTAGACTTTTGGAATACTTTGTGTAACTTTTCGTCCAGGCCCAACTGTTGAAGGTGTTGTGTAAACGTGTTTGCTGTAAGGCCTGACACCGACATAATGAGGGGGACAATAGTGACTTTGTTTTGTCTTTAAAGTCGTTTTATTTCCATGTCAAGGTCCGTGTATTTAGATATCTTCCCAGCGTAGGTATTTTGGATGTTCATCATCATTTTATTGTTATTATTATTATTGTTTTTTCAAGCTTCTCTCGCATGACTGTGGTAGCATTGGTAGCAACAAATGTTGACGGGCTGTGCCAAGTCAACATCTGAACTATTACTGATCGGAATTTAGGAAAGATCGTACTATATTATAGATATTGAGGATTATTATCATTATTACTTACCTTCCAACCAGCAGAGCTATTACTATCCCCCTTATCCTTGAAATAGGGCACGTTCTGCACCATCCACTCGTAAATCTGCGACAACGTGAGTCTCTTATCGGGCGAAGTGGTGATCGCTTGCGTGATGAGGTCCGCGTAACTCAGGTTCCCCCATGCGTTCCTCCTGCTCGAGTTCTTCTTGGCGGTGGCCCCCTGTCCGGGGGGACACCCCTGGGGGGCCGGCGGAGGCGCGGCGGGACACTTGTTGCCCTCCTCACCCCCCGGTTCCACGTAGTTCTCGGGTCGGGGCAGCGGCCACGTGTTGGAGCGGGCGCGGGTCTGCGGTTCGAAACCCTCGCCGTGCTCGGACACGGGCTCCATCATGCCCATCTTCCCGTGCCACGCGCCGTACATGACAACACTCCACTCTTCTCCGACAACTGCGTAGTTAACCTCAAAAACGACGGCGGGTATTCACTAGGCACTAGGCACCGACGCGAGGTAGCGCGACATGTCCGAGGGAGTCCACACCACAGGAGAGCAGATTGATCGTAGTTGGCGTGCGAAACGACGACGGAGAGTGACGCGACGGTGACGACGTTGCTTCCACGGCTGTCGGATTCGGTCTGAGCGAGAGCGCGACTCTGCGGACTCTCAAAGTCCGCGCGGTCCGTGCGTTGGAGGACGTACCGGCCGACGCATGCGCGGTACGAGAGGCGCCCGGCGTCGGTCGCGGTCGCGCTCCCAGCCGACTTGATTTGCACCGCGCGATACACGTGATACCTGGCTAATGGGTATCATGATTGCACTGTGCGTTGTGATCGGTATGGGTAGATGGGATAGCAAGTGGAGTTTTTCGAAATACGAAGAAAGACGTACGATACTGCCCACGATTAGTGTTAAGGGGCTTCTAAACGGGCAATACTTTTACTGCAATATTTGGCTATATTCCTGGTAAATATAGCCCGGCCATGAGGACAACATTTTATTGCAACATATGGCTCGGCAATATACAGTGTGGTCCAAAGAGTGTGCAACAAATGGGAATTTTTTTTATTAGCTGCACGATCAAAAATCCAATATTGCCAAAAGTTGGTGCATGTCCGATAACTAATTTAGGTGCACTTAGAATGGTTCCAAGTTCATCAGTATACGGGGTGAATCAAAAAATATAAAAATTGTACAAGAGTAAAGTACCCTTATTTTCAAAAATTCAGCAAAATGTTATTAACAAAAGTTGTTTAGAATCAAGAGTTGTGCCTAAATACCAAAACTTGGCCTCCTCTGAGAAAAAAAATTTTTTTTGAAAAAAGTGCAATAAAAATTTTTTTTTTTTTTTAGTAAAACTGTTTGATACACTAATTGAAATTGAATTAATTTTGTAGAACTTTATTTAAATTCAAGCATTTTTGTGAAATTTACCTGAGGTTAAAATTTTTTTGGGAATCACAAGCTAAATGTTTGTTGCAAGGATATTAAATATGGCTTTATAATTTCGGAAAAAATCTTTTTACTAAGGCAAGAGGTTGCTTATAATTACATGCATATCAGAATAAGTCTCAATAAAACCGCAAACCTTTTATTAATTTTTTAGTTATTGCACTTTTTTCAAAAAAAAAATTTTTTTCTCAGAGGAGGCCAAGTTTTGCTATTTAGGCATAACTCTTAATTCTAAACAACTCTTGTTAATAACATTTTGCTGAATTTTTGATAATAAGGGTACTTTACTCTTGTACAATTTTTATATTTTTTGATTCACCCCGTATACTGATGAACTTGGAACCATTCTAAGTGCACCTAAATTAGTTATCGGACATGCACCAACTTTTGGCAATATTGGATTTTTGATTGTGCAGCTAATAAAAAAAAATCCCATTTGTTGCACACTCTTTGGACCACACTGTATATCCCGGCGATATTTTCTGCAATAGTATAGCCCAAAAATTTGTTCATAGACGAGCTATATAGTCGGGCAACAATGGCTGACGCAGTGGCTTATATTGTTTTAAACAAAACATTAAATAAAAAATAAAGAAGACAGTTGATTCGACTTTATCTCAATAGGCGTGAAACTTTAGATAACTTGAGTTTAGAAATGTCTGGACAATATGTTATTTAAAAATTTTTCCTCACTGTCAAAGAGTGGCTTTGAAAGGAAATTGAACCATAAATAAAAAGAAATGGTAGAAACATGAAAAAAGCAATTAATACCTGTTAGTACAAAACTGACGGTTTTTAGCAACTGGAGATGTATATATAATGGGTTCAAGCAAGAACTGGGTTGTAATTCTGAAGATGCTATAGTGACTATATCATGCATTCAAAATCTTTTTTGTACGTCATCCCCGAAAACTCGCCCTTAACTTTTTGATTTCAAATATAGCACCAATTTAAAATCTTATGGAACCTTTGATGTTATACGCAAACTTATTCAGTTCAATTTATTTGTATCAATGAGTTACAAAAGTTTCTACCCCGTAAAATCATATAAATAAAATAAGAGTTTATTTGACAGCTAATATTGTTGCAAAAAACGAAAAAACAAAAACCAAGTGGGTTTTAAGGGTACTGAATGACCTTTTATTACGAAAATATTACGCCTCAAACAAATTCTTATTTTATTTATTTTATTCTTATGGCCACGAAAAAAATGGTTTGTTTATGAAATCAAGGACACTACAAGATGTTAAATAAAATAATGACTTCATTTATGCAGGAAAAGCTGTGGGGTGCTATTTTAAAAAAGAAATTGGGGGTAATTGTTAAGGGTTGAAGTACACAAGAAAGTTTTGAAAGCATGGTATGATAGACCCTATACTACTTTCAAAAATACCACTCAGTTTTTGTTTGAACTTTTTTTGTTACAATATGAAGTGTCAAGGAAATGCTGGGAATTTCCACTTTCCATAACTCAGAAAGCAAATGGGAAACTACTGCATTAAATATCTTAAAGATATCCCAAGAGAAACTCGTAAAATGAGTAAATGCATTTTACGAGTTCACAACATGTCTGTTAAGACATTGTGACTATGATGATGATAACTCAGGATGTAAGTGTATTTCATTGATGAAATCAATAATCCTCTCGTTGGTCCAAGTATTAGCCATTTTCCTATCAAAATGTTCAATATCAACAATAAACAAACACCAAAATAGAGCAATATTGCCGATGTTTTCGCTAGGCAAGCGATCGTCCGGCCATGTGCCGGCAACACATAAAAATATATCAGCAATGCCGAATATATGTGGCTATATGGCCAGGCGATACAAGAAATATTGCTCAGTCTGGCTGTTGTTGCCGAGAATATTGCCGGTTACACTATTGCAGCCACACATTGCAGTAAAAGTGTTGCCCGTTTAGAAGCCCCTTAAGGACGAGTGAACGTTCCCACAAATTCCGTAATTTACGGTAAAGTTATAGTTGAAACGAAAGTTCCCATTTGGGGACTCTTGAGAAGAATCTTTTCGCTACTATTTAGGCCCGATTTTATCAACACAGGTATTTTAACAAAGACTTTGACCAATCAGAGCAGCCCTTTCAAGAACATGCACCTGTCAAAGTTCTCTGAAAATTATTGATTTCTCTTGAAATTTACTTCAAAAAGGTGAAAAAAGACATGCTTTATATATAATCCACCATTATGAACCCCCTAGTCAGGGCCGCGACATCGCAAGGTTGGGCCCATCAGGACCAGATTCTGACAGAAGCTGACAGAAAATAATGGTTGACTAAATTTTATAATCAACACATTCAATCAGTTATGTTCAAATTTTGTAGACTTATTTGAAAAAGAGAATCTATGTGTGCAGTCAACATGGGTGAAGGGTTTGATTGAAACAGCACTTGAAAGAATATAGAATGTGTATTAAGTGAAAAACGGGAACAAAAAATTATTGCTACAAGAATGAAGTTGCTTCATTATAGTTTATTCACAATTCGCTATAGTTATTTGTAATAAAGTTACCCAGAGAAGAATTAGATTAGATTAGATTAGAATTGGATTGCCGAGCTCATCCAGTATAGAAACGTTAGTTCGATGGGCGATATAAGGGACTCTCAGCATTTTCCTCCACGTCCACATTTCAAAAGTATCTATGCGAGCTCGATCTGCCTTTTTAACTGTCCAAGTTTGCGAGGCATACAAAAATATGGAGAACACAAGAGACTGAACCAGCGACATTTTGGTAGCTTTAGTGATGTTATGGTCACGCCCACGCCATATTTTAGTAAGCTTTGTCATGGCCACACGTGCTTGCTGAATGCGCCGTCCAATCTCATTTTCACAGCTACCCGAATTGTCGATCAAAAAACCGAGGTATACACACAGCTTTGAACTGCTTCACAACGGCCTATTTACTTTATTTCTCGATGAATTATCGTGCTCTCTATCTACGATCATAACCTTGGTCTTGTTGTAGTTATTACTAAGATCATATGCTGCACTGTGTTGTTCTAAGCTGTTAAATAGAGCTACTAGCTCTTCCTGAGAAGCAACAATAAGGGTTGTATCGTCAGCAAGTCTTAAGTTGGGTGTTTTGCTTCCGCCAATAGTTATACCGCCATTCCAGTTGTCCAATACCTGTCTCCTCACAAATTCAGAGTAAATGCTTAAAAAAGTAAAAAAAAACGCTTAAGAACATCCAAATTTATACAAAAAAGCATGGAATCTGCATAAACAAGGCAAACAAATGAACTCAAAATTTATTGTTCATCTACAAAATACATAAGAAACTATATGTATAATGCACAAACAATTAAACAACAAAAGAGAAAGAAAAATAATTTAGTTCTTGTAGAAACAAGAAATAATTAAATGCTGACCTAGATGCTCCATAGTAAAGTTTCTATCTTCTACCACTGAAAATATTTTTGTAGTCGGTAAAACTCCTTTCTACGCGAAATGGGCGCATATTTATTTTTTGCCAGCACATCTGGGTCCATTTGTTACTCTAAGTCACTTACTCACCTCTTTGGACAATTTGGGCAATAGGGTACTTGCAGAGGTCGTGAAATCGCCTCGGGACTATACATAGCGTAAAGAAAACCATATCAAGAAGCAGTAGGAAACAAAAAGCATGATTTTACTGACGGCCAAAAAAAGATATTTGCAAAATAAAATAAGGATATATTCAAATTTTTCCACGTGACTTAAAACAAGGGCTCACGTCACAGGTATCTTATCGATATCGACAATCGATACTGCAACAGCGCAGGTCAGTGAGATTCAACTGCAAACTGTTAGAGATGATCTGAATTCTTTAACATTGTGACTTAATTTATTGATACTTAAACATATTTGAAACAGGCAATTAACCCACTAGCATTTTCGTTGCAATACGTTTTTATATCTGATAGATATCGCAGTTCATCCTGTTTGTGACCGAGATTCGCAACTAATCAAAGCCATCATTTTATTTCGGCGCATCCTATTATTAATGAATCCAAAGATAGAATCTAATTGAAGCCCATCCCTACAAAGTGAATTAGTAATATAGCTATAACTTCTATTCTTTTGACTTTTGTACTTTTGTGTGTGACTGTGTTTTGTGGTTATAATGATCAATGTCAAAATGTTAGGTTAGCACTGGCTATCGATATCGAATATCAATACTTTACATTCCATCACTATAGGATATCACTGACCATGGCCGACTCTACTCACTAGGCCGGAGCATTGAAATATGGCAACGTTGGAGATCAGGCCGTGTTTTCATTTGTTGTTATGTCATGTGTATTCTTCCAGGTGCAGAAAATATGGTTGGAAGGTGATTATTAATTTGTTTCTAATTATTTACCTGCACAAACGAAACTATAAAGATAACAAGATGCTTGCAAAGCGTGTAGTACCAGGTTGCAGCCCAGGAGAGGACTACCAAACCATGGCCCAACATAACCTTATTCCAGATTAAAAAGAACGTTGCAAGGTGATTTGTAATGGGTTTCTACTTATTTAGCTGCACAAACGAAACTATAAAAATAAAAAGATGCCTGCAAAGCGTGTAGTACCAGGTTGCAGCCCAGTAGAGGCATGGGTACAGGACTACCAAATCATGGCCCAACATAACCTTATTCCAGATTAAAAAGAACGTTGCAAGGTGATTTTTAATGGGTTTCTACTTATTGACCTGCACAAATGAAACTATAAAGATAAAAAGATGCCTGCAAAGTGTGTAGTACCAGATTGCACTAGCAATTGTGCGTCCGATAAGGGACATAAACAGAAGTGGGTAAAAGGTATTCCTCGGAAGGGCTGGTTATATTTATAAGGATAAAGACAATAATTGACAAACATTTCAAAGGATAAGACCTATTTTAAAGCACAATGTGGTACCTATAATGTTTTTTGGACCTCTCAAATATCACAGAAAAATACAGTTAATAGAGCTCATCTGGGTATGGCCTGGGGCATACCTACGAAAGGATTTGATAGTGAAAGGGAAATCAAGCCCAGCAAGAATGGCTTCACAGTGACCTAATAGTGAATTTTTCTAGCTCAAGTGATAATTTACAAAGTAAATTGAGTGTTCATTTAAGTAGAAGTGGAAGTGGCAGAGGAAACAGGTTGCGTTTATTTTTATTTTGTAGTGTCTGTGATGAAACAGACATTAGATGTAAGTGGTATTAGTAGTAGTAGTTCTAAAAAGTATTTTTCTTAATTTATTAACCGAGATGAATTCTAATACATATAAAATGTAATAATTATTCTGAAACTATAGGGCCACTATTTGACAGTTAAGCCACGTTGCCACTTCTAAGCCTCCGCTCTAGTGTAGAGTCGGCCATGCACTGACGTCTGAGGTTGTTTGCGCGGGATTTTCTGGCATTTGAAATAATTTTAGGAATATGTCTCACAGCCGATTCCAAAAAACCAAACAAGTGATTTTGTGATGTTTACTAGGCTCTGAGGAACGCGTAAATGACATAATATTTTTTTCTGCTAGTACCCTATTGTTAAAAAACATCAGTTACTGTATGTGATTTGTTGAAGATATAAATGCGTTTACGTTTTTCGGCCGGTCAGTATACGTATTGCTCAACAGCCATAATCGTAATTAGTCGGAGGAGAGAAAGATGGGCATTCCGTTGGAGGGTTGGAGGGAGCGGACGGGAGGAAAGGGAGGCTGGGATCTGCCATTAGCGCTTCCACCTAATCCATGAAATAGTGGCGCTTCGGCTGGTCTCTTCCGCACTTTGCTTGGCGTTAGCGCCAATACGATAATTCATGAATGATTGAGGGACGACTGATTCCCATGCCTCTAACGAAAACCTATAGGCCAGGCGTCAAGGAACACAAACCTCCGCTGGATTTTTTGAAGCGGACTCTACCAATACTACATCCAAATTGCCATCGCAATCGGTGAGGATGACTTTTTTCGAATACTCGCTGCTTCTATACTTGTATAAACAAATCTAATGAAATAATAGCAGAGCTCCGCCTATATCTGAGCTTAAAAGAAGTTGTATATTTTATCCGAAGTCACTTGGATAAGGGCGAGATACAAGGTGCTATCGATTCCCTGGAAAGAATACCTATATTAAGGGGCCTTGATACACACATTTATATATACGTATTTGCCATGTAAAACACGGACTCACAATTTCTCGCATAACACACTCTATTTTCAAACTACATATATAATATTTCAGGAGGTGATAGTTAAGACCTCAATGAATGACAACTATTTTCGATTTTCTCAAAAAGTTTTTTCATGTGCAAAAAAACTCGCAATGCAAAATCATACATTCTATAAATGCCTGTAATTTAACAACCAAACATGATATCAAAAAAAGGCTAAATAGTTGCACAAGCGCAAGCTTTCTTCTTCAATTTGCTCTTTGAGTCATTACTGTAAGTTCAAAGGTAACGTCAGGAGCTTGGAAATGCGAAATTCATTTTTATGGCGACCTTTGGACCTTACCTTTGGACCTTTTGACCTTACCTTTGGATTTTTGGACTTATCTCCCCTCATCTTAGACACACACACTGGAGAAAGGGAACAGGCGGCCACGCCTCCTCGCTAACACGGGAATACATCTTTTCTTGGATTCTCAATTTCGCGCGCTATATCCTAGACCCTTAACAGACATGTTGTGAACTCGTAAAATGCATTTACTTATTTTACGAGTTTGTCTCGGGATATCTTCAAGGTCTTTAATGCAGTAGTTTCCCATTTGCTTTCCGCCTCCTCAAGCCGTTGACCAGACGGTATGTACAGTTTCATCCGCTTTTAGGGGCAATTTCTCACCACAAGGACAAGAAGGTGTCCTGACTCTTCTCAACTCGTCCACCCAAAGCTGTTGGTTGAGAAGATGTTACTGTTTATACCGACAGTAGTTCGGTGTTCCTTTTAGTCGCCTTTTACGACACGCAGGATATACGATGGGAGATATTCTAACCCGCCCCCACACGAGGGGGGGGGCTAATATCTTAGCACCGTATGACAAAATATTGTATCTTGAAAAAGGCTCGACCGACGCACCATTCTGATGATTTTTTTTTTAAATATTGCTACTAATTGCATACTATATTATTATTATAAGATAAGTAAAGGATGCGCGCCACCTACGTATCCGTCCCGTATCACAAAGCGTTTGTTTACTGTTCCAAGTGACTTCGGATACACTATACAAACATTTTGATATGATTTTACCTTACATGACTTCAAATGATTCCAAACTATGGAAAAAAATACGATTTTAAATTAATTCCAAATTTGGAATTATAAACCAAATTTAATAACTAAGGTATCTATTCAACGTGAAATTTCATTCTCTACAACTTTATGGTTATTCGTACTTTAGTTTAGAAGACTGTAGATAACTGCGATTTCATTACTTGAACGACTGAGCTATATATAGGCTATATATAGCAGTTAACGCGTCACGTTGTCCGTTTCGCGGGCAATCCCTTGTGCTGATTTAGTGGGTCTTTTATTCAATTTACGGCCCAATTTGTGTCTAGCCGACGAAAGAAAAAACCGGCGCTGAGGGGGAGGGGGGAAGAGCGAGGGGGTGTAAGTTGTGGGTGATGGGGAGGAGAACAGAACCCAAAACATTATCGTCGATGACTATATCCCTCCCTCCCACTCTGAAGTGCGATAAGTGCTAGAGTTTTTTTTGCTTTTTGTATCCTGAGCGTTAGTATCAAATATTCAGTAACAAAATCCTGGGATACCTCATACATTATATCTCAAAAAATATGTAATATTTTTACAACGCTTCGAAGCTTGAATGTGCGTCAGCATCATCTTCTAGAAATGATTGGTTGCTATTTATTTACTTATTTATTTATTTATAGTTATTTGTTTTTTATTTATTTACCTATTTATTTATTCATTGATTAATTATTTAGTCGATAGTTATATAATTATGCTGTGAATATTGCATACAGCAACTCTACGAGTCTAATTCGGCTCGTGTAAGAATTGATGGTAACCTGTCTAGTCAAACTGCAACCAGAAAAGGAGTACGTCAGGGATGTGTATTATCTGCGATGTTGTTTAACATTTACTCTGAATTTGTGATGAGACAGGTATTAGACAACTGGAATGGCGGTGTAACTATTGGCGGAAGCAAAATATTCAACTTAAGATTTGCTGACGATACAGCCCTTATTGCAGCTTCTCAGGAAGAACTAGTAGCTCTATTCAACATCTTAGAACAACATAGTGCAGTGTATGGTCTTGGTATTAACTACAATAAGACCAAGGTTATGATCGTAGATAGAGAGCATGATAATCATAGAGAAATAAAGTCAATAGGCCGTTGTGAAGTAGTTCAAAGTTTTGTATACGTCGGCTCTATGATCGACAATTCGGGTAGCTGTGAAAATGAGATTCGACGGCGCATTCAACAGGCACGTGTGGCCATGACAAAGCTTACTAAAATATGGCGTGACCATAACATCACTAAGGCTACAAAAATGTCGCTGGTTCAGTCTCTTGTGTTCTCCATATTTTTTTATGCCTCGGAAAATTGGACTTTAAAAAGGCAGATCGAGCTCGCATTGATGCTTTTGAAATGTGGACCTGGAGGAGAATGCTGAGAGTCCCTTATAGCGCCCATCGAACTAACATTTCCATACTGGATGAGCTCGGCAATCCAAAGAGACTATATTGTGTCGACGAGAATGCTTACATTTTTCGGACATATTCACAGAAGCGATAATATGGAAAAACTTGTAGCTCAGGGTTATGCCCCAAATGGGCGGCTCCGTGGACGTCCCCCTATACGCTGGATACGATGAAACAGTTGCTGGATATGAGTATCAAGAGCGCCACTGAACTGACAGTAAATCGCGAATGATGGCGAGCTAAAGTTCTGAAAACTGTTAATAATATTCGTGTCGGCAATACTCTAGCTCCGACTTAATGCATTTTACGAATTCACATCATGTCTGTTAAGACCCTGTGACTATGATGATGATGAATATTGATCAAAAACAATTGTTTATCTCCATTACACAGACTATTAGCATTGATTAACAACAATACGTTAATCAATGGTATTAGTAAATTCAGTTAAAAATCGAAAAACACGCTTAAATCATAAAATTAACTAAAAAATTGAAAATAAATAAATTTAAAAAAAATAAAAAACACGCTTTTGAAGAACATAGGACTAAAAAGTTAAAAATCAGCCAAAAATACTAGTAGGCTGTGAAAAAAGCGCCCACGCTCTTTTCACAATCATACTAGTTTTTTTCGTTCATTCGTATTAAGCTTATTTAGTTAGTAATTTTTTTAAATTTTTTTAACTATATTTACCTATCACCGACTTTATCACAGAACCGTGCGTGTTTTATTTGTTTTATTTATTAATGCTCTGTATAATGGCAATGAACAGTTATTTTTGATCAATATTCATAGTATAATCATTACCATCACTGCATCAACGATAATTGGAATGGGCTAATTTACCATTTTTCTTGGAATGGCTCTCTGGATAGTTTTTGGCGAGACCAACACATACAATTTTTTTTAGAATTTTTACGACCTTCTTGTTAGGGAACAAAGCAAAAAAAAGTCGAAAAACTGCAGAATGACGTCACGGACCCCTAATGAAGTTTGGCAACGCCGAAAGCTCGGTTTGGTTCTAGCTGCGGTGCTTACGTTTAGCTGTCGTGTTCTGTGAACGCTAAATAAGCCGTTCCATGTCCCATGGTCGATGACATTGACAGTAGTCTGTTGTCTGTCTGACAGTGATAATACTGATTTTACTGATAACCATTCAACGATAATCTCAAATCTAAATGTGACAATTATTTGGCGACACTAGATGACAGCACGACGTCACTGTTCAGATAACAATACAGCGATGCTAAAAGTTTGAGGTCCGTATGCACGAGGGACGATTATTCTACAATAGTCTATTTATAATTCAGCAATTCATTGAATTTATAGCTCACATAAAACTACAGTTACACATGGCACTAGTTAAATACTTAGATGATTAATGTGCATACGGTAGAAGTCTGTATTTTGAGAGGGATATGTTTAAAACGCCTACGTATTTCCAATAAAATTTACCGACCATCCTGGTATACGGTAGCGGCAGTGACGTCACTAGCCCCCTAATTTGAATTTCAAACTCAAAATTTGCTGAAACTGGATGTATAAAATTTCTGAAAAAAATTGTACGAACGTACATTCCCGTCAATTTTCCAATTCTCTTGAAAAAAATACATTTTTTGTGTGAATAAATTAGCCCATTGTCGACAATCCCGAATAAATTTCACAAAAATACCATTTTCCAAACAGTTGCATGTCACGCCTTTGAAGCTCTCATTGCCTACGCCTCTGTGTAATATTAACAAACATTAAGTTGGTGTGTTCAATTTTCGGTTCGACCTATTAACCCAAAGGAGACTTACAAGCTCATAAATAAACAGACAAACATACAGGTAAAACTAATGAAACCGTGTTAAAATCAGCTCCATCATCATTAATAAATAAATAACAACCATGTTTTCCAAACTTTGACACTCTGTATCTTGAAAGCTAGGCACATTCGGACACAAATGTTTAAATGAATTTTTCTACTTGATTTGGGGTCACCCTGTATGTATAAAGCACATTCACCACGTCAAATTGTATTTTTTGGTGAAAGAGCTCACCTTATGCAGCCTTTGGTTGGCACATCCACCAAAAATGTCAATTCGGAAATCAGATCAGCGATAGCTCTTGCAAACTGTTGAAAAATAACCTCCTCGCAGTTTATTAGAGCTAGAGCTTAGTGCAAAATTTGGTCAATTTGGCACATGTACAAATTAGTCAATTCAATACATCGATACTTTTATTTTTCTATGTTATTGTTTACAGATTATATATAAGTTTAGTAGTTAAATCGTACATTTATTATACATTTTTGTAGTTCTCTATTGGTTCTCTTTAATTTGATGCTCTATAAAGGGTCTATGATTTTTGGGCAATAATAAAATAAATAAATAAAATCAATATCATGAAACTGTCAAATCCAAAACGACCTTTGGCAAAACAAATCCCAGAATCAAACTGTTCAACACCGATAGCATGTAGCATCTATTGATACTGAACGAGCGATAAATCTGAAGAGATCCAGTTAATCGGGAATGGGAAGTTGCACAGCCAACTATTCGTCTTCATTTAAGTTTCTGTTACTGCTTGTTTTCTGCCAATTCCCCTTCTAAGCACTCTAGATTTTGAATTACTTCCGAAGTTTTAACCCTACGACGCCGTATGCGGAAGAAAAGGTTACTCACTATTTAAATCCCGACTTCCAGAACGGACAGAGTGAGACTTGCAAGAAGCACTACCATAACAGGCTAAGATTTTAAGGTTCAATAATGCATGCAAAGTATTGAGATAATCATCATCATAGTCACAATGTCTTAACAGACATGCTGTGAACTCGTAAAATGCATTAAGTCGGAGTTAGAGTATGGCCGACACGAATAATATCAATAGTTTTGAGGACTGTAGCTCGCCATCGTTCGCGATTTACTGTCAGTTCAGTGGCCCTCTTTATACTCATATCCAGCGACTGTTTCGTCGTATCCACCCAGCGTGTAGGGGAACAGCCACGGCGCCGCCCACTAGGGGCAGGACTCTTAACTATGAGTTTCGCCATATTATCGCTTCTGTGAATATGTCCGAAGAATGTAAGCATTCTCGTCGACACAACAAAGGATAGTCTCTTTGGATTAGTGAGCTCATCCAGTATGAAAACGTTAGTTCGATGGAGGGTATAAGGCACTCTCAGCATTCTCCTCCACGTCCACATTCCAAAAGCATTATCTATGCGAGCTCGATCTGCCTTTTTAACAGTCCAAGTTTCCGAGGCATACAAAAATATGGAGAACACAAGAGACTGAACCAGTGACATTTTGGTAGCTTTAGTGATGTTATGGTCACACCATATTTTAGAAAGCTCTGTCATGGCCACACGTGCCTGTTGAATGCGCCGTCGAATCTCATTTTCACAGCCACCTGAATTGTCGATCAAAGAACCGAGGTACACAAAACTTTGCACTACTCCACAACGGCCTACTGACTTTATTCCTCGATGATTATCGTGCTCTCTATCCACAATCATAACCTTGGTCTTGTTGTAGTTAGTACCTTGACCATATACTACACTGTGTTGTTCTAAGATGTTTAATAGAGCTACTAGTTCTTTCTGGGAGGCATAATGTATATACCGGGTGTCCCAGATTTTCCTTGACACGATGTATTTTCGTAACGAAAAACGGTTCAAGCAAGAACTGAGTGGTATTTTTGAAGGTACTATAGGGTCTATCATACCATGCATTCAAAACGTTTTTTTTGTACGTCAACCCCTAAAACTCACCCCCAACTTTTTTTTCAAATAACACCCCATAGGTTTTCCTACATAAATGATACCCCCATTTTATTTAAAATCTTGCGGTACCTTTAATTTTATATGCAAACTTATCTTTTCCGTAAAATCATAAGCATAAGACAAATAAAATGATAATTTGTTTGATGCCTGATATTTTTGTAACAAAAACGGATAAAAAAGAAAACTGAGTGGGTTTTTCAAGGGTATCGAATGACCTACCATTCCTTGCTTATGAATCATTTTTTCTTACTTAAACCCCTGGAATCCACCCCTAGCTTGTTCTTTGAAATTTCAATCCACAATTTTGCCTGGAAAAATAAATTCTTTACTTGAATTTAATTACACAAAGGTGAGGTACTGTGACGTTTTAATTAACGTAATAAATTCATTTTTCCGATAAAAATTGTGGATTAATAGCTTGAAAATAAATAGGAGTGGGTTTTCCGGTTGGAGTGATTTTTTTTGTAAGCGCAATATGATAGGTAATTCAGTACATTTAAAAACCCACTTATTTTCTTTCTTATTGTTTTTTTGTTACGAAAATATTTGGCGTCAAACAAATCCTAATTTGATTTACTTGATGCTGGTGACTTTACGGAAAAGATTGGTTTTTGTACGAAATCAAAGGCATTACATGATTGTAAATAAAATAAGGACTTCATTTATGTAGGAAAAGCTATAGGGTGCTATTTGGAAAAAAAAAGTTGGGGGTGAGTTTAAGGGGTTGACGTACAAAAAAAATGTTTTGAATGCATGGTACCATTCAGTTTTTGCTTGAACTGTTTTTCATTACGAAAATATCACGTGTCAAGGAAATTCTGGGACACCCGGTATACATTATTCGCTTTCAAATCTACCACATTATTTGTAATTTTTGGAACTTTTTGTAATACTCGTATTTATATAGACCTGGTTACCACTCAAAGCAGCTCATTAAATAGATAACTTTGCCCGTCTTTGTCTGAAAAACTCTATCTGGCAGGGATACTTTGTATTGATTATAATATGGATCTGAGTTTTCTATTAGTTTGTTTGTTGTGGCTACTGTTTAGCGTATGACTTTGGCGACAGAGTTGTCTAGCCATGTACTCGGTTCCAGCAAGAGTTTTGTTATATGTTTTATTGTTTCCTTATGTTATGTATGGATCTTTTATATTGTATTTCTTGTAGTTTCGTGTCGCAATCACTTTGTCATAGATAGCAAGCATAAAACCCTCCGTTTCTGGAAAGATTTGGCCAAGTGTATGACACGGTATCTATGTTTACCATGGCGTGCTTTCTGCGACCAGGTGGGGAGTTGACAAAATACTTTATACCAGCTTTTATGCTACCCAGTTTTAAAAAATCTCCATCCCCAAATCATTATTATCTCACAGCCTAGCCTGAAGTGCGAGGAATAAAAACGAAAAATCATCCCTTAGATTTTTTCCAGACTAACCTCTGGAAACACTACAGCTACTGAAGCATCAAAGCGAGTGAGGTAGAAGATTTTCTCTCTATTGGAACGTCAGCCAGGGTTGAAACAGTGTGTGAATCGCCACTTGACTGCACAGTTAATCTTGCCTCCCTACTAACTGTAGGGGTTATCTCGTTATACGGTACTTTCTCTAATTACACCGTCAATTGCCAAAGATATTTATTGTTTCAGTGGGGCGTATATATCTAAAGCGGATAGGAAGGGAACTTTCGTTTTCTGACCCCTTGTACTCCTCGTACTTTATAGGTGTATCTTGGAGACTGGTCCAGAAGTTTTTGTTGTGAAGTTTCAAAACTGAATGGAAACGTTGCAAAAATAGAGGGTCCTTTTTCTATTTATTTTTACGCAGTCTTTGTGACATTGGTCATGGAGGGTATGCACCACTCTAGTCAATTTTTACATTTTGTCTTTTAAAAAGAAATGATCAAAAGTATCCAGCGTTCAAGATGGTCGAGACAATGCATCCTAAGAATAATATACACAGCATAGTAAACAACAGCATAATATCTCTGAGGATTTCTTATATAAAAATGGTTCCCACAGAATTTCACCTTGGGATGATTTTACGGATGTGAAGTTTGGGTAGAGATGCAAAAATGAAAATATCGATACCGGTACCAACTCGATATTTTCTAGCCAAATAGGCGCGTTTGGTTCGTACAGAGCATTTTGTGCAACTGATTACACCCCTCAATAATTATATGATTATTTTCGATACAGATACAAAAGTATCAATACCAGCTTGGAATGCCTCAAAAAGTATCGATGATAAAAATACTCGATATTCGTGCAGAAGTATCGAAGTATCGTTAGCATCCCTATAAAAAACCCGCCAAAAGTGGGGATGCGCGTGTAATTTCCGCCATCTTGAGTTAGTGTGCTGGTTGTTTACAGTGTTGCCAACTTAGCGGAATTTCCGCTACATTTAGCGGAATTTGTTTTAAATTTAGCGGACAAATATGGCGATAGCGGATAGCGGAATTTTTGACGGATTATGAGATTTTCTTAGCTGTTTTCAGCTGGTTTTCATCATCATCATCATCATTTTAAGTCACAATGTCTTAACAGATATGTGAACTCGTAAAATGCATTAAGTCGAAGCTAGAGTATTGCCGACACGAATATTATCAATAGTTTTGAGAACTGATTTTAGCTTATTAATTTTTAGATAAGAACTAGACATATGAGGAAAATCTAATTTGCCAGCTTTCTGCCAGACTGGGAAGTAGAAAATGTGGAAAAAGATGTACAAAAGTATTTAAAGCCTAAACGATATTTGGGCTTCCAGTTTGAAAATAAGATAAATGAATTAGTTCAAAACAAACATATAACAGCTGCTGATCGAAAAACAGTGAGAAAGATGTCGCGATTTCCTGATCGATTTGTATAACCAGTTAAAACAACGTTTGCCTGATAACATAAAACATTTAGAAAAAATATCATTAATTTCGCTCCAAAATGTACTAAAGCAACAAAAAGATAATGGAAAATCTATTAAGTCTGCTACAGAATTTAAACATGCCCGAAAACATTATAGGTTTGATTGAACAGCAATACACCGACATAAATTTTGTTAAATGGGAAAATACTACTGACACAATTAACTTTTGGTCCGAAGTGTGGCTATATCGGGACGCGAGAGGAGAAAACCCTTTTAAAGAAACATGTGAGTTTGCCTTGGGCGTCCTTGTATTGCCTTTCTCCAAATTGTCATTATTTTATGTTAATATAACTTTTTTGTTTGGCACCCTTAAATTTATATTTGACCTGGGGGGGGGGGGTAGTATGTTTAGCGGAAAATAATCCAATCTAGCGGATTTTAAGCCTGTACTTGGCGGAAAATATTTTTTAGTGTTGGCAACACTGGTTGTTTACTATGTTGTGGTTGAAACGTCAATAGAGTACTTGCAGAGGTTGCGAAATCGTCTCGGGAGTATACATAGCGTAAAGAAAACTATATCAAGAAGCAGTAGGAAACAAAAAACATGATTTTACTGACGGCCAAAAGAAGATATTTGCAAAATAAAATAAGGATATATTCAAATTTGTCCACGTGACTTAAAACAAGCGCTGACGTCACAGGCATCTTTTCGATATCGACAATCGATACTGCTACAGCGCAGCTCAGTGAGATTCAACTGTAAACTAGAGATGATCTGAATTCTTTAACAATGCGACTCAATTTATGGATACTTAAACATATTTGAAACAGGCAATTAACCCACAGCATTTTCGTTGCAATACATTTTTATATCTGATAGGTATCACAGTTCAGCCTGTTTGTGACCGAGATTCGCAACTAATCGAAGCCATCATTTTATTTCGGCGCATCCCATTAAGAATGAATCCAAAGATAGAATCTAATTCAAGCCCATCCCTACAAAGTGAATTAGTAATCCAGCCTAACTTTTATTCTTTTGACTTTTGTACTTTTGTGTGTGACTGTGTTTTGTGGTTATGATGATCAATGTCAAAATGTTAGGTTGGCACTGGCTATCGATACCGAATATCAATACTTTACATCCCATCACTATAGGATATCACTGACATCAGAGGTTGTTTGCGCGGCATTTTCTGGTATTTGCAATAATTTTTGGAATATCTCTCACAGCCGATTCCAAAAAACCAAACAAGTGATTTTGTCATGTTTACTGGCCTCTAAAGAACGGGTAAACGACATAATATTTTTTTCTGCTAGTACCCTATTGGATGCGTTTTCAAAACGTTTTCTGTTCAAGGTCAATTCGCGAATTTTTGGGATTGTATCGATCCAAATGTCGTGGAAACACCAGCTGTCACTTTCAAAATGTTTATTTGAAATGAACTATGCACTATGCGTTGCTGTCTGATGTCGCTATCATTAGATTATTGAATTTTATTCAAATTCGAAACTGAAGATTTCTAATAAACAACAAAATAGAGGTTAAAAAACTAGGAAATGACGTTTGTCAAGAGTGTCAGTTGAAAACGTTTTGAAAGCCCGTGGAAACGTAGTAGTTGTAAAAACAGAGGGTCCTTCTTCTATTTATTTTTACGCAGTCTTTGTACCTAACATTGGACATGGAGGGTATGTACCACTCTAGTCAATTTTTACATGTCTTATAGAAAAGCAAGATCAAAAGTATCCAGCGTTCAAGATGGTCGAGAAAATGCCTCTTAAGGATAGAATACTTTACTCATATCGGTTTACTGAGTGAATTATGTACCTACGTGATGAACATAATTATTGTCAAAACTATTTAATCATTTAAGTTAAAGAAGTACCTACAATAAAACGAAATATCCCAAAGATGGATTGTAGATATCGTACTGTCCAGTCTCAGATGTAGATTTATTTGAGATTTATTTTTGCCAACTCTTTTCAGTGAACATTCAACAATTAATTTTCTTACAACTGTTTCTCTGTCCTTCAAATTTTTCTCGGATTTGATATCTACGCCAAATTCATTGAAAACTCTCATGCGTGTAATGTCTTCTCTTTGATGCACCTACAAATACAATTATAAATTATAAACGCCTATTTTTCTAATAATTCGAAGGCTTTTGAAATGCTCAAATTCTCAAGAGCCTGCTTCTCACTGGAAAATTCAGTTGGTGACGTTGTTGCCAATTTTTTTCTTTCAACTGTAGAAGTGCCGAGAGTAGTTACTGGGTGTCTTCGTTCTTATCGGATGACATGGCTCTATTTGTCCAATAATTCCTGTCATGGCTTCTCACTAATGACTAGGAGTTGAAAATTCTTATTTAAATTTTACGGACGGCAGAAAGTTGAACCAACTCATAAAATTCACATAAAATTCATACCTATCACAAACCATATCTATAGTATTGTGTATTACGTTAGGCATGGCCGACTTTACTCACTAGGCCGGAGCATTGAAATATGGCAACACTGGTATCGGGCCGAGCTTTTGTTTGTTGTGAAGTCATTAGTGTAATCTTCCAGAGTGAAAAATAAGATTGGAAGGTGATTTTTAATGTGTTTCTAATTATTTACCTGCACAAACGAAACTATAAAGATAAAAAGATGCCTGCAAAGTGTGTAGTACCAGGTTGCACTAGCAATTAGTGCTTCCAATGAAGGACATAAACAGAAGTGGGTGAAACGTATTCCTCATAAGGGCTGGTTATATTTACAGGAATAAAGACAATAATTTACAAACATTTCAAAGGATAAGACCTATTTTAAACCACAATGTGGTACCTACAATGTTTTCTGGACCTCCCAAATATCACAGAAAAAGACAGTTAACAGAACTCATCTGGGCATGCCAACGAGGGCATGCATCTGGGCATACCTACGAAAAGATTTTATAGTGAAAGGGAATCAAAACCAGCAAGAATGGCTTCACAGTGACCTAATAGTGAATTTTTCTAGCTCAAGTGACAATTTACAAAATAAATTGAGTGTTCATTTAAGTGGAAGTGGAAGTGGCAGCAAGAAAAAAGTTTGCGTTTATTTTTATTTTGTAGTGTCTGACTGTGATGAACCAGACATCAGATGTAAGTGGTATTAGTAGTAGTAGTTCTAAAAAGTATTTATCTTAATTTATTAACCCAGATGAACTCTAATACATATAAAATGTAATAATTATTCTGAAACTATAGGCCAACAATTTGACAGCTAGGCCACTTTGTCACATCTAAGGCTCCGGCCTAGTGTAGAGTCGGCCATGCGTTAGGCAACCAATAATTCAGGACTAACTTCTTGAAATCTGAAATAAAAATGAATAATGCAATAACCAGAATTGTTCACGAACTAATAATGTTGTAGTTCTAAATATCTACTTAAATATAATGAAATTACAAATATCTTGAATATTTGAAAATGCTGTGTGCGCACCATCTAACGGTAAAACACCTAACTATCATCATTATACCTGAAAAGTTTTTGTCTTTGGAAAGCAGGCAACCAGATATACACGGATAAGTTTAACTGGTTTTAACTATTTTATAGAGCAATAGTGGATGAAATATTCTGTATACTTAGCGTACCCATTGTTATATACTTGGAAGGCCTGGTTACATCCATGTTCTTGCGAAGAGTCAAACACAGACGGGCGTCCACAACGAAAATTGAAAATAGGAGGTAGTAGGAAACGACAGCTAAACTTCAATAGTAAATGGTGTATCGCTGCAGCTATCACCTAACAGATGGCGATCGGCATAAAACAAAGAGACATTATAGAAATGTCCGATAAATAGAACTGGACTACAACCAATCTGCACAATCTAAAGTTGTAGAAAACTCTACATATATACAGAACGACGTGCTTTTCTATGCGGAACAAATTAAGTTCGATCAAACAGCACAGCATAATTGTAAAAAAATGCAACACTGTGTGGAATTGCAATGATTCCTTTACCAGTAATCCTAGGTAACAATTTTTTACTAGCAGTCTAGTTCTATTTTTATGTCAATGTCAACAGTCAAAGTTGTCAATCACTATAAATTTGTCATTTGTCATTAAACTATTTTATTCTCTATATTGTAAACAAAAATAAATATTTTCATAAATATAAATTAGAACGCTAATTCATGTTTACTGTTCAGTAGAATTTCACTTCACTATAGTGAACAAAATTCATTTCAAATAACCTCAAAAAAATGGGAGGTTGCAGGTGTTCATACAAAAACTGCACAAACTCCACGAAAAATACCGAAAACATCACATTTTTCCATTATCCTGTAAAACAGAAACAGCGCTGCAAGATATGGATTGAAAATGCTTGTAAACCAGAATTCATTAATCTGGGTAAGTTTATAAATAAAATCTCCAAACTAAACATAAATAAATGCGGTTTTGTTACACCTTACAGAAGAAGAACAGTTGCGAAATAAAGTGATATGCCAGAACCACTTCCTAGACAAATGGTTTCCCAATCCACAGAAGAAACGGTTGATCCAAGGAGCAATTCCCACTTTGGATGCAGGATGTGACACTGCTGAGCCCACATACATGCAAGAGATGGAAGACCCAGCTGAAGAGTACATCGAAAGCGAAAGAGACCTGCAGCATGGACAAGTGCTTCAAAAACAGTATAGGGCTGACAACATCAACATAGTGCCAGTCAGTGATGACCATACTGTATTTATTTTAGGTCAGTATACTTCCTACTCACAAAATACCCTCTGTCCAGAGGCGAAGCATTCATGTATCCGCGGTTACCAGTGGTAACAGTTAAAAATTGTGACTAAATTTATACCTATTGAGAAATATTTTTCTAAATATTATTCATTAAACAGATACAAATAAAACTTGGTTAAAACCATAAAAATATGCTAAAATACCTGAACTACACTTCATCATGTCTATACTGGATGAAAATTTGAATGAATATTTTACACTGATTCTCTATCCCATACTATTTTTAATATTGTGTTTAATCCATTTGCAGATACAGATCCTCTAACTGATCCTCGCAACAAGATAGAGTCTTATACATACAGAAACGGAGACCTAGTGAGGTCTCACACCAGCCCCAGACAAACCTATCGACGTCTACCTGGTCCTGTTACACAGCTGTCGTCAGTTAGTGGGGCCATGAAGAGAGAAAACACAGAGCCAATCACTTTGAATCAAGTAATCAGTCCTGTATATGAGCATTCAACGATACATCATACTTCAGGTATGTAAGATAAAATAATACATATAAAAATTGTGCACAAGTGGTCACCTAATGCAAACAGGTAGAACACAATGTGTCTAAATCCAGCAACTTTTCTTAAGACTAGTAACACTTCACATCCTTATGTTTCAGTGAACGACGCAGAGTTTGTGCAAGTGAAGCAAGAATCCTTGATAGAAAACCAAGAAGAACAGCAAGAGGAGTATCAAATGGAGGAGGAGGACCAAGAGAACGAACTGAAACCCATAATCAGACAACCACTGAGACACGCAACTCTGAAATCCTCCCTGATACAGCCTCCACCCCCGAAGAGGCAGAAGGAGCAGGAAAAGGACTATCTGAGGCAGTTGAAGCAACACAGCAAAGACATTGCCGAGATAAAGAAGATGCTGAAGCAGCAGGAGCAGAGTAAAATGGATGTGGGCACTGCAGTGAACTTTTTGAGAGAAAGGTTACCTTCTACGTTTTTCACTGTGCTCTGTTTGAACATGGACTGCAAGAGCGAACTTTCAGATGAAGACATCGAGTTTTTCACCACGTTGCATAAGACTTCTCCGGAAATGTATCAGATTCTTATCGATAAGTACAAATGGAATCTGCCTAGTGTTAATGTTGTCGAAGCAGATTGAATTTGGCTTTGATATTCATAGAATTTAAGTCATTCGATAAAAAAATTATTTGACAGTAGGGTGCATCTTTTTTTGTGAGATCAATTCTTTTTTTTAACATATTGTGGATTTCAATTTTTAATATACGTGAATTTGAGCATGTTGTTTTATTTAATTTTGATGTTTTATTTCAGTTCAAGGTTTGGGAAGAAAATATTTGTTTTTAAGTCTCTTTCATCTAAGGTAGTGACGACTCGCCTTAAGCACCATACATTAACAAAGACAAGTAGGGTCACTCGCCGTGCCGACTTTGATGTCTCACAAATGCGAGCCACCTCGATTTGAGAGGGGTTCCCTTCGTGCGGTCTCGTTTACATACAGGGAATCCGACTGTGCAATATTGTCGACGTCAACGGTCGACGTTCACTTTACTTATACGGGGGTCAATAGCAATGAATTCTAGTATAGATAGAATATAATTTATTATTCAATAAACCATTCAACACAATAACTGCAGATGCAGCTACTGGGGTGGCAAATAGCTCAAGGAGTATTCTAGATCATGTTTTGTCAGATAGATGTAGTAATTTGAAATGTACGATTCAATAAGTAGTAAGTAACAGTCTGATCATTCATAATTTGTTGTCAATAACCTTAAGTGTTAACATAAAAGTACTTGCGACAAAATATAGAGAAGAAGTAAACAGCATAGATCATAAAAAATTCATCACAAAATTTAAAGAGAATATTCAAACTACAGAAGTTCAATCATTTCAGGAACTAATTGACTTAATCAAATCAAAAAGATTCGGAATTCAAAAAGACGTATAAGATACGTGAAAATAACGACAGGATAAATCAAGAAATTATCGAAAAACGAGTCAAAATTTATAAACAAAAAGTTAATGAACTGGGAAACACGAATTTGGAAATGAATTTAAAATACTTAAGAATCAGGAACAGGAAATATAGAATAAATTAGAAATTGTAAATCATCTTAATGATCAATAAGACACAAACACTACGTATTTAGGCACCCCGGTAGATCCGACCGATTGTATCCCGTGCACCGTGTCGCGTGTTAGGTGGACCCTTCAGGGGGTAAAAAATCCCCCATTTTTGTCTAGAAATACATTTTACTTATTTATTAGGTGGTTTTTCATACTGACATGCTGTTGAAGGACAAAAGACTCCTCCGCCAAGAAACAAATCATGGTTACTAGATTTAGATGTGTGAAATCGTATCAGGTAGTCATTAAAAATTGTCGACTATGTAGTAGCAACTCATGAAAACGCCATCTATCGGACGGTAGATGAAACAGCTCGCTTCAAGGACATAAGTGGTAAATTTTACCTCTACTTCCATGTAAAACCCATCAAGATGAACTGAACCATTGACTAAATTTAGTCAATGACTGAACTTACCAGAATAAGATTTTAAAAACATTAGTTCTGCTACTATTCAACAGATGGAGCTTTATATGTTGCTCTCACAAGTGACAGAAATTTTACTTAGTCCAGGATTCTCCAAGATCAACTATCTAGCAGAGTTTCAGGGGGTAAAAAATCAGTATATGGTAAAATATTTGGCATATGCTGTGATTAAAAGAAAAGACGATTTATAGGACTTATTTTTTATTATATACTAATATATACACAAAGATCTATATAAAATAAAAGATTGTCCAGGAAACTTCAAAAACTTGACAGAAGTTTTAGAAAACGTTTCACTTTGCTGTACCTATATAAATTATTATTTTTGCTACCCCTGAATAATTCAAGTATCAGATTCTAATAGTCAGCAAAAGGATACAAAAGAATTGCCTCTGCATCCTCACAACGTTCAAATAATAATATGAGACGATTTTAGAATTATTTGCTATTACCTATTACACCTTAAAACTGTGCTTGCCAGTGCACCAAACTCCATTGCTACAAAGTAATAATTAATACAATCATTAAAAAATTTCAGAGCACGACTTAAAAACAGTTCTTTTGAGAACCATTTATTCAAAATTACAAACTCAATGGTAGCAAGTATTCTGGCAAAACGACTTGTTTTTAACAAGATTTATCCTTTCAAATATATTCATAAAATCATTATATATCATATAACTTCTAGCTTACATTATTTGTACCTATGACTATCTCAAAATACAAGCGATTCGCAAAAAATGCGAAAAACACTTCAATGTCACTTCTATGCTTTCACTCAAAATCAAAAAATCACTTAGCGTCTATCTGGACTCTGGCTTATTTTTCGGTGGTCTGAACATTTTGATCTTTTTGCTGGACTTTTTCTCTTTTGATTTCGTCTGGAAGTTTTGCCAGCTGTTCACTCTGTTTTCTCTGGATTCCTGAACAAAAAAAAAACATATCAGCACAGTTCATATGGCTAGTCTCTGTTCCAAAAAATAAATACCCTGATTTCACCCCTATAATGAAATGAAGAAATAAAAGTGAAACGTATTACAAAATGGAGTATTTATATTCTACACATACAGGGGAAAAAATGAATGTTAAAGATCTGCTTTTTTTGTTAGACCAAGGAACCTATATACAGGGTGGTCCAATAAGCGCGCGGTGCTCTCTAGCGGCCATACCGTTTAAATTAGACGAAAATGTTTTAAATAAAAAACGTTTCTTTTCAAATGCTCTACATTTAGAAAATAATTTCAAAGATGGCCGACTTTCGGATATACCGGAAGTAGGCATCAACTTCCTTATTTTAAATAGAACACCCTGTATATTATTACGTTTTTGAATTCATCATCGATTTTTAGGT
Source organism: Callosobruchus maculatus (assembly GCA_951848785.1). Classification (NCBI taxonomy): domain Eukaryota; kingdom Metazoa; phylum Arthropoda; class Insecta; order Coleoptera; family Chrysomelidae; genus Callosobruchus; species Callosobruchus maculatus. Next base: position 2,429,990 of record CATOUR010000160.1, read on the forward strand.
CCAGTTTGTTTACCATAGTTTATGCCTACGATGCCTATTTTCGGAGTTATTCAGCAATTTTTACAAAATTTGACGTTTGTAGTACTTTACAAGAAACGTGAAAATCTCGGAAACTAAACGCGATGGAAAGATGCGGTTTTCGGTTTTGAAACAAGCAAGGAACATGTTTGTGTTTTAGTAAGATCATTGTTTCAAAAGAACATTAAATCAATAGACTAGCAATTTTCAAATTTGAAAAGTTAAAAACGTCAAAAACTTTTTTTTTCAAATGGGATGGTATAAGTTTCACATCGGTGGATGCGAAATTAAATTCTCTTTCACTTTTATCTAGGCACATATGGTTCTATCTTTGATGGTTTTTAAGATATCTTCGGTTTTTTAAATATTGCGTAGGAATTGGAAAAATCGTAGGTGGCGTGGCTCGCAGACGAAACACTTGGCAGGAAACCTTTCATCCAAAGTGGTTACGATTGGTATTTACCATTTAAATAATTTTGTATATTCGAATCTCCCGCGTTTTGACTTGCGAGTTTGAAGTCTGACGGTTGACGCGGAAGAAAGAGTAGAGTCGTACTTCAACTACCGAGGTGAACGGACGTGTGCGTGATATCCGTCACCCCGTGTGTAGCGGGTACCTCCAACAAGGGCGACCACAGCCTTACATCGCTCAGCTAACTAGGAATCTGGATAGAGCAACGCAGTACCCAGCTGGGGAAGACATCCGACGCCAACCAACAAGGGGTGAGTCAACCGATGCATGATTAACCTTCAATTCTCGTGAGTCATCTGCGGTTATTTGCCAATTTAGTTGGTCCTTCACAATTGGCTACAATTACTTTATTGATCGAATTGTAACCATTTTTTGGCCCTCCGAGCACGGATAAATAAATCGCGCTATAGTAAAATAGTCTACGTAAAATCTAAATTGGTACGTATCCTTGACAAAAAACGGAGTTTTTTTGTGACATCGGAATTTGTTAGTGTTGCGCGCTGTTTGTAAAAATTGGTTATATTCGAAAACAAGCAACTTTTGGTGTATTGTGTTGGTAATACATATCTGGGGAGTTTTCTGGGCATTTGAAATTGACATTTTGCGAATTGCGTGAGCGCAAAAGTTGTTTTGATTCAGTTGGTTACATTCGGTTGGGGGTTCGAAAACCGGCGTTTCGACAATTGGTGTAGTCGACGGAGATTTCGAAAAAGAATAACAACTGAAAATTTTGTGATTTGTGTGTGGTTGCCGTATTGTTTGTGTAAAGAAGTTGTGTTTACTAGCAGATTGATTCTAAATTTGATTATTTTGGTCTTGTGTTTACATTGAATCGTTACCTGATACCTGAACATGCCTAATGCAAATGTTGTGAAGTTGCAACGGCAACGCGCGCTAGTTTTAAAATCTATTAAAAATGTTCTTGAGGCGGCCAAGAAGGCTCGTGATAATGGCGAGTATCGGACGGAGTTTTTTCTCAGGTATGGAGAGCTGGATGGGTATGTAACGAGGTTTGAGAATTTGCAATATGAAATAATAGCCTTGGTAGATGAGTCTGCCTTAGAGGAGGAGGAAGCAGTTCATACAATGTTTGATGATATGAGATATTCAATAAGGGGCATTCATAAAGATCTTTCTGATGAGATGATGGCTCGTAGTGAGCATGAAACATCTGCAGTGGTCGTAAGAGAAAATTGTTTGAGGCTTCCCAAAATTGAAATACCGAAGTTTGATGGTGACCTTACAAGGTGGCCTACGTTCATCGACTTATTCAATACTCTTATTCATAGAAATAATTCGCTGTCAAAAATAGAAAAGTTTCAGTTCTTGATTTCTTATTTAGAAAAAGAGGCAGGTCAAATAGTAAGGAATGTGCCCATTACTGAGGATAATTATGAAATAGCCTATAATGCATTAATGAGTCGATATCAGAATGAACGTGTTTTATTGAGCAATTATTGGTTTTCAATTTATAATGCTTCTCCCTCTAGGCATGATTCTGCAGTTGAACTTCGAAAATTGTTGTCAATATTTTCTGAAAATTTGGTGGCTTTAGAGATGAGTAACTTGAACCTATGGGATTTTACCAAATTCAATTTATTGTTGCAGAAATTACCTTCTTCCCTTAAAACGCGATTTGAACTAGAACATAATGGGAATAATGTTCCGGGGTTTGACATGCTTTTTGGATTTGTTGAGAAAACCTGTCGAGCTCTGGAAAATACATCCCTTACTTCCGCATATCAAGGGAGTAATGTGTCTAATGCTAGTGGTGGGTTTAGAAAGAATAATAGTCCTGCTAATCCCAAGGGAAGGCAGACACTTAGTTTTTCGACTGGCACATTAACACAGGAAAAGTGTAATTTTTGCAAGGGTTCACCACATTCGTTGATCAAATGTGATAGATTCTTGCAGGCAGAATGTCGTAAGAGGCATGCCTTTGTCAAGCGGACTAGAATGTGTTTTAATTGTTTGGGAGCTACTCATCTAGTAAATAAATGTAAATCAAAAGAACTTTGTGGGGTTTGTGGTGGAAAACACCATGTACTATTGCATTTTCCGGACACTAAAGTGACAGATTGTGATGTCAGTGGTAGTACCTCTAATGAATCTGAGAGTCATGTTCAAGTCATGGCAAGTAAGTTGTCTGTGCAGCCTAGAATGTTGCTTGCTACTGCACTAGTCTCAATATTGGATTCTGAGGGTAGATCCACCAAATGTCGTGTTTTGTTAGATTCTGCTAGTCAAGCCAATTTTATTAGTGAATCTTGTGTGAGAAGGTTGAATCTTACTCGTAAGGAGTATTCAACCCCTGTTGTTGGCATTAATGGAATGTCATCGAATGTGAGTTCGGGAAAAGTCTCTTGTGTTATCTTTCCCTACAGCAAACCGTATCCTAGCTTCAATTTGGAAGCTATTGTGATACCTCAGATTTGTGAGAAGGTACCTCAAATTCCTGCTGTTGTTCAGAAGTGGAAGTATTTAGAAAATCTTTGCCTCGCAGAGCCTTTGGCTGCACATGATGAAATGGAAATTGATCTGCTTCTAGGGGTAGAAGTATTTGGTGAGATCTTACGTTCCGGTTATGTGAGAGGACAGAATGGTGGGCCACATGCTATTAACACCGTATTTGGGTGGGTGTTAATGGGCAAGTTGGGTGGTGTTTCCACTAATAGTGTGCTGAATTTTCTAACTTCTGTGGGGGAATTGGATTGTACATTGAAAAAGTTTTGGGAAATTGAAAGTATCCCTAAGTGTGTCGCATTGTCTGAAGAGGAACAACAGGCTGAGGAATTCTTTACGTCATCTTGTTGGCGTATGGACTCAGGAAGATATGTGGTGAAGCTTCCCTTTTCTGAATTCCCCCCAGTTCTGGGTGATTCCTATTCACAGGCTTTACATAGATTTAAGCTGTTGGAAGGACGTTTTCGTCGTGATTCCGTCTTACATGAAGCATATTGTGATTTTATGGCTGACTATTTGGAGCAAGGCCACATGTCTGAAGTTGGGAACCAAGTGGGGTCTAATAGTGAGTATTACATTCCTCATCATGCGGTGGTGAAAAGGAATGCGAATGGTGAAATAAAGCTTCGGACTGTCTTTGATGCTTCAGCTAAAACTACCAATGGAAAGTCCTTGAATGATGTTCTTCTAGCAGGTCCCAAGTTACAAAATGATATCGTCTCAATATTGTTATCTTTCAGGTTGTATTTGTATGTGTTTACCGCGGATATACGGCAAATGTATCGACAGATTTTAGTTGAGGAGTCTCACACTAGTTATCAAACTATTTTGTGGAGACCTAACGGTGACGAGCCTATAAGGAAATATCAGTTGAAGACCGTTACCTATGGAGTAACGTCTAGTCCTTTTCTAGCGATTAGGACGTTGCTGCAACTGTGTAGGGATGAGGGTGAAAGGTTTCCGTTAGCTGTAAATATTTTGGAGAATTTCTGTTATGTTGATGACGCCATTGGAGTAGCAAACTCCAAGGAAATTGCCTTGGATACTCAAAACCAGTTGATTGAATTATTGGCGTTGGGAAAGTTTGAACTGAGGAAATGGGCAAGTAATTGTTCTGAAGTACTTGCTCAGGTACCTGAGGTTCATCAGCAGCCACTTGTATTTGATAAGGATTCTCTTGGAATAAAAGTGTTGGGTTTGCAGTGGTGTCCCACTACGGATTGTTTTTCTTATTCTGTACATCCTCAGATACGGTCCTGTACAAAGAGGAATATTTTGTCAGAAATAGCAAGACTGTATGATCCTCTAGGATTCTTAGCTCCAGTAATCATTGTTCCCAAGCAAATACTTCAGCAATTGTGGGCTTTAGGGATAGGTTGGGATGATGAGCCACCGCTGGAAGTTGCAAACCAGTGGAAAACTTTTGTGGCTGAGTTACCTGAGCTATCTTCGTTGAAAATTCCTAGACATATACTTCATATAGAGGCAAAGTTTACAGAAATTCATGCTTTTTGCGATGCTTCGGAGAAGTCGTATGCAGCTGTAGTTTATCTGAGACAGGTTTCCACGGAGAACAGTATTTCTGTACATTTGGTGTGTGCCAAAACTCGAGTGGCGCCTTTGAAAAGACTGTCGATTCCACGACTGGAATTGTGTGCAGCCTTATTAGCCGCAGAGCTGATTGATTGTGTATCCCATATAATGGTAACACAGAAAATAGATAATGTTTGTGCTTGGACGGATTCGAAGGTAGTTGTGACGTGGGTCAAATCTTCTCCGCATAGGTGGCGGAGCTTTGTAGCCAATCGTGTAGCTATAATCCAGGAGAAGGTAGCTCCTGATTCATGGTATCATGTGGTTGGGAAAGAGAATCCTAGTGACTGTGCTTCTAGGGGGACTTTTCCTCGGCAATTTCTAGAACAACCCTTGTGGTGGGAGGGGCCAACTTGGCTTAAGCTTCCTCGGGATGATTGGCCTGTAACTTGTGTAGGTGAGCCTTCCTGTACAGATGTACAAGAAGAAGCAAAGGTTGTTTGTATTACTATTCACGGCTCTAGTATTGTTTCAGAATTGTTGAATAGATATTCTTCCTTACGCAAAATTGAGCGTGTTGTTGCTTATTGTTTGAGATTTCGTAAAAATTGTTTGTGTCGAAAAAGGGGTTACCCGCGTGAGATAGGTAATTTATCCGAGGCTGAATTGTATGAGGCTATGGTGGTTCTGGTCAAAGACGTGCAAAGAGTTGAATTGGATAATGAACTGCGGAAAGTTCGTCGAGCGGAGGTCTGTCCCAAAGCTATACAGAAGTTGGCTCCTTTCATTGATTCCCAGGGTGTCCTGAGGGTGGGCGGTCGCTTGAGACAGTCTAGTCTAAGCTATGATCGGAAGCATCCAATTCTGCTCCCTAGGAAGCATCGATTGACTTATCTCATTATCCAAAGTGTGCACAATAGGAGTTGTCATCCTGGACCACAAACTTTGCATTATCTGTTAAGGCAGAGATATTGGATACTATCTGCCAACCGGCTATAGCTTCAGTGTTATCTCGTTGCATAAAATGCTTTAGAGTTAAGCCTCCTCCAGTGGTCCCCATAATGAGTGATTTACCTTCCGTTAGAATTTCGGAAGTCAAACCTTTTTCCCATAGTGGCGTAGACCTTTTTGGTCCTTTGAGGATGTCTTTAGGTAAAAGACGAGGCATTAGTTCTCAAAAGGTGTATGTGTGTCTTTTCGTGTGTATGGCTACTAAAGCAATACATTTAGAAGTTGTGTCAGATCTAACTAGTGAAGCTGTTCTTGCAGCACTTAGGCGTTTTATAGGGCGGCGAGGACGTTGCAGTGATATTTATAGTGATCAAGGTACGAATTTTGTTGGTGCTTATAAAACTTTACAGTTGTTGGGTGCTAAAGCTTCTGAAGCTTTGCAAATTAAGTGGCATTTTAATCCTCCAGCTAGTCCTTCCTTTGGAGGTATATGGGAGTCCGGAGTGAAATCTGTGAAAACTCACTTGCGGCGGGTGATAGGTGCGCAAGTGTTGACTTATGAGGAATTGAGCACCACTTTAATCCAAATTGAGGCAATGTTAAATTCGAGACCCTTGTGTAGTTTGAGTTCTGATCCTAACGATGTAGGCAGCTTGACTCCGGGTCATTTCTTGACATTAGAGCCCCTGAATGCTCCGCCTGACGAAGATTTGTTGTGTGTGAAACATAGTCGGTTGAACAGGTGGCAGTTAGTGCAACAGATGCAGCAACATTTTTGGCGGCGCTGGCATATGGAGTACCTCCACACCCTTCAGCAACGACATAAGTGGAATACACCACATAATCCTCCCTCGGTCGGCCAGTTGGTTCTTCTCAAGGATGAAAATACCCGTCCTTTACAGTGGCCATTAGGCAGGATTATTAAGTTATATCCCGGTACGGGAAACATTTCGAGAGTCGCCCAAGTTAAGACGAGTAAAGGGCTGTTAGACCGTCCTTTATTGAAACTGTGCCCTTTGCCGGCACAATAGGCCATGATTTGCTTGTATATGATAATTTTTTTTTTTTTTTCGTGTTGTGTTATGGGTGGGATAATTCCACTAATTTTCTTTTGTGGGTAATATAGGAATTACTATGATTGGAAAAAATATTTTTTTTTTATATTTTTTGGTGGGCGGAAAATGGTTACGATTGGTATTTACCATTTAAATAATTTTGTATATTCGAATCTCCCGCGTTTTGACTTGCGAGTTTGAAGTCTGACGGTTGACGCGGAAGAAAGAGTAGAGTCGTACTTCAACTACCGAGGTGAACGGACGTGTGCGTGATATCCGTCACCCCGTGTGTAGCGGGTACCTCCAACAAGGGCGACCACAGCCTTACATCGCTCAGCTAACTAGGAATCTGGATAGAGCAACGCAGTACCCAGCTGGGGAAGACATCCGACGCCAACCAACAAGGGGTGAGTCAACCGATGCATGATTAACCTTCAATTCTCGTGAGTCATCTGCGGTTATTTGCCAATTTAGTTGGTCCTTCACAATTGGCTACAATTACTTTATTGATCGAATTGTAACCACAAAGTGTTTCGACCTCTAATACTAAAATGTGCTTTCACTCCATCTAACTGTAACCACATTATTCTTGAAAACTCCAGTGGTGAATTTTTCAACAGGTTTTCCAAATTTTCATTTAGATGCCGCATATCGCATCTCTCTGTCGTTCTTAGTTTGCGAGATATTAACAACAAGTACTACAAACGTCAATATTCCATTTTAATTTTTTGTCTATTTCTTTCACATTTATTTGTGTGTAACTAGCATATACAAGCAGTTTTTGCAAATACAGGATATTATTATTACATTTAGTCTAGTCGTTCCTTCTCTTCCGTAACTAATAATTATATTACCAAACTTTAGTAATACTATAGGTCATACCTCAAAGTTTTTCTGCCACTCTTTCTGTGCCTTGGCCCTTTCCTCCTCCTCGATCTCCGCCTCCCGTTTGCGTTTCCTCTCCTCTTGGTCCCTCTCGGCCAGTTCCCGTCTTTTCCTCTCCGTGTCTGCGAACAGTTTCATCGTAAGCACCTTGACAGCTCGCTTGAATTCCGCCGGATCGTCTTCAGGTACTGCTGTTGAGCGGCCGTCTTTCTTTGCCTTCTTGCGCTTCTCTTGAACCTCGAATAAGATTTTTATCATCAGTAGGAAGTAGTATATTGACCACATTCGACTTGCTCAAGAAAGAACATAAACATGATCATTTGCATGTAATAAATGTGGGAGCATCTAACAACTATCCTGCTCAAGGAATTGAAATAGGTTTTTTTATAACGTGTAGCCACATAGGCAGTGCCTAAATACCAGAGTACTGCAGCTGCTGTTAAAGGGTTCGATTAGGGAAAGTGCATGTGTGCATCTGATAGGAGCAGTGAGTGGTGGAACGATACAGGATCGCTCAAAGGAGCTGTTTGAATAATGATAGAAGAGTGAGAGGTCACCAACAACACACCAGTAAGAAAGTGGCTGGAGGTGGCGCGTTAAGGCCGGGTCGCCAATTAGTCGAATAGCCCTTCTCTGGATGGTATCTAGTATGGACAGGGTAGTAGGGGCAGCAGCTCTCTAGACATGAGAGCAATACTCCAGGCCAGGTCTTATCTGAGCTTCATATAGCATGAGGAGGTTACATGGTGAGTAGATTAGGCCTACTACATACATTATTGTCCTATATTGACAAATTTAAGAAAGACTTACGATAAAACTTCCACCTACCATTATTTCAGTTCTGCCCACAGCCTCTTCAATGATTTCCATACACTTTTTCCTAGAATCCTCATTTTCTAAGGTTTTCCATGCCTTGTTAACAGCCTCAAATGCTTGTTGTGCTCTTTCGGCATCATCTTGGTTCTTGTCTGGATGTACCAAGATAGAGAGTCGCCTAAAATATAGTACATAATTTAATTCCCATCTATTCCAATAAATAATGCGTCTGATAATTTCTATACAGCTTCCATGAAAAAACTGGATCAAAAGCAAAAAAAAAATTAAAAACACATGTTAACCATCAAGAAGATTGGAGACACTGTCAATAAAATTGTCCCTCCTCCGATCAAAAATGAGACATAGCTTCCTACCTAAATATCTACCATAGCTATCTCATGATCATCATCACAAATGTTCACAGTCCATTTCAGAGTCAATAATAAAGTCTTACCTGTATTTCTTTTTGATTTCGTCTAGTGGCGTTTCTGGTTCCACTTGTAATACCTCAAAAGGATTCAAGTTACGATATGTGGACCCTGGACGTAAAAGTCGCTCTATCTGTTGTTTCGGTGTGAGCACTGAATCCCTCTTCTCAATTTCTTTCACCTAAAAGATTTGGAATGCAATCATTTGCTACTTTCACAGTATTATTGTTTTAGTGCGAGTTTTGGTGCTTGGGAAACAATTTACGATATAATGTGCAATATTCAGTATACATTCTAATCTAATTTGAACTCAATACAGCAGCTGATAAATCAATATTTCTATTCAAACAAGTGGTAGTAGCTCTTTAATAGTGATACAAATAAAGGAATCAAAGTACTTGGATAATGACTTTCTCATTGTTTACTAACCTCAGTGAGAAATTCTTTGAATACCTCTTCCTTTTCTGGAACCGCCATTCCTGACCTCTTAAGTTTTTGAACTAACTGGATATGGTAAATAATAACATAAATATCAAAAATGCATTTCTTTTTTACGATATTTTGACATGTGAGATCACTGTGAGATGTGAATTGTAAATTCAACAAATATGTCGTGCAGAAACGTCTATGTCACTTGTCAATTTTCTTGTGTGCATGCTTGCGCCATCTAGCCTATTTTCAATAAGATACAGCAGTAGAAATCGATCATACGTAATTAATTTATTATTTACTAATTCGTGATTTTACCGCTAGATGTAGATTAGCTTTTTGATTTTCGAATTTTGAATACCAATGTTATCTAAATTAGTACCCTTAAATTATTCTGTATTGTTATCACTATTTTTTGAGAACTTTGAAACGAAACTAAATACGAATAAAATGTTTCATCTACAGTGTTTCATCTAAATGCAGTAGGCACCAAGGGAGGAACCGCACCACGGGAGACGGGAGGAACAAGAGAAACTGGAAAATGTTGGAAATGGAAACACTTGACAGGTACTGGTGGTGCGATAATAATAAGTTTAAAAACTGTGGATTTTTAAATTGAAAATTGGGTAAGACTTCGTTTTAGCGGAAACCGAAATGGCGGTCGAGAGTGGTGTCAAACGACGTGATTTGACGTCCTGAATCGAACGAGACCACTCCCAGACCGAGGAAACGTTCTGGTGAAGAGCTACGGCATTTTGAAGTTTCGTTACCTAACCTAACTTATCCAGAAAAGTTTACTTGTTGAGCTCAAAATGAGTGTTAATCGACGTGGTTGGACATCGTGACTCGAACTTGACCACTTCCAAAGTGGAGAAACATTGCAGTGAAAATCTACGCCACTTTAAAACTTGGCAATTTCAATATCTTACCTGATATAACCTAACTAATACGGTCGGGCTAAAAAAGGGTGTTAATCAACTCGGTTTGATGTCCTGACTCGAACTGTATCAACTAGTAGACTGAAAAAACGTTTATTTTGATTCTCAGTTTAGGAAATTAAGCCAAAAAAGGTCTTCGAGGGTCTGCGCCTGGGGCCTATTCCAGCATACTGAAAAAACTGAACAGGTGACCTACCCTACTTACCTGGGAGTATATTACCTAATCCTAAACCTACCTTATTTCTAGGAACATTAAGAATTCAAAGTATCATAACTTTTCTATTTTCCATTTCTTAGTGTGGCTTCTGGTGTCATTGTACCCTACTCGTCAAGTACTTTCGAATTGATCATATATTTCATGGCAAAAATATAGAAATTTCGAAGTCGTTTTTAGGTTAGGTTTGAAATTTCAAAGAGGCATAGATTTTTATCGGGCCGTTTTCTTAGGCTGGGTATGGTCTAATCCCACTCGAGGCGTCAAACCGAGTCAATTAACAGTCCTTTAAACCCCATTTAACCTATTTTGACCTCAACAACTTGACCCGTCGGGTTAAGTTAGGTTAGGTACTGAAACTTTAAAATGCTGTAGTTTTTCACCGGAGCGTTTCCTCGGTCTAGGAGTGGTCTCGTTTTACTCAGGACGCCAAACCGAGTCGATTGACACTACTCTCAAGCCTCAAATCGGTTTCCGCTAAAACGAAGTCTAGCCGAAAATTGAATACAGAATACAAATTCGCTGCCGAAAAACAGCCTTTTGGCTACACTATAGAATATAGAAGTTCAGAAGTAGGTTTAGCTCATATAGCTATTATCTGATGGAGACCTTGGAAACGTAAGAATCAGAAATGGAAAGTAACTTACCTGCATCCGAATATTACGAATACTTACAATTCTTCTTTTTCAGAAGAGTTACATATACCTTATTAGTTTTTAAAACTAAAATATAAAAAGTATCGGTAATCTTTATTTCCGAAAATAAGAGACAAAGTTGAAGAATTGGCATCACCGATGGTCTCTATTTCCGAAAAGTAGGGAAAAACTGGAGCATTTGGCAACACCGATGATCTGATGCGACATCTAGTGTGCAAAATATGTAACAGTATTTAAATGTTGGGTTACCTGAGGTAGGTACCTACTTTATCATCTACTATTTTGTTGGGGTAACTGATACTATAGCTTGCACTTCATAGATGCCGCACCTTAAATTTTGCGTGGCACCATCTGCTTGTCGCATCTCGGAACTAGAATAAATTGAAGTAGGAATCTTCATCGTCAAGTAAGATCACAGACAATATTTTATATAATGAGAGATAGGTGTCTTTTCAGAAGCTGAAGTTCTTGTTCTGTATAGTCATTATGGCATATTTATTATTTTCTGACCTTTTTTCGTTTTTTCTTGAGTTTTCAATTGAAGAGTTTTATCAAAAACAATCAATGTCATAAATATTTTAACAAATTTTGGGCGCCACTGTTAATAGAAACGTTCGTTTGAGGTGCTGATATTGTTGAGGTTGTTTGTGTTCCGTGAAAGAGGGGCTTGCGAGTCTTGCGACCTGCACCAACCACATGTAGTGCAAAATATACGCTTTCTTCATTAGGATAACATGAACTGTAGGGGGTTAAGGAGCCTGTGAGATTTGTTTGGTTGGTTGGTATGCGGATTTGGAATGTTTGGAGTGCAAAATGTACGGCCCCTATAACAGGAGCGCATAAGTGTGTGAAGCATGAAGTGGCATTAAGGTCCACGTAAACGTAACCATTATATCCTACAGTAGAAGGTATGCAAATGAATTATGAATATTATTATGAATAATATGAATATGAATATTATGAATGGAGCGCTTTTTTTGCCTGGTGTATTATAGAGTGTTTAGTGTGGACTACTTTTCGCTACCAAATTTCAGCCGTTCAGTTTTGCTGAAATATTTAAAAAGAGGGTATTTTGAGAGATTTATGAGCATTTCAATAAGTTGGAGCCTCAGAGTAATTCTTGAGCAAATACTCCAGATATGCTCCGTTGGAATGAGTAAGAGAAAATAACTTTTATAATGGATAAATAATAACTATTCATACTCTTCCGACTCCAAAATTATGGGTAGATATTCACCTCGAAGGGCTCGAAGAGATGGAACAATTTTATTTCAAGACACAAGTGGATAAAGGTGTTATGTCACAAAATAATTATTTTGAGAAAAATCAATTTAAATATTTTCGATTGGAACTTTTTTATGCACCACATTTGAGGCAAATATTTTTAAAGCTTAGTTATGTATTTTCTTCGTCTGTTTTTTTAATTTGGAGACACTTTAATATTTCATGGGAAAATGGAATTTGAATGTACATGACACCTTTATACATGAAAAATTGGCATACCCTGTATTAAAAGCATATGGAAAAAAGAGCTAAGTACACAAACATTGGTGTTTTTTATTAAAAAAAAAAAACACAAAACTTGAAACTAATCTAATCACTAATTGGTTTTTCTTTTTTTCTTTGGATGGCCTTCGTTGTCCTTAATTTTTTCTTCCTAGAACCATATTCATACTCTTTCTTACATTGACTCCTTTATCTAGGTACTGCGAAAAGTAAAAGGTATTGTACATAACACCTTTATCACCTAAATATCGATATTATTTCTGAAAATAACATAACAAAGGGACTTAAGAATGAAATGGAAGCATATTTTAAGCTTATTGAATGAAAAATACACATTTTTGAAAAAATTTTACATGACACTTTTATCCACTTGGGTCTTCAAATGCATTTTCCTCTAGACATCACTGACTAATTCTTAGTGAAAAAACTGTTTCAACAACACCCTTAACACTAAAGCATAACAAAACAGTAAGACATAACCTCAAACTCACGTGTCATGCTGCGAATTCTAGAGAGAAACTTTACTCTTAACACTCTTAAAGGGCTGATAAAGGGGTGATACACGTACGAACTTTAAGTACGCGGTTTTTAAGTTCGCGAACTTACTCGGCTCGACGCGGTGACACACGTGAAGCTGAAATCACCCATTTTGATGATTTTCCTAAATAAACAAAACTTTTAACAAACTCCAAACACAACAAGCGTTGCGGATCGATGGCCTGCCGAAGCAGAGTGGTGGCTCGCGGCTCGCAGTACGAGCCGAGACAAGCTACGAGCAAGAATTCAAACCAGTTGGCTCGCCGGCGGTTTGCGCGACGGTTTTAAAGTACGCGTACTTACGGTGACACACAGGCGAATAAGATTGTCGAGCCATAAGTACGCGTACTTGCTCGTACGTGTATCAGCCCTTTGACACGTACGAGCAAGTACGCGTACTTATGGCTCGACGACCTTTTTCGCCTGTGTGTCACCGTAAGTACGCGTACTTTAAAACCGTCGCGCAAACCGCCGGCGAGCCAACTGGTTTGAAATGTTGCTCGTAGCTGGTCTCAGCTCGTACTGCGAGCCGCGAGCCACCACTTTGTTTCGGCAGGCCATCGATGCGCAACGCTTGTTGTGTTTGGCGTTTGTTTAAAGTTTTGTTTATATGGGAAAATTATCAAAATGAGCGATTTCAGCTTCACGTGTGTCACCGCGTCGAGCCGAGTAAGCTCGCGAACTTAAAAACCGCGTACTTAAAGTTCGTACGCGTATCACCCCTTTTAGCAGTTGATAAAGGTATTATGTGTTATGTTACCTTGACTCCTTTATCAACTGTGAAAAGTAAAAAGTATTGTAGGTACATAACACATTTATCACCTAAATATCGATGTTATTTATGGAAGTAATAGAACAAAGAGACTTAAGAATGAAATGGAGGCATATTTTAAGCTTATTGAATGAGAAATACACATTTTTGAAAAAAAATTACATGCCACCTTTATCCCTTTATCCACTTGTGTCTCAGCAAAAATGAGAATATACCCGCAACAATGTTTTTTACGGTTAGCCTTCTGCAAAGGCTAAAAAGTAAAGTCCATGACGGTGTAGAAGCCCTGCGAGAGGATAAGAGTCGGTGTACGTTAGATTTGAACCGCTGCAGGTTGTAGCCATCGGGAAAGTAATTCCGCGGCAGCTCATTCAACAGCGTCGAAGTTCTCCAAAAGAAGGAATGCTGGAGGAGACTGGTTCGGGGAGTAAGGACCTCGACCTGATAAGGATGAGCTGGCAGAGCCTCTCTTGTTTTCCTCGTTCGGACTGCCTTTGGTGTTATATTATCTAGGAGAGCTCACCTAGAACATCTTCCGTGATAGAATCTGTAAAAGGGACAGTAGGTCAGCCACCCTTCTTCGATGTTCCATGCTGTGGAAGTCCTTTGTGCGGTCGATTAGTCTAATGGGCCTATACCACATTTTTTGTTTATTGGCTTAAACGAACCTTGACACCACGTAGATGCCATAAATAATTTTACAAAATTTTTCTATCGTATTTATAACCGAAAAAATTGCTCTAAATATTGAATTTTTTGAATCCATACACTTCCCGCCCAGGTCGTGACGTCACCTATAGGGAACCAATAAGAGCTCACTGGTACAAAACAATAGCCATCGGCACGTAGTCATCGGACCACGAAAGGACGCCTCTCATTGGTTCCCTACAGAAAGGACGCTTCTCATTGGTTCCCTACAGGTGACGTCATCATCGGCTATTTCAAATTACAGTACAATTTTCTTTTTAGTGTTATTCTCATTTGGATCAAGTTTTCTGCTGACTTTTTACAGTAAACGGCCCTATGTATCATCAAAAATAATACCGCAGTAAATAAATTGATCAATTTGAGATCACGGTATAGGCCCATTGCTCTCTTCAGGATACTGCCCAGAAGCTTTAGAATGTACTTCGGAGCACATCTCCACACATGGGAGCAATACACGGATCTGTGCATTGTAGAGCAGCAGTAGTTGCTCTGGTGTATACAGTTTCCTACAGCAGAATGAAACTCCAAGCTTCTGGGACGCCGTTTTGTTTTAGCAATACTGACGACTAAAAATATAAATATAACCCACCAACGTCGTTTTTAAGCGATTTGGCGGTTCATGACCGTTAGGTTTCATCCAGTTGAAGCTTACAGAATAAAAACTGTATCATCCTAGTTCCTACAGAGATGCAAGAAACTATTTACGAGAGTGTCTGTGTTAAAGGCTATATATTTTTTTGAAGACTGGCGGATAATGGTTTGGTTGCAAGGGGATATAGAATATACAGGGTGTTCAAAAAGTCCCGGACCGGATGAATAACTTGGGAAGTAGGGGCCAGACAAAAAAATGGTCAAGGATAAAGTCGTAGGAAATTTTCCGAGGTATCCGATGGTGACCTTGACGGTGACCTTGAGCTTGACCTTTAAGGTGATTTCAAGGTCAAGTTTATTTTTTTAAATAGAAACCCCTATTTTTGACACCGCAAATGAAAAGTACTGAAAATTTTACGCCCAGATTATGACTTTGACCTCTTGAAAAATTTAACCTTGAACGGTTAGGTCAAGGTTAAAGTCAAATTGTGATGTGCAGGGCATCTTGAGAAGTAGGGGTCACACAAAAAAATGGTCAAGGGTAATGTCGTAGGAAATTTTCCGAGCTATCCGATGGTGACTTTGATGATGACCTCAAGCTTGACCTTCAAGGTCATTTCAAGGTCAAGTTGATTTTCTTAAATGGAAACCCCTATTTTTGACACCGGAAATGAAAAGTACGGAAAATTTTACGACCAGAGCATGACTTTGACCTCTTGAAAAATTTAACCTTGAACGGTTAGGTCAAGGTCAAATTGTGAAGTGCAAGGTATCTTGAGAAGTAGGGGACACACAAAAAAACGGTCAAGGGTAAAGCCGTAGGAGCTTTTCCGGGCTATCCGATGATGACCTTGATAGTGATCTTGACTTTGACTTTCAAGGTCATTTCAAGATCAAGTTGATTTTCTTAAATAGAAACCCCTATTTTTGACACCGGAAATCAAAATTACGCAAAATTTTACGACCAGATCATGACTTTGACCTCTTGAAGAATTTGACCTTGAACGGTTAGTCAAGGTCAAATTGTGACATGCAAGGTATCTTGGGAAGTAGTGGTCACCAAAAAATGGTCAAGCGTAAGGTCGGTTTTCTGGGCTATCCGATGATGACCTTGAAGGTCAAAGTCAATGTCACCATCAAGGTCATAATCGGGTAGTCCGGAAAATCTCCTACGACCTTACCCTTGACCATTTTTTGTGTGACCCCTACTTCCCAAGGTACCCTGCATGTCACAATTTGACCTTGGCTAACCGTTCAAGGTCAAATTCTTCAAGAGGTCAAAGTCATGATCTGGTCGTAAAATTTTGCGTAATTTTCATTTCCGGTGTCAAAAATAGGGGTTTTATTTAAGAAAATCAACTTGACCTTGAAATGACCTTGGAGGTCAAGCTCAAGGTCACCATCAAGGTCACTATCGGATAGCTCGGAAAATTTCATATGACTTTACCCTTGACCATTTTTTTGTGGTCCCAAGTTATTCATCCGGTCCGGGACTTTTTGGACACCCTGTATAATAGCTTCATGCAATGGGAAGATAATAAAACGATATCACCGTTATTATGTGTGGGAAGTACTGAGTCAATCAACTTGACTCCCTTTTTCGCTTTATATAAAAAATGTCTACCCGTCGATAGCGAACTCCCAGTGCTCCAGATCCCCCCCCTAGAGTCCCTTCCCGTTTGCAGACGTGCCCATGAGGTGTCACTGGCTGTCCTTTCCCGTTCGTTTCCCGCTTCCCGGTTATAGGGCAGCTTGCGCAACAGTCAGTGTGTCGGAATCCCTTTTTGAAGGTTAAACCCTTTCCGGACTCAGTGCTGCCGCGTTCTGCACAACAGCTGCTGCAGCTGTCTGCAGAAGTCGTCTCGTGTGCTCAGAGTCGTTGTGTAACTATTATTGGTGCCAGAGTGTGTATGGGGCAGTGAGCTTCCTTCTTGTATTTAGCCGGTAAGTACAGACCGTCGTACGGAATATGTGGGAAAGGATGTTCTTACTGAAAGTTTGCAGAAATGTAGGTCCCAACTTGGTGCTGGATGAACGAGAAGCCTAAAATGCATATACTGGGAATCCTAGAAAGTAATAGAAGGGTTGGAGTCAACATCATAACAAATACAGGTTGGCCAATCGGGTGACGATAATAATTTTTTTTAGATAGCCCGTACCGAGACCTATCCAAAACACCCCCATGTATGTGTACCGATTATTGATAGTTTTCGAGTTATGATTTTTTTTTGAAAACTTAGAGATTTTCCAGTTTTCCCAAGAAATCGTCAAAAACAAAAACAAGAATGCTTTTTGGCTTTCATTTTTTTCTGCAATTATACTTAGTATTAAGCCTATTTTAATATCCAATAAAGTGAACCTGTACATCCGAACAGTAATTAAGTACATTTTGGGCCCAAAGTTTGAAATCTCTGTTTTTAGTCAGGAGACCAAAACCTTTAAAATAAAATTAAAAATACTTATGCCTGGTTCTGAAGCTTCAAACTAATCTTAAAAACTCTGCAAGACATTGCGCATTCGAAATAATAATGAAAAAGTAGCACTTATGGGGACATTTTGCGCGGTACATGAGTGTTAAAGGCAAAAAAGTGATAATTCACGAATTTCCAAAATGATTTAAAAAACTATTATTTTGCTTGATTATAACAGATTAAAGAAAAAAACTCGTAACAACTAATAAACCTGATAATTATTGATGTTTTGATGACTTTTAATAAAAAAACTAATACCCAAATTGTAGTTTTTGAAGTGTTTTTTCTATGTACTATTGAACTTCTGCTAAATTAAGTTGTATGGAAAGTTAACAAAGGAAAGTAATAATAAAACAATAATATGACTTCCAATTTCATGGCAGAATTACCTGGGAAGCGATATCGTAGTATACACCATCCCTTTCTTTCAGAGTAGCTTTTTGCGAGCTCATGTCGGCGAAGCGCAGTTGTGTTAATTAATTTTCGGATGGACCTAAAAAGGTGATTTATCTCGCTAGGTCTTCCTTGAAGGGCAGTAGACAGCCTATCATGCGTACAAGTTTTTAAGTTTTTCACCCCCCCCCCCCACCCCCAAACACCCAAATTCCAGCATTACCTACTATGACCCCACAGCATATTGCTGCCCAAATTTCATCACAGTCCATGCAGCGCTTACTGAGATTACGAGGCTAGAAAAATGCGTACAGACAGACAGACCAACAGGTAGACCGACAGACAGAACGACGAAAATGAGTGACGCGGATTTTCGTTATGTAGACATTATAAAACGCCCAAAAAATCTAGTATCTCAAAATCGAAAATATTCACGATCACAATCCTCTCCTAACCTATCAGTGTGGGAAGTAAAAGGGATGGC
Organism: Callosobruchus maculatus; assembly: GCA_951848785.1. Taxonomy (NCBI): domain Eukaryota; kingdom Metazoa; phylum Arthropoda; class Insecta; order Coleoptera; family Chrysomelidae; genus Callosobruchus; species Callosobruchus maculatus. The sequence continues at coordinate 2,448,310 of CATOUR010000160.1, forward strand.
ATATGCTACGATAACGCTTCCCAGGTAATTCCGCCATGGAATTAAAAGTCAGATTGTTGTTTTATTATTCCTTTCCTTTGCTAACTTTCCATGCAACTTAATTTAGCAGTTCAATAGTACACAGCAAAAAGCACAGGTATCAATTTTTTTTATTAAAAGTGATTAAAACATCAATGATTATCGTGTTTATTAGTTGTTATAAGTTTTTTTCCCTTAATTTGTCATAATAAAGTAAAATAATAGTTTTTTAAATCATTTTGGAAATTCGTGAATTATCACCTTTTTACCCTTAACACTCACGTACGGCGCAAAATGTCCCCATAAAAGCTACTTTTTCATTATTATTTCGAATGTGCAATGTCTTGCAGAGTTTTTAAGATTAGATTGGAGCTCCAGAACCAGGGATAGGTATTTTTAATTTTATTTTGAAGGTTTTGGCCTCCTGACTAGAAACAGAGATTTCAAACTTTGGGCCCAAAATGTACTTAATTATTGTTCGGATGTACAGGTTCTCTTTGTTAGATATTAAAACGGGCTTAATACTGAGTATAATTGCAGAAAAAAATAAAAGCTAAAAAGCATTCTTGTTTTTGTTTTTGACGATTTCTTGGAAAAACTGGAAAATCTCTAAGTTTTCAAAAAAAAAAAATCATAACTCGAAAACTATCAATAATCGGTACACATATATGAGGGTGTTTGGGATAGGTCTCGGTACGGGCTATCTAAAAAAAAATTATTATCGTCACCCGATTGGCCACCCTGTATATTGCAAGGAAAACGTAATTTTTCATTTTTGTACTGCTATTTCATTTCTCATTCCACAACACTCACCTAGGGGTTCTTTGATAATTTGAGAAAATGGTTCGTGAAGATTCAATTAAGTTTTCTCAACATATTTATAATATTATTGAGTCACTTATTGAAGATAAAACACGTAAACAGATACTTCTCCAAATATAAAGATAACATTTTCCAAGTACTTTCAACCATGGATAAGGCTTGTATACAAATCGTTTGCCTATTTTGAGGAGCATAGCGTTTTCTATACAAGGTTTCAGAAAGTCCATTATTTTATGAATCCTAGTATTGATAGAAGGGCTGGAGCTAATATCATGATAAATATGTTGCAAGGAAAACTAATATTTTTGCTCTATTATTTCGTTTCTTTGAGGTCTTTAAGAAGATAGTTTGAGAACATTTTGTAAAAATATAACTTAAAAGATTATTTCATAAAATTTTAGAGAAACTATTGAAAAGTATTGAAGAAGTTTGGTTTCGTAAGCGATTAGTATGTTTGCTGTAGTTTTTCAACAAATTCAGGTGCAAAACTTAAAGAAATTACTTTTGCATATTATGTCAGACATGGCTAAAAAAGTAAAAAAATGGAATTAAGTTGATTGATTCAGGATTCCATATTTTCTCGTTTTACATAAAATGTAAGGTTCCTGTTATATACAGGGTAAGCTTTTAGTACCGGCTAGGTCAATAACTCCACTACTGTAGAAGATAGCGAAAAAAGTTGTATATAAAAGTTGTAGCCACGGATATGCTTCTTGCTCAGAAAATATTTAGATTTATACAGGGTGATCTATAACTACGTGGTGATGCAAACATGCATTTTTTTAAATGAGACACCCTATATATTATTCCATATTCAAATTCTACTAATAATTCCCGTTCTTCCAATATAGGGAATTGTTACATTATACAGGGTATTTCAAAAGTTATGATCATTTTTATATCCAAATCGCAGTCAAATGAACGTATTGTATATCAAAAAGTAATGAATCAAAAATTATTTTTTTTACTCTCTATTTTTGAAATCGGCTATAAAAAAAGCCCGTGACGCATATTCGTATACAGGGTGATGTAGAATGCAACATCCAGATTTTCTCTTTTTTTTTTAAAAATGTAACCCTCAATATTTTATTATTCTAAAGAATTGCTTTTAATATGTTCTTTCATCTTTGTATAGCACTTGTTGTACCTACGTCCATCAGTTTCCGAGATATTTCAATTTTTCGGTAAATTTAAAGTATAGCTTCTATTTGTGTACTGAAATTTATTTATTTTGAGAAAGTACTATATAATTTGTTTTTTATTTAACGAACAACTAAATTATAAGGTCATCATACTATTTGATGAAGTCAAAACCCTAAATCATCGAGATAATAAAGTCAAGTATGCCGAGGAAACAATTTTGTAGGCGTGATGCATAAGTATCAAGCAGATTTATCAGGTAGGCTTTGAAAAATTGACAGTTTTCATAACATGCTCAATAATTCCGTACTGTGTGAAACACCAGCTTTAAAAATTCATTTTTCCATTGAGGGTTGTTCGAATGTATCTACCTTAAGAGGAGGCGTTTATTGTACACCCTTCCATACCTATACCAACTATACGACATGATGAATCGGTATGCGTATACAGGGTGTCCCAGAAGTCAACGTCAAGCCGCAACGGGGTGACAGGATTGGTTGTAACTATCATGAGAAAAATCAGAAAAAAAATCTATCCCATGTAGTTTGCAAATTATGGGCATTTAAAGAAAACCTAGAAATTTGGTCAAATTATAACAATTTTTCAGTTATTGTGGTCAACTTTTATTATTTTTGTTCATTTAAACTTTGGAACCGTAACCCTAAATAACATTTCTAAAAGCACAGTCAAAAATAATGACGCAATTGCCCCAAGTTTTCTAGAAAGAAGACTATTTATTAAACTATGAAATTAAAATTTTCAATGTTTGCCGACTTTGAAAGGTCCTCCTTTAGAAAAAATGTACTAAAGTGCCTTGGCAAATGCCATTAAAAGTTGGCGCATTTAACTAGGATTGTAAAATGGTATAATACTTGTTAGTTACATACTAAAAAAAACGAGTAAAAAAAGGAAAACCTCAAGTAACCCGATTTTTGCTAACCCATTTCACTAAGGTCAGATGTTCCTTATTCGCATAAGCTTCTGGTAGGTTCTTAATTTTATGGCAAAATGATGAAAGAGATGGATAGTGGACATGTTTGCCATGAGTGAGCAAGACAGATAGTGACGCCACTTTTAGCAAAGTCAACAAAAACAAGTAAAATTAATAAAATAATGAAAAATCTTGACCTAGCTTAGTTTAGGTTTATTGTATTAGAAGTCAGATAGGGAAATAACATTTTTTACTACAGCCCGTGGACCAGAATTTTAAACGGCAAAATTGTTGGGCCTTTTGAGCTGCCTGAGAATCTGAATGGCACGAATTACCTACATTTTTTACGATAAAATTTACCAACTTTGTTAGAGGACGTACCACTAAAGCGGCCTACAGACGTTGATGTAAGTTGCGATTCCTTAATCATCTCAAGGTTTCATGAAACTTGCATCAGTTGCATAAGTTCCTACTCAAATCGAAACCTGTTGCAATGCCTGAATCGACTTGATATTTCATGCACGTTTCATGCAACACAAGAATAGTATGTTGGGCTTATTTCTTTGCATCGACGCAATACTATACACGTTGAAACCTGCATCACTGCATCAGCGTCACCGGCTCGGCGACATGGCTCACCGTCGACCGTCCATAATAATATTCCAGAATCTGCATCGCTGCAGGCAACTGATACCAAATTCGTGATTCAGTACCACACACGCTGCTACTTGCGTTATGAAACGTAGAAGTCGATACCTGAATCGCAGCATGCATAAACGTCTGTAGACCGCTTAACAGATCGTCGCCACATGAGGTATTAACAAGATGGCTGCCCAGCGCATTACGAAGTGCAAATAATAGGTTTTCTTGACCAAAAACATCCGGAAGGTGGAGGTGGACGTTCAGGCACTATCTCGTGGCCAGCCCGTTACCCAGATTTAAATCCCCTGGAATTTTGTTATCGGGGTGTTCTCAAAGAAAAGGTTTATTCATAGCCCATTGAGAGCGTAGCCGAGCTGCGTAAACGAATTTCTCAAGCTGCTGAGTACATCAACTCTCGAGGATATGCCTGGCTAATAAGTAGATCTTTTTTAAGAAGATGTACTCGTAAGGCGTGTATTGAGGCTGATGGTAAACAATCTGAATATTTATTGCTTGACCTTTATCCTAATAAACCCAAACTAAACTAGATCAAAATTTTTCATTATTTTATTAATTTTACTACTTATTTTTGTTGACTTTGCGAAAAGTGGCGTCACTATCTGTCTCGCTCACTCATAGCAAATATGTTCATTATCCACCCCTCTCATCATTTTGCCGTAAAATTAAGAACCTACCAGAAGCTTGTGCCAATAAAGGACATCTGACCTGAGTGAAATGGGTTAGCAAAAATCGGGTTACTTGAGGTTTTTATTTTTTTACTCGTTTTTTTTTAGTATGAAGCTAACAAGTATTGTACCATTTTACAATTCTGGTTAAATGCGCCAACTTTTAATGGCACTTGCCAAGGCACTTTAGTACGTTTTTTTTAAAGGAGGGCCTTCCAAAGTCAGCAACCTTTGAAAATTTTAAATTCATAGTTTAATAAATAGTCTGCATTCTAGAAAACTTGGGGCAATTGTGTCATTATTTTTGACTGTGCTTCAAGAAATGTTATTTAGGGTTACGGTTCCAAAGTTTAAATGAACAAAAACAATAAAAGTTGACCACAATAACCGAAAAGTTCTTATAATTTGACCAAATTTCAAGATTTTCTTGAAATGCCCATAATTTTCAAACTACATGGGATATATTTTTTTCTGATTTTTCTCATGATAGTTACATCCAATCCTATCACCCCGTAGCGGCTTGACGTTGACTTCTGGGACACCCTGTATAAACACGAGCATTATCGCTAATAGCTTTCGCAGTATATTTACGCATACAAGCCAGGTAGTCGCACATTTGATCATAACCATAAATTTTGGAGTTGAACACACGCGCCAACGCTAAATAAGCTACAACATTATCGTCACTCCCTCTTGACAATAATTATTGCCCCACCTTCGTTTATCATCTCGAACATGGAACCTTGAAAATTGACTTATCTGTTTTTTATGGAACAAGGCCGCTATACAGGGTGTTAATTAAGTATGTTGACAAACTTTAACGGCGAATAGTATACTCCGAAAAATAGAAGGAAAATGTCATATGAACATGTGTCCGGAAATGCTTCCTAAGGGAGCTACGCTCCTTCGCATGGGGCACCCTGAAGATGGTTTTCCCTCGATATTCTCGAAACCATGCATAACAAAATTACGAAATCAGGTACGATGGGTAAACTTTTGACGCTGAATCTGATTCTGAATTCAGAATGTCATAATTTTAATCAGAGGCGTATCATACGGGAGGCGTTAAGGGTAAAAATAACCCCATTTTCTAAATGGTAATTTTTTTGACATTTTGATTTTAGAATATGGTATTTCAGAGATTTCTACGTAAAAATGGTCTCTTGGTATATCTCGATAGGGCTAACCGTTTTCGAGAAAAATGCAAATTATTGAATCGATGCAGGCTATTGTAAATAAATAAATGTTCATCTATTTAGTAAGTGTGGTGTGTGTGTGTGCTATTTACAATATCCTGCATCGATTCAATAATTTGCATTTTTCTCGAAAACGGTTAGCCCTATCGAGATGTACCAAGAGACCATTCTTACGTAGAAATCTCTGAAATACTATATTCTAAAATCAAAATGTCCAAAAAATTACCATTTAGAAAATGGGGTTATTTTTACCCTTAACGCCTCCCGTATGATACGCCTCTGATTAAAATTATGACATTCTGAATTCAGAATCAGATTCAGCGTCAAAAGTTTACCCATCGTACCTAATTTCGTAATTTTGTTATGCATGGTTTCGAGAATATCGAGGGAAAACCGTCTTCAGGGTGCCCCATGCAAAGGGGCGTAGCTCCCTTAGGAAGCATTTCCAGACCCATGTTTATATGACATTTTCTTTCTATTTTTCGGAGTACTATTCGTGGTTAAAGTTTGTTAACATACTTAATTAACACCCTGTATTTTACAGGTTGCTTCCTAAGTTTGGATTTTTTTTCTTGGGCCATATAGTACTCACGAAAAGGAGTGATTTTTCTTAGTAACACATACTACTCGCAAGTGAAATCTGAACACTGTAAAAAAAAGGGTTGCTGTTGATGAAATGCGGTAGGACTATATACTAAACGAACTCATTTGTCATAAATAGTTTATAAAAAATACAACAGATTAATAATGGTTGGGCTGTCCATGTTGACGAATGCACTCCTCTAGCCTACGCGGCATGCTCGTAATCTGGTTGTTGATAAATTCTTAGAGGTTACAGCCTTCCAAGCTGCCCTCACAGCATGTTCTAGTTCGTCCAGCGTGGTCGGAGGACTGGGTAAATCGCCTATGTATCGACCCATCCAATCCCATACTTCTTCAACTGGCGATAAATCGGGTGATCGTGGAGGCATTACCTTATTGGAAGAAACTCTCGTCGAGGCCTCGGACATATGGAACGGCAATTGGTTCTAACACCTCATTCACATAACGTTGCGTAGTCATATGCCACGAATCACAAGTAAAGGTGACTTGATGTTGAATGAAATGACAGCCCAAACCATCAAACCAATAGAACGGTGTACATGGCGCTCAACAGCTCACCCCGTCGTCGTCTTACGCGTTGGCGCCCGTCATGTGGCCCCAGACAAAACCTGGATTCGTCGGAGAAGTCCATCTGATGCCACTCAGCATGCCATTGGCGGTGTTCTTGGCACCAATCTAACCGTTGGCGACGATGAGTTGTAGTGAGTCGAAGCACTAGATGCGGACGATATGATCCTAAGCCCATTTCACTCAATCTGTGGTACACCGTGCGGACTCGAATGGCCCTCCCTCTAGCTGCATACCAAGCGTCAGCAACAGCTCGAGTGGATCGCACTCTGTCTCGAAGGACCAGTAGTCGTAGATGACGGTCTTGCCGGTCTGTAGTTTTTCTACGTACTCCAGAACCTCTAGCTCGCTGTATTCGCCCTTCTGCGATCCATGCGCACCATGCTGCTACAACTGTAGCCACACTACGCCCCATGGTTACAGAAATTGCTCTGAAAGAAGCACCACGTTCTCGTTAGCCTACAATCAACTGGGGCTGTCGTCTTCTAGGGGGCATCTTTACACAACCAATTCATCTGTTTTACACAACCAACTGGTCTCTCTCCACATTTGCAACCGATATCATCGGTTTTGAGTCGACAAAAAGCCATGCTTTGTTTTATACTTCTCGAGTTCTTTAGAAGTACCTGAGGATTTCCTATATAAAAATGGTTCCCATTTTGGATGATTACGGGTGTGAAGTCTGGGTAGAGATGCGAAAATAGAAATATCGATACGGGTACCAATTCAATATTTTTTGGCCAAGTATAGAGCTGAACACGCCCATGAAGGCACGTTTGGTTCGTACAGAGAATTTTGTCCAATTGACTACATCCCTCAATAATTATATAATTGTTTTCGATACCGATACCCCTACAAAAGTATCGATACGATACCAGCTTGGACTGCCTCAAAAAGCATTGATGCCTCAAAAAGCATTGATGACAAAAGTACTCGATACAGTAATGTAAATATTAGATTATTGTCAGTATCCGTACATTTGTGAGTACATATTTCATTTGTAGGTTATGTCTACTTACCTAACGGGATCATTCGTAAATTTAAAAAAACTGTTTCTGCAATTTTAGTACTTATTTCTGCAATGTTTAGCAACACACACACTTCTGTTATATTTTTTCTCCATTTTAAAGATGATACAATCACTACGTTTTAAAACCTATTCTTGTTGTCATAAATTTTTAGTTTCGAATTTCGAATAAACTTTAATAAATAAATAGTGACATTCGACAGCATCGTACTACGCATAGTTCATTTCAAAACGTTTTGAAAACGACAGCTGGTGTTTTCACGACATGTGGATCTCGATACTATCCCAAAAATTGGCGAATCGACTTTGAACAGAAAGCGTTTTGAAAACGCATCCAATTGACGGTTCCACGATACATTTAAGTACTTAAAACGTTTCGAAAACGTTTTGACAGCTCATGGGAATGAAGTAACCTCAGAGTAACAACTGAACATAGAGGTAGTAAACAAACCACTTCAGCCTCCAAACCACTGCGTAGTAAACAATCAGCACAATGTCTCAGGTTGGCGGAAATTACACGCGCATCCCCACTTTTGGATGATTTTTTGGAGGGATGCTAACGATACTTCGATACTTCTGCACTAATATCGAATATTTTTATCTTTTCTTTTTTAAGGGTATCGGTCTCGAAAATAATTATATAATTATTGAAGGCTGTAATCAATTGCACAAAATTCTCTGTACGAACCAAACGCGCCTATTTGGTTAAAAAATATCGAGTTGGTACCGGTATCGATATTTTCATTTTCGCATCTCTACCCAAACTTCACAGCCGTAAAATCATCCCAAGGTCAAATTCTGTGGGAACCATTTTTATATAGGAAATCCTCAGAGATATTGTCCTGGTTGTTTACTATGCTATGCTCCAAACATTGATCAGCTGTGACCTCGCAGTGACAGTTCAAATTGTAAACAATGCTGTGTGTAACGCCAACTAACCTGAAAATTATTCCAATGCAACCCATGTTATAAACACTGCACTTTTTGAGTTCCATCTCGAAAAACTGTTAAACTGTTAAACTACACTCGTAAAGCTTCACTACAGTTACCAACAAATAGCGAATTCGATTTTACTGACCAAGCATAAAAGACGCACAAACAAAACAAACGTTTGATAGTCGAGGTTCTGCCGTAAATAAGTCGCATGAAAATTATATCGGCGTTGTCAGCTCCTCAAAATTTATGTAAGACTTCAGAATTTGCGTTTAAGATTGACAAATATGCAGTAACGCAGTAGAGGTCAACATATCTATTGATTTTGCTGTAATCATTCCTGAACCATCAAAATACCGTCTTTTTTAACGTAGAATGGAATATTTCTGGATACTATACAATTAAGACGATAGTAAACAATTATGATTGCCGTTTCTGGTAGTCAATATGACAACGTAAGAAAAAATGTCGGCTGATTAGAATTAGTTGTTTACTACTTTTGCGTGCATAGCCAGCTATCTTTCTCTTCTTTGGTTTTATAACCGTTTCACGCAATAAAGACTTTTTTTTCTTTTTTTATTTATTTTTATTTTTTATTTTCCCTTTTTGTAGTTAGTTACTACCTCTATGTTCAGTTGTTACTCTGAGTTAGTAATTATCAGCACCGCGTATACAAAATCTCAGCGTACGCCTATGGATATTATCTCAGCAATGAGCAAATACGAGGGTGAACCTTGCGTCAATGGTGTCCACTGACGCACATGCCTCTTTTGACAGCTGATCGCCCAAAATGGCGGGATGCGCGTGTGATTGCCGCCAACCTGAGATATTGTGCTGGTTGTTTACTATGCTGTGTAATGAGTATGCGGCTAGCACGTTTATGATACGCCGCTGGTTTTCGTTCGGAAGTTTGGTTTGTAAATTCGACGGGATTTGTGGAAAAACGTTCGGAATTGCCTCCGGCTTCAAGTTGCCCGGGAAATAGGCAGTCGTTTCACCGGCAAACCGAACCGAACCTTCTCTCGCCATTTGCGACTGGAGAGGTGAGGAAAGGGCAATGGGGGGGGGGGGGGGGGGATAGACGGGGGCTGTCCCGCAAAGTTTAATTTCATTCGGTTTAATTAGCGGGTTTTACCTGACGATGTACGAGTTGGATGAGAGGTATTGCCGAAATGGAACTCCCATCCTTGCCAGTGAATGTAGACCAGTCAAGTCTAAGGGTAAACTCAAACCCAGCAAACACGATGTCGTTATACTAACGTCATTTTGACGACACCCCATTCGTCATTATCACGTCGATAAAGAGGAATATATGACGTGTCTGTGACGGCACAATGTCACAGCCCAAAGACGTCATTGAGTGCCGTGTTAGTAACGTCACCTAACCGCCGTCCCAATAACGTCACAAACGTGTCGTCTCAATATCGTCATATACGTCGTTCCGTCGACACTATTTTCTACAGCAACCAAGGCTGCACCAGAAGGTATCGTCAGACCAGCACTGATTATTGGCGATGGTTACTTTGTCTTACTTTATGTCTCTCCAATAGTCAATGCTGATCTAACGATGTCTTCTGGTGCAGTCGTAGTTACTAGATAAAAGAGTTTGGACGTTAATTACCTTATAGGACAAATGTTTATGAGATAATGCTGTGAGAAATCTGTGTAGCATTAATTTGGGTAAGGGTAATAAAATATACTAATTCAAAATAAATTAATCATGTATTTCACAGTAAAGACAGGATACAAAAATAATGATCATAGCTTTGCTAGCCTTCTATAGAAGCCTGCCTAAATCACAAAGTACTTTTTATTTTCAATCGGATCAATCCATATAATAAGAGGCTACAATCTAATAAATCCACAATACCTGAGAAAACACTGGACACTATACCTATACCTATTATTATTTATGGTGGAATCCACACATACAGACACTGCACACACAGCACATAGGTTAAAATCTCCGCCCCCATGTCACAGCTTCATCGTAGAAAACACAAGTAGAAAATGGCGAAAATGGCAATTTGTGCCTTGTGGTGATGATGGGGATCGAGATCAGCGGTTCGGCTGCAGTCGGATCGGGTCGGATTACATGCGATTCATTCATTGGTCTGTACCTTACGTAAGTTGTGCAGTGATTCATCAGTGAACTAAAGCGCGGTTAATACAAAATTACCTCATGCAAACATAAAATCTATCAAAACCCAATCAACGGAATAATTAGCCACAATTTTGTCGAATCTGCTTTATTTGGGATATACCTACGTTACCTGAAGTCGACTATATCTTTGTATAATAATTTAGATATTCTATATCTATCTAATTAATTAATATTTTTTAGTACTTATGCGAGCATAGACATTTTTTCATAAATATATACGAAAAGAATAAGAAAAGTGAAATCATTAAGTTTTGAGATACGTTTTCTCCCACCTTTATCCATTACATTTTGACGTGATAACGACGTCAAGTGGCAAACTTTTATGTGACGTCATTAAAAATGACGTTACTGCGACGCCATTCAGTCGGCATATGACGAACGTGACCAAAATTCACCACAATTCGACGTCATAATGACGTAGGTCTCCTTGCTGGGAAGTGGAGTACTAATGTGGCTATTTTAAATTTACCAGCGCGGCATGAGGAAGGGTAGCGGGAGGTTTCTTCAGGTAGCGATCGTCATTATCATGTCGAGTCCAAAAAGGGATAGAAAACATAAGTATAACAGAGACATTAAATATTGTCTGCTGCGATTATCCAATCCCGATGCTGGACCGTCTTTAAGGTGTTGCCGGTTGTAGTTATAAGTTTTATGTACTAGATAAGTGGGATATTATCATCATCATAGTCACAATGTCTTAACAGACATGTTGTGAACTTGTAAAATGCATTAAGTCGGAGCTAGAGTATTGCCGACACGAATATTATCAATAGTTTTGAGAACTGTAGCTCGCCATCGTTCGCGATTTACTGTCAGTTCAGTGGCGCTCTTGATACTCATACCTAGCAACTGTTTCGTCGTATCCACCTAGCGTGTAGGGGAACGGCCACGGCGCCACCCACTCGGGACGTGACCCTGAACTACAAGTTTCTCCATATTATCGCTTCTGTGAATATGTCCGAAGAATGTAAGCATTCTCGTCGACACAATGGAGGATAGTCTCCTTTGGATTACCGAGCTCATCCAATATGGAAACATTAGTTCGATGGGCGGTATAAGGAATTCTCAGCATTCTCCTCCACGTCCACATTTCAAAAGCATCTATGCGAGCTCGATCTGCCTTTTTAACAGTCCAAGTTTCCGAGCCATACAAAAATATGGAGAACACAAGAGACTGAACCAGTGACATTTTGGTAGCTTTAGTGATGTTATGGTCACGCCATATTTTAGTAAGCTTTGTCATGGCCACCCGTGCCTGTTGAATGCGCCGTCGAATCTCATTCTCACAGCTACCTGAATTGTCGATCAAAGACACACAAAACTTTGAACCACCTCACAACGGCCTATTGACTTTATTTCTCGATGACTATCATGCTCTCTATCTACGATAATAACCTTGGTCTTGTTGTAGTTAATACCAAGACCTTTTGCCGCGCTGTTTTGTTCTAAAACGTTCAATAGAGCTACTAGTCCTTCATGAGAAGCAGCAATAAGGGTTGTATCGTCAGCAAATCTTAAGTTAGATATTTTGCTTCCGTCAATAGTTACACCGCCATTCCAGTTGTCCAATACCTGTCTCATCACAAATTCAGAGTAAATGTTAAATAACATCGGAGATAATACGCATCCCTGACGAACTCCTTTTCTGGTTGCTGTTTGACCAGACAGGTTACCATCAATTCTTACACGAGCTGAGTTAGACTCATAGAGTTGCTGTATGAGAAATACTAAGTGGTAAGGGACTCCCATGGAGATAAGGATTTCCCACAGTTTAGGCCACTTTACGTTATCAAACGCCTTAGAATAGTCCATAAAGCAGATAAAAACGGGAAAATAATGCTCTCTGGCTTTTTCAATAATCTGTCTTAAGTTTAAGATCTGTTCACGCGTACAGCGTCCTTTCACGAAACCTGCCTGCGCCTGAGAAATTTTAAGAAAGAAAGTTTAAGAAGAGAAGTGGGATATTAAATAATATAAATTATTTGCCGTTTCCTTTATATATAGGGTGATTGAGGTTTGATAACTCCGTTATTATGGCACAGACAAGAAAAACTTTCGAAAAAATGTTGTAAATAAAGCTAAGGTCTACCTTTTAAAATTATTTCATAGTATACAGGGTTATTGATAATTTCACGGCATACCAAGCTGTGTTTTTTCAAATGGAACACCCCATATATTATCCTAAATTTGATTTGCACTTGCTCTCCTTATTCCGGAAATATAGAGTTTTATCAGTTTATACAGGGTAATTTCAGAAATATGGCCATTTTTATGTGAAAATCTTTATGAATTCAACAACCTGTATCTTAAGAAATCAATAACTGGTAGCTTGATTCTCTGATTCTCAATGCTAGAAAAATTTCGAGGTTGTTTAGTGTTATCTAAAGTTATCAAGTTTTTGCTACATTTGATTTTGTATACAGGGTGAACCAAAACCCACGACTACAATTTTTTTTGTTATTTTAAATGGAACGAATTTCTTACAAAATAATTCCACTTTTATTAAGCACCTCACAGTCCCCATGTCTGAACGTAACAGTTATGGAGCTATTTCGATTTGAAGTAGTAAAACGATTCCTAATACTACCTTTTTGCCAAATACTGAAAGTTTCCCAGAGTTGGCCATGGCTAGCGTGTTTGTTATACTGTTTGACCTTTCTTAGAAAAGAATCAAGTCAAGGATGGAAGGACTCAAAGGACGGGAATGAAAGAATAAAAGGAAGAATTTTGGAAATTTTGAAAATTTTGAAATCATAGCAGTCTAGTTACTCGAGATTTAAGACATAACAAGTAAAACTATAATTTTGTATGAGAAGGTACCCGTTCAATAAACTCCTGCAGTAATGTAAGCTATGGAGAGTTAAATGACCCAGAATAATCCCACCTTCGAAAGTTGCACCTAAAGCTGTAAGAGAGTTGGTAAAAGATGATGTCCTACGACTTTTTGATATTACTATAAGACCCAATTGCTTGAAAATAACCGCTTCACTGTAAAACTGCTCAACTTTTACAGTCTTTTAGTGCTCGTAAATTTTTGGGAAGGTGGAAGTTTACCGACAATGGGAGTTGGTTCAAATTGCTGGATTTATGACACTCTATAATTCGCTCTGCATATAACAGGCAATTAGACTGTTACAATTTCATTTATCCAATTTACAGTGGTTTTATGGCTCCAAGATTGATACAAAGTCACTCACTGAGGAAGTGGTGGAGAGCTGAGATCTATGCAGTTGTTAAAAGCAGAACAATTATCGTTTTGGCGCCATTTTACAAAAATCTAATTGAAAGAGGGGTCTTGTGACACATCTTTTTAAAATTTTTTGGGTGAAACTGAAGATCAAAGCTGTCGGAAATTTTTGATCTTCGTTCTGCGAAACTGAAACTCAAAACATCGACCGGATTTGTAATCAGCACCCTCAAATTATCCAGGATACGGGTCTGCATATTTACACAAAGTCGAATAAAGGTTTCGGAATTTTTGGGGTGAAACTGAAGATCAAAGCTGTCGGAAATTTTTCATCTTCGTTCTGGGAGACTGAAACTTAAAACTTCGGACGGATATGTAACCAGCACCCTCAAGTTATTCAGGATATGAGATCTTATATTTATAGAAAGTCGAATAAAGATTTTAGAATTTTTGGGGGAAACTGAAGCCCGAAGCTGTCGGAAATTTTTGATCTTCATTTTGCAAGACTAAAACTTCGACAGGATTTGTAATCAGCATCCTGAAATTATTCAGGATTCAGAATTTCATATTTATAGAAAGTCGAATAAATATTTCAGAATTTTTGGGGTGAAAGTGAAGATCAAAGCTGTCCCAAATTTTTGATCTTCGTTCTGCGAGACTGAGACTTAAAACATGGATTGGATTTGTAGTCACCACCATCAAATTATACAGAATACGGAATTTCATAGCCATAGAAAGTCAAAAAAAGATTTTAAAATTTCTGGGGTGAAACTGAAGATGAAACCTGTCGGAAATTGTTGATCTTCGTTCTGCGAAACTGAAATTCAAAACATCGACTGAATTTGTAGTCACCACCCTCAAACTGTTCAGGATATGGGATTTCATATTTACACAAAGTCGAATAAAGGTTTTAGAATTTTTGGGGTGAAACTGAAGATCAAAGCTGTCGGAAATTTTTGATCTTCGTTCTGCGAGACTGAAACTTAAAACATGGGTTAGATTTGTCGTCACCACCCTCAAATTATTCAGAATACGGGATTTCATAGCCATAGAAAGTCGAATAAAGATTTTAGAATTTTTTGGGTGAAACTGAAGATCAAACCTATCGGAAATTTTTGATACTCGTTCTGCGAAACTGAAATTCAAAACATCGACTGAATTTGTAGTCACCACCCTCAAACTGTTCAGGATATGGGATTTCATATTTACACAAAGTCGAATAAAGGTTTTAGAATTTTTGGGGTGAAACTGAAGATCAAAGCTGTCGGAAATTTTTGATCTTCGTTCTGCGAGACTGAAACTTAAAACATGGGTTAGATTTGTCGTCACCACCCTCAAATTATTCAGAATACGGGATTTCATAGCCATAGAAAGTCGAATAAAGATTTTAGAATTTTTTGGGTGAAACTGAAGATCAAACCTATCGGAAATTTTTGATACTCGTTCTGCGAAACTGAAATTCAAAACATCGACCGGATTTGTAGTCACTACCCTCCAGCTATTTAGGACACAGGATTTCATATTCATAGAAATTCGAATAAAGATTTTAGAATTTTTGGGGTGAAACTGAAGATCAAAGCTGTCGGAAATTTTTGATCTCCGTTCTGTGAAACTGAAACTCAAAACATCGACCGGATTTGTAATCACCACCCTCAAATTATTCACGATACGGGATTTCATATTTACAGAAAGTTGAATAAAGGTTTTGGAATTTTTGGTGTGAAACTGAAGATCAAAGCTGTGGGAAATTTTTGATCTTCGTTCTGCGAGACCGAAATTTAAGACTTCGACCGGATTTGTAATCAGCATCCTCAAATTATTCAGGATTCGATATTTCATATTTATAGAAAGTCGAATAAAGGTTTTAGAATTTTTGGGGTGAAAGTGAAGATCAAAGCTATCCCAAATTTTTGATCTTCGTTCTGCGAGACTGAGACTTAAAACATGGATTGGATTTGTAGTCACCACCCTCAAATTATACAGAATACGGAATTTCATAGCCACAGAAAGTCGAATAAAGGTTTTAGAATTTTTGGGGTGAAACTGAAGACCGAAGCTGTCGGAAATTTTTGATCTTCGTTTTGCGAGACTAAAACTTAAAATTTCGACAGGATTTGTAATCAGCATCCTCAAATTATTCAGGAATCGGAATTTCATATTTATAGAAAGTCGAATAAAGATTTTAGAATTTTTGGAGTGAAATTGAAGATCAAAGATGTCAGAAATTTTTGATCTTCGTTCTGCGAGACTGAGAATTAAAACATGGATTAGATATTGTAGTCACCACCCTCAAATTATACAGAATACGGAATTTCATAGCTATAGAAAGTCGAATAAAGGTTTTAGAATTTTTGGGGTGAAACTGAAGACCGAAGCTGTCGGAAATTTTTGATCTTCGTTCTGCGAGACTGAAACTTAAAACATGGGTTAGATTTGTCGTCACCACCCTCAAATTATTCAGAATACGGGATTTCATAGCCATAGAAAGTCGAATAAAGATTTTAGAATTTTTTGGGTGAAACTGAAGATCAAACCTATCGGAAATTTTTGATACTCGTTCTGCGAAACTGAAATTCAAAACATCGACCGGATTTGTAGTCACTACCCTCCAGCTATTTAGGACACAGGATTTCATATTCATAGAAATTCGAATAAAGATTTTAGAATTTTTGGGGTGAAACTGAAGATCAAAGCTGTCGGAAATTTTTGATCTCCGTTCTGTGAAACTGAAACTCAAAACATCGACCGGATTTGTAATCACCACCCTCAAATTATTCACGATACGGGATTTCATATTTACAGAAAGTTGAATAAAGGTTTTGGAATTTTTGGTGTGAAACTGAAGATCAAAGCTGTGGGAAATTTTTGATCTTCGTTCTGCGAGACCGAAATTTAAGACTTCGACCGGATTTGTAATCAGCATCCTCAAATTATTCAGGATTCGATATTTCATATTTATAGAAAGTCGAATAAAGGTTTTAGAATTTTTGGGGTGAAAGTGAAGATCAAAGCTATCCCAAATTTTTGATCTTCGTTCTGCGAGACTGAGACTTAAAACATGGATTGGATTTGTAGTCACCACCCTCAAATTATACAGAATACGGAATTTCATAGCCACAGAAAGTCGAATAAAGGTTTTAGAATTTTTGGGGTGAAACTGAAGACCGAAGCTGTCGGAAATTTTTGATCTTCGTTTTGCGAGACTAAAACTTAAAATTTCGACAGGATTTGTAATCAGCATCCTCAAATTATTCAGGAATCGGAATTTCATATTTATAGAAAGTCGAATAAAGATTTTAGAATTTTTGGAGTGAAATTGAAGATCAAAGATGTCAGAAATTTTTGATCTTCGTTCTGCGAGACTGAGAATTAAAACATGGATTAGATATTGTAGTCACCACCCTCAAATTATACAGAATACGGAATTTCATAGCTATAGAAAGTCGAATAAAGGTTTTAGAATTTTTGGGGTGAAACTGAAGACCGAAGCTGTCGGAAATTTTTGATTTTCGTTTTGCGAGACTAAAACTTAAAATTTCGACAGGATTTGTAACCAGCATCCTCAAATTATTCAGGATTCGGAATTTCATATTTATAGAAAGTCGAATAAGGATTTTAGAAATTTTGGGGTGAAAGTGAAGATCAAAGCTGTCCGAAATTTTTGATCTTCGTTCTGCGAGACTGAGAATTAAAACATGGATTAGATATTGTAGTCACCACCCTCAAATTATACAGAATACGGAATTTCATAGCCATAGAAAGTCGAATAAAGATTTTAGAATTTTTGGGGTGAAACTGAAGACCGAAGCTGTCGGAAATTTTTGATTTTCGTTTTGCGAGACTAAAACTTAAAATTTCGACAGGATTTGTAACCAGCATCCTCAAATTATTCAGGATTCGGAATTTCATATTTATAGAAAGTCGAATAAGGATTTTAGAAATTTTGGGGTGAAAGTGAAGATCAAAGCTGTCCGAAATTTTTGATCTTCATTCTGCGAGACTGAGAATTAAAACATGGATTAGATATTGTAGTCACCACCCTCAAATTATACAGAATACGGAATTTCATAGCTATAGAAAGTCGAATAAAGGTTTTAGAATTTTTGGGGTGAAACTGAAGACCGAAGCTGTCGGAAATTTTTGATTTTCGTTTTGCGAGACTAAAACTTAAAATTTCGACAGGATTTGTAACCAGCATCCTCAAATTATTCAGGATTCGGAATTTCATATTTATAGAAAGTCGAATAAGGATTTTAGAAATTTTGGGGTGAAAGTGAAGATCAAAGCTGTCCGAAATTTTTGATCTTCGTTCTGCGAGACTGAGAATTAAAACATGGATTAGATATTGTAGTCACCACCCTCAAATTATACAGAATACGGAATTTCATAGCCATAGAAAGTCGAATAAAGATTTTAGAATTTTTGGGGTGAAACTGAAGACCGAAGCTGTCGGAAATTTTTGATTTTCGTTTTGCGAGACTAAAACTTAAAATTTCGACAGGATTTGTAACCAGCATCCTCAAATTATTCAGGATTCGGAATTTCATATTTATAGAAAGTCGAATAAAGATTTTAGAATTTTTGGAGTGAAATTGAAGATCAAAGATGTCAGAAATTTTTGATCTTCGTTCTGCGAGACTGAGAATTAAAACATGGATTAGATATTGTAGTCACCACCCTCAAATTATACAGAATACGGAATTTCATAGCTATAGAAAGTCGAATAAAGGTTTTAGAATTTTTGGGGTGAAACTGAAGACCGAAGCTGTCGGAAATTTTTGATTTTCGTTTTGCGAGACTAAAACTTAAAATTTCGACAGGATTTGTAACCAGCATCCTCAAATTATTCAGGATTCGGAATTTCATATTTATAGAAAGTCGAATAAGGATTTTAGAAATTTTGGGGTGAAAGTGAAGATCAAAGCTGTCCGAAATTTTTGATCTTCGTTCTGCGAGACTGAGAATTAAAACATGGATTAGATATTGTAGTCACCACCCTCAAATTATACAGAATACGGAATTTCATAGCCATAGAAAGTCGATTAAAGATTTTAGAATTTTTGGGGTCAAACTGAAGACCGAAGCTGTCGGAAATTTTTGATCTTCGTTTTGCGAGACTAAAACTTATAATTTCGACAGGATTTGTAACCAGCATCCTCAAATTATTCAGGATTCGGAATTTCATATTTATAGAAAGTCGAATAAAGATTTTAGAAATTTTGGGGTGAATGTGAAGATCAAAGCTGTCCGAAATTTTTGATCTTCGTTCCGCGAGACTGAGACTTAAAACATGGATTAGATTTGTAGTCACCACCCTCAAATTGTTCAGAATACGGAATTTCATAGCCATAGAAAGTCGAATAAAGATTTTAGAATTTTTTGGGTGAAACTGAAGATCAAACCTATCGGAAATTTTTGATACTCGTTCTGCGAAACTGAAATTCAAAACATCGACCGGATTTGTAGTCACTACCCTCCAGCTATTCAGGATACAGGATTTCATATTCATAGAAATTCGAATAAAGATTTTAGAATTTTTGGGGTGAAACTGAAGATCAAAGCTGTCGGAAATTTTTGATCTCCGTTCTGTGAAACTGAAACTCAAAACATCGACCGGATTTGTAATTACCACCCTCAAATTATTCACGATACGGGATTTCATATTTACAGAAAGTTGAATAAAGGTTTTGGAATTTTTGGTGTGAAACTGAAGATCAAAGCTGTGGGAAATCTTTGATCTTCGTTCTGCGAGACCGAAACTCAAGACTTCGACCGGATTTGTAATCAGCACCCTCAAATTATTCAGATTACGGGATTTCATATTTATAGAAAGTCGAATAAAGATTTTAGAATTTTTGGGGTGAAACTGAAGATCAAAGCTGTCGGAAATTTTTGATCTCCGTTCTGTGAAACTGAAACTCAAAACATCGACCGGATTTGTAATTACCACCCTCAAATTATTCACGATACGGGATTTCATATTTACAGAAAGTTGAATAAAGGTTTTGGAATTTTTGGTGTGAAACTGAAGATCAAAGCTGTGGGAAATCTTTGATCTTCGTTCTGCGAGACCGAAACTCAAGACTTTGACCGGATTTGTAATCAGCACCCTCAAATTATTCAGATTACGGGATTTCATATTTATAGAAAGTCGAATAAAGATTTTAGAATTTTTGGGGTGAAACTGAAGACCAAACCTGTCGGAAATTTTTGATACTCGTTCTGCAAAACTGAAATTCAAAACATCGACTGGATTTGTAGTCACCACCCTCAAACTATTCAGGATACGGGATTTCATATTCATAGAAATTCGAATAAAGATTTTAGAATTTTTGGGGTGAAACTGAAGATTAAAGCTGTCGCAAATTACGATGATACTGGATTTCATATTTATCTTGAAAGTTGCATCTGAGTATTCGTGCATCAATTTCATTTTCCCAAGTTTCAATCTTTTGAGTTAACTCGTTCAAAAAATAAAAGGGGGGGGGGGACACTAAAGAAAAGCACTGTATGTGACAGGAGAAAGAAAGTAAGGTATTCCTCAAGCAGTTGTAAAGAAGATTCTTAAGTATGCTCAAAGTTCGCTTTTGGATTACTATGGCCCGATTTTATCAACACGGGCATTTTAACAAAGGTTATGACCAATCAGAGCAGCCCATTTAAGAACTTGCATCTGTCAAAGTTCTCTGAAAATTATTGATTTCTCTTGAAATTTACTTCAAAAGGTGAAAAAAGACATGCTTTATATATAATCGACCATTGTGAACTCTCTAGTATCTTTTTAACTCCGATTTTCCATCCTAAATGGGTAAAAACTTGCATTTTCCTGTTTAACAAAGAATTTAGCAATTGCTAATCTCAACCAATCAGATTGCACAAAACCGACACATTTGATCACTAGATAAAATGTACTGTTAATTTAATGATGATGATTACAAGTAATTCAAATTACTGCACTATTTTGACAAAACACAATCGATAATAATTATAAATACCTCCAATATACCTTTGTATTATAGTGAAAAAGGGTAAAAATTAACATTTTATTGCATTTCACAAACCTATTATAGACACACACACGATGCAAGTGTGCATTACTAGTTGCCTATTCTGCTTAACAGCGAAGCCTTGCGATCTGGCAAAAGTGTAACGTATATCCTTATTTTTCCTAAACTAGAAACCTTTCGTATAGTCAGAAAGTGAATAAGGTGCTTAAATAAAGGTGTTTCTGCGCTACGGTGCCTTTTACGCAGTGCCTACAATCTTTACATCCTCTGTGAATATTTCTTTAAGAAGGTCTATTCTATAACAAACATACATACATCCAGTCTATAATCATTCTGACTGCAATTGCAATTGGTAATTATACGATAATTATAAGGTAAACATTAAAAATCTAGCATTAATTTGCAAATCAATCACTTTGTTCTGATTTTCTGCTATGATTTTGATGCATGAATTCTAAAATATTTTTAATGAAAGTGTCATCCAGCTTTGACGTTTTGTTTCCAATATTGATAAAATACTATTGGGTGATACTTATTAACCTAGCCCGCAATACCCAATAGAAAGCTTTTGCTAAACAACATCCAATAGAAAAGCTCTGTCAAAGTCTTATATGCATGTTGATAAAATCGGGCCTAGATTTATTAATTATCTCACCTATTGGCAAGAAAGAAAAACTTTACCTCCTCTTTCACGTCGCAGATGTGTTGCCTTCAACCAATTTACCATAACCTCCCCTTAAAGCCTGGTGACCTTTTTTGTCCATCGATTGTCACCCCCGTCGAGATAGGCATTGTTCACTTGGAAGGAGGACAGTGAGTGCAGCTGCTAGCTGGGAAAGCTTTCTCGGGGTGGAAAAGAAGCCACAAGTGCCCTCGAGTCACCCCTCCCCCCCCACCTTCCGACTCCCCCCCCCCTCAACTCCCAGCTGCTCGGAATAACTTCTCGGCAGCGGCAAGACACGCCGCGACCACCAAGGACCGCAACTCCCTTGCAAACTCACAAACTTACAGCATACTACAGGTGCTCGGGAAATTAAACTGTTTGTGTGTGCATTAGAAGGAGCTGTTGTTGAGGAAACTCGCCTTTAATTATAACTGCTCTAGAAGTCGAACTCGATATACCGGAGGGTTTTGACTATGCCCAAACCAACCACCCAAGATAGTGCAGAAGTAATCGTCCTTGAGGATTCTGGTGGAACAACAGCATACTAAATGATCAGCAGTATATCTCTGAGGCTCAGAGGTAGTAAACGACTAATTCTAATAGGCCGAAATCTTTTGTTACGTTGTCATATTGACCATCAGATACGGCAATCATATACTATACTGTCGTCTTAATTGTATAGTATTCAGAAATATTCCATTCTACGTTAAAAAAGGATGCGGTATTTTGATGGTTCAGGAATGATTACAGCAAAATCAGTAGATATGTTGACCTCTACTGCGCTACTGCATAAACGTAAATTCCGATATAATTTTCATGTGACTTATTTACGGTAGAACCTCGACTGTCAAACGTTTGTTTTGTTTGTGCGTCATTTATGCTTGGTCAATAAAATCGAATTCGCTATTTGTTGGTAACTGTAGTGAAGCTTTACTGACTTGCTCTGCTATATTCGAGTGTAGTTTAACAGTTTTTCGAGATGGAACTCAAAAAGTGCAGTGTTTGTAGTAGGGGTTGCATTGGAAGAATTTTCCTGTTAGTTGACAATGTTTGGAGATTGAAATGTCAAAAATTTTTCGAAAACTTTCAAAACTTTCAAAACTTTCAAAACTTTCAAAACTTTCAAAACTTTCAAAACTTTCAAAACTTTCAAAACTTTCAAAACTTTCAAAACTTTCAAAACTTTCAAAACTTTCAAAACTTTCAAAACTTTCAAAACTTTCAAAACTTTCAAAACTTTCAAAACTTTCAAAACTTTCAAAACTTTCAAAACTTTCAAAACTTTCAAAACTTTCAAAACTTTCAAAACTTTCAAAACTTTCAAAACTTTCAAAACTTTCAAAACTTTCAAAACTTTCAAAACTTTCAAAACTTTCAAAACTTTCAAAACTTTCAAAACTTTCAAAACTTTCAAAACTTTCAAAACTTTCAAAACTTTCAAAACTTTCAAAACTTTCAAAACTTTCAAAACTTTCAAAACTTTCAAAACTTTCAAAACTTTCATTGTTCACTTAGAAGGAGGACAGTGTGTGCAGCTGCTAGCTGGGAAAGCTTTCTCGGGGTGGAAAAGAAGCCACAAGTGCCCTCGAGTCACCCCTCCCCCCCACCTCCCGGCTCCCCCCCTCAACTCCCAGCTGCTCGGAATAACTTCTCGGCAGCGGCAAGACACACCGCGACCACCAAGGACCGCAACTCCCTTGCAAACTCACAAACTTACAGCATACTACAGGTGCTCGGGAAACTAAACTGTTTGTGTGTGCATTAGAAGGAGCTGTTGTTGAGGAAACTCGCCTTTAATTATAACTGTTCTAGAAGTCGAACTCGATATACCGGAGGGTTTCGACTATGCCATGGCCGACTTTACTCACTAGGCCGGAGCATGAAATATGGCAACACTGAATCAGCGGCCCGAGTTTTTATTTGAGGTTAAGTCATGTGTATTCTTCCAGGAGCAGAAAATATGGTTGGAAGGTGATTATTAATGTGTTTCTAATTATTTACCTACACAAACGAAACTATAAAGATGACAAGATGCCTGCAACGTGTGTAGTATCAGGTTGCAGCCCAATAGAGGACTACCAAACCATGGCCCAACATAACCTTATTCCAGAGTAAAAAGAACGTTGCAAGGTGATTTTTAAGGTGTTTCTACTTATTTACCTGCACAAATGAAACGATAAAGAGAACAAGATGCCTGCAAAGTGTGTAGTGCCAGGTTGCAGCCCAGTAGAGGACTAGCAAACCATGGCCCAACATAACCTTATTCCAGAGTAAAAAGAAGGTTGCAAGGTGATTATTAATGTGTTTCTACTTATTTACCTGCACAAATGAAACGATAAAGAGAACAAGATGCCTGCAAAGTGTGTAGTACCAGGTTGCAGCCCAATAGAGGACTACCAAACCATGGCCCAACATAACCTTATTCCAGGATAAAAAAAAAACGTTGCAAGGTGATTTTTAAGGTGTTTCTACTTATTTACCTGCACAAATGAAACTATAAAGATAAAAAGATGCCTGCAAAGTGTGTAGTACCGGGTTGCACTGTGCGTCCAAGAAGGGACATAAACAGAAGTGGGTGGAAGGTATTCCTCGGAAGGACTGGTTATATTTATAAGGATAGAGACAATAATTTACAAACATTTCAAAGGATAAGACCTATTTTAAAGCACAATGTGGTACCTATAATGTTTTCTGGACCTCCCAAATATCACAGAAAAATACAGTTAATAGAACTCATCTGGGCATGCATCTGGGGCATACCTACGAAAAGATTTGATGGCGAAAGGGAATCAAGACCAGCAAGAATCGCGTCACAGTGACCTAATAGTGAATTTTTTTAGCTCAAGTGACAATTTACAAAGTAAATTGAGTGTTCATTTAAGTGGAAGTGGAAGTGGCAGCAGGAAACAGGTTGCGTTTATTTTTATTTTGTAGTGTCTGACTGTGATGAACCAGACATCAGATGTAAGTGGTATTAGTAGTAGTAGTTCTAAAAAGTATTTTTCTTAATTTATTAACCCAGATGAACTCTAATACATATAAAATGTAATAATTATTCTGAAACTATAGGCCAACTATTTGACAGCTAAGCCACGTTGCCACATCTAAGGCTCCGGCCTAGTGTAGAGTCGGCCATGACTATGCCCAAACCAACCACCCAAGATAGTGCAGAAGTAACCGTCCTTAAGGATTCTGGTGAAACTACAGCATACTAAATGATCAGCAGTATATCTCTGAGGCTCAGAGGTAGTAGACGACTAATTCTAATAGGCCGAAATCTTTTGTTACGTTGTCATATTGACCATCAGATACGGCAATCATATACTATACTATCGTCTTAATTGTATAGTATTCAGAAATATTCCATTCTACGTTAAAAAAGGATGCGGTCTTTTGATGGTTCAGGAATGATTACAGCAAAATCAGTAGATATGTTGACCTCTACTGCGCTACTGCATAAACGTAAATTCCGATATAATTTTCATGTGACTTATTTACGGTAGAACCTCGACTGTCAAACGTTTGTTTTGTTTGTGCGTCATTTATGCTTGGTCAATAAAATCGAATTCGCTATTTGTTGGTAACTGTAGTGAAGCTTTACTGACTTGCTCTGCTATATTCGAGTGTAGTTTAACAGTTTTTCGAGATGGAATTCAAAAAGTGCAGTGTTTGTAGTAGGGGTTGCATTGGAAGAATTTTCCTGTTAGTTGACAATGTTTGGAGACTGAAATGTCAAAAATTTTTCGAAAACTTTCAAAACTTTCAAAACTTTCAAAACTTTCAAAACTTTCAAAACTTTCAAAACTTTCAAAACTTTCAAAACTTTCAAAACTTTCAAAACTTTCAAAACTTTCAAAACTTTCAAAACTTTCAAAACTTTCAAAACCTTCAAAACTTTCAAAACTTTCAAAACTTTCAAAACTTTCAAAACTTTCAAAACTTTCAAAACTTTCAAAACTTTCAAAACTTTCAAAACTTTCAAAACTTTCAAAACTTTCAAAACTTTCAAAACTTTCAAAACTTTCAAAACTTTCAAAACTTTCAAAACTTTCAAAACTTTCAAAACTTTCAAAACTTTCAAAACTTTCAAAACTTTCAAAACTTTCAAAACTTTCAAAACTTTCAAAACTTTCAAAACTTTCAAAACTTTCAAAACTTTCAAAACTTTCAAAACTTTCAAAACTTTCAAAACTTTCAAAACTTTCAAAACTTTCAAAACTTTCAAAACTTTCAAAACTTTCAAAACTTTCAAAACTTTCAAAACTTTCAAAACTTTCAAAACTTTCAAAACTTTCAAAACTTTCAAAACTTTCAAAACTTTCAAAACTTTCAAAACTTTCAAAACTTTCAAAACTTTCAAAACTTTCAAAACTTTCAAAACTTTCAAAACTTTCAAAACTTTCAAAACTTTCAAAACTTTCAAAACTTTCAAAACTTTCAAAACTTTCAAAACTTTCAAAACTTTCAAAACTTTCTAAACTTTCATTGTTCACTTAGAAGGAGGACAGTGAGTGCAGCTGCTAGCTGGGAAAGCTTTCTCGGGGTGGAAAAGAAGCCACAAGTGCCCTCGAGTCACCCCTCCCTCCCCACCTTCCGACTCCCCCCCTCCCTGAACTCCCAGCTGCTCGGAATAACTTCTCGGCAGCGGCAAGACACACCGCGACCACCAAGGACCGCAACTCCCTTGCAAACTCACAAACTTACAGCATACTACAGGTGCTCGGGAAATTAAACTGTTTGTGTGTGCATTAGAAGGAGCTGTTGTTGAGGAAACTCGCCTTTAATTATAACTGTTCCAGAAGTCGAACTCGATATACCGGAGGGTTTTGACTATGCCATGCCCGACTTTACTCACTAGGCCGGAGCATGAAATATGGCAACACTGAATCAGCAGGCCGAGTTTTTCTTTGTTGTTATGTCATGTGTATTCTTCCAGGAGCAGAAAATATGGTTGGAAGGTGATTATTAATGTGTTTCTAATTATTTACGTGCACAAACGAAACTATAAAGATGACAAGATGCCTGCAAAGCGTGTAGTACCAGGTTGCAGCCCAGTAGAGGACTACCAAACCATGGCCCAACATCACCTTATTCCAGATTAAAAAGAACGTTGCAAGGTGATTTTTAATATGTTTCTACTTATTTACCTGCACAAACGAAACTATAAAGAGAACAAGATGCCTGCAAAGTGTGTAGTACCAGGTTGCAGCCCAATAGAGGACTACCAAACCATGGCCCAACATAACCTTATTCCAGAGTAAAAAGAACGTTGCAAGGTGATTTTTAAGGTGTTTCTACTTATTTACCTGCACAAATGAAACTATAAAGATAAAAATATGCCTGCAAAGTGTGTAGTACCAGGTTGCACTGTGCGTCCAAGAAGGGACATAAACAGAAGTGGGTGAAAGGTATTCCTCGGAAGGGCTGGTTATATTTATAAGGATAGAGACAATAATTTACAAACATTTCAAAGGATAAGACCTATTTTAAAGCACAATGTGGTACCTATAATGTTTTCTGGACCTCCCAAATATCACAGAAAAATACAGTTAATAGAACTCATCTGGGCATGCATCTGGGGCATACCTACGAAAAGATTTGATTGGGAAAGGGAATCAAGACCAGCAAGAATGGCATCACAGTGACCTAGTAGTGAATTTTTTTAGCTCAAGTGACAATTTACAAAGTAAATTGAGTGTTCATTTAAGTGGAAGTGGAAGTGGCAGCAGGAAACAGGTTGCGTTTATTTTTATTTTGTAGTGTCTGACTGTGATGAACCAGACATCAGATGTAAGTGGTATTAGTAGTAGTAGTTCTAAAAAGTATTTTTCTTAATTTATTAACCGAGATGAACTCTAATACATATAAAATGTAATAGTTATTCTGAAACTATAGGCCAACTATTTGACAGCTAAGCCACGTTGCCACATCTAAGGCTCCGGCCTAGTGTAGAGTCGGCCATGGCTATGCCCAAACCAACCACCCAAGATAGTGCAGAAGTAACCGTCCTTAAGGATTCTGGTGAAACAACAGCATACTAAATGATCAGCAGAATATCTCTGAGGCTCAGAGGTAGTAAACAACTAATTCTAATAGGCCGACATCTTTTCTTACGTTGTCATATTGACCACCAGATACGGCAATCATAATTGTTTACTATCGTCTTAATTGTATGGTATTCAGAAATATTCCATTCTACGTTAAAAAAGGATGCGGTATTTTGATGGTTCAGGAATGATTACAGCAAAATCAGTAGATATGTTGACCTCTACTGCGTTACTGCATAAACGTAAATTCCGATATAATTTTCATGTGACTTATTTACGGTAGAACCTCGACTGTCAAACGTTTGTTTTGTTTGTGCATCATTTATGCTTGGTCAATAAAACCGAGTTCGCTATTTGTTGGTAACTGTAGTGAAGCTTTACTGACTTGCTATGCTTAACAGTTTTTCGAGATGGAACTCAAAAAGTGCAGTGTTTCTAACATGGGTTGCATTGAAAGAATTTTCCTATTAGTTGACAATGTTTGGAGACTGAAATGTCAAAAAGATTTAAATTAAAAGTTTTCAAAATTTTCAAAATTTTTACAAGAGACTGAACCAGCGACATTTTGGTTGCTTTAGTGATGTTATGGTCACGCCATATTTTAGTAAGCTTTGTCATGGCCACACGTGCCTGTTGAATCTCATTTTCACAGCTACCCGAATTGTCGATCAAACAACCGAGGTACACAAAACTTTGAACTACTTCACAACGGCCTACTGACTTTATTTCTCGATGATTATAATGCTCTTTATCTACGATCATAACCTTGGCCTTATTGTAGTGAATACCAATACCATACGCTGAACTATGTTGTTCTAAGATGTTTAATAGAGCTACTAGTCCTTCCTGAGAAGCAGCAATAAGGGTTGTATGTATCATCAGCAAATCTTATGTTCGACATTTTGCTTCCGCCAATATTTATACCGCCATTCCAGTTGTCCAATACCTGTCTCATCACAAATTGAGAGTAAATGTTAAATAACATCAGAGATAATACATTCATTCAAAGGAGATGTTTCTTTAAATTAAAATCAAGTCCTCTTTTTCTCCACTGGACTCTTTTTCGTTCCACATTGAGCGTAAATCTGATAAGAGAAACAGTGTACTGAATCCTTGTATGAAATAATTGGACGTCCTCTAAAATAAATTTCTCCGTCATTTAATCTGAAACCCAGCTGGAAAATTTATGAGTTTTATATATCGCCTTCGGAGTCCTTAATGAAATACTAGTATAATTTATAAAGAGCGTTCAGTCTGGAATAATGAAAACGATAACTTGTGCATCTTAATGAGAACTCACGTATTTCTAAATATCTTTGGGGAATCGACCTTTCAAGCAGTGTGATACTTGAGAAATTAGTTAGTACAGACACTACAGACTAGTATCATGGGTTTAAAAACACGGATTTGATCATTATAACCTCATTGTACTGAGTATTTCGGAAGTCACCAAAGTGAGATAGATTCTGAAGATGTGATCCACTGGTGGTGGCGAAACACCAAGCCTGAACGCTAAATGACGCTAGTCTAAAGATCCAAGAAGCACAAATTCATTGAAAGACTGTGGAAATGGAGGGTCACCCACGGGTCGAGTCACCTTCCGTCAAGCCTGTGGGGATCAACATCAACAATAACATGTCCTGGCACGACCACGTCGTTAGGGATTCATCAAACCAAGTAGCTTAAGTTTTTTCTTAAATACTTGACTTGAAAGCTCAAGCTTTTGAAAATTTGATATTTGACTTCACTTGATTTTTGATCTGAATTACTTGACTTGATGTCAAGTAAAATCAAACTACTTGATATTACTTGATATCGATCTGTAAAATGCGAATCGAAGCGTTAAAATAGGGGAATCACCGAGGTTACGACAGCAAGCAAGCACCCGATGACTTTAAAATATTAATGCCAACTGACACAGAATGGTCGTTAATTGAACCAATTTGCCAGTACTTTAATGTTTTTAAGAGTATTTTTATCATTTTTGCATTAATATGATGCTTGATAGACTAAACTCGTGGGGTATGGAACTTGTCAATAAACCTGATCGAGATGAAACCGATGAACAGATTATAAATAGTATTCAAGCGGCAAGGAACAGTACTGAAGATATTTTAGAATCGTGGAAAAGACACGAATGTATTTTTCCAAACCTTGCCGCAATGGCCAAAGACTTTTTGGCAACGCCAGCTCCAGTTGAAAGGCAGTTTTCTAGAGCTGCCTCAACTTTTACCAAAACAAGAAATCGAGTATGTGATAACTCCGTTAGAAGTCTTATGTGTCTCAAATCATGGATGGCAGATGAGGATATTAAATTTTTTTCTACTTCTGTGTCATCGGCATCGATTGCTCTGGTCACTAGCCTCGTGTTCTGTGTAGGTTTTGTTACTGTTTCCCGGCGCCACTCTAGGAACATCACTGGTAATTAGAAGCCAACAATGAAGGCTCAGTTGGGGATTCTTCGCTGAGCTTTTTTTATGGATATTTATTTTTGATTGAAAAAAAACAGAAATAAATTTTCGCCTCTAACGAGAATCGAACCCGGGACCTTCCCGTCACAAGCCCTCGACTCTAACCATTGAGCCAACCCATCCCCATTTGAGTTTGTTGTTTTTCTATGTATTACTGTCAGAATTCAGAATATTTTTATTTCATATTATTACATTCATTATTTAACTAAGTTTGTTGGAGTTTTCATTTTTGGATGTTTTTTAAATAAAAGATCACGTCTTTATATACATAAATTTCTATTGTTATTGCGTTTTGGCAGCTAATCAGATCAATATCAAAAAAGAATTATTTTTTCGAGAAAAATCAGGTCGTTAGCTTGAAAAACTTGATTTTCAAGTTGCTTGATGTGCTTGACTTGAATTTCGAAAACAAATACTTGACTTGATCTTGACTTGGTATCAAGTCAAGTTAAGTAGCTTGCAAATCAAGTGAAGTCGTGAATCTCTACACGTCGTCAGTATTGCTAAAACGACATCCGGGAAGCTTGAAGTTTACAAGGCACTGATCCAACCATCGTTGGAGTATTGCTCCCATGTGTGGAGATGCGCTTCGAAGCACTCCCTAAAGCTTCAGAACACTATCCAGAAGGAAGCAATTTGTCTAATCGATACGCCTAACCTCACAAAAGGCCTCCACAGCATGGAACATCGAAGAAGGGTAGTTGACCTATCCCTGTTTTACAGATTGTGTCAAGTAAGATGTTCGGGTCAGCTCTCCCAGATAATAACACGAGAAACGCTAGAGATTTAATGGTTTTTAAGATGGATCATACCATCTATGTATTTACATAGAATTGTACAAGTTATCAAACTGACCCGATAGATTGGTTAGCTTGAATTAGGATTAGAAAGACCATAACTGTTTGAAATAAATAATAATAATAATAATAATAATAATAGTTCTATATTACCCAACAGATAACCAATTACAGGGTAAAGTTCAAAATAAACTACAAATTAGATATAATTAGAATAAGATTAGAATTTAAATGCATTCAAAATGGTTGAGAGGTGATCAACATTTAAATCACAATTATTAGAAATTTTGTTAAAGTTTGAGCACATCACATTTATCGGAGAATTCAGTAACATATTGGTACGTGAGAATTTACAGTAGAAGGTTGAAGTTTGGCGCAAGTTATGTTTGGGTATTGAGAAATTCATTTTACCAAGAAGATTTGGAGCATCGATTAAATTATGACTAAGCTTATACAAAAAAGACAAACCTGCTCTAGATCTTCTAAGCTGTAAAGAGTCAACATTGAAACGTTTTTGCAAAAGTGCCTGATCAGTCCCCCTTGGAGGATACACTCCATCAACCCTGAATGCCAAAAATTTTAAAAATCTACGTTGAACATTTTCTAAGGATATAATATGACACATGTGAAATGGATCCCAAACAATAGAAGCATATTCCAGTTTCGAACGTACTAACGAATAATACAATAACTTCAGTGCGGTTTCATTAGAGAACATTCTACAATTCCTGATTATAAATCCTAGCATTTTAGTAGCTTCAGAAGTGATAGCTGAGATATGAGATACAAAATCTAGTTTGCAGTCAAAGTTGACCCCTAGGTCCTTTACTTCAGTGCATCTGGTGAGTTCAGTGTCATGAATTTTGTAGTTGTAAACAATTGGTGAAGTCTTACGGGTATATGTTAAAATTTTGCATTTTGAAATGTTTAATTGGAGAGAGTTGGCCTTGCACCACAAATCAATCTTTTCAAGGTCCTGCTGCAAACAAGTACAATCTTCCAAACTAGAAATTTTAAGATAAATTTTAAGGTCGTCAGCGAAAAGTAACGTATTGCAAAATAATGAATTTGTTAAATTGTTAATAAAAAGCAAGAAGAGTAAGGGGCCTAGGTTTGAGCCTTGAGGGACACCAGATGGAACTAAATACATTTCCGAAGAATGACCATTGTACGAAACAAGCTGGTATCTGTTATGGAGGTATGATCGCATCAGACTAATCAGAGAATCACTTAGACCGAAACACTCCAAACTGTCTATCAAAATATTGTGATCTATTCGATCGAAGGCTTTAGAAAAGTCTGTGTAGACTACATCAACTTGGCCTTTAGCATCAATCACTTCCTGGACGTCTTGAGTAAACTGAGCCAAGTTTGAAGCTGTCGACCGACCCTTCATGAAGCCATGTTGAGATATAGATATTAATTGCTTGACGTTATCATACAGAAAAATGTATAGTGTCTTCTCTAGCACCTTTGCGAAATTATTTAAAATAGATATCGCACGATAGTTCTTTACATCAGACTTGTCACCCGATTTCAATATTGGGCAGACCTTGGCTGTCTTCCAAATATCTGGGAATGTACATGATTGTAATATGAGGTTGAAGATGATGTAAAGTGGCTTAACAAAAATATGTGCACAATCTCTGACTACAAAACTGGGTATTAGGTCATTACCTGCCGTCATTTTGTTAGGAAGTTGTTTTAGACAATTTAGAATAGAACTTTCTGTAATCTCTGATAAGTGAACATGCGGGACGTTTTCGTGAACTTTGCTAGTGAGCTTTGAATTCTGATGGATATATATACTTTGAAAAAAGTTTGCGAAGCACTGGATAATTTCCTGAGGTGTTTCATATGACGTGTCGTTGAAGTGAACTTTACCAGGTATCCTAGTGCAACTTTTTTTATTGTTGATATAAGACCAAAAAAATTTTGGGTCGTCCACGATACTATTTTCTGTCTCATCCAGGAATGCTTTATAAGCCTCATCAATCTGACTTTTCAAAAGCCTACGAAGTCTGACAAATCCCTCATAAAAATAACGATTTTTTGTTGATTTGTACTTTCTGTGATAATAGTCCTTAGTTTTTATGTTCCGTATAATGTCAGAGTTGAACCATTTCGGATATTTTCGTTTAAAAGTTTTGTACCTTGGAACGTAAAGGTCTAGAATATAATAAAGTTTACTGTAAAAAATTGAACACATTTCATTTACGTCTTTGGCATTCTGCAGAAAGGACCAATCAACATAGCTTAAGGCGTTATACAGTCCAGGGAAAAACGCTTTCTTAAAATTATACGACTCGAAGGTATGATTGGGCTGCATGTTGGTGCTTCTAGTAGTGCAGCAGTTAATAGTTATATTCAGCGAGGGGTGGTGAGAGTCCTCGCGACTTATTACAGGCACCAATTCGCGACAAACTTGACATTGAATACTATCGGTAGCTATGACTAAATCCAAAATTTTGCCTGAGGTATTAGGAATCTTGTTTAACTGTGAAGAACCTGTTAAATCTAAAAAGTTAGATATAGTACGATACTTAAAGTCACTAAAGTCCTGTGTAACGAAATTACTTGCATTGAAATCACCTAGGATTATAACATTAGACTGACTTAGAACTAGTTGTCCAAATGATATAATAAACTGTTCATATTCATCATTGGTAGTGTAAGGCGGAATATACAGAACATAAATAAACAGTTTTTTTGAGTCCAGCTGGCATTTAGCTCCTACTATGTCAATAGCAGGTGGAATATCTAAACAGTCAAAACTTACACGCTCTACTTGATACTGGTTACTACAGGCCAATAAAACACCTCCACCCGAAGATTTGTTTACTCTTGCCAAATCACGATCACTTCTAAAAACCACATAGCACTCAGGAAAAAGTTCCGAGTCGAGAACATTCTCAGATAACCATGTTTCAGCCATTCCAACGAAGTCATATTCACGTGCACTCACACAAGCATATAATTCACTTATTTTGGTATTTAACCCCCTCACATTTTGGAAGTAGCACATCAATCCACTAGGTCTGTTGGGCTTTCCTAGTTTTCCGAAACAATAGTTGGTAAGCCTTTCACGTGCTTTATGCGTAGATTGCTTTCCCCTGCTTCAATTCGTCGATTAAGCTGCTCTTTTATTTTTTTGTAATATTCGGCTTGTTTGGGGGTTTTATCAAAGGATATGCTGATACCTTTGAATGAATTATTTGCTTTCAGTTTAGATACATTCCGAATACATTGCTGTACTTGTTGACTATTGAGGAGTACGATTTTTACCGGTCTAGGCCTAGGACGAGTAGGGTCAAATTTTCCAAGCCTAATAGGCTTCACAGTTAGGCGTGCATCAGAAGAGAGGTGTTCCAGGATTTTCTTTATTTTGTTGTCATCTTGAGTTTCTTGTTCTTGTTTGCTTGTACTATTTTCTGGTAGTCCATAAACAATGAGATTTTGTTTCCTGGAGTTCCTTTCTTCAGTTTCTTTAATGACCTCTTCAAAACTAAACTGTGCAGAGTCAGAAGGAAGATTTCCAACCAAAGCCTTTAATCTCTCTACCTCAGCAATCAACTCATCCACCTTCCTGGACAGTTTTGGTACTAGCTTGAGACCCAACTGGCAATCGTTGCAATAGAATTTTAATAACCTTCGACTCCTGAGAGCCATAACCTTCAATTCTGCAGAACTTAACTCAGAGCATTCTTGATGAATGAGACACTCGCAGCCGTCACAGTGCAAAGCAGGCTCATTATCCACTTTCTTGCATTTAACACATTCCATCTTTAGCAAGCAACTAAGTCCGGACCTGTCCTACTTCTCACCTTGCCCACGAGCGTCCGTTTTTATCCGAATTTTTGTCACTGTTGAAAATATACGTTAACGTGAATTCTAATCATAATTCTTCTTATAACTTGCAAATGGCTAAGTACACTATCAAACTAATTGTACCGTTAAAGTCCTTGTACACTTAGGAACACTTTGATATGCGTTTCACGTAATAACTCTCGGTAGAAAACTATTAAATTGAATGTTTAAGGAGAGCACACAAAATATTTGTATATGTCTAGAAGGTGTTCACTAATCACAATAAAGAACTATCTAACTAACTTTCTCATCTTGTGGTAGGAAAGCTAGCCTCGTATAAGTTTAGCTGATGGCACGATGAGAGTGAAGTCTCCAAGGGGTTGAAACCTCCCCAGTATTCCGCAACATGATGTACGGCGACGGCAATTTCATCTCGCCATAATGGGGACTTTACGGTCAAGTTTATAGGAGGATCAGAAAGGTTAAGACCTTCAGGCCGCCAAGAGATTACGTCCGAAAATATAATACCACTATTTGTGGCCGTACAAGGTGCTTCAGAGGGTGACATAATATAATACGTCTAGTAAGCGGGGCGATCAGGTTTATAACGTAAAAGGGTTAGACAGCTTGTCATGATAAATGAGAAAAATCTTATACCTAAAACCCTTAAATATAGCTTTCTACTCTTCTAATAACCTGAAAACGTCGTCTATATATAGAAAAAAATGGAGTCAAGTTGATTGACTTAGTACTTCCCACACATAACAGTTGCAACCAAATCATCGCCCGCCTGTCGTCAAAAAACATCCAACACAAAAACTAGTAAATAGTTTCCTAAATCTCTCCGTAGGAACTAAAACAACACAGTTCAGCTTCAACTGGACGAAACGAAACAATCAGGAACCCCCAAATTGCTTAAAAACGAAGTTTGAGCTATTTTTATATTTTTAGTTTTTCTATTATTGCTGCGCCGCCACTGACACGATTTTTCAAAACCATACGCATTTTTCATCCTTGCCGCGGTAATAATACTGTGTCTAAATTTCATTAAAATTAATTCCATAATTTCCATGTTGCTAGATTCAGAACGATCTAAATCAATACCTACCCCTACCAATACCAATTCCCTTGATTTTTTTAATAGCCAAGGCAACGTTTTTGAGTAAAAAAAAGTAAAAAATGATCAGAAACCCCTAAAACACCTAAAAACAAAGTTTGAGCTATTTTTACATTTTTAGTTTTTTTATTATTGCTGCGCCGCCACTGACACGATTTTTCCAAAACATACGCGTTTTATTCTATCCCCGCCGTGGAAGTAATACTGTGTCAAAATTTCATTAGAAGCCATTCGATAATTTTGGCGTTACGCAATAAAGAACGATCTAAAACAACACTCGGATGGTATACATCACAAATTATTCTAAGTCCCTTGGTTTCTATTATAAGCAAGACAATGTTCGGATGGACCTGAAAAAATGTATTATGCTGCTAGGTCTTTCATTCACAGATCATTAGATAGCCCATTATGAATACAACAAATTTTTCAGTATTACAACCCCCCATCCCCCAACCACCCCAAATTCACCCCCACCCAAGAAAAAGTAGAAAATGATCAGGAACATCTAAAACGCCTAAAAACGAAGTTTGAGGCATATTTGAAATTTTTCGTTTTTTGCTAATTACTCCGCCCCCCGTATAACGATTTTCAAAATTATAGGAACATTACCTACTACGACCCCACATCATAACGCTGCCCAAATTTCATCACAATCCATGCAGCGGTTACTGAGATTACGAGGGTAGAAAAACGCGACAGACAGACAGACCGACAGACAGACTGACCGACGGAAATGAGTGACATGGATTTTCGTTATGTAGACATCATAAAACGCCCAAAAAGCTTATTATCTCAAAATCGAAAATTTTCGCGAACACAATATTCCCTTCGCCTATCGGTGTGGGAAGTAAAAATTCTCATTGATAACCTTGTTAACATATATATACTTATAAGCAAGTGTGTTTTCACTATAAAACGATATAAATTGATTTTAAAAACGCCGAAAAATATGGAATATTGAAAATTTCGAAAATTTTCAATTTTCAAAATTTTTTTTTATAGTTAAATTGACAATTTTGAAAATTTTGACAATTTTTAAAACTTACGCGCCTGCGTACGGACTAAAGACTAAAGACTAAAGACTTGTAACAGTATAAATGTGTGTATCCAGGCCCCTTAAGAAAGCTACAGCTACGTCCATGGTTTTCGTTGGACAACCGCTTTCTGTAGATGCAGGAATTCAGTTGATGTTCATTCAAGTGCAATTTCATAAATTTGAACCAGCGCAGAATTGTTTACCCTCTCTAACCTAACTAATGATCCGCCATTGTATGCCGTTTCTAATTAAATATGCCTAGCGAGTGGTTGTAAATTTCGGTCTGGTTTAAATTAGTATCTCTGAGTCTCTCTCGGCGGAGTGGAGAAATATGGCCCCTCTAACATCAGATTACTACCATACAGGGTCTGATATTGTACTCCAAGTATCCAGTGGAATCCTCTACCAAGAAGTCACTATTTCAAGTTCTAGGGGTCAACATTACAGAAAACATGAATTTTGAAAATTTTGAAATTTTTTTTTGGTCAGGTTTAAATTAGTATCTCTGAGTCTCTCTCGACGGAGTGGAGAAATATGGCCCCTCTAACATCAGATTACTACCATACAGGGTCTGCTATTGTACTCCAAGTATCCAGTGGTAGACTCTACCATCAAGAACTCACTATTTCAAGCTTTTAGAGGTCAAAATTATACGGAAAATATGATCATTCACAGCCAGAAAGACCTGGCCAAATTTGTGATGGTGAGGAGAAAACAGGTTTGAAAATTATCCATTTCTTAGTCCTAAAAAAAGAAGTCAAGTTGTTTGACTCAGTACTTCCCACATATTATGGTGATACCAGTTTATTATTTTCCCATAGCATGAAGCTATACAGGGTGGGCCAATAGTGCGTGGACGGAGGATTGTGGGCTTACTAAAAAATATTTCAAAAATCTGTCACTTGATCATGGTAGGGACCCATAAGGGCTATAACGTAAAAATATTTTCACTCAAATTTTGACGTTTATACAGGGTGATTCATATCAAACTTACATTTTTTTTAATGGAACTCACTACATATTATTGCATATTTGGATTCCTTGGTCAATTCTAGTGTGACTTTATGTATCACACATGGAACTTTAGATGAACCGTTTAGGCGCAAATTACCATTTTTGGTATAAGTAGGTATCAGAAAAAAATTGAATATCGCAGCGATTATAAAACTTAGAAGGCCGTGACTTTGCGGTACGACTAAGCATAAAATGCGTCACCTTAGGTCAGAGGGCTAAATTTGAATTCTTTTTGCACTTGGAGAAATCAGCAGATCAATTAAGGAAACTTCAATCACAGATAACTTGATTTTTTCAAATGGGAATGCCTATTTTGGTTTAAAGAATCAAATGTAAAATTTGATTACCTTTCTAACGATATGCATTCTCGATATCAATCTCTTTTGGTTTTCATTTTATTTAAAATTTTCTGTCAAATCGGCGTTTTTCAATTTTCCTGCGTGCAAGCAACCTAGCAGGCCATGAAAAATAAACAAAAGCTCGTTAATACGGAAGAAACCAACTAACTTAGTAGAAAAATGCAAACTAACTAGAGCAACGAGGCAAGATTATGCAAATTCCTTCCAACATATTAGCTCTAACCAGATACAACAGCCGCAAGATGTCTAATGCCAATGAGTAGCCGGGGTATGGCAGAAGTGTTTGTTTTTCACAGCATACTAGCTATTGATGTTTACTAGAGCTTGACAACCTTCCAAAATGATTAAAAATTTTGAAACAAAAGGAAAACTACCAGCGATTTTTGCTTACAGTCTAACATCTTTAGAATAACATTTCACATTTAGTGGGATAAAAAAATTAGTCATTTCAGTTTAGTTAAGTCAAAAGTGAAAACATCTCAAACTGGAGCATTCTGAACATCTATTGAAATAATGCTAGAATTTTTTAATTACGCTATGTTGTGATTGTGTTTTTTTCATGTAGTTTTCTGCAAACTAAATTATCTTTTACAATTCAAACAGACTGCAAATCAAGTTTCACTTTCCGCGATTTTGCTAATAAGTAGAAGTACCTACTGAAGCATTTGAAGGGTTCCAGTCAGAGGTATCATTACTTTTGACTTACGGAAATGGCTCGGGAAATGGCTACTATTTTATAGCATTAAATGTGAAACTTTATTCAGAAGACATAGATATTCTACTGCCAGCAACAATCAGTAGTAGTTTTCCTTTGATTAAATATTTTTTTACTGACTTTGGAAATTGGCTAATAGCTAGTAGGCTGTGAAAAATGAGCGTTCTTGTTACCGCTATTGTTTCTGGTTAGAGCTAATATGTTGTCAGGAATTTTCATAATCTTGCCTCGTTGCTCTAGTTAGTTTGCATCTTTCTACTAAGTTAGCTGGTTTCTTCCATACTAACGAGCTTTTGTTTATTTTTCATGGCCTGCTAGGTTGCTTGCATGCAGCAAAATTGAAAAACACCGATTTGACTGAAAATTTGAAATAAAATGAAAACTAAAAAAGATTGATATCGAGAATGCTATATCATTAGAAAGGTAATCAAATTTTACATTTGATTCTTTAAACCAAAATAGGCACTCCCATTTGAAAAAACCAAGTTATTTGTGATTGAAGTTTCCTTAATTGATCTACTGATTTCTCCAAGTACAAAAAGAATTAAATGTTAGCCGTCTGACCTAAGGTGACGCATTACATGTTTAGTCATACCGCAAAGTCACGGCCTTCTAAGTTTTATAATCGCTGCGATATTTAATTTTTTTCTGATACCTACTTATACCAAAAATGGTGATTTGCGTCTAAACGGTTCATTTAAAGTTCCATGTGTGATACATAAAGTCACACTAGAATTGACCAAGGAATTCAAATATGCAATGATATATAGGGGGTTCCATTCAAAAAAATGTAACTTTGATATGAATCACCCTGTATAAACGTCAAAATTTAAGTGAAAATATTTTTACGTTATAGCCCTCAAGGGTCCCTACCATGATCAAGTGACAGATTTTTGAAATATCTTTCAGTAAGCCCACAATCCTCCGTCCACGCACTATTGGCCCACCCTGTATAACTGAGGTCCCCTTGTAACCAAATCATTGCCAGCCCCCCTCAAAAATTGTGTTATGCCGCTAAGTCTTTCCTTCACAGGTCAATGGACAGCCTATTATCAGTACAACAAATTTTTCAGTTTTACATTACCCCCAACCACCCCAATTTCACCTCCCTCAAAAAAAAGTTAGAAAATAATCACGAACCCCTAAAATGCCTTAAAACTAAATTTTTGATCTGTTTTCATATTTTTATTTTTTTGATTATTGCTACGCTGCCCCTTACACGACTTCTGACAACCATACGCGTTTTCCATCCTCACCACGGTAATAATACTGTGTC
Source organism: Callosobruchus maculatus (assembly GCA_951848785.1). Taxonomy (NCBI): domain Eukaryota; kingdom Metazoa; phylum Arthropoda; class Insecta; order Coleoptera; family Chrysomelidae; genus Callosobruchus; species Callosobruchus maculatus. The sequence continues at coordinate 2,488,536 of CATOUR010000160.1, forward strand.
AAAATTTAATTAGAATCAATTTAATAGTTTCCACGTTATAAAATACTAAACGATCTAGAGTAATAGATACTAGTAATATGTACAAAGAAAATTCCCTTAGCTTCGGTAGTAGGCAAGGCAATGTTCGGTTGGATCTAAAAAGGTGATTTATGTGGCTAGGTCTTCCTTCACAGGTCAGTGGACAGGCTATTATGAATACAACAAATTTTTCAGCTTTTTAGCCCCCCACCCCCAACCACCCTAATTTCACCCCCACCCAAAAACACGTAGAAAATGATCAGGAACCTGCAAAATGTTTAAAAACTGAGTTTGAGCTGTTTTTATATTTTTTCTATTTTTATTACTTCTGCATCGTCATTGGCACGATGTATAAAAACCATACGCATTTTCCATCCTCAGCACGGTAGTAATACTGTGTCAAACTTTCATTAAAATCAATTCAAAGGGTTTCTCGTTACACAATACAGAACGATCTAAAACAATACTTGTATGTTGTAAGTCCTTTGGTTTCTGTAATAGGCAAGGCAATGTTTGGATGGACCTAAAAAGGTTATTCATGTCGTTAGGTCTTCCTTCACAGGTCAGTTTCTGCAACAACTTTTTCAATTTCACAACCCTTCATGCCCCAACTACCCCAAATTTCACTCCCACCCAAAAAAAAGTGGAAAATAATCAGGACCACACAGCATACTGCTGCCCAAATTTCATCACAATCCATGCAGCGGTTACTGAGATTACGACCCTAGAAAAACGCATGCAGACAGACAGACAGACTAACGAAAATGAGTGACGTTGATTTTCGTTGTGTAGACATCATAAAACGCTCAAAAACGTAATATCTCAAAATCGAAAATTTTCGCGATCAAAATACTTCCTTCACCTATCGGTGTGGGAAGAAAAAAAATTGATCATGGTAAGATTCTATACCTTTGAGACCTATTAAAAAATTGTTTAAGACATAATATATGTGGAATCTTTGATCCTACTTCTATAAACTGTAACCTGAAAACCTTGGATTTAATGAAATTTTGACATCATACGAATACCTCAAACTTATTATTTGGAGAGGTCAAATTGGGAGATGGAAAGTAATCTGAAACTTCCGACTTAACTACAGAGAAATATTTATTCGTTGTAGGCACCGACAACAAATTATGTGGCAAACACTGATTCAAGCCATTTTTTTTATCTACATCTTCGAAGGCATTTTCCAGCAGAACTTTCTTGGCTTTTATGACAGTTTTTTTTTGGCATTTGTAGGAATAAATCTGCTCTCCAGAGACCCAATAAAAGAGAGGCATGCAAAATTGGACGTTTTCTACGTTTTTCTCATTTGCTCAGCAATATTCCTCGCGTATATGTGAATGTGGAAAAATGAAAAGTTTTATTCTTGCAAAGTGAGAAAAATTTGGGTCATCATTAAAGTTCCTGCAGCTGCACTATATCAAAAGAAATAAAATTCCTTCTGCCTTCTAGGGATGTTGCCCTCAACTGAAAATGTTAAATTCACATATGGCCTTGCCAACCTTTATTGTATTTTGCGTACCTATTTTTTGAATGGTCGGCCTCCCGCAAAGACTGAAAGCCTATGGCGCTGTAGAAGCGCTGCGAGAGGATAAGTGCCGGTGCACGTTGGATTTGAAACGCCGCAGGTTGTAGCCGTCGGGAAACAAATTCCCCGGCAGCTCATTCCTCAGCGTGAAGTTCTCCAAAAGAAGGAATGCTAGAGGAGACTGGTTCGAGGAGTAGGGACCTCGACCTTGTAAGGATGAGGTCGCAGAGCCTCTATAGTGTTGCTCGTTCGGACGGCGTATTATCTGGGAGAACTCACTTGAACATCTTCTGAGAGAATCTGTAAGACAAGGACAGGCTGGTTTTCAGAAAAAACTTACAGTAGCTGCCGCATTTATAGACTTAACGGCAGCTTATGACACCGTTTGGAGACAGGGGCTAATATATAAACTGACTCGTATCATTCCCTGTAGACGAGTAACCAACCTAGTGAATAACATGCTGTCCAATAGAACATTCCAAGTGATTATGGGGACGAACAGGAGCAAAACGATGAAACTTAATGACGGTCTTCCACAGGGCTCAGTTTTTGCCCCTATACTCTTCAGCCTGTACATCGCGGACATGCCTGAAACAGAATCACACAAGTTTGGCTATGCGGACGACTGGACCTTGGCAACGGGACACAGGAAGATGGAGATTGCTGAAGAAATCCTTACCAAAGACTTGGCAATCATCAGCGAGTACTTTAAAAAATGGAGCTCAACCAAGTACTGCAAAAACAGAAGTATCTGCCTTTCATCTGAACAACAAGATGGCAAAGAGAGAATTGAGAGTGTTCATGGATAACAAATTACTCACTCACAATAAACATCCTAAGTATCTCGGTGTTACTCTGGACAGGACGCTTACATTTAAAGACCATCTGACAAGAACAGCAGCAAAATTAAGAACACGTAATAACATAATACAGAGACTTTGCGGTACATGTTGGGGCTCTTCAGCATCCACCCTGAGGTCCTCTGCGCTTGGCTTAGTATATCCAGTTGCAGAATATTGTGCTCCAGTGTGGCTCAACAGCAAACACACGCATATGGTCAACACTCAGTTAAATCAAACTATGCGCACCATATCAACAATAAAGCCAACTCATACAACATGGCTGCCTATTCTTAACAACACAGCTCCTTCCAACTTGCGCCAAGAACATGCCCTGGTTAGAGAGTTCAATAAAATTATGAGCAACCCACAATTGCAAGTTCATGATGACGTTCCGGACATCCAGCGAAATAGACTACAATCGAGACACCCTCCATTGAGAACTGCTCATGTGCTCCACCAAACCAGCTTTGACATAAATGAGCGATGAAGAGAGAAATGGGAACGGGAAGTAGCTCCAATGTATCACGTCATGCCGTGCATCACCAGCGAACCTACCGGATTCGATCTCCCTCGCAGAACTTTGACATCTCTTAACCGAATCAGAACCAACTGTGGAAGATGCGCCGACTCCTTACACAGGTGGAGCAAACTTCCTTCAGCCGCATGCGACTGTGGACCTGATAGGCAGACCATCAGCCACATAGTGCAAGACTGTCCAATAAGAGCATATGCAGGCAATTTAGAAGATTTCCTAATGGCTACGCAGGAGGCAATTGATTATATATCAAAACTGGACATCTGTCTGTAAATATATACATATATGTACTTAGATGTAAGCCATATGCTCAATAAATAAATAAATAAGGACAGGTCAACCACCCTTCTTCGATGTTCCAAGTTGTGGAAGTTCTTTCTAAGGTTAGGCGTATCGATTAGTCTAATTGCTCTCATCTGCATAGCGTCCAGAAACGCCAGAAGCTTCAGAGAGTGCTTGGGAGCGCATCCCACACAAGCGAGCACTACTCCAACGATAGTCGGATCTGTGCCTTGTAGAGCAGCAGTAGTTCCAGAAAGTACTTCTCACCATGTAACCTCCTCACGCTATATAAAGCCCACATAAGACCTGGTCCGGAGTATTGCTCTCATGTCTGAGGAGCTGCTGCCTCGAGTACCCTGACTATACTAGATGGCGTCTACAGAAGGGCAATTCGACTAATTGGCCTTAACGCGCCATCTTCAGCCACTTTCTCACCGGTATGTTGTTGGTGACCTCTCACTCTTCTACCGATATTCAAACGGAATCTGCTCCTCTGAGCTATCCTCTATCGTTCCGCCGCTCACCGCTCCTATCAGATGCACCCGCGCGACCGCTGCATCTCATACTGAGGCGGTCGTTCTTCATACACCAAGAACCGAACGGTACAACTGCAATTTATTTCCAGGGTGTCCAAGGTTTGGAATGATCTGACAGGAGATGTATTTATTGGGTGGTGGCCCATTCAAATCCCGCGTTAACAGAGTCCCCCTAACATAACCCTTTTACAGCAGCCGCGGTACTCTGGTATTTAGGCTCTGCCTATGCGGTCTACTTAGTTATAAAAAAACAGGCAGCTTCCTGCGATTCATTGTTTCGTCCTATTGGAACACCGTCCTACTATTCGTCATTGTCTGTCAGAGCGGTCCGGAGGACCTTTGCTCTTAGTTGCAGTCGTGTCGGTCGATCGGTCTGTCAGGTCTGGTTACCCAGAGAGCAGACAAAGTCATGGAGAAGTAAGGGAAGAAAAAGAGAGGAAGGAAGGAGAAGAGCAAAGAGGAGGAAGTATGTCGGTTGGAGGGTATAGCTTGACATAGACTATTTGAGTTCGGTTTGCGTCTCAGCATTTGTGCTTCTGTGATAGCCAATACCACGTTTGATCAGCACCGCCAAGCCGCCACCCCGTCCATTCAGTCTATCAGCGCGGATGACATCATAATTCGAGAAAGCTAGACGATCTCCCGGATTAAGTAATGTTTCCTGCAGCAGAGCTACGTCTATGCATTCATCCAAAAGAACTTGGTGAAACTCCCGTTTTTTGGGAATGTCCCTTAGACCTAAACAATTCCAAAAAAGAATTTTGATAAATGCAGGCTGTCTACTATTGTACCTAGACATTTACCGGAAAAATCGCCTGCAAGGCCTGTGTGGCGCTTATCAGAGGACTAATTATTTGCTGTAAGGACTTGAGCGCTGTTGCCAAGTCCACGCTTTGAGCAGTCGAAGGTGAGCTCGAGGCAGCAGGAGTAGTCAAGGTTGCAACCTTGGCTGCGTCCGCGTATGAGTTGGTTCGCCTTTGTGCGATGACTTGTAGATTCCTCCTAGGAGTGAATCTGCAGGTGGGACTGTTTGCCGGATGATCCCCACCACAGTTCGCACATTTGCGCACCTCTTGTCCTGTTTGAGGGCACAGATGTGTCATGTGGTCTTGGGCACATTTCAGACACTTTGGAGAAGCAGTACAGTACGACTGAGCGTGTCCATACTTCTGGCAGCGGTGACACTGCCCTATCAATCGGGAGTTCTTTTGCACCTCAACTCTGACAGACAGTCCTAGAAATTCGTGCTCATTAAAAACCTGCTGAGATTTTTCTGTCTTTGGCAGAATCACCACTACCAAAGGCATGGGCACGCCACCGTTGCGCTTCAGGCGAATTATGTGGTGGGGAGCATAACCCTTCTGCTCGAGCTCCTCTTTGATTGCCTGCTCTTTAGTTGATGCTGGGATCCCTCTGATGACAGCGTGGATATTTCTCTCGGAGGGTCGAGGAAATGTATGGTGAGGAATATTTTCCTCTTTAAAAAGACGGATTATCTTCCGATAATCGTCCTCGCTTTTGGGTACTATACGTATCCCAGCATCAACAGCTACTGCACGCGTAATCTTTATGCCAAGGCTAATAAAGGAATAGTTAATAGTGCGCCATCTCGTTGCATCCCTTAATACAACAGGAGTTACTCGGCCTTGGCGAGCTTGTTCAGCCTGTGTATCAATGGTAGCTTGAGACGGCGAAGCAGCGATGTTGCTGTCAGCCGATGGAGCAGTAGGAGATAGTGAAATAACCTTTTTTGGAGCTTGTGCAACCATTGGCTGGCTGGCAGAGGTAGAAGAAACCGACACAGATGGTATTTGGTTTAGTGAAGTTTCACTAGTTGGGGATCTGTGAGTCGGTAAAGGTGGAAATTCGTCGATTTTACGAACAGTTCGCTTTTTGCGACGACGGGCAGTAGTGAAATCACCACCCTGTATATCTTCTTCAGTCTCCGTATGTCGGTCACTAGTTGGGCTATCATGTCTACGTTTTGATAATTTGGAAGAACTGTCATTGGGCATACATTTATTAAGAATATTGGTTAAATTAAAAACCTGGGTATTTAGTTGTTCATCGCAGTCCGTCAGTCGCTTAATCTGCTCTGCCTGGTCCTTAATTAGTGCTGCTTGGTCTGCTATGATCTTCTGGAAGTTCTGAGGTTCAGCTCCAGAGCTCTGGTGTTTCGCCTCCCCAGCTGTCAGTGGTGACGTCTCTTGATGGTCCCGCGTGCTTTCAGGTTTTTGCAGCCTGGTATCAATCTCCATACTGCCCACCGTGTTACCTCCATTCGTGGCCTTGGAGGGGTCAACCAGTGACCCCTCAAACTCATTCTCCATATTAAATTCAACCTTTATCGCCAACAATTCAATAAAATCTTTACGTCGAAATTTTGACACGACGTGTCAGTTCGCCATATACTGGGCGATTTGGAACACCGTCCTGTATGTTGAGGAAAATTTTGATTATAAAAATGCCCGATCCTCTTTAAATATTCACTTTAATATAAGTTTACCTTGGACAAACATTAAACACCCTTAAAAAATGCGTCCGTACGCTTCCCTTTCCCCGACAATTGTTTGGCGTCAGCAAAAGTAGAAGGCAACTGACTAAATAGAATTAGAGGATTGTCCTGTGGTGTTTGAAGAGGCACTGAAGGCAGAAAATGCGTAGCGTTGAGGTTAGAGTCTGTTAGGAGCCACTGGGGTGTATATCTGCCCTTGCTGGAGAGAATATCAGGTATGCAAATGACTTGCGAGGGACTACCAGATAACTTGGAGACCATACAGAGTGTTCTAAAAGTTGGGACTTTTCTCTTTAGAAGCAACGGACCCTGAAACGGCAAAGCTATGCACGGTGAACCAGCAGCAAAACAGTAAAAGAAATTCAAGCAAGTACTCACTATTTGGTTGCTACGGAGATGTAAGTGCGGTCCTGTCGCAGGCGTCTTACAGGTAAAAGTACGATTTACGATGTCTTCTTCAATTTGGACCATACGAGGTTGTCTAGGTCTCCCAGCGTGACCACCACGATGTGGATTCAGACATCCTGTGCCTTTAGCTCTTTGCACGAGCGAGACAAATCGACGAGGTGCAGGGTGAGTACGGTTAGGAAAACGATTGGCATACATTCGCGAAGCCGCAGCGGTATTTTGACCACACTCACCTTACATTAAAATCATGTCCACCAGTTCATTATTGTTATAAGCGTGCGCCATTGTAGTTGTTTTTAAACTCCGAAGCACTCTCGTAGACTATGCCACAGCAACGCGACGTATGACGAACTGCTTGTTTTAGTGTTTTCTCACCGGCATCGGCACCGCTAGCGCTGTCTTGTTTGTTGTGATATTATGACATGGTGAGCCATTGCCCAGGGACACACTTAGAATTGAGGATTTCTTCAATGGTCGGTATCTTGTTTTCTCTAAATATTTCGTTTATATGTTACCGGGAAAAAACAATCATTTTACTTACGAAACTTATGAAACATCCTGTACAGGGTAAAACTCTCTGCTGCATGCAATGAGGAGGTGAGAAAGGGTACGGAGCAGAATTTGTACATCTGCTCTGACAATCAGGTGGCACCGAAAGATATCTAGGGAAACTAATATATCTTGGTAGAGCTCTCTTATACTTTGTTCTTCAAGTAGATATATTTTGAAGACTTTATGGTACTTATATCTAAAAGTATGTAGATTACAGAAATTACTCCCTAAGATTCTATTCTCCTCACTCTTTTAAGTTGTTCCACATTATATAGGGCTTCTAAAACTCCTTTAAAGCTTCTTTTCCTTTTCACAGATATTGAAACAAATAAGTATCTTAGTACATTTATGTTAGGATCAAAGTAGCTTCTAATAAACAGTTCGTCACATTTGCATGTTTTGAAGAACTTCGATGCTGTGGAGTGAGCTACCGGAAAATTTGTTTCCCGACGGCTACAACCTGCAGCGTTTCAAACCTAACGTGCGCCGACACTTATCCTCTCGCAGCGCTTCTACAGCGCCATAGGTTTTCAGCCTTTTTTCGAACTACGCTAGTAGTAGCTTATATAATCCATTTGAACTACAAGAGTATTGGACATGTCACAATATTTCATGATAAATAGATACATATTATACATATACAATACACAGTAATAAAAAAAATTAAATCACTTTAATTCAGTATAAAATTCAGTATATCAGTATAAATTACTACAAAACAATGAAAACTTAACACGATAACAGTTATCGAGAGATCATACAAAAAGTTGAAAGTTATGACTAGGAATTATGGTATTCATTCACACTATAAAAACAATGGTCAATAGGGAAGTTGTTCAGATTTTCTTTGAACCTTCTATAGCTATCTTCAGCTCTAAGAGCAGCTGGCAGGGAATTGTAAAGCTTAATACTCATATAATGCGGACTTTTTTCAAAAAGGGCTGTGTGTGAGCTGCTTTGACTGAGTTTATCGGGTTATATGAAAATTTCCGATAAATCTTGCATATCAGATCCAAGACATATAGTGACAAAGATTCTAACAAATTGATGACTCAAATAGAGAAACAGTTGCAAGAAAATTTATTTTTAAAGGAGTGTTTCCCGCAAATAGTTAGCAAAAATACATAGAACTCGTCGATCTGGGATTGGAAAATACGATATCTACAAGCCATCTTTGTTGTACTTCTTAGGGTCGGTTGTACAAATGCGGGTTTAACACGAGCTTTGTTAAGTCTAGGTTTAGCTAAGCTCAGGCTTAAAGTCGACACCCGTTGTACAATCGTCGGCTTAGTTAAACCTGGTTGATAATAAAATTCGCTACAGTTGGCATCAATGAAACGACACGTACTGACATAATCATCTGAAAAATTACCTTTTTTTGGTTAGACACTTATGACAGTTTGTGTCAAATTTCAGCAACGACCGTTTCTGTCTCTGTTCTTTCATTTGCTCTCTTTGTTAAATTAGACACAAGTCTTTCAAAAAATATGACCTAATAAATGACAAGCAATTTGAAGGTTCTTCCTTGACGTATTATGTTACTTGTATGAGGTTAGGTTTAAACCTCAGCTAAGCTCGCGTTGAGCTTCGGCTTACGTAAGCTCGTGTTAAGCTTGGAGTGGGGGGCTAAGCCAGCATTGTACAATGGACGTTTTGCAACTGACGTGGTCTAACGTCGGCTTACCTTAAGCCGAAGCTTAAGCTCGCATTGTACAATCGGGCCTTAAACGATTAACACCCGTATGCACCGTAAATCAATTGCGCGATTAGTTACGTAAACCTGGATTAGGTTACTTGTTTACTATGCACCGCAAACTGACGATTTTGACACTGTCACTGTCATAATAATCTTGCGAACACAACCTTGCCGTATCACCAATCTGGATCAGTTACACCCGTATGCACCGTTTGGCAATTCTAATCCTAGTTCCCTAATCGCGTTTTGCTAATCTTTGGCATCTAGCCATGCACCGTCAAGAGATTAACTAATCCAGATTGGAGATACGGCAAGGTTATGTTCGCAAGATTGTTTTGACAGTGACAATGTCAAAATTGTCAGTTTACGGTGCATAGTAAACATGTAATCTAATCCAGGTTTACGTAACTAATCGCGCAATTGACTTACGGTGCATACGGGTGTTGATCTCTTGACGGTGCATGGCTAGATGCCAAAGATTAGCAAAATGCGATTAGGGAACTAGGATTAGAATTGCCAAACGGTGCATACGGGTGTAAATAGTTTTCCCAATCATTAGGTTCATCACGTAATTCACGCAGTAATCTGACGTGGGTAAAGTATTGTATTCTTAAGAGCCATTACCTCGACCATTTTGTATGCCGCATACTCTTTGAACATTACAAAAGACGCTGCATGTCGACAAAATTTCCTGCAACTTCTGAATAGGTAAAAATTGTAGAGTCGGAAAATGACTCTGTTGCATGTCAGCAAAACAAAGCATTTGCTGTCGTGTCGAACCTTTTAAATCTGTCCGGTTCATTGAACTACACTCGATGTAGACAAAACGTGTCGCCGCCATCTTCTAAGCTACAAGCATTTGGGCTTAATGGTCTGGAAAATTGGATGGTTTTACGAGATCCCTTCAAGGTGCCCAAAGCAGATGTACCTACAAAGATAAGAATGACGCAGATCGATGGACATTTTTGAGATAATTGAAGGAAGTAACAGAAACAGATCTTTTTTTATAAGAATTTGCAAGTGTTTATTTTAGTTGTTTTATTTATTGTCTCAACAATGTTAGTCAAAGTTATGGTCTCAAAATAAAATAAATAAAACAAAATTTACCCACTTTTTGAGGGCTGACGTTACCTGCTGCCTACTTAATCCTATAACGGGCTTGGAGCTAACAAACTGTCCTCCAGTGCCGAGTCTATCGGCTTCTTCATTACCAAGAACGCCCGTATGACCCGGTACCCATATCAAGATAACTTCTTTCAGTCTCGCCAGCAGCTCTTCAGTCTCTCCGCGCACTCCTGACCCAGGGGTGCCCTAGTATTGGGCCCGCAGATGGCTTTCAGAGTCGCCTGGCTGTTAGAGAATATGCAAACCTTCTGCTATGTGCCCTTTCTCACCTCTTCATAGCATGCAGCAGAGAGTATTGCATATACTTCTGCTTCGGAAATCGTGATATATGTACCTAAAGTGTGGGGGCGGGTTAGAATATCTCCCATCGTATATCCCGCGTGTCGTAAAAGGCGACTAAAAGGAACACCGAACTACTGTCGGTATAAGCAGTAACCTCTGCTCAACCAACAGCTTCGGGTGGACGAATTGAGAAGAGTCAGAACACCTTTTTGTCCTTGGGGTGAGAAATTGTCCCTAAAGGCGTATGAACCAGTAGATACCATCTGGTCAACGGCATGAGGATGCAGAAAGCAAATGGGAAACTACTTCATTAAAGATCTTAAAGATATCCCAAGAGAAACTCGTATGAGTACATTGTACCAGTTCACAACATGTCTGTTAAGACATTGTGACTATGATGATGATGATGATGATGTACCTAAAGAATAACTCTCCTGTACTCCTCGACTTTCTACATACAACCCTGCTCCTGAGGCTTCTCCTCTACCTAGACGAGAGCTGTCCGTATAGCATACCAATGCCTCTTTGGCATAGAAATGATAAGGAGATTTAAATATTTGAGGAGCTGGCTAAATGACGAATGAGATACTGATGAAGAGATCAAAAGCAGAACTGAAATAGCCAGAAATACTGTACTCAAAATGAAATGAAAACTGTACTTTGAATAGTTTCTCAAGACTCATTTGAAATTGATTCTATCAAAAAAATATACACCAAAAGGAGTTCGTCAGGGATGTGTATTATATCCAATGTTATTTAACAATTACTGTGAATTTGTGACCAGACAGGTATTGGACAACTGGAATGGCGGTATAGCTATTGGCGGAAGCAAAGTAAGCAACTTAAAATTTGCTGACGATACAATCCTTATTGCTGCTTCTCAGGAAAGACTAGTAGCTCTTATACATCTTATAACAACACAGTGCAGCATATGGTCTTGGTACTAACTACAATAAGACCAAGATAGATAGAGAGCACGATAATAATCGAGAAATAAAATCAGTAGGCCGTTGTGAAGTAGTTCAAAGCTTTGTGTACCTCGGTTCTTTGATCGACAATTCGGGTAGCTGTGAAAATGAGATTCGACGGCGCATTCTACAGGCGCGTGTGATCATGACAAAGCTTACTAAAGTATGGCGTGACGATAACATTACTAGAGCTACCAAAATATAGCTAGTTCAGTCTCTTGTGTTCCCCATATTTTTGTATGCCTCGAAAACTTCGACTGTTAAAAAGGCAGATCGAGCTCGCATAGATGCTTTTGAAATGTAGACGTGGAGGAGAATGCTGAGAGTTCCTTATACCGCCCATCGAACTAACGTTTCCATACTGGATGAGCTGGATAATCCAAAGAAACTATCCTTCATTGTGTCGACGAGAATGCTTGTATTCTTAGGACATATTCACAGAAGTGATAATATGGAGAAACTTGCAGTTCAGGGTCATGCCCCGAGTGGGCGGCGCGGTGGCCGTTCCCCTTCACGATGGGTGAATACGACGAAACAGTTGCTGGATATGAGTAACAAGAGCGCCACTGCACTGACAGTAAATCGCGAAAGATGGCGAGCTACAGTTCTCAATACTATTGATAATATTCGTGTTAGCAATACTCTAACTCCGACTTAATGCATTTACGAGTTCACAACACGTCTGTTAAGACATGTTGTGGCTATGATGATGATGATACCTGCAGGATCGAGTAGTGGGATCTTGTAGTACTATGCGAGAATGAAGCTAAAAGTGCTGCGGTTTTCTATTGATGATGACTTTCTGGGGGCTTGGGATCACGGGTGACATATGGCAGAACTGGTCCAAAGGGTGGAAAAAACGAAATAAAGCTGCATTTTTTGTAAGTATAAATGCACTCTTAATTTGTGTGAGGTGCCAAAATTGAGACTGTGCGATGTGATGATGGGACGGCACATTCGAGTTCAACCTGTTGTTCCTGTCGAATTGAATGCTCGTCAAATGTGTCCAGACCAATTCGCTTGCCCTCCACTCTGGCTCACGCGGTCCTGATGCTCTTTTTGCTTGCGAAAGGTCGGGCGACGGACCTGAGAAAAAAATCGATATGGTGCGCAGGGTCGCCACGGAAGGACGAAAAAGGGATAGAGGACGCCTAGAGCCAACCTAGAGCACTCTCGGATCATCCATTAGCAGTGGCGCTACCGAGAAAATGTCTCTGGTAGGATGGAGACTTTAAACCCCGGCCACACGTGCAGGCTGTACCTCGTATACTTACCTGTGCAAACCAGTTTGTATCGGTAAGCCCGTGCGTGTGGACGGTTAGACGGTAGCTCGCGCAAACCGAAAAGCGTGACTTGTGTAAATTTCAATCTGCTGTTAGTTGTGGCTTGCGCAAACTGGTCTGCACGGTAAAGCCTGTATGTGTGACCATAGGGTTCAGTTTTAAGGATAGCAGCGCGTATATGAAATAGCCAATTTCCGAATTATTAAATAGTGGAGGTGTGCGCGAGCTTACTTGAATAGTGTGGACACTCAGCGGTATACCGTCTTTAGAATACGGTAAAATTCGATACTTCCAAGACACAGTACTGTACCTGTCCCATCAAAAAAGGAATGCTCAAGCGAGTTCCTAAACTCTACGCTATCGCTATTGCTTTGATTAGCTTCACCTGTATGTTTATTTGTAAGCTTGTAAGTCTCCTTTGGGTTAAGAGGTCGGACTAAACATTGAACGCTCCAACTTTGCCCTGAAAATGATTTTGATGGCTTCAAATCCGGAGGACCAGCGCCAGCGATCGTATCCGCTGACACATAGTTGTATTTAGAGTAAATAAAAACAAAATCGAAAATTTTCGCGATCACAATACTCCCCTCACCTATCGGTGTGGGAAGTAAAATCGATGACGTGATGGTAACGGCATCATATTCATATGTAGCCGGTGAGAAAGTGACTGCAGGTGGCGCGTTAAGGCCGGATCGCCAATTAGTCGAATTGCCCTTCTCTGGACGGCATCTAGTATAGACAGGGTAATAGGGGCAGCAGCTCCCCAGACACGACAGCAATACTCCAGGCAAGGTCTTATCTGGGCTTTATATCGCGTGAGGAGGTTACATGGCGAGAAATACTTTCTGGCTCTAAATAGATACACAAGCTTTTTACCAGCAGCTGTTGCAATTGACGCGACGTGTTCGTGCCAGATCAGATTTTCTGTAATGTTGACTCCTAACAGCTTGAATGAGTGACTCCTTGGCAGAGCCTGGTTGTTCATTAGAGCCTGGTGTTGGCACTTCTTGTTTGATAGCGTACAATACTGGGTCTTGGAGGCATTGAATTTAACCATATCCTTAAGCCCCCAAGCGGTAATGGTATCGAGATCCTTTGAAAGTGAAGCTGCCACTGCCAGTCTTCTGCGTTCCAGCTCGACCACAGAGATCGGTCTATTGCTCTTGATGCCTGCATGCAGCGTACTGTCATCAGCAAAACTGTGAATTGGGTTTGTAGTGCTAGAGAGTAGATCATAATGTGAAGCAGAAACGATGTCGGAGCCAATACCGATCCCTGCTGAACCCCGGCATTGATGCTATGGAAATAATAGGAAAAGCCGTCTACCACGACAGAGATTTTCCGACCTGAGAGGAAGTCTGCGAGCCAACCGCAAAGCTTAACAGGAGCCCATAAGACGGGAGCTTGTTTAGGAGAGCTGCATGCCGCAGTTGATCGAATGCCTTTGAAATATCGAGAGCAACGACGTGAGCCTCGCTAAATGACTGGATGGGTTTGCTCCACACATGTGTGACGTTAGCCAGGAGATCTTCAGTTGATCTTTGGTGTCGGAATCCGTATTGTCTGTCGTTGATTAGGTGATGGAGCTCTAGGTATTTAATGAGCTCTTGGTTGACGCATATCTCCATCACTTTACTGATTACGGAAAGCAGAGCTATAAGTCTGTAGTTGTTGGATCAGTTTTGGATCCTTTTTTTTGGCACCGGCTGGATGCAAGCTGTTTTCCAGTCTTTTGGGAACCTTGTGCTACCTTAAGGCTGCCTCCGCCTCTGACGATAAGCGTTTTGCCATCGCCACGCCGGCCGTGGAACGGCGGCGATGACTTTGGCGGCTCCGGCGTTATCCCATTTACCGGAGGCACCGGCACCGGCACAGCCCGGAGTGAAGATTGGAGCACCAAGAGAGGAGACGACAGGAAAAAATCAACCATCTTCTATGTACAGGGTCCCAAATCAACTCCAAATAATGGATAATGGATGATTAAGGCCCGATTTTATCAAAATGCATATTTAACAAAGAATTTAACAAAGCTTAAAGTATAATTATTCTGAATTTTTGTTGTGCTAGTAAAACATCGAATAAAATTTTATTCAAAAACACATTCACGTCGATGGTACAAAAAAAATTGTGTAATATGAGTAAAGCGTATATCAGTGACTATTTTGGCTAAAAAAAAAGAAAAAAAAAAGTAATTGCATGGGCTGGGTCTCGAGGCAACACCCATCAACACCTCCCACAAAGCAGGCAAGCGTTTCGAACATCATACCACTCGGCCACCCGCCATTTCGGCGAAGGGATCACCTCAACGGTACATATTTGATTTGGGATTCGATACTTTTTGACCGGGATTTGTGATCTAATTTCGACCATTCAAAGAGATATTTATTTCGATCGTTGACTTCGTCTCAAGCTCCAAACTTCATTCTACGCCTATGTTGCCACAAATATACATTTTAGTTACAACTGTTACAGTATTTTCATGAAGTACGTCACACGGGTCGGGAGCCGTCGGCGTGTTTTCGGTTCTGGATTCAAAAACTAATTTTTATTTTGATATAACTTTTGGATTATTGCGAAAAAAAAACAAAATAAAAACAGTTTTGTTGTAAAACTTATATTTGATCTCTCCATTTATCACAAAAAAAATTATTCAAAACCCTAATTTTTTGTCATCATTATCATTTAGCAGAAGAAAAAACCAGCGATCAAATGTACAGTTTTTCCGGAATCTGATTGGTTGAAATTAGCAATTGCTAAACTTTTGATTAAACAAGAAAATGCAATTTTTCACCCATCTAGGATGGAAAATCAGACTGGAAAAGATACTAGATGGTTCATAATGGTCGATTTGTATATAAAGCATGTCATTTTTAACCTTTTTGAGGTAAACTTCAAGAGGAATCAATAGTTTTCAGAGTACTTTGACAGATGCATGTTCTTGAACGGGCTGCTCTGATTGGTCAAAGCCTTTGTTAAAATGCGCCTGTTGATAAAATCGGCCCTAAGTTTATTTGATAACAGTTTCAAATGAAAGTGTGGCGATCCTAAATTTTCTGTATGAGGTTTTGTAGCAAATGGTCTCTAAATCTCCATTTTCCTCGCACTTGGCTAAATAATAATGCCAGCTGGAGTCTACACCTTTACCAGCTGTAGCTTCTAAAGCGTTCAGTGATAATTCAAAACGGTCAAGTTGATTTTCCAACTCGTCAATTGTAAATTCACACTGACAGGTACTTACAAGTACCTACTTGGAATTGGTTTTTTGCAAATTAAAAAAAAACCACGGTTGGCAAGTGTGCGGTGATTTCAAAATTTTGTGCATGCTGCTTGAACAACAATCTGGGTACCAAATTCCCTTGCTTCTTCTGTTTATGGGATAGTAGAGACCGAAAAAATCACTGAACCAAAATGTGTTGGGCTCTGAGGGAGCTTAAAGTTGGACGTCCTGCATGAAACTTTGGTACTTCCTCATAAAGTTCTTCTACCACCACTTCACATATAGCTGGGATTGATGAAGCAATTTGTAAAGTCACTCCCAAGAGATGGAAATTGCTTCAAGTACTTAGATAATATCAAAGCTTCCAGGCCTCTCGGAGGCAAAGTTGAAGGAAGATGCTTTCTTTGGACCCACAATTATCACAACGATGACAGATCCTCAAAGAGAAGGGTGGATTGCCTTTAAAGGGGTCATAGAAAATTTTTGAAGTAATAACAACGACCCTAGTTACAAACAGATCGCTAAAAAATGTTGAAAACATTTGATGCTATAGGCTGTCTAATGAGTTTAAAAGTAAATTTTCTTCATTCCCACCTCGACTACCTTCCAGGTAATTTAGGAGACGTGAGTGAAGAGCAGGGTGAACGATTTCCCCAAGATATCAAGGAGGTGGAAAAAAGATACAAAGGGAGGTGGAGCGTCTCAATGATGGCAGACTACTGTTGGGTGCTGCCGAGAGACATTCCAGATGCTTCCCACAAGCAAAAGGAATCTCACTGGGAAAAAGATGTGTGTTTTGAGCTTATTAAAAATGTATTTTAGTCAAAAAAATAAGTTTTGTACGCAATTATAAATTTTAAGAAAATATTTAGGGCCGGTTGTACAAATGCGGGTTTAACACGAGTTTTGTTAAGCCTATAAGCTTAGCTAATCTCAGGCTTAAAGTCGACACCCGTTGTACAATCTTCTGCTTAGTTAAACCTGGTTGATAATGAAATTCACTACAGTTGGCATCAATGAAGCAACACGTACTGACATAAGGTCTGTTTTTACAGAGAATCACAAACCAGTCAGAGCCAATCAGTATTCCCCATTGCAGTTGTCAAACTATTTCTGACTAGTACTGGCCAATCAAATTGACGCTGACTAGTTTGTGATTGCTGTAAAAACAGACCTATTATCATATGAAAAATTATCTTTTTCGGTTAAGCACTTATGACAGTTTGTGTCAAATTTCGGCAACGACCGTTTCTGTCTCTGTTCTTTGATTTGCTCTCTTTGTTAAACTAGACATAAATCTTTCAAAAAATATGACCTAATCAAGTGACAAGCAATTTGAAGGTTCTTCCTTGACATATCATGTTACTTGTATGGGGTTAGGTTTAAATCTCAGCTAAGCTCGCGCTAAGCTTCGGCTTACGTAAGCTCGTGTTAAGCTTGGAGTGGGGGGCTGAGCCAGCATTGTACAACGGACGTTTTGCAACTGACGGTTTAACGTCTGCTTACCTTAAGCCGAAGCTTAAGCTCGCATTGTACAACCGGGACATATGGCCGGTTGTACAAATGCGCGTTTAGCACGACCTTTGTTAAGCCTAAGCTCAGTTAAGCACAGGCTTAAAGTCGGCACCCGTTGTACAATCGTCGGCTTAGTTAAACCTGGTTGATAATGAAATTCACTACAGTTGGCATCAATGAAGCAATACGTACTGACATAGTCATCTGAAAAATTATCTTTTTTGGTTAGGCGCTTACGACAGTTCCTGTCAAATTTCGGCAACGACCGTTTCTGTCTATCTTGTTTAACCACATATGTTTAACACAGATACCCACTTTGTCAGAAAACGTGACGTTCTGTAACAAAATGAAAGTTATTTCTCAATCTTTTTTACCTTGTGTAATTGAGCTTGTGAGCTCCCTCCCCCCCCCCCCCCCCCCCCCCGCCAAAGTGAAATCCTGCCTGCCACTGGCCTCAACAATTTTATCATATACTTTTTTACTAGCTCATTTTCTTCGACAAACATTATGGTCCCTTCTGTTATCCAGTGCATTGTTTTGTACGGTCATGTCGCAGGCGTCTTACAGATAATGGTACGATTTACGATGTATTCTTCAATTTGGACCATACGAGGCTGTCTAGGTCTTCCAGCGTGTTCACCACGATATGGATTCAGACATCCTGTGTCTCTAGCTCTTTGCACGAGCGAGACGAATCGACGAGGTGCAGGGTGAGTACGGTTAGGGAAACGATCGGCATACACTCGCGAAGCCGCAGCGGTATTTTAACCATATTCACCGTACATTACAATCATGTCCACCAGTTCATTATTATTATTATGAGCGTGCGCCATTGTTGTTGTTTTTAAAGTCCGAAGCACTCTCGTACACTATGCCACAGCAACGCGACGTATGACAAACTGCCTGTTTTAGTGTTTTTTCAGCGGCATCGGCACCGCTAGCGCTGCCTTGTTTGTCGACGGACTTAGAATTGAGGATTTCTTTAATGGTCAGTATCTTGTTTTCTCTAAATATTTCGTTTGGGAAAAAATATTTTTGCGAGTACTATCCGCTGTATGAAAAAAATTCCCAACTTGTGGTGAAACACCCTGTTGCCATTGCCATCGTTCTAGGACAAGTCAGAGACGCAGGTCCCTCATCTGTGAGGTACCCCAGGCCAACCAAGTGATCCATCCTAATAATGAAGTGTACATGACAAAAACAAAAATGGCGTCAAGTATCTTGACGCAGTACTTCTCAAACAATCTGGATAGTCCCAAAAGCATTAGAATTACGCTATCACATACTCTCTTCAACACCCCAATTTCATCTCCATATACCTAAAATTACACAGTATGTACAAAGGGTAAAGTAGGAAAGTTTTGCTGCGTATGGTAAGGGTATTGGGTTATCTCTGTATGAAGTAAAATCAGTATGAAAACATTATGAAATCTCCGTATACACTTCCGTTTCCGTAGCCTCCACAATTTTTTACACACTTTTTCTGCTCACCCATTTTCTTCGATAAACAAGTGGTCCCTTCTCTTAGCCAGAGTATTGTTTTGTACCCGCCAAGCAAATTGAATCGGAAGAATAAAAGCCGGCCAGCGTCTGCTTTGGTGACTGGCTACGACGCAGAATTCGGGCACAAAAACACGCAAGCGTCGAAACTTAAGACCGACGCCACGACGATTCAACTGAATTATTCAGGATAGTGGCAACAGGCGCTCGCAGATTGTTTTTATCGACGCACTATGAATAAATTTACACAAATTTTCTTCAAGGAGGAACACAGAAAATTTTAGCAATCAAGGACGGCTGCTATACAAGAAAGCTTCATCAACAGCGACTGCTATTGAAGTCAGATCGTTTGTGTATGTAGTAACAAATAATTGTTAAAATATCTAAAAAACAAGTTTGATAACAAAGCATACAAACTCGACATGATTTGGATACCGACCCTAAGAGACACAAATTTCCTTAGATATATACAGGGTGTGTTTTTAGTACCGGCTCGGTCGATAACTCCACTATTGTCGAAGATAGCGAAAAAAGTTCTTTATAAAAGTTGTAGCCACGGATATGCTCCTTGCTCAGAAAATATTTAGATATATACAGGGTGATCCATAACTACGTGGTGATGCAAACATGCATTTTTTTATATGAGACACCCTATATATTATTCCATATTCAAATTCTACTAATGATTTCCGTTCTTTCAATATAGGGCATTGTTATATTATACAGGGTGTTTCAAAAGTTATCGTATATCAAAAAGTAGTGAATCAAAATTTTTTTTTTTACATGAAAAAATTAAGAATATCCTCTAGTCTTAAAATCAGCTATAAAAAAACACGAGACGCATATTCGTGTACAGATTGATGTAGAATGCAAAATCTAGATTTTCTCTTTTTTTTTAAATGTAACACCCAATATTTTATTATACCAAAGAATTGCTTTTAATATGCTCTTTCATCTTTGTACAGCACTTTTTATGGCTGCATTCATTAGTTTCTGATATATTTCGATTTCTCTATAAATTTTAAATATACCGTCTATTTGTTTACTAAAATTTATTTATTTTGATAAAATACTATCAAATTTTATTTTTGCTTAACAAACAACTAAAATATAAGGCCATAATAGTACTTGATCAAGTCAAAACACTGAATTAACGAGATAATATAGGGCAAGTGTGCTGAGGAAAAAATTTTACAGACGTCATGCATAATTATCAAGCAGATCTATCAGGTAGGCTATGAAATACTAAACGACACAGTCCAAATAGAACGATATTTCAATCTTCCAAACACATTAGTTTTGGACTGCCTCCGTTCTGGGTATTGCTGTTCATAGTTGATATATTCTAGAGGCAAGTAGACAATTTCTCAAAGATTCTCCTAAATACCTGCAATGGAAAAATTAATTTTCAAAGCTGGTTTTTCACACAGTACGGAACTATTGAGCAGGTTTTGAAAACTGTCAATTTTTCAAAGCCTGCCTGATAAATCTGCTTGAGAATTATGCTTCACTCCTACAAGCAGCAGACTTGACTTTATTATCTCGATGATTTAGGGTTTTGACTTCATCAAACAGTATCATGACCTTATAATTTAGTTGTTCGTTGAATTAAAAACAAATTCGATAGTACTTTCTCAAAATAAATAAATTTCAGTACACAAATAAAAGCTATATTTTAAATTTACCGAAAAACCGAAATATCTCGGAAACTGTTAGGCGCAGGTACAACAAGTGCTATACAAAGATGAAAGAGCATATTATAAGCAATTCTTTGGTATAATACAATATTGGGGGTTACATTTAAAAAAAAAGTGAAGATCTGGATTTTGCATTCTACATCACCCTGTATACGAATATGCGCCATGAACTTTTTTATAGCCGATTTTAAAACTAGAGGATATTTTTAATCTTTTCCTGTATAAAGGATAATTTTTGATTCATTACTTTTTTATATACAGTACGGTCATTTGACCGCGATTTGGATATAGAAGTGGTCATAACTTTTGAAATACCCTGTATAATGTAACAATACCCCATATTGGAAGGACGGAAATCATTGGCAAAATTTGAATATGGAATAATATATAGGGTGTCTCATTTAAAAAAATGCATGTTTGCATCACCACGTAGTTATGGATCACCCTGTATAAATCTTAATATTTTCTGAGCAAGGAGCATATCCGTGGCTACAACTTCTTTATACAACTTTCTTCAATATCTTCTACAATAGTGGAGTTATCGACCGAGCCGGTACTAAAAACTCACCCTGTAGATATACAGGGATCGGCAGCTACCCCCCCTCCCCCTCCTAATCTGAGGCATATAAGTGCTCACGTGGCTAAGCCGGTCTCAGTTCCTCGCGAGGCGTCGAGCAGGTAACCGTTTTTGAGAAGGCCAGCTACCGGTGTTGGCGAAACGTTAAGCGGCGAACCACGCCGATGCCAAGGCGGTGGAACGTGTCGATGCCGGCCGAACAGCCCTGGAACTAGCAGTTCATTATTTATGCATTTTACTAGTTAAAGTCTCTGGTTGAGTATGCTAAAGTTAGAGTTGAAACTAGTCTGCATGGTGGATGGCGGTCTCGTTATCTTTGATCAGTGATCTACTATCAGCTGATATTATTTGTGAATTGACTTCAACTAATCCCAAATTTCTATTTCTTGCAGGTAGAAGTTGTGGTAGAAAATCATGGGAAAGGGAGACAAGAAAAAATCTGATGGTGGTAAGTTGAACTTTATTAGGCTTAGGGGAGCCCTGAGTAAAACCACTTCATACTTGAAACTTGGTGTATATTGATCTGACCTCGTTACAAACTCCAGATGTATCTTATATCTAACCCACATCCTATTGACATACTGAACACACTCACTCTGTTTATAAACAATCTTAGTTAAACAAATATACGCTTATTTTCCAATATCTCACGCCCCGAACTGGTAACCTCCTTACAAATTGGAGCAGTACAATATACTGGGTGTTACCAGTTCCCTTCACTTTACTAATCTACATCGCAGCGCTTAATCTATTATAAATATACATATATACATATCACACTAAGCATCCGTGAACATTTTTAATTCTGATGTTTGTGTCCTGCGCCTGGGTCCTCTCAATTTTATTTCATCAGGGCTAAAGTAATAATATGGTCTTCACTTCCAAAAACCAAGAAGGACATGAGCAGCATTGTGCATCAACGAGCTGCTGGAAATAACATCCAATCCAATCTACAGCATCGCAGGCGACAGTATATTAATATCGTACGTGAAACTAGGTAAGTCGCTACTATCCCAGGAGACGGTACGTCGGCGACAGCAATATGCTTCACATACCTACGTAGACATTAAAACAATAATTGTCGACTAGGGATTAGTAAATAAAGTACAGCTTAGTGTACAGAAAACTCAGGGAACAACACTGACAAAGAAGTCTCACGTTGACTTACCAACAGTGGAAATGAAGGGTCACCCAATATTCGAGTCACCTTCCGTCAAAGTTTTGGAGATCAGCATCAACAATGACATGTCCTGGCACGACCACGTCATCAGTATTGCTAAAATGACATCCCAGATGCTTGAAGTTTTGTTCCGATGTGAGAAGCTGTATATACACCAGAGCAACTACTGCTGTTCTACAAGGCACAGATCCGACGATCACATCGTTGAAGTATTGCTCCTATGTGTGGGGATGCGCTCCGAAGCAGTCTCTGAAGCTTTTGACTCTAACAAGAGGAGAGCAATTGTACCAAAGGACCTCCACAGCCTGACACATCGAAGAAGGGTCCCTGATTTACAGATTCTACCACGGAAGATGTTCGAGGGAGCTCTCCAAGATAATATCATAATGGGGCATGTCATCAGAATGATAAAGGATCTTCATTCTCCAAAGAAGGTTAATTATGTTAATTTTTCACCTAAATCCTCTCGAGAGTTGCTGTATAACATTTAAAAGCAAAACTTTCACTTCCATTCCAGTATTAGAGTCTGCTTTATTTGTAAAGCAGCATCCAGAACAGTTTATACTAGAGCAGACAGAAAGAATTCTGCCGGTGCGCCATCTGGTACCCGAAGGTAACGGCAACCAAAGAAGTCGCTGCTAGTTTACACTAGTTAGCAGCATTCATGAACATCAAACGCGTAACAGTAACTCAGCATTACACATAAAAAAATTTAATCTATCTACATTCAAAAAAAGTCCCCTACGTATGTGCCAATACCAATTGAAACTGAATCAAAACAAAAATATTAATTTCACTTATTTAATTAAAGAGTAGCAATTTCATTCATTCATCCGAAACCAATCACAGACGACGTCATTTCGCTTTTATTAAAGCTCGTCGGTGTGATTTAGGTCTCAGACGAATATATGAAATTGCTTGTTAGTGCCTAGCTGGCAAAACTCGTACTAGTAGCAGCAACATATAGATATTGGGAAGCAGTACTTTGAAAAAGTATTGGTTCGCCATCTGTCTACCAAAGCCGGTACCTGAGCGTTTAATCTGAGGAACCGAGCACTGTTTATGTGACCCGTTTAAAAGCATCAGGTATAGGAACCTGCGGATACTACAACGAACAGACTTTTTTTTGTGTAACACTCATTTAACACTCCCGACATTCGGTTTATGCTAAAAAGCAGCTTAACTCAACTAAAGAGTAACAATTTTATTCATTCATCCAAAACCAATCACAGACGACGTCATTTCGCTTTTATCAAAGCTCATCAGTGTGATTTAGGTCTCGGACGAATAAATGAAATTGCCTGTTAGTGCCTAGCTGGCAAAACTCGTACTAGTAGTAGCAACATATAGATATTGGGAAGCAGTACTTTGAAAAAGTATTGGTTCGCCATCTATCTACCAAAGCCGGTACCTGAGCGTTTAATCTGAAGAACCGAGCACTGTTTATGTGACCCGTTTAAAAGCATCAGGTATAGGAACCTGAGGATACGACAACAAATTTAACAAATACAGGGTGTCCCAAAAAATAGTGTCAAGCGGAAGCCCAGAGATAGAGCACACCTAGAAGTATCTGAATCACCCCCATATATGCTATCCAATTTTTTGTAGTTTCCGAGTTATGAATTTTTTTCTGAATTTTAGAGAATTCTCTACCTCGACAACTTAAAACTGTTCCAAAAGAAAAATTAAAAGACTTTTCCAAATTCTCTTTTTTGCTGATTAATCTTTAAGAGTTTACTGTTCATTACATGAAGGAATCGGCTTAGTACATCTAATGAAAGTCATGAAAATTATAGTGTAAAGTGAAAAATTTACATTCTGTTAATTATGACTTAGGACTTCGACTCGCAATTAAAAATCTAAAGAGGTGATTTCCTTATTTCTATGCAGGTCTAAAAACTTCTTCAGACTCTCAGCTATCACAATCATTGAAAAAAACTAGTACTTAATGGGGCTACTTTCGCTCCAATTGACCTTCAAAGACAAGAGGCGAAGATTTCTTGAAATTAGCGATGGGATTTTAAATGAAACAATAACTAAGTTTAGGGCGCTAACAGCCGAATGATTGTCATTGCCGCAATAAAACACATTTAATGCGAACAGAATATCGATAGATGATCACCTGTGTCGCTTTGCTAAGATTTTTTTTACATGTCCGGCTTCTTTTTTGTAAGTGGGAAATTGTAAAATGAAACGAAATTATCAAATTTCTTCACTAAGGTTATTAAATTTCACAAGAAATTTTCAAAATGTCTACCTTCTTGTTCGATGCATAATCTACATCATCTGAAAAAATTGTTTTCTAAATTAACAAAAGCTCTTTGATTGTTTTTTATTGTTTCTTCAGCCTGTGTTAATTTGTTGCGTAATTCGTTGATGTTTCGAAACTCTTTAGCATAAACTAGTTTTTTGTAGTAGTCCCAAACAAAAAACTCTATCAGATTTAAGTCAGGTGACCGTGGCGGCCATTCAGTGGGTCCACCACGACCTATCCATTTGTTGCATAGTCTCTTGCAGAAAACAGCATCGTTAAATGCAGTTGTCGTGCACTCAAGGTCCATAGGAATAGCCAAGTAGTCAGACAACAGAAATAACACCAATCCAAACAAAAGCGTATCGTTTTAAAGCCGCAAAGACAGACAGACGACTGAATAAAGACAACGAAAACAACTTATGCAATGACACATTTTGAAAAGACGTCACAACAATATCATAGCTATCTCTTTCTAACATCGCCATCGTTTACTGCGTTAGCGTTAGCCCTTTTTGTTGGCGCTCAGGTAAAAACCGGTTTTGAAGAATGCGCTCCTTCTGGTTTTTAGCAAGAAATAGGATCTCTTTTAATAACTGTTTAATTTATGCAACGTGTTCAACGTTTATTATTGCGGTACTGACAATCAATCTACTATTAACGCGTTAACATAAGTTATTGATGAATTAAAAAACACATCGCTAATTTCAAGAAATCATCGCTTCTTGTCTTTGAAGGTCAATTGGAGCGAAAGTTGACCCATTAGGTACTAGTTTTTTTTCAATGACTGTGATAGCTGAGAGTCTGAAGAAGTTTTTAGACCTGCTTAGAAATTATGAAATCACCTCTTTGGATTTTTAATTGCGAGTCGAAGATTTAAGTCATAATTATCAGATCGTAAATTTTTTACTTTACACTAAAATTTTCATAACTTTCATCAAAGTTACGAAGCCGATTATTTTATGTATGAACAGTAAACTCTTGGAGATTATTTATCAAAAAAGATAATTTGGAAAAGTCTTTTAATTTTTTTTTGGAACAGTTTTAAGTTGTCAAGGTAGAGGATTCTCTGAAATTCAGAAAAAAATGCATAACTCGGAAACTACAAAAAATTGCATAACATATATGGGGGTGATTCAGATACATCTAGGTGTGCTCTATCTCTGGACTTCCGCTTGACACTCTTTTTTGGGACACCCTGTATAACAAGCATAGCACCCATGGCCAACTCGAACAAAAACCAGAATTGGGCAAGAATATTATTTTACTACCTCAAATCGGAATAACTCCAGAACTGTTACATTTAGGTATAGGGAATGCTTATAAAAGTGGAAGTATATTGTAAGAAATCTCTAAAGATGCCCATTTAAAATAACAAAGAAATTTGTGGCCGTGAGTTTTGGTTCACCCTGTATACAAAATCAAAGATAACAGAAAATGGATAATTGTAGACAAAACTAGACAACCAGGAAATTATTTTAGCTTTGAGAATCAAGCCTCCAGTTATTGATTTATTAAAATACAGGGTGATGGATTCATTAAGATTTTCACACCAAAGTGTCCATACCTCTGAAAATACTTCATACAGCCCAATGAAAATCCTATGCTTGCAAAATAGGGAAAATGCGCACAATTTAAATTCGTGATAATATATAGAGTGATCTATTTGAAAAAACACAACTTTGGTATGCCGTGACTTTATCAATAACCACGTACTCGTATATTGTAAAATAATTTCAAAATGTAGATCTTAGCTTTACCTACAACTTTTATTGGAAATTTTCTTTTGTATCTGTCATAATAACTGATGTATCAAACTGCCTGATCACCCTGTATATGGTTTCTGTTGATCGGCTAGTGAAACACGATAATACTGTTGTCCTCCCATCCATCATCGGAGTCCCCTGTACATCGCGAGATAAAGCAAATGTTGGAAAAGAAAGCTGTAACTTCTCCAAGTCGTATCTGGTCCACCTCAACCTGGCTGCTCATCCCAGGGGAATAAATAAGTTGGGAGATACGTGTCTGCCTGAAATACAGAAGTTGTCTTTGACGTGGGATTTCGCCGGTAGGGGATAAAATCGGTCAAAACCGCGTTTCAGCCGGAAAGAAGTCTAGCGAATCGGGTGACGCGGACGCTTTCACACGTCACAAATTAAATGAATCTGCCGCAGAAGGGAAATCCCTGGAGCACCATGTAGCCTTCAGGTTCATTCCCATGTGGCATGAAAGGAGTCGGTCTGATGGGGTCAGCTCAGTATACAGGGTGGTCCAATAAGCACGCGATGCTCCCTAGCGGCCATACCGTTTAAATTAGACGAAAATGTTTGGAATAAGAAACATTTCTTTTCAAATGCTCTACATTTAGAAAATAATTTCAAAGATAGCGGACTTCCAGATATACCGGAAGTAGGCATCAACTTCCTTATTTTAAATAGAACATCCTGTATATTATTACGTTTTTGAATTCAGCATCGATTTTTAGGGCCAGTTCGTTAACCGTTATTAATGTCTATGAAGCCGTTTTTCGGAGTTATTCAGCAATTTTTACTAAATTTGACGTTTGTAGTACTTTACAAGAAACGTTAATATCTCGGAAACTAAACGCGATAGAAATATGCTGTTTTTGGTTTCGCAACAAGCAAGAAACGTATTTGTGTTTCAGAAAGATCATTGTTGCAAAAGAACATTAAATCAATAAACTAGCAAATTTCAAATTTGAAAAGTTAAAAACGTTAAAAACTTCTTTTTTTTCAAACGGGATGGTATCATAAGTTTCACATCGGTGGATGCAAAATTAAATTCTCTTTTACTTTTATCTAAGCACATGTGGTTCTATCTTTGATAGTTTTTAAGATATTTACAGCTTTGTAATTATTGCGTAAGAATTGGAAAAATCGTAGGTGGCGTGGCTCGCAAACGAAACAATTGGCAGGAGACCTTTCATCCAAAGTGTTTCGGTCTCTAACACTAAAATGTGCTTTCGCTCCATCTACCTGCAACCACATTATTCTTAAAAACTCCACTGGTAAATTTTCCAACAGATTTTCCAAATTTTCATTTAGAAAATTTTAGAAAACATTAGTTTAATATGCGGTTTCCAATAATACCACCCCAAATGGTTAGACTTCATGCTGGTTGTCGACAAACCTCTCAAAATTTGGATTTACATCGGTATAAAAATGTAAATTATGCCAGTTTACATGGCCGTTAATGATAACGCTGTAGCTACATTTCATAAAAAAGAAAATGAAAGAATTTCATAAGAAATGTAGCTTCATTCGTAAACAACACACTGTTGAAAAGGAATGCATCTTCTTGGACTCGAGCACGACTTCAGTTACAGAAATTCATTCAGTTTTCAAAGTCTTGTCTTTCAATTGCTTGACTTAGCTGCACGTGATAAGGATGCTATATGTACTCCGTTAAGATCATGTTCACAGATGTTTGACCAATGCCCAAATAGCGACTAATTTCTGCTGTAGTACTGCTATGCGGATCTTCAAGTACAATTGCGAGAATGTCAAACTCACAATCTTCATGTTTTACTACTACATGTTTCCTTCTCTCATATTTTACGCCCACCTAAATCCAAATTTTGAGAAGTTTGTTGACAACCAGCATGAAGTCTAAGCATTTGGGGTGGTATTATCGGAAACCTCATAATAAACTAATGTTTACTCTGAATTTGTGATGAGAGAGGTATTGGACACCTGGAATGCCGGTATAACTATTGGCGGAAACAAAATATCCAACTTAAGATTTGCTGACGATACAACCCTTATTGCTGCTTCTCAGGAAGAACTAGTAGTTCTATTAAACATCTTACAGCAACACAGTGCATCATATGGTCTTGTCTATTAACTACAACAAGATCAAGGTTATGATCGTAGATAGAGAGCATGATAGTCATCAAGCAATAAAGTCAGTAGGCCGTTGTGAAGTAGTTCAAAGTTTTGTGTATCTCGGTTCTTTGATGGACAATTCAGGTAGCTGTGAAAATGAGATTCGACGGCGCATTCAACAGGCACGTGTGGCCATGACAAAGCTTAGTAAAATATGGCGTGACCATAACATCACTAAAGCTACCAAAATGTCGCTGGTTCAGTCTCTTGTGTTCTCCATATTCTTGTATGCCTTGAAAACTTGGACTGTTAAAAAGGCAGATCGAGCTCACATAGATGCTTTTGTAATGTGGACGTGGAGGAGAATGTTGAGAGTCCCTTATACCGCCCATCGAACTAACGCTTCCATACTGGATGAGCTCGGTAATCCAAAGAGACTATCCTCCACTGTGTCGACGAGAATGCTTGCATTCTTCGGACACATACACAGAAGCAAACATATGGAGAAACTTGTAGTTCAGGGTCACGCCCCGAGTGGGCGGCGCCGTGACCGTTCCACTACACGCTGGGTGGATACGACGAATCAGTTGCTGGATATGAGTATCAAGAGCGCCACTGAACTGACAGTAAATCGCGAACGATGGCGAGCCGCAGTTCTCAAAACTATTGATAATATTCGTGTCGACAATACTCTGGCTCCGACTTAATACATTTTACGAGTTCACAACATGTCTGTCAAGACATTGTGACTATGATGATGTTCAGATACTAATAACAAGCAGATCACTGAAGTCACGTTATGTGAGCGACCAATAAGGAAGAAGCTAGGGCGTTGTAGGCGTGTCTAGTGACTACACAGAACGCGCAGTAACCATAGGGTAAAGTCGGGTATACTGTACCGGTTGTTAAATTGTACCACCTCAATATTTATTAAATTGTAAGCCTCCAACGTCATCCAGTTTGCTTTTTTGATACCTCTTGTTGTCAAAACATTAGTTACCAGGACGCGTAAACGGCGGTCTCTCGTGAAACTTAAAATTTGTGTTTTTCTGAAAAGCGACTTTACGCAGTAAGTATTATATAACTTTAAATAAGCCTTTGTATCCGAATGACCAGTTTTTGGTAGTTGGGGTGGCGTTCTTCGTAATTATTGGACATTTGGAAATAGTTTAGGCGGTTTATATTTACCCTAACCTCATTTTTTTAAAAGAAATAAACCAATTTGTGTCGATAATATCGGTTTGCTAATTTGGACCACCACCTAGTTTGTTAAATCGTACCGGTACAATTTACCAAATTCCAGTATTTTTTTTTTGCAATGCCTCGCAAGGATACAAAATACTGCCAATGGTCAGAGCAAGATATGAAGGCAGCAATAAGAAACTATAAAACTGGAAATTTTGTGCAAATTGGGTGCATGAAAGCTGTGATTGTTTCCCAGTCGATGGGACTATATTTGTGACTTCTGTGTTTGAGTTAAATAAGTATAGAGTATCAGTTATTTGCTACAACAATATTTTGTTTTACCCAATGGGTTCCTAATTTGTGATTTATGTGTTTAAGTTTTACAAATAAAAATTTTAATTTTTGCAATGTATTGTACTATAAATCTGTTGTTCTATCAACAACGATCATCTAATGCATTTTACCATGGTACAATTTACCGAACCGGGTGCTACAATTTAACGAACCAGTTGGGTAGATTGTACCGTTTGCAACATTTTAAAAAAACATTTATTATGTCAAACTGTCAGTCTGCATGTAACTTTTCTATTATGGAATTTGATAGGAATATGTTAAGTAACTCGAATTTATAGTTTTGTTGAATTCAAATCAAGTCAATAGCGAGATATTTGATAAAGTATGCAATGTGGTACAATTTACCCGACTTTACCCTACCTTACGGACGTCAGAAGCCGATTTGTGATTTATGGCTTTGGGCCTCAGGAAAATAGGCAAGTAATTTGTACCTGTATAATGAATATGACGCTCCATTTCCAGTGATTACAGCGTTAATGATGGTCGTAAGAGCTTTTTGTAATTACAGCGGAGAATGCATTTTAAGAAAAGTTTTAAGTTCTTCGTCTTAGCGTGGCTGAAAGCCTTCATGTCGCTAATCTTTCGTAACAACCGCAGAAGCTGGATAGAAAATCCCCAGACATTATTAAAATACGGACGAAGATGCAGCTCCTCATAAATTGCTGTCATGAGAGATGTGCTTTAAATTAAAAATTGTTGGGTTCATAACATTGTTTGAATTTTGGTGGAAGTGTCCTAGAATGTTAAGCAGCTTGAGGGATAATGATGTTTTACACTTGAACTTTACTACTTAAGTGTACGGTCACATGAAAACCCTAGTATATGACCAAATGTATAGGGATTTTCCTCTTCTTTCCATAGCATCAATGCTGGGGTTCCGCAGGGATCGGTATTGGCTCCTACATTGTTTCTGCTTCACATTAATCATCTACTATCTAGCACTACAAACCCAATCCACAGTTTTGCGAATGATAGTACGTTGCATGTAGGCATCATGAGCAATAGACCGATCTCTGTGGTCGAGCTGGAATGTAGAAGACTGGCAGTGGCAGCTTCACTTTCAAAGGGTCTCGATACCATTACCGCTTGGGGGTTCAAGAATATGGTAAAATTTAATGCTTCCATGACCCACTATTGTACGATATCTAACAAGAAGTGCCCAAGCCAACACCAGGTTCTAATGAACAACCGGGATCTGTCAAGGAGTTACTCATTTAAGCTGTTAGGAGTCAACATTACAGAAAATCTGATCTGACATGAACACGTTGCATCAATTGCAACAGCTGCTGGTAAAAATATTGGGTACCTATTTAGAGCCAGAAAGTACTTTTCACCATGTAACCTCCTCACGCTATATAAAGCCCAGATGAGACCTGGCCTGGAGTATTAGTATAAGAAAGAGACTGAGAAAATAAAGTGTTGTTTTATTTACGTATTTTAGTTTCTTTCATCTCAATCTAAAAATCTACCTTCTGCTGCATTAATTGTTATTTGGTCCACGTTTTTTCAATTTAAATGCAAATATTATTCGCTTTGAAAAGCTAAGGAAACGTACAAGTCTTTAAACCCATTCACAGGATAAGATTCGTACAATTTTTCAATTTTTCCTTTAATTTCGCTTTTAAGTTGAAAACACACAATAAAAACTCTGATTCTAATCTTTGTCGAGCAGATTTCTTGAGCTGATTTTAGTGGCAGGTTCTGTTTTGAATAATAATTTTTATTGACGAATGTGCCTTCCACTAGATGCACCGAAAAAGCAGACCCTAAGAGCCCTAATCCAAAAATATTGGATAGAAAGCCAACAAATAAAGGATTTTTAGTAAAAACCTTCAAAACCTCATATCTTTATAATGGTTATAATTCGGAACCCTATTATATAATCAAATCCATCACAAATGAGCTAAATAGTAACGCCCTTCAGTACTCCGGTCGACTTACCCAGTAACCCTGTATATTTGGCATCTCTCGGTACCAAATCATACCTCGTTTCATCTGTTTTTCAATCAGTTGATGAACAAATTGACCTTAGCTCATTTCATGACCATGACAATGTAGAAAAGAGCTTGTATACTATTGTATGGGCAATTATCTTGTATATACATACAGTTCTGATTCTATAATAACGCAAAACAAATCCAATTATAACTAGTGTTCAACACCCTGCTAAATCCATGCAACGGTTGCTGTAACATTTAATACCAAACAGCATTCAACCTTAGCATTCGTGCTAAACGCAATTCCTGATTAATTGCTGTGTTGAATGCATATTACTGACAGTAATATTTTGCGAACAATGTACTAAGAGGCATTATAAACTATGTTTGCACTCACTACTTAGTGATACTTTAGTAGGATTTAGAACCAGTTTTCTCCAACATTCCTTCTTTTGGAGAACTTCGACGCTGTGGAATGAGCTACCGGCGAATTTGTTTCCCGACAGACGGCTACAACCTACAGCGTTTCCTAACATGCTCCAACACTTATCCTCTTGCAGCGCTTCTATACAGCGTCACAGGCTTTGCGAGAGGCTGACCATAAAAAAAAGATGTGGAAAGAGCAAGGAAAATTAAATATGTAAGAGATTGAAAGCAGAATCGAAATAACTTTCTTCAAAATGAAAACGATACTTTGCAACCGAGATTTAAGTCTGACTACTTGATGGTGAGCAACGAAATGCTGAGTACTTTCCACATTAATATACGAATTTAGATTCTTTGAAATGGACTATACGTATAGACCCATATTAACGATATCATGGATCAAGCAAATAAGAAACACTGGAGCACAGGAAAACATTAACAAAGAACAGGAAATTTTAACCACAATAAAACTAAGAAAATCAGCATATTTTGGCCATAGTTTTAGAAACACCAAGTACGATTTTTCACAACTGATCATTAAGGACGACGAGGGATTAGGTTTAAAAGATTCTGCTGACTTCGGAACTTACGTCATTGGCTTAATATAAAAGAAGGCTCCATGATCATCCGTTTAGCTTTAGCATAGGACAGAAAAGAGTTCCAAATGATGGTCGCCAACCTCCACTCAGGAGAAGGTGCTAAAAGAAGAAAAGAAGACTTTGATTATGTGCTATAATACTATACTATACAGTATTAAGTATGTTAACAAACTTTAACCACGAATAGTATTCCGAAAAATAGAAAGAAAATGTCATATGAACATGGGTCCGGAAATGCTTCTTAAGGGAGCTACGCTCATTTGCATGGGGCACCCTGAAGACGGTTTTCCCTCGATATTCTCGAAACCATTCAGAACAAAATTACCAAATTAGGTACGATGGGTAAAATTTTGACGCTGAATCTGATTCTGAATTCAGAATTTCATAATTTTTATCAGAGGCGTATCATACTGGAGGAGTTAAGGGTAAAAATAACCCTATTTTTCAAATGGTAATTTTTTTGACATACTGATTTTAGAATGTGGTATTTCAGAGATTTCTACGTAAAAATGGTCTGTTGGTACATCTCAATAGGGCTAACCGTTTTCGAGAAAAATGCAAATTATTGAATCGATGCAGGTTATTGTAAATAAATAAATGTTCATCTATTTACTAAGTGTGCTGTGAAAAAAAATTGCAATAATTGATAAACAACTTGAGAACTGTCAGTTTATTCAGTTGACAGTTCGATCTCGCCTTCCGAGACAACAATCAACGTCGCCACGGAGGCCAGCTATATCTACCTGCCGACGGACTTCTACAGCCCCTAGGGGAGACGAAACAAAGACAGATGGTCGCGCGGATCACAAACAAGTAGAAAGGAAGAGAATCATGGGGCGAATCCGCAAAAAAGGAAGAGGTCTCGGAAGGCGAGATCTTTCGGCCGAAGCCACAAATGTGCTGGCTGGCTCTTGTCGGTGGCTTCTGGCTTGGTTTTTCCATCCTTGACTCCCCAGGTTACACCCGAAACCAAGTGTTATGTTATGTGACCTCATCTAGATGTGGGCACATGACATCCATTTGGGCCTGATGAAGCCAATTAGCAGAAACACGTGTCGCTCGGGTTACCATCCTTTAAATGTTCTGCTCCTTAACTTCTTCCTTTTTTGCGGATTCGCCCCATGATTCTCTTCATTTCTACTTGTTTGTGATCCGCACGACCATCTGTCTTCATTACAATTTAGCTAACCCAACTTGCTGCAGTGCTGCATCGACCTGGACTGTTATGTTTCTCCCAACATTCGTACAAATTGTCACCCTTCTTGATATTTAATATACATATTCATCACGACCTGCAGCATGCCTCCTTCAATATTATCGATGACTTTATACCTAGAATTTCGATGTGACGTCACAACTGGGTTCTATGTTTTTTATGAAACATCTTCCTGAAACCTTAATACGTCTATATTACAAGAAGGCATTTCTATTCACAATGACAATTTAGTTCCCTCGGGAGCAAGAATACTTTCCTGATGCGCAACAACCCTTTCGGGAATAAGCAGCTCCACAACAAGCTAAGCCTCCTCCTCCTCTGTACCCCTCTCCACTTCGTTCTACCTGTACGCTTTTACCTGTGAAACGAATTTATTTCTCAAGCTACAATCTGCTTATAGTCCAAGCGATAGTGCTCTAGCTATGGAACTTTTTTTTTTTGGCTCTTAAGCAGCAAAGCTCATTTCAGTCAGTAACTATGTTAATGTCTACAATAATAAAAAAAAATAGACTTAGAGCTCTTACCTATTAATATGCACCTAACATCTAACCTAATCGAACCTTGAGGGGAACGGATAAGGAGGATACGCTTCAAACACAAGGATCTATCAGAGTGATTTTTGTTACACAGATTGAGTAGACCACGATTCAGAAAGATATACCTAGACATGGCCGACTCTACACTAGGCCGGAGCCTTAGATGTGGCAACGTGGCTTAGCTGTCAAATAGTGGGCCTATAGTTTCAGAATAATTATTGCATTTTATATGTATTAGAGTTCATCTCGGTTAATAAATTAAGAAAAATACTTTTTAGAACTACTACTACTAATACCACTTACATCTGATGTCTGGTTCATCGTAGTCAAACACTACAAAATAAAAATAAACGCAACCTGTTTCCTGTTGCCACTTCCACTTCCACTTAAATGAACACTCAATTTACTTCGTAAATTGTCACTTGAGCTAGAAAAATTCACTATTAGGTCACTGTGAAGCCATTCTTGCTGGTCTTGATTCCCTTTCACTATCAAATCTTTTCGTAGGTATGCCCAGATGCATGCCCAGATGAGTTCTATTAATTGTATTTTTCTGTGGTATTTGGGAGGTCCAGAAAACATTGTAGGTACCACATTGTGCTTTAAAATAGGTCTTATCCTTTGAAATGTTTGTAAAGTATTGTCTTTATTCTTATAAATGTAACCAGCCCTTACGAGGAATACCGTTCACCCACTTCTGTTTATGTCCTTTATTGCAAGCAAAATTGCTAGTGCAACCTGGTACTACACACTTTACAGGCATCTGTTTATTTTTATAGTTTCGTTTGTGCAGGTAAATAATTAGAAACACATTAAAAATCACCTTCCACTCTTCTTGTTTACTCTGGAAGGTTATGGTTGGTATGTCCTTTATTGGAAGCACAATTGCTAGTGCAACCTGGTACTACACACTCTGCAGGTATCTTTTTATCTTTATAGTTTCGTTTGTGCAGGTAAATAATTAGAAACACATTAAAAATCACCTTCCACTCTTCTTGTTTACTCTGGAAGGTTATGGTTGGTATGTCCTTTATTGGAAGCACAATTGCTAGTGCAACCTGGTACTACACACTTTGCAGGCATCTTTTTATCTTTATAGTTTCGTTTGTGCAGGTAAATAATTAGAAACACATTAAAATTCACCTTCCACTCTTCTTGTTTACTCTGGAAGGTTATGGTTGGTATGTCCTTTATTGGAAGCACAGTTGCTAGTGCAACCTGGTACTACACACTTTGCAGGCATCTTTTTATCTTTATAGTTTCGTTTGTGCAGGTAAATAATTAGAAACACATTAAAAATCACCTTCCAATCTCCTTTTTTGCTCTGGAAGATTACACTAATGACTTAACAACAAATAAAAGCTCGGCCCCCGATTCAGTGTTGCCATATTTCAATGCTCCGGCCTAGTGAGTAGAGTCGGCTATGGATTATCCTGTAAGTTAACCGAAGTCTAAAGTATGGGTTATCTTTGACGTTTGTTGCGGTCAACCGATGACACATAAGCTTGCTTTACAGGTCATAAAAACATGCATTTTGACATTGGTGTCTATGACGTCGATGGATTTTGATTATTATAGTCTGTTGTGACACAAGTCAAAAATATCAATACAGAGGTTAGGTTTATTTGTCAAAGAACATAAATATGGCAGTGCTCTGAGAGCCATCCGTGCTGCCAACTTGAAGATAAATAACTAAATAAGCTTAACCACTGGCTTTCTTTCTGGAACAGAGCGATCCGATAACTACTGACTACTGGTTAACTTCCATCTGTCAGTTAAGTGACTGCCAGGGGTTACCAATGCTTGTGAAACAGGGTCTAACTGTTGTTTGAATTTCGTAGATTGGGAGTCTCGTGGTTGTAAGCAAGTCAATCGATTTTAGGTTAGGGCCATTATAACACGTGCATTTCAGTATTTTCAACGAGTTTTGATTGCGAAGAAGCATAAAGTGACGCTTGACTTTCTGGACTGTAACATGGCCAAGAGCCAGACTCCGTTGTAGTCCCCGAAAACCTCGCGACAAGCTTTTATGATAATATAAATTGTGTATAATGACATTTTAAAGAAAAATGTGTCTTCTTTTTAGAACACATAAATAAAGGTTCTTTTTACTTCCCACACATACAGGTGAGGGGAGTATTGTGATCGCGAAAATTTTCGATTTTGAGATAATACGCTTTTTCTAGCCTCGTATCTCAGCAACCGCTGCATGGATTGTAATGAAATTTGGGCAGCGATACGCTGTGGTGTCGTAGTAGGTAATGTTCCTATAATTTTGAAAATCGCTGCATGGACGGCGGAGTCATTAGCAAAAAACAAAAAAAAAGATAAATATTGCTCAAACTTCGTTTTTGGGCGTTTTAGGGGTTCCTGTTCATTGAAAATTGAAAAACTTATTGCTTTCATAATAGACTGTCCACTGACCTATGACGGAAGACCTAGCGCCATAAATAACTCTTTTAGGTCCATCCGAACATTGCCTTGTCTATTACAGAAATCAAAGGACCTAGATTTTTTTCTGGTGTGAACATACGAGAGTATTGCTTTAGATCGTGCTATATTGTGTAACGAGGAAACTGTTGAATTGATTTTAATGAAATTTTGACACAGTATTACTATCGTGGCGAGGATGGAAAACGTGCATGGTTTTTATAAATCGTGCCAGTGGCGGCGCAGAAATAATAAAAAACTAAAAATATAAAACATCTCAAACTTCGTTATTTTTGGGTGGTAGTGTAATTGGGGTGGTTGGAGGGTGTGAAGTTGAAAAACTGAAAAGTTTTTTGTGTTCATAATAGACCGTCCACTAACCTGCGAAGGAAGACCTAGCGACATAAAATTTAGGTCCATCCGTACATTGCCTAGCCTGTTACGGAAACTAAGGGACTTTTCTGCATACATACGAGTATCTATTGCTTTAGATCGTTTGGTATTTTGTAACGTGGTCACTAATAAATTGATTCTAATGAAATTTTGACACAGTATTATTACCGTGGTGAGATGGAATACGCGTATGTTTTTTAAAAATCGTGTCAGTGGCAGCGTATCAAAAAATACATAAAAAAACTAAAATTATGAAAATAACTCAAACAATGCTCAAACTTTTTATATGTTTTAGGGTTCCTGATCATTTCGTACCTTTTTTTGGGTGGGGGTGAAATTGGGGTGGTGGGGGGTGGGGCATTGTAAAACTGAAAAGTTTGTAGTATTGATAATAGGCTGTCCATTGACCTGTGAAGGAAAGACCTAGCGACATAAGACAGTTTTATGGCGGGGATGGCGATTATTTGGTTGCAAGAGTTCTCAGACTAAGGCTTCGTGCTATGGCAAAATGATAAACTGGTATCACCGTAATGTGTGAGAAGTACTGAGTCAATCAACTT
Organism: Callosobruchus maculatus; assembly: GCA_951848785.1. Classification (NCBI taxonomy): domain Eukaryota; kingdom Metazoa; phylum Arthropoda; class Insecta; order Coleoptera; family Chrysomelidae; genus Callosobruchus; species Callosobruchus maculatus. The sequence continues at coordinate 2,526,530 of CATOUR010000160.1, forward strand.
GACTTCATTTTTTCTTTTAATTTATTTGTTCCTCAACCGACTTATGCTGACATGTTTGTCTCTTTCCTTCATTTTGAGCGTTTTATTGCCCTGAGCTCTGTACCTATCGCCGGAACTTCTGATTCGAATATTCAGATACACCGCACAAAAAGCAGCCGTTCAGCTGCGGAATCCATTTTAATCCTTTTAAGTGCAGAAAACGGTTACCTACCATTTTCCGAGCGTTTTCCTACAGACTCCGACCAGCGGAACCGCTTTCTATCCAGGTTTCTCGCGGCGATCGTTGGAATCCATAAAGGGAATGTCTGATGCCGTTTACGTGGTGGAAAGGTGAATTGGAGGAACGCTTTGGGACCGACAACGTGGAAAACACCTCGCTGACACATGTTGGATTGATTCTCTACCTTGAATGACTCTACCCATCGAACGTTGCGTTCTTCTCTCTTTCAAGGGCGCACACAGAAAAATCTGTCGTTTTGTCAAAGACTTACGCTTGGATTCAATGGGACGTTACAATCAGCATTCCTCAAATACAGCGACGTTTTCTCCAATGGGTAGTGTATAGTTGGTAGCGAATTATATCGTATTGTCGATTCAACTACAAGATGTCATTGGATTCTAATGAATGATTCAATCGCAGCCTGTCGTTGAATCGAATCTGTGTTTGGTAATTGATTCTAAACTACTTTCTTTTCCTTGGACCAACAGATTTTATTGCGAGGACAGCTGATTGATTCGTTTGGATGTTTAATGGTGTGATTTTGTGTGAAGTTATAAGGAGCATGATATAAGAATTAGACACAAGCCTGCACCAGTTGCTGCATTATTACCTGAAACTGTCTGACTAATTAATCTAAATACCTACATTCAGATTTAGGTGTTAGCTCTTCTAAGTCCCAATTTCTCAGTAAATCCTCCATTTAATATATAACTGGACACATTTAAATCACAAAATTGCTGATGCAGTACGCATAACCACGAGATGACACAACACGGCTAACACCGAAACAACACAACGGAACAACTTCGTCCATGTTGACGAGTTCGCGGCAGTAGCACTGAGATCATCCCCCTGTTTTTTATTCTTACCTTCATTAAATCGGGACATCAGTCCGAATACTGATTATAGTTCAGCGAACGACAAGGGCCATTGAAACAAAATTAATTTTTATCAGATGAATTATCACGAACTGCTGTTGCAGTAATAACTTTTGTACATTGAATAGATTGTATACTTTGCTTAAATAAAACATTAAATTTCGAAAACAAAAGGATGTTTGATGATTATATGTCAATACTGGTATTAGAAGGATTATACATATTGTTATAAAGAATATAAAATTATTTTGAATTTATTGGCGTACCTGTGATTACTTCGAATATAAGGATCGAATTATTTCAATGACATGGATTTGAAACAACTGTAAATATATTTGAAGTGATGGAAAAACATCCAAATACTAACAATTAATTGAAAACGCAAATGCAGGTGGCATTGAAAGTCATCTGCGAGCCCAGAACCAGGGTACCCCTGGTTCAGGAGTGCGTGGAGAGACTGGGAGAGCTGGCAAGGCTAAAGGAAGTTGGCTTGATGTGGGTCCTGGGTCAGACGAGGGTGCCTGGTAACGAGGAAGCCAGACTCGGCACCGGAGGACAGTTTCAGGGGCGTATCCAGACCTTAGTCTTGGGGGGGGGTAGCGGGGCATGAAGTTATGTGTGCTTTCACCATTTTTTGTAATACCTTCAACAAGGACGTTGATGCAAGAGAAAAGGAAAATGTTAACAAATTGTTGGACACTCTGCTGGCCGGGAAGCTTCATGATATGGCACCTCAAAACATTCCCATTTTTCCTGCATTTGTAACATGATTTGCGTTATCAACATATCTTAGGAGTATTTATTTTTTACTCTTTTTTCCATTTTTGAGGTTTTTGGCGAAAATAAAAAAGACGGCTATATCCGTCGTGTCATATCACAGCTGACTTTATGTTCTAGAATGGCAACCACGGCTATAAGAGCCGTCTGATCAGTGTAATCGTCAAATACATCTTGTGGGAAGCAGAGGATAATTTTCGAGACAAAAACTAAATCAAAAACAACATTTTATTGTATCAAATTTATACACAAAAACGCATCTCAGAATAAAGACGGTATCAAAACAAAAAGATCAAATTTATTAGCAAACAGAGGTATCCCCGAACAAAACAGAATTCAGACACAGATTGATGTTTGATGCCACTCTTCAAAGCAGTCTGGATACAAAGTACTAAACACATGAAAACCAAACAAAAACACTCGCAATATGGCAGCTATACACGCGCTAAATGCATCACATGGGAGGTTATGGACGGCTATAGCCGTCGTGCTGTTTTACCCATGCGCCTTAAAACATGAATAGTTGAGATAGCGTATAGTGGGTTAGAATTTGGCAATTTCAGAAATGAAGAGCCACACGTTATGGCATAAACATTGCTTAAAGACCGATTCACACATAAGGTACTGTGCACCGACTGTGTCATGACCACGCATCGGCTGTGCTGTGTTCTGTCTATTCACACCAGCCATGTCGTGTCCGTACTGTCCGTTTGGTTGGCGCAACAAGGCAAGTATACCGACATTCTGACGGTCGTCGCCGTTCCGCCGTAACAAGCAGATAACTTTTTGACTGATGTAGTCGTCGTGGCGTATCATGGTCATTCCCCGTAGACGGCTATAGCCGTTGTGTCCAACAACGTGTTAATAGTATTAAAATAAAAAAGAGGGTATAAACAGCAAGTGAAACAGTGGAGAATCAGGTATTTTAGGGAGGTGAAATAAGAAATCTATTGATGCATTAATCAAGTTTAATTTTACGGAATACAAATAATTTGTAATACGTATCATCCGTAAACATTTTATTGGCTTAGCATACAAAATTAAACAATCATGAACACTCAACAGTCAAGTACCCTAGTAGTCACAACACGTACTCCATTTTTTTTAATTAGTGTTTTAACTTTTCTAATCGATGCAATTTTCAAAACAGGTAATTAATAAGTTAGGTAAATTTTTGTGACAAGCTACCACGTTGCATAGGGCATTTAACTGATTGTGTAACAATGGGAATATATTAGATATCATCATCATCATAGTCACAATGTCTTAACAGACATGTTGTGAACTCGTAAAATGCATTTACTCATTTTACGAGTTTCTCTTGGGATATCTTTAATCTGATCTTTAATGCAGTAGTTTCCCATTTGCTTTCTGCATCCTCATGCCGTTGACCAGATGGTATCTACTGGTTCATCCGCCTTTAGGGGCAATTTTCTCCCCAAGGACAAGAAGGTGTCCTGACTCTTGTCAACTCGCCCACCTAAAGCTCTTGGTTGAGAAGAGGTTACTGCTTATACCGACAGTAGTTCGGTTCCTTTTGGTCGCCTTTTACGACACGCAGGATATACGATGGAAGATATTCTAATCCGCCCCCAAACGGGAAACATATTCGTGAGAAATTTAATTACAATGTTCCCAGTAGTCTCGGCAAAATGATAGAAAATGTGTATAATTTTTGTTTCTTCAATGCCCTGTATTTTGAATACGGATGGCTTACGAAATTTTTTAACTGAGCAAACCCCAATTATTTTTCAGTTTTCTACCTATCCTAGATACGGGGTCACCTTTTTTTGGGAACCCCCTGTATAATGGGGGTTTGCGATAAGACCGTTGCTCAAACGCGAACGGTGGAAAGCAGCTGAACGACGCTAGAGGGAAAACTACCCTTTCGGCGTCGACTGTCGACTGCGACCTCCAGCGACATAACTGCCTCGCAAAGCTGAGCACATTTTGTCCAACGGAGGCCAGACCAGGCCATCCCGGCATGGCATTGGCATTGGCGAAATTTAATTAGCGTCATGGCGGCAACGTCACGACGCGACGCTCCATCCTAGGCGGCTGTGGACGGCGGAACGGCGTCGCTTGTTACCCAATGCTGAGATTCATGGCAGTCGGCAGACTAAATGGTAGTAGCAAAGTTTACGGAATACATATAAGTTGGATCACTCCGCAAAAATGTCAAAACGGCCTGCCCCTTGCTCCGTCTCCCCGGTACACCGGTAGCAGTGTACCGACGTCAGCCGGGAGATACTGGGCGGCGCAAAGTACAGGTTGAACGTGTTTAACGCGAAGTGATACAGTCTCTCAAAAATATCGGATTTTGTTATCTCGGATTTGTTTGCAGGAAATGGATAATCTTTTTAGAAGTTTGATTTTATCAATTAAATTTATTAACGGATGGAAAATGACAATCAGATCAATCCTTATTTTGTGGTGAACCTTGAAATGTAAAGGATATAAATACAGGGTGTTTCGCGACGATTAAGACAAGCAATATGTCGGAACTGGGCAGTAGTAGAGAATTATAATTTTGGGGATGTAAATTAGAGCAGATGTTGTGCATTTTTTTGTCATTGTCAATGAGGTATTTGTTTTTGGTCACCTGACATTCGATTCAAAATTATTAATGGGACACCCTGTACATTTGTGCCTTTCTGTGTTCCTCCCGATGAAACAATTCCAACAAACTGCACACTTGTGGTCTAAAGTGATTAATTCAAGACCTACAGGTACTTAAAGTATTGTATCACGCTAAAAGCGTATACTGAGACAAAATATTCATTCGGTGATCTTACCATACCACCCAGGGACATTCTAAATTATATTTTAAAGCTCGGAAATATTTTTATTGATAACTTTAACAATTTAGTTTCTACAGTAGCAATTGGGATGACACTGAAAAGCAAAATGTCAAAAATAATTTAGTCACATCCGTGTAAAGCATTTCCACATGATTATTTTTTAAAATACGAGTTCATGTATACTATACCATAAAATTTATAAACTGTGGTCTCAAAAATAAGCTAAATAAACAAATCATCAAGGTAAAAATACTGCAGCACCTTTGAACCAATTATACCGTATCTATAAAATAGCTACAATATGTGAAGTCATTTGAAATTCATTAGCAATAGGTTTACTAGGTTTTATTTTTCATATCCCTTTATGTAACTTAGTGCATTAACAAAATAAACGTTATATTTGTATTTGTATGTCTAAATCGGCCGTCAATGCCTAGTTTTTCAATTACCCTCGTATATACGTACAACCCAGGCGTTAGCAAGTCTCCGCTAAAAGACCCTCGCAAAGACTAATTGGCGCGTGCGGCCGCGGCATCGCTTTCATGTGAGATCTTCAAAGTGCCGACGGAGAGTGATCCAACTTATATGTATTCCGTAAACTTTGGTAGTAGTCATCACCATAGTCACAATGTCTTAACAGACATGTTGTGAACTCGTATAATGCATTAAGTCGGAGCTAGAGTATTGCCGATACGTATAGTTGCCAACGACGTGAAACGGTATCGCATCGTTAACGTCATCAAAAGTCGTTTTAACTTTTTTTGTCAAGAATATTTTATTTATGTTATTGCATTGTTGTGATGTATTGCAGGTTTTTTACATATGTTATTTTATATTCAAGAATTATGCCTACACGTTTGTGTTAAAAATATACGTTTATGATAAACCTCCCAGCACACATAAACAAATATCTAGGTATTAAAAAAATTTAAATCATTTTCAAAGTTTGCACACTTTGAAATGAAACTGAATTTGAGTTTAAAAATGTAACCACGTTTCCGCATCCAGTAACAAGTTCGCGAAATCTGTTGTTCGGGATACCGCTAACGCTAACAATGCTATAGGTTAGCAATAGCAATACCACCAGCAATACTATGTTTCTGCAAGTCGTGATCACGTCACGCTTTTAAATCACTGATTACATATCATAGATATCGATATCATCAATAGTTTTGAGAACTGTAGCTTGCTAATCCGAGGCCTCGCTGATTCTCACGTTACTGATTTTACGAGTTTGGAATCTTGGGATATCTTAAAGATCTTTAATGCAGTAGTTTCCCATTTGCTTTTTGCATCCTCATGCCGTTGACCAGATGTATCTACCGGTTTATCCGCCTTTAGGGACAATTTCTCACTCCAAGGACAAAAAGGTGTCCTGACTCTTCTCAACTCGTCCATCCGAAGCTGTTGGTTGAGAAGAGGTTACTGCTTATACCGACAGTAGTTCGGTGTTCCTTTTAGTCGCCTTTTACGACATGCAGGATATACGATGGGAGATATTCTAACACGCCCCCAGACGGGTAATGGTAGTAAATATTTAGTAAAACAATCTTGGGATATGGTCACTTATTATATTTCCAGAAGACAGTATAGTATTAGTAGTAGTGATGGGGAGGCGAAGCCAGGCAAGTATCAGCCACCTTGGGCCATTTTTTGCCAACCCCACTGGATTAAGGATTTTTTAGCGAGATCTCGGTGTATTTAAAAAAAATGGAGTCAAGTTGGTTGACTCAGTACTTCGCACACATAACGATGATACCATTTTATTATTTCGCATTGCATAAAGCTATAGTCTGAAATCCCCTTGCAACTAAATCATCGCCCACCCGCCCGCAAAAAAAAACATCCAACACAACAACCCTCGTAAATAGTTTCTTGCGTCTCCTTCTTCAGGAAATATGCATTAAAAATCAATTGAACAAATTTCGCGTTACGCAATTTAGAACGATCTGAAACAATACTTGTATGCATACATGTACACAAGTCCCGTGTGTTCTATAATAAGCATGCAACGTTCGGATGGACCTAAGAAGTGTATCATCCCGCTAGGTTTTTCATTCGCATATCAATGGACAGCCCATAACGAATACAACAAATTTTCCAGTTTTACAACCCCCTACCCCCCAACCACCCTAAATTCACCCCCACCCAAAAAAAAGGTATAAAATGATCAAGAACCTCTAAAATGTCTAAAAACGAAGTTTGAGCTGTTTTCATATTTTTAGTTTTTTTAATATTGCTGCGCCGCCACTGAGACGATTTCTAAAAATCATACGCGTTTTCCATCCTTGCCAAAGTAGTAATACTGTGCCGAAATTTCATTAACATCAATTGAGTAGTTTCTACATTATAAAATACAGAACGATCTAAAGCAATACTCGTATGTCATACATTGGAAAAAATTCTAATTCCTTTGTTTTCTGTAACAGGCATAAGGCAATGTTCAGATAGACCTAAAAAAGTTATTTATAACGCTAGGTCTTCCTTCATAGGTCAGTGGGCAGTCTATTATGAATACAACAAATTTTTCAGTTTTACAACCCCCCAACCCCCAACCACCCCAATTTTCACCCCCACACAAAAAAAGTAGAAAATGATCAGGAACACCTAAAACGCCTAAAAACGAAGTTTGGGGAATATTTGAAATTTTTCGTTTTTTGCTAATTACTCCGCCGCCAATACACCGATTTTCAAAATTGTAGCAGCATTACCTACTACGACCTTACAGTATATTGCTGCCCAAATTTCATCAAAATCCATGTAGCGGTTACTGAGATTACGATGCTACAAAAACGCGCACAGACAGACATACCGACAGACCGACAGACAGACAGACAGATAGACCGACGGAAATGAGTGACGTGGATTTTCGTTATGTAGACATCACAAAACGCCCAAAAAGCATGTTATCTCAAAATCGAAAATTTTCGCGATTACAATACTCCCCTCACCTACCGGTGTGGGAAGTAAAAATTGTTACAAATGTAATAGCTGATGAAGTCTAGGTACCTAGACGAAACAGTGTAGAAACACAATTCAACCAGAGAAAGGAATACCCAAGAAACAACCCGTAATTATTATGAAGTTGTATAGGAGAATAAAGACTACCGAGAGGAGATCTGTCAACATGCCACCATCATCAAGTTTCTTTTTATAACTGAGCAGACCGCGCAGGCAAAGCCTAAATACCAGAGTACCACGACTGCTGTGAAAGGGTTATGTTAGGGGAAGTTTGTTAATGCGGGATTTGAATGGGCCAATACCCGCAGGCCCAATAAATACATCTGGCAGTCCATTCCAAGCCTTGGACATCCTGGGAATAAATGTGTGGTTGTACCGCTCAGTTCTTGATGTATGAAGAACGACCGTCTTAGGATGAGATGCAGCGGTCGCACGAGTACATCTGATAGGAGCGGTGAGCGGCGGAACGATAGAGGATAGCTCAGAGGAGCAGATTCCGTTGGAATAGCGGTAGAAGAGTGAGGGGTCACCAACAACACGCCGATGAGAAAGTGGCTGGAGGTGGCGTGTTAAGGCCGGGTCGCCAATTAGTCGAATTGCTCTTCTCTGGACGGCATCTGGTATAGATAGGGTAGTGGGGACAGCAGCTCCCCAGACATGACAGCAATACTCCAGGCAAGGTCTTATCTGGGCTTTATATAGCATGAGGGGGTTACATGGTGAGAAATACTTTCTGGCTCTAAATAGGTACCCAAGCTTTTCACCAGCAGCTGTTGCGACTGACGCGACGTGTTCGCGCCACATCAGACTTTCTGTAATGTTGACTCCTAACAGCTTGAAGGAGTGACTCCTTGGCAGGGCCCGGTTGTTCATTTGTTCATTAGAACCTGGTGTTGGCTTGGATACTTCTTGTTTGATAGTGTACAATACTGGGTCTTGTAAGCATTGACTTTTACCATATTCTTGAGCCCCCAAGCGGTAATAGTATTGAAATCCTTTGAAAGTGAAGCTGCCACTGCCAGTCTTCTGCATTCCAGCTCGACAACGGAGATTGGTCTATTGCTCATGATGCCTGCATGCAGCGTACTGTAGTTTCGTAGTGCTAGAGAGTAGATCGTTAATGTGATGCAGAAACAATGTCGGAGTCAATACCGATCCTTGGGGAACCCCGGCATTGATGCTACGGAAAGAAGAGGAAAAACCGTCTACCACGACAGAGATTTTCCGACCTGAGAGGAAGTCTGCGAGCGAGAGAAGTAGGATGTTTCGGACAAACAAAATATTTGTTTACTACTTCTAACCTATAGAATTCGTTAGTTCAAATTTATTTCTATAATATTCATGTGGATACTAAATATGTTATTTCTACATCGTTAATATTTGAAAATCATATACTCTCAGGCAGCTATTTCAAACCATCCGATCACATTAAAATGATATTTATGAGGTCTCATATTTCCCATCCGCTCCATCGTTATAAAATTTTCCGAGTTGCCCTAACGAGTCTGCTGCATGTCCTACAGTAGGTTGGAGCGATAAAAAATATCTCGGATAGTAACAAGCATCAAAATTGGTGCCGGATACGAGCAAGGAAAGGCAATTTATCAAAGTATATACGAGGGAAAATTGTCAGTAAACCTTTAACCCTTAAAGCTGAACATCCGTTCTTGGCAAAGCCGAAGGTGAACGCTGAACGGGAATTTCTTAAAACGCTGCAACCCTTTGTCTCTTTTTCTCCTCTCGAGGCATACAATGTAATCAATAAAGTTATACTGCTAGACATAGAATGCTGAAAACGGTGGCAGTATCTCCAAAATATCAGATTATTCACTTCGTGAACTTCGTGAAGGAATGTCAATTTTTTCGATTTCTTAAACGAGATTATTTTGAAAAACATTAAGACTATTTTTTCTGATTATTCTAAGCCATCCAAAATTATGTACACGGTGTCCCACATAAGAATGGACACTACAGGGATCTCGTGAACCAGAAGATTTACAAAGGCGATTAAATTAGGGAAAAGCTGAGCCTAGCTGAACCTGCAATATGGCGTTTTCAAAATTTTAAAATTCCGAGTGATTCCGAAGATATTTGGGAAAAATCGAATTTTCCCGATTTCGTTTTTATTTTTTTATCACTTTATTTGAAAAGATATGCAAATTTCATATTCGCATTGCAACTTTTCCTGCTCTATAAACTAATGTTATTAGATTTTCAATCTGATGTTTCGTTACTTAGCAACCATCATCAACTTTGTTTTTTTAAATACTCGACAAATTTTTTTACATTCCTTTATATTTTAATTCTAAATATATCGCTCTTTTCTTCTTACGATTTCGGCATTTTCCCAAAAGACGGAAAAACAGCTTGCGTGCCAGAAAGGATCCAAAACTGACCCGACCAACTACAGACCTATAGCTCTGCTCTCTGTAATCAGTAAAGTGATGGAGAAATGAGTCAACCAAGAGCTCATGAAATACCTACAGCTCTATCACTTAATCAACGACAGGCAATATGGATTCCCACACGAAAGATCAACTGGAGATCTCCTGGCTTACGTCACACATGTGTGGAGCAAATTCATCCAGCCATTTGGCGAGGCTCACGTCGTTGCTCTTGATATTTCAAAGGCATTCGATCAACTGTGGCATGCAGCTCTCCTAAAAACAAGCTCCCGTCTTATGAGCTTCCAGTTAAGCTTTGCGGTTGGCTCGCAGACTTCCTCTCAGGTAGGAAAATCTCTGTCGTGGTAGACTGCTGATGACACTACGCTGCATGGAGGCATCATGAACAATAGACCGATCTCTGTGGTCGAGCTGGAACGCAGAAGACTGGCGGTGGCAGCTTCAATTTCAAAGGATCTGGATACCACTACCGCTTGGGGATTCAAGAATATGGTAAAATTTAATGCCTCCAAGACCCAGTACTGTACGCTATCTAACAAGAAGTGCCCAAGCCAACAGCAGGTTCTAATGAACAACCGGGCTTTGCCAAGGAGTCACTCATTGAATCTGTTAGGAGTCAACATCACAGAAGATCTGATCTGGCACGAACACGTTGTGTCAATTGCAACAGCTGCTGGTAAAAACTTGGGTACCTATTTAGAGCCAGGAAGTACTTCTCACTGTGTAACCTCCTCACGCTATATAAAGCCCAGATAAGACCTGGCCTGAAGTACTGCTCTCATGTCTGGGCAGCTGCTGCCTCTACTACCCTATCTATATTAGATGCCGTCCAGAGAAGGGCAATTCGACTAATTGGCGACCCGGCCTTAACACGCCACGTCCAGCCACCTTCTCACCGGCGTGTTGTTGGTGACCTTTCACTCTTCTACCGATATTCAGACGGAATCTGCTCCTCTGAGCAATCCTCTATCGTTCCGCCGCTCACCGCTCCTATTAGATGCACTCGCGCGACCGCTGCATCTCATCCTAAGGCGGTCGTTCTTCATACATCAAGAACCGAGCGGTACGACCGCACATTTATTCCCAGGGTATCCAATGCTTGGAATGGGCTGCCAGAAGATGTATTTATTGGGTCTGCGGGTATTGGCCCATTCAAATCCCGCGTCAACAAACTTCCCCTAACATAACCCTTTCACAGCAGCCGCGGTACTCTGGGATTTAGGCTCTGCCTATGCGGTCTGCTCCGTTATATAAAAAAAATCTTACCTAAGCATATACATAATTATTTTCCAACATCTCACGCAACTTCCGTACGAATTGGAGCAATACAATATACTGGGTGTTACCAGTTTCCTTCGCTTTACTAATATACATCACATCCCTTAATTTACTATAAATATTCATATATTAAAGCTAGGACAAATACATCATATCAATTATGAGGAAATATTATCTAACGTAATGATTCTCCACAGGATGCTTTTTGATATTTCGGAACAACTAATATAAATATGTCCACAAAAATATTTTGAGTGTAAAGTTATACTTAAAGAGGAAAAAAGTGATCTTCCCCAAGTTCCACCTCTATCCACCTTCTAAGTTAATTTCGCTATCTTACCTTATATCCTATTGACTTACTTATCACACTCACTCTGTTTATAAACAATCTTACCTAAATATATACATAATTATTTTCCAATATATCACGCACCGGACTGGTAACCTCCTTACGAATTGGAGCAATACAATATACCGGGTGCTACCAGTTCCCTTCGCTTTACTAATCTACGTCACAACCCCTGATCTACTATAAATATGCATATATTAAAACTAGAACAAATGCATAACAATGATAATAATGATTCTCCACAGGATGCTTTTTGATATTTCGGAACAACTAATATGAATATTTCCACAAAAATATTTTGAGTATAGTCATATTTAAAGAGCAACAAGTTCCACCTCTATCGATATAGTAACGCACCTTCTGAGTTAAGTTCGCTTTCTTACCTTATATCCACAATGTGATAGACTAATATCAGGAATTCTTAGGGAACAGAATATTTGTACGGGATTGTCAGGAACGCCCAAACTATTTCAATATTACCGGCTCATCTAAGACCAAATTCCTATAGCTTCAGAATATGTCGACTAAACACCAAATTCTTGTAGGAAAGTTTATTACATTGATAATATAGGTAGAATCATGGCAACCCGTTTAAGGAGACATGGACAGGCGTACACAACTCAGAAAACCGCGGTCCAAAAATTAATTTTTTTAGAATAACAGTTTTGAGAAGATTATACTGCCGTTTCGTAAGGCCTGGACAGCAAACGTATTATTTATATTTCAAGATTATTCAAATTTTGAACGGGATTTTTAAATTTGTTTCATAAGTTGGGACTTGTTTTCATACAGCGGATAGTACTGGCCAAAATGGAGTGTCTTTTCCAACTAACATATAAACGAAATATTTAGAGAAAACAAGATACTGACCATTAAAGAAATCCTTAATTCTAAGTCCGTCCCTGGGCAATGGCTCACCATGTCATAATATCACAACAAACAACGCAGCGCTAGCGGTGCCGATGTCGGTGAGAAAACACTAAAACAGGCAGTTCGTCATACGTCGCGTTGCTGTGGCATAGTGTAGGAGAGTGCTTGTCTTGCTGCATCTGACGATCGGACTTTAAAAACAACAACAATGGCGCACGCTTATAACAATAATGAACTGGCGGACATGATTTTAATGTACGGTGAGTGTGGTCAAAATACCGCTGCGGCTTCGCGAGTGTATGCCGATCGTTTCCCTAACCGTGCTCATCCTGCACCTCTCGCTCGTGCAAAGAGCTAGAGACACAGGATGTCTGAATCCACATCGTGGTGGACACGCTGGAAGACCTAGACAACCTCGTATGGTCCAAATTGAAGAAGACATCGTAAATCGTAATTTTACCTGTAAGACGCCTGCGACAGGACCGCACTTACAACTTCGCAGCAACCAAATAGTGAGTACTTGCTTGACATTTTTTTACTGTTTTGCTGCTGGTTCACCGTGCATTAGCTTTGCCGGTTCAAGGGCCGTTGCTTCTAAAAAGGAAAGTCCCAACTTTTAGAACACCCTATATTGTAGGTACCGACTCAATTATCTTTGAATGAATGAATGGATAAGGACCAGAGGCTATCCAGTACGGAATGTGGCTGGTGCATAGGCCACACGATGGGCCCTTTTGCGCCTCTATCCGCGCTAGTTCCTAAGACCTGCCCTTTTGGCAAAGGCAAATACATTCTTAGGTCGTATCCGTTTTATCTCTATTGGTTCCAAGGTTCTTGAGCCCAGCGTAGTCTGCCTGTGATAACCCAGGGTTTCACAGCGACACAAGATGTGTGCCGAGGATTCTACCTCTTCACCACACCACGTGCACGTTGGGTCGTTGACCACCCTCATCACAAACAAGTGACTCCTGAAGGCGTTGTGACCCGTTAATAGGCCTACTAGCAATCTCAAGTTACTCCTATCCAGAGAGAGACAAAATCGTCCTATTCTCTCTGCTAATAGCTCCCGAGCCTGACGGAGATGACCAGAGATGTTGTTCCATCTCAGAGAGTGTTGATTCTGGATCCACTCTCCAGTTGTTTTCCTAATCAAGTTTGCAGATGGTCCTAAGGCTGGTTCCGGGCCCACAAAACTGTTGCCGGATCCCATCCTAGCCAGATGATCCGCCATGTCGTGACCCTTTACCCCAGCGTGCCCAGGTACCCACATCAGTGACACCTTGTGTTTAGCTGAGATGTCGTCAAGAGCCCTCCTGCACTCCAGGACCAGTCCCGACGTTATTTTCCAAGCACTCAGTGCTTTGATGGCTGCCTGACTGTCAGAGCACATAGTAATCCGCCTCCTAGACCCATCAATTATCTTTACTGCATATATTCTGTCCTCCTGTGTAGCAATTAATATAAATCCACCATCAAGCAAAAAGATGCGATACGGGTGAAGCGGAAATCCCATTTTTAATCTCAATGTTTACATTTGAAAGAGCAGCAGCGCGGAAAATATCCTCGTATAAAAATGCAATTAAGCCGGATTGAATAAAAAATGGCTAAAAAACAAAAAAAAAACAGGGAAAACACGCCGGTCGGTTCATGTAGAACGCTGGACGAGATGACGTAATTTGATGGTAATATATGAGTCTGGTAGATGTCCCGATAATTGGAAAATATCGCTGACGGTCGCCAGTGCGCGAGCGACCAATTGCAGGCCTGAAGAGCAGCTGGATCACTTTTTATTTGGTGCACCAAAGTGCATTAGCCGCCATTTTGTGTTTCAGTTTTCCGCTCCCATATGCGCGGTTATATAGTAAACGAATCGGCCTCAACCCAACCATGACAGCAATAAAGTGACGTATATATCGCCGGTGAACATCCAATAAATGGGCATTTGACCATGTGGCATACCAACAGCACTTTATCAATTTTATAGATTTACGAGGGATTTTTGATTTTTTTAATAATAATAATAAATCGTCTTTATTTCTTCAATCTACAATAGGCGAAGTTTAGCTCAGCTATTCTTACACTTAACCTAATGTAGACTAAACCAGAATTCCGTTACAGTACATTTATGGTAATTAAGTATAAAGAACATTTATTTACATTACAACCAAGTGATGTCTAAAATAATATAATTCAAACAAATAATAGAACCAGCAATAGTTGATTCCGATTAAACATCTAAAATTTCAACATTAAATAATTGAAAACGTCTTTCGAAAAACGTCTCCAAGGTAATTTTTTATAACTATCAGGTAAGGAGTTATAAGTTGCAACAGCGCTATGCGTAAAACTTCGGTTGAATAAAGCAGTCAGATGCAGTGGCATGGTAAGCGTTAGGTTATGTCTGATATCGACATTGTGAATATTGTGTCTAAAAATTAGTTTTTCACGAAGATACGACGGTTGTGATGTGTTGAGTAGCTTTTGAATAAAGATAAGGAGATTGTATTTAAATTTCTCATGCATTTTTAGCCAATTTAACTCTTTAATTTTAGCTGAAACATGGTCATATTTCCTCAAATTACAAATGTACCGACAAGAAGTATTCTGGATCTTCTGTAACCTATGCGCAGTATTATAACCTAAACATGGAAAATAAACTATGGAACAATACTGGAAAATAGAGAGAACTAGAGTTTCACAGAGTTTTTTCTTCAGTTTTTTGTTCAAAATGCAAAAGTCGATGTCAATGCAAGTTAGATTTGAAACGCTGCAGGTTGTAGCCGCCGGGAAACAAATGCCCCGGCAGCTTATTCCACAGCTTCGAAGTTTGCCAAAAGAAGGATAGCTGGAGGAGACTGGTTCGGGGAGTAGAACCTCGACCTGGTAAGGATGAGCTGGCAGAGCGTCTTTAGTGTTCCTTGTTCGGATGACCTTCGGAGTTATTATCTGGAAGTGCCCACTCGAACATCTTCCGTGATAGAATCTGTAAACCAGGGTCAACCACACTTCCTTGGCTGTAGAGGTCCTTTGTGAGGTTAGGCGTACCTATTAGTCTAATTGCTCTCTTCTGGATAGTGTCCAGAAGGTTTAGAGGATGCTACGGAGCACATCCCCACAGATGGGAGCAATACTCCAACAATGGTCGGATCTGTGCCTTGTAGAGCAGCAGTAGTTGCGCTGGTGTATACAGCTTCCTACAGCGGTACAAAACTCCAAGGTTCTGTGATGCCGTTTTAGCAATACTGAAGACGCGGTCTTGCCAGGACATATTATTGTTAATGTTGATCCCCAAAAGCTTGACGGAAGGTGACTCGACTACTGGGTGACCCTCCATTTTCACAGTTGGTAAGCCAACGTAAGACTTATTTGTCAGTGTTGTTGTCTGAGTTTTCTGTACGTTAAACTGTACTTTATTTCCTCTGAGCTCTTTGTGAAGTTAGGCATATCAACTAGTCTAATTATCCTCTTCTGGATAGTGTCCAGAAGCTTTAGACGGTGCTTCGGAGTGCTTCCCCACTTTTGGGAGCAATACTCCAACGAAGGTCAGATCTGTGCCTTGTAGAGTAGCAGTAGCTGCTCTAATGTATACAGCTGCATACAGCTAAGCAAAAGTCCAAGCTTCTGTTATTGGCTCAGATCTGAAAATCTCTGGCCAGTTGTACCAGGACCTGTTGATGTGGATCCTCAATAGCTTGACGGAAGGTGACTCGACTATTGGATGACTCCATTTCTACAGTTGGTAAACTGTTATATACAGGGTGTTAATTAAGTATGTTAACAAACTTTAACCATGAATAGTACTCCGAAAAATAGAAAGAAAATGTCATATGATCATGTGTCCGGAAATGCTTCCTAAGGGAGCTACGCCCCTTTGCATGGGGCACCCTGAAGACGGTTTTCCCTCGATATTCTCGAAACCATTCATAACAAAAATTACGAAGTTAGGTACGATGGGTAAGCTTTTGACGCTGAGTCTGATTCTGAATTCAGAATTTCATAATTTTAATCAGAGGCGTATCATACAGGAGGAGTTAGGGGTAAAAATAACCCCATTTTCTAAATGGTAATTTTTTTGACATTTTCATTTTAGAATATGGTATTTAAGAGATTTCTACGTAAAAATGGTCTCTTGGTACATCTGGATAGGGCTAACCGTTTTCGAGAAAAATGCAAATTATTGAATCGATGCAGGCTATTGTATTAAATAGCGATTCTGAAAATGAAAAGAATCTATCGTCACTCAGCAAGAAGATAAAATATGCTCAAAATTTTAAAACAGAGTGGTTGATTGATATTAATTTCTAAAAAATACAAGATTTATTTCTGTTTCATTGTATTATATTCATAAACAAAAAATTCCTAGAGCAACTTCACCCAAAAGAGGTCCTAAAATAGTCTAAAACCAGGCAAAATAGGAACATGGTGTACAAACGGGTTTGAGTGACGCTTGAAAAACGCTTCTTCGCTGAAAACACCAATGAATAACTAGTTAGCAGAAAAGCAGAAGTCACCAGTCATGTTGGCTGGCGCTGAAGCGCTTTGAAAAAGCGTTGATTTCTTAATCATGAGAATTCTACTGATTTCTACTGATTTTCGTTAGCGTCATCTACTGAAAACGGTAAAATCCAGTTGGCAACACTGACTAACGACAGTCTCCCCTTGTTACGCGCCTGTAGCCAGTTGCTTGTAACATGAAAATCGGATTTACTTCAAGCACCTCAGTCTACATCAGGTATGCTGTAAATCACACGAAGGGAGAAAGATGGGGTGAGTGCATCAGCATATGTTGTGTACGTATGTACAAATGTGCATGCAGACAGCAAACAAATCCCAAACAGAGTGTTCAGTACACATTCGCGTGTGTATCGGCATACAGCCGGCTTACACAATGCACATACATACATCAGTATCAGCATCAGCCATGTGTAGCTCTGTTTTTATTTGCGAAGCCCGCGCGGATGTGGCGACCCATGCCAGGTCAGGCTGCATTCAATAAAACACTGTTGTTCTACGAGGGTTGCTCTATACAGTACAGTTCAACGTACAAAAAACTCAGGCAACAACACTTACAAAGAAGTCTCACGATGGCTTACCAACCGTGGAAATGGAGGGTCACCCCATAGTCGAATCACCTTCCGTCAAGCTTTTGGGAATCAAAATCAACAATAACATGTCCTGGCACGACCACGTCGTCAGTATTGCTAAAACGGCATCCCAGAAGCTTGGAGTTTTGTTCCGCTGTAGGAAGTTGTATACACCAGAGCAACTGCTGCTGCTCTACAAGGCACAGATCCGACCATTGCTGGGTATTGCTCCCATGTGTGGGGATGCGCTCCGAAGCACTTTCTAAAGCTTCTGGACGCTATCCAGAAAAGAGCGATTAGACTTATCGATACGCCTAACCTCACCAAGGACCTCCACAGCCTGGAACATCGGAGGAGGGTGGCTGAACTATCCCTGTTTTACAGATTCTATCACGGAGATGTTCGAGTGAGCTCTCTCGGATAATAACACCACAGGCCGTCCGAACTAGGAAAACTAGAGAAGCACTGCGAGCTCATCCTTACCGGGTCGAGGTCCTTACTCCCCGAACTAGTCTCCTCCAGCATTCCTTCTTTTGGAGAGCTTCGACGCTGTGGAATCAGCTGCCGGGGAATTTGTTTCCCGACGGCTACAACCTGCAGCGTTTCAAATCTAACGTGAACCGATACTTATCCTCTCGCAGCGCCTCTACAGCGCCATAGGCTTTCAGCCTTTGCGAGAGGCCGACCATAAAAAAAAATACACGAGGTGGCTAAAAGCGGACGAGCCTTGTCGTCCCACCAAAGAGTTTACTGCTGTTTGCAGCGTTTCTCTTTCGTTGCCGTTACCTTCGGGTACCAAATGGCTCACCGGCAGAACTTTCTGTCATTTGCTAACACATGTTTTGTTAACATGAAAGACCTGATGCTCTCTATTTCCGTCAATCGACCTATGGCGCACTGATGATCGCAAATAAGCGTGAAACAGCTGTCTGCGTACTGGTGGATTGACGGAGGTATAGAGCAAGCCTCGTATATCGGCTTTTATACGCTGCTGCGTACAGAACCCGCGCCTCTGGTGGCTAAAAGCGGTCGAGCCTTGTCGTCCCACCAAAGAGTTTACTGCTGTTAGCAGCGCTTCTCTTTGGTTGCCGTTACCTTCGGGTACCAGATGGCGCACCGGCAGAACTTTCTGTCATTTGCTAACACATGTTTTGTTAACATGAAAGACCTGATGCTTTCTATTTCCGTCAATCGACCTATGGCGCACTGATGATCGCTAATAAGCGTGAAACAGCTGTCTGCGTACTGGTGGATTGACGGAGGTATAGAGCAACCCTCGTATATCGGCTTTCATACGCCGCTGCGTACAGAACCCGCGCCTCTGGTGGCTAAAGGTGGACGAGCCTTGTCGTCCCACCAAAGAGTTTACTGCTGTTAGCAGCGTTTCTCTTTGGTTGCCGTTACCTTCGGGTGCCAGATGGCGTACCGGCAGAACTTTCTGTCATTTGCTAACACTGTTGTTCTGTTGATAGTCCAACGGCTACGTCGTAAAAACAGGCTTTTGACAACAAAAGATCGGAAAGAAATGACATTTGGTGAGATGGTAGACAGTCGCAGTTTTGAGTCTCAGACTCGTTTGACGAAAATCAAAAATTTCAGATTTCTCAGGCGGGCGGGAGTACCTAAAAAAATCGAAAATCTTTATTTGGCTTTCGACTTAGATGGAACCACGCATTTCGGATAATTTCAAGGTGCTGATTACAAATTCAGTCGCAATTTTGAGCCACAGTCTCGTTTGACGAAAATAAAAAATTTCAGATCTCTCGGGCGGGCGGGAGCACCTAAAAAATCGAAAATCTTTATTTGGCTTTCGATTGAGATGAAACCTCGCATTTCGGTTAATTTTAAGGTGCTGATTACAAATCCAGTCGCAGTTTTGAGCCTCAGTCTCGTTTGACGAAAATAAAAAATATCAGATCTCTCGGGCGGGCGGGAGTAACTAAAAAATCGAAAATCTTTATTTGGCTTTCGATTGAGATGACACCTCGCATTTCGGATAATTTTAAGGTGCTGATTACAAATCCAGTTGCAGTTTTAGGCCTCAGTCGCGTTGAACGAAAATAAAAAATTTCAGATCTCTCGGGCGGGCGGGAGTACCTAAAAAATCGAAAATCTTTATTTGGCTTTCAATTGAGATGAAACCTCGCATTTCGGATAATTTTAAGATGCTGATTACAAATCCAGTCGCAGTTTTGAGCCGCAGTCTCGTTTGACGAAAATAAAAAATTTCAGATCTCTCGGGCGGGCGGGAGTATCTAAAAAATCGAAAATCTTTATTTGGCTTTCGATTGAGATGAAACCTCGCATTTCGGATAATTTCAAGATGCTGATTACAAATCCAGTCGCAGTTTTGAGCCGCAGTCTCGTTTGACGAAAATAAAAAATTTCAGATCTCTCGGGCGGGCGGGAGTACCTAAAAAATCGAAAATCTTTATTTGGCTTTCGATTGAGATGAAACCTCGCATTTCGGATAATTTCAAGATGCTGATTACAAATCCAGTCGCAGTTTTGAGCCTCAGTCTCGTTTGACGAAAATAACAAATTTCAGATCTCTCGGGCGGGCGGGAGTACCTAAAAAATCGAAAATCTTTATTTGGCTGTCGATTGAGATGAAACCTCGCATTTCGGATAATTTTAAGATGCTGATTACAAATCCAGTCGCAGTTTTGAGCCGCAGTCTCGTTTGACGAAAATAAAAAATTTCAGATCTCTCGGGCGGGCGGGAGTATCTAAAAAATCGAAAATCTTTATTTGGCTTTCGATTGAGATGAAACCTCGCATTTCGGATAATTTCAAGATGCTGATTACAAATCCAGTCGCAGTTTTGAGCCGCAGTCTCGTTTGACGAAAATAAAAAATTTCAGATCTCTCGGGCGGGCGCGAGTACCTAAAAAATCGAAAATCTTTATTTGGCTTTCGATTGAGATGAAACCTCGCATTTCGGATAATTTCAAGATGCTGATTACAAATCCAGTCGCAGTTTTGAGCCTCAGTCTCGTTTGACGAAAATAACAAATTTCAGATCTCTCGGGCGGGCGGGAGTACCTAAAAAATCGAAAATCTTTATTTGGCTGTCGATTGAGATGAAACCTCGCATTTCGGATAATTTTAAGATGCTGATTACAAATCCAGTCGCAGTTTTGAGCCGCAGTCTCGTTTGACGAAAATAAAAAATTTCAGATCTCTCGGGCGGGCGGGAGTATCTAAAAAATCGAAAATCTTTATTTGGCTTTCGATTGAGATGAAACCTCGCATTTCGGATAATTTCAAGATGCTGATTACAAATCCAGTCGCAGTTTTGAGCCGCAGTCTCGTTTGACGAAAATAAAAAATTTCAGATCTCTCGGGCGGGCGGGAGTACCTAAAAAATCGAAAATCTTTATTTGGCTTTCGATTGAGATGAAACCTCGCATTTCGGATAATTTCAAGATGCTGATTACAAATCCAGTCGCAGTTTTGAGCCTCAGTCTCGTTTGACGAAAATAACAAATTTCAGATCTCTCGGGCG
The DNA here is from genome assembly GCA_951848785.1 of Callosobruchus maculatus. Classification (NCBI taxonomy): domain Eukaryota; kingdom Metazoa; phylum Arthropoda; class Insecta; order Coleoptera; family Chrysomelidae; genus Callosobruchus; species Callosobruchus maculatus. Next base: position 2,547,661 of record CATOUR010000160.1, read on the forward strand.
GGCGGGAGTACCTAAAAAATCGAAAATCTTTATTTGGCTGTCGATTGAGATGAAACCTCGCATTTCGGATAATTTTAAGGTGCTGATTACAAATCCAGTCGCAATTTTAAGTTTCAGTCTCGTTGAACGAAAATAAAAAATGTCAGATCTTTCGGGCGGGCGGGAGTACCTAAAAATTCGAAAATCTTTATTTGGCTTTAGATTTCGGATAACTTTAAGGTGCTGATTACAAATCCAGTCGCAGTTTTGAGCCTCAGTCTCGTTTGACAAAAATAACAAATTTCAGATCTGTCGGGCGGGCGGGAGTACCTAAAAAATCGAAAATCTTTATTTGGCTTTCGATTGAGATGAAACCTCGCAATTCGGATAATTTCAAGGTGCTGATTACAAATCCAGTCGCAGTTTTAAGTTTCAGTCTCGTTGAACGAAAATAAAAAATGTCAGATCTTTCGGGCGGGCGGGAGTACCTAAAAATTCGAAAATCTTTATTTGGCTTTAGATTTCGGATAACTTTAAGGTGCTGATTACAAATCCAGTCGCAGTTTTGAGCCTCAGTCTCGTTTGACAAAAATAACAAATTTCAGATCTGTCGGGCGGGCGGGAGTACCTAAAAAATCGAAAATCTTTATTTGGCTGTCGATTGAGATGAAACCTCGCATTTCGGATAATTTTAAGGTGCTGATTACAAATCCAGTCGCAGTTTTAAGTTTCAGTCTCGTTGAACGAAAATAAAAAATGTCAGATCTTTCGGGCGGGCGGGAGTACCTAAAAATTCGAAAATCTTTATTTGGCTTTAGATTTCGGATAACTTTAAGGTGCTGATTACAAATCCAGTCGCAGTTTTGAGCCTCAGTCTCGTTTGACAAAAATAACAAATTTCAGATCTGTCGGGCGGGCGGGAGTACCTAAAAAATCGAAAATCTTTATTTGGCTTTCGATTGAGATGAAACCTCGCAATTCGGATAATTTCAAGGTGCTGATTACAAATCCAGTCGCAGTTTTGAGTCTCAGTCTCGTCTGACGAAAATAAAAAGTTTCAGATCTTTCGGGCGGGCGGGAGTACCTAAAAAATCGAAAATCTTTGTTTGGCTTTCGATTGAGATGAAACCTCCTCTACACGCTGGGTGGATACGACGAAACAGTTGCTGGATATGAGTATCAAGAGCACCACTGAACTGACAGTAAATCGCGAACGATGGCAAGCTACATTTCTCAAAACTATTGATAATATTCGTGTCGGCAATACTCTAGCTCCGACTTAATGCATTCTACGAGTTTACAACATGTCTGTTAAAACATTGTGACTATGATGATGTAAAAATTAAAAAAGAAATACTTATGTATATTAGCTCTCCGCAGTTTATTGAACATTTTAGACTTAGCATCTAGTAGTACGTAACAATCTTACTACTACACTAATATGTACTTATGACTATTGATATGTGCAAAGAAAATAAATTAACTATAATAACGTATACAAAGAAGAATATACAAACATACAAACAAATAGTGTATGATCCCATGATCTCGTTTTCTAGAATCAGCCAACTTGTTTGGTTGTAGCGTTGATTCCAAGGCTCAATAGTTCCTTTAGGATCTGAAAAAAAACAAGTTTCAATAGAAAACGAGGTATTTAAATGACTTTGACATTATCATATAATATTTTTTAAATTTATAATAATAAATGTCCTTTTGAGATTAGATGATTGATATCTTTTTCTATGGTTAGCCTCCCGAAATGTCGTAAAAGCGCTGCGAGATGATACGTCAGTGTAAGTTAGACTTGAAACGCTGCTGGTTGTAGCCGTCGGGAGACGAATTTCCTGGCAGCTCATTCCACAGCGTCGAAGTTCTCTAAAAGGAGGAATGCCTCTCTAGTGTTCCTCGTTCGGACGGCCTTCGGTGTTATTATCTAGGAGAGCTCATTCGAGTCCTTCTTCGAAGTTCCAGGCTGTGGAGGTCCTTTGTGAGGTTAGGCGTATCGATTAGTCTAATTTCTCTCTTCTGGATAGCGTCCAGAAGCTTGAGAGAGTGCTTCAGAGCTCATCCCCATACATGGGAGCCATACTCCAACGATACATGGTCGGATATGTGCCTTGTAGAGCAGCAGTTGCTCTGGTGTATACAGCTTCCTACAGCGGAACAAAACTCCAAGCTTCTGGGATGCCGTTTTAGCAATACTGACGATGTGGTCGTGCCAGGATATGTTATTGTTCATGTTGATCCCCAAAAGCTTGACGGAAGGTGACTAGACTATTAGGTGACCCTCCATTTGTTGCCTGAGTTTTCTGCACGTTAAACTGTTCTTTATTCACTGATCCCCACTCGACAATTGAGGTTTTGAATAAAAATTTTTTTTGTCATAAATGGAAAGATCATACGTAAGTTTTATAACAAAACTGTTTTCGTTTTTTTTTTGCAATAATTCAAAAGCTATATCAAAATAAAAATGGGTTTTTGAATCGAGTACCGAAAACACGCCGACGGCTCCCGAACCCGTGTGACGGCACCGTGGCAGTAAGGATGCTCCTTTTACTAACGACGTCCTACTCCGATACTAGATTGTAGATTCCCAGTCAATCGCGAAAATACGTAAAGCTAAACTGGTAACTAGTGTATATTTGTTGCAAAACAGTCGATGAATGAAGTTTGCAGCTCGATAGGAAGTCTAGGATCGAAATAGGTAAATACGTTTTTGAATGTTGGAAGTTGAAGTCAGATTACAGATTCCAGTAAGTACCTAGTCAAATATGTTTCGTTGAAAAGATCTCCTCAATCGAAGGATGGCCCAGTGGTTAGAGAGTCCGCTAGTGGATCTCAGGGTCTTTGGATCGAAACCCAGGCCTTCCAACTTTTTTTTTAATTTTTTTTATCAAAAAGTTTATTGATGTGCTTTTTGCACTTGTTACCCACATTTTTTCTACGATCAACATAAATGTGTGTTCGAATCAAATTTTTTTAGACATATTACTTGCACTGCACAGTGCTTGTTACATTTTTATGAAAATTTAATATTGTTAAGCTTCATTGCCCAAAGTTAAATAATAATAATACCAAGTGATAAACAGAATGTGATGATGAGTTTGAGTTACTTTTTTTACATTAAAAAACTTAAAGACGAATGAATTGAATGGATGAAGGGATTTTGTTTTATTAACCAACTATTACATTTAAAAAAGAATTAATGGCGATTGATATTGACGGGCAAACCTCATTTCCACTGATTTTTTGAATTGTCCACCGCCTCCTGTACTTAGTTTTTGCACTGTGCAGTGCAAGTAATATGTCTAACAAAATTTGATTCAAACACAGTCATATTCATGTTGATCGTAGAAAAAATGTGGGTAACAAGTACAAAAAGCACATCAATAAAATGTTTGATAAAAAAAATAAAAAATTTGGAAGGTCTGGGTGTCGATCCAAAGACCCTGAGATCCACTAGCGGACTCTAACCACTGGGCCATCCCTCGATTGAGGAGATCTTTTCAACGAAACATACTTGATTAGGTACTTACTTACTATAACCTGACTTCAACTTCAAACATTCAAAAGCATATTTATTTCGATCGTAGACTTCGCCTCGAGCTGCAAACTTCATTCATCGACTGTGTTGCAACAAATATACACTAGTTACCAGTTTAGCAGTACCTATTTTCGCGAATGGCTCAGAATCTAGTATCGGAGTAGGACATCGCTGGTCAAAGGAGCATCTTTACCGCCACGGTGGCGTCACACGGGTTCGGGAGCCGTCGGCGTGTTTTCGGTACTCGATTCAAAAACCCATTTTCATTTTGATATAACTTTTGAATTATTGCGAAAAAAAAGAAAACAAAAACAGTTTTGTGATAAAGCTTTTATATGATCTTTCCATTTATCACAAAAAAAAATTCTTTTTTTCTTAATTCAAAACCTCAATTGTTTTGATATCTACGTTGATCTGTGAGACATGTTGCTGTCGCCGACGTACCGTCTCCTGGGATGATAGTGACTTGCTCGGTTCCGTCACGAAGCTATAGATTGGATTGGATGTTATTTCCAGCAGCTCGTTCAAGTACAATAGCAGAAACAGTGTAGGGGATAGGACAGATCTCTGAGCAAGACTACGCCCTAGCGAGAGCTGATCATTGACATGTGGCAGAAATAGAAAAATTATTAAACAGTCTCACCTGGCTTCAATGACGTCATCAAGTGCCCCCATAGTACTTGAGCGCTGCTTCGATGGCAGCCTTGGCGAAGTCGCTATCGCAAGGACTGGCGCCCCAGAAGGGTCCTGGACATCCTCTCTGCTCGAAGCAGCTCTCAGGAACTACATTGGTGGTCACGGAACAACACGAGACCACGGCCCACACGCAATTGCTGGGTCCTGGTCGAGAGGTTGTCGATGGAGGGACGGTTGTTGTTGTTGTTGAGGTTGTTGTTGTGGTTTTTGAAGCTGATGGACGGGGACGAGCGGCATTCTTTGGCGGCTGCAACAAAAACATCAAAGTTGAAAGTATTGAAAGTGAGCATGTTAGACAACTAGCTCTGAGAGACAATTTTTGCTAATATACGTCGAATTGTTGACCAGTTATTTTGTCAAGAAGTTACCATAGGTAACTATGCTGAATAAGTATCGGTGCACGTTAGATTTGGAACGTTGCAGGTTGTAGTCGTGGGGAAACAAATTCCCCAGCAACTTATTCTACAGCTTCGAAGTTCAACCAAAAGAAGGACGGGTTCGTGGAGTAGGGACCTCGACCTGGTAAGGATGAGGTCGCAGAGCTTCTCTAGTTTTCCTGGTTCGGACGGCGTGTGGTGTTATTATCTGGGAAAGCTCACTAGAACATCTTCCGTGATAGAATCTGTAAAACAGGGACGATGATGAATCATTATCATCATCATCAGGCTGTGAAAGTCTTTTCTGAGGTTAGGCGTAACGACTGATCTAGTTGCTCTTTTCTGGATAGGGCCCATAAGCTTCAGAGAGTCTTTGATTTGAATTTCAGCCTCAGGTAGAAAATATCAGAAATTTTCAGGTCCTCAGATCTTCAGGTTCACCCTAAAAATCTAGAATCGTTATCTGGCTTCCTGTCTGGACGAAAATTCGTATCATGAATACTTTGAGGCTGCTTATTACAAATCCAGCCTTTGATTTGAATTTCAGCCTCAGGTAGAAAATATCAGAAATTTTCAGGTCCTCAGATCTTCAGGTTCAGCCTAAAAATCTAAAATCTTTATCTGGCTTCCTATCTGGACGAAAACTTGTATCAGATATATTTTGAGGGCGCTAATTACAGATCCGGCTTTTGATTTGAGTTTCAACCTCAGGTAGCAAATATCAGAAACTTTCAGGTCCTCAGATCTTCAGGTCCACCCTAAAAATCTAAAATCGTTATCTGGCTTCCTATCGGGACGAAAACTTGTATCATGTATACTTTGAGGGTGCTTATTACAAATCCGGTCTTTGATTTGAGTTTCAACCTCAGGTAGCAAATATCAGAAATTTTCAGGTCCTCAGATCGTCAGGTTCAGCCTAAAAATTTAAAATCGTTATCTGGCTTCCTACCGGGACCTAAACTCGTATCATGTATACTTTGAGGATGCTTATTACAAATCCGGTCTTTGATTTGAGTTTCAGCATCAGGTAGCAAATATCAGAAATTTTCAGGTCCTCAGATCGTCAGGTTCAGCCTAAAAATCTAAAATCGTTATCTGGCTTCCTACCGGGACCAAAACTCGTATCATGTATATTTTGAGGAAGCTTATTACAAACCCGATCTTTGATTTGAGTTCCAGCATCAGGTAGCAAATATCAGAAATTTTCAGGTCCTCAGATCGTCAGGTTCAGCCTAAAAATCTAAAATCGTTATCTGGCTTCCTACCGGGACCAAAACTCGTATCATGTATATTTTGAGGAAGCTTATTACAAACCCGATCTTTGATTTAAGTTCCAGCATCAGTTAGAAAATATCAGACATTTTCAGGTCCTCAGATTTTCAGGTTCACCCTGAAAATCTAAAATCGTTATCTGGCTCCCTACCGGGACCAAAACTCGTATCATGTATATTTTGAGGAAGCTTATTACAAACCCGATCTTTGATTTGAGTTCCAGCATCAGGTAGCAAATATCAGAAATTTTCAGGTCCTCAGATCGTCAGGTTCAGCCTAAAAATCTAAAATCGTTATCTGGCTCCCTACCGGGACCAAAACTCGTATCATGTATACTTTGAGGGTGCTTATTACAAACCCGGTCTTTGATTTGAGTTTCAACCTCAGGTAGCAAATATCAGAAATTTGCAGGTCCTCAGATCGTCAGGTATAAAATCCAAAATCTAAAAATCTAAAATCGTTATCTGGCTCCCTACCGGGACCAAAACTCGTATCATGTATATTTTGAGGAAGCTTATTACAAACCCGATCTTTGATTTAAGTTCCAGCATCAGTTAGCAAATATCAGACATTTTCAGGTCCTCAGATTTTCAGGTTCACCCTGAAAATCTAAAATCGTTATCTGGCTTCCTATCGGGACCTAAACTCGTATCATGTATACTTTGAGGGTGCTTATTACAAACCCGGTCTTTGATTTGAGTTTCAACCTCAGGTAGCAAATATCAGAAATTTTCAGGTCCTCAGATCGTCAGGTATAAAATCCAAAATCTAAAAATCTAAAATCGTTATCTGGCTTCCTATCGGGAACTAAACTCGTATCGTGTATATTTTGAGGAAGTTTATTACAAACCCGATCTTTGATTTGAGTTTCAGCATCAGGTAGCAAATATCAGAAATTTTCAGGTCCTCAGATTTTCAGGTTCACCCTGAAAATAAATCGTTATGGCTTCCTATCGAGGCGAAAACTTGTATCATACAGTATACTTTGAGGGTGCTGATTACAAATCCGGTCTTTGATTTGAGTTTCAACCTCAGATAGCAAATATCAGAAATTTTCAGGTCCTCAGATTTTCAGGTTGATCACTGAAAATCTAAAATCGTTATCTGGCTTCCTATCTGGACGAGAACTCGTATCATGCATACTTTGAGGGTGCTTATTACCAATCTGGCCTTTGATTTGAATTTCAGCCCAAGGTAGCAAGTATCAGAAATTTTCAGATCCTCAGATCTTCAGGTTCACTCTAAGTCTAAAATCGTTATCTAGCCTCCTATCGGGACAAAAACTCGTATTGTATATATTTTGGGGGCGCTAATTACAAATCCGGCATTTGATTTGAGTTTCAGCCTCAGGCAGCAAATATCAGAAACTTTCAGATCTTCAAGTTCACCCTCGCTATCTCGCTTGGGTATTTAGAAAAAATTCCAAATTGTCAAATTTTGACATTGCTGAAATTTAGCACTCACCTGAATTTCGTTATCAATTGACAGTTCAATTGTGTTGCCTTTCCCTGGTCTTGGACGGGTTGGTAAGATTGCACCCCAAACTGGACGGATCTCTTCATCATCGTCGTCAGACTGAAATCTGCAAGAGGTTTGAGTATGATAAGTGGCACTGAGTAAACGTTGAAAATGTTCTATCTTTATGTTCTCATCCCACATTAAAACTGCCGAAGTCGACTTCCTCTTAAGACTTCATAAAGATAAGCCAATGCATGGAATCTTCTACAAACATCTAGAAGAGCATGGCTTGTCTGAGCAGTTGACCTTCTCTTTCCTAAGGTCTAGTGGGTTGAAGTCGGAGACTGAGGGCTTTATAATGACTTGCCAAGACGGTGTCTTCAACACCTTGGTGTACCGTAAAAGGGTTATGAGTGTAGATGTACCCCACACCCATTGTAGAGCTTGCCGACAGGCGCCAGAGACGCTTATGCATCTCTTGTCGGCGTGTAAGACGTACGCTGGGACGGCTTACGTCCATCGGCACAACGCGGCTCTACGATTGCTCTACTATCATTTAAGACACTCATACGGTATCGATGAGACACCGGTGCTGCCATACGCTCCAGTGGATATAGAGTCCATTGTGGAGAACGAGAGGTGCCGGATTTACTGTGATTACTCGTTCCCCATGCTCGAGCTTGTACAGGCAAACAAGCCCGACATATTCCTTCTCGACCTCCAACAGAAGACGATGTTCGTTATTGAGTTTTCGGCGCCTGTCGAGGTGAACATCGTCTCTAAGAAGGAGGAAAAGCGGACCAAATATCAGGAGTTGCTCGGACAACTTCGCAGGCCCTGGCCAGATAACACTGTAAGTCTGCTGGTTATGGTCATTGGATCTCTAGGTGGAATGAGGAATACGCTGCTCTCTGTACTGCGCAAAATACCGGTGTGCCGTGCGGCGGCGCGCATCTTAGCCGCCAGAATGCAGAAGGCAGTCATCCTTGGGTCCCTTCGTCTACTTAGGGCGCACGATTCGCGGACCCAGTGATTGCCCACCTCACGGTATGAGGAGTAGTCATTGGATAATGGAACAGCAGCTCGGTGTGTCGGAGCCCGGGCTGCACTTTTCTGTACCCAAGCACAAGTTTTTAACCTTTTTGGGGCACTTACTTTGAGCCCAAAGTATACTTAATTATTGTTCGAATGCACAGGTTTTCTTTATTGGATATTAAAATAGGCTTAATACTGGGTATAATTACAGAAAAAAAGCCAAAAAGCATTTTTGATTTTTTTGACAATTTTTTGGAATAACTGGAAAATCTCTAAATAAAAAAAAACAACCCAAAAACTATCAATAATCGCTACACATATATGGGGGTGTTTTGGATAGGTATCGGTACAGGCTATCTAAAAAAAATAATTTAGATGAAGAAAATCTTGGGGTTGTGGCCAAAAATTTTGAAAAAAGAGACTGGGTCACAGCATAGAGGAGACTCGGGTGCTAACAGTCAAGCTTTTGGCAATGCTTATTGCCATCTTCAGGGCTTTCTACATTGTTAGAAGAAAAAAAAAAGAATTTAGTTTCAAAATATATAATACATTTTTAAAAGATATACTCACAACATTGAGGTTTGTCAATTTAAAAAACAGCAATTGCATTGAGTGCAAACGACTTCTTAATGCAGCTATAACAATCGTCACAATTTTTCCATAAAATTTTTTAAAAACTATGCTATCATGGCGTCAGGTCAGGATCTGACCTGTTAGTGAAAGTGTTATAGCTGCATTGAGAAGTCGTTTGCACTCAATGCAATTGCTGTTTTTTAAACTGGCAAACCTCAACGTTGTGAGTATATCTTTTAAAAATTTATTATATATTTTGAAACTAAATTCTTTTTTTCTTCTTCTAACAATGTAGAAAGCCCTGAAGATGGCAATACCGAAAGCTTGGCTGTTAGCACCAGAGTCTCCTCTGCTGTTACCCAGTCTCTTTTTTCAAAATTTTGGCCACAACCCCAAGATTTTCTCATCTAAATTAAGTTTTTTGGTCATAAGCTTCCTTCGTATTAAAAAAATAACGTCACCCGATTGGCCACCCTGTATAACTCAAAAACGCGTATGATCTACGAAGTTAAACCGCATATTACAGCTTAATGTATTGCCGATATATCCAAAATTTACTTTTTTATTGATTAAAAATATTTTTTCAACAAAACCATAAATAGCCACTAACCTGTTGCCAACCTTCATGTCTGTACCAGGCTGGTCAGTCTTTGGAGGAAGGTACTGGGGACCCTTGAAGGGTCGTCTTCTCCTCACAGGATTGTCAGGAGGTGATCCTGGGTTCCTGAGTAATGGCTGTGGGGGAAAATACAGGGGGGGTTGACCTTCAGCACCATACACAGGTATGAAGTATGGTCTGCTTAGGGTGTAACCCCATGGCTTCCATTTGGAGAAAAAACCGCTAGGATCTGAAATTGACAATAAGTGTTTCAAGTAAATTTGTCGTAAAAAATGTTATGTTCATTATTTAAAATTATAATTATGTATTTTACATTTATAATGGTCTGGTCCTCCGGTGTTTGGCCCGATGAATGGTGCACATCAATTTTTGTTCCACTTCATAAGAAGGGATCTCCAATAAATCCAGCAAATTATCGCTTACTTTCGTTGATCTCTCATGCAAGTAAGGTTCTACTATATATTTTACAATCTCGTTTGGAGGGTTTTATTGGCTGACAAATTTCTCAGACGCAGGCAGGTTTCGTGAAAGGACGCGGTATGCGTGAACAGATCTTAAACTTAAGACAAATTATTGAAAAAGCCAGAGAGCATTATTTTCCAGTTTTTTATCTGCTTTGTGGACTATTCTCATCTCTATGGGAGTTCCTTATCACCTAATGTTTCTCATACAGCAACTCTACGAGTCTAATTCGGCTCGTGTAAGAATTGATGGTAACCTGTCTAGTCAAACTGCAACCAGAAAAGGAGTTCGTCAGGGATGTGTATTATCTCCGATGTTGTTTAACAATTACTCTGAATTTGTGATGAGACAGGTATTAGACAACTGGAATGGCGGTGTAACTATTGGCGGAAGCAAAATATCCAACTTAAGATTTGCTGACGATACAACCCTTATTGCAGCTTCTCAGGAAGAACTAGTAGCTCTATTAAACATCTTAAAACAACATAGTGCAGCGTATGGCTTAGGTATTAACTACAATAAGACCAAGGTTATGATCGTAGATAGAGAGCATGATAATCATCGAGAAATAAAGCCAATAGGACATTGTGAAGTAGTTCAAAGTTTTGTATACCTCGGTTCTTTGAACGACAATTCGGGTAGCTGTGAAAATGAGATTCGACGGCGTGTTGAAAAGGCAGATCGAGCTCGCATAGATGCTGGACATGGAGGAGAATGCTGAGAGTTCCTTATACCGCCCATCGAACTAACGTTTCCATACTGGATGAGTTCGGTAATCCAAAGAGACTATCCTCCATTGTGTCGAGGAGAATGCATTCTTCGGACATATGCACAGAAGCGATAATATGGAGAAATTTGTAAGTTCAGGGTCATGCCCCGAGTGGGCGTCGCCGTGGCCGTTCCCCTACACGCTGGGTGGATACGACGAAACAGTTGCTGGATATGAGTATCAAGAGCGCCACTGAGCTGACATTAGATCGTGAACAATGGCAAGCTACAGTTCTCAAAACTATTGATAATATTCGTGTCGGCAATGCTCTAGCTCCGACTTAATGCATTTTACGAGTTCACAACATGTCTGTTAAGACACTGTGACTATGATGATGACATTCATAAAAATCTTTTCAACGACCATTGATTCTCTATCATTCTCGATTCCTAAGGTAACCAGTCTTTTTATATTTATTGGTATTGTCAAACCTTTGAAGTTTCATAAAACGTCCTAGGAATCAGAACAATTTGAACTCAAACCAGTTAAAGTGAAGCAGTCTTGAAGTTTCGGGAAGAAATGGTTGCGTTTTTTTTTGGAAAAAGTGGACACACATTTGTTTCAGATGCCAGAATGATCCTTACAATTTGTGACTTACCTGTAGATATTTCCTTTGGCAAGCTGTAAGCATATCCCCTCCTTTTTCTCCCCAAATTTTCCAACGTCTCCTGTTGGGTCTCTGAAGCTATGGAGTGACAGCATGTGGCTAGAATGAAGGCAGATGTCAGGATTTTCGTCGTCATTCTGTAACACAAAAGTCGTCGTTCTAAAAAAAGAATCTGTTTACCCTTTTAGTTTTGAACTACATAAAAGAATCATTCGTTAGGTGTTTTATATCGGTTCTTATCACAAACCCTGGTAATCAGATGACTAACGATGGTATGATGTCAGGTTCCTCGAATTGTCAGTGTATTTCCTAGAATATTACAGTGTTTCGAAAAATATGATATACAATATACCAGTGCTTCATAGCTTGCTATGCAACAAGAGTTGATCAAATTTCTAATGTAGTCAAATGCAAACTGCATTTTCTTGATTTTTTTCCGCATCCATTAGTAATAGAACCTAAAAACCACAGAACAAAACAACTTGGGAATCTGACACCAAGGCAAAGCCTTAATTCCAGGGTACCGTGACTGCTAGGAGAGGTTAGGTTTTTGAACAGACCAACATGATATGTCAAAATACGTGGGGTAATCTGACCGTCAGAATTTTGCCATGTTGTAATACCGCTAAAAATCGGCGAGGTCACCAACCATCTTCCAATCGGAAAGCGACTGCAAGTGGCGCGTCCAGACAGTGTCATCTATCAGTTGAATTGTTCTCCTGAGTGTGGGTAGTTGGGCCCGCAGTTGGATAGACATGAGAGAGTATGTTTGTTGAACACATTAAGTATGTTTTGAGTAACCAAAGCTTGAGTTGTTAACATATTCTAGCCATATAAATACTTTTTTGATATACTGTAGACATTTGTAATACTTTATTACCGCATTACGTGCAAACATGATAATCATTTTATGGGTGTTTCGTGTTTCAAGGAATGTCATGTAAAAAAAGATAAGGGGTCATAAAAATCTACTAGTATCAAATAAAATAATTGTGCATCGTGAGTCATATTCTAGGAATTCCATATCATGAATGACACAGCAAACTACTATTATTTTGCTATAACATGACTTAGCATACTATCGTCTTGGAGAAGTTACATTTGTGATCGCTAATAAGCGTGAAACAGCTGTCTGCGTACTGGTGGATTGACGGAGATATAGAGCAACCCTCTACAGTAATTATTGTAAGGCTAGCTAATTTATTTATTAAACCTCTTTTACTTCCCACACTGATAGGTGAGGGGAATATTAATCGTGAAAATTTTCGATTTTGGGATATAACACCGTTTGGGCGTTTTATGACATCTACATAACTAAAATCCACGTCACTCATTTCCGTCGGTCTGTCTGTCTGTCTGTCTGTCTATTGGCATTTTTCTACCCTCGTAATCTCAGTAACCAGTAATTTGGGTAGCAATATGCTGTGGATCGTAATAGGTAAAGCTGCTATAAATTTGAAAATCGGTTCATAGGCGGCGGAGTAATTAGCAAAAAACAAAAAAATTCAAATATTCCTCAAACTTCGTTTTTAGGCGTTTTAGGGGTTCCGTGATCATTTTCTACTTTTTTGGGTTGGGGTCAAATTTTGGGGTGGTTTGGAGGTAGAGGGTTGTAACACTGAAAAAAGGACCTAGCGGCATAATAAAATTTTTTAGGTTAGTTTTTTAGATCTAAACAGTGCCTTGTCTAATACAGAAACCAAGGGACTACCGATGTATACATACGGGTATTGCGTTACATCGTTCTGTATTGTGAAACGCGGAAACTACTGAATTGATTTTAATGAAATTTTGATGCACTGTTCTTATCGTGGCGAAGATGGAAAACGCGTATGGTTTTTAGCAATCGTATCAGTGGCGGCGCAGCAATAATGATAAAACTAAAAATATAAAAACAGTTCAAACTTGGTTTTTAGGTGTTTTAGGGGTTCCTGATCATTTTCAACTTTTTTTTTGGTGGGGGTGAAATTGGGGTGGTTGGGGGTTATAAAGCTTAAAAATTGTATTCATGCCTTGAGCTATGAAAGAAAGACCTAGCAGCATAGTACCCTCTTGGCTTGCCTTGGCTCTTACAGAAACCAAGTGACTAACGTGGAAACTATTAAATTGATTGTAATGAAATTTTGACACACTATTATTACCGTGGCGAGGATGGAAACCGCGTATGGTTTTTAGAAATTGTATCAGTGGCGGCGCAGCAATAACTATAAAACTAAAAATGAAAAATAGCTCAAACTTCGTTTTCACTCGTTTTAGGGGTTCCTGATTATATTATACTTTTTTTTGGTGGGGGTGAAATTGGGGTGGTTTTGGGGTCGGGAAACTGAAAAATGTCTTACACCTTTTCTTCTTTTTCTTCTGATTTGGTTGCAAGGAGATCTCAGATTAGTAGTAGCAAAATATAGATATTGGGAAGCAGTACTTTGAAAAAGTGTTGGTTCGCCATCTAGATGGCGCCATCTAGATATGTTGCTACTACTGGTACGAGTTTTTCCAGTTAGGAACTATCATGCAATTTCATTTATTCGTCTGAGACCTAAATCACACTGACGAGCTTTAATAAAAGCGAAACGACGTCGTCTGTGATTGGCTTCGGATGAATGAATGAAATTGCTATTCTTTGATCTCAGACAACAGCTTCATGCTATGGGAAAGTATAATAAACTCGCAGGTATCACCGTAATGTATGGGAAGTACTGAGCCAATCAACTTGACTTAATCTTTTGTTTTAAATTATGTTACCCTGAAATCTTTAATCTTAAAACGAGCAATTTATCCTTGAGCTCCAAAGCCAGATCAAGAAAGCTTAGAAAAAATGAGTTCAAGTTTCTGTAAACAAAACTACTTCGTTTGGAAGCAACACGTAAAACGATAAAATCTTGCCACCTTGCCAGAAACAAGATTTTCGGCGTTTGCTTACCTTCAGAATTGCCTTTTCAGTTTTATGATTTCCAGAGACAGGCACAACACAGAAGACGTAAAGACACTAGAGCAGGCAATAAAGTCGGCACTCGACTACCAAAAAAAGACTCTCAAGAGGCACTTCTTGGCCAGAGGCAATTTATATTCCGAATACACTCTTCGGATCCTCTGGGAACTTGGGAAGGGATGGGGTTGTAAAAGGAAATTAGGTACACATCATAGTACAGGCAACATCTACCTTATTTACATGGTAAATTACGATCAGCTCGGGTCCAGTGGATAGAGTGGAGTTTCAGGTCAGCGTTTATTTGTACCATATTTATTTATTTTATCCATTCATATCCAACAAATATAACCCAATTACAATAAATTTACAAAAGTGAACATTGCATGTGTTTGCTTAATAAGTATAACAAGATTCTGCTTTGTACTAGTCTAACACTATGCTATCGAAGTCGTTAAATATGTTGTATTTGTCACAAATTTTATTCTGTTAACAGGCAAGTTCCTAGTCTAGGTACATTGAAATTTATTTGGCTAAGTAATACAGGACAATCCATTTTGGAATTTACAAGCTTGTGTAAAAAGCACAAAGCAAAAAAATGGAGTCAAGTTGATTGACTCAGTACTTCCCACACATAATGATGATACCATTTTATTATTTCCCATTGCATGAAGCTATTGTCTAAAATCCGCTTGCAACTAAATTATCGCCCATCCGCCCGCAAAAACAACATCCAACACAAAAAACCTCGTAAATAGTTTCTTGCGTCTCCCTCCTTAGGAACTAGGGCGCCATAGTTTTTTCTGCATGCTTGAACTGGACGATGCGAAACGATTAAGAGCCTCCAACCCGTCTAAAAACGAAGTTTGATCTGATTTTATGTTTTTGTTTTTTTGATTATTGCTGCGCCGCCACTGACACGGTTTTTCAAAATCCGAGTCGTTTTCCATTCTCGAAGCGGTAATAAATTCTGCATCAAAATTTTATTAATATCAATTTAATAATTTTCGCTTTACGCAATATACATAGAACGAAATAAAGCAAAACTCGGATGTACACATCACAAGATTTGTTTCTGTAGTAGGCACGCCAGTGTTCGGATGGACCTAAAAAATGTAATATGCCGCTAGGTATTTCTTCTACAGGTCAATAGACGGACTATTATGCATACAACAAATTTTTCAGTTTTACTATCCCCCACCCGCCAACTGCCCCGATTTCACCCACCCAAAAAAAAATTGAAAGTGATCAGGAACCCGTAAAATGCCTAAATACAAAGTTTGAGCTGTTTTCATATTTTTAGTTTTTTTATTATTGCTGCGCCGCCACTGTCACGATTTTTCCAAAACATACGCGTTTTCCATCCTCGCCGCAGTAGTAATACTGTGTCAAAATTTCATTAAAATGAATTCAATAATTTTTTCGTTACGCAATATAGAACGATCTAAAACAATACTCGTATGTATACATCACAAATTCCAAGTCCCTTGGTTTCTATAATTAGCAAGGCAGTGTTCGGATGGACCTAAAAGAGAGTATTATGCCGCTAGGTTTTTCATTCACAGGTGAATGAACAGTCCATTATGCATGCAACATATTTTTCAGTTTTACAACCCCCCACCCCCCAACCACCCCAAATTCACCCCCATCCAAAAAAACTAGAAAATGATTAGGAACCCCAAAAACGCCTAAAAACGAGGTTTGAGGAATATTTGAATTTTTTTGTTTTTTGCTAATTACTCCGCCCCCCGTACAACGATTTCCAAAATTAAAGAAACATTACCTACTACGACCCCACAACATATCGCTATCCAAATTTCATCACAATCCATGGAGCGGTTACTGAGATTACGACGTTAGAAAAACGCCAACAGACCGACATCGACAGATCGACAGACAGACAGACCGACAGAAATGAGTGACGTGGATTTTCGTTATGTAGACATCATGAAACGTCCAAAAAGTGTATTATCTCAAAATTGAAAATTTTCGCGATCACAATACTCCCCTCACCTACCGGTGTGGGAAGTAAAAGCATGATGACACCTCGAGACTGCTACACCTTCACCGGAGTTGCAAACATCCATTGAGTCGTTTGACGTTTAGATTCAGGTCCAAATGCATATATCCATGTTTTACGCCAGTTATTATATCATACGCTCCGTTAAAATTGTTTGTTGGCACCATTCAAAATGACGCTGTTCTTGGCATTCTCAACGACCACAAACTTTCCTGACTTCCAGACGGTCAAGTAAACCTTTTTGAGCTGCAGTCGTTTCAATCCCTAGAGTACTCCTATTAGCTCACTCGGTATCATCCTCAATCATACAGGGTTGGGATAAAGTATGGAACCAAGCAAATAACTTTGGAACGGAAAGAGTGATATTGCAGAAAATTTGCAGGCAAGTGTAGTGACGTCTAGTGCATCTGAAGACATTATGTTAGCTATTAATGTACTTCCGGTTTAACCGGAAGTACCGTCAACTTTTTTAGTTTAAGTGGGACACCCTGTATATTTTTGCAGATTTTAATTCATCTTTTTTTCCGAATACGTCCATAGTGGGTTTAGCATTAGTTTCTGTAAAAACGGGAAAAATAAAGCTTCTTTATCATTTCAGGTGTTTAAAATGCCGGTCATTCAAAGTCGGTTTTGGCGATCGCGTGAGAACTCACAAAGAAGTGTGTCAACTTTTAATGATTTACGTCCCGACAGGGGTCCTATAACACGTTTGACGGTGACAAAAAAAAATACAAAAAAAATTACCTCAAACGGGAAGACCGCAGACCGCCACGGACGAATTTGTGAGACAATTTTTTTAAGAAACAAATACTAAACCCACTATGGACGTATTCGGAAAAAAAAGATGAATTAAAATCTGCAAAAATATACAGGGTGTCCCACTTAAATTAAAAAAGTTGACGGTACTTCCGGTTAAACCGGAAGTACATTAATAGCTAACATAATGTCTTCGGATGCATTAGACGTCACTACACTGGTCTGCAAATTTTCAGCAATATCACTCTTTCCGTTACAAAGTTATTTGCTTGGTTCCATACTTTATCCCAACCCTGTATATCGAACATCGGCAACATTTTCATCAGAAGCTTGCAGAAATTGATCTTCTTTTTCGAAGTTCGTCATTCAGAGAGACTGAAAGTTGAATTCGCTGTACTAGCCATACACAATCCTCAAACGTGGGGCTTCATTACCACCAAGTGCAGCACGAGATCTCTCACAGAGAGAAACCTCTTTTGAAATCATTAAATATCATAGCTCGAAATTTTTCACGTGTTAAATACATCCTAACAGAGAAAAACTTATTTTTAAATTTTCTTAAAAAATAACCAGGGCAACTGAAAACTATCCTAGATAATCATAGCAAAAAGGACGTTACTTAATTACGAACCACTTTTTCTGCACCATTATACCTATCCGGTGGGTGTGATATACTAAAATGGGTACAAGGATTAACTAGAATGTTCCATTTCTCCATAGACTGTCCAACATGGTTTTAAGAAGGTCACCTTTACGTAATTAAGAACCACTTTTCCTGGACTATTATACCTGTTTGAAGGGTGTGATGTAAACTGAAGTGGGTACAAGGATTACCTGGAATGGTAGCTGAAGATCAGCCGATTATCGAGACTACCGACAAGAAGGGATTAATTTTCGAGAGTTCGGTTCTTAGTACAACCGTTATTATCTGTGCAATTACAATGGCTGTGGGTAGAGCGCTGGATTAAAACTAGAATATTAAGGGTAATTACAGGATCTCTCAACCAATTTCAAATCAGAAGACTTTCAATACTTCGTTTGCTTGATGCAAATAATAAGAAAGTGCCATAAGAACGAAGCTCAAAAGAATTTGTATTATAATGGCATTAGTCTGTATAAATAGGATTCCTGAATATTACAAACTACTTCCATAGTATATCGTTCAAATTATAACATATTTATGTAAGCTAAACTATGCCATTATACTTCCCACACCGATAGGTGGGTAGGAAATATTGTGACCACAAAAATTTTCTATTTTGAGATAATACGCTTTTTGGGCGATTTGTGACGTCTACAAAACGAAAATCCACGTCAC
The DNA here is from genome assembly GCA_951848785.1 of Callosobruchus maculatus. NCBI lineage: Eukaryota > Metazoa > Arthropoda > Insecta > Coleoptera > Chrysomelidae > Callosobruchus > Callosobruchus maculatus. The sequence goes on from CATOUR010000160.1 coordinate 2,566,072, forward strand.
TCATTTACGTCGGTTTGTCTATCTGTCTGTCGCATTTTCTAGCCCCGTAATGTCAGTAACCGCTGGATTATGATGAAATGAAATTTGAGTGGCGATATGCTGTGGGGTCGTAGTAGGTAATACTGCTATAATTTTGAAAATCGGTGCATGGGCCGTGGACTAATTGCAAAAAACAAAAAAAATCTAAACTGAAAAATGTGTTGTATTCATAATAGACTATCCATTGGCCTATGAAAGAAAGACCTAGCGGCAGAATACGCTTTATTAGGTCCATCCGAACATTGCTTTCTTTATTACAGAAACCAAGGGTTTTGCGAGGGGTAGGAGTATTGTAATTATTGTATTGATTATGATGAAATTTTGACATAGAATTACTACCGTGGCAAGGATAGAAGACCGGTATAGCGGTGCAGTAATAATAAAAAAAAAAACTAAAAATATAAAATAGCTCAAACTTATTTTTTTTAGGCGTTTTAAGGGTTCCTGATCATGTTCTACTTTTTTTTGGTGGGGTGAAATTGGGATAGCTGTAAAGCTGAAAACTGTGTTGTACTCATAATGGGCTCTCTATTTGACCTGTGAAAGAAAGACATAAAGGCATAATACACTTGTTTAGACCCATCCGAAAATTTCTTTGCCTATTACAGAAACCAAGGGACTTCGAATTTTCTGATGTAAACATAAGAGTATAGCTTTAGATCGTTCTGTATTGTGTAACGTGAAAATTATTGAATTTATTTCAATTCGATTCAATTTTAGAAATCGTGTTAGTGGCGGCTCAGCAATGATAAAAAAAAACTAAAAATATAAAAACAGGTCAAACTTCGCTTTTAGGCAATTTAGGGGTTCCTCATCGTTACGCTTCATTTAGCTGAAGCTTGAAGAATAAAGACTGTGCCGTTTTAGTTCCAACAGATGTGGAAGAAACTATTTTCGAGAGTGCTTGTGTTTGATGTTTTTTTTGAGGGCAGGCGGACGATCATTTGGTTGCAAGGGGATCTCAGACCAAAGCTTCATGCTATGGGAAGAATAAAACGGTACCACAGTTTAGTGGGAAGTACTGGGTCAATCAACTTAACTCATTTTTTTTCTGAAAATGTCAGTAGCAGTCTATAAAGCCCAGATAAGACCTGGGCTGTAGTATTGCTCTCATGTCTGGGGAGCTGCTGCCCTTACTACCCTATCTATACTAGATGCCGTCCAGAGAAGGGCAATTCGACTAATTGGCGACCCGGCCTTAACGTGCCACCTCCAGCCACATTCTCACCGGCGTGTTGTTGGTGACCTCTCACTCTTCTACCGATATTCAATCGGAATCTGCTCCTCTAAGCTAAATTATTGTTTTATCCAATTAATGCAGTAGTTTGAATTTCTTGTCATCATTATCATTTGATAGACCAACAATCCAGTGATCAAACGTACTGCTTTTGTGGAATCTGATTGGTTGAGATTAGCAATTGCAAAACTCTTTGTTAAACAAGAAAATGCAATTTTTCACCCATTTAGGATGGAAAATCAGACTGGAAAAGATACTAGATGGTTCATAATGATCGATTGTATATATAAAGCATGTCATTTTTCGCCTTTTTGCGGTAAACTTCAAGAGAATTAATAATTTTCAGAGAACTTTGACAGATCCATGTTCGAATGGGCTGCTCTGATTGGTCAAAGCCTTAGTTAAAATGAGCGTGTTGATAAAATCGGGCCTAAATCTTCTTTTTAAGCTCACTTTATGGTGTTGAGTGAACCCACTATGGGGTCATAACCTGAAGAACAGACTAGAATATCAGAAAGTATTAGTCCTTGGGTCGGGACCTATTTTTTTTATTACGTCTTAAAGTTGAAACAAACTCAAGTATTCTACCACATCGAGTTTTGCAATCACCTTGTTGAAAATTTAAGCTCAAGTATCTATGTAGTTATTTTAGAAACAACTTGTGATACGAAATGCCAAGAAGAAAAAGATAAGTTCGTGATTTGTATATGATAATTAGGGTTAGATTTTGCGTAAGTACTTTTTTCTGATACATGATATTGGTGGCACTACTAGATCTTTTATACAGGGTGTAAGTGAATCAATAGAAGCTACACAATAAAACTTCAGCTTAATTATTCTTAATCAAATGTATCTTAGTTCAAAAGTTGATCGTAGCTGAAATAGAAAGTGTCAGAGTTGTAATTGCCTTTTTTGTTAGTGATTCGTCAACAGAGCGACAGAAATATTCTAGAAATAGCACCTAAAACAAGAGAAAATGTAAGTTCCCACCCCAAAAAAGCCCCTGAAGAAACGAAATGACCATTACAAACAACTTTCGGTTATTATCAACTATTAGACTAAGCCAAATTTTTCTAATTCTCAATATTCCTACCCAACCAATTTGCTACAGTTTTACTGTTTGCCACTAATTTATTGACACTCTGTATATCTGAGAGGTAGTGGTTCTTTGTAACTAAGCACTTATCGAAAGCATTTCATGTTTCATCATAATTGTAAAACAAATACAATAATAATTAATAATTAAATTAATCTGCTCCTCTAAGCTATCCTCTATCGTTCCGCCGCTCACCGCTCCTATCAGATGCACCCGCGCGACCGCGGCATCTCATCCTAAGGCGATGGTTCTTCATACATCAAGAACCGAAACTTCCCCTAACATAACCGTTTCACAGCAGCCGCGGTACTCTGGTATTTAGGCTCTGCTTATGCGGTCTGCTCAGTTATAAAAAAAAAGTCTGCTGGCCTATGTCTTGCCAAGTAAATCGTAACAAAAAAAGCAATAGTACTAGAAAATAATCGTAGAAAGTCGACTAATGGAGATGCTGTAAATAATAAATCAATTCTGAGCAAAATTCAAGTAGGCAGTGAGTCAGAAGCACTCTTTATTCCGGTAGCAACGCCGACTGTCCCAGTAGTGGCAGTAGTTAAGATTCTGAATGCATCTTTTTCGCCGGAATAAAGCGACTTCAGTCGGAGCGGCAACAATAAACCTTAGATTTAATTAAGAGAAATGCCACGCCGGGAGATAAAAGGAAACCGCCGAAGGGCTTCTACGAACGAGCACCGTAAAACGCGACAATACCGCATAAACGATCGTGAATACGGTTTCGATGAGCCATGTTACGGTTAGGCAGTCGGCAATATTTGTCTTTATGTCTTTGATTGTAAAAGCCTCTTTATTTTACGGACATCCAGAGTTGGACATCGAGCTAATAGTGCAACCTAAAACGTATCTAATAAGGAATATGATTTAAAATGAGAAAAAATATCAACTAAACTCAGCCTATGCCACGATTTCGACAAACTCAAAACTCAAACGAATGGATAGTGGCTTTCTGGTGTATTATAGTGGGTGAGTTTTTAGTACCGGCTCCGTCGATAACTCCACTACTGTAGAAGATAGCGAAAAAAGTTGTATATAAAAGTTGTAGCCACGGATATGCTCCTTGCTCAGAAAATATTTTGATTTATATTCAGGGTGATCCATAACTATGTGGTGATGCAAACGTGCATTTTTTAAATGAGACACCCTATATATTATTCCATATTCAAATTCTACTAATGATTTCCGTTCTTGAAATATAAGGCATTGTAACATTATATAGGGTATTTCAAAAGTTATGACCATTTTTGTCCCAAATCGCTGTCAAATGAACGTACTTTATATCAAAAAGTGATGAATCAAAAATCATTTTTTTACACGGATGGATAAAAAATGTCATCTTACTTTAAAATCATCTACCCCGCGACGCATATTCGTATACAGGGTGATGTAGAATGCAAAATCCAGATTTTCTCTTTTTTTTCAAATATAACCCCAATTATTTTATTATACCGAAGAATTGCTTTTAATATGGTCTTTCATATTTATATAGCACTTGTTCTACCTACGTCCATCAGTTTCCGAGATATTTCGATTTTTCGGTAAATTTAAAATATAGCTCCTATTTGTGTACTGAAATTTATTTATTTTGAGAAAGGACTATCGAATTTGTTTTTTATTTAACGAACAACTAAATTATAAGGTCTTGATAGTATTTGATGAAGTCAAAACCCCGAATCGTCGAGATAATAAAGCCAAGTATGCTGAGGAAACAATTTTGTAGGCATGATGCATAATTATCAAATAGATTTATCAGGTATGCTTTGAAAAATTGACGGTTTTTATAACCTGCTCAATAATTCCATACTGTGTGAAAAACGAGCTTTAAAAATTGATGTTTCCATTAAGGGTATTTAGGAGAATCTTTGAGAGATTGCCTATTTGCCTCTAGAACATATCAACTATAAACAACAATAACCAGAACGGAGGCACTCTAAAACTAATGCGTTTGAAAGATTGAAGAATCGTTTTATTTGGACTGTGTCGTTTCATATTTCATAGCCTACCTGATAGATCTGCTAGATAATTATGCATGACGTCTGTAAAATTGTTTCCTCAGCACACTTGACCTATATTATGTCGTTAATCCAGTGTTTTGACTTGATTAAGTACTATTACGGCCTTATATTTTAGTTGTTTGTTAAGCAAAAATAAAGATTGAGTATTTTCTCGAAATAAATAAATTTTAGTAAACAAATAGAAGGCATATTTAAAATTTGTAGAAAAATCGAAATATCTCAGAAACTAATGAAGGCAGCTATAACAAGTGCTGTACAAGGATGAAAGAGCATATTAAATTCTTTGGTATTATAAAATATTCGGGATTACATTTAAAAAAGAGAGAAAATCTAGATTTTGCATTCTACATCACCCTGTATACGAATATGCGTCGCGGGCTTGTTTTATAGCCGATTTTAAAACTAGATAATATTTTTTATCCATCCGTGTAAAAAAAATAATTTTTGATTCATCACTTTTTGATATACAGTACGTTCATTTGACTGCGATTAGGATATAAAAATGGCCATAACTTTTGAAATACCCTGTATAATGTAATAATACCCTATATTGGAAGAACGGAAATCATTAGTGAAATTTGAATATAGAATAATATATAGGGTGTCGCATTTAAAAAAATGCATGTTTGCATCACCATGTAGTTATGGATCACCCTGTATAAATCAAAATACTTTCTGGGTAAGGAGCATATCTGTGGCTACAACTTTTATATACAAGTTTTTTCGCTATCTTCTATAGTAGTCGTGTCATCGACGGTATTAAAAACTCACCCTGTATATGCCGCTAGGCATTTTTTTCACATCAGGTCAATGGACAGCCTATTATGAATACAACACATTTTTCAGTTTTACAACCTCCCACCCCTCAAACACCCCAATTTCACGCCCACCCAAAAAAGTGGAAAATGATCAGAAACCCCTAAAACGCGTAAAAACGAAGTTTGAGGAATATCTGAAATTTTTTGTGTTTTGCTAATTACTCCGCCACCCATGCACCGATTTTAAAAATAGTATGCTGCATTACCTGCTACGACCCCCAGGATATTGCTGCCCAAATTTCATCAGAATCCATGCAGCGGTTACTGAGATTACGAGGGTAGAAAAACGCCAACAGACACACCGACAGACAGACCGACGTGGATTTTCGTTTTGTACATATCATTAAACGTTCAAAGAAATCGAAGATTTTCGCGATCACAAAATTCCCCTCACCTATCGGTGTGAGAAGTATAAGAACTATATCTTGTAATCATAAATAACTTTTCAATATCTAAGGTACTAAAACGTATTATATACCGAAACGTATCTTAGATAGGTACCAAAAGGTATCGATACCAAGAAGTATCTAAGATAACAACCAATACATAAGTTACCATTAAGTCGGCGCCACATATGCGGTATTCGGCGAGCAACGAACCCCGATTATATGCTATTCGGCTAAAGGGCGATATGTGCTCGCTATTCGGCGAGCAAGGTTGAAAAAACGGCGAATATTGATATTCGGCAAATACCCGCATATGTGGCGCCGGCTTTAGAAAAGTTCCTTTGGACAAGTTGCGACTTTTCGACTTCAGCAATGCGTTTATCCAGAACGGATTCTTAAGTTGACCTATCTAATATTTCTGTATCATTGTAAGGCAATGTTTTGTTGGTCATTTGCACTTTTTTATTTTTATGAACATTACACTATACAATAATGTATGTATATTTTATTTTATGTTATACTTTTTTGAAATAATCACGTAGGCCGTAGATAACAATTAAATGATTAGAACTACTTGGTTGCATAAATTGGTGTCTACATCATTTTGACAAATTTTAACTGTTTTATTTTCATTTCGCTGTAGGTACTTTGTGGTGATCTTTTATACTGTTTAATTTTATTTAGAATTTCGTTTTAACAACTTTACCTTATACATCAACGTTAAGGAATTTAGTAGTTAATACATACATAACATACAAAGTAACTTAAAAGGTAACTTTAAAGTATCCTAAAAGGTAACTTAAGAGTATCTTAGTCCTTTTCTTAAAGAGTAACTACTCTTTTTTTAGCTACACAGTTTCTAAAGCGTCAAGTGATAATTCAAAGCGGTCAAGTTCATTTTCCAATTCGTCAACTGTAAATTCAAATTGGCAGGTATAAATTACACCTGACAGTTTGAAATTACACACAGAAAAATCTGTCGTTTTGTCAAAGGCTTACGCTTGGATTCAATCGGACGTTACACTCAGCATTCCTCAAACATAGCGATGTTTTATCCAATTGGAAGTGTATAGTTGGTAGCGAATTATATCGTATTGTCGATTCAACTACAAGATGTCATTGGATTCCAATGAATGATTCAATCGCAGCCTGTCGTTGAATCGAATCTGTGTTTGGTAATTGATTCTAAACTACTTTCTTTTCCTTGGACCAACAGATTTTATTGCAGGACAGCTGATTGATTCGTTTGGATGTTTAATTGTGTGATTTTGTGTGAAGTTATAAGGAGCATGATATAAGAATTAGACATAAGCCTGCATCGGTTGTTGCATTATTACCTGAAATATAACTGTCTGACTAATCTAAATACCTACATTCAAATGCGAGTGTTAGCTCTTCTAAGTCCCAATTTCTTAGTTGGCCCTCCATTTAATATATAACTGGACACATTTAAATCACACAATTGTTGATGCAATACGCAAAACCACGAGATGACACAACACGGCTAACACCGAAACAACACAACGGAACAACTTCGTCCATGTTGACGAGTTCGCGGCGATAGTAGCACTGAGGTCATCCCCCTGTTCTTCATTCTTACCTTCATTGAATCGGGACATCAGTCCCGCCGAATACTGATTATAGTTCAGCGAACGACAAGGGCCATTGAAACAAAATTAATTTTTATCAGATGAACTATCACGAACTGCTGTTGCAGTAATAATTTTGTACATGGAATAGATTGTATGCTTTGCTTAAATGAAACATAGGGTAAATTTCGAAAACAAAAGGATGTTTTGATTGCACTATATATCAATACTGGTATTAGAAGGATTATATCATTGATTAACATATTTATACATATGGTTATAACGAATATAAAATTATTTTGAATTTATTGGCGTATCTGTGATTACTTCGAATATAAGTATTGAATTCTTTCAATGGCATGGATTTGAAACAACTGTAAATATATTTAAAGCGATGGAAAAACATCCAAATACTAACAATTAATTGGAAACGCAACAGTATTTTTTTCTGTGTACCATCTGTTTTTGGCCTCGGACAACCATATGCGGAATCGGCGATTTGAAAATAGAAAGGCTTTGGAAAAAGAGCTGACACACTTCATCACTTCCCAAAAGCAACATTTTTATAAAAATGGGATACACAGTCTTGCGTCTAGATGGGAAAGGGTAATACTTGATGAGGGTGAATATTTTTCTGAATAAATTTCAGTTTAACCCATTTTTTTGTGTAACTATTTCTTAACCTTCAAAACGGCACGAACTTTTTTGGTTGCTTGATACATAGTGACATCTCTGTAAAATAGCGAAATCAAGCTATAGGCCATAATAGTTTTGAAAATACATGAGCTGAGTGTTCACTGTTTAAAGTTTGCCATATTTCTCGTTTTTGTAGGATAGGCCAGTTCAGCTCTCAATGCCTCATATATTGGTAACCTTAAGAAGGCTAAAAATTCTACGTATCACTCTCAATTATAGATGGCTTTTAATTTAATATAACACGCGGTGATCTATTTTTTCGTTTTTGGTGAGAATCACCCATAAGAAAGAGCAGGAAATTATGAGGTAGCCCCTCAAAACTAAGGGATGAAAGTCGGCGTTCTAAAATCGAAATATTATTTTTACCTGAATCTTAGAGGGACAGTTTAGGACGGTAACTCCACCACACCACTATCACTTTCACTACTAACCCTGTCAACCGGCGTTTGACCGGTCAAAGAGCGATGAAGCTCTATTTATACACTCGAATGTAAGTTACGATGTGCCAGTGACGCGAGCTTAGATTTTCCAAAAGACGTCATGCCAGTCATCGTCTACTGGTGTTTAGCAGATGACTAGCCGTTCCCTGTGTATACACACCATTACTTTACAATACATACAAACACAATGCAGACATACGCTGCGATTGAACTACATACCCGTAGTGTGCGTGGAACAGGGCTGGGCTTGCTCAATAGCCGACGACAACAATGCTTAATAGCTTATTGGAGGTTTGTTTGTATTGAGATTTCAATGGACTAGTATCAGGATTTTTTTATGGCTGTGTATGATAGAGTATGGCATAAGAACCCTCTCAGGTCGAAAAAAATGGAGTCAAGTTGATTGACTCAGTACTTCCCACACATAATGATGATACCATTTTATTATTTCCCATTGCATGAAGCTATAGTCTAAAATCCCCTTGCAACTAAATTATCGCCCATCCGCCCGCAAAAACAACATCCAACACAAAAATCCTCGTAAATAGTTTCTTGCGTTTCCCTCCTTAGGAACTAGGGCGCCACAATTTTTTTCTGCATGCTTGCACTGGACAATGCGAAGCGATCAAGAGCCTCCAACCCGTCTAAAAACGAAGTTTGAGCTGATTTTATGTTTTTGGTTTTTTGATTATTGCTGCGCCGCCACTGACACGGTTTTTCTAAAACAGAGTCGTTTTCTATTCTCGCAGCGGTAGTAACTTCTGTGTCAAAATTTTATTAACATCAATTCAATAATTTTCGCTTTACGCAATACACATAGAACGAAATAAAGGCAATAAAGCAAAACTCGTATGTACAGATCACAAAATTGGTTTCTGTAATAGGCAAGCCAATGTTCGGATGGACCTAAAAAAGTGTAATATGCCGCTAGGTATTTCTTCTACAAGTCAATAGACAGACTATTATGGATACAACAAATGTTTCAGTTTTACTACCCCCCAACCGCCCCGATTTCACCCTACCCAAAAAAAAAATTAAAAATGATCAGGAACCCCTAAAACGCCTAAAAACAAAGTTTGAGACCAATTGAACAATTTTCGCGTTACGCGATATCGAACGACCTAAAACAGTACTCGTATGTATACATCACAAATTCCAAGTCCCGTGGTTTCTATAATAAGCATGCAACGTTCGGATGGACCTAAAAAAAGTGTATCATGCCGCTATGTTTTCCATTTACATATCAATGGACAGCCCATTACGAATACAACAAATTTTTCAATATTACATCCCCCACCCCCCAACCACCCCAAATTTACCCCCACCAAAGAAAAAGTAGAAAATGATCAGAAACCCCAAATCGCCTAGAAACGAAGTTTGAGGCCTATTTGAAATTTTTTGTTTTTGCTAATTACTCCACCCCCCGTATAACGATTTTCAAAATTATAGGAACATTACCTACTACGACGCCACAGCATAACGTTGCCCAAATTTCATCACAATCCATCCAGCGGTTACTGAGATTACGAGGGTAGAAGAACGCGACAGACAGACAGACCGACAGACAGACAGACAGACCGACAGACAGACAGACCGACGGAAATGAGTGACGTGGATTTTCGTTATGTACACATCATAAAACGCCCAAAAAGTGAATTATCTCAAAATCGAAAATTTTCGTGATCACAATACTCCCCTCACCTATCGGTGTGGGAAGTAAAATGAGGAAAATATTTCAAGTTTTCTAGTCGCGTGACGTCACGAGACTATAGAGGAACAGCCAATCAGAAGACGGGTATGTGTGCCGTGTTACCGTTCTAACTTGAGTCTCAATATTCAATTTATGTGATGCTCTACATATGCTAAAAAATACATAGTTTGATATACACGGCCAGTGAAGCCAACAAATTCGCATAGGCTAAAAGGAGTAAACAAGATGTAGACTATGAGCAAAGAGAAGGAAGAAAAACTTATAAGATGGGAATGAAAAATGTTGAGAGCTATTTATGGAGGCGTAAGGACAAATAAGGGATGGAGGAGAAGAACAAACCAGGAACTGGAAGACATGTATGAGAGCCCAAATATTATAGCAGTCATCAAAACGCAGAGAATAAGGTGGCTACGACATATGGAGGTGCTGAATGGGATGAGAATGGCAAAAGTAGTCCTTAACCGGAGACCGATAGGAAAAAAGGAAGGGTAGACCACCGGAGAGATGGCTGAAGAAGGCAGAAGATGATTTAAAGAAATTAAATAATAAACACTTGAAAGAGGAGGCAGCAGACAGAAATAGGTGGTGTGGAGTAGTGCAGAAACAGGTGGTGAAACAATGGAAATAAGCATCCAAAAAAAAATTTAAGTTACATCAATATTACCGGTATAAGATCAGACTGTACTCTTTTTTGCCCTAGGCCTTCATGGCCTGTTGAGCAAAGTGATAAGTAAGGATAACAAACTGTCTTTAAATCTTTTATGCAACTCAGACACTACAGCGTGATAAACTATTATTGGATATGAAATCATACAAAAATTCGTTATCACACACCTCTAAAACGTCTAGTGATCGGTCACGAGCGCGCGCGGTTTGATTTTTACCTGTTTACAAAAAGAGTGCCTTCATCGGTACCGGTCACTTGCGCGCCGAAAGAAAATTAAGTTTGGATATTCCCAATGACCACATCCCTTTTATTCTTGCGAACTTTCATCTGTCGTTTTACGACTTGCGGTAGCTTACAGTTACTTCTTTGATTATCTACATGACTATTCGGCTTCTGTAGGTATATAAAACTACCCTCAATGAAAATATTTCAGTAGTTTGCAATCCTTAGTTGCTGTTTGTGGGTATTGTTTGTGTTCTACTTTTTCATCATGGAGACTATGTTAAGTGTGAAAGGGAAGAAATTAATAGTCCTTGAAGAGTATACGTTCCGAAGAGATAAAGAAACCACCCGAGCCTACAGGTGCTCTAGAAGATGCATAGCATCTTTGCTGATGGATCAATCGGAAGAGATTGTTCTTGAAAGAAATAATGAGCACAACGATGATGCTCCCAAAAACAAGCTGTGCAGGTAAATTTCTCGGACTTTTTTTACACCGACAAGAAATCGATCAAATTTGTGACAAATTAGAACACGTTCTGATTAATTAAAATTTGTTTGGGGTATTATAAAAACATTTGGGTCTGCTGACAATACCAACTTCTTTATTTACATCTATTATTGTGATTAGATTAACTTATTATGTTCAGAACAAAATTTCGCATTTAATAATATAAAAAAGTAATTCATTTATGTCAGGTCAAAAGTAACGATACCTCTTACTGGAGTTCTACAAATTCTTCAGTAACTATTAGCAATATCGCAAAAAATCACGAATGAATTAAAATCGGTTAAAATTATAAGACATAAGTTTACCTCGCCGCCCCGCGCGCTGGTGTCCACATACCTGCCTATTATCCAAAATATTTTGGGGGCTTCTGACCGGTGAGATTAGGACCAATCTGACCGCGGCGCGCTAGTGTCCTATGGCCCATCTGGTGATCGAAATATTTTGGGGGCTGCTGACCGGTGGGATTAGGACCAATCTGACCGCGGCGCGCTAGTGTCCTATGGCCTAACGTCTGCCCTGGATTATATTAAAAATAGATCCATTCACATCAATTAAAAACCCATTACGACGATGCATTTAGCATCAGAAAAGGTCAGCGACTGTGACAATTCGTTCCGATACAACTCTGGCTTTGTTTGTTTATCTAATCTGGTGATCTATGAGCGTGACTTTTCCAATGACTCAATTTTTGCCATCAGAAAAAAGCACGAGTCGAAGTTCAATCGAGTGGAATAACGAGAAATGACTGACGGTTCCTAGAAAGCCTTCTTGTAACAATAAAGATTAAATTATGCATTTGACTAGCCCATCCGGATGAGGTAAGTTTGCTATTGTTTTAAAGCGTCACAAAAGGTCTGCAACCAACTATAAAGGTTGGGTTACATCATCGAGATTTTTTTCGAAATCGATAGTCGCATCAGCGTATGCAGCAGACTTTTAGAGAGGGCAAAATATCCAACTTAAGATCTGCTGACGATACAACCCTTATTGTTGCTCCTCATGTAGAACTAGTAGCTCTATTAAACGTCTTAGAACAACACAGTGCAGCATACGATGTTGGTCTTAACTACAGCAAGACCAAGGTTATGATCGTAGATAAAGAGCACGATAATCATCGAGAAAAAGAGTCAGTAGGCCGTTGTGAAGTAGTTCAAAGCTTTGTATACCTCGGTTCTTTGATCGACAATTCGAAATGAGATTCGACGGCGCATTCAAGAGGCACGTGTGACCATGCCAAAGCTTACTAAAATATGGCGTGACCACAACATCACTAAAGCTACCAAAATGTCTCTGGTTCAGTCTTTTGTATTCTCCATATTTTTGTATGCCTCGGAAACTTGTACTGCTAAAAAGGCAGATCGAGCTCGCATAGATGCTTTTGAAATGTGGACGTGGAGGAGAATGCTGAGAGTCCGTTAGACCGCCCATCGAACTAACGTTCCCATACTGGATGACCTCGGTAATCCACTGTGTCGACGAGAATGCTTACATTCTTGAGACATATTCACAGAAGCGATAATATGGAGAAACTTGTAGTTCAGGGCCATGCCCCGAGTGGGCGGCGCCGTGGCCGTTCCCCTACACGCTGGGTGGATACGACGAAACAGTTGCTGGATATGAGTATCAAGAGCGTCACTGAACTGACAGTAAATCGCGAACGATGGTGAGCTACAGTTCTCAAAGCTATTGATAATATTCATGTGGGCAATACTCTAGCTCCGACTTAATGCATTTTACGAGTTCACAACATGTCTCCTAAGACACTATAACTATGATGATGAGTTAGTCAGGTAGATGTCAATTTTGAAAAGAATAGAAATAATGACGTGTTGGTTTAGCTTTTTAAAGAAAGCCTAAACGTAATCTCTAAGAAACTTAAGCAATTCAGGGGCTATTTGCTAGCGCCCCTTTAACTTTGTTCATTATGTTACTTAACCTCTTTGTGATTTCGAAGGTTTCATATGTATCTAGTTTCTTAAAGTTTACTACATTACAGACTAATTTTAAGTTATCTAGATCTACGTTACGCACTTTAGAATACGTGTTTAGATACGCTGGACTTTTCTATCTCACCATATCGTAAATGTGCGATGTGTTTCTAAACCCATTCCTAATGTAGGTAGCATTTATAGCAGTTGCTACAGCTGATTTCATATATTCCACACTCATCAAGTTTATCAACATATTTTGAGTTGTCTAATAAATACTTAAGTTTCGGACCTATGAATCCTAAATTTCTAAAAACATTTTCAACACCCCTTGTATATTGTGGATGAAAGGGTATTAAATCAATCTTGAGTCTGTCTCTTTCAATTTGGAAGGTTTGGGGATCATAATTGCTTCTTTGAAGCTATGCTTTCCAACAAATTTTTGATCAATCTCTTAATAATAATTGGCCCTGGTAATATCTTTTACGATTTCATAATTATGCCTTCAGAAATCTTTCATGGCTTAATAGGAAATTTAACAAGCCTATGTACCAAAAAATTGAGACTGACCTTTTCAAATTGTCGAGAGTGGTTTGAGTCATTAGTAAGATATGAAAGACATTAGTATTCCTGTCTTTTCCGTGGACATCGAATTCTAAGCTGCAAATTGCAAAATTTTTCGATTTTAATTTAATACACTTTTTGGGCGATCCATGATTTCTACATAATGTCTGTGTCTGTATGTTGGTCTGTCTGCATGTTGGTGCCTTCTAGGCTCGTAATTTCAGTACCCGTTGCATGGATTATGATGAAATTTGAACAGCGATATCCTGTGCGACTCTAGTAGGTAATGCTGCCATAATTTTGAAAATCGGTACATGGGCTGTGGAGTAATCGGCAAAAAAACAAATATTCATCAAATTTCGTTTTTAGGCATTTTAGGCGTTGCTGGTCATTTTCTACTTTTTTTTGTGGAGCTGAAATTGGGGCGGTCAGGGGTGGCGGGTTGTAAAACTGAAAAAATTGTTGTATCCAGTGAGCTATGAAAGAAATACCTAGCGGCATAATACACCTTTTTAGGTCCATCCGAAAATTGCCTTGCCTGTTTGCATACGAGTATTCCTTTAGATCGTTCTGTATTGTGGAGGGTTGAAATTAATAAATTGATTTTAATGAAATTTTGACACAGTATCGTTATCGTGGCGAGGATGGAGAACGCGTATGGTTTTTAGAAATATTGTCAGTAGCGGCGAAGCAATAATAAAAATACTAAAAATGAAAATAACTCAAACTTCGCCCATTTCATTTTTTTAGGTGGAGGTGGGTGGTGGTAGTTCGGGGGTGGAGGGGTTGTAAAGCTTAAACATTTGTTATATTCGTAATATAATGGTTAACTTATGTTAACGTTAACTAACGGTTAACTTGGGTTGAGCAAGACCAGAGGAAATATACTAGTGAAAGGATTGACAAACTCAAGAAATGATAAATCAGTGGGAATCAAACTTGCTTTTTTCCAATTGAAGATAATATTACATAGCGCCGTCTATGAACAGTAGTGTCTGTAAAAAATGTTAGGATGAGTCACAGCAGTAACAATGAGATCGCAAAACATTTTTAATGTTCCTGTGTACATGTTTTCCCGATATGCCGATACAAAGCTTTTTTATATTTCCTGCAATAAAGTATAATTTACGACCTGGTAAATGAACATAACTGTAAATTCAATATTTAACGATGTATGTGTGAAAAGGGATAACATGTATAGTGAATACAAAAAGAGCATTCAAAAACTGAGGATTTCCGCAGTGGAACAACAATAATGGACGATGTAAATAAAACAAATTTCGTTAGAGTTGAAACTTCTTACTGACATATCAGCTGGATCTTGAGAATCTTACAATACTAAATTTAATGTCCACTACTTTTGATAGAATTATCTCTTGTTCCAAAAAAAAATATTTTTTGAGGAATATACTACTCGCAAGTAAAATCCGAACACTGAGAAAAAATGGAGTCAAGTTGATTGACTCAGTACTTCCCACACATTACGATACCAGTTTATTATTTTCCCATTACATGAAGCTATAGTCTGAAATTCCCTTACAATCAAATCATCGCCCATCCTCCCGCAAAAAAACCGTCTAAAAGCGAAGTTTGAGCTGTTTTCATATTTTTAGTTTTTTAATTATTCTTGCGCCGCCACTGACCCGATTTTTCAGACACTGACGCGTTTTCCACTCTCGCTGCGATAGTCAATTCTTTGTCGAAATTTTATTAAAATCAATTTAATAATTTTTGCTTTACGCAATACACATAGAACGAAATTAAGCAATGATGTATATGTTTACATCACAAAACTGTAAGTCCCTTGGTTTCTGTAATAGGCAAGGATATGTTCGGATGGGCCTAAAAAGGGTATTATGCCGCTGTGTTTTTCATTCACAGGTCAATGAATACAACAAATTTTTCAGTTTTCCAACTCCCTATCTCCCAACCACCCCAAATTCACCCCTACCAAAAAAAAAGTAGAAAATGATCAGGAATCCATAAAACGCCTAAAAACAAAGTTTGAGGCGTTTTTATTATTGCTGCGCCGCCACTGGCACGATTTTTCCAAAACATACATGTTTTCTATCCTCGCCGCAGTAGTAATACTGTGTCAAAATTTCGTTAAAATCAATTGAATAATTTTCGCGTTACGCAATATAAAACAACCTAAAACAATACTCGTATGTCTGTATCACGTCTGTATGCATCACAAATTCTAAGTTCCTCGGTTTCTATAATGAGCAAGGCAATGTTCAAATGGACCTAAAAAAGTGTATTATGCCGCTAGGTTTTTCATTCACAGGTTAATGGACAGCCCATTATGAATACAACAAATTTTGCAGTTTTCCAACCCCCCACCCCCTAACCACCCCAAATTCACCCCTACCCAAGAAAAAGTAGAAAATGATCAGGAACCCCTAAAACACCTAAAAACAAAGTTTGAGGCTTTTTTATTTTTTTATTTTCTTTTATTATTGTGGCGGCCACTGACACGATTTTTCCAATATATACGCGTCACAAAGTTTCATTAAAATCCATTTCAACACTTTTACGTTACTCAATACAAAACGATCTAAAGCAATATTTCTATGTATTTATCAGGACAACAGCCCCCACCCCCCAACCACCCCAATTTCACACCACCAAAAAAAATAGAAAATGATCAGGAACCCCTAAAACACCTAAAAACGAAGTTTGAGGAATATTTAATTTTTTTGTTTTTTGCTAATTACTCCGCCGCCCCTGCACCGATTTTCAAAATTATAAGAATATTACCTACTAGGACCCCACAGCGTATCGCTGCCCAAATTTCATCACAATCCATGCAGCGGTTACTGAGATTACGACGTTAGAAAAACGCCGACAGACAGACAGACGCAGACAGACAGACCGACGGAAATGAGTGACGTGGATTTTCATTATGTAGACATCATAAAATCTAGAGGGCATCTTCATACAGCGAACTAGTCTCTCGCCACATTTGCAACAGATATTATCGCTTTTGAATCGACAAAAGTCAATCTTTGTTTTTATACGTCTAGAGTTTTTTAGAGAGTAATTTATTGGTCATTTTGTACATAAATAAATACTTATGACATGTCAAAAAAAACTGGACAGAAGAACGGTTAAAGAAAAATAATACATACAAGTAAGATAAATATAATGTCAGAATGAACAAAAAGTGTTAAATGTGTACTAGAGATGGTATGGCCAAGCTGTTTACAAATTTTCAATGCAAATATCCCTTTTTTTCCCTCAGTGTTCGGATTTCACTTGCGACTAGTATAAAATAAAAACTCGTGGAGGTGTTTCAAGGCATCAAGGCGGCGAGAAGGAAATATCTAAATAAGGAGCGATATTAATCTGAAGAGGGGCTCACAGAGCTGCGCTTAATTCGCGAACAAAGCGACGGCAACGGCTTCAGCTCAATACAGGTGGATAGATAGAGAACGAATGGGAGGGGGGGGGGGGCGTCGAGAGCAGAACACCTGCCTTCCAGGCTGTTTCGCGCGGGCTTTAACTGTTGTTCCGGGGCACTGAGGTGCTGTTAATCGCAGCCGCTATGATTTAATTGGGCTTCAGACGAATATTGATAATGATCTTTATTAGATTGGATTAGATTTGAATGAATCATTGGATGAATGAATGAAAGAGGGAGATAGGCTTTCTGGTGGCCAGAACCACCAATGCGTAGCCCTACCAACGGGCCCTTATGCACCTCTCCTTACCCTAGTTCCCAAGTCCAACCATTAACGCAAAGGTGAGGATGACCTCGGGTCCTGCCTATTTTATGTCTTCAGGTTGAGTGATCATTTTTTTGTATAAGTGAGCAGACCGCGTAGGCAGAGCCTAAATACCAGAGTACCGCGGCTGCTGTGAAGGGGTTATATTAGGAGAAGTTTGTTAACGGGGGATTTGAATAGGCCAATACCCGCAGGCTCAATAAATACATCTCCTGGCAGTCCATACCAAGCCTTGGACACCCTGGGAATAAATGTGCGGTTGTACCGCTCAGTTCTTGATGTATGAAGAACGACCGTCTTAGGATGAGATGCAGCGGTCGCACGGGTACATCTGATAGGAGCAGTGAGCGGCGGAACGATAGAAGATAGCTCAGAGGAGCAGATTCGGTTGGAATGTCGGTAGAAGAGTAAGAGGTCACTAACAACACGCCGGTGAGAATGTGGCTGGAGGTGGCGCGTTAAGGCCCGGTCGCCAATGAGTCGAATTGCCCTTCTCTGGACGGCATCTAGTATAGACAGGGTAGTAGAGGCAGCAGCTCCCCAGACATGAGAGCAATACTCCAGGCAAGATCTTATTTGGGCTTTATATAGCATGAGAAGGTTACATGGTGGGAAATACATTCTGGCTCTAAATAAGTACCCAAGCTTTTTACCAGCAGCAGTTGCAATCAACGCGACGTGTTCGTGCCAGATCAGATTTTCTGTAATGTTGACTCTTAACAGCTTGAATGAGTGACTCCTTGGCAGAGCCTGGTTGTTCATTAGAACCTGGTGTTGGCTTAGGCACTTCTTGTTTGATAGCGTACAATACTGGGTCTTGGAGGCATTAAACCTAACTATATTCTTAAGCCACCAAGCGATAATGGTATCGAGATCTTTTAAAAGTGAAGTTGCCACTGCCAGTCTTCTGTGTTCCAGCTCGACCACAGAGATCGGTCTATTGCTCATGATGCCTGCATGCAGGGTACTGTCATCCGCAAAACTGTGGATTGGGTTTGTAGTGCTAGAGAGTAGATCATTAATATGAAGCAGAAACAACGTCGGAACCAATACCGATCCCTGCGGAACCCCGACGTTGATGCTATGGAAAGAAGCGGAAAAGCCGTCTACTACGACAGAGATTTTCCGACCTGAGAGGAAGTCTGCGAGTCAACCGCAGAGCTTAACAGGGAGCCCATAAGACGGGAGCTTGTTTAGGAGAGCTGCATGCCACAGTTGATCGAATGGCTTTGACATATCGAGAGCAACGACGTGAGCCTCGCCAAATGACTGGATGAGTTTTCTCCACACATGTGTGATGTAAGCCAGGAGATCTCCAGGTGATCTTTGGTGTCGGAATCCATATTGTCTGTCGTTGATTAAGTGATGGAGCTCTAGGCATTCAATGAGCTCTTGGTTCACGCATCTCTACATCACCTTACTGATTACAGAAATCAGAGCTATAGGTCTGTAGTTGGTCGGATCAGTTTTGGATCCCTTTTTTGGCACCGGCTGGATGTAAGCTGTTTTCCAGTCCTTTGGGAAAATGCCGGAATCGTATGACATCCGAAAGAGGCGGGTAAATATGGGAGCGAGCTCCGGTGCGCACTTCTTGACAACAATGGAGGGGATCATGTCGGGCCCATTCGCCTTATTAATGTCAAGTGACTGCGTGACTGCAGCACCTTCCAAACTATTTTTGTTCTGAACGTTGTTTCGCTCATGGCTTGGGGTACTCTCGGTATGGATGGTAACTGGGCACTGGATGGGACTTTTACAGTTTAAATCATATTCAAATTGTTTATCCCATGGAGTTTTTTTGCAATGCTATTGGGAAGAAAATTATAAAAGTACTTATAATAACTCCGCAGATAGCATATCAAAGAAGATATTATAAAAATGTTGGAGGATTAACTACCCATCATATACTCTATATACCCTAGCTCTACTTTTAAGTACACCACTGGAAAACACCGTACCTGCAACGCTTTAACACTTCAATTCTACTTTTTGTCTACTGATTATTGTTTCCCTGTCCAAGTAAGTATTCCTTTCTATTTTACTGTATAGCTTGAGCAAAGGAAATATTTCCGAAATGGTGTTTCTATTCATCAACTGAATGCACTCTTAATATTTGCTTTTTATTTCTTGGTATGCCTCGGGTGTTCTAGAGAAACAATGTTAAGACTGCTTTATACTAGGTAGGTACACTGTCTTTTGAACAAGATTTGATTCGATTCCTTCAACTGTATTTTATTTATTTATCGTATGGCTCAAAAACATGACAATAGTAAATATAGATTAAAAGTAAAGCTATTATAACCTATACTAAAATAAAATATATACAGCTACAAACTAAGATACATAGTCTTTGGTATTTACAGGTTGATGTCAAGTTCTTTCAACCACTTCAGCGCCAACGGTGTGGCTGTGAAGAACTCTTCTCGCGATCCCTGAAACGCACGCAGTTCACATACGCTCGTAATATGGTTTATAGTTTGGCGGGGCGCGCCACAGTCACATAAGGGAGATTGCACATAGACCCACTTGTAAAGGGAGTCGGCACATCTGCCGTGGCCTGTTCGGACTCTATTAAGTTTTACCCACTCTTTCAGGGGTAGTTCTGATCCTGGAAGTAAGGCTGCCCCCATAAATGCGCATCGCGAGTGGTGTTCCGCAAAACCTTCCCACTGGGAGCGCCATTGGTTTAAGGAGTCGAAGTTATTGGTTTTAAGCCCTTCTGCATCCCTTATTGGTGGTTGTCGGGATTTAAGTCTGTTTATCTGCAACGGGGGTATTGCTTGGTGGATGGGCAGTTTGTTGTTGGCCGTAATCTTGTTATACTCCCTTAGAAGGGCGTCAGTCCTTCGCAGCTGCGGTGGGGCTATTCCAGAGAGTACAGGCAGCCATTGAGTTGGGGTTGTCTTAACTGCGCCTGTAATAAGTCTCATAGTGTGATTTAGTTGGACGCCAATTAGTCTGGTATGATGGCTGTTAATCCAGACAGGCGCACAGTATTCAGCACACGGATAGACAAGAGCTAGTGCACTGGTTCGTAGAGTTGGAGCAGTGGCACCCCACGTCGTTCCACACAGCTTTTGGATAATGTTGTTGCGTGTTCTGAGTTTTCCTGCAGTGTTTGCGAGATGTTTCTTATAGCAGAGGGTGCGATCTAACGTTACTCCAAGATATTTTGGGAAATGGTTATGCTTCAGGGGTTCGCCTGCAAAAAGTACCTGCAGTTCATATTTAGCTAGTTTGTTATTCAGGTGGAAGCAGGAAACTTCGGTTTTGTTGGGGCTCGGTACTAGTCTCCATTTCTTGAAGTAGTTGTTTAGAGCTAACAAGTCGTTAGAAAGAGTATGCTCAACATTCTTGAAGCTCTTATCGGAAAAAGCTATGGCTATATCGTCCACATAGCAAAACTTGTAACTGACTGTTTCTGGCAAGTCAGATATATATAGATTGAAAAGTAAGGGGGCCAGTAGTGAGCCTTGTGGAAGTCCGTTGTCCAATTCCTTCAACTGTATAATTTGGCAAGTATCATATAGTAAATCTGTTTCAAAAGCGTATATAATTGAACCTCGGAGTAACAAGTGAACATAGAGGTAGTAAACAACTAATTCTAATAGGCCGATATCTTTTCTTACGTTGTCATATTGACCACCAGATACGGCAATCATAATTGTTTAATATCGTCTTAATTGTATAGCATCCAGAAATATTCCAATCTACTTTAAAGAAAGACAGTATTTTGATGGTTCAGGAATGATTACAGCAAAATCAATAGATATGTTGACCTCTACTGCGTTATTGCATATTTCTTCATCATAGACGCAAATTCTGAAGTCTTACATAAATTTTGAGGAGCTGGCAACGCCGATATAATTTTCATGCGACTTATTTACCGTAGAACCTCGACTGTCAAACGTTTGTTTTGTTTGTGCGTCTTTTATGCTTGGTCAATAAAATCGAATTCGTTATTTGTTGGTAACTGTAGTGAAACTTTATGAACTTGCTGTGCTATATTCGAGTGTAGTCTAACAGTATTTCGAGATGGAACTCAAAAAGTGCAGGGTTGTAACATGGGTTACATTGGAAGAGTTTTCAGGTTAGTTGGCGTTACACAGCATTGTTTAAAATTTGAACTGTCACTGCGAGGTCACACCTGATCAATGTTTGGAAGCTGAAGTGTCAAAGATGATGGCTTTGAGCATGCCATGCTGAAGTGGTTTGTTTATTACCTCCATGTTCAGTTGTTACTCTGAGAATTGAACCAAAGTTTAGTGGTTATGTTATATTTTTTTGTAAAAAATGTATAGATCATCATGTGACTTTAGAGCAACTCCAGTTCAACTTTCGATGTGTCAGCTGTCACATTATAATCACATCTCATTGCAACTGTCAAACAAGGCTGCCAGTTCAAAGATTTCCCACTTTTAAGACTTTTAAGAAAGATCTGAAAATATCATTTCAAAAGAAATACATCGTATCAACTGGTCTATACAATATGCACACACCGATATATGGTTTGCTCTGTACTTACGAACGTATCCCTTATCAATATTTCAAACGCAATTTTCGATTATAAAGTTGCTGCATCGAGAAAGTCGTATTTCTTTGTACGTTTGATGATATACTAGTTCAGTATTCATGTCGTTTCCAGAGAATAAGAAATAACATCCCCACAATAACTTGGTAAAATAGCATTCCGACTCCCAAAAATGCTATAAATTTGATCCATATCCCCAGCTCAAGAGAACGAAAGATACCAGGTACTCTTTCAACATGTTTAAGGCAGTAAAATCTATTTGTAACTAGGTTATTCTAGTTTTAACAAAGGCATTTTTTGAGAACTAATTTTAACTTGAGTCACTTGAGAAAACGAGTTTCTTTTGTTAAAGTTTTAAAGGTGGTATCAAAGGACGATAGTTACCCTTTGAGGTTTAGAGCCATCGTGTGATCCTGGCACCAGTGAGCCTAAAAGATGCGTTTTTTGAGGTTATGGTAATTTTGGAGTCGCTTTTATTGAAATATCAACTGTATCATGGAGATTTAAGAAGTTTCATCAAGTTGCCCCGGAAACAATAGAATATTAGGATAACAAAGTTTATTTACCCAACGCTCCGTTGTTTGTCGTATTGTAAGTCCCTTAAGACAGTGTTGCCACTTCTCAATACGCCACATTTAGCGTTTTGTTAGGCTTTTCATCTTTCGCAAACTAAACCATGAGGAAACAACGTAAAACAATCGAAAACAACAGAGAACAACACAAAACGACGGAAAACATCAGGAAACTATAGAAAACAATTAAAACAGCAGAATATGACAGAAAACAGTAGCATACAATATAAAACAACAGAAGAGAAGCGAATACAACCGAAAATATCAGGCAACAACAGAAAACAACAGGAAACAGCAGGAAGCAAAAGAAAACAGTAGACAACGACAGAAAACAGCAAAAAATAAAGGAAATTGGTAGAAATCAACAGACAAACAGTAGAGAACAGTAGAAAAAACAGAATACAACCAAAAATAACAAAAAACAACAGAAAAGAACCAAAAACAACAGAAAGCAGCAGTAAACAACAGAAATCAACAGAAAACAGCGATATTATTTATTATTTCGCTAGAATCTAACAATATATGTGATAATAATACAAAAAACTTAATTTTACATATAATTTTTTCTTTCGTAGGTACTGTTCTGTCCGGCTACTAGGTTTGGCGACCTGGCAACCCTAGACACATCACTGAATACGTCACAGAACGCAATTTTGTTGTGGTTGGTCAGTTTTTGTATCCAAACAACACATTTCTATGTATGACATATAGCAAATGGTTTGTTTTTTTGTACTTTTGCAATTTTTTTGCTCTAATTTATCATCAATAACGACCGTTTAAGCGTTTTACAGTGTTTGACTTCGAGGATTTTACTATTGTTGAGGTCTGGTATCACCATTCTAACCTATAACCATCACTTTTCGAAGGTTTGTTAGAGGACTTGGCATGTTTATTAGTTATCATCAATTATTTTTATATTTTAGCATGACTGAGAAAGCTTCAGGTTAATACACGGCTTTTATATTTCATAATGTCTCACGGGTTTTTAAGTTGGATTTGTTTTGGTATAGATATTAGTTTTAAATTTTTATTTAAAACAGCATTTTTTTAAAAAACGCCAAAAATCTCGAGAATTTGCCCGCTATTCGTGTAATCGTGTAATAGGAACAAAAATCGTGTAATTACACGATTAATCGTGTAAACTGGCAACACTGTGTGTGTGGGAGGTCTAAATACTTACAAATACTTAAGACTTGTTCATAAAATGGTCTTCGACTCTTTCACGGAAAATAGATAACCTACAAGATATCACTCAGTCAAACTGCAACCAGAAAAGGAGTTCGTCAGGGATGTGTATTATCTCCGATGTTCTTTGATGAATTTGTGATGAGACAGGTATTGGACAACTGGAATGGCGGTGTAACTATTGGCGGAAGCAAAATATCTAAGTCAAGATGTACTGACGATACAACCCTTATTGCAGCTTCTCAGGAAGGACTAGTAGCTCTATTAAACATCTTAGAACAACATAGTGCAGCGTATGGTCTTGATATTAACTACAATAAGGCCAAGGTTATGATCGTAGATAGAGAGCATGATAATCCATCAGAAGTTATGGCTTCATGTTTAGGAACTGCATATACTTCTTTAACGTACAGAAGTCATGGCTTCATGTTTAGGAACTGCATATACTTCTCTAACGTATCAGCACTGAAATCCCTGTATTTTTCTATGGTTTGCTCAAAGCTCGAATACGCTTCAGTGATATGGAATCCTTACTATCAAACTCATATCCATCAGATTGAGAATGTTCAACGCAAATTTCTGAAATATTTGTCTTTCAAAACAGATGGAGTGTATCCAATGCGGGGTTGTGACCATTTAGCTTTACTAGCGAGATTTGAAGTAGAACCATTGGAATTAAGAAGAATCAATAGTGCCCTGACCTTTCTACATAAATTAGTAAATAATGTGATAGACTCGCCACATTTATTGCATCAACTAAATTTTGGCATTCCTACAAGACCATCAAGACAAAACATCACTTTCCTCTTAACTACTGCTAAGACAAATTTATTAATTAATTCCCCTTTATATAGTATGTGCTCAAACTTCAACATGATTGCTGATCAATGTGACATCAACTTTTCTAGTTTTAAGGAAATAAGGAGTTCATTTGCGTCACTATATCCCACATTAACCTGACCATAAATTATTTTTAGGCTTAACTTTTAACTTTTGTTGCTACGGTTGCTATAGTTCAAACTTATTCTTATTGTAAGCTCATTGTAGGTATAAATGATTATATTATCTACTAGTACTTCTAGTAATTGTCCTGTAATTGGAATGCATATTCTGTTGGGCAATAAAGCATTAAATAAATAACTAAATAGTCATCGAGAAATAAAGTCAATAGGCCGTTGTGAAGTAGTCCAAAGTTTTGTATACCTCGGTTCTTTGATCGACAATTCGGGTAGCACGTGTGGCCATGACAAAGCTTACTAAAATATGCCGTGACCATAACATCACTAAAGCTACAAAAATGTCGCTGGTTCAGTCTCTTGTCTTCTCCATATTTTTGTATGCCTCGGAAACTTGGACTGTTAAAAAAAAGGCAGATCGAGCTCGCATAGATGCTTTTGAAATGTGGACATGGAGGAGAATGCTGAGAGTTCCTTATACCGCCCATCGAACTGACGTTTCCATACTGAATGAGTTCGGTAATCCAAAGAGACTAGCCTCCATTGTGTCGATGAGAATGCTTACATTCTTCGGACATATACACAGAAGCGATAATATGGAGAAACTTGTAGTTCAGCGTCGCATGCCCCGAGTGGGCGGCGCCGTGGCCGTCCCCCTACACGCTGAGAGGATACGACGAAACAGTTGGTGGATATCAAGAGCGCCACTAAACCAGTAAATCGCGAACGATGGCGAGCTACGGTGTCCAAAACTTTTGATAATATTCGTGTCGGCAGTAATCTGCTCTACACTACAATAGTCAGACCGTCATTAATATATGGCTCCATAGTGTGGTGGACCTGTATAAAGACGGAGGCAATAAGAGCCAAACTTAATAAGGCTCAACGTTTTGCATGTCTTAGTATAACCAGTGCAGTGCGCACAACACCTTTGAGTGCCATTGAAACACTATTGAATCTTCCTCCTTTGGATCTGGTAATTCAAGGGGAAGCCAGAAAAACTGGGTCCCGTCTCTGGACTCAGGGTAGCTGGACTTTTATGAATCCAGGCAAAGGACATTCGACGATTCTAGCAGAGTTGCATGAGGATTGTCCTATTTTGTTGGCGAGGAGCGATACAGTTTCTCCTACGCATCGCTTCAATCGCAAATTTACGGTGGTGTTTCCGTCAAGCGAAGAGTGGGAGTCTAGGGAAAGACAGCTCATCGAAGGAGGAGGACAGGTTTGGTACACAGACGGTTCACTCGCTAGAGAGGGCTCAGGCTCGGGAGTCTACGGACCCCATACAAGACTTTCATTCCCTCTTGGGGGGCACACCACAGTATTCCAGGCTGAGGTCTATGCGATACTTGCCTGTGTAAATCGTATTCGGGAAATTGACGGGTCTAGGAGGCGGATTACTATCTGCTCTGACAGTCAGGCAGCCATCAAAGCACTGAGTGCTTGGAAAATAACGTCGGGACTGGTCCTGGAGTGCAGGAGGGCTCTTGACGACATCTCAGCTAAACACAAAGTATCACTGATGTGGGTACCTGGGCACGCTGGGGTAAAGGGTAATGAAATGGTGGATCGTCTGGCCAGGATGGGACCCGGAAACAGTTTTGTGGGCCCGGAACCAGCCTTAGGACTGTCTGCAAACTTGATTAGGAAAACAACTGGAGAGTGGATCCAGAATCAACACTCTCTGAGATGGAACAACATCTCTGGTCATCTCCGTCAGGCTCGGAAGCTATTAGCAGGGCCTGCAGAGAGAATAGGACGATTTTGTCTCTCTCTGGATAGGAGTAACTTGAGATTGCTAGTAGGCTTATTAACGGGTCACAACACCTTCAGGCGTCACTTGTTTGTGAAGAGGGTCGTCAACGACCCAACGTGCACGTGGTGTGGTGAAGAGGAAGAATCCTCGGCACACATCTTGTGTCGCTGTGAAACCCTGGGTTATCACAGGCAGACTATGCTGGGCTCAAGAACCTTGGAACCAATAGAGATAAAACGGATAGGACCTAAGAATGTACTTGCCTTTGCCAAAAGGGCAGGTCTTAGGAACTAGCGCGGATAGAGGCGCAAAAGGGCCCATCGTGTGGCCTATGCACCAGCCACATTCCGTGCTGGATAGCCTCTGGTCCTTATTCATTCATTCAGCTCAGACTTAATGCATTTTACGAGTTC
Source organism: Callosobruchus maculatus (assembly GCA_951848785.1). Lineage (NCBI taxonomy): Eukaryota > Metazoa > Arthropoda > Insecta > Coleoptera > Chrysomelidae > Callosobruchus > Callosobruchus maculatus. The sequence continues at coordinate 2,593,141 of CATOUR010000160.1, forward strand.
AGAACATGTCTGTTAAGACATTGTGATTATGATGACAAGATATAACTAGTTCTAAGGAAAAAGCGGAAGATGTGGCAACACCGCTTCCAGAGTTGTGTTCTTGGCGGCTCTAGCCTGCGAGGAGCAGCGAGTAGCCTTTTCATCAACTTCGGCATTATGCCTGTTTATCTCCCCCCATTTCGCGTTCATTTTGTTTCAGTTTTCACGCTCCACACGTGTAAAAGGGGAACAATGGCCGCCCGCTGTCTGCCTGTCAACGTACCAGAAACATAACAAATAACATGCGAGGATGTGCGGGACACGAGAACATTAAAATTCAGGTCGCAACGTAGGTACCTATATGGAACTTTTACATGAGAACTCACATTTTCTACGTATACAGGGTTGGGATAAAGTATGGAACCAAGCAAATAACTTTGGAACGGAAAGAGTGATATTACTGAAAATTTGCAAGCAAGTGTAGTGACGTCTATTGCATCCGAAGACATTATGTTAGCTATTAAGTACTTCCGGTTTAACCGGAAGTACCGTCAACTTTTTTAATTTAAATGGGACACCCTGTATATTTTTGCAGATTTTAATTCATCTTTTTTTTCCGAATACGTCCATAGTGGATAGTATCTGTTTCTTAAAAAAAATTGTCTTACAAATTCGTCCGTGGCGGTCTGCGGTCTTCCCGTTTGAGGTAATTTTTTTGTATTTTCTTTTAGTCACCGTCAAACGTGTTATAGGACCCCTGTCGGGACGTAAATCATTAAAAGTTGACACACTTCTTTGTAAGTTCTCACGCGATCGCCAAAACCGACTTTGAATGACCGGCATTTTAAACACCTGAAATGATAAAGAAGCTTTATCTTTCCCGTTTTTACAGAAACTAATGCTAAACCCACTATGGACGCATTCGTAAAAAAAGTTGAATTAAAAGTTGACGGTTAAACCGGAAGTACATTAATAGTTAACATAATGTCTTAGGATGCATTGGACGTCACTACACTTGCCTGCAAATTTTCAGCAATATCACTCTTTCCGTTCCAAAGTTATTTGCTTGGTTCCATACTTCATCCCAACCCTGTAGTGTCGGCCACACGTTACTGTCTCTCCAAACAGGAAATTGGGATTTTGAAAAAAATATGTTTATGTTTTCGTGTTTTAAAAATGTATTATTAATGATATTGATATTTAATGCGAAACACCTAAAGTGTATTCAAATCCGCCGTGCAGTGGCTGTAAACAATAACACGCGCTCGGCGGCTGGCCTGTGGATGTCGGTCGCCAGAGCCGTATTCAAAATAGCAGTCGTAAAGTCCATAGTATCGGATGTAGAGTAGCATTAATGAATCATATTTTTCCATTCCAGCTGTATTGATATATTTTAGATTTTATATATTATTCTTACCTTAGGAACCTTCATTTTGGGGGTAAAGTTGAAAAGGGGTCAATACTTCAGTCGATTATATCCTCCCTATCCATGAGAATACTTTTCCTTCCTCGTTTCCCAAATACGAAGTTAAGCTTCTTTAATAGCTTATAAAACGTGGTCCGTTTAAAATTGGGCAAGTCATTGACGTCATTCACCTCTTTCAGGACTTTGTCAATAGTGGGAAGTTCATTTCGGAAAAAGAACTGATGCACCTTTCTCCTAATTGCTTTTTTATCGCCATGGTCCATAAGTTCATTGCAACGTTTGCGATTCTGATTAGTTAAAGGTGCAGCAAAAGAGTGTCTGGTTCTGTATTCTTGCACCACTTTATAGACACTCCGTTTGCAGATACCATTTTGAGTGTAACCTCTTCCACAATATCGTCTGTCCTACTAAGCCTCTTCCTTGGTAGACTTATTCCTGTCTTGTAGCCACATCCATGGGTTCATCTGCAGTGTCTGTACTACTAGAAGTCCTCCAATATCTCCTTCAAGTTATCGGGGAATAACACACCACCAATAGCTATTAAGTCAACAGTACAATACAGATAACGCTAAAATTCGCACAACAACACGGCAGGTATGCGATGATAAAAGCACGATATACGCTATCATTAACACGACGCGTCGTTTACAATGATAAACACACGGAGCAACTGAATAAAATACAACCCTGTACTCTGTTGAACGACCCAGACGGGCGGCAAAGCGGCAAGCCTCCAAGGTGTTTATTGCCTTTCGGCCAATCGCAATGAATGCCGCCTTACTCGGGCGACGTGCGTGGTATCCTGTTTGTTTACAATCTTCTGCACCTTGGATTTTAATACGGCACAGAAACATATTTTGTCAATTAATTATAGACAATTAAATCTAGATAAAATTAGAAACAGAATCACGGGACTATGGACGTCACAATGTTAAAGCTATTTGATAAAAGTCAGAATCGCCCTCGCAGGTTGACTTTAAACGTCTTGGATCACAAGAACTAAAAAAAAAAGCATCTCTGCATACCCCACAAAATTCCCCAAATTTCAATACAATTCTGAGACACATGTGGCAACACCGGCACGACAATAGTCAAAATGTCAAAGGCGAGTGACAGATGCCAGTTGACATTTTGACGCAGCTCAACTAGTGTTGTTCAAATATCGTTTGCATTTAGTGATTAATAAACAACATACGTATACTGGAATTAGGCAAACCAAGGACTTGTTATATCAACAATTTTATTAATGAATGGCGGCTGATGGCAAAAAATCACAAAATATAAACAAACAACTGTCCATATGGCATATGACCACCAAATTTGCGTTGCATGACACTGACAATACGGCATCATATTTTGGCATCTGCTTTCATATTGGAAAGTCACGTAGTTTGGATTGCCCGTATAATGTGTTAATCAATGCTAATAGGCTGTCTTAGTTTGGACCCCCCCTCATAACAAAATTCCTATCTACGCCACTGTCATCAGTATTATATACAGGGTGGTCCAATAAGCGCGCGATGCTCTCTAGCGGCCATACCGTTTAAATTAGACGAAAATGTTTTAAATAAAAAACGTTTCTTTTCAAATGCTCTACATTTAGAAACTAATTCCAAAGATGGCGGACTTCCAGATCATCAACATCGATTTTTAGGTCCAGTTTGTTAACCATTGTTTATGTCTACGAAGCCTATTTTCGGAGTTATTCAGCAATCTTTACAAAATTTGACGTTTGTAGTAAGTAGGTACTTTACAAGAATCGCTAATATCTTGAAAACTAACCGCGATAGAAAGATGCGGTTTTCTGTTTTTAAGCAAGCAAGGAACGTACTTATGTTTCAGTAGGATGTTTGTTTCAAAAGAACATCAAATCATTTGAGAAGTTAAAAACGTTAAAAACTTTTTTTTTCAAATGGGATGGTATGATAAGATTCACATCGGTGGATGCGAAATTAAATTCTCTTTCACTTTTATCTAGACACATTTTATTCTATTTTTGATGGTTTTTAAGATATTTACGGTTTTGTAATTATTGCATAGGAATTGGAAAAATCGTAGGTGGCATGGCTCTCAGACGAAACAATTGGCAGGAAACCTTTCATCCAAAGTGTTTCGACCTCTAATACTAACATGTGCTTTCGCTCCATCTAACTGTAACCATAGTATTCTTAAAAACTCCAGTGGTGAATTTTTCAACAGGTTTTCCAAATTTTCATTTACAAAATTTTGGAAAACATGAGTTTATTATGCGGTTTCCAATAATACCACCCCAAATGCTTATACTCCATGCTGGTTGTCAACAAACTTCTCAAAATTTGGATTTACGTGGGCGTAAAAGATGAGAGAAAGAAGCATGTAGTAGTAATACATGAAGATAGTGAGTTTGACATTCTCGCAATTGTAGTTTCCGTGCTACAGCAGAAATAAGACGCTATTTGGGCATTGGTCAAACATCTGTAAACATGATCTTAACGTACATATAGCATCCTTATCACGTGCAGCTAAATCAAGCAATTGAAAGACAAGACTCTGAAAACTGAATGAATTTCTGTAACTGGAGTCGTGCTCGAGTCCAGGAAGATGCACTCCTTTTCAACAGTGTGTTGTGTGTGTGTGTTTTTTTGAAATGTATCTACAGCGTTATCATTAACGGCCATGTAAACTGGGCATAATTTACATTTTTATACCGACGTAAATCCAAATTTTGAGAGGTTTGTTGACAACCAGCATGGAGTCTAATCACTTGGGATGGTATTATTGGAAACCGCATATTAAACTAATGTTTTCTAAAATTTTCTAAATGAAAATTTAGAAAACCTATTGGGAAATTTACCACTGGAGTTTTTAAGAATAATGTGGTTACAGGTAGATGGAGCAAAAGCACATTTTAGCATCAGAGACCGAAACACTTTGGGTGAATGGTTTCCTGCCAATTGTTTCGTCTGCGAGCCACGCCACCTACGATTTTTCCAATTCCTACGCCATAATTACAAAACCGTAAATATCTTGAAAACCATCAATGATAGAACCACATGTGCCTAGATAAAAGTGAAACAGAATTTAATTTCGCATCTACCGATGTGAAACTTATGATACCATCCCATTTGAAAAAAAAAGTTTTTAACGTTCTTAGCTTCTCAAATTTGAAAATTGCTAGTCTATTGATTTAATATTCTTTTGGAACAACGATGTTACTGAAACACAAATACTTTCCTTGCTTGTTTCAAAATCGAAAACCGCATGTTTCTGTCTCATTTAGTTTCCGAGATATTAACGTTTCTTGTAAAGTACTACAAACGTCAAATTTTGTAAAAATTGCTGAGTAGCTCCAAAAATGGGCTTCGTAGACATAAACAATGGTTAACAAACTGGACCTAAAAATCGATGCTGATTTCAAAAACGTAATACTATACAGGGTGTTCCATTTAAAATAAGGAAGTTGATGCCTACTTCCGGTATATCCGGAAGTCCGCCATCATTGAAATTATTTTCTGAATGTAGACCATATGAAAAGAAATGTTTCTTATTTAAAACATTTTCGTCTAATTAAAACGGTATGCCTGCTAGGGAGCACCGCGCGCTTATTGGACGACCCGTAAGAAATATTCCCATAAACCTCAGTATGGTGATTTTGGGAAAATCCCTATTATGCTAGCTCTTAATGGGCGCCGCGAAAACCTTACTAGATCTTTGTTTTAAATAAATTTAAACCCTAACCTCACGTAAAATATAGAATTTTGGTTTTTGCATTGAAGACCTGAATTACATTTCTGACGAAAGTGCTTATTTTATGAAAGTCCCTTCTCTCGCGCAATTATCCTAAATGAAGTGAGTGCTGCAGCCTACCTATATGAACAGCTGAAGAGATCGATGTTGCACCGCAACGCACGCAGGGAGTTCGCAAACTCCAAGGACCGACCAGAGAAGCAGCTTTTACAAAACAGGAGAACTTGTTATTCATGAGGTGCTTGCGTTTCCCTTTGCAAACTTTACCAGTTAACAGTTTGATATACACCTACATGCGGTGTGTGAAATACGTGATAATTTTCTGTTTAACGTTAACAAACTGCGTTCTAGAGCGCGTGCCGGTGCAAGGGAAGCAGTGTGCCGGAAAAACCTCGTACCAGTTTGCACGAAACAAGGTCTTACTGGAAAATGTAAAATATGAAGCGCACACATAAAAAGAAATTCTCAAATCAAGAATTGTGATATTCTTGTAAATACATACTCACAACAATAATATCGGTTCTCACTCTAAGAAAGAATATTTGAAGAGAAAATTATAGAAAATTTGTATCAAGAATAATATATTTTTGATTTAAAGGAATATGCTCCGAAAGAAAATATAATTTTCTTTGCAACCAAGGCTATAATAATTTAATAACAAAAATTTTATAATTTTGTATCAAGATCATCATTTTTTCCAGCGGTGCCCATTTTACTTCTATCAAGAATATAGTCAGCTTGCAAATGCGAACCTTCATTTACAATATGATAATCTTGGTTTGAAAATGAACGCTGTTTTACAAGCACACCCTATACATATTTGTATCAAGTAAATCATTTATTTGACGTCTCCCAACGTCGGAGTACGCAGGCGCGCAGCGTGTCACGGGTCAACTCTAACCTCTCCACCCTCTCTACTCAATAGCCTGTTGCCCATCCGCGTCCGCGTCGCCATTATCGGTTTTCGGATTGTCGCATTCGCCGCCGTCTTTAGCACCGTAGCGTATTACCTGCATCCTGGATCCTGCATATTAGCACATAATAGTAAAAACTGTTAAATAAATTGCCATTGCCACGTGATACCCGTGATACCACCGTCAACCATCAGTCATCGAATCTGCCGGTAGTGCTGGTCCACCGCCATTTGAGTCGCGTCCCAGTTCCTATCAGCTTCCTTGTCACTGGATCTATCCAACCATGAATGAGCTATTAAAAAAATTGGGATGCGAAGACCTGACTGAGGTGTTCCTAGATAAGTACTAAGTATATTAAAAGTGATTTAAGAAATTTTGCAGACCTATTTCTCCAGAAAAATTTCTACATGCTCATAGAAGAGTTTGAATGCTCAAATTAATACTACTAGATTCCTCAGCCAAAAATATCACAATTTTAGAATAAAGTTGGGCTACTTGCGTCAAGTTTATGAAATGCTCCCAGTTAAGATAATGAAATGCTTCAGTCAAGATTATGAAATACTTCGGTCAAGATTACCATATGCTTGATTTAAGATTTTGGTATTCTTACTATCAAGAATTTCCCAGTTTTGCATTGAAGATATTTTCTTAATCTAACCCTTATATGGTCAGAGATATCGTATTCTCACTATTTAGTAAAACAATCTTGGGATACGGTCACTTATTATATTTCCAAAATATAAAATTTTACGACGTTTCGACGCTTCTGTTAGGCGTTATCTTCAGGTATTAAAACTAAAATAAAATATCAGAAATGTCAAACAGATACAAAATGACTAACATTCACAATTAATTTTTTTTAAAAAACAAAATTACAATTTAAAACAAATAATTAAAATGCAACAGAAAACTTACATTATACCATAAAAGTCATATGTATTATGCCGGGTGGTGTTGGCAATTTGGTTTTTAGTGAGAGACTGGCGTGGTGGAACAAAAATACCAAGCTGATAAAATATACGTTAAAAAATATATACGTACAAAACATAAGAAAACAATTAAATATCGAGGGAGGAAGGTAAATATTGATAAGATGGAGGAAAGTATAGGCTATGTTCCATTTATTAAATTTGCATATATGCATGAAAGATTGCTTGGATCTGTCCTGAAATTCATGCTGTTAGAACTTCTTTTTATATCTATCATTTCTAAGATGTTTCTTTTATTCTCACTTTAAAATTAGCATAACTTTGCGCGTATAGGAAGTTATGGTATACTTGAATTAAAGCATCTGTGCTCCATCTAAAAAATTATTTTTATGTGTGCATGACTGCAATAAAAGGCAGAGGCAAAGAAGGATATAAATTAAATTAAAGATGGTACTACCTCAGTACTTCCCCCAGGTAATCATGCCGTTATGTCTTTCTTTCATAGGACAGTGGACAGCCTATTATGAATACAACAAATTTTTCAGTTTTACAACCCCCCACCCCCCCAACAACTTCAGTTTTACTCCTACCCTCTCCCCCCAAAAAGTAGCTAATAATCAGAAGCCCCTGAATCGCGTATGAACGAAGTTTAAGATTTTTTATATTTTTAGTTTTTTGATTATTGCTGCACCGCCACTGACACGATTCCTAAAAACCATACACCATCTTCGCAATGGTAATGATACTGTGTCAAAATTTAATTAAGATCAATTCAATAATTTCCAATCTACACAATACAGAACGATCTAAAGCAATACTTGTATGTATACATCAGAAAATTTCAAGTCCCTTGGTCTTCACAGGTCAATCGACAGTTCATTATGACTAAAACAAACTTTTCCGTATTAAAACCCCCCACCCCCCAACTACCCTAATTTCACCCCCACCCAAAAAAAGTAGAAAATGATGAGGAACCCCTAAAACACCTCAAAACAAAGTTTGAGGAATATTTAAATTTTTTTGTTTTTTCCTTATTACTCCGCCACCCATGCACCGATTTTCAAAATTATTGCAGCATTACCTACTACGACCATACAGCATATAGCTACCCAAATTTCATCACAATTTATACAGCGGTTACTGAGATTACGAGACTAGAAAAACGCCAACAGACTGACAGACAGAAATGAGTGGCATGGATTTTCGTTATGTAGACATCATAAAACGCCTAAAAAGCGTATTATCTCAAAATCGAAAATTTTCGCGATCACAATACTTATCAGTGTGGGAAATAAAAAGAATGTGCGGAGGTCAATCAAATATTTTTTTTCGTACTTCATATCCCTATGGACTGGGCTATTTTGGACAAGTGATAATTTGCTGATAGGTTTTTATGACTTCCTGCTCTATATTTTTGAAGGTACACGTAAAACCAGTTTGGTATATTATCGCTACCGTTAAGCTAAAGTTACATTTACGATTGAATCGTATACCATTTACATTAATGTTCAGAATCGTATGCGATTGAAGTGTAGTTAATATGGCACTCATAAAAGGAAGCGTGCTGCCATGACAGAAATTTTAATGTTAATGAAAAAGCAAATAGAATGTGAAGAGATCGTTAGGAAAAAAAGGCGAAATTGGGTTAGAAACATACTTACAATCAAGGAACATTGTGGGAGTTGAAGAAAACTTACTTTCAGAGTTATTAACTGAGCAGGGATTCGCGATCACAATACTCATCTCACCTATCAGTGAGGGGAATAAAAGTTCATAATTTTATTTACAAAAATATATCGATCCACCTGTTCTCTGAATAGCAACCATTTTTTTCTTCTCTAACGTAGATTATTAATTTTTTTTCTTTACTGTTTCCACCAATATGTTTATGATGTCTTTATATTCCCTTGTTTTCACGTCCCATAAACACTTCGTATCGTAATATAAGTCGGTAAATTGGTCGATCCCTCAGGCGGTAACTTGTTTTCAGCCATCTTGGATTAATAAAATGTAACAATAAAAGCGTTGATTGGGGATGAACCACCAACCAGCATATTGCCCATAGCAACCAGCAGCTCAATCAGATTGCATAAAACAAGGGCCTGTGGGTGCGTCTGTGTGTGCGTGAGTCTAGCTAACCGCCAAGAAATGAAAACAGGACAACAATGGTTTAATAAAGATTTATTTCAGTATATATGAATGCAGTACATATGTATATTTTATCTAATTTTTTTAAAAACAAGAACTTAGCTTCGGAGGGAGTCCAGGGAGTAGTTCTCGTGGTGCCCTTCCGAAGAGAAGGTGGTGCTCCAAAGAAGCCGTTACATCCGCACCGCAAAGAAGAATGGTTATCCGGAGAAGTGCTGGTGGCACCCCAAGGAAGGGTCATGCCCCGGAGAAGTGGTAGTGTTCACATGGTGGCACCCCAAAGAAGGCTGGCTTTCTTCAAAAGAAGTTTTGGTGGTGCCCCTCCAGAGAAGTGTGGTGGCCCTCCAAAGAAGTGTGGTGCTCCTCCAAAGAAGTGTGGTGTCCCTCCAAAGAAGTGTTCACGGAACCCCAAAGAAGGGTGGTTTCCTCGGTTACAACATATTACGCACACACAAAAATAGTCTTAGGGCCGGTTGTACAATGCAAGCTTAAGCTTCGGCTTAAGGTAAGCCGACGTTAAACCACGTCAGTTGCAAAACGTCCGTTGTACCATGCTGGCTTAGCCCCCACTCCAAGCTTAGCACGAGCTTACGTAAGCCGAAGCTAAACGCGACCTTAGCTGAGGTTTAAACCTAACCTGATACAAGTGACATGATATGTCATGAACAAACCTTCAAATTGCTTGTCACTTTATTAGGTCATATTTTTGGAAGATTTGTGTCTAATTTAACAAGAAAGGCAAATTAAAGAACAGAGACAGAAATGGTCGTTGCCGAAATTTGACACAAACTGTCATAAGTGCCTAACCAAAAAAGGTAATTTTTCGGATGATTATGTCAGTAAGTATTGCTTCATTGATGCCAACTGTAGTGAATGTCATTATCATCCAGGTTTAACTAAGCCGACCATTGTACAACGGGTGTCGACTTTAAGTCTGAGCTTAGCTAAGCTTAGGCTTAACAAAGCTCGTGCTAAACCTGCATTTGTACAACCGGCCCTTAGAGAGACATAACTATTTGAGGTGTTGACTGATCGAGTTCAGAAATGAAAAAGGGGAGAGATATGTGTTTCGATGCAAAAGGAAACATTGGTAGAGAGCGAGAGCATACCCCCCACTCATTAGGTTTTCCCAAAATGTGTGTGTATAATATAACGATATTTCCAGCTGAAAGAAATAGAGATGGGAAAAGGAAGAAGTTACTAGCCAATGGTTATGGAAACGTTACTAGTATAATTAGGAAATAGTTGCCAAAAATGAAAGTTATAAACTATAACCAAGTTAATAATATAAAAATAATTTTGAAAACGGGTGAACCGTTACAAAAAAACTATTTCACTCGTAGCCGTACTCGGATCTCTCGCAACTTTGAAACCGACACGTATACGACCTATGAGTTGCCATTTACACATGCGAAATCCTATACGATTCGTTCACTGGTATACGACTATACGACCAACTCGTAAATGTATCTTCAGCTTTACATTTGTTTATAACCTTGACCACTACAACGTCTTTACAGTTAATGATTTCTTTTGACTATGACATCTGACTAATAAAATAATAATAAATGGTGAATTTTGTGTTCCGTCACGAATCGATAATGGACATGTTTTTGTAATAGTTTCGCAACGAAATAACGCCATTTGCGAATGATTATGTTCAAATGTCAATGTCAAGAGTTAAAAGGAATCGTGATTTATTATCGTATCCCTATTTAAGAAGGCTGTGATAGGTTCCATCGTTTGGAACACGAAAAAATTGAATTACCGCGTGATTTTATACAATGCCTGGCATGACTTGCCACTTTCAATGCAATTTTAAGTGAATAATGATTTTATTGTCCTTAGATACAGGTGTAAAGTACAATAGGACACCTGCAGACAAACCTTTATCAATAAAATCACTAATAAGGCAGTAATATTGGGTCATATCAATGAAAATCAGCATTTACTTCGTAGTCAATAATTTGGAAAAAAATACCCCACACAATATTAATGAAAACCAGATACATGCTCCGTTGGAATAAATGCTTTTATTTATATATTGGTTTGAGTATATTTTCACTTTTCCAATGAATAAATAATTGTCTATACTCTTAGGGGTGAGCATCTACTTTATAACTTTGGAATTTATATGAAAACCACGGATTTATTAATTTATTGAAAACCACCGATTAAAAGAGAAATCGCCGAGACGCGTCAAAAAATTTATCAAGGGGAACAACTTTTTGGCCAAAAACTACTTTCTCCCCTTGAGAAAATTAGAGAAATTTTTATGTATCTTAATTTGTTCAAATAGAAAACAAAAACACACGAAAATACTACTTTTTGTTGCAATAAGTGATCAAAATCTTGGCCGTTACTGGCCAAACAATGATATGCTCGATGTCTCGTTTGACGAAAATAAAAAATTTCAGATCTTTTTGATTATCAGGTTTGCCTAAAAAATCGAAGATCTTTATTTGGCTTTCTATTAAGATGATACTTGATGTTTTGGAAAATTTGAGAGTGCTGATTATAAATCTGGTCACAGTTTTGTGTTTCAGTCTCGTTTAAGAGAGATCAAAAATTTCAGATCATTCTCAGATCTTCAAGTTTGCTTAAAAAATCGAAAATCTTTATTTAGCTTTCTATAAAGCTGTAACCACGTGTTCCGAATAATTTGAGGGTGCTGATTACAAATCCTTTCGCAGTTTTGAGCTTCAGTTTCGTTTGACGAAAATAAAAAATTTGAGATCTGTCAGATCTTCAGGTTTGTCTAAAAAAATCGAAAATCTTTATTTGGCTTTCTATTAAGATAAAACCTTATATTTTGGATAACTTGAGGGTACTGATCACAAATCCGGTCGCAGTTTGAGTTTCAGTCTTGTTTGAGGGAAATAAAAAATTTGACATCATGCAGACCTTCAGGTTTGCCTAAAAAAATCGAAAACCTTTATTTGGCTTTCTATTAAGATGAAACCTCGTGTTTTGGATAATTTGAGGGTGCAGATTACAAATCCTTTCGCAGTTTTGAGCTTCAGTCTCGTTTGACGAAAATAAAAAATTTGAGATCTTTCAGATCTTCAGGTTTAGGCAAACCGAAAAAATCGAAAATCGAAAACCTTTATTAAGCTTTCTATAAAAATGAAACCTCGTATTTTGGATAATTTAAGGGTGCTGATTATAAATCCAGTCACAGTTTTGAGTTTCAGTCTCGTTTGAGGAAAATACAAAAATTCAGGTCTTTCAGATCTTCAGGTTTGCCTAAAAGAATCGAAAATCTTTATTTAGCTTTCTATAAAAGGGAACCCTCGTATTTTGAATAATTTGAGGGTGCTGATTACAAATCCGTTCGCAGCTTTGAGCTACACTCCCTTTTGACAAAATAGAAAATTAAAGACCTTTCTAATCTTTAGGTTTGCCTAAAAAATCGAAAATAATTATTTGGCTTTCTATTAAGATGAAATCTGGGTTTTTGGTTAGGTTGAGGGTGCTGATTACAAGTTTGGTCGCAGTTTTGAATGTCAGTCTCGTTTGACAAAAATCAAAATATTCAGATATTACCTTTCTTGATAGTTAATTATTGTATTCCACCCATGCGTTGAAATTTTCCTAACAACCTGTATCGTTATCCCACTGATTCTGCCAAACATGTGAGCAATGTTAACATTGTAAGCCAGGGCAAATGACCTGAATATCCTGCCAATCTGACGGCTTTGTATTAATGGACATAATTTCATGGGCTATAAATAAATTCACTGAAATGCTGTACCCTATGTGAAAGTTAAGCTAGATAACGGGACAATTAAGACATATGTTGTTTAAACTTTCATTATATTGTATTATGGTGAAAAAGGAATGTATTGTTTTTAAAGCGCTTGAGAAAGTTATCTATTCCAGGTGTTTTGCCATTTTTCAGTAGTATTAGTATTATTGAATTAATTTCTTGTACTACAATCAGGGATTTATCAAGCCACGGCCACGTAGCTTGAGTTTTTTCTTAAATCCTTAACTTGACTTGAAACCTCAAGCTTTTGAAAATTTGATATTTGACTTGACTTGATTTTCGATCTGAACTACTTGACTTGATATCAAGTAGAATCAAACTACTTGATATTACTTGATATCGATCTGTAAAATGCGAATGGAAGCGTTAAAATAGGGGAATTACTGAGGTTACGACAGCAAGCAGACAACCGATGACTTTAAAACTTTAAAGCCAACCGACAGAGAATGGCTGTTAATTGAACGAATTTGCCAGTACCTCAATGTTTGTAAGAGTATTTCCATCATTTTTGCATTAATATGCTGCTCGATAGACTAGATTCGTGGGCTATGGAACTTGACCCGATCGAGATAAAACCGATGAACAGATTATAAATAGTATTCAAGCGGCAAGGGACAGAACTGAAGATATTTTAGAATGGTGGAAAAGACACGAATGTACTTCTCCAAACCTTGCCGCAATGGCCAAAGACATTTTGGCAACGCCAGCTTCTTCAGCTCCAGTTGAAAGGCAGTTTTCTAGAGCTGCCTTAACTCTTACTAAAACAAGAAATCGATTAGGTGATAACTCCGTTAGAAGTCTTATGTGTCTCAAATCATGGATGGCAAATAAGCATATTATTTTTGTTTACTTCTGTGCCATCGGCATCGATTGCTCTGGTCATAAGCCTCGTGTTCTGTGTAGGCTTTGTTTTGTTACTGATTCCCGGCGCCACTCTAGGAACAGCACTGTTAATTAGAAGCCAATAATGAAGGCTCAGGTGGGGATTCTTCGCTGAGCTTTTTTAATGGATATTTATTTTTGATTGAAAAAACCAGAAATAAATTTCCGCCTCTAACGAAAATCGAACCCAGGACCTTCCGGTCACGAGCCCTCGACTCTAACCACTGAGCCATTTAAGTTTGTTGTTTTTCTATGTATTATTGTCAGATTTCAGAATATTTCGTACTTTTATTTCATATTATTACATTCATTACTTAACTAAGTTACATCTATATATACATAGATTTTTATTGTTATTGCGTTTTGGCAGTTAATCAGATTAATATCAAAAAAGAATTATTTTTTCAAGAAAAGTCAAGTATTTAGCTTGAAAAACTTGAGATTTACAAGTTGCTTGATGTGTAACTACTTGACTTGACTTGAATTTCGAAAGCAAATACTTGACTTGATTTTAATTTGATATCAAGTCAAGTCAAGTAGCTTGAAAATCAAGTCGTAAATTCCTAACTACAATGAAGTTTGAGAGTCTGATGGTTTGAGTGTCTAGATATCGGATACTTGATTAAATTTTTTCGGCTAGATGTTTACCAATAGAACAGAAGTATCGGTTAAATTCATTATTAATATCTAAGTAATATGAGCAAATACAGATAATCATTTCTCACTTGTAACGTCTGTGATCGTCACATATGTGATTTTTTCTCCCTCTAATAATTACTAATTAACTAATACTAATATAAATAAAAATAAAAAAGAAAAACAAAAAAATTAAATAAAAACAAAAAAAATTATACCATATAAAGCTAACCGATTAATTGAAGAGTAGCTAAGACAGGATTAAATAAATAAATCAAAATTTAGTTTCTGCTAAATTAAGACACAACGCGACTATTTAGTATCGTATAAAGTCTACAAGAGCTGAAAATATGCTACCAAAATTCTTTATTTAATGTTAAACGATAGCATGTTCAGCTAGTTCTGGAAAGAACTGAATACCATCAGACCAAAAAAGAAATTATTTGGACTAACAATACTCCCCAATTATTAGCCTGCCTGACTCAATATTTAATGTGTTTCCAAGTATTTAAAGAACAAACCCGCTATAAATAAATGCCTCCAAAATGTCAATTTATCAGACCCGAAATCCTATTGTTCCAGCTAGTACAATAATTACCCCATCAATTTTTTTTTATGGACTGTGTGTGTGTGTGTCCATATGCTAGACAATGTATCTTAATTACCACTAATTACATATGTCTGGCTCACAAATTCGCATATATTTTCCATCTCTATGCCACAATGAAGTCCTTGAAATTGAATCGTTCATCAGAACATGTTTAATTAAATCGTGTATTTGGATTACTCTCCAAATCCTGTTCCAAAATCATGCATCTGATCATGGGCGTCGTAACCAGAGGCTTTATAAGAGAGATATAAGTTCCCTTAAAAATCCAGGTAAAAAATCAGCTTATTGAGTATAAAAACAAGTAGATGAAATTGGTGCTTATCTATCTATCTATCTATCTTCAAGTTGCGCAAGTAAGAAAACTAGTCGTTCAGCAACTCTAGAAGTTGCACGTTAGATTTGAAACGGTGCAGGTTATAGCCGTCGGGAAACAAACTCTTCGGCAGTTTATTTCAGCACAGCGTGGAAGATCTCCAAAAGAAGGAATTCTGGAGGAGACTGGTTCGTGGAGTAGGGACCTCGACCTGGTAAGGGTGAGCTCGTAGAGACTCTCTACCCAAGAAACATTTCAGCAGCCTATTAGCTTCATGGAGGTTTTAAATAGGTTTTAAGGTGACATTTGAATAGAGTTGTGTTTTATGACTGCATTGACGATGGCCAAATGCACTCAGGATCAAATTATCCTATCAACAGGTTACAAGGAGTATCCATAAAACCTATTTCATACGACCAATAGTCAATTTAAACTGTGAAGTTTTAATGAAGCTTTATGGTGGTCTCATATAAATTCTGTTAAAGCTATTCTGTCCTTACGATTGTCTTAAGACTTACCGACTTTAAAAAAAGCTTTCAAGAAAGCCTAATGGTTTTAAACAGTTGGAGGAAAATACTCAGTAAAACTGCCTTAAAACTACATATTTTGCAAGTCAAATAGGCACAACTAAAATCTTCCTTCATACTTATTGACTTTAAGGATGCTTATGATAGGATAGACATGTTTTTGTTAGATAGGCTTGGATAAAATTAAAACTTAACAAGGGATCCAAACCTAATAAGTGGTGCAAAATAAATAAAAATGGGCATTTCATAAGCAAATTAAAAAAAATATTTGGTGATAAGAAATACCAACGTCATTTCAAACAATTTCAAAGGCTCAACTCCAAGTACAGCAGCACATAGTTATTAATGCACGAAACCACAAAATGGTTAGTTTTACTTCCCACACCGATAGGTGAGGGGAGTATTGTAATCGCGAAAATTTTCGATTTTGAGATAATACACTTTTTGGGCGTTTCATGATGTCTACATAACGAAAATCCACGTCACTCATTTCCGTCGGTCTGTCTGTCTGTCGGTCTGTCTGTCTGTCGGTCTGTCTGTACGCGTTTTTCTGTCCTCGTGATCTCAGTAACCGCTGCATGGATTGTGATGAAATTTGGGCAGCGATATGCTGTGGGGTCGTAGTAGGTAGTGTTGCTATAATTTTGAAAATCGGTGCATTGGCGGCGGAGTAATTAGCAAAAAACAAAAAAATTCAAATATTCCCCAAACTTCGTTTTTAGGCGTTTTAGGTGTTCCTGATCATTTTCTACTTTTTTTGGGTAAGGGTGGAAATTGGGGTAGTTGGGGGTTGGGGGGTTGTAAAATTGAAAAATTTGTTGTATTCATAATAGACTACCCAATGAGCTGTGAAGGAAGACCTAACGACATAAATAACTTTTTTAGGTCTATCCGAACATTGCCTTATGCCTATTACAGAAACTAAAGGACTTAGAATTTTTTCCGATGTATACATACGAGTATTGCTTTAGATCGTTCTATATATGTAACGAAGAAACTGTTCAATTGATTTTAATGAAATTTTGACACAGTATTACTACCGTGTCGAGGATGGAAAATGGGTATGGTTTTTATAAATCGTGCCAGTAGCGGCGCAGAAATAATAAAAAAAATAAAAATATAAAAACAGCTCAAACTTCGTTTTTAAGTGTTTTAGAAGTTCCTGATCATTTTCTGAGTTTTTTTGGGTGGGGGTGAAATTGGGGTGGTTGGGGGGTAGGGGGTTGATAAACTGAAAAATTTGCTGTATTCATAATAGGATGTCCACTGACCTGTGAAGGAAGATCTAGCGACCTAAATCACCTTTTTAGATCCATCTGAACATTGCCTTGCCTATTACAGAAACGAAAGGACTTAGAATTTTCTGTATACATAGGAGTATTTATTGCTTTAGATCGTTTTGTATTTTGTAATGTGGAAACTATTAAATTGATTCTAATGAAATTTTGACACATTATTATTACTATGGTGAGGATGAAAAACGCGTATGCTTGTTAGAAATCGTGTCAGTGGCAACGTAGCAATAATCGAGGGGGCGGCGGGTTGTAAAACTGAAAAGTTTGTATTATTGATAATAGGCTGTTCATTGACCTGTGCAGGAAAGACCTAGCGGCATATGACATTTTGGGGAGGGGGGGGGGGGGGTGTACTGGCGATGGTTTTGTCGCAAAGGGATCTCAGAGTAAAGCTTCATGCTATGGGAAAATATAATAAACTCGTATCACCGTAATGTGTGGGAAGTACTGAGTCAATCAACTTGACTTCATTTTTAGTTTGTCAATTGCAATGTCACACAGAATTGCCAACGTCAACAGGTCAACCTACTTACGATATATTACGGAATAAGAAATATATTTTGAGGTTAGCTATTTTAAAACAATTAGGCCTGTATCAAGACCATATTATCCATATGAAGGACTTATGAGTTTTGAGGTGATTTTAAGAATATTCTGGAAATGGGCGTCTATTGCGCCATATTTTTTGAGTTACTGATTACCGCAATTATTTTATATACGTAATTGTCTTTGATAATAGTACAATTCCTATCGTGCATATGGACTGAACATATATTGCAAGTAAACCCTTGCATTTTGAAACTAATATATATGCGTCTTTATATTTTAACCTAAAAGAATTGAATATTTTTGAATTAAGATTTTCATCAAAATTGTAATATATTTGGTGGGCTCTCATTTTTTAGCGCTATCTTATAAAGTTTCATCAATAAACTGTGATTCGTTTTATTTTTTTCATTGTAGTGATCTCCATGTTGTAAATGTCTAGATAAAGAAGCTTTCCGTTTTCATGATAGAGCCCTGATAAAATGTACATAAAACCAACTTATCTTTATACGTCATTTTGTCTACCAAAATATCTACAGGAAAGCAATGTTAAGATAGAATAGTTATTTCATGGCCTCAAGTTATGATGTCTTGAAGGCTAAAGGATTTAACAAAGCTTTAAGAACAGAAGAATGAGTATTTATCGGAGACTTAACACAGACTTGCTCAAGTACTTGTGGTTTTAAGGCTAGCTTCATCGAAAGCTGTGACAGCTTTCTTAAGTGTGGGCCCTTCGGGCTGTGTGGAGGTTATATCATTGCCTTAATGAAGTTCTTAAAGCAAGTTTGCTTTAAAAGGGTATGAAATACTGAGCTATATCAGCCTCCTGTAGGTTTCGATAAAACTAAAAATGCTTCTTGGGTAGTATTCCTCGTTCGGACGGGCTTCAGTGTTATTATCTGGAAGAGCTCACACGAACACCTTTTGTGATGGAATCTGTAAATTAGGGACAGGTCAGCCACCCTTCTTCGATGTTCCAGGCTGTGGAGGTCTTTTGTGAGGTTGAGCGTATCGATTAGTCTAATTACTCTCTTCTGGATAGTGTTTAGAAGCTTTAGAGAAAGCTTCGGAGCGCATCCCCACACATGGGAGCAATACTCCAACGATGGTCGGATCTGTGCCTTGTAGAGCAGCAGTAGTTGCTCTGGCGTATACAGCTTCCTACAACGGAACAAAACTCCAAGCTTCTGTCCACCTTCCTAAAATTGGCAGGATGAACAATGACCTGAGGAAACATCTCCCTGGGAGGATATACAGTGGGCCAGTTATAGTCTAAGTGAAGTGCGATCAATCACCCTCCCCACTCTGCAGATACAGAAAGGCGTTATTAATGTTTCTATTTCAACCAAATTCAAAAAGTTATGATTATTTTAAATAAAAAATGAAGTCAAGTTGATTGACTCAGTACTTCCCACACATAACAGTTGCAACCAAATCATCGCTCGCCTGTCGTCAAAAAACATCCAACACAAAAACTAGTAAACAGTTTCCTAAATCTCTCCGTAGGAACTAAAACGACACAATTCAGCTTCAACTGGACGAAACGAAACAATCATGAACCCCCAAATTGCTTAAAAACGAAGTTTGAACTATTTTTATATTTTTAGATTTTTATTATTGCTGCGCCGCCACTGACACGATTTTTGAAAACCATACGCATTTTTCATCCTTGCCGCGTTAATAATACTGTGTCTAAATTTCATTAAAATTAATTCCATTTTCCATGTTACTAAATTCAGAACGACCTGAATCAATACCTACCCCCAACCAATATCAATACCAATACCAATACCTTGATTTCTGTAAGAGCCAAGGCAATGTTCGGATGGACCTAACAAACGTCTATTATACCGCTAGGTCTTTCATTCACAGGTCAATGGACACTATTATAAATGGAATAAATTTTTGAGTTTTACAACCCCCCACCCCCTAACCACCCCAATTTCACCCCCACTCAAAAAAAGTAAAAAATGATCAGAAACCCCTAAAACGCCGAAAAACGAAGTTTGAGCTAATTTTACATTTTTAGTTTTTTTATTATTGCCGCGTCACCACTGACACGATTTTTCCAAAACATGCGCGCTTTCCATCCTCGCCGTGGCAGTAATACTGTGTCAAAATTTCATTAGAATCCATTCGATAATTTTGGCGTTACGCAATAAGTCCCTTGGTTTCTA
Organism: Callosobruchus maculatus; assembly: GCA_951848785.1. NCBI lineage: Eukaryota > Metazoa > Arthropoda > Insecta > Coleoptera > Chrysomelidae > Callosobruchus > Callosobruchus maculatus. The sequence goes on from CATOUR010000160.1 coordinate 2,613,018, forward strand.
TTATAAGCAAGGCAATGTTCGGATGGACTAAAAAAATTGTATTATGGCGCTAGGTCTTTCATTCACAGGTCATTAGAGAGCCCATTATGAATACAACAAATTTTTCAGTATTACAACCCCCCACCCCCCAACCACCCCAAATTCACCCCCATCCAAAAAAAAGTAGAAAATGATCAGGAACCCCTAAAACGCCTAAAAACGAAGTTTGAGGCGTATTTGAAATTTTTCGTTTTCTGCTAATTACTCCGCCCCCTGTATAACGATTTTCAAAATTATAGGAACATTACCTACTACGACCCCACAGCATAAAGCTGCCCAAATTTCATCAAAATCCATGTAGCGGTTACTGAGATTACGAGGGTAGAAAAACGCGACAGACAGACAGACAGACCGACAGACAGACAGACCGACAGACAGACAGACAGACCGACAGGCAGACCGACGGAAATGAGTGACGTGGATTTTCGTTATGTACACATCATAAAACGCCCAAAAAACGTATTGTCTCAAAATCGAAAATTTTCGCGATCACAATACTTCCCTCACCTATCGGTGTGGGAAGTAAAATGAAGTCAAGTTGATCGACTCAGTACTTCCCACACATTACTGTGATACCAGTTTATTATTTTCCCATATAGCGTGAAGCTTTAGTCTGAGATCCAATTGTAACCAAGTCATCGGCAGCCCTCCCCTAAAATTGTCTTATGCCCTATGTCTTTCCTTCACAGGTCAGTAGACAGCCTATTATCAATACTACAGACTTTTCAGTCTTACAACTCACCACCCTAATTTCATCCCCACCCCAAAAAAGGTAGAAAATGATCAGGGACCCTTAAAACATCTAAAACCGAAGTTCGAGCTGTTTTCATATTTTCAGTTTTTTGATCATAGCTACGCTGCCACTGACACGACTTCTAACAACCATACGCGCTTTACATCCTCACCACGGTAATAATGCTAAGTCAAAATTCCATTAGAATCAATTTAATAGTTTCTACGTTACAAAATACAAAACGATCTAAAGCAATTAATACTCGTATGTATACAGAAAATTCTAAGACCCTTAGCTTCGGTAATAGTCTAAGCAATGTTCGAATGGACCTAAAAAGGTGATTTATATTGCTAGCTCGTCCTTCACAAGTTACTGGACAGCCTATTATGAATACAAAAAATTTCACCCCCACCCAAAAAAACGCAGAAAATGATCAGGAACCTCTAAAACGCTTAAAAACGAAGTTTGAGCTGTTTTTATTTTTTTATTATTTCTGCGCCGACACTGGCACGATTTATAGAAACCATACGCATTTTCCATCCTCGCCACGGTGTGTCAAAATCCCATTAAAATCAATTCAACAGTTTCCTCGTTACACACTATAGAACGATCTAAAGCAATACTCGTATGTTTACACCATAAAAAATTCTAAGTCCTTTGGCTTCTGTAATAGGCAAGGCAATGTTCGGATGGACCTAAAAAAGTTATTTATGTCATTAGGTCTTCCTTCACAGGGCAGTGGACAGTCTATTATGAGAGCAACAAATTTTTCAATTTTACAACCCCCCCACCCCCACCCAAAAATAGTAGAAAATGATCAGGAACCTCTAAAAGGCCTAAAAACGAAGTTTAAGCAAATTTTTTTTGTTTTTTGCTAATTACTCCGCCGCCCATGCACCGATTCTCAAAATTATAGGAACATTACCTACTACGACCCCACAGCATATCGCTGCCCAAATTTCATCACAATCTATGCAGCGGTTGATTACGTGGCTAGAAAATCGCGTACAGACAGACCGACAGACAGACCGACCGACAGACAGACAGACAGACAGACAGACAGACAGACCGACAGACAGACCGACGGAAATGATTGTCGCGGATTTTCGTTATATAGACATCATAAAACGCCCAAAAAGTGTATCATCTCAAAATCGAAAATTTTCGCGATCACAATACTCCTCTCACCTATCGGTGTGGGAAGTAAAAGGGCAAAAAATTGACCGTCAATATAAGACAAACAATTCTTTTTAGATTTTTCAAAATATTTTTTGTCGATTAATTGTGGTGTAATTTCACTCACCCATCTACGCTATGCAGGGGCAACTTCCATTTGTTGCCCTCCCCCTAACCGACGCCTCTGTATTCAATGCAAATATCTGGAGACTCATAAAATTAATGATTATTATAACATCCATCGTTTACGGCAGCTAACCACTGTGAAAATAACTACATAGTGTAAAATTGAAAATAGATATTAACAGCATAATTAGCTGTCTTTCTTCAGATTGTTATCTTGTTGTATCATAAAATTAACAATAAATCGTGGCATGTTAAGAGAAAAATGTTAGTCATACATCCTTCTTGTAGCAACGTAGAGATGATGTGTTTCAACTCTGACATAATTATTATGCATCATATTAGTTTGCAGGATGTATTCCTGTCTCTATCCCCGCAATCGATAATTGTAAGTGACAACTATTGTTTCATGTTTAATGTTATGTGCTAAGATGTAAGAGGAAATAATTACTGAATTGTTCCTTACATGTTAGTGTTTGTTAGTGCAACGAACTATTTGCTCGTTGTGACTAGTTTTACAGATAACAAATCAATTGGGAGTTAAATTTAAAAAAAATGTTTAATAGAAAATGTCTGCCTCAGTATGTTTCCAAGACCCAGTGTTGTACACTATCAAACAAAAAGTGCCCAAGCCAACACCAGGTTCTAATGAACAACCAGGCTCTGCCAAGGAGTCACTCATTCAATCTGTTAAGAGTCAACATTACAGCAAATCTGATCTGGCACGAACACGTCGCGTCAATTGCAACAGCTGCTGGTAAAAAGCTTGGGTACCTATTTAGAGCCAGAAAGTACTTCTCACGCTATACTCGTACAGGGTGTTAATTAAGTATGTTAACAAACTTCAACCGCGAATAGTACTCCGAAAAATAGAAAGAAAATGTCATATGAACATGGGTCCGGAAATGCTTCCTAAGGGAGCTACGCTCCTTTGCATGGGGCACCCTGAAGACGGTTTTCCCTCGATATTCTCGAAACCATTCATAAAAAAATTACGAAATTAGGTACAGTGGGTAAACTTTTGACGCTGAATCTGATTCTGAATTCAGAAATTCATAATTTTAATCAGAGGCGTATCATACGGGAGGAGTTAAGGGTAAAAATAACTCCATTTTCTCAATGGTAATTTTTTTGACATTTTGATTTTAGAATATGGTATTTCAGAGATTTCTACGTAAAAATGGTCTCTTGGTATATCTTGATAGGGCTAACCGTTTTCGAGAAAAATGCAAATTATTGAATCGATGCAGGCTATTGTAAATAAATAAATGTTCATCTATTTAGTAACTGTGCTGTAAAAAACAATTGCAATAATTGATAAACAACTTGAGAACTGTCAGTTATTCAATGATAAGGCGACTGAACCGTTGTATTGAAGCTGGTGGCGGTCACTTACAAAACACTTCTTTAAGAAAACATTCTCTATTTGTCTTAATATTTTATTTCTTATTTGTTCAAACTCTTATTAAATAATGTTACTTTAAAAATAATGCCTAAATGTTTTGTAATAACTCTAAACTTAATAAACTGACAGTTCTCAAGTTGTTTATCAATTATTGAAATTGTTTTTCACAGCACACTTACTAAATAGATGAACATTTATTTATTTACAATAGCCTGCATCGATTTAATAATTTGCATTTTTCTCGAAAACGGTTAGCCCTATCAAGATGTACCAAGAGACCATTTTTAAGTAGAAATCTCTTAAATACCATATTCTAAAATCAAAATGTCAAAAAATTACCATTTAGAAAATGGGGTTATTTTTACCCTTAACTCCTCCCGTATGATACGCCTCTGATTAAAATTATGAAATTTTGAATTTTAGAATCAGATTCAGCGTCAAAAGTTTACCCATCGTACCTAATTTCGTAATTTTGTTATGAATGGTTTCGAGAATATCGAGGGAAAACCGTCTTCAGGGTGCCCCATGCAAAGGAGCGTAGCTCCCTTAGGAACCATTTCCGGATCCATGTTCATATGACATGTTCTTTCTACTTTTCCGAGTACTATTCGTGGTTAAAGTTTGTTGACATACTTAATTAACACCCTGTATAAAGCCCAGATAAGAGCTGGCTTAGAGTATTGCACTCATGTCTGGGGAGCTGCTGCCCCTACTACCCTGTCTATACTAGATGCTGTCCAGAGAAGGGCAATTCACTAATTGGCGACCCGGCCTTAACGCGCCACCTCCAGCCACTTTCTCACCGGCGTGTTGTTGGTGACCTCTCACTCTTCTACCGATATTCAAACGGAATCTGCTTCTCTGAGCTATCCTCCATCGTTCCGCCGCTCACCGCTCCTATCAGAAGCACCCGCGCGACCGCTGCATCTCATCCTAAGACGGTCGTTCTTCATACATCAAGAACTGAGCGGTACAATCGCACATTTATTCCCAGGGTGTCCAAAGCTTGGAATGGACTGCCAGGAGATGTATTTATTGGGCCTGCGGGTGTTGGCCCATTCAAATCCCGCATTAACAAACTTCCCCTAACATAACCCTTTCACAGCAGCCGTGGTACATTGGTATTTAGGCTCTGCCTACGCGGTCTATTCAGTTATATAAAAAAAACTAAATGACTTAGTAAATTTAAACCTTTCAAAATTATTAATCTTAACATCCTTATGATTCAGGGTTTACAAAAGTATTACTTGAAGCCCAGGTTATACATAAACCAGTGAAGCCTGACATTTTACTAGAATATCAAGAGTTTTCTTCCTCTTACAGTGTACGTGAAGGATCGAAGGTATCTTCTAAACCCTTAAACCCTTAGTTGCTGCCTACACTCAGCAAGAATTTTCAAATAATGCATCCACTTTCCAAAACCTCCATTATAGAAGCATTAAGGGGCCTGGATACACACATTTATACATACGTATTTGCCATGTAAAACACGGACTCACAATTTCTCGCATAACTCACTCTATTTTCAAACTACATATATAATATTTCAGAAGGCAATAGTTAAGACCTTAACGAATGACAACTAATTTCGATTTTCTCAAAAAAGTTTTTTAATGTGCAAAAAAAATCGCAATGCAAAATTATATATTCTATAAATGCCTGTAATTTAATAACCAAACACGATATCAAAAAGAGGCTAAATAGTTGCACAAGCGCAAGCTTTGTTCTTCAATCTGCTCTTTGAGTCATTACTGTAAGCTTAAAGGTAACGTCAGGAGCTTGGAAATGCGAAATTCATTTTTATGGTGACCTTTGGACCTTTTGACCTTACCTTAGGATTTTTGGACTTATCTCCCCTCATCTTAGACACACACACTAGAGAAAGGGAACAGGCGGCCACGCCTCCTAGCTAACACAGGAATAAGAAGTATTCTTGGATTCTCAATTTCGCGCGCTATACCCTAGACCCTTAATACGCATATATGTATATTAATAATTCGGAAATAGCTTTCGGAAATCCCATTCATCTTAATCTTATTACAAAGAGCTGGGTGACTATACACGATTTTCGTTTATTGTCCTCACTTAAAATGTATGCAAAGGAATTCCCAAACAATTAACATGTTGTGGTTAATTGTTTAGCATACATCGTATTGCATTTTTAACCACAGGTTTTGACTCCATATATCACGTTTTCATTCATATGCACGTTTTCCTATAACCAGGCCTAAATTCAAGGAAAACGTCGTAAATGGTAGTGCGTTGATGTTGCATAATACAAGGCATTCGTCATACTACAAATATAAACAATGTATATCATGAATATTTTGTTTAATCTGTTGTGGTCGTTATAATGACCGGTGGGTGTGGGTTAGAACTATACATATAGGTCAAGTATATCAGCCCACCTAAAACAAAACTACGTATGTATTCGCCAAAAGATTGGGAAGTCACATGTGGTATTGGTGACTTCTCTGTTTACTAATAATAATAATAGTACCCCACAGCTGGCTAAAGAAAACCTTACAAATATATAAAATCAACCCAGGCCTTCGTCAGTTTCTTACAAGAGCCATGGAAACATGGCGCACCAATATACACCTCAAAACTCAGCACGGCCATATCCAGACGGATGAGCTACACATAAAATGCGGTATCTTCCAGGAAGATTCTCTCAGTTCACTGTGGTTCTGCCTCTGTTTAAATCCGCTCTCGAACGCACTCAACAACACAAACTGTGGTTGAGGATTAGACACGAGAAGGTTAATCAACATAAAATCAATCATCTCCTCTACATGGATTATATAAAACTATATGCCGCCACCGAAGTACAACTGAGAGAATTGCTCAGAATAACGGAAGCCTGCACATCAGACGTAAGGATGGAATTCGGAATGAGTAAGTGCAAGGTACTCCACATCAACAAAGGTCAGTGGAAGAGCTATCAAGAACGGGAAATAGTAACTGGCCAAACACTGGACAACATGGACAAGGACGAAACATACAAGTACCTGGGTTTTAATCAAAGTGTTAAGATAAACCACTCACAAGTCAAAGAACAACTAATACAAGAGTTTAGAGACCGTCTCATTAAACTAAACTAAACTAAACTAAATTCCAGAAATCTTACAAAAGCCATTAACACATTCGCGATACCGGTCCTCACATACTCCTTCGGCATCATCAAGTGGTCGTACACTGACATAGAAAACATCCAAATCCTCATACGGACAGAACTCACGAAACACAGGATGTCACACCCGAACGCATGCAAAGAAAGGCTTACCATAGATAGAAAACAAGGCGGCCGAGGAATTATAGATATACAATCACTCCGCACAAAACAAATAAAAACACTCAGACATTTCTTTCAAAGCAAACAAACGAATTTACATAGGGTAATAGTCAAAGCAGACAAGAACTATACACCACTCACCCTCTCCAGTCCAGACCACGCAGCAGACACACACAATCGCATAGAATCACAACAAGAAAAAATAAACACCTGGTCGCAGAAAGCACTTCACGGCAAACATAGATACGGAATTACACAAGATCATATAAATGAAAAACAGTCATACACTTGGCTGCAGGATGGCCAGCTCTTTCCAGAAACAGAAGGTTGTATGCTTGCTATTCAGGACCAAGTAATTGCGACGAGAAACTACAAAAAATACATAATTAAAGACCCATCTATAACCAACGATAATTGCAGAAGGAAACAATAGATCATATAACAAGTGCAGCCAAAACCCTCGCTGGAACCGAGTACACGGCCAGACATAACTCTGCAGCCAAAATCATACACCAAGCCCTAGTCACAACTAACAAACTAATCGAAAACACAGATCAATATTATAATTATACACCGACATCAGTACTCGACAACAATCAATACAAACTATACTGGGACGTCGAAATACACACAGACAAAGCTATCCCAGCCAATAGACCAGATATAGTTTTTCAGTCGAAGGCAGACAAAGTTACCTATTAAATTTATATTGCTATCCCTAATGATACGAATGTTCAAACCACCTACGCTGGGAAGATATCTAAATACACAGACCTAGCCATAGAAGTAAAACGACTCTGGAAACAAAACAAAGTTGTTATTGTCCCCCTAATTATGTCGGTGTCAGGTCTTACACCTAACACATTCACACCACACCTGCACCAGCTAGGCCTGGACGAAAAGTTACACAAAATATTCCAAAAATCTGTCATCCTTAAGACCTGTAGTATTGTAAGATCCTTCCTAAATTCAAACCAGTAATAGTTCAGGTGTTGACTTGGCACAGCCCGTCACCACTTGTTGCTACCGCTATCATGCGAGATGAACTTAGCAAATCAGAATAATAATAATAATATGAAGATATGGTGAAGAGTAGGAACAGCTCGTGGATGGGAGCATCTTGTGACAACTGCATGCCGGAGACACTTACACCTACCTTGGAGTGCCGCAGTTTCATGTCCAGGAGGCAGATATGGTCAAAGAGTGTCTCCGCCGCAAGTACTTGCACCGACTCCGGCAGATCTGGTCGTCAAAACTGTCCCGTAAGAACAAAGTCTCTGCCAGAGATATGCTTGTGGCCCCATTGTTATTATTCACCTTTGGCGCACAGTGAACCAGCTGCGAGAAAGCGACACGAAGACCCGCAAAAGGATGAATATAGAGAGAAGTCTAAATACTAAATCCTCTATCCCACGAATATACCTCCTGCGACACCTGGAAGGGCGTGGACTATTGAGTTTGGAGCGTCTGCACAACAGGGTAGTTTTGGCCACTGCCTGTTATGTAACGAACAGCACCGATCCCCTGATCCGCTTTGTGCGAGAGTATGAGAATGCGAGTAAAGGAATCTTTCTTTTTAGCGCAGCAAAACGAGCACCCGAGGAGCTCAGCCTCACACTAGACTTCACGCGGAGGTGTCAGCAGTCCATTACGGAAATTGCTCCCACACAATTAAAATCCTACATTAAAACTGCCGAAGTCGACTTGCTTTTACGACTTCATAAAGATAAGCCAATGCATGGAATCTTCTACAAACATCTAGAAGAACATGGCTTGTTTGAGCAGTTGGCCTTCTCTTTCCTATGGTTTAGTGGGTTGAAATCGGAGACTGAGGACTTTATAATGGTTTGCTAAGACGGTGTCTTCAACACCTTGGTATACCGTAAAAGAGTTATGGGTGCAGATGTACCCGACACCCGTTGTAGAGCTTGCCGACAGGCGCCAGAGACGCTTATGCATCTCTTGTCGGGGTGTAAGACGTACGTTGGGACGGCTTACGTCCATCGGCACAACGCGGATCTACGAGTGCTCTACTATCATTTAAGGTACTCATACGGTATCTATGAGACACCGATGCTGCCATATGTTTCAGGGGATATAGAGTTTGTTGTGGAGAATAGAGATGCCGGATTTACTGGAACTACTCGTTCCCCACGCTCGAGCTTGTACAGGCAAACAAGACCGATATAGTCCTTCTCGACCACCAACAGAAGACGATATTCGTTATAGAGTTTTCGGCACCTGCCGAGGTAAAGCTCGTCTCTAAGGAGGAGGAAAAGCAGACCAAAACTTAGATGCTCGTACCTTATGTTTTACATGTTGTCTCCAATTCAGCTTTGAGTCTACAATTATGCCTAGATAATTTAGTGTTTGGGATAGTTGAAGCAAAGATTACGTTGAAGTAAGTTCTCAAAGAAGGATGGTCCGACCTACCTATAATTCCAAGAATGCTTAGGAACTACCAGAGCTGTCACAAGTACTAGTAAAAAGTATTTCAAATACCAATTACCAATTACCAGAGTCGCATGTGTCAAAGTACAAATACCAAGTAATTTTGGTTTTTGAAAGAACTTCAAGTATCAAATACTTTAATTTGGTACTTGGTTTTTCAAATAAAGTAATTCAAATACGATACTAATATTTCAAGTACTTAAAAAAGTAATTCAAATACCATACTAATACTTGAATTACTTGATATAGTATTTCAAATACGGCGATGGATATTTCAAGTATTTCATAATTATTGTTGAGTAATAAAAAGTACCTCATGAATGGAAAAACGGTATACATTAATACACCTCAATCAACATCAACAACGCATTTTGTTGAACGCAACAAGACGAACTGATATTTTGTGATTGTGTCGATTGTGATGAGACTGTCCTGTAGAGTCAGAGTGTCGCGTAGACTATCCTATGTGTACGACAGAGACAGAGCGCAAGGCGACGCGATGCGTAATGTTGATTTGTCCATACTTGCCTAGACTTGAGCATTTAATGCTTGAAATGTGTATTTCAAGTATTTTTATATTTTCATCGAGCTATACTAATATGTATTTCTTACTCACTTTAGTATTTCGAGTATAAATGTATAAATTTGAATTATATTTTTTGTGTGGAAGTACCAAATACAAATACTTCTTATAGAATTTGCGAAATAAAATTAATTTGAAATACAGTACTTCAAATACCAGAAAGTAATTGAAATACATTTTTCAAGTACTTTACTTCCTTAGTATTTCAAATAAAAATGCCAGGTATTTGAAATATATTTTTTGTGCTACAAGTACCAAATACAAATACTTCTTAGAGAGTATTTGGGGAATCAAGTACAAATATCACAAAAACAATGTATTTGAAGTACAGTACTTCAAATACCAGAAAGTAATTGAAATACATTTTTCAAGTACTTTACTTGAAGTAATGACAGCTCTGGGAACTACCGAGATAGACTACTTGACAAAATGTTTATCAAAAATTTAAAAAAATAGGAAGATATTTCATAGGTATTCCATAGTTTCAATTGCCGCTTTCTCAAGCAGTCGTCATTCGGTCTACAAACAACATCACAAGTCATTCATTCAAGGCATTGTCAGCGTCAAATTATCCTATTATCATATTATCGTACCTTCTGAACTCGTCTGCCAGTATGTTACTAATATACCACGTCAAGGTTATGTTACTGCCTGAACATGCTTCACACATTCGTCAGTCGTTATTGACCGTCAAAAACGCGTCTCGTCCGCGAGTGCATACCGATAGGCGCGTCTAAAAAAGCTGACGATCGGCGAGGTACTACCCAGTACTACCAGTAGTACCATCGCGGTACGCCTGGAAAACGCGATGCGTGAACGTACTGTAGAAGCATGGCAGATAGTGGGGAGTCAAAACGGTCTACTGACAACAAAGTTTGGTTTGTTCATAGATAACGTTTGACAAAGGGAAAAAATGGAGTCAAGTTGATTGACTCAGTACTTCCCACACATTACGCTGATACCAGTTTATTATTTTCCCATAGCATGAAGCTATAGTCTGAAATCCCCTTGCAACCAAATCATCACCTAGCCGCCCAAAAAAGCATCCAACATAAAAACGCTCTTAAATAGTTTCATGCGTCTCTTTCCTTAGGAACTAGAATGCCATAGTTTTTTGCTGCCTCAACTGGACGATGCGAAACGATCAGGAGGCTTCAAACCGTTCAAAAACGAAGTTTGAGCTGTTTTTATATTTTTAGTTTTTTGATTATTGCTGCCGTTATGGAGGCACGTAAAAGCCTTAAGATTTCAGGTCTGGATTCAGATACAGAGCAAAACACATATAGACAGCCCTCACGCGAGATTCAAAGATTATGCCGGAAAGATAAGAATTCTTATCTACAGCAATTGTGCAGGGAAATAGAGATGCATGCCAATACTAACCATCCGAAAGAGATGTTTTTTAAGGCCAAATGCCTCAGTCGGGATTTTAAACCCAAATCTTGGGCTACTAAGAATCCCGAGGGACAGCTAATTACCAACCTGCATGAGGTTATTGAGGTATGGCGAAATTATTGCGAAAATCTGTACCATGAGGATGGCCTTCACGCCCTCTCATTGGATTTTGAACACGAACCGGATATTCTTTTGTCTGAAGTGGAACATGCCCTCAACAAGCTAAAAAATAACAAAGCTACAGGCATTGATTCTATTTCTGCTGAAACGTTGAAATGCTTGGGTGACGACGGCATCGCCCTTTTACATAATATTTGTAAGAGTGTCTGGTCGTCCGGTGTTTGGCCAGATGAATGGTGCACATCAATTTTTGTTCCACTTCATAAAAAGGGATCTCCAACAAATCCAGACAAGTATCGCCTACTTTCGTTAATCTCTCATGCAAGTAAGGTTCTACTGTATATTTTACAATCTCGTTTGGAGGGTTTTATTGGCTGGCAAATTTCTCAGACGCAGGCAGGTTTCGTGAAAGGACGCGGTACGCGTGAACAGATCTTAAACTTAAGACAAATTATTGAAAAAGCCAGAGAGCATTATTTTCCTGTTTTTATCTGCTTTGTGGACTATTCTAAGGCGTTTGATAACGTAAAGTGGCCTAAACTGTGGGAAATCCTCATCTCTATGGGAGTTCCCTATCACCTAGTGTTTCTCATACAGCAACTCTATGAGTCTAATTCGGCTCGCGTAAGAATTGATGGTAACCTGTCTTGTCAAACTGCAACCAGAAAAGGAGTTCGTCAGGGATGTGTATTATCTCCGATGTTGTTTAACATTTACTCTGAATTTGTGATGAGACAGGTATTAGACAACTGGAATGGCGGTGTAACTATTGGGGGAAGCAAAATATCCAACTTGAGATTTGCTGACGATACAACCCTTATTGCAGCTTCTCAGGAAGAACTAGTAGCTCTATTAAACATCTTAGAACAACGTAGTGCAGAGTATGGTCTTGGTATTAACTACAATAAGACCAAGGTTATGATCGTAGATAGAGAGCATGATAATTATCGAGAAATAAAGTCAATAGACCGTTGTGAAGTAGCTCAAAGTTTTATATACCTCGGTTCTTTGATCGATAAGTCGGGTAGCTGTGAAAATGAGATTCGACGGCGCATTCAACAGGCACGTGTGGCCATGACAAAGCTTCCTAAAATATGGCGTGACTATAACATCACTAAAGCTACAAAAATGTCGGTGGTTCAGTCTCTTGTGTTCTCCATATTTTTGTATGCCTCGGAAACTTGGACTGTTAAAAAGGCAGATCGAGCTCGCATAGACGCTTTTGAAATGTGGACATGGAGGAGAATGCTGAGAGTTCCTTATACCTCCCATCGAACTAACGTCTCCATACTGGATGAGGTCGGTAATCCAAAGAGACTATCCTTCATTGTGTCGACGAGAATGCTTACATTCTTCGGACATATACACAGAAGCGATAATATGGAGAAACTTGTAGTTCAGGGTCATGCCCCGAGTGGGCGGCGCCGAGACAGACAGAGAGACCGACAGAAGACTGACGGAAATGAGTTAAGTGGATTTTCGTTATGTACACGCCCAAAAAGTGCATCATCCCTAAATCAATGTACAGGGTGTCCCACGACGATTAAGAAAAGCAATATATCGGAGCTGGGCAGTAGTAGCGACCTATAATTTTGGGGGTGTAAGTTGGAGCAAATATAGTATCTTTTCTTGTTATTGTGTCACCCTATGAGGTATTTGTTTTTGGTCAAGTGACGTCCGATTCAAAAAATTTAATGGGACACCCTGTATATTTGTAACTTTTTGTGTTCTTCCCTATAAAACAATTCCAACAAACTGGCACAATTGGGGCCTAAAGTGATTAATTCAAGAGCTATTAGGTACTTAAAGGACTGTACCACTACAATTATGAAACACTAGCAAATAATTTAACTGTAGGGGTAGGTGTTATAATCAATGGTAATGGTACCATCCTTTAAGTATCTGTAGCTCTTGAATTAATCACTTTAGACCCCAAGTGTGCTAGTTTGTTGGAATTGTTTTATCGGAAGGAACATAAAAAGTCAGAAATATACAAAGTATCCCATTAAAAATTTTGAATCGGACGTCACGTGACCAAAAACAAATACCTCATTGGATGACACAATAGTAAGAAAAGATACTATATTTGTTCTAATTTACATCCCCAAAATTTTTGTTCGCTACTACTGCCCAGTTCCGATATATTTGTTGTCTTAATCGTCTTGAGACACCCTGTATATGAGATCCGTAACTAATAGTAGAGGATCCCAAGTGAGGTCGGTCGATCTTCACTGTTCCGCGTACCGAATAAAAATTATATTTAATCAATTAAAATATATTTCTAAATTCGCACTAACAGAGTTGCCTACAAAAATCTACAAAATTGCCTTTGCTTTTCCAACGTTCGTTGTCAGCTTGTGAAGGTTCAGAAACTTTGATCATCTGTATATACAGGGCAGTTCCTAAGTTGGGACTTTTCTTTATAGGGCATATAGCAGAGCTGTACGCCATCCCGCATTGTGCAAGGATAAATAATGAACGATCCTACAGAAGTAAGAGGATCGCGATACCTACAGACAGCCAGGCCACGCTTAGGGCACTAGATGGTCCCAAAATTACGTCAGCTACATTACTATTAAAACACGTTTATTCCGCTAATGTGGAATCTAGACTACGCTATGGCATGTGTTTCTGGGGTTGGTCAACACTTTCTGAAGATATTTTTTTAGGCCAGAAAAGATGTATCCGTGCTATGGCAGGTATCTCTTCAACACACACCTGCAAAGATGTTTCAAAGATTTAACATTTTAACTGTCCCGTCTCTATTTATATTCGAAATATGTGTTTACGTGTATAAGAACAGTAAGAATTTAATACTAGACATAGAAAGAATCTGCATACAACCATAAGTACATCAAAAGTTGCATTTCGATCACCTAATAATCTAGGCCCTCTTTTATTTAATAATCTCCCCGACCATATTAAAGCATGTAGCAGCTTCAGTCAATTTAAATTCAATTTAAAACATTTTTTACAAAAATGCTACTATCGGGTGGAGGATTACATAAAAATCGTAATTTAGGGTTAAGTACAATTTTATTATTTTATTATTTATTTATATTGTATATTATTATTGATTAGATTTAGGTGATTTTTGACTATTCCAATACAGTTTGTAACTGTCTTATGGAAATAAAGTAATTGTATTGTATTGTATTGTACAGTCTGGGAATGTCTGCAAAAACTGGGAAGGCTGGCAGAACACAACAAAGTACCTTTGGGGTAGGTGCCAGGTCACTCAGGCATAAGTGGCAATGAAAAGGCGGACGAGCTAGCAAGACTAGGCTCGTCTGCTCTATACATTTGAGCAGAACCTGGCTTGGGGGTACCTAAAAGCACAATCAGACACCAGGTCGTAGAATGGATGAAACATCAGCACAAGAAGCAGTGGAACTTGTTGCCGGGATGTGTTCATGGAAAAACATTCATAAAAGCTCCATGCAAGAAAACAGCTGAAACACTGCTCTCCTTGAGTAGGAATCAGCTCCGAATAACGACGGGTCTCCTCACGAGACATCATGGCCTGAAGAAACACCTGAATGAAACAGGACTCTACAATGGAGACCTCAACTGCAGACTGTGTGGTAGAGGGACTGAGTCAGCCCTACATGTGCTCTGTGAGTGCGAAGCGCTAGATCACAAGAGACAACAGCTCTTTGGGAAGCCCAGGCTAGAACCAATGGAGTACAGCTCATCATCAGGACCAGTAGGAAAACTGCATAAGCTTATGCAGGGATCTAGACTGCTGGAGTCATTTACAGTAGTAAATGAGAGGATTTATAACACAATAGGCCTTAAGGTTTCAGTATTGACGAAGACAACATGGTCAGACGGCTCCTGAAAAAAAAAGAAATTCCAAATGTGCCTCTCCCTGTTTCCTATCTTTAACCCCTCTACTGAAGGACTGAAACTTGTTTATACTTGTTCTCGTCCTATCTATTCCGACTCTAAACCTCCTATTTGCTGCCAGTAGAAAATCTGTTATCGATTCGGTGTTCCGTTCGGGCTGGCCTCAGCTATTTTCTGCTAGCAACGGCACGGCTAGCGAAAAAAATCCATTAAAACGAAACAAAAGAATCCAGGTGGCTTTGGCACGCTTTCCGTCCGTCTATGTCCCCCCCCCCTACCTCCTCACCCCCTTCCACCCTTTTGTAATCTGTTGATTTTCCAACTTGTTGCGCCACCCTTTGTTAACCCGTGCCGACGTCTGCATGACTAACTTAACCGCAACTAGGCTTAAATACTGACCGTGTTTATCTTCCAGCTCCATCTTTTTTTAGCACATTTACAACTTGATTTGAATGATGATGATTTAAAAAGAACCATCCACCAATTGATAGTGCCGAGATGCGATGTTTTAACTCAATAGTCACAGTTAGAAAATATACAGCAATGTTTTGACGTGATACTGTGAGCTCATGTAATGAGAAATAACAGAGGTATTAATATCTGGCATGGAAGCCTATATTCCTCATGTCGTCAAGCATCCCTCCAAAAACAAGCATGGTTCAATCAGCGCTGTAGAGATGCAGTTTCCTCTAAAAACCACCATTACAAAGAATGGAGGAAAAATCCAAATGCCGAGAACCACCGCAGTTTTATCGACGCCAGAAATCACTGCAAACGCGTGATTGACAGCAGCAAGGAGGAACACAACCAAAAAATTAAGAAGAAGCTCCTCTCATGTCCTAGTTCGTCCAGAACATTCTGGTCTGTAGCTAAGGCTGTTAGTCAGAACTTTTCCTATTCGTCAATACCACCCTTGACCAGAGAGGACAAATCCATCGCTTCTGCTCCTAAAGAAAAAGCAGACATCTTGGGGAAGCTCTTCGCAGCCAATTTTACTGTTGACTTTCAAGGAAGTACTCCGACCACTACCATAAGCGTGAACTCGAGAATGGCAGAGGTCAAATTTCAACATCGAGATGTAAAAAGCATCCTCCAAAAACTGAACACCAATAAAGCTACTGGTCCTGACCAAATTCCAGCCATTGTCCTTAAACGCTGTGCCGCTGAGCTTGCACCTATCCTTTGCAAGCTCTTCAAACTTTCGTATCAACGAGGCGTGTTTCCCGATTCGTGGAAGATTGGCTGCGTGCAACCTATCCCTAAGAAGGGCAAAAAAACTGATCCCACCAACTATAGACCTGTGGCTCTTCTCAGCATCATGTCTAAGGTTATGGAGACTGTCATTAACACACAGCTCCTGAAATACCTGGACAACAATGACATCATAAATGATCGCCAGTACGGCTTCCGCAAGCACAGGTCTACAGGTGACCTCCTTGCCTACGTCACTCACTTGTGGAACAGAGCAATAGACAAACATGGCGAATCCCGTGTTGTTGCACTTGATATATCGAAAGCTTTCGACAGAGTATGGCATGACGGACTTCTGGTCAAGCTTGCTGCTTATGGACTACCACCTGGCCTGCGCCAGTGGCTGAATAGCTTTTTGAACGATCGATCTCTGTTTGTTGTAGTCGAGGGCTGTTCATCAGACGTATTTTCAATAAACGCCGGTGTTCCTCAGGGATCTGTCCTATCCCCTACACTGTTTCTGTTGTACATCAACGAGCTGCTGGAAATAACATCCAATCCAATCTACAGCTTCGCAGATGACAGTACATTAGTGTCGTGCATGGAACCAGGCAAGCCACTATCATCCCAGGAGACGGTACGTCGGCGACAGCAGCATGCCTCACAGATCAACGCAGATATCAAAACAATTGTCGAGTAGGGATTAGCAAATAAAGTATAGTTCAACGTACAAAAAACTCACGCAACAACACTGACAAAGAAGTCTCACGATGGCTTACCAACCGTGGAAATGGAGGGTCACCCCATAGTCGAATCACCTTCCATCAAGCTCTTGGGAATCAACATCAACAATAACATGTCCTGGCACGACCACGTCGTCAGTATTGCTAAAACGGCATCCCAGAAGCTTGGAGTTTTGTTCCGCTGTAGGAAGTTGTATACACCAGAGCAACTGCTGCTGCTCTACAAGGCACAGATCTGACCATCGCTGGAGTATTGCTCCCACGTATGGGGATGTGCTCCAAAGCACTCTCTAAAGCTTCTGGACACTATCCAGAAAAGAGCAATTAGATCAATCGATACGCCTGCCCTCACAAAGGACCTCCACAGCCTGGAACATCGAAGGAGGGTGGCTGACCCCACGGAAGATGTTCGAGTGAGCTCTCCCAGGTAATAACACCAAAGGCCGTCCGAACCAGGAATACTAGAGAAGCTCTGCGAGCTCATCGTTACCAGGTCGAGGTCCTTACTCCCCGAACCAGTTTCCTCCAGCATTCCTTCTTTTGGAGAACTTCGACGCTGTGGAATCATCTGCCGGGGAATTTGTTTCCCGACGACTACAACCTGCAGCGTTTCAAATCTAACATGAACAGACATTTGTCCTCTCGCAGCGCTCCTACAGCGCCATAGGCTTTCAGCCTTTGCGGGAGGCCGACCATAAAAAAAAAAGAGGTAACTGAGATTATGCGATCAGAAGAAGACAGAAAACATGCAGAAGAAAGACTGACAGGAAATGGGGGTTGCATGGAAGAGCAATAAAGTTGAATGCAGCCTCCCATTCTGTAACATTATACTATGTTTTGTAACATTCATAAAAAATAAAGACACATTATTACTATTATTAAAAAGACAAACCGTAGACAAACATAAGGCAGGCAAAAAACAGACCGGGTTTGTAAAAAATTTCTCGTAAACTGCCAAAGCTTGAACTGTAAATTTAATTCCTCAGGTTTTTAGACCATGTTAAAATTCAAAAATTCTAACAGCAATGTTGCCAGATTTACCATTTTGACGTTTCACGTCAAATCTGACAATATTGCTATTAGCATTTCTGAATTATGCATGTTCAAAGACCTCCAGGTATCGAATTTTATCGTTTCATTTTATATCAGTATTGGAAATCCTTAAGCATTAAATTTTCAGTACTCTTTACTAACCCCGTATAGAAAACTAACAAGAAATAGACATAAGACACATTATGACGTGAGAAGGAAAATGTCAGGTAGATGCAAACACACCGTTGAGATTTAGACAAAACAGAGACGCATATCAGCATACAGCATGCATTCTCCTAACGAAGTAAGGACTCATTCAGTTTATGATAAGGCTCGTCTGATTATATTTTCTAGCAAACTAAGCATACGTGAAGAGATGTGAACTAATATCATTCTGAGTAGGGCAAGGATTACTTCCACTAGATGAATATTTTCCATCGGTTGGATCCTTTGAGTGGAATCACTTATGCAACAAGTTGAAAATTGGAAGACAAAAGGACATACAATTTTAAGCCTATGTTTGTTTGTTAAAGACACTTAGGCTGTGCTAGGAATGTGTTTCGAGAGATGTGCGCTAGAAATGTGGGCTAGGTATCAAGTTGCCAGTTCAATTTTCAGCTCTTCAGTAAATATGTTAATAATTCAGTAGATTTCAGTAGACCAATTCCATGCTTCATAAATTTAAGTAAACACGTAAACGTATAGGGTGCCCCAATAAGAACGATAGGAAAGAAAAATTAAATAAAACAACGATAGTTTAAGATATCAAATTGGCTTTGGCTTTATTTTGAAGCTACATCTATGACATTATGTATGGAATAGAACGTCATTCAAGTGTTCGTCTTGGGGTCGCTGGCAGTGCTTCAAGCGGTCGGTCCCATTTCGTATGACATTTTCGAGCATTTGCGACGTTATGGCGTTGATGGCTACTCGAATATTGTTTTCGAGAGCATCCAAAGTGGCTGGTTTGTTGGAGTAGACCAACGATTTGACGTACCCCCAAAGAAAATAATCGAGAGGTGTCAAATCACACGATCGCGGTGGCCAATCAATGAACGCTCGTCTGGTGATGATTCAGTCGCCAAACGTCTGCCGAACAACTTCGAGCGTTGTGTCGCTTGTGAGGCTCGTGGCTACATTCTGTTGGAATCACAAGTCGGTAATATCGATTTTGTCGAGCTCTGGCCACAGAAATTCTTCCAACATCGCTCGGTAGCGTGGCTCACTGGTTGTAATGGTGTCTCCTTCCTCATTTCGAAAGAAATAAGGATCGATGGTGCCGTCGTGCCACAATCCGCACCACACATTCAATTTTTTCGGGTACTGGACCACTTCTTAGGTCATTTGTGGATTTTCACACCCTAGTAATGACACTGCTGCTTGTTGACACAGCTACTGAGGTAAAAATTGGCTTCATCTGAGAAGATGATTTTTTGGCCAAAATGAGCATCTTCGTCCAACATTTGAAGCGCCCAATTTGCGAACTCACGGCGACGGCCTATGGTCCTCCAGCTTCAATTGTTGTGTCAGCACGATCATATACGGATGCAGTCCCAAATCCAAACGCAAAATTCGTCGAGTTGTCTCTTGGGAGAGGCCCAATTCCGCGGCTCGGTGTCGATACGATAAATTTGGGTCGTCTTGAACACTGGCCGCTATGGCGGCGAATTTTTTTCACGTCGACGAGTTCGCATTCGGGTTGGTTTCTTTAGATCAAATAGAGTGTACTCACGCTCAAACTTTTCCACGTTACGACGAATTGCCTGGTCACTGAAGCCATGATGAGCGCCAAGTTCACGACGAAATGCGCGTTGCGTATTTACAATTGAGCGGAGTTTCCGTAGTACTTTTTAATGATTTCCAGACGATTGGCAAGCGTGAAACGATCCATGGTGAATTGTCAAACCTTACTGAATATTTTAACAACTGGATGACGTTTGTACCTTTGACAGCTATCTAGATATCGCTATTAGAAAACCTATCACTGCTATTGGGGCACCCTATATATTTTTTAGAAATGAAGAAAAGTAAGACAGGTACAACAAATAGTAACGAATAAAGTGTAACAAATAGTCACACGCCTGATAGTTGCAAGAGAAAAAGGCTTTGAAATATTGGCAGTTTTCTTAATCTGTTCAATAATTTCGTACTGTGTGAAAACCGAGCTTTAAAAATAAGTATTTCCATGGAAGAACAAGTAGACGGTATTTATGGGAATCTTTGAGAAATTGACTACAGAATAACTTTGGATATTTTCAATTCAATATATTCTGAGCAACGGATATCCCCAGACCGCACCTACCAGGCAGGATAAAGGATATGCTATATTTGTCAGGTTTTTTTTCATAGCCTGTTCAAGTATACTATAGAAAATCGTCTTGTTACTCTCCAAAAGTTGATGCAACACCGCTTCCCTTAAAGCCAAACCTTTTTTTATATGAACATGTCCTGAATCGCTTCAAGCGCAATGTCCTTAGTTCACGATAGCGGTGTTTCGACCTTTTGGATCTCATCAGATGCGTTCTTAGTGCTCCTCCAAAGGAAGAATTGTGTGATTCAATGATGGTAGGGTTATTAGCCCCAGGAATAGTTGTTTCTGTTGTTCCACTGCTTTCATATCATCCTGATACCGGCCTTCCGCAAAGGCTGAAAGCCTATGGCGCTGTAGAAGCGCTGCGAGAGGATAAGTATCGTTGCACGTTAGATTTTAAATGGTGCAGGTTGTAGCAGTCGGGAAACAAATTCCCCGACAGCTCATTCCACAGCGTAGAAGTTCTCCAAAGGAAGGAATGCTGGAGGAGACTGGTTCGGGGAGTAGGGACCTCGACCTGGTAAGAATAGACTCGCAGAGACTCTCTAGTGTTCCTCGTTTGGACGGCCTTTGGTGTTATTATCTGGGAGAGCTCACTCGAACATCCTCCGTGATGAAGTGTGTGGAACAGGGACCGGTCAGCCACCCGTCTCCGATGTTCAAGGCTGTGGAGGTCCTTTGTGAGGTTAGGCGTATCTGTTAGTCTAATTGCTCTCTTCTGGATAGTGTTCAGAAGCTTTAGAGAGTGTTTCGGAGTGCATCTCCACACATGCTAGCAATACTCCATAGATGGTCAGATCTGTACCTTGTAGAGCAGCAGAAGTTGCTCTGGTATATACTGGTTCCTACAGCGGAACAAAACTCCAAGCTTCTGGGATGCCGTTTGAGCAATACTGTCGATGTGGTCGTGCCAGGACATGTTATTGTTGATCATCATCATCATCATAGTAACAATGTCTTAACAGACATGTTGTGAACTCGTAAAATGCATTTGCACATTTTACGAGTTTCTCTTGGCATATCTTTAAGATCTTTAATGCAGTAGTTTTCCATTTGCTTTCTGCATCCTCATGCCGTTGACCAGATGGTATCTACTGGTTCATCCGCGTTTAGGGGCAATTTCTCACCCCAAGGTCAAGAAGGTGTCCTAACTCTTCTCAACTCGTCCACCCGAAGCTGTTGGTTGAGGAGAGTTTACTGCTTATACCGACAGTAGTTCGGTGTTCCATTTAGTTGCCTTTTACGACATGCAGGATATACGATGGGAGATATTCTAACTCGCCCCCACACGGGCCGATATTGTTGTAATCCCCAAAAGCTTGACGGAAGGTAACTCGACTATTGGGTGACCAATTTCACGGTTGGTAAGCCAACGTGAGACTTCCAATGATATCCTAAAGATCGAGGTCACTTTGGATTGGGTGACAATAATTTTCTATAAGAATAATTACCATAAGCCGTCGTTATACCTTCTGTTCAACATTTGCCTGGCAATTTGGCTGTACTAATAGGCGGAAGGTGTGTATCGGTATAATAATACCAGATGCGGTATTGGGAGGGGAGCCTCATGTTTGAACACAATTAATAGTGGCTTGCCATGATAAACGGCCTGCTCGACTATGCTTGTTCGGCTTTACACATCAATATAACTAATTAAAGCAATTTGCCGGCGTATGCCACCGCCATAACCGCTGCTGTAACGCCCGCTTTCTGTTGACCACGCCGTCGTGCTCCCCGTAGTCAATCATTCAATTAGTTTGGCTGCCATAACGAAACACTTTTTTGGATATGTGGTTGGTCATAATGGACGCAGCAGAGTAAACGTATAATGAGGACTGCAAATGTTTGTAATAATAACAATAATAATTTACACCACCTACAACAGTTAGGCCAGGACTTTTTTTTTTATGGTCGGCCTCCCGCAAAGGTTGAAAGCATATGGCGCTGTAGAAGCGCTGCGAGAGGATAAGTATCGGTTCACATTCGATTTGAAACGCTGCAGGTTGTAGCCGTCGGGAAACAAATTCCCCGGCAGCTGATTCCACAGCGTCGAAGTTCTCCAGAAGAAGGAATGCTGGAGGAGACTGGTTCGGGGAGTAAGGACCTCGACCTGGTAAGGATGAGCTCGCAGAGCTTCTCTAGTGTTCCTGGTTCGGACGGCCTGTGGTGTTATTATCTGAGAGAGCTCACTCGAACATCTTCCGTGATAGAATCGGTAAAACAGGGATAGTCCAGCCACCCTCCTTCGATGTTCCAGGCTGTGGAGGTCCTTTGTGAGGTTAGGCGTATCGATTAGTCTAATCGCTCTTTTCTGGATAGTGTCCAGAAGCTTTAGAGAGTGCTTCGGAGCGCATCCCCACACATGGGAGCAATACTCCAGCGATGGTCGGATCTGTGCCTTGTGGAGCAGCAGCAGTTGCTCTGGTGTATACAACTTCCTACAGCGGAACAAAACTCCAAGCTTCTGGGATGCCGTTTTAGCAATACTGACGACGTGGTCGTGCCAGGACATGTTATTGTTGATGTTGATTCCCAAAAGCTTGACGGAAGGTGATTCGACTATGGGGTGACCCTCCATTTCCAATGTTGGTAAGCCAGTGTGAGACTTCTTTGTAAGTGTTGTTGCCTGGGTTTTCTGTACGTTGAACTGTACTTTATTTACTAATCCCCACTCGACAATTTTTTTGATATCTGCGTTGATCTGTGAGGCATGCTGCTGTCGTCGACGTACCGTCTCCTGGGATGATAGTGGCTTGCCTGGTTCCATGCACGACACTAATGTACTGTCATCTGCGAAGCTGTAGATTGGATTGGATGTTATTTCCAGCAGCTCGTTGATGTACAGCAGAAACAGTGTAGGGGATAGGACAGATCCCTGAGGAACACCGGCGTTTATTGAAAATACGTCTGATGTACAGCCCTCGACTACAACGAACAGAGATCGGTCGTTCAAAAAGCTATTCAGCCACTGGCGCAGACCAGGAGGTAGTCCATAAGCAGCAAGCTTGACCAGTAGTCCGTCATGCCACACTCTGTCGAAAGCTTTCGATATGTCAAGTACAACCACGCGGGATTCGCCATGATTGTCTATTGCTCTGTTCCACAAGTGTGTCACGTAGGCAAGGAGGTCACCTGTAGACCTGTGCTTACGGATGTCATACTGGCGATCATTTATGATGTTATTGTTGTCAAGGTATTTCAGAATCTGTGTGTTAATGACAGTCTCCATAACCTTAGACATGTTGCTGAGAAGAGCCACAGGTCTATAATTGGTGGGATCAGTTTTTTTGCCTTTCTTAGGGATGGGTTGTATGCAGCCAATCTTCCACGAAGCGGGAAACACGCCTTGTTGATACGAAACTTTGGAGAGCTTGCAAAGAATAGGTGCAAGCTCAGCGGCACAGCGTTTAAGGACAGTGGCTGGAATTTGGTCAGGACCAGTAGCTTTATTGGACGAAAGGTTACACAAAACGTTCCAAAAGTCTGTAACCCTGAAGACCCGTAATATTGTACGATCTCTCCTAAATTACGATCAGTAATAGTTCAGGTGTTGACTTGGCACAGCCCGTCAACATTTGTTGCTACCGCAGTCATGCGAGACAAATCTGGAAAATCAGAATAATAATAATGTCCAACCTAATGATCCGTTAGCCATTGAATCAGTCACAGAAGGACATGCCATTCATACCCGAAATAACCAACCTCCAAACAAAGACACAACTGTCTTTTAGAGAAACAAAAATGTTGCACGACTTTTTGATAAAGTTCTTCGCCTTAATCCACTCTTAAATTAATAATAATAATAATAATAATAATATAACTTTATTTATCCTGGCGGGGTGTCTGACAGGCAGGTATTAATCCCAACCAGTGAAGTATACAAAAGAACAAACAAATTACATAAACAAGAAGGTAAATTAAAACAAATAATATATGACCTAGCTTAGGTTGATTTCGTTTGACAGAAACATTTGTTTTACCTTATCTTTGAAGACTTGTGGACTGTATGTCTTTAAGACAGGTGGTATTTTATTGTAATAATGAGCAGCATTATAAGTAAACGAATTTTTATACATTTCTGTTCTGTGTTGTGGTATATCCAAGGTGTTTTGAACAAAGCGCAACGAAGTTTGATGCAAGGAGTTTCTAAAAACTAATCGGCTATTAAGATATGACGGTAATTGTTTCACTATGATACGATGTACCAAGCAGATAAGGTGTAATATCCACAGTAATTTAAACTTCAAAATTTTGTGATGCTCGTAAATCGGGGTTATATGCTGTCTACGCGGTGTGTTCGTAGCAAATCTTATACATGAATTATGTAGTTTTTGTAGCTTATTATACCATCTATATCATTCGATTTTCTGTTTAGACTTCTGTCAGTTCAGTTAGGTCTATATCATCTAAACCTCTTTCGTTTTCTTCTTGTATTATTATCTCGTCTGCATTTTCGTCATACCAAAGTTCTTCGTAATAATTTACCCAGTTTTCGTCCATACTGCTTATCCGTCTTCTTTTTTTTTATATAACTGAGCAGACCGCGCAGGCAGAGCCTAAATTCCAGAGTACCGCGGCTGCTGTGAAAGGGTTATGTTAGTGGAAGTTTGTTAACGCGGGATTTGAATGGGTCAATACCCCCAGGCCCAATAAATACATCTCCTGGCAGTCCATTCCAAGCCTTGGACACCCTGGGAATAAATGTGCGGTTGTACCGCTCGATTCTTGATGTATGAAGAACGACCGTCTTAGGATGAGGTACAGCGGTCGCACGGGTAAATCTGATAGGAGCAGTGAGCGGCGGAGCGATAGAGGATAGCTCAGAGGAGCAGATTCCGTTGGAATATCGGTAGAAGAGCGAGAGGTCACCAACAACATGCCGGTGTGAAAGTGACTGAAGGTGGCGCGTTAAGGCCCTTCTCTGGACGGCAGTAGTATAGACAGGGTAGTAGGGGCAGCAGCTCCCCAGACATGAGAGCAATACTCCAGGCAAGGTCTTATCTGGGCTTTATATAGCGTGAGGAGGTTACATGGTGAGAAATATATTCTGGCTCTAAATAGGTACCCAAGCTTTTTACCAGCAGCTGTTGCAATTGACGCGACGTGTTCGTGCCATATCAGATGTTCTGTAATGTTGACTCCTAAGAGCTTGAATGAGTGACTCCTTGGCAGAGCCTGGTTGTTCATTAGAACCTGGTGTTGGCTTGGGCACTTGTTTGATAGCGTACAATACTGGGTCTTGAGGCATTAAATTTAACCATATTCTTAAGCCCCGAAGCAGTAATGGTATCGAGAACGAAAGTGAAGCTGCCACTGCCAGTCTTCTGCGTTCCAGCTCGACCACAGAGATCGGTCTATTGCTCATGGTGCCTGTATGCAGCGTACTGTCATCCGCAAAACTGTGGATTGGGTTTGTAGTGATAGAGAGTAGATCATTAATGTGAAGCAGAAACAATGTCGGAGCCAATGCCGATCCATGCGGAACCCCGGCATTGATGCTATTGAAAGAAGAGGAAAAGTCGACTACCACGACAGAGATTTTCCGACCTGAGAGGAAGTCTGCGAGCCAACCGCAAAGCTTAACAGGGCGCCCATAACACGGGAGCTTGTTTAGGAGAGCTGCATGCCACAGTTGATCGAATGCCTTTGAAATATCGAGAGCAACGACGTGAGCCTCGCCAAATGACTGGATGGATGAGTTTGCTCCACACATGTGTGACGTAACCCAGGAGAGCTCCAGTTGATCTTTGGTATCGGAATCCATATTGTCTGTCGTTAATGGAGCTCTAGGTATTTAATGAGCTCTTGGTTGACGCATTTCTCCATCACTTTACTGATTACAGAAAGCGGAGCTATAGGTCTGTAGTTGGTCGGATCAGTTTTGGATCCCTTTTTTGGCACCGGCTGGATGTAAACTATTTTCCAGTCCTTTGGGAAAATGCCGGAATCGTAAGACATCCGAAAGAGGCGGGTAAATATGGGAGCGAGCTCCGGTGCGCATTGCTTGACAACAATGGAGGGGATCATGTCGGGCCCATTCGCCTTATTAATGTCAAGTGACTGCAGCACCTTCCGAACTATTTTTGTTCTGAACGTGATTTCTATCTATCTACAGGGTGGGCCAATAGTGCGTGGGCGGAGGATTGTGGGCTTACTAAAAAATATTTAAAAAATCTGTCACTTGATCATGGTAGTGACCCTTGAGTGCTATAACGTAAAAATATTTTCACTTAAATTTTGACGTTTATACAGGGTGATTGATATCAAACTTACATTTTTTTAAATGGAACCCCCTATATATTATTACATATTTGGCTTCCTTGGTCAATTTTAGTGTGACTTTATGTATCACATATGGAACTTTAAACGAACCGTTTAGGCGCAAATCACTATTTTTGGTATAAGTAGGTATCAGAAAAAAATTGAATATCGTAGCGATTATAAAACTTAGAAGGCCGTGACTTTGCGGTACAACTAAGCATGAAATGCGTCACCTTAGGTCAGACGGCTAAAATTGAATTCTTTTTGTACTTGGAGAAATCAGTAGATTAATTAAGGAAACTTCAATCACAGATAACTTGATTTTTTCAAATGGCAATGCCTATTTTGGTTTAAAAAATCGAATGCAATATTTCATTACCTTTCTAACGATATAGCATACTCGATACCAATCTTTTTTAGTTTTCATTTTATTTCAAATTTTCAGTCAAATCGGTGTTTTTCAATTTTCCTGCATGCAAGCAACCTAGCAGGCCATGAAAAATAAACAAAAGCTCATTAATATGGAAGAAACCAACTAACTTAGTAGAAAGATGCAAACTAACTAGAGCAACGGGGCAAGATTATGAAAATTTCTTACAACATATTAGCTCTAACCAGAAACAATAGCGGTAAAAAGAACGCTCATTTTTCACAGCCTACTAGCTATTAGTCAATTTCCAACGTCAGTAAAAAAATATTTAATCAAAGGAAAACTACTAGTGATTGTTGCTGGCAGTATAATATCTATGTCTTCTGAATAAATTTCCACATTTAATGCTATAAAAAAGTAGCCATTTCCGTAAGTCAGAAGTAATGATACCTCTGACTGGAACCCTTCAAATTCTTCAGTAGGTACTTCTACTTATTAGCAAAATCGCAGAAAATGAAACTTGAATTGCAGTCTGTTTAAATTGTAAAACATAATTTAGTTTGCAGAAAACTACATGAAATAAACACAGTTACAACATAGCGTAATTAAAAAATTCTAGCAATTATTTCAATAGATGTTCAGAATGCTCCAGTTGGAGATTTCACTTTTGACTTAACTAAACGGAAGTGACTAATCTTTTCATCCCATTAGATATGAAATTCTAAACATGTTAGACTGTAACCAAAATCGCTGGTAGTTTTCCTTTTGTTTCGAGATTTTTAATCGTTTTGGAAAGTTGTCAAGCTCCAGTAGACCTCGATAGCTAGTAGGCTGTAAAAAACAAATACTTCTGCCATAACCCAGCTACTCATTTACATTAGATATCTTGGGGCTGTTGTATCCGGTTAGAGCTAATATGTTGCAAGGAATTTTCATAATCTTGCCTCGCTGCTCCAGTTAGTTTGCATCTTTCTACTAAGTTAGTTGGCTTCTTCCATATTAACGAGCTTCTGTTTATTTTTCATGGCCTGCTAGGTTGCTTGCACGCAGGAAAATTGAAAAACACCGATTTGACTGAAAATTTGAAATAAAATGGAAACCAAAAGAGATTGATATCGAGAATGCTATATCGTTAGAAATGTGATCAAATTTTACATTCGATTTTTTAAACCAAAATAGGCATTGCCATTTGAAAAAATCAAGTTATCTGCGATTGAAGTTTCCTTAATTAATCTACTGATTTCTCCAAGTACAAAAAGAATTCAATTTTAGCCGTCTGACCTAAGGTGACGCATTTCATGCTTAGTTGTACCGCAAAGTCATGGCCTTCTAAGTTTCATAATCGCTGCGATATTCAATTTTTTTCTGATACCTACTTATATCAAAAATGGTGATTTGCGCCTAAACGGTTCGTTTAAAGTTCCATATATGATACATAAAGTCACACTAGAATTGACCAAGGAATCCAAATATGCAATAATATATAGGGGGTTCCATTCTAAAAAATGTAAGTTTGATTTGAATCACCCTGTATAAACGTCAAAATTTGAGTGGAAATATTTTTACGTCATAGCCCTCAAGGGTCCCTACCATGATCAAGTGACAGATTTCTGAAATATTTTTTATTAAGCCCACAATCCTCCGCCCACGCACTATTGGCCCACCCTGTATATCTATTTCTATCAATCATTCAAAAACCGACAATGAATTGATAAACGCAAACTGTTGCATCTGTAGCCGGCTTACACCCGGATTCAACCCGGATTATACATAGATCTCATCATAAATACCATCCGAGTACAGAATAGAGCCCATTTAAGAGCCCCATTCACGGCAATCGATTAGGCTCGCGAATCGCAATCAAAACCCGTTCGGTGGCCTGAAGGGCCCAAAGTACACACACGCGGCAATTCAATGAAAACAGTGAAAACCCGCGAACGATGGCCATATTGGAAGGTGATTTTGCATATTTGTCGGACAAATAAATAGCGGGTTATCAGGTCTGGCCATAGGTGTTTAGCACACAGACGCGCTTTCAGGGGCGTATAGGGGATACATACATATACATATACATATATTATGTATGGATGAAAGGTCTCCTGCCAATTGTTTCGTCTGCAAGCCATGCCACCTATGACTTCTTCAATTCCTAAGCCATAGTTACAAAACCGTAAATATCTTGAAAACCATCAAAGATAGAACCACATGTATCTAGTTAAAAGTGAAAGAGAATTGAATTTCGCATCCACCGATGGGAAACTTGTCATACCATCCCATTTGGAAAAAATGAAGTCAAGTTGATTGACTCAGTACTTCCCACACATTACGCTGATACCAGTTTATTATTTTCCCATAGCATGAAGCTTTAGTCTAAGATCCCTTGCAACCAAATAATTGTCACCCCCCCCCCCCCTAAAATTGTCTTATGCCGCTAGGTCTTTCCTTCACAGGTCAATGGACAGCCTATTATCGATACTACAAACTTCTCAGTTTTACAACCCCCACCCCCCCAACCACCTCACTTTCACCCCCACCCAAAAAACTGGTAGGAAATGATCAGGAACCCCTAAAACATCTAAAAACCGAATTTGAGTTGCTTTCATACTTGTTGCGTTCTTTGATTATTGCTACGCTGCCACTGACAAGATTTTTAACAAACATACGCGTTTTCCATTCTCACCACGGTAATAATATACTGTGTCAAAATTTCATTAGAATCAACTTAATAGTGTCCACGTTACAAAATACAAAACGATTTAGACCAATAAATTCTCGTATAGTATACAGAAAATTCTAAGTCCCTTAGTTTCTGTAATAGGCTAGGCAATGTTCGGATGCACCTAAAAAAGTGATTTGTGTCGCTAGATCTTCCTTCACAGGTTAGTGGACAGCCTATTGTGAGTACAAGAATTTTTTTAATTTTTCAACCCCCAACCCCCCAACCAGCCCAATTTCACCTCCACCCAAAAAAAAAACAACGCAGAAAATGATCGGGAACCTGTAAAACGCTTAAAAACGAAGTTTGAGCTATTTTTAGTTTTTTATTATTTCTGCGCCGCCACTGGCACGATTTATCAAAACCATACGCGTTTTCCATCTTCGCCATGGTAGTAATACCGTTTCAAAATTTCATTAAAATCAATTCAACAGTTTCTTCGTTACAACGATCTGACGCAATACTCTCGTATGTTTACATCAAAAAAAATTCTAAGTCCTTTGCTTTCTGTAATAGGCAAAGGCAATGTTCGGATGGACCTAAAAAAGTTATTCATGTCGCCAGGTCTTCCTTCACAGGTCAGTGGACAGTCTATTGTGAAAGCAACAAATTTTTCAATTTTACAACCCCCCAACCACCCCAATTTCACCCCCACCCAAAAAAAAGTAGAAAATGATCAGGGAACCCTAAAACGCCTAAAAAAGAAGTTTCAGCAATATTTAATTTTTTTTGTTTTTTGCTAATTACTCCGCCGCCTATGCACCGATTTTCAAAATTATAGGAACATTACCTACTACGACCCCACAGCATACGGCTGCCCAAATTTCATCACAATCCATGCAGCGGTTACTGAGATTACGAGGGTAGAAAAACGCGACAGACAGACAGACAGACAGACAGACAGACAGACAGACAGAGAGACAGACCGACAGACAGACCGACAGACAGATAGACCGACAGACAGACCGACGGAAATGAGTGACGTGGATTTTCGTTATGTACACATCATAAAACGCCCAAAAAACGTATTATCTCAAAATCGAAAATTTTCGCGATCACAATACTCCCCTCACCTATCGGTGTGGGAAGTAAAACAAAGTTTTTAACTTTTCAAATCTGAAAATTGCTAGTCTATTGATTTAATATTCTTTTGAAACAATGATCTTACTGAAACACAAGTATGTTTCTTGCTTATTTCAGAACTGAAAACTGCATCTTTCTATCGCGTTTATTTTCTGAGATATAACTTTTCTTGTAAAGTACTGCAAACGTCAAATTTTGTAAAAATTGCTGAATAGCTCCAAAAATAAGCTTCGTAGACATAAACAATGATTAACAAACTGGACCTAGAAATCGATGCTAAACTCGAAAACGTAATAACATACAGGCTATCCCATTCAAAATAAGGAAGTTGATGTCTACTTCTGGTATATCCGCGGAAGTCCGCCATCTTTGGAATTATTTTCTAAATATAGAGCATTTGAAAAGAAACGTTTTTTGTTTAAAACATTTTCGTCTAATTTAAACAGTATGGCCGCTAGAGAGTACCGCGCGCTTATTGGACCACCCTGTATATTATTCTCATTTGAAAAAATCAAGTTATCTCTGATTGAATTTTCCTTAGTTGATCTACCGATTTCTCCAAGTACAAATGTAATTCAAACTCGACCGTCTAACATAAGCTGACGGATTGCATGCTTAGTGACACGTCAAAGTCACAGCCCTCTTAGATTTATAATAGCTGCGACACTCAATTTTTTTCTGACATCTACTTATACCAAAAATTGTGACTTGCACCTAAACGGTTTGATTTAAGTCCCATGTGTGATACATAAAATCACACTCAAATTGACACGGGAATCCAAATACGCAATAATATATAGGGTGTTCCATTTGAAACAAAAAATTTGATATGTCACGCTTTTATTGGACACCCTGTAAAAAAGTCATTATTTTTAAAATGTAGTCCAGCTTGACTTACATATACCCGTAAAGTTAGTTTTTTGCATAGTGGTGTGGTTTGGTCACAAAAGTCCGAGGCGTTGAGCTTGACTCACCCTGTATATGTATAAATGTGTGTATATCAGCCCTCTTATAAGTCTACATAGATAGGCGCGAATGATTCGCGATGACTGCGAATAATTCGTGGCGGCTAAAGTCGCACTGTTTACGTAGCGGCATACGTGCCTGTTCAGACCTGTACGATTTTTTCCGCCGTGACTGCTGATTTGGCGGCGTTTATTTCGCGGCGGATTTCATTTCGCATTCGAACGCGTTTTGGTCGCTGCCGCTCCTTATTCGATATGGCAAAACAAGAGAAACTAATCGAACTGGTTAAAAAATATCTTATACTACTTCTCCCACGAAGATTATAGGAATGGGCAAAAAAAAAGATCAAATATGGGACCAAATATCAAAAGAACTTGGTGTAAGCCGTAAATACCTATAATTTATTATAAAAACACTAACCAGAAACAGATTTATGTAATTGCCACGTGGTATTTTAAAGGCTTTCAAAAACGGATGAAATATATGAGAAAAACATATTATTCTTAGTAATATTTTATATAGGTACTATTTTCCATGGGTACTTAGAGTGACAAAACACCATTTTCAAAATCGTTTAGATTGTGACGTAACGTGCTAAAAAAAAATTAAACTGATACATGAGAGGCGCTTTAACTAACACCAATTGAAATTAGAAGGATAGTTTGCAACTCCACCGAAACGGAATCAAACTAAAAACATTTTTTTTTCGTGGATTTGGGTCGGGTAATAAATGAAATTCTTGCTGCCCTCCTTGGGTCGGTCTTAACTAGTAAAAGTGTCATTTATGCATTTTATATTATATTTTTTAACAATACCTTCTTTGCGCCACCGAATGCGTTGTGACGCCTGAGTGTGAACAGGTAAGCGACTATCGCTACCGCAGCTAACGCGAAACTTCCGCAACTAAGGCGAATCCGCGATAGGCACGAATAGTTCGCGCTAGTCTGTGAAAGTCTTTACAGTTAATCCGCTTGCCCCTAGGTGCGCTCCTGTTCGAAGCCCCAATATTCTGTATAGGTACATCTAATAGAACGGAATACATTACGATGAGATGACAGTATGTGCGAGTATGCAGATTTGCTAGATCGATTACGAACCATTAGCCGAACATAACATGTTCACGTAATTACATCGACCTTCTCTTCTATGTACATTACACAGATTTATAGTCTGAGAGATTGTTCACACTCCAAGTGACTCATTTCAGTGAAGATGTACCTGTTCACTTTTCACTTAGTAGGCATGCACGGTAGCGGCAGTTAGCAGCGTTGGACTGCGTTGGCCAGCGCCGAGCCCCCTCGCAGGTAAAAGCAGGCCGGCGCCGGTTCCGCACGCAGTCAAGCACACCAGTGCATGGTGCAGTGAAAACAGGCAAGAAAAACAGTACAAAGATTGGCCAGTCACATCTAGACACGGTATAGGAAACACGCAATGAAGGTTCAAAATGCTTCTGTTACTATAAAGGCGTCTTGGAATAATCTTCTTCTTCGGGTTCCATCTCCTAACGGAGGTTGGAAATCATCATGGCAATCCTGATTTTGTTTGCTGCCATTCTAAATAGTTCCGTGGAACTGCAGTTGAACCATTCTCTCAAGTTCCGAAGCCAGGACGTCCTTCTCCTACCAACACTCCTTTTACCTTGTATTTTTCCCTGCATAATAAGTTGGAGCAAAGAATATTTTTCATTTCGAATTACGTGACCCAAGTACTCGAGTTTTCTTTTCTTAATGGAATAATCTAATAAACCGTATTTATGTATACACAGATAGATACAAAAGCTTTCACCCCTATAGTTCCATCAACCTTTTCTTACTACTTTAAGAACATCTAGGTGTATTTTACAATATCCTATCATTCAGCTCTCTCAACCCGTAGAGGCTGTTTCTCAAACAAAACCATTTTACAGAAATGTAACCGACAACTAAAATTAACGTAAGTAGGTTTGTTAGTATTATTTTCCTTGTCTCAGTAAATTTAATTCTTTTATATTCATTTTCAATAAACGAAAATAAAATCACTAAGTTTATGTTCAAAAGTTTTATATATACATTTATAGATAGTTATATTTCTAATTTACACATACAATTTAGAATTATTTTGTTTGTTTTTTTGTGGTTTTTTTTTGTATTTTTTTGTATTTTTATTCTTATTTTTATTATATCATTCCCTATTCATTCACCTGAAGATGGTTTAGATTAAAATAAACCGAAACGTAGTGAAGGAAAGTTATAGTTTCAATCGTTGACTGAAACCCACGAAAACAACCATAACTATAAAGGCGTTCAAGCGGGCTTCCGACGCTGGTAAGCGGTCGAAAACACAGTGGAGCAGGTTAGCCTGCATGCGGTACCTGCACGCAGTTGCACGCAGTTGCACGCACGCTTACCTGCCCCACTGCGTATGCGCCCTTACTCTTGCTGCTCAATTAAAAGTCCGCTGCCGAAGTACCGATGGATTCAGTCTCAATATCAAGGAGTGCAGTAGTCTGACAAAGCTTACTAAAATGTGGCGTGACCATAACATCACTAAAGCTACCAAAATGTCGCTGGTTTAGTCCCTTGTCTTCTCCATATTTTTGTATGCCTCGGAAACTTGGACTGATTAAAAAGGCAGATCGAGCTCGCATAGATGGTTTTGAAATGTGGACGTGGAGGAGAATGCCAAGAGTTCCTTATACCGCCCATCGAACTAACGCTTCCATACTGGATGAGCTCGGTGATCTAAAGAGACCATCCTCCATTGTGTCGACGAGAATGCTAACATTCTTCGGACATATACACAGAAGTGATAATATGGAGAAATTTGTAGTTCAGGGTCATGCCCCGAGTGGGCGGCGCCGTGGCTGTTCCTCTACATGCTGGGTGGATACGACGAAACAGTTGCTGGATATAAGTATCAAGAGCGCCACCGAACTGACAGTAAATCGCGAACGATGGCGAGCTACAGTTCTCAAAACTACTGATAATATTCGTGTCGGCAGTACTCTAGATCCGACTTAATGCATTCTACAAGTTCACAACATGTCTGTTAAGACATTGTGACTATGATGATGAGTAGTCTCCTTCTACGATTTTTAACCATTTTTTAAAGTTCAGGTCATCTAAGATTCAGTGTGATATGGGTGCGCTAGGAAGCACTCTCTAAAGCTTCTACTATCCAGAAGAGAGCAATTAGACTAATCGATACGACTAACCTCACAAAGGACTTCCTCAGCCTGGAACGTCGAAGAAGGATAGCTGACCTGTCCTTGTTTCACACGAACACTAGAGGGGCTCTGCGAGCTCATCCTTACCAGGTCTGGGTCCCTACTCCCCCAACCAGTCTCCTTCAGCATTCCTTCTTTTGGAGAACTTCGGAGCTGTGGAATGGGCTGCCGGGGAATTTGATTCCCAATGACTACAACCTGCAGCGTTTCAAATCTAACGTGCATAGAGACTTATCCTCTCGCAGCGCTTCTACAGCACCAACGACTGCTCTATTTTAGTTCTCTATATATATTTATTTGGTCAATGCAAGATTTACCTGGGTTAAACCCAGCTTGTTCTATCTTCAGAGTATAGAATAGAATAGAATTCATTGACCGTTACATTATAACATGTTTATAGTCACACATGATCAGTTTGACTTTACATTAACACTAACAAAGTCTACAAGCTCCTGTGTGGAATAAAAACAATGATATAAAAGTAAAGACTTAATTAAATTCTCAAACCTAAATTTGTTTAATAAATCTATATTTGCATTTTATGAAGCATTTTCTAACTAGGTTGTATAAGTGTGGATCAATCTTATTTCGTATAATAATCTGTCGTTCTGTCAAAGACTTACGCTTGGATTCAATGGGACGTTACACTCGGCATTCCTCAAATACAGCGATGTTTTATCCAATGAGAAGTGTATAGTTGGTAACGAATTATATCGTATTGTCGATTCAACTACAAGATGTTATTGGATTCCAATGAATAATTCAATCGCAGCCTGTCATTGAATCGTATCTGTGTTTGGTAATTGATTCTAAACTACTTTCTTTTCCTTGGACCAACAGATTTTATTGCGAGGACAGCTGATTGATTCGTTTGGATGTTTAATTGTATGATTTTGTATGAAGTTATAAGGAGCATGATATAAGAATTAGACATAAGCCTGCACCAGTTGTTGCATTATTACCTGAAATATGACTTTCTGACTAATCTAAATACCTATATTCAAATGTGGATGTCAGGTCTTCTAAGTTTCAATTTCTCAGTAGGTCCTCCATTTAATATATAACTGGACACATTTAAATCGCACAATTGCTGATGCAATACGCAAAATCACGAGATGACACAACACGGCTAACACCGAAACAACACAACGGAACAACCTCGTCCATGTTGCCGGGTACGCGGCGATAGTAACACTGAGATCATCCCCCTGTTCTTTATTTTACGTACATTGGATCGGGACAGTAATCCCGCCAAATACTGATTATAGTTCAGCGAACGATAAGGGCCATTGAAGCAAAATTAATTTTTATCAGATAAATTATCACGAACTGCTGTTGCAGTAATAATTTTTGTACATTGAATAGATTGTATGCTTTGATAAAATGAAACATAGGGTAAATTTCGAAAACAAAAGGACGTTTTGATTGCATTGTATGTCAATACTGGAATAAGAAGGATTATACATATTGTTAGAACGAATATAAAAATATATTGAATTTATTGGCGTACCTGTGATTACTTCGAATATAAGGATTGAATACTTTCAATGACATGGATTTGAAACAACTGTAAATATATTTAAAGTGATGGAAAAACATCCAAATACTAACAATTAATTGGAAACGCAACAGTATTTTTTTTCTGTGTAATCGCTTTTTAAGGTATTTTTACATGTGGCACATTTTTGGCCTCCGTAACTTCCATATGTACAACACCAACCTAAAGGAAATATTATTTCCAGGTTCTTCAAATTTGGTGGGCAAGTTTACGCAGAGCGTCCGTAGGATAGTCCAGGACGTGAAGGACGAAGGAACAGCGACGGGAGCTACGAAGGAAGAGGTGATCGAGATCAACGAAAGGCTCAGAGCGGTGAGGGTGAGGATGGACGAATCGTACGACACCGCCAAAAAGGCACTGGTGGGGCTCATGGGCAAATACAACGGCAGCAAAAGCGTACATAACGTTTTCCAGAGGTACAACATGCTCAAGGCTATGATCAAGGTGAGCTCAATTGTTTGTAGATCAAATAGAGATTTTAAAAGTATCTTCGAGTGAATCGAGAGAAATCTTGGCAATTTTGACGAAGGTTCAACTTTATTCTTCTTTTTCTTCTTCTTCTTCTTTTTCTTCTTTTTCTTCTTTTTCTTCTTTTTCTTCTTTTTCTTCTTTTTCTTCTTTTTCTTCTTTTTCGTCTTTTACTTCTTTTTCTTCTTTTTCGTCTTTTTCTTCTTTTTCTTCTTCTCCTTCTTCACTTCAGGTTTTAGGCACTTTGCCTGTTACGATACTCATCTTTTTCTCGGCCTTCTGAGAATCTTTCCTTGTTTTATTTTTTAATGCTCGCTGATAGTTTTGCAAATATTCGAGGGTTTATTATCTTTTTCTTCTATATCTTTGCTTCTGTCATAAGATATATCGCAGCCTAAGTATTTGAAGTGTTTTACCTGTTCCAGTACTTCATCGTTTACGACAGTCTTTGGCCTAACCATTGCCTAACTGAATATTTATCTGAGAAAGCCATGGTTTTAGATTTGTTAGTCGATATTTTCGTGTCGTATTTTTGACAGATTTTTTGTAGGATGTAGACTTTTCTCTGTAGATCGTCTTCTGTGTCGGCTAAAAGCACTAGGTCATCGGCATATAAAATGGGTGGTACTTTGGTCAAGACTATAGACAGATAGATAGATTGATTTTATGTCCTCAATGATCACAAAGTGATATAGGATATGTCAATATTTATACTACAGTCAACAGTAACAATAACCACAAACTCTAATAATTAAATATATACACATACACAAAAAAGAAGTAAAAAACAGGTACTTAGATGATACAATTAATTTAAAAGATACACACAATGTAAAAAGTATATAAATAAAATATAAAATAGTATAGATAAAATCAAATATGAGTGGCATCTGAAAGATATTCTTCTACAGAATAATAAACTTTCTGTTTTCGGAATAACTTTAATCTATTTTTGAAATGCTTCGATGGAAGAGACTTGAACATACTCGGTAACTTATTGCACAGTTTTACAGCCATAAGTTTAGGGCTGTTTTCTGTTTGAGATAGTCTGTGCTTAGGAATCTGGATGACGAGTGAACTTCTAGTTGCGTATGTTTTGTGATCATTTAGTTTTGGAAAGTCATGCAGGTTTTCCTTAACATAAACTAGCAATTCAAGTATATAGACACAAGGCAGCGATAATATACCTAATTCCCTAAATGAATCTCGACAGCTGGTCCTTCTGCTAATACCTGCTATCAGACGTACCACACGTTTTTGCATAATAAAAACCCTATGTGCTTCTGTGTATCCTCCCCAAGTGATGATTCCGTAAGATATTAAGGAGTGTATGTAAGCAAAATAGTACGACAACAGCAAAGATCTATCAACCACAAAACGCAGTTGACTAATGCAATGGATCTGCGAGGCAACCCTTTTGCAAATATAATCAGTGTGAGTGTGCCACCTAAGAGAGCTGTTCAAAGTGATGCCCAGGCACCACAGCATAGTAAACAACCAGCACAATATTTCTGAGTATATCCTATATAAAAATGGTTCCCACAAAATTTGAGCTTGGGATGATTTTTGGATGATTTTACGGCTGTGAAGTTTGGGTAGAGATGCGAAAATGAAAATATCGATACCGCTACCAACTCGATATTTTTTAGCCAATTAGGTGCGTTTGATTCGTACAGAGAATTTTGTGCAATTGATTACACCCCTCAATAAATATATAATTATTTTCGATACTGATACCCGATACAAAAGTATCGATACCAGCTTGGAATCGCTCAAAAAGTATCTAAGATAAAAATACTCGATATTAGAAGTACAAGTATCGAAATATCGTTAGCTTTAGAGTTATTATGCTGGCTGTTTACTATGCTGTGACTATACCTTTAGGGCATTCCGTTTTCAACTCTTTTATAATGGCGTCTATATGTATATGTTAAATAACCTTGTCTAACTCCCTTATTTACTGTATACTATGGAAAATTAGATCACATAAATTCGAATAGCAAAGGTAACAATAATAATAGTAACTATAATGTCATAAAAATAAGCCAACGGTGGTGAACATCGTCTCTAAGGAAGAGGAAAATCGCAAATTAGAATAGTTACTTTTTAACAACATTATACTTATTTTTGGTTTTAGGAAGTTATACGGTTAGAAACACAGTACTGGACCTTAGTAGATATCCCAAAACAGGAGAAACAAGAAACTGTACCAGCATTCGTGATGAGAGCTTGCACTATATTAGAAAAAACTCAAAAATCAGGGGAGAGCGTCAAAACAACAGCAAAACTGGCAGAAGAAGCGCAAGATAAGAGAGAGAGGATTGAACGGTTAGAAAGTGAGTAACAATTTAAAAAAATATATAATCGCGTGTCATTAAAAATAAGCTGTTGTGTATTTACAAAACACAAATATAAAGGACAACCCTACCTTTAAATGTAATTTTAAATTCTTTAGTACAAAAAAAGACAGTGAACTATAATAAACAAATTCAAATTCATCATTACTATACATGGTTAAGTAATGTTATATATTAATTGAATCTAGTTTCCTAACCTAGCAACATAAAAAATAGGAATAAAGTGGTCCAGAAGCACTGCATAAATACCTACTAAAAAGTCTTTTTTTTTCTTTTGCTCAGGGGGGGGGAGACACGGCCTTAGGGAGGAACCGCTCCTGCAGTAAGATCCAAATACAATTATCATTGAACCTAGAAAAGATTAGCATTCCGTAGCCCTAAATACTTCTAACCTGAATCTTTTTATAAAA
This sequence comes from Callosobruchus maculatus, assembly GCA_951848785.1. Lineage (NCBI taxonomy): Eukaryota > Metazoa > Arthropoda > Insecta > Coleoptera > Chrysomelidae > Callosobruchus > Callosobruchus maculatus. The sequence goes on from CATOUR010000160.1 coordinate 2,652,858, forward strand.
GCTGAATTTTCAGAGAATAGTATGTGTGGGTTTTTATAATTATGGTTAACATTTTTTCGTGTTTCAGATATGACTACCTCACAAATAGATGCGGAGAATACCCAAATGACAAATGATCTCTATAGATTACTGAAGAAATACTCTGGCTTAAGGAATCTCATAAGACAATTGAAGGTATGTATTCTAGTTGGAAATGTCTGTATGTCGTTGAGTAGGAAAACAGAGAGAGACCTACTGGAATGAAGGTGCTTGCTTACTCCGCAAAAGGGAGATAAATTCAAACATTTGGTTCACAGAAAAATCGGAAAAATGAAGGGTACCGGCTGGATCCCTGAATAGAATAAAGTGAACGACAGATATGAATTAGTGTAATGACTCAGTGACTGTAACTGTTTTACTGCCCAAACTAAAGACTTGTAACCTCAGCATAGTAAACAACCAGCATAATATCTCTGAGGATTTCCTATATAAAAATGGTTCCCACAAAATTTGACCTTGGGAGGGTTTATGTATGATTTTACAGCTGTGAAGTTTGGGTAGAGATGCGAAAATGAAAATATCGATACCGGTACCAACTCGATATTTTTTAGCCTCATAGGCGCGTTCGGTTCGTACAGAAAATTTTGTGCAATTGATTACACCCCTCAATAATTATATACCGATACACCTACAAAAGTATCGATACCAGCCTGGAATCGCTCAAAAAGTATCTAAGATAAAAATAGTCGATATTAGTGCGGAAGTACAAGTATCGAGGTACCGTTACCATCCCTATAAAAAATCATCCAAAAGTGGGGATGCGCGTCTAATTTCCGCCAACTTGAGTTATTGTGCTGGTTGTTTACTATGCTGTGCTTGTAACAATATGCTTGATGCCCAAATTTCCGATATCTAAAGGGCCCCACAGACATCGTTCTTTTTCATCAGGTTTGCACGACGTGCCAACCGATGTCGGTTAAACCGATGGAACGATACCTCCACACCCCAGTAAACACTCATACGTTAGTTAAACGTTATTTAATCTCTGACACCTTTTCATTTTTACGTTACTTTTTTACGTACAATTAACTTAAAAATGTCGCGGTTTCTAACGTTACAAGTAACGTATAAATGTACGTTTTATCCCGGTTTTAAAAAAGCGATCATTACACGTTTAAAAAAGTTCAATTTGTAACCCTTTTCGAAAACGTTTAAAAATCGTATATTTGCAACGTTAATAAGATATTATTTTTGCCCCCAGTAAAACATTAATCTGAGGTAGTATTTTAATTGCTATTAATAGTGCTTATAATTTTAAATGGTATCATAAATAAAACGCAACGGTTGTTTTTTTAACGTATTTATTGAACTCTCATTAATAAGTGGATACATCAAATTAGAAGGCTGCTTATAAAGGAATATACATATAATATATAACTTAAAATAAAGTATATACACAACTTTAAGGGCGCTTATAGAAAACGCAATATAAAATTTTTGTTTCGTTAAAGTTGCTCGTTTTTTTACTTTTCTTTGTACTTAACGTTTTGAGAGAATCTTAAAATATGGCATAATTGATCATTACCTAAAAGTAGAGCATTTTCATTAAATCTAGAAAAACCCTAACTATTTATTTTTCATGACCGCCACCACAATATGTCCGGCGTTAGTAAAAATTAGGAAATCACAGTTTTAATTTTGCGTTAATCCAAATCATTATAAATACATGAAAATGAACCAATACAGATTTATTCCTTCAACAGTATGAAACAAAATGTAAAAAAGCCAAATAATAATCAGGAAGCATGATAATTACAATGCTACTATTAAGAAACGGTTATAGGTACTCCATACGAGTTGAGAAGAAAAACCAGAACAAACGCACGCCACCAAGCGATGAGTTGTAATAGCATCATTTGCATCTCTGAGGTCCACAGCAAAATTTTAGCATTAGAGACATTCGCATTTTCATCTCAGCAAATTAGTTAGTCATGTGGATGTACTTACCAAGCGCAAGACCTGTACTAAACAGCTGAAGACTCAGGGAGCGGAGAACACTTGTTGACTCTACAACAACACGGGTGAAAATGGCCGCCGCCAGTACTGATGTCACGACATACACGCACAGCCTGGCTCTTTTGGACCAATCAAATTGCTCCATTTAGAAACTACATTATTATAACGTTGTACCTGAACGAGCAATGCACGTTATTTTCATCTGCTATCATAACGGTTTGTATAGCTTATATAGCGGATTAGCAAAATTATGTATTTTGTTTGTTGTTAGACGCTTGACCAGATTTTGCTCCTAATTTAAAAATGAAGAACCTTTGAAAAACCAGTTGCTCATATGGTTAATAAAATGGTTTAGCCAAACGTTACTTCAATATTGAAACTCTATAGATTGCAGAATGATTATGAATCAGAACGTTATATTAACGTCTGAATACATCATTTTTGTCACACTTTATTTGTGGAGTACACAACGTTACTCTAACGTGAAACTGAGTCACCGTAGAATTATGTATTTAATTAAACGTTATTATGACGCTTTAATCAAACGGTATAATTTTACACCAAAATCGAACCGTCAACATTCTAACGTAAACATTTTATCAACCGTTCAGACGTTTAAATTACGTTTAAGTAACGTATATGTGTTTACTGTTGGGTTTTCTTTCAGTTTCTCGCAAATTTTTGGTCCGTTAACATGGATAATACTTTAGCATTGGCGGCGGCTTTAGCTATCAAAGTGAAATAAAGCAAGAAGAAGCGTTCTAAATGGCTTTTTAAAAGAGGCGAATTCTCCTATATAAATCTATTAGAAGAATTGCGTCTGGAACCAGGGGATTGGTACAATTATTTGAAGATGGATGAAGAAACATACTTAGAATTACTTAATTCAGTAGCACCTCTAATAAAAAAAAACAGGATACTTGGATGAGACAAAGTATTTCCCATTTTTTCAACAGTTCTCCGTAGGCCTTATTTTTCTTGTCTCTGTCTGCATACTCAGCGGATTTGACTTTCCAGAGACACGGAAAACTCCTATACATGTGTATAAATTCCATCATAAATTGTTTGCTATTTTGCCGTGTATCGCACATTTTTGATAGGTGTCGCTAACCCCAGATACGCTTACTCGAAGGCAACTAGAACGACACTGCAAAATCCCGTCGTGATTGCACGATCAACGGCCACACATGTACGAAGTTGCACGATGGCGTTCGAAACCGACGGGGAAAATCAAGCTCGGACCATGGCCGTCTCTACTCACTAGGCCGGAGTATTGAAATATGGCAACGTTGGAGATCAGGCCGTGTTTTCATTTGTTGTTATGTCATGTGTATTCTTCCAGGTGCAGAAAATATGGTTGGAAGGTGATTATTAATTTGTTTCTAATTATTTACCTGAACAAACGAAACTATAAAGATAACAAGATGCCTGCAAAGCGTGTAGTACCAGGTTGCAGCCCAGTAGAGGACTACCAAACCATGGCCCAACATCACCTTATTCCAGATTAAAAAGAACGTTGCAAGGTGATTTGTAATGGGTTTCTACTTATTTACCTGCACAAACGGAACTATAAAGATAAAAAGATGCCTGCAAAGCGTGTAGTACCAGGTTGCAGCCCAGTAGAGGCATGAGTAGAGGACTACCAAACCATGGCCCAACATAACCTTATTCCAGATTAAAAAGAACGTTGCAAGGTGATTTTGAATGGGTTTCTACTTATTTACCTGCACAAATGAAACTATAAAGATAAAAAGATGCCTGCAAAGTGTGTAGTACCAGGTTGCACTAGCAATTGTGCGTCCGATAAGGGACGTAAACAGAAGTGGGTGAAAGGTATTCCTCGGAAGGGCTGGTTATATTTATAAGGATAAAGACAATAATTGACAAACATTTCAAAGGATAAGACCTATTTTAAAGCACAATGTGGTACCTACAATGTTTTCTGGACCTCCCAAATATCACAGAAAAATACAGTTAATAGAACTCATCTGGGCATGGCCTGGGGCATACCTACGAAAGCATTTGATAGTGAAAGGGAAATCAAGACCAGCAAGAGTGGCTTCACAGTGACCTAATAGTGAATTTTTCTAGCTCAAGTGATAATTTACAAAGTAAATTGAGTGTTCATTTAAGTGGAAATGGAAGTGGCGGCAGGAAACAGGTTGCGTTTATTTTTATTTTGTAGTGTCTGACTGTGATGAAACAGACATCAGATGTAAGTGGTATTAGTAGTAGTAGTTCTAAAAAGTATTTTTCTTAATTTATTAACCGAGTTGAACTCTAATACATATAAAATGTGATAATTATTCTGAAACTATAGGGCCACTATTTGACAGCTAAGCCACGTTGCCACATCTAAGGCTCCGGCCTAGTGTAGAGTCGGCCATGCTCGGACAGATTTTTTGGAACAACGGTCAACACGACGGTTTTTCGGCACACACGGACCGAAATTAGTGTGATCGGTTGGCACGTCGTGCAAACTTGATGAAAAAGAACGATGTCTGTGTGGCCCTTAACTTAAAAGTAGACCGAGCTGCCACTGGTATCGCAATTTTAAACTATTTAAAATACAAAATCGCGTCGCTGCAGGCTACAGCTGCAGGAACGCCGGTTTTTCCAGGAACGGAAGCTGATAAACTTCCATTAGTGCCTCAGTTAATGCCTTAATCGGTTTCACTGTGAAATCCGACTAGTGCTTTTCTCAATTACATCGTGAACTAATTAAAAGTTGCCAAGGAGGGAGAAAAATTGATGGAATACGACCGCGCTAAGAACCGCCCGACGTGACGTTCGGAAAACTTGGAAGTAATTTTATAGCCGCCGCAATCTGCTGAGATTAGCGAACAATATCCATACTGAGCTGCTCCGTGCTCACCCTCAAATGTAAACTAGATTATGCTGTTTAACGCTTGAGCACCTCTTATAACATGAAAATAAGGGTTATTTAATGTCTAAAAGAGGCACAAGAAAGTATAATTCATTGTCGCATCTTTTTCATTAAAGCCAGATCTAGTACGGGAGCCCAGGCGAGTCGAAAAAGTGCCGTACTTGTACGGCGGCAGTCGTACTTCAGACTTACATTTACGTCACCCGACTTTGTGTGCAGAGGTAGCTGCTTCACGCGGCTGCCCCTTATTTTTGAGGTGACAACGAACGTAATGGAAGTTAGAAATAGGCAAAAGTCTCCAACTTGCTGTGTTTTACGGCACCAAAAGTCGCCAATCACCCAGCTATCCAATTCTGTTTTCAAATAGCCATTTTGGCGGAAAATCGCCACACTTGGCAACCCTGCGAGCGCGTGCTCTAAAGAATGGAAGTGGGAGGTAGGGGAGTGTTCTCCGCCAGATTCAAGATTGCCAATCGTGTATAATATCTGAATCTAACGTATACCGAGTATTTTAAAGTCACACTTTTTTCTGCGTGCTTTGATAACCACTGCGAATTTGCATTACGTCCAAATCATCAGAATATTAAATAAGAACTTTTTTTGGGTATTTTTTTTATACTGAGCAGACCGCGCAGGCAGAGCCTAAATACCAGAGTACCGCGGCTGCTGTGAAGGGGTTATGTTAGGGGAAGTTTGTTAACGCGAGATTTGAATGGGCCAATACCCGCAGGCCCAAAAAATACATCTTCTGGCAGTCCATTCCAAGCACAAGCCTTGGACACCCTAGGAATAAATGTGCGGTTGTACCGCTCAGTTCTTGATGTATGAAGAACAACCGTCTTAGGATGAGATACAGCGGTCGCACGGGTACATCTGATAGGAGCAGTGAGCGGCGGAACGATAGAGGATAGCTCAGAGGAGCAGATTCCGTTGGAATATCGGTAGAAGAGTGAGAGGTTACCAACAACACGCCGGTAAGAAAGTAACTGAAGGTGGCGCGTTAAGGCCGGATCGCCAGTTTTTCGAATTGCCCTTGTCTGGACAGCATCTAGTATAGACAGGGTAGTAGGGGCAGCAGCTCCCCAGACATGAGATCAATACTCCAGGCAAGGTCTTATTTGGGCTTTATATAGCGTGAGGAGGTTACATGGTGAGAAATACTTTCTGGCTCTAAATAGGTACCCAAGCTTTTTACCAGCAGCTGTTGCAATTGATGCGACGTGTTCGTGCCAGATCAGATTTTCTGTGATTTTGATTCCTAACAGCTTGAATGAGTGACTCCTTGGCAGAGCCTGGTTGTTCATTAGAACCTGGTGTTGGCTTGGGCATTTCTTGTTTGATAGCGTACAATGCTGGGTCTTGGAGGCATTAGATTTAACCATATTCTTAAGCCCCCAAGCGGTAATGGTATCGAGATCCTTTGAAAGTGAAGCTGCCACTGCCAGTCTTGTGCGTTCCAGCTCGACCACAGAGATCGGTCTATTGCTCATAATGCCTGCATGCAGCGTACTGTCATCCGCAAAACTGTGGATGGGGTTTGTAGTGCTAGAGAGTAGATCATTAATGTGAAGCAGAAACAATGTCGGAGCCAATACCGATCCCTGCGGAACCCCGGCATTGATGCTATGGAAAGAAGAGGAAAAGCCGTCTACCACGACCGAGATTTTCCGACCTGAGAGGAGGTCAGCGAGCCAACCGTAAAGCTTAACAGGGAGCCCATAAGACGGGAGCTTGTTCAGGAGAGCTGTATGCCACAGTTGATCGAATGCCTTTGAAATATCGAGAGCAACGACATGAGCCTCGCCAAATGACTGAATGAGTTTGCTCCACACATGTGTGACGTAAGCCAGGAGATCTCCAGTTGATCTTTGGTGTCGGAATCCATATTGTCTGTCGTTGATTAAGTGATGGAGCTCTAGGTATTTAATGAGCTCTTGGTTGACGCATATCTCCATCACTTTACTGATTACAGAAAGTAGGGCTATAGGTCTGTAGTTGGTTGGATCAGTTTTGGATCCATTTTTTGGCACCGGCTGGATGCAAGCTCTTTTCCAGTCTTTTGGGTATACCTGATATCGGCTCGAAAAAACTGACGGTCATATTTTTTTGTCCATTCTCCAAACTAAAGCGGCCTACAGACGTTGATGCATGCTGCGATACAGGCATCGACTCCTACGTTTCATGATGCAAGTAGCAGCGTGTGTAGTACCGAATCACGTATAGCATCAGTTGCGGCTTGCAGCGATGCAGATTCTGGAAGCCCATTTTGGTCGGTGAGCCATGACGCCGAGTCGGTGACGCTGATGCAGTGATGCAGGTTTCAACGTGCATAGTATTGCGTCGATGCAAAGACGATATCTATTTAACTATACTATTCTTATGTTGCATGAAACGTGCATAAAAGATCAAGTGAATTCAAGCGTCGCAACAAATTTCGATGTGAGTAGGAACTTATGCAACTGATGCAAGTTGAGTCGAATCGTAATATGCATCAACGTCTGTAGGCCGCTTTACCATGTAACATTTTTGAAAATATGTAGACGCCTCCTCCACCACTGACGGATATACATTATGTAACGTGTTTTTCTTATTAATTAAGCTTTGAAGTCCAATATGTCTCCACGCCGCTCCAGCAAATCCCTATTTGCATCGCGGGCTGTCCTGTTAACAATTTTTTATTTATTATGTCGGCTCTTTTTTCTAGACTGAATACACTAACGCAAAGATCTATCCAATGGTGGTGCGTTACTCGATGTTGAAGGACATGATCAAGGACATCATGCTACATCCTGACTACATGGAAGTTTGCCATGAGGTGGACGCATAGCCAAAGTCGTTTTCCTAGGTAATCATGATAATAACCTCAGTACTAGTCATATTCCTTTATTGCCTACTCATTTATGTACAGGGTGACCTAATAAGAAAAGACGCCGGCAATATCTCGGTAACCGTTAATCGTGTAACTTTGAGCAAAAAATATTAATAGATAAATCTGCTAAGAGAAATCGCTGGAAATTATTTTCAAATTCCGCAAGTGACCGCTAGGGGGCGCAACTTTTCGATCAATCAGAAAAACGGCTTTTTCTCAAAAAATATGTGAGTAAAGGTATATTATAAATTCTATCATCATGTAGACAGGATAATTTCTGATTTTGTTTGTTAATAGGTTTTTGCTCTATCTTGTAAGATGTAGTAGTGGGGGAATGTCAAAGAAGTTTTTATTCAAATGGCCATAATTTTGGTATAAGTTGACAGAATTAAGCAAGCTAGGTCTTTTTTGAAAGAGCTATCCTTACCTAATAGTCTTACCAAAAATTATCCAAGTTTATCTTGACTTAGTAGCTACAGGGCGGTATTTGGCATCATAACAACTATTATGCATTATTACGAAAATTTTAAATAGTATGCTATATATATTTTAACACAAATATATGAGGACAAAATTCTTAAACAGTCAGATTCAACTTTCTATCTATTTTCAAACTGGAGATATCAATAGAACAAGTATTATGACAAGTGTGCTGTGAGATTCAGAAACAATTGCTGCCCTATAGGAATATAGCCTTCGTCACATCGTTTTAGTAGTCATTTTATAGATAATGCTCAAGTAAAAATACTAGAAATCATATTTTGACTTTCTTAAATAACCACCAGATGGCGTAATAGTCGTCAATAAGTGCTGTATTCATTTTTCATAACAATGGAAATTTTTTAAAAGAAACAAATAAAAAGAAGTTGCAGTATAAAATTGATTACCATTTTTATTATCATTAAACGTCAATTTGAGTTGATTGCAAAGTGTTATATGAACTCAACAAGTAAACAGTAAGAAAAAATCAAATTTGGTAGTCAGCATGGTAAAAAAGTTACAACGCATCTTTTATACTTCTGTGTCAATCGACTGCTCTGGCCTTTAGCCTCGTGTTCTGTGTAGGCTTTGTTACTGTTTCTCGGCGCCACTCTAGAAACAGCACCGTTAATTATTAGAAGCCATCCAAGAAAAAAATTACATGCAGACTGCACGAAGACCAAAAGAATGTTAATTCAAAGCCCACTAGGGCGAAAATACGTTATTGAAGATTAGGCGCGAGAATAGCCACCACAGAGAAGCGACACAGCAGGGACCTGAAAGTGTGTATTATGAAGTATGTATTATTTTTTTCAGTTTAATGTTGTGGATACGCAATAAACACATCACAACTCATAATAAATTCTTATAAAATTTATTATTTTTTTCCGTGTAACAAATTATTAAATTGACGAAAATATTTTTCTCAGTGTAATATTGCGCATGCGAGTCAGTTCAAGCCGATTCAAGGTTACGAAATAATGACTCACCGAACATCAAAGGTGCCGACAGGTTGTGTGGCTTCTCTGTGATGGCTATTCACGGATTAGGCTTTGATGTCTTTTTTGTGTGTTATGAAACTCAAACTTTGAAGAAAGTTACAGCACCAGTCTTATTATTTTTATTATTTGATTGATATTTTCCCTCAGGTTTTACCCAGAAGGCAAAGCGTCAGATTCTGAAGCGTTGTCTTCTTTGCCTAGGAAAAAATTGCGACCAGGAATGGTTTGAGTTTGAAGCAGTTGCAAAAGAGGCTTGTGTAAGTTGGGCTTAAGCAGAGTTGTATTTGGAGGACATCCTTGGAAAGGAGAAAGAAGATTGTGGTGATGCTACAAGCTGAAGGAAATGCAGATTTCTTTGTTGTTACCAGTAAGCTTAACAGTAATTTATTCTTATAGATAACAAAACATATCAGTTGGAGAAACAAAGATCATTGTAAACCACCAAGGTTGTGCAGCACCTTTTTTCAAATTGTAAATATATACGAGAGCAAAACGGACCCAAAATATTCCACCAAATCATTGATATTGTTTTGTACAGTCTTATCAACATGAACCATACACTTCGTCGCTACAGGGTGCTAAGATATGTATATTTTTACCAAATTCTATAATCAAAACTAGGCTTAAGTTTGTGTGTGTCCATATACAGCTTCCACAGGTCTAAGGGTAAACGTTCTGAAGTGCAAAATGTTATTTTTTAACAATATGACTGATTTTTGTGATATTTGGCAACGCTGTATAAGAAAAGTGTTTTTCCAGATAAAAGTGGTAGCTGACAAAGCCAACGTAGTGGGTAATTTTCATAAATTTTCTCTGATTGCACTTAGACATTCACAGTTTTACAACTCCCCACCCCCCAACCACCCCAAATTCACCCCCACCGAAAAAAAAGTAGAAAATGATCAGGAACCCCTAAAACGCATAAAAACGAAGTTTGAGGAATATTTGAAATTTTTCGTTTTTTGCTAATTACTTCACCCCCCGTATAACGATTTCCAAAATTATCGGAACATTACCTACTACGACACCACAACATATCGCTACCCAAATTTCATCACAATCCATGCAGCGGTTATTGAGATTACGACGTTAGAAGAACGCCAACAGACAGACCGACAGACAGACAGACAGACCGACGGAAATGAGTGACATGGATTTTCGTTATGTAGACATCATAAAACGCCCAAAAAGCGTGTTATCTCAAAATCCAAAATTTTCGCTATCACAATACTATCGGTGTGGGAAGTAAAAAGTGTCATCTTCCACATGACTAGAAGTATTATATCGGTCAAACTGAAGAAAACTACATTTTAAACCTCTGGAAGCTGTTAGTAGATAGTTTGGTAAACTCAAAAACAATAAGTAGTGTTAGGAAGAGCATATTTAATTTTGGACCAAAATTCTGAAGCATATGTAGCGCTATGAACTGAAACATAAAAAAACCTAATTTTAATGCCTTAACAAATATTTTTTTAACACTAGGCTAATTTACAATATTTTTTGTTAGGCCATAAAAAGAAATGGAGCTTTTTTCTGTCTTTACTTTTGAGTCTCTAGCTTGGGAAGTATGAAAGATTTATTTAAATTTTCGGAATACCACGACTTAGTTCTCAAACATTGTAGGTCAAAGTCTAAAAATAAAGAAAAGTGGTCCAATTTTTTCTTATACATAAGCCATGGTGCTTTGAGGAAATAGCGTTCTCTAACCTTTTTAAATACCAAATCAATTTATAAATGGAATATCTAAAACTTATCAGGTTATGTTTGCAAATATAGAGTTAAATTTATACCGAATAACAAGATGGATTTCGAATTTTTCCAATTTCTTGACAGATCTCAGTTAGTAGATGGATGGACAAGACTTTCCGTAAAAAATGAGAAGACTGCATAATTTTTGTAGCTGTTTTCGAGCAATTTTTACGACTTATAATTGCTAAAATATGGCAAAAGTATAAAACCGCTTTTCTAGGTAACAGCATGAGAACAGTGGCCTCTACAGTGTCATTCTGGCGTATTTTTCAAATAATATCAAAAGAAATAATCTCAAATAAAATCTAGTTTTACCAAAAGCTTTTTGTCGTATTCCGGCAACGATTCTAGTATAAAAGTGGATCCTGTCATTTTTTCCGCTGTAGTATTCTCCTAGAGGTTGTTGTACTTCGATGTTTACTGTTTATATTTTGGAAATAGTTAAATCTATGAGCCATCTGACCATTTTGAAACATAATTTTGCTCAAAAATATTTGTGCTGCTTTAAGCGAATGAAAAAATGCAATGACTCTTAAGGAGAATATTTTTTAAAAGAATTTATTCGATTTTTAATATTTGTCTTCATTTTCAAAATATAAATAGCAAGCCTTGTAATGTTTAAATGTAAACATGTCAATGGTTTTTAGCATAGGGCCGCAATCGCACAAATTTAATCCAAATGTAGTGAAAGTAGCGTAAATGTTTCCATGGTATGTTTTTAACGGACATTATAGCGTTTTTCACTGGTTGCACTTGGGCTGTACTAGTTTTCTGTTTTGCATTTCACTGGCAGTTCCAGTGAAAAATTTTTTATGTGCACTCATTTTACTGACGGTCGAACTGAGTGAGATAATTTCGCACCAATTTCAAAGCGAGTGTCGTGGAAGTGAACCAAGACAATGACCAATAGGTTTGAGCGAGAAACTTAAAATCATATCTCAGCACAATCATCACTATTTTCGGTCAGAATGAGTAGAGTGAACGAAAAAAATCAAACTCTTAACTTCGTTGTTTACTGTTTGAATCAGCAGAATCCAGCTCATCTTCACTCATTTTCTGAGGATGAACAAATAATGTGTTTAGGAAGAAATTCGACCTTCCACCTCAAACGGATCCTTACTATTTATTAACTTTGATGTATAATTTATCCATTTTATCATCTCTGAACCTGAAGTCTCGAAAATGAAAATCACACATGAAAATATTGGAAATATGTCGATCATAACCAAAACCAACATAACTAACAACTTAATTCATCGAAAGTCAAAAGTAAAAACTAGTTGTTGTTTCTTGATGTGTATTCCGCTGGAAGAACCCAGTGCAAAAGTGTTACCCTAGGTGAACTTTTTCAGTATTCTGTACTCGCACAAAGTGCACTAAAATGTGCCCAGTCATGGCCGACTCTACACTAGGCCGGAGCCTTAGATGTGGCAACGTGGCTTAGCTGTCAAATAGTTGACCTATAGTTTCAGAATAATTATTACATTTTATATGTATTAGAGTTCGTCTGGGTTAATAAATTAAGAAAAATACTTTTTAGAACTACTACTACTAATACCACTTACATCTGATGTCTGGTTCATTACAGTCAGACACTACAAAATAAAAATAAACGCAACCTTTTTCCTGCTGCCACTTCCACTTCCACTTAAATGAACACTCAATTTACTTTGTAAATTGTCACTTGAGCTAGAAAAATTCACTATTAGGTCACTGTGAAGCCATTCTTGCTGGTCTTGATTCCCTTTCACTATCAAATCTTTTCGTAGGTATGCCCCAGATGCATGCTCAGATGAGTTCTATTAACTGTATTTTTCTGTGATATTTGGGAGGTCCAGAAAACATTATAGGTACCACATTGTGCTTTAAAATAGGTCTTATCCTTTGAAATGTTTGTAAATTATTGTCTTTATCCTTATAAATATAACCAGCCCTTCCGAGGAATACCTTTCACCCACTTCTGTTTATGTCCCTTATTGGACGCACAATTGCTAGTGCAACCTGGTACTACACACTTTGCAGGCATCTTTTTATCTTTATAGTTTCGTTTGTGCAGGTAAATAATTAGAAACACATTAAAAATCACCTCCCAATCTTATTTTTCACTCTGGAAGATTACACTAATGACTTCACAACAAACAAAAGCTCGGCCAACGATGCAGTGTTGCCATATTTCAATGCCCCGGCCTAGTGGGTAGAGTCGGCCATGGCCCAGTGAAAAACGGTATTAGATGGCTAAAATTTGATATTGAAAGAATTGACGACAATATCGTCGTTGTCAGTCTAATGTTCTGCAATATACTAAGTGACAAAGAACACAGAACATCCAGTATTCATGTACCTATTTGTTACATTAATTTGTGTCTGTATATAGATGTCTTAGGGTTAGGTAAGTAATAGAAAAAATTTTAAATTGGAAAATCAATAACGAGTTGGGCCTCTACGATATCTTAGGCATCCAGAAACACGTCAGGGCATAGTTCTAATACCATGGTCGTTTTCCTCTTGTAGTGTCTCATCCTAGGAAACTTGTACCTCATGCTGGAGTGCCGCTACAATCTGTGTAGGATTTTTTTATGGTTAGCCTCCCGCAAAGGCTGAAAGCCTACGGCGCTTTAGAAGCGCTGCGAGAGGAAAAGTATCGATGTACGTTAGATTTGAAACGCTGCAGGTTGTAGCCGTTGGGAAACGAATTCCCCGTCAGCTCATTCCACATCGTCGAAGTTCTCCAAAAGAAGGAATGCTGGAGAAGACTGGTACGGGGAATAGAGACCTCGACCTGGTAAGGATGAGCTCACAGAGCCTCTCTAGTATTCGGACAGCCTTTGGTGTTATTATCTAGGAGAGCTCACTCGAATATCTTCCGTGATCTGTAAAATAGAGACAGTTCAGCCACTCTTCTTCGATGTTCCAGGCTGTCGAAGTCCTTTGAGAGGTTAGTCTGATTTCTCTCTTCTGGATAGTGTCCTGCTCATGAAGATTTTCTCGCCTTCTGACTCTTGACATGGTAACAGATTAACGCAGCTCTTCATAACCCTGTTCTATTTTCTATTTCACTTAGTATAAGTCTATAATGCATAAGAAGATGCAGTAGTAGTTTTAATGTTAGACAGTAGCAAGTAGTCTAGTAGGATATGAAACTAGTGACATCAACCATATCGAGCTAATATGAATCGGAAAAAAATATATTTGATATCAATCAAGAAAGATGTGTTTATGAAGTCGCGAAATTGGTAGATAGGTCATTAAACTCTCGAATCAGTCTTTCCGATTTATGTATGTATGCTATATCCACATCATATCATGAATAATTTATCAAATATGTCATCGTCATATGAGAACAACCAACTGATTTCCTGAAGTGTGACTATTGTAACCACATGCAGTGTAGGATTAGTTTCTTCCAGAATTTTGGTCCAAAGTTTATGAAGAATGCACGTTAAAACCAGTGGCGCTGCGAGAAGGAGTAGGGGTTAAATCGCATGTCTCAAGTTCACCTTTGATCATTAGTAGGGTCATTTTTCTTCAAAATAGGTGAAGAAAATAAGCGAAAGATGACATATATGCAGAATAAATTTTGATGTTTGCTGCATCAAGAGTTTGTAAAAATGTCATTTCTTAACATACAGCAATTTAACGGTAATATTTGGATATAGTTGGACACCTTTCATGACTGCTGAATTGTTTACGTTGTATCATTGATTAACGTATTTAGTACGTTAATCAATGGTTGTATGTACCCCATTTTGCTTGTTATATTCAAATTCTTAATTAATTATTTCACCCCTCCAAGCCTCGTAACGTCATTGTTTTCATTGAATTAACTGTCGTGAATTTTGAGAGTTACAAGCGCTAACGGAAGGCATTTTCAGAAGAATTTATTACAATTGGCGACTTAAACATTCTACTCAGTGCACCTAGTGGTCAAATGGTGAACTACAGAAAACGTGATAGATAACAGTTAGCTATTTTTGACGAATACACTTGCCAATAAACGATAAAAAATGTAGTCAAGTTGATTGACTCAGTACTTCCCACTCATTCCGATGATACCAGTTTTATTATTTTCCCACAGCATGAAACTATAATCTAGATGCCCCTGCAATCAAATCATCGCTCTACCGACCGCAAAAAAAAGTGTTTTATTCTACTAGGTGCTTCTTTCACAGGTCAATGGACAATATATCATGAACACAACAAATTTTTGAGTTTTACAAACCCCGACCCCCGAACCACCCCAATTTCACCCCCAACCAAAAAAAATTTAAAATGATCAGGAACCCCTAAAACGTCTAAAATGTCAAAATGTCATTAAAGCCAATTCAGAAGTTTCCACGTAACACAATACAAAACGATCCAAAGTAATACTCGTATGTATTTTGTATGCATCAGAAAGTTCAAGTCCCTTGGCTTCTGTAATCGGCAAGGCAATGTTCGGATGGACCTAAAAAAGTGTATTATGCCGCTAGGTCTTTCTCTCTCAGGTCAGTAGACAGCCCTTTATGAGTACAACAAGTTTTTCAGCTTTACAACCCCCCACCCCCTAACCACCCCAATTTCACCCCCATCCAAAAAAAAGTAGAAAATGATCAGGAACCCCTGAAACACCTAAAAACGAAGTTTGATGTATATTTGGAATTTTTCGTTTTTTGCTAATTACTCCGCCGCCCATGCACCTATTTTCAAAATTGTAGCAACATTACCTACTACGACCCTACCTCATATCACTACCCAAATTTCATCAAAATCTATGCAGCGGTTACTGAGATTAGGAGACTAGAAGAATGCCAACAGACAGACAGACCGACAGACAGACAGACCGACAGACCGACAGACCGACAGTCCGACAGACAGACAGACCGACAGACAGACCGACGGAAATGAGTGACGTGATTTTCGTTATGTAGGCATCATAAAACGCTCAAAAAGTAGATTATCTCAAAATCGAAAATTTTCGCCTCCCCTCACCTATCGGTGTGGGAAGTAAAAAAGGAGGATACGAAAATTAGAAGTAAATTAAGAATTAAGCAACCTATTTAAATGTCTACACTATGAGTAACAAAAGGACCTTCAAGTGTCACTTGCATTATATGAAAATATACACATTTAGCGTATACCAAAGACATGGCAGGTCATAATATACTATCAAACATGAAAACATAGCCTTAGCTGTGTGTTTTAAAGACTTTTTTCAGTTTTTTCTCAGGTGGCACCAAAATATTCGCACGCATAAAAAAAATGAGGATAGCTGTAGGTAGGTATGTATAAAAAAGCACGCATTCAGTGACGTAGATACAGGGCTGATTTGTGGTGTTTATCGACCGTTTCAAAACTATCATCAATACGCAAGGTTGCCACTAGAGGCGCTGAGGTATCTGTTTAAATAACCAACACTGAACTACGCTTTCTTGTCGTAATAAATAATTCTAAAGTGAAAAAGGGCTTAAAAGATACACTGCCATTGATGTATTAGCTAAATATTAGAGTCGTGGTATATAGATACACAGGCAATTTTAAATCTAAGTTTTAGATGCTTAGATACTCATCATTATCAATAAAATATTCAGTGAACATAACAATTATATTTTACAAGATTGTTATATTCTAAAAACATTTCAAGCCATTTTCGAGACTGCTCCTTGAGCTTAAAGTAGGTAGTTTCAAAGTTTACGGAATACATATAAGTTGGATCACTACGCAAACATATCAAAACGGCCTGCCCCCTGCCCCGTCTCCCCGGTACACCGGTAGCAGTGTACCGACGTCAGCCGGGAGATACGGGGCGGCGCAAAGTAGAGGTTGAACGTGTTTAACGCGAAGTGTATACAGTGTCTCAAAAATATCGGATTTTATTATCTCGGATTTGTTTGCAGGAAATGGATAATCTTTTTAGAAGTTTGAGAGTAATCAATTCGCGAGAAAAGATATTACCAATAAATTTAAATTTATTAACGGATGGAGAATGACAATCAGATCCATCCTTATTTTGTGGTAAACCTTGAAATGTAAGGGATATAAATACAGGGTATTCCACGACGACTAAGACAAGAAATATGTCGGAACTGGGCAGTAGTAGAGAATTATAATTTTGGGCATGTAAATTAGAGCAGATGTTTTGTCTTTTTTTGTCATTGTACTACCCAACGAGGTATTTGTTTTTGGTCACGTGACATTCGATTCAAAATTATTAATGGGACACCCTGTATATTTGTGCCTGCGTTCCTCCCGATAAAGCAATTCTAAGAAACTAGCACACTTGGGGTCTAAAGTGATTAGTTCAAGAGCTACAGGTTCTCAAGCTAAAAGCGTATAGTGACACAAAATATTCATTCGATGGTATTACCATACCACCCAGGGATATTGTAAATTATATTTTAGAGCTCGAAAATATTTTTATTGATAACTTTAACAATTTAGTTTCTGCAGTAGCAACTGGAATGACACTGAAAAGCAAAATGTCAAAAATAATTTATTCATATCCATGTAAAGCATTTTCACATGATTATCTTTTAAAATTGTACATACGAGTTCGTATATACTATGGCATAGAATGTATAAACTGTGATCTCAAAAATAAGCCAAATAAACAAAACATTAAGGTAAAAATACTACAGAACCTTTGAACCATCAGTTTTTACTTATCTACGAAATAGCTACAATATGTTAAATCATTTGAGATTCATGAACAATAGTTTTACTAGGCTTTATTTTTGATATCCATTTATGTAACCTAGTGCATTAGCAAAATAAACGTTATATTTGTATTTGTATGTCTAAATCGGCCGTCAATACATAGTTTTCCAATGACCCTCGTATATACGTACAACCCAGGTGTTAGCAAGTCTCCGCTAAAAGACCCTCGTACTTGAGCAAAAACCAACGCAAAAACTAACTGACGCGTGCGGCCGCGGCATCGCTTTCATGTGAGTTCTTCAAAGTACCGACGGAGAGTGATCCAACTTATATGTATTCCGTAAACTTTGGTAGTTTGTAACTTTACAAACCTTTTTCCTTCATACCTTTTGAACACAGCAGTTATTTAAAAAGTCGTAGGTACATAAAGATATCTTCTTTTCTGCCATCGAAAGTCTTTGACAACCTTTTGAAGCAATGTTTGTCTCCACCTTTGGACCTTTTACTGGTGGCATCCATGTTTACTAGTTAATCGTGTATTGCATATCTAATTGTACATTTTGAGTCTAATATGTAGTCATTAATTAAAATAAAGCCTTTGTGTATCCATATATCATTTTCACTGTTTGTAAATCATGTTGTATATTGGAATTAAACTATAATGAATGTTACGCAATTGTCTGTATGCCTGAAAATATATCCAACCGCTTTATTGTGTAGATATAATTATTATTATTATATTATCACGTTGTTAACTGTTCACATTTTTATGATATCATGTTGCCGTTTATTGTAATAATTATTATGTATCGATGTGATTAAATGTCTATTTGTTTGCCAGTATATTTGTTCTTACAAAGGAACATTGTCTAACTACGGGATTTAGATAAACTAACTAATTATTATGCAGTGTAGTGGCAGAGCTGTAATTAAAATTTTTGTATTTAAATTTTGTGGTCATTTTTTATGCTATTGTAGTTAATTCAAAGAGATTGAGACATGGGTAAAGTTGCCCTGTTATCTAATGAAATTATTGCTAAATAAATGTAGCAATGCAATTAGCAATATTTTATTGTGTACAAATTATCAAATATCTGTTTATTGTTGACAATAATATCCACAATATGAGAAGTTCGTTTTACTCTTCTAGGGTTTCTTTTTAGTATTCTTTGTATGTCATAACTGAGCAGAAATACAAAACAAAATCGGTTAAAAAGTCCCTGCTTAAAAGACTGTATTCAAAGACATGTTTTAGTGAATCAAAGATTTCATCAAAGATTTCATCAAAGACATAGGTAATATCTCCACAAAAAATATTTTCATGATTTTTTTTATGCTGGACCATATGTACATTTTATTGTCATTTTATATGTTGTTTGTGTTATTTATAAATGAATCAGATTGAAATTCTAATGATACATTAGTAGAGGACTATGATCATATCTTTAACACACTACCAAATATTTTATATGTACAGCAATGTCACATATCTATACATTTTAGTCTTTATCTCCTCTACCTTTAGAGTTATAGGCTGCATTGACACTAATAATTTATCTCATGGTATTTCAATAAATTTGACTGTTCTGTAATGCCAGTATTAAAATTGTACAAGCTCTGTCATGACCATGTGACTGTTTATTTTTAGATTGCATTAAAGTTTACTGAATGTAAAACCTTATTTTTATTATTGCAACCTACCCAGATTTTAGTCTTCCAATTAAATTTGCACACAATCATTACGTTTTATAATTCTGATTTTGGCAAAATGTCTAACTGTATTCCTATAAAATTATGTAAACTTGAAATTTAAAAAAAAACGTTCAAGAAAAATTATATGTTGGTGTTCATATTTTTGTCCAAAATTTTATATTTTGCTTGGATTGTGAATGAGTGGATAAATAATTTACAGCCCAAAGCTACAGTCAACATCTATTTGTCTGGCAAAACAAATATTATTTTAGCCTTCACCATACTTCACGCAATCTTGGAAAACAAAAAGCTAACGACACGCGGTGTTCCCAAGCGGTCACCCATCCAAGTACTAACCGCGCCCGACACTGCTTAGCTTCGGCGATCGGACGAGAGGCGGCGTTTTCAGTGTGGTATGGCCGTTACCTGATAAAATTCTGTGCTGTGCCTGGTATTTAAGCAACAATCAAAAAAACAAAGGGTTCCCATACGGTTACCCATAAATTGTATAAATGTAGCCTGTGATACTGATTATGTTAAATTTATATACCGGAAGTCCCAGAATTTCTTTGACTCGTGATATTCTAATTTTCGTGATAAAAAAAGTTCATACGAAGGCGCAATATGAATCAAAAATCCATCAGCTTTTGAAAAGCCACCTATCTCTCACTTTATAAAATGTTGTTGGTGGAAGATGCCGTTTAGTTGTTTAGTTCAGCTCGCTGCTGGTAGATGTCGCCGCACTTAAAGTTAGTGGCGGCATCTATGAAGTGTAAGCTGTACTATCGGTTAACCACAAAATATGGTCGATAATAAACTAGGTACCTACCTCGGTTATCCCGACATCGAAATATTGATAAACCTCTTGCCTAATAGATGTCGCGCTATATTATCGGTGTTGCCATGCGTTCAAAATTTTCCTTTCTTTTCGGAAATAGGGATAATTGGTGTTGCCCAGTCTTCAAATGATTTCCCTTCTTACCGGAAACAGATATTGTTGATTTTTGTAACTCGATTTTAAAAACTGAGGTAGCAGACTATAAGGCAAAGTTACCAACTCATTAAAGAAAATAAAGTATCTCCTATTATGAAAGAAAGTATTTGCATGCAAAGGAAATAAGTTAGTTTTCAATTTATTTCTATTTCTATGTTTACAACAATACAATAAGACCTCCAGATATAAAACCAAAATTCATCGAGCAATAGGGTACTTGCAGAGGTCGTGAAATCGCGTCGGGAGTATACATAGCGTAAAGAAAACCATATCAAGAAGCAGTAGGAAACAAAAAACATGATTTTACTGACTTATTTAGTTTACAACTTCATCTAGGAGCGACTAGGGTGAGTGTAACTATTTTGTCTCTGTAAATTATCGACTTTGTAGCACCATCTGGTAGCAACTCTCTTGTTCAGAGTCTAATCTCTATGTTTTAGTCTTACTTGTCGTAGGTACCCTAATTAATATATAATAACTACTAGCAACACATTTGATATATTTGTGACTATGAATTTTCAGTGTTTATTCTACTAAATTTGATTAAAATACAACAACATTTTGGTGAAAATCTATTGTAGTTAATGAAGCGTATTTGAATGTACATCGTATGCTTTAAAGTAAAACGGTTTTTTTTATTTTGCAGGATAAATACAGGAGGACGATTCCGTGCAATGAAATGTGTTTTTTTAATGTGTACTTTAAACTTATGCAAGTATTATAAATACAGGTTCCGTGCCCTGTTTTATATATATTTTTTTCATCAATCCCTATAATAATTAGTGTGTGCCTAAATCAATGCTGCCCAAAACACTGTATGAAAGTTGGATACTAGGTTATATATGTTTACTGCTCGCGTTAAGTACCTAGGCAGACAACAAGACTTACAAATAAATGAAATAAAGTGATAAAAGGTATTAGTTTCTTTCAACATATATTCCTCAAGGATATACCAGGAATCTTCCTACAATGTTTGATACATCTTAATAACCATCGTAGAATATTCTGAGGGAATAACCTATGTATGTTTCTTCAAAGACATACCAGGAATCTTCCTACAATATTCCATACATCTTAATAATAATCGTAGAATATTCTGAGAGAATAACCTATGCACATTTTTTGGATTCCCATTTTCACATTCTTGGAATGTTCATCAGATGATCTATATATTCATGGACTTTTCATGGAACGATACAATGTTCCAAAATGGTGATTCTTAGAATGTTCCTAGAATATATTGTGCTGTCTGGGGCGGGGGGGATACGCCCCCATAGACTCTAAAGGAAACACGGAAGCATATTAGGGGGGCTTAGTTAAGTCCCTGAATCTGGGGAGGCTTAAGTCCTGGATCTGGGAGGACTTATGTCCCCGCCCTAGGTACAATAAACTTAACAGAACGAATTATTTTTGGATTTTTGCCCCCACTACGCCTATGCAGGGCCGCCACAAGGGGGGGGGGCAACTCAGTACTGTTGCCCCGGTCTGGCCCTAAACCTTAGTGCATACAACAGGGCTCAATCGTTCCTTTTGGTGATTCATTTCCATGGTATCGATTCCGCCGCATTGTACACAATTTATATGATCATAAATACTTGTCGCGCGATTTACTTAGTGAAGTAAACTGTGTAGTATACCTATCTGATTGAGTAACTTAATCACCTAAGTTTAATTGTTTAAAAATTCCAGTTTAATTAAATACTTATAGGTATTTACGCAAACCTCGCGACAAGCTTTTATGATCACATAAGTTCTATGTAAGTTGATAGTTGAAATTTTAAAGGAAAATTATATTTTCTTCTTTTAAGAGCATTTACATAAAAGCTTTTTTTTTAAAGTTTTTTTCATTTAATTTATTTTTTACTTTTTAGTTATTAACATGCATTTTCATTCTCGGCGAACCTTTCGTTTAAGACCGATACTATAGGAAAGCATAAAAAACTTTAAAGGTCCATCATATTAGATTAAGAGTGATTTCAGAATATTTTTCTAATTATATTCTCGGCAAGTCTATGTGTATATTATTTAACAAAACGAAGTTCATATTTTACTTCACTTGTTTTGTTAAATAATCTAATTCTTTCCTGAGCAACTTTATTACAAATAACTATAATGAATTGTAAATAAACTATAATGAAGCAACTTCATTTTTGTAGCAATTATTTTTTGTTCTGGTTTTTCACCTAATGCCCTATATAATACGCAAATCAATGCTAACACACATTCTATATTCTTTCAAGTGCTGTTTCAATTAAACCCTTCAGTCAAGTTGCACACAGAGACTCTCTTTTCCAACCAGTCTATAAAATTTGAACATCACTCATTGAATGTGTTGATTATAAAATTTAGTCAATCATTATTTTCTGTCAGCTACTCTTAAGAATTGAGTGATTATTAATTTCTCTGAATACAGCTTCTATATGCAATTCGTACTATTCCAAGACGAAAAAATAACAAAATCCCATAACTAATAACTACTTAACGTACGTGAATACTAGTGTTTCTAGTTTTCAGTTACGGTTTCTTATACTTATTTGAGAAAATGAAGGGTGAAAAACATAGTTGAGTAAAAATTTAGACAATTCAACCACTGAAACTTGAAATCAAGTACAAATGACGTTTTGTGTGGAGAGAGGAAATGAATAGTTTTTCAACATGGTATGCCAATTCGAAGGTCACTGCCTCATCACTTGAGACAGCTATGGTATTGGGTGCCCGTGGCCAGAATCTGGTCCTGGGCCCAAACTTGTGATGTGGCGGCCCTGCGCCTATGCCTGCTTCTGTGTGACTGTCGAGCTCAAAATAGCAACTTTATTCATCATCTTACAAACAATCATTCTACTAATTAGATATTAATAAAACAGGAGCCACCCACTCATCGTAGATAAACAAATTTGTGAAGAGTGTCAGTAAGCGATTTAAATTCAAAGTGTATAGCAAGGCTAAGTGTAAATCATCTATAGTCCATATTAGTATTAAAATCCAGGTGCCACTGCCATTCGCTTAAACGCCTGTTTGATATTCTTCGGGCAGACTGCGATTGATGATCAGGATATTATCCAATTGGAATTCCACAACGAAAAACTTATTATGCTATAGCCTAGTTGACTATGTATCTAAACAATAATTCCTATAGGTCAGGGGTCCAGAATTTTTTTCAACCCGCGGTGCACTTTCAAGTTTGGCATTTTGTCACGGCGCCCTACCTTGACAGCTATTTTAAATAGATACTGTCGAAACAAATAGGTATCTACAATAAAAACTTCCTCAATAGGAAATGAAGTTTATTTTATTATATTTATAAGAATTCAGAATTGAAACAGAAAACAAAAAGAAAGACTTAAGAAAAACAAAAATAAAATACGACAGTCAAATGAATGTGACGATTGAGCTTGGTGATCTCTGCATAGTTTTTCAAAACGGGGAATAAAATTCGACATTGCGACTCTCATTTCTTGATCCTCCTTGATCCTTGAGCGATATTTGTTCTTGATTGCAGCAACGGCTGAAAATCCAGCTTCATATAAATATGACGTTGCGAACGGAATAAAAATTCTTAAAGCTTCTGAAGTTAGGTTTGGATATTCATTTTGAATCGATAACCAAACCTCCACCAAATCGGATTTGGAGAATTCTGGCGGAGCTTGCGTATGGAAGTGATCTTGGATCCACGCAAATTTTTCGACATCATCATCTGCAAAGTATTTCGAAAATCATTCAGTAGGCTTCCAAAGGTGTTCCGTGAAAAGGGCCATCAGGTCTTGTGAGACAACCAGTTCATTGGATCCCGTATATTTATACAATTATGGAAAGCAATCTTGATCGCCGCCTTCATTCGTCTTTTTTATCCAAACTTGTAGTTTCTTCCTAAACGTTGGAATCTTTTCCAGTATTTTCAAAGTGTGGCGAGCATCAGAATAGGTATTGTTGCTTTTTAGGCACCCACAAATATTTGTGCTTTAGACTTATAGAGGATCGACTCACGGCGCCCCTCTTTACTTTCTACGGCGCACAGGTTGGGAACCCCTGCTATAGGTGCATTCTCCATTCCCAGACAGCACAAATACGTTATGGACGTCTTAAAGACGGCTGAGAAGTCTCACTGATGCCTTAAGACGCCTCCTAGACACCTTTAAGACATCTAATGTTACAAAACCCAACGTCTTTAAGACGTTTTCGAAGAGATGTCATTAAGATGCGCTTAGAAAATGTCTTCAGTAATACAGTGGCGTCAAGATATCATAAGTGAGATGTTATTATATTTTCTAGTCATCTTATAAATATATCAAGCCAATATTTTTAATTGCAGTAAGACGCTGACAAATAGTTGAAATGATTAATTCTCAATGAGTATAAACATCATGCATCTACACGCGAAATAAAATGCACATATCTACATAATTATTATGATGTCGCATATAATAAAATAAAAATATAACAAAACAGTATACAAAAACCACTAGGTTAATATACAGGGTTATTCACGTTATTCGACACGGAGCATTATGGCTAACATATTTGATAAAAAAGAAAATAATAATTTCGAATGGATAGAGACCCATAAAGGCTACATTTTATAAATATTTTCATGTTATACAGGGTGTCCCAAAAACACGAAATGTATCAAAGTTATGTTTTTTTAAAAGGAACACCCCGTATATCATTGCATATTCAGATTCCTTGGTAAATTTTAGTGTGACTTTATGTATCATAATTATATGGGACCTAAAGCGAACCGTTTAGGTGTAAATCACCATTTTCGGTATAAGTAGATATCAGAAAAAAATTGAATATCACAGAGATTATAAAATATGGATGGCTGTGACTTTGCCGCATTACTAAGCGTAAAATGTGTCAGCTTTGATGAGACTGTCAAATTTAAATTACGTTTATGGTTGGAGAAATCGGTCGATTAATTAAGGAAACTTCGATCAGCGATAACTTGATTTTTTCAAATGAGAATGCCTAATTTTTTTATACGGTTAAACGTAGAATTTGATAACCTTTCTAATGATATAAGGTTGTGAGTATCAATCTCTGGTAGTTCATTTAATTTTAAATTTTCAAACAAATCGGCGATTTTCAATTTTCCTACCTATAAGCAACGTAGCAAGCCACGAAATATAAACAAAGACCTATTCAGGTAGAAGAAAACAACTAACTTAGCTAAAAAATACACACTAACTAGACTAAAGGGACAAGATTATAAAAATTCCTTCCAATACGCTAATCAATGGTGTTATGTATTATATATAAAGTCTCAATAAAATTCACCAAGGAATATGAATATGCAATAATATACGGGGTGTTCCATTTAAAAAAACATAACTTTGATACATTTCGTGCTTTTGGGACACCCTGTATAACATGAAAATATTTTAAATGTGTAGCCTTTTTGGGTCTCTATCCATCCGAAATTATTATTTTCTTTTTTATCAAATACTTTAGCCATAATGCTCCGTGTCGAATAACGTGAATAACCCTGTGTTTCTTTAGCATAGAGGAAATTGCGAGCCGTGGAAGATCATGGCCCATTAGCAGTACTTTAATATCATTTTTATATTAAGAAATAATATTTGTTATAGTTCTTGTTACAGTTCAAATATATTATTGTGAGACATTTTTCTAATTGTTTGAAAAACTTCTCAAAACTTTTGCAACATACGTTAGGTACCTGTTGACCAGCCTATATTAGAATTCCAAAAGGATACCAAACAGTATCTATTTGAAGTAGTATGATGCAGACTAATTAGTAATTAGCGTAAATAGTATTCTTTGTTCATCCTTCAACAATCTCATTTATGTTGACGTGCGGGGGAGGTCCGTCTTCATATCAGTTTCAGCTTTCAGTGAGGATAGTGCTCACCTCACCCTTGGTTGCTTAGGATGGTTTTCAGAAGATTCGTAGCTTTGGTAAGTCGTTGCTCTTCTCTTCTATGAGCAGTCATGGATTTTACTTATTTATTTTTATGAATGCGAATTTTGATCACCTGTTTAGAGATTCACGACTTGACTTGATTTTCAAGCTACTTGACTTGACTTCATATCAAGTCAAGATCAAGTCAAGTATTTGTTTTCGAAATTCAAGTCAAGGCAAGTAGTTACACATCAAGCAACTTGAAAATCAAGTTTTTCAAGCTAACTACTTGATTTTTATTGAAAAAATAATTCTTTTTTGATATTAATCTGATTAACTGCCAAAACGCAATAACAGTCAAAATCTATGTATATAAAGACATAATCTTTTATTTAAAAAAAAACATCCAAAAACGAAAACTCCAACAGACTTAGTTAAATAATGAATGTAATAATATGCAATAAAAATACGAAATATTCTGAATTCTGACAATAATACATAGAAAAACAACAAACTCAAATGAGGGTGGATTGGCTCAGTGGTTAGAATCGAGGGCTCGTGACCGGAAGGTCCCGGGTTCAGCTCTCGTTAGAGGCGGACATTTATTTCTGGTTTTTTCAATCAAAAATAAATATCCATAAAAAAAGCTCAACGAAAAATCTCCACCTGAGCCTTCACTGTTGGCTTCTAATTAACAGTGCTGTTCCTAGAGTGGCGCCGGGAAACAGTAACAAAAGGTCAAGCCTACACAGATCACGAGGCTAATGACCAGAGCAACCGATGCTGATGACACAGAAGTAAAAAAAATTAATATCCTCATTTGCCATCCATGATTTGAGACACATAAGACTTCTAACGGAGTTGTCACCTAATCGATTTCTTGTTTTGGTAAAAGTTAAGGCAGCTCTAGAGAACTAACTGCCTTTCAACCGGAGCTGAAGAAGCTGGCGTTGCCAAAAAGCCTTTGGCCATTGCGGCAAGGTTTGGAAAAATACATTCGTGTCTTTTCCACCATTCTAAAATATCTTCAGTACTGTCCCTTGCCACTTGAATACTATTTATAATCTGCTCATCGGTTTCATCTCGATCAGGTTTATTGTCAAGTTCCATTGGCCACGAATCTAGTCTATCGAGCGGCATATTAATGCAAAAATGATTGAAATACTCTTAAAAGCATTAAGGTACTGGCAAATTCGTTCAATTAACGACCATTCTGTGTCGGTTGGCTTTAAAGCTTTAAAGCCAACACAGAACACGAGGCTAGTGACCAGAGCAGTCCAAGCTGATGACACAGAAGCAAAAAAAAATTAATATCCTCATTTGCCATCCATGATTTGAGACACATAAGACTTCTGACGGAGTTATCACCTAACCGATTTCTTGTTTTGGTAGGAGTTAAGGCAGCTCTAGAGAACTAACTGCCTTTCAACCGGAGCTGAAGAAGCTGGCGTTGCCAAAAAGCCTTTGGCCATTGCGGCAAGGTTTGGAAAAATACATTCGTGTCTTTTCCACCATTCTAAAATATCTTCAGTACTGTCCCTTGCCGCTTGAATACTATTTATAATCTGTACATAGGTTTCATCTCGATCAGGTTTATTGTCAAGTTCCATAGCCCACGAATCTAGTCTATCGAGCGGCATATTAATGCAAAAATGATTGAAATACCCTTAAAAGCATTAAGGTACTGGCAAATTCGTTCAATTAACGACCATTCTGTGTCGGTTGGCTTTAAAGCTTTAAAGTCATCGGATGCCTGCTTGCTGTCGTAACCTCGGTGATTCCCTATTTTAACGTTTCGATTCGCGTTTTACAGATCAATATCAAATAATATCAAGTAGTTTGATTTTACTTGATATCAAGTCAAGTAGTTCAGATCGAAAAGTCAAATATCAAATTTTCAAAAGCTTGAGCTTTCAAGTCAAGTCAAGTATCTAAGAAAAAACTCAAGCTACTTGGCTGGATGAATCCCTACCACCTGTTAAAGCAAGAAGGTCTTTATTAAGAAAATTTTAGATCGAAAAATGTGTGTATTTAATTTAAGCCACGAATTTTATAATGCTTCAATGTTAAAGTAGCATGTAAAGGTCGTTGTGTTTTTGTAATTCTATGCCCATATGTTGTTAGCTCTTGACCTGCTTGTTGTGAAGACACCATAATAGCATAGTGAATTTTTAAAATAGGCTCGTTCAGCATATTTTTTTTATTGCATATTCTAAAAGAGCGTGTTGAGTTTAGTAGCTGTGCAAAATTTCAGAATTTTCTGAGCTCGATTTCATATTCTAATAAATTATCAAAGTGCTGCAAATTGAAAACGCGCGGAACTTGCGATTGTGCGACGGTGACGTCACTGTACCTCTCCGACCGGCGCGGCGCGGCATCTTGGCCACGCATTGGCCACGCATCGTACG
Organism: Callosobruchus maculatus; assembly: GCA_951848785.1. NCBI lineage: Eukaryota > Metazoa > Arthropoda > Insecta > Coleoptera > Chrysomelidae > Callosobruchus > Callosobruchus maculatus. The sequence goes on from CATOUR010000160.1 coordinate 2,681,423, forward strand.
AGTGTTCGGTAAACAATAACGCTGCGGCGCATGATACTTCCTACTTACTATGTAAGCTTTTTGAACTGCATACGCGTCCATTGGATAATTTATTTAATTGTTTCATCGACACTGAATACTTACCAACCTATTCGAATTTGTTGTATAAGTATAATAATGGAAGGAGGACAGGAGGAGGAAGAAAAATTATAAATATTGTATAGTTCCCCAATGCGAAAGTACGACAGTGACCGCTCCTGAGGCAGTTTTTATTAGTTTGCCACGAAATATAGATTGTGACAGACAGCTATGCATAGGAAAGAATTTGTTAGCGATAAGTCAACATAGTATTGCTGTGAGGACAATTTTAATATAAGTATTTTTATAACTATGTGAATTGTATTACTATCAAGAAACCGTACGGTTATGAAATCGGAAAGGATGTGTATTGTGGGATTACGTCTGAAATAAAAAAAGTTTTCAAGCATTTGTGCATACCCCTCTAAAGGTATATTGATGTCAGTTGTTAGCAGATGCAATAGTTTGCTCAATCATTAAAAAAACCGTTCCAAAATTAGTCGAACGTTTAAAATCATTTACTCTATCGGAAATCAAAAAATGCTTACCGATACCTTTTCGAGTAAAATTCAAAAAGGTACAATGTACAATCGATTGTTTCGAAATGTCCATCCAAAAACCAAGAAACTCAATCCTGCAGTCATTCTCCTGGTCAGAATATAAAAAAAGCAATACTATCAAATATCTTATAGCTTGTACTCCTGATGAGCTCATTTCCTACATATCTAGAGGTTTTGGTGGCAGAACTACCGATACAATGATTGTGGAAGAATCTGGATTTTTGATTGCGTTAGAAAAAACCACCCGATCACACAAAAGATAGCGTCAACCAAAGCATTAAACTTATAGTTGAACGTATTACAAACGTATGCTTGCCGCTGTCGTTGTACAACCGCCTGCCGGTCTGGGCTCACCGACCGACGCGGTGACGTCACAACGATGAATTTTGAGTGCATGAAATATTTTAATCTTTGAAGGCGCGTAACTTTTTCAATTCTCATTCAATTAAGTTAAAAATTTTTTTTGTATGTTATATGTAAGTAACACTTCATGAAAATGCAGATAAATATGGTTATTGGAATTTGACTGAACGACCCTATTGTTTGACGATTATATTGGAGCTGGCATTTTAAGTCTTTGACTCAATCCGGTGCTGTTTTTTCATTATAGCAAGCCTCAACGTTAATGCCCTGAAGATGGCAATAAACATTACCGAAAGCTTGCCAGCTAACACCAGAGTCTCCTATATGCTGTGACCCAGTCTCTTTTTTCAAAATTTTGGCCACAACCCCAAGATCTTCTCATCTATTTATTTTTATAGGCAAGCCTAAGTCGTTTGCCGACTTTGTTAGGAAACAAAATTAGCTATAGCTGGGAAGCGGCAAAAATATATTAAAGCGAAGTCTACCCTTTAAACTGAATTCCAAGCTTTCGGAGAACTATGCCCCCATCATCAGGGAAAGTTTGTTGAGGTTGTGGCTTAGGTTAGAAAATACGAAATGGAGCTTATTGGTTAGACTCGCACAAAAATTCTTTAAAATATTATGATATTTAATAATATCCTCGTCAATTAATGCATCACACACAACATTTAGGTTAAAAAATTTATAGATTGACAATATAAAATTAGATATCTGTTTCATTCGAGGACTGGTACCACAATAAAGAGTTTTCAAACGCTTTATTTTTATATACACATATATCTCCATAGCTAAGATGACTTGTTCAATTGGCCATCAAAAGAAAGATATTATCTCTTAGAGAAAATAAATATAGTTTAAAAGAACATTGGACCAGAAAATTGAAAATAATTTTTAAAATAAGCTTAAAACAATAACGAACGAAAAATACTAGTAATATTGTGAAAAAAGCGTCTTGGGTTCTCGATTTACGAATAATATGGCACAAAGCGATATTTAAAAGCGTATTAGTTTATCTAAACTATATTTATTTTTAACATCTATTAAGGCGTATTTGTTCGGTTATTTTAAACTGCATTTATTAACACTTTGTGTAATAAAGATGAAAAATTGAACACAAGCTTACAAACAAACATACAAGTGAAGCTAAAAATAAAAAAAATATAAAAAAAATAAAAAAATATAAATGTGTGTTAAAAAAAACATGTTTGAATCATTTTTAACAAATTGTTTTGACGAGCCTGTGTATTCCAGTTGCTGCTCGTCGTGGCCATCTCAGCGACAAGCCTGGCAGCCCCCGCTCCTGGCCCCATAGCCGGTCCCAGGGCATTCGCTGGCCCAGTGGCCAATCCTAAGGCGGACCCCCAATGGCTAGCTTACAGCGCTTACGCGTACCCAGCGTACAGCTATTATAACAGTTACTACTACCCCGCTTATGGATATTATGGTATGTAAAATGAAAAGTTAAACGTAAAATTCCGTAGATACACTGGCCAGCAAAAAAATTAGATCACATAAGACAGACAAATTAACTTTTGAAAAAAGTTAATTATTGAATCGTCAGTATAGTAGGTATTATTTGTAATCATTTCTAATTACCTAAATATTTTGCTCATCATATAATGTATGACTTTCAATTTTGTTGTCTTATTTTCAGGTTATGGCTATGCATCTCCTTACGTCTTGGTTTGAAGACACCACAACACAAAACATAGGACCAAAGGCCTGACAGTACCTTGTGGCTTACACTAAGTATTTTTTTGCATGTTTGTAATATGTTTGTAATTTGTAGCATATAATAAATTATAGTTTTTTATTAGCCTTATTTATTACTTGTATATCCAGGTTTTTCTGGCTGCAACTAGGGTAAAGCATTACAGTTTTGAAATTTAGTATGTTGACCTCAGGTTCCATCTAAGTGAAGAATTTTGTAGTACTAAGGTTAGTATTACGGGATCATTCTCATCGAAAACAAACAAGTAATTCACCGCGTGCTATATGCAAAAACCTAAAAGATTTTCACTTTTTGAATGTTTCCGATATAGCTAAAAGTTACACCGAGGAAAGTATGTTGATAAAAAAACAATAAAGCAAATAAAATCTCCCCACCTGATGTTCCACATCACAATGGAGAATTTGTTTGCTGTAATTTGTTCATTCTTTTTGAACTAAGTTCATGTGATACCCCTAATGTTCAAATATTATCTAAGGTTGAGTATATTATTGATAGGATCTGAAATTAAGTTTTCTCAGTATCAAAAATGTAATGTCTCTCGTCAAAGTGTCTCTTCCTTCAACTAAATTCATAAAATTCGCTTATAAGCTCAGTGCCAAACTGTGGAAAATCCTCATCTCTATGGGAGTTTCTTATCACCTAGTGTTTCTCATGCAGCAACTCTACGAGTCTAATTCGGCTCGTGTAAGAATTGATGGTAACCTGTCTCGTCAAACTGGAACCAGAAAAGGACTTCGTCAGGGATGTGTATTATCTCCGATGTTATTTAACATTTACTTTGAATTTGTGATGAGACAGGTATTAGACAACTGGAATGGCGGTGTAACTATTGGCGGAAGCAAAATGTCCAACTTAAGATTTGCTGACGATACAACCCTTATTGCTGCTGCTCAGGAAGAACTAGTAGCCCTATTGAACGTTTTAGAACAACACAATGCAGCATATGGACTTGGTATTAACTACAACAAGACCAAGGTTATGATCGTAGATAGAGAGCATGGCAATCATCGAGAAATAAAGTCAATAGGCCGTTGTGAGGTAGTTCAAAGTTTTGTGTACCTCGATTCTTTGATCGACAATTCAGGTAGCTGTGACAATGAGATTCGACGGCGCATTCAACAGGCACGTGTGGCCATGACAAAGCGTCCTAAAATATGGCGTGATCATAACATCACTAAAGCTACCAAAATGTTGCTGGTTCAGTCTCTTGTGTTCTCCATATTTTTGTATGCCTTGGAAACTTGGACTGAGAAAAAGGCAGATCGAGCTCGCATAGATGCTTTTAAAATATCGACGTGGAGGAGAATGCTGAGGGTTCCTTATACGATCCATCGAACTAACATTACTTACATTCTTCGGGCATATTCACAGATGCGATAATATGGAGAAACTTGTAGTTCAGGGTTGCGCCCCGAGTGGGCGGCGTCGTAGCCGTTCCCCTACACGCTGGGTGGATACGACGAAACAGTTGCTGGATATGAGTATCAAGAGCGCCACTGAACTAATAGCAAATAGCGAACGATGGTGAGCTACAGTTCTCAAAACTATTGATAATATTCGCGTCGGCAATACTCTAGCTCCGACTTAATGCATTCTACGAGTTCATAATATGTCTGTTCAGACATTGTGACTATGATGATGATATATCCACAAGTTTCTTTCTCCTTAGCAAACTAAAACAACAAGAACTCCTCCTTGTAGATTAGCAGCTACTTCCAGAACTATGACTCAATTATTTTTAACGATATTTCGGAGGATAAACAGAACTGGCAGGCTGATAGCCGATCGATGTAGATCATTTGAATAATGTGTACATGGGGGCCTGGCATGGCGTCTCGAACGGCACACTAAAGCGCAGTTGGCTGGGTGTGTGGGTAGCGGCGAATTGGCTGCTCTGAAATACTGTTTGCTGGCCCTCCTTGTTCCTATTCCCATTCACGTGCTGCTCTATACTGCAGTACTATTCCACAAATTTCTTGTAAACATACCAGTTATAGTATAGGCAGCTTCGCAAAGTCGGAGAAAGTCTTACTTAATCGATGGATGAAAAGTTCATGTATTGTTTGGCAAAGGAAAGAATGCGAGGCAAAAGGATGCGGAGAAAAATAGAGGTGTTGTCAGACGTTTCGCTTGAAATATAGTTCACGATCTGCTATTTTCAGTATTTTTCTATAATGTTACTGAACGATGATAAAAATACTCTACATCACGCGCTTTCATAACATGTACTGCAATATTTTCAATTAAACTATACAGGGTGTCCAGTTAGTGTGTAATTCTTCGATATCTTGCAAGATATAATAATAATAATAATGTTTATTATCCCAATACATCTCAGTTTATATAACAACATTTTTAAGTCACAAACAAACATAAAAATATATAGAACATGATAGCCGATTTGCCAATAATTAGTCCATTGAAACCGATAAGGCTGTGCATGGACTAAATAACATTATTATTTCTACTATCTTGTGGCACTGACAAAGAATAGATTCCAAAAACCATAAGATAGATTGGAAATTATCTGGAAGAAGTTAGCAGGTTAAGAGAGTTAAGAGAGAGGAGTGGATCAGTTACCCTCCAACATTTTTTTTGCTTCGTCTCTACCTAACAGGATAATATACTTTTTAAATATAGTTTTTATCATATTTGGCGAATTCGGAGTAATCAAGTATGTTTTATAGATCTGTGGTATGAAATTATAAACCTTCAGCGCTAAATAGTTGAAGGACCTTAGACTCGCATTTTTCTGTAATAGTCGAACTCTTACTGAATCACCAGCCATATACCTTGTAAAATGTTCATGATTAAGTTTTTCAAGTATAAATTTATTTAAATGAATATGTAAAAAAATTTGATGCAGAAAGATTTGTCGAATATCCAGAATCCCAGATTCAAAGAATAATGCTGCAGAAGGATAGAGTAAAGGTCTGCGAAATATTACTTTTAGAATCCTTTTCTGCAGTATATCTAGTGATCTTATGTGGCAGTAAGCCGCACCTCCCCAGCTTAGAATAGCGTATCTTAATCTGGACTCAACTAAGGAGTAACAAATTATTTTTAAATGCTGTAAGTCTAGAATGTTTTTTAAATATTTAAACCGATATAAAAGTTGTCTTAACGTTTTTGTTAAATTTGTTGCGTGCTCGTTCCACCTTAAATGAGAGTCAATAGTTAAGCCCAGATACTTATAGGTACTCACTGAATTTAAAAGAATATTTTTTGTCTGACATTTAATAAATATACCTGATAGAAGAAAATGTCAAATACAAAAGTTTTTTGGTTACTTGAGACGCATATTCTAAGAATATTTTGAACTATACAGGGTGTTGCGGGAAAGTAGAATAGTGATCAACACGATTTTTTTATATGGAACTATAACTTTTTCTTAAATTCTTCTAGTTTCCATCACTGATCTCTATTCAAGCGTAAAATATTTTTAGGATCGATTGCCACGTTGCCAAGTTATAATTTATTTTCTATTAATTTCCGGATTTGCAAGGTCGCAAGTAATACGTCCAAATTGATATATTCCTTTAACTTTTCTCAATAATATTATACAGCGAGTTACTTGAATATTAAGTGGATATTATTTTGGATGTTACCAGCAATTTGTATTTACAGGGTGTTTTTGGCAGAATTTTAAATTACGGCAACTTGAAGGTCATTTTACTGTTTTTTTTTAAACGTAATACCATGTATTTTTTATTTTAAATCGAAATATCTACTAATACCCTATCTCGCCTTGTAATATTTTTTCGCGTTTGCGACGTTGCCAAGTTATAAATTATTTTTCCAAATTTTTAAACAAATATCCCCGATTTTAATTTATTTTAAATAAAATCGTCTCCTTATTTTTATTGCAATTAATTGCGCGTGTCAAATTTAGTAAGATCTCATAATTTCAAAATTTTGTTTCTATTAATTACTGAGATACGGCAACACCGCTTTCTCAGTATGCGGTACCGGAACGCTTAAATATTTCCAAAACTGCCACAGCTGGAGAGGTAAAACTCAATACTTAGGGGTTTTTGAACATACAGAATTCAAAAACGCTAACATCAGTGTTGTCAGATTTACCACTTTTACGAAGAAGAAGAATTACACACTAACTGGACACCCTGTATAGTTGTTAAATATATAAGTATAAACATTTCGGAATAAGAAAAGGGTTGAAAAGTAGCGTAGGCTATCGTATGGCTGCTTGCCCAACTGTCGCCCCCTCCCCCTCCCTCCGTCTCTCGCATTCTCTGCCTGGTCGGACAATATAATAGCCCTTAACGGTATGACATCTCTTCAAAACTAGGTTCTTTACAGAAAATAGCTGCACTTTTGCACAGTCTTTATTTTGATGCTCTGATGAAGCGCAAAAGAATGTCCTATTCTTGCTTCCAGGCCCGTAGCCAGGATTTCACCTCCGGGGGACGGGGGGGGGGGCACTAGTTTAATCATCTGAACTGCGGAGGGGGAAGGAGGGGTAGAAATCGGATCACGTACCACTAACGACGTCCTACTGAAGGACACGTCTTGGGTGTCAGGAGAAGGCATGCCTGGATTAACCATGGGACTAAAGGGGCTGGAGCCCCGGGCCCCGCGGTTCAGAGGGGCCCCGCAGAGGCCCTACTTTTATGTAATGTGACAGAGCATGACAGAGCAAATATTAGGTCACTTGATGAACAATAAAATCAATAGATCTACTAAAAACTTAATTTCGAGATTTCAATCAAAACGGCGTTTTTCAATTTCCCTACCTATAAGCAAACCAGCAGGCCATGAAATATAAACAAAAACGTGTTCAGATAGAAGTAAATAACATAGCAGAAAGATACGGATAAACTAAACTAAACAACATGCGATATTTGCTTTGAGTAAGACACCAATGCGCTCCAACGAAACTGCTTTCTTACTGTGCTTGGCTGTGAAAGTAGTGGGAACGTAGGATGTATTAGGAGTTAGGTGTCTCTTTTTAACTACGACTTCGCCCGTAGTATGTACGTTCTCTTTTAGTTACATCGGAGAATTCGCGTAACAGATTCATCTCTGAAGATTTGTGGTTCTTGGGTTTTTAGGCCGGCGTCGTTTAGCGTTAAAGCTTAATGTTTCGCCACCACGAGTGGATGGCCTCTTCAGAAGCTATTTCACTTCGGCGACTTCCAAAATACTGTATTTTGGATAGCTTCTGAAGATGGCATCCACTCGTGGTGGCGAAACGTCAAGCTTTAACGCTAAACGACGCCGGCCTAAAAACCCAAGAACCACAAATTCATTGGACGATAGCCGCGAAAGCCTTACACAGTATAGATTCATCTCTGTCAATCGTGTAAGAACAAAGCACCTGCTTTTGTTTGTTTGACCCAAATTCAGGAGTTTATTTTCCAGATTTCTGTTCTGCACATATCCCAGACTATTTGAACTGTAACCTTCGGACCACCTAACGCTGACTGCGTCAACCACCTCGATTTGCAATAAAGCTTTCACAATAAAGGAAGTGTCGCAGATTTTACTTATCGACCTGACTAAACAGTGAATTTGACTGGATGCTAAAGCCGTCTGGGTTTTGGTATCGCGCCAAAAACACCCAGCGATGACTCATGCTGCGTGGAAAGTCGGGAATCGGGCGAAACTTAGCTTTGTACGTGTTTGCGTATTGTGGTGTAACATCAAAACACTGACGCAGCTCACTTGTTAGCTACAATATCGGAGGACACAGGAGTATTCAATATGAAAACCCGGTCAGGTAAATAAAACAAGTTGAAAAAGGTAGTTTCTTTAGGCCCATTTCGCACCAAATCAGTCGGTTACAGTCAAGTCTAGTCACGTCAGACGCTCCCAGATTCAACTGACTAGAACTTATATTGAAATTACGCATTATGTGAAAAATTGCTTTCAGACTGACCGAGTCACGTCCGTGCCAGTCCCGTCCCGACGTGATCGGACTGTCTTTGACTCAGCCGATCGAATATTTATGCCAGTCCTGATAAGTCTTTTGAGAAAGTGACGGCGGTACATCATTATATCATAAAAATGGACATTGAACAGTTAACAAGTTTGGTGCTATAGACTCAATAACTGAAAAAATAAATCTGCACTCATTCTAAAGTAATTGTGAAATTTTCTTGGGTCGGCCAATAAAAAAGGAAACAAGTGATTAAATGATCCAAAATGTAGCCTTCTTCTGTTCATGGGATGAATCCACAATCGTTTCTTTTTTTGCCTCATTTTTCTCCTTTGTTGTAATCGGCGTAAATCATTGCTTGAAGAAACTCGTACATTTTTAACTAGATACGGTAGTCTGGTCACAAAACGTTGAACTGACTGATCGTCGATTTCGTTTGCATGACTTACTTCATGTGAAAGCAATTTATTTCGGTGACTTGATTGGATGTGACTTGACTAGACTTGACTGTTGCTGACTGATTTGGTGCGAAATGGGCCTTAGATAACCTTAAAAGCTCTGGAATCGAACTCCGATATTGTCAATTTATTCTAACAGCCGAAAAGGGAAACTCAGCAGTTGTTATGGATTCTGTTGATTATACTATCATCATCTTAGTCACAATGTCGTAACAGACATGTTGTGAACTCGTAAAATGCATTATTAAGTCGCAACTAGAGTATTGCCGACACGGATATTATCAATAGTTTTCAGAACTGTAGCTGGCCATCGTTCGCGATTTACTATCAGTTCAGTAGCGCTCTTGATACTCATATCCAGCAACTGTTTCGTCGTATCCCCCAGCGTGTAGAGGAATGGCCGCGGCGCCACCCGCTCGGGGCGTGACCCTGAACTGCAAGTTTCTCCATATTATCGCTTCTGTGAATATGTCCGAAGAATGTAAGCATTCTCGTCAACACAATGGAGGATAGTCTCTGGATTATCGAGCTCATCCAGTATGGAAACGTTAGTTCGATGGGCGGTATAAGGAACTCTCAGCATTCTTCTCCACGTCCACATTTCAAAAGCATCTATGCGAGCTCGATCTGCCCTTTTAACAGTCCAAGTTTCCGAGGCATACAAAAGTATGGAGCTCACAAGGTACTGAACGAGCGACATTTCTGTAGCTTAATGTTATGGTCACGCCATATTTTAGTAAGCTTTGTCATGGCAACACGTGCCTGTTGAATGCGCCGTCGAATCTCATTTTCACAGCTACCCGAATTTTCGATCAGAGAACCGAGGTTCACAAATCTTTGAACTACTTCACAACGGCCTATTGACTTTATTTCTCGATGACTATCATGCTCTCTATCTACGATTATAATCTTGGTCTTGTTGTAGTTAATACTAAGACTACATGCTGCACTGTGTTGTTCTAAGATGTTTAATAGAGCTACTGGTTCTTCCTGAGAAGCAGCAATTAGGGTTGTATCGTCAGCAAACCTTAAGTTGGATATTTTGCTTCCGCCGATAGTTATACCGCCATTCCAGTGGTCCAATACGCGTCTCATCACAAATTCAGAGTAAATGTTAAATAACATCGGAGATATTACACATCCCTGACGAACTTGTTTTCTGGTTGCTGTTTGACCAGACAGGTTACCATCAATTCTTACACGAGCCAAGCTAGACTCATAGAGTTGCTGTATGAGAAATACTAAGTGGTAAGGTACTCCCATAGAAATAAGGATTTCCCACATTTTAGGCCACTTTACGTTATCAAACGCCTTAGAATAGTCCACAAAGCAGATAAAAACTGGAAAATAATGCTCTCTGGCTTTTTCAATACTATTTTATACTATAGTTCAAAGGTAAACAATACTTTCAACTCAGACAGCTGTAAACCATTATCCGAAAATCCAACCGTCTTTATAGAAAATCTGTCAACGATCTTATCAAGTCTTGTTCTGTAGCTGTACATTAGGGCAATAATTAGACCCACGTAGGTGTACAGTTCTATGGAAAAAGGTTATAAGTAATACTGAAATGTACCTGTATTTGACATCACTACTGCACAGCCAACTGAATCTTAACCCCGTCACTGCTAAAAAATGTCTTGTTCTGTCGAGATTTTTATAATAACAAAGGTAAGCGTAGAGGCTTCAATAATGCCTAAATATGAAACGTAATAGAGTTCCTAAATTTTTTTAAATTTGAAGATTTTGATTTGCATTACGATGATACAAGAATTTGGCGGGAGTGCTACCTATTTTCAATTAGAAAAATGGTGGATGCGTCAGTAAGTTATTCTGTAGTGATGAGTTTCAACGTAATGCTGGTAGAAATAATTCCCATTTGTGTGCTTAGCCTTATTCAGGTTCAACCCCAAATAGAACTAGTAGGCAGAAATCATAGAGCAAGAAACAAGTCGTTCAAGAAGATGTTGAATAGGTAGGTATAATTTCGAAAAATAAACGAAAGCCTTCACCATTTTTCAAAGTAATAGAAATGGTTGTTACTCCCGCCAAATACAACGGGTATTGGAGTGTAAACAAAGATCTTTAGCAACCGTACCTTTAAATTAAAAAAATGTATGGAGGACTGCTTCTCTATATCTTTATATTAGTATCATAACAACTTCTGTAGACACGATGCAAATTTAGGTGGTCCATACCGCATTTTTTACTGTTCTTGAAGCTGAGTTTTGTGGACAAATGACTACAGAGATTAATGGTAATACTATTCATGTAAACAATATCTACCCCACTGATAAATGCACATTTAATCTAACTGGATTTTTTAGTAAGCATAACTGTCGGTGCATATCCATTTTTGTTCCACTTTATAGAAAAGGATCTCTAACAAATCCAGACAATTATCGCCTACTTTCGTTAATCTCTCATGCAAGCAAGGTTCTACTATATATTTCACAGTCTCGTTTGGAGGATTTTATTGGCTGGCAAATTTCTCAGGCGCAGGCAGGTTTCGTAAAAGGACGCGGTACGCGTGAACAGATCTTAAACTTAAGACAGATTATTGAAAAAGCCAGAGAGCATTATTTTCCCGTTTTTATCTGCTTTGTGGACTATTCTGAGGCGTTTGATAACGCAAAGTGGCCTAAACTGTGGGAAATCCTTATCTCCATGGGAGTCCATTACCACTTAATTTCTCATACAGCAACCCTATGAGTCTAGCTCAGCTCGACTAAGAATTGATGGTAACCTGTCTGGTCAAACAACAACCAGAAAAGGAGCTCGTCAAGGATGCGTATTATCTCAAATGTTAATCAACATTTAATCTGAATTTGTGATGAGACAGGTATTGGACAACTGGAATGGCGGTATAACTATTGGCGAAAGCAAAATATCTAACTTAAGATTTGCTGACGATACAACCCTTATTGCTGCTTCTCAGGAAGAACTAGTAGCTCTATTGAACCTTTTAGAACAATACAGTGCAGCATATGGTCTTGGTATTAACTACAACAAGACCAAGGTTATCATCGTAGTTCAAGTTTTGAGCACCTCGGTTCTTTGATCGACAATTCAGGTAGCTGTGAGAATGAGATTCGACGGCGCATTCAACAGGCACGGGTGGCCATGACAAAGCTTACTAAAATATGGCGTGACCATAACATCACTAAAGCTACCAAATGTCACTGGTTCAGTCTCTTGTGTTCTCAATATTTTTGTATGCCTCGGAAACTTGGGCTGTTAAAAAGGCAGATCGAGCTCGCATAGATGCTTTTGAAATGTGGACATAGAGGAGAATGCTGAGAGCTTCTTATATCGCCCATCGAACTAATGGTTCCATACTGGACGAGCTCGGTAATCCAAAGAGACTATCCTCCATTGTGTCGATGAGAAGGCTTACATTCTTCGGATATATTCACAGAAGCGATAATATGGAGAAACTTGTAGTTCAGGGTCCCGCCCCAAGTGGGCGGCGCCGTGGCCGTTCCCCTACACGCTGGGTGGGTACGACGAAACACTTGCTAGATATGAGTTTCAACAGCACCACCGAACTGACAGTAAATCACGAACGATGGCGAGCTACAGCTCTCAAAACTATTGATAATATTCGTGTCGGCAATACTCTAGCTCCGACATAATGCATTTTACGAGTTCACAACATGTCTGTTGAGACATTGGGACTATGATGATGATATTATCTATTACACTGCGACTTTTACCCTTGCCCATCCCGTATAGAAATAGACAAAAAAGGAAAATTAATAACGGGCAACCTTGACTGCGTAAAAATATGCTAATAATAACAATAAATAGCGCTTGAGCTTTCTGGTATGCCTGAACGGTTAGAGCGGCAGAGCAAAGAGGGAGATAGCGTGAGCGCTTGACCACGTGTTTAGCCGAAGGGTCGCTAGTGCCCAAGCCCTGTCAGCCTGCCACACTGTAGTCGCCTTGACTCTGTTGGAGGGTGCGTGCGCTCCACCATTACCCCCTCCACTCCCGATTGGCTCGCCGCCACACACCGAAAGCCAGACCCGGTGCGATGTTGCCGATGTCACTCCTTTCGGTTAGATGGCGGTAATAAAGTAACTTTTGAAAGTTATAGCGTAGCTAGGGTTGCCAACTGTCTTGCATTTCAGTGGACGGCACTATTTTATTTTAGTAGTGAGCGGGTTAGGGATTAGTTGTCCTAATAGTGGCCACCAGGCCCTCGTTTGGAGGATTTTGTGGTTTCAAAAAAAAAGTAGGAAATAATTTACTTGAGTAAATTCAAACCGCGTTCTCACTGTGGAATTTAATTTTTTATTATATTGACAAAACCGGATTTTTCCCGGACTAGTAATCAACAAATTTAACATTTAGGCCCGATTTTATCAACATGCAGATTTTAACAAAGACTTTGACCAATCAGAGCAGCCCTTTTAAGAACATGCATCTGTCAAAGTACTCTGAAAATTATTGATTTCTCTTGAAGTTGACCTCAAAAAGCTCAAAAATGACATACTTTATATACAATCGAGCATTGTAAATCATCTAGCACCTTTTCCAGTCTGATTTTCCATCCCAAATCGGTGAAAAATTGCATTTTCTTGTTTAATCAAAAGTTTAGCAATTGCTGATTTCAACCAATCAGATTCCAGAATCCATTTCCATTTGATCGCTGGTTACATGCTGTATTAAACGCTATGATGACAAGAAATTCACTCATTGCATTATTTGGATAAAACAATAATTTACTATCGATAATAATTATGAATACCTGCAATATATCTTTGTTTTATAGTAAAAAGAGCTAAAAATAGCATTTTGTTACATTTCAAAGGTTACAGCTACTTCCAAAACGCATGTGCATTACTGGTTGCCTATCCAGAACCCCAGAACGCCAAAGCTTGCCAATTTATAATTAAAATTAAGTATAACCCTATTTGATGTACAATGCACCTGTGAATACTTCTATAAGAAGATCTATAACAAACATACATCCAGGAAATGAAAGATTGATTCTACATAAAAGTATGTATTTTTATATAATCCATCTGACAGACGGACGTGGGATTTTTAATTATAAAATAAGGTAGGTAGTTGCTGTGATTGATATAGGTACCTACTACTTTTATCACAAATTATCCCAGTTTGCAATTAGTAATTATACAATAATTATAATGTAAACACGGAAAATGTGGCATTCATTTGCAAATCAATCGCTTTGTTCTGATATCCTGCTATGATTTTGATCCATGAATTTCCAAAATATCTTTGACAAAAGTGTCATCCAGCTTTGACGTGTTGTTTTCAATATTGATGAAATACTATTGGATGATACTTATTAACATAGCCCTCAATACCCAATAGAAAGCTTTTGCTAAATAACATCCAATAGAAAAGCTTTGTTAAATTCTTTGTTAAATATGCATGTTGATAAAATCGGCCCTTAATCTTAAAAAAAAAGAAAAAAAAGTTGCTGACCACGGTGAGATTCGAACCCACGCCCTTTCGGACTGGAGCCTAGCGTCTTAACCGGCCGGCCACGCTTCCCGTGCTTCAGGAATATCAATACACCGTACATAATACGTCGTCAGTTACCTGTCGTAATTTAATTCAATTTTTTTTAAACCCGAAGAGATACTGACAAAACCGGACTAGTTTTTTATGCTGATTCCGAATCTGTATTTAGTTTTTCTCTAGCACCTGTAGTTTTGACTATCTTTTGTATACGGACAGACGGACGGACGGACAGACAGAGGCTCTGCATAAGCTTCAGTGAGTCAGTGAGAGCTAAAACCAGATATCTGTTATAATTGCAAAATAAACAAAAAGCAACGTAGCACATTATAATATGAAAGGTCAGTCGATAGAGGTACACATACAGCCAACAAAACAAAGACTGCCAACAAAGCAGCAACACAACAAAGTTCAAGCTTTCGAAAACAAAAACAGACTATCAAATGCTGTCCACATATTATCTAGGCAACAATTAGTCAACTTCGTGGCCGTCGATAGAAAACGTGGCCTGCTCAAAAGAGCGAATCGTGTTTTCTATTTATATTGACCAAAAAAACGAGAAACTTTTTTGAGTTAGATTCAGCCTAAAAAGAACCGACACAAAAGCTATATTGAGGAATTATTGGAAGATTTACGAAAAGGTTGTGTCAGTAATGCCGGTATTAGTAGAGAAATGCGACCTAGCTTTAAACCCTGTATAAGAACGAACAGCACTGATAATGAAATTACAACAATACAATAGATCGGACCATCATCTGAAGAAGCATCACAAAATATTCCTAATTCCTTCACGGCGAGTGACCTTTTATAGCAATTGTACAACCAGATTACATAAAAACTTAACTTCTGTATAAAGTTCAATTAATTTTTGCTTTGGTTGATGGATGGGAGAAATTTTCATAATCACCATAGAAGTGGGCTGACTATGCCATTGACAGTATGAAGAACCATTACGTTAGATAATATTTCCTCATAATTCATATGTATTTGTTCTAGTTTTAATATACGTATATTTATAGTAGATTAAGGGAAGTGATGTAGATTAGTAAAGCGAAAGAAACTGGTAACCCCCGGTATATTGTATTTAGAGACGGGCATATCGGGTCATTTTTAAGATGCGGATCAGCGGATCTAGAACACCTCAAAGATCCAGAACAGTGATCCGGTTCACGGGTCAGTCGGATCCCGACTAGCGAATGCAATCGTTCACCTTCGATCTTGACCGAAGCACGAGGGAACCGCCCAATCTGGGTACTCGGTGCAGATAGAAATGAGTCAGTACAGTACAGTACAGTACACTTCATGTGTAATTTATTAATTTGTTTCATTTTACTTCCCACACCGATAGGTGAGGGGAGTATTGTGATCGCGAAAATTTTCGATAACGAAAATCCACGTCACTCATTTCCGCCGGTCTGTCTGTCGGTCTGTCGGTCTGTCGGTCTGTCGGTCTGTCGGTCTGTCGGTCTGTCGGTCTGTCGGTCTGTCGGTCTGTCGGTCTGTCTGTCTATCGCGTTTTTCTACCCTCGTTATCTCAGTAACCGCTGCATGGATTGCGATGAAATTTGGGCAGCGTTATGCTGTGGGGTCGTAGTAGGTAATGCTCCTATAATTTTGAAAATCGTTATACGGGGGGCGGAGTAATTAACAAAAAACGAAAAATATGCCTCAAACTTCGTTTTTAGGCGTTTAAGGGGGTCTTGATCATTTTCTACTTTTTCTTGGTTGGAGGTGAATTTGGGGTAGTTGGGGGGTTTTGAGCATGAAGTGTTTTACTAAGGGCTCTGCTAAACATCAAGTATATACGTGTGTATTAGTGTACTAAAATAGAAAAAAAAAAACCTTGTTTTTATTGTCAAGCTCCCATCCGTATGTAGATGTCTTGCGCGAGCGGTCGGTGGGTCTCGAACCAGCGACCTTCAGATCGCTACTTTGTCAGACATTTTCTGATACGAATTTGAATAGAAAAGATATGCATTTTTAATCTAAGATATTGCCCCCATATTCCCCTAACCTAAACCACTCCTTGGTAGCATACATTCTTTAACTCATCTGAGCTATGAGATTTCTAACTGAGCTGAGCTGTCTCATTTTTAAATGGACTGAGTTAAAGCAGATATAAAAGGAAAACACTTATTATTTGTATTGTCAAAAACACAGGTTATACAATCATAAAACCTGAGGTGGTTACATGGTGAGAAATACTTTCTGGCTCTAAATAGATACCCACGCTTTTTACCAGCAGCTGTTGCAATTGACGCGATGTGTTCGTGCCAGATCAGACTTTCTGTAATGTTGACTCCTAACAGCTTGAATGAGTGACTCCTTGGCAGAGCCCGGTTGTTCATTAGAACCTGGTGTTGGCTTAGGCAGTTCTTGTTTGACAGCGAACAATACTGGGTTGTGGAGGCATTAAATTTAACCACATTCGTCCTTTAAAAGTGAAGCTGCCACTGCCAGTCTTCTGCGTTCCAGCTCGACCACAGAGATCGGTCTATTGCTTATGATGCCTGCATGCAGCGTACTGTCATCCGCAAAACTGTGGATTGGGTTTGTAGTGCTAGAGAGCAGATCATTAATGTGAAGCAGAAACAATGTCGGAGCCAATACCGATCCCTGCGGAACCCCGGCATTGATGCTAAGGAAAGAAGAGGAAAAGCCGTCTACCACGACAGAGATTTTCCGACCTGAAAGGAAGTCTGCGAGCCAACCGCAAAGCTTAACATGGAGCCCATAAGACGGGAGCTTGTTTAGGAGATCTGCATGCCGCAGTTGATCGAATGCCTTGAAATATCGAGAGCAACGACGTGAGCCAAATGACTGGATGAGTTTGCTCCACACATGTGTGACGTAAACCAGGAGATCTCCAGTTGATCCTTGGTGTCGGAATCCATATTGTCTGTCGTTGATTAAGTGATGGAGCTTTAGGTATTTAATGAGCTCTTGGTTGACGCATATCTCCATCACTTTACTGATTACAGAAAGCAGAGCTATAGGTCTGTAGTTGGTCGGATCAGTTTTGGATCCCTTTTTTAGCACCGGCTGGATGCAAGCTGTTTTCCAGTCTTTTGGGAAAATGCCGGAATCGTAAGACATCCGAAAGGGGTGGGTAAATATGGGAGCGAGCTCCGGTGCACACTTCTTCACAACAATGGAGGGGATCATGTCGGGCCAATTCGTCTTATTAATGTCAAGTGACTGCAGCACTTTCCGAACTATTTTTGTTCTGAACGTTATTTCGCTCATGGCTTGGGGCTTGGGGTACTCTCGGTATGGATGGTAACTGGGCACTGGATGGGACTTTTACGGTGGAGTTTGCTGCAAATGTCTTGGCAAATATGGATGGAAGACATTTTCATAATCATCTTTGAAGTGGACTTGCCATAGATAATTTTAATTCTCACGCACTGGCGACCGGTGGGACTCGAACCCGCGACCCCCAGATCGCTACTTTTTCAGACATTTTCTGATACGAGTTTAAATAGAAAAAAGACAACCTAAACCACCCCCTGGTAGCTGGCATACATCTGGCAACGCGTCATGTGCGGGAGGGTGTCCGGCCGCTGCGTATCCTAGCTAGGGAGGTTCACGAAGGGGCGGCTGGCGGCTGCAGTACGCGGGGAGAGCAGCTCGGGGGTGAACGTCTCCCTCCTCGCCGTCGCCGTCGCCGTCGCCGTCGCGCGTCGCGACGCTCCAAACGCGATCGATCCTGCCGACGCCGACGGCCGCCGACCACGACGCTCCTGCTCCTACTCCTGCTACCGAGTCCGCCAGTACAGCAGGACCCTCTCCGAACCCAAGGCGAACCCACACGGAGGATACCCACCGGGCGGGTCCCTGCTCCTGCTCGTCTTCCACCACCAGGTGCACCGGCGGACCAGCTCGCCCAACGCGAGGTACGGTGGTTACATACTACTTACATACATACATACATACATACATACATACTTCTTCCTGCATACCTGCTATGCTGTAAACCCATCATCATCGAACCTTTTCGTTCTTAGTACCTTGTGGAACACCGTACACACTACGTATACCATTCGGTAGTATTGGCGCCTTGTGGACCACCATAGCACATTCTTCATTTACATACATACTAAGCTTTAAGCTTCTTATGGTCAAGCTTTTCCGCCTTCCAGCGGCTAGAGGTTCGTGCCTTGCGGGATACCGTGCACACTACATACACGCTTTCGTTTACTATTGAAATATACACCTTATATCATCCAGTAGTATTGGCACCCTGTGGAACACTATAACACATTCTTCATCTACATATTATGTACATACTAAGCTTTAAACTCTTTATCGTCAAGCTTTCCAGCTCTTCAGGGGCTAGAGGCTAGGGCCCTGTGAAACACCTTAAAGACGCAATAATTTGTAATTGAAACGCTCTCCATATACAATTCGCTAGTGCTAGCACCCCTAACATACGTAATTTCCTCATGAAATTTAGTAACTAGAGGGCTTTTTCATTTTACTACGGCTTAAATTTGTGGAACACCGTACATATATTCATTCATTTGCAACTCAACATCCAGTATTATTTGTACTAGCACCTTGCGGAATTCCATAGTATACGTAATTCTTCATGAAAGGCTAGACTAAAAACTAGCAAGCTTTCCCGCATTACTGCGGCTAAAATTCAGTGCCATGTGGAATACCACATAACATACATAATTTTCCAGATATTAATCAAGAGGCATTTTCATATACCTTGGACCAATCACTAGCAAGCTTTTCCACATAACATACATAACTTTCCACATATTAATCAAAAGGCATTTTCATATACCTTGGACCAATCACTAGCAAGCTTTTCCGTTTTTCTGCAGGTAAAATTAGTGCCCTGTGGAACACCACACGCAGAGCATACCTAGGTCATCATTTAATAAGTATGTTAGTACCTTGAGCAACACCATTTACTAATAGACGAAAACGATAGTGGTATATATATCTTTAGTCATTCATCCCAACGAGTATTCATGTTTCATTTGCGTGGTATTTGTTACTGGAAATATATTTAATGTCCTAAGGTTTCCAAAAACTATGGAGAGCTTTTCTTTAATGTCCCCTCCCCCCCGATTTTATTTTTTAAACGACTTAGTTAAAAAAAAAATAATTTAGGATAATTAAATTGATGGATAAATACTATACTTTGGAGTAAAACTGGCACTGTTTTTAAGAGGGCGACTGGGCAGATTGGCCACCATCTTGGAAAAAAATTAAATTGAAAGGGAGGACTTGTGACACATTTTTTAAAGCTCCTGATGAATACTTCACAACCCCTGGAACATAACGTCAAAATATATTCACGTACTACAAAATGATGAAACATTTAATAATTAATACAAATGCTAATATCGTTACATCTAGAAATATTTGTTTAAAATTTGAAGTTAAACGTAGAAATTTGAAAGAGAATGTTAGGTTTATGTTAAGGATTCAATTTTACTTTAATTTAGATAGAAACGCAGGTTTATAATACAATGATGTTTCTGTAACTATATGTATTCAGGTAATTATCACATATTACGCAATTTTGTAGTCGGTAAAGTTATTGACTTTATATTCTAGGATTATAAAGTATTCATCAGGAGCTTTAAAGTGATGTGTCAGAAGACATCCCCTTTTGTTTTTTTCCAAGATGGCGCTTAGTTATGTTCTGTTCTAAAATACTTCTTTCCCATTTCTTTCCTCTTCCTCTTCCCTTCATTTTTTGGTGGTTAGCGCCTGGGTTCCCAAGCCTTACAAACTTACATACCAGTTACTACAGAAGAGCTAAGGTTCGACAGGAAATCAACAATTACTTGACTTGAACTAATACACTGATTTTTATAAAACATTAATGCAATGTAAAAGTAGTTGAACATTTTGCTCATTTTAGGAGGGTATCAAACTGGAGTAGAAAGTAGCTTTACTGAACCCCACATTTTTTGTATTAGAAGAAACTTTAAAATACCCTAGTTACGTATTGTCGTTCTCAAGCCTATCCGACCATATGCCCATTTGCCTTGAAAGAACAAAGATAATAGTACCTATATAGTTTGTAAAGCTGATACTTTGTTATTCGGCTAATGTTGAACACAGAAACATACTTTAGATGTTTACTCTTGGATATTCCAGCAATATCAGATAACTATGTCACTATGTCAGGTTCCGGAGAGCGATATCGGATAATATGCCATTGTTTCTGATAATAGTCCAGATAACGCTGTGTAATGGACCTCCCTTTGTGGAGACGAAATCAATTTTGTGGCTTGTTCCATATAGATATGTGTGTTTTGTGCACGAGAACTTCCCAACCAAATTGTGAATACCATGAAAAACATTAGCCTGTGTCCAAAAATCAACGTCAATTCTAAAAATATATAATATTAAATTATTAAATAATTATTGAGTCGATAGGTTTATTAGCTATGCGTAAAAAGGTTTATACGGAAAGTCGTTAGTAGTGCAATAGAATAGCTCTTTATTCTTGACCCCTCAGAGGACTTTTCAGATTTGGCTCTAACAAACTTCGGACTAGGGCGGCTTAAAAATTGATTTTTGTTTGGTTTTGGCGATCATTCTTTATTTGAACTAAACGAACCCTTATTAGCATTACTGAGCTTTAAGACATTCACTTCCTATCAAATTTTCCAACCCCATTCTTGGAAAATAAGCATACACTGTCTCAGAAAACCTATGTTGTAAGGTTTGTTTATGCATTTTTGATATTAAGTAAAGTAAGTAATGGAAGAAATAGTACAATAAACAATAATAAATAATAATAATAATCATCTTCATCACAATCATCATCATCATCAAAACGTCAGCGTCATCAGAACGTTGTTGTTTTAGACCATCACACTAAAATGCCATATCCAATTAAAAATATAGAGTTGATTCTAGCAGCGCCATCTATGTATCAGCCTACACATTTTTCGGCTCTTCTATTAATATTCGTACAAATCTGCTGTTTTTCGGTATTGGAATTGCTTTTTTCATAATGGAAAGTTATACAATGGTTCAGCAAGATGAATCCATATATTCAACAAGTAGATTTTTCCATTCACTTTCAGCGTAGATTCCACAAAACGGAAATTGGTTTCGTCTTGTCAACAGCAAATGATGAGACTATTAATTACTTGCCTTGCCTGGCATCCAATTTCCTGGAAGACCTACACAGTTTCCCTACTTTGTGCGAGTAAGATCTTTCCATTCGTATCTTGATGCAAACATTTTATCCTAATGGAGACATTTTTATGATTGGTAGCAGTAGCTCATTTGTGTTTTTGCACGTAACTGATTACATAATCACAAATAAATGCAGATTCAACACTCAACCAAAAAGGTACGTAATTATAATAAAAAAGTTTATGCTAACAATAAACTGTTCATAAAATTCGCGCCAACCAACGGTTTTATGTATCCAATAAACGAGCATTTATGAATTGTTGAGAGATGTGTCTCAGTAATTGTATTCACAAATAATAGTTTCTGAATATCATAAACACCGTTTGTGAATGACACAAAGTAAGTTCATTGATATAATAAATATATGTTATGGTTTCAGTGATTATTGTTTACTATGCACACAAACGCATTTATTAAATCAGTTACCAATGTTAATGGTCCTAGCGTATTCTGCATATTGTATCAATAAGATGATTAACTGTATTGACAAAGAATATTTATGTATTTTATAAACACTGTTGGTGAATTCAAGCAAATCAAGTTTATTGATATAATAAATATACAGTGTGTCCGAACTAAAATTTCCCACCCATCTCATCTCTGAAATTGTCATAAAGCTTGAAAATCGCCGTGACACGTCGATTTGTATTTCAAGGGGGATTTTTTCCATCAAATACGTAAACACTGTGCTGTCAACTCCCTCACACCCAGCAGCCCCTACTTCAAAATCTTAAATGAGACTACCATACTTGTGATAAATCAATTTGAATTCCCTTCAAAATTATGTATCGTAAGTATCGTGGTCTCTTTTAAGATTTTGGAGTAGGGACTGCTGGAGGTGAAAGGGTTGATAACACAATGATGACGAATTCGGGGGAAAGTTCCCTCTCGAAATACAAAGTGACGTGTCACGGCGATTTGCAGTTTTTCTGATAATTTCAGAAATAAAATGGGCGGGAAATTTCAGCTAGGGCAGCCTGTATAATTATGGTATTACTAATCACCATCTGATATAACAAACGCATTTTTCAATTCAATTACTGATGTTTATGGTCTTAACGTATTTTACTTACTGCATCAAGACTGAGACTACTTAAATTTTTAACTGAATTATGTAGGGGAGGCGCAAGGGACATGCCAATCTTTTTGTTAACTGTACCTAATGTAAACAGAATTTAGTGGAACTCGTTTTTCTCTTTCTTTTTGGAAGGTAGTTGACTGTTCTTGGAAAAAGGCAAATAAGATCAGTCGTACAAGAAGACTGATATTTATTATATAAAATATAGGCTAAGCTTCCTGTTCTGCTGAATTAAATACCCAGTAAACGAATGTATTCAGTGGCAATTGAACAGACGTGAAAACTAAAACATTTCTGTAAAAATTTATGTCACGAACTGTTATATATCGAACAAACCATCAGGGATTCCCGATATCAATTTGTAACGGCCCAGATATAGATTGAACGATACGCGGTTGAAAGTTGAAATTCGATATGACAATAATTCGGTACAAAATCCAGGCGTTCTATATCCCACCGTACTTTTTTATATCTTCGGCATAAATGTCAAAACTGTTTGTGGCAAAATCACCGCACAATAGTAACGCATCTATATCTATGTAGGTTATTATTTTGGTCCATCCAGAGAATACCAGCATGTGATTATAGCACCGATTTTGATAAAATTTCTGAAGCATAAACATGATGCTGGGTCATGGTTAGGGTTTCTATTTGAGATAGATGTTTTCTGGCAGTATATATTTTATCTACGTGTACATTTTTAACCCATCTGTTGTTTAAAATTTGTAGACAAGGTAGATGTTACAAAAGGTCTGTTTTTAATCCATGCTTAAGGCAAAAACAATATTGTCCTGAGGTGGGTCAATGGGCACACAACAACAAAAGCAACCGTATAGCGGACGGTCTACCCAGGAAGGCGTTTGACCAACGAATTTTAGGGCCATGTAACCTTTCTGGAATGTCGACAACCACAATTTTGTAAATAGCAAAAAAACGTTAAAACGATGGGAAGAACTACAGTGATGAAAATTCGCCAAGGAAACCCTCGCAGATTCTGGCATGACAATATCCAAGAACTAATTGGCAATGACCAGGTCTAGTCTGTAGCTAAGGCTGTTAGTCAGAACTTTTCCTATTCGTCAATACCACCCTTCACCAGAGAGGACAAGTCTATCGCTTCTGCTCCTAAAGAAAAAGCAGACATCTTAGGGAAGCTCTTCGCAGCCAATTCTACTGTAGACTTTCAAGGTAGTACTCCCACCACCACCATAAGCGTGAACTCGAGAATGGCAGAGGTCAAATTTCAACATCGAGATGTTAAAAACATTCTCCAAAAACTGAACACGAATAAAGCTATTGGTCCTGACCAAATTCCAGCCATTGTCCTTAAACGCTGTGCCGCTGAGCTTGCACCTATTCTTTGCAAACTCTTCAAACTTTCGTATCAACAAGGAGTGTTTCCCGCTTCGTGGAAGATTGGCTGCGTACAACCCATCCCTAAGAAAGGCAAAAAACTGATCCCACCAATTATAGACCTGTGGCTCTTCTCAGCATCATGTCTAAGGTTATGGAGACTGTTATTAACACACAGCTCCTGAAATACCTGGACAACAATAACATCATAAATGATCGCCAGTATGGCTTCCATAAGCACAGGTCTACAGGTGACCTCCTTGCCTACGTCACTCACTTGTGGAACAGAGCAATAGGAAATCATGGCGAATCCCGTGTTATTGCACTTGACATATCGAAAGCTTTCGACAGAGTGTGGCATGCGGGACTTCTGGTCAAGCTTGCTGCTTATGGACTACCACCTGGCCTGCGCCAGTGGCTGAATAGCTTTTTGAACGACCGATCTCTGTTGTAGTCGAGGGCTGTTCATCAGATGTATTTTCAATAAACGCCGGTGTTCCTCAGGGATCTGTCTTATCCCCTACACTATTTCTGCTGTACATCAACGAGTTGCTGGAAATAACATCCAATACAATCTACTGCTTCGAGATGACAGTACATTAGTGTCGTGCATGGAACCTGGCAAGCCACTATCATCCCAGGAGACGGTACGTCGGCGACAGCAGCATGCCTCACAGATTAACGCAGATATCAAAACAATTGTCGAGTGAGGATTAGCAAATAAAGTACAGTTCAACCTACAAAAAACTTAGGCAACAACACTTACAAAGAAGTCTCACGATGGCTTACCAACCGTGGAAATGGAGGGCCACACCATAGTCGAATCACCTTCCGTCAAGTTTTGGGGATCAACATCAACAATAACATGTCCTGGCACGACCACGTTGTCAGTATTGCTACAACGGCATCCCAGAAGCTTGGAGTTTTGTTCCGCTGTAGGAAGTTGTATCCACCAGAGCAACTGCTGCTGCTGTACAAGGCACAGATCCGACCATCGCTGGAGTATTGCTTCCATGTGTGGGGATGCGCTCCGAAGTACTCTCTAAAGCTTCTGAACACTATCCAGAAAAGAGCGATTAGATTAATCGATACGCCTAACCTCACAAAGGACCTCCACAGCCTGGAACATCGAAGGAAGATGTTCGAGTGAGCTCTCACAGATAATAACCAGTCTCCTCCAGCATTCCTTCTTTTGGAGAACTTCGACGCTGTGAAATCACCTGCCGGGGAATTTGTTTCCAGACGGCTACAACCTGCAGCGTTTCAAATCTAATTCAGCCTTTGCGGGAGGCTGACCATGAAAAAAAAGGTCAAACTCACGTTTCATACTCGAGTTCCTGACCGGCTATTGTCAACTCAGGAAACACCTCCACACTATGGAGTTAAGTGACACACCGATATGTGAAAGCGAAGACAAAACTGTGGAACACGTCATATGCGAGTGTCCAGAGTGATCTTTTTAAAAAGTGTGCATTCGGCATGTCTTGACCTACACCTTCCCAAAATTGATAGGATGGACGATGACCTGAAGAAACAACTGCCTGGGTGGATGCACAATGATGGGCCAGTTGTGGCCCAAGTGAAGTGGGACTACTCACTATTTATTTTGGAAACGGCTTCATTAATATTCAAAAATAAAACAAAATTTGAGACCATAAATATAGAATATAATTAATCACCCCCAAATCAGCACTGGTTAAATATTCAATTATATACAATGGATTGAAGATTTACAACCAACTTCCTAATTCTTTTAAAATTCAAAAAGATTAAAAAGTTTTTCGCAAAAAACTTAAAAAGTTCCTATTTCAAAAACCTTATTACACACTACATAAGTTCTATGACGAGTTTTAGTGAATATTCCACATTTTGTTGTTACAGCTTTGTCAATAAGAAATTTGTAAATTCTTAGACAATAAAGCATATTTATCTATCTATCTATACTCTACAGATATCTACATAATTTTCGTAAGATTTCCAGGATTTGGAATGATTATTAAGTTGAAAAAATTGAGTGCGATAGCTCTAGTAATTCTTATCCATTTTTATAAGTAACTTGTTCAAACAATGAAACATTCCAAGGAGGTGGTTACTTGAGTACAAATTTAATAGTATAAAGAGTTTCACAATGTTCTTTAATTCAACTGTATCAAAAAAACTCTATTTGTTTCAGCTATGGAAGAAGTTCTACCAGAAGGCAAAAATTTTCGATTAGTAAACGAATCAGAGCTTCCAGAAATCATTGACTTTCTCGGTAATTATTTACCGGACTCAATCAAGGTAAGGCTTAAAATAACTGTTAAATAGCATGCTCAAGCTCTCAATATCATCCATACTCTCAATAATGTCACTATACAAGGTCTTATTTTATACACGCCGTCTCCAGCCACTTTCTCACGGCGGTTGTTGGTGACCTCTCGCTCTTCTACCGATATTCAAACAGATTCTGCTCCTCTGAGCTACCCTCTATCGTTCCGCCGCTCACCGCTCCTATCAGATGCACCCGTGCGACCGCTACATCTCATCCTAAGGCGGTCGTTCTCCATACATCAAGAACTGAGCGGTACAACCGCACATTTATTCCCAGGGTGTCCAAGGCTTGGAATGGACTGCCAGAAGATGTATTTATTGGGCCTGCGGGTATTGGCCCATTCAAATCCCACGTTAACGAACTTCCCCTAACATAACCCTTTCACAGCAGCCGCGGTACTCTGGTATTTAGGCTCCCAGTCATAAAAAAAATACCAATAGATACCTACTAACAGGTATAAAATAGTTACAGAACTAGTATAATTATAACTTCAGTGATATTCTCATCAATCGTCATCATTTTTCGTGCACATAACCGCAAATATCTTAAACATTATTAAAGTGATTTCCAAATTTGGATCATAGGTGGACCTGAAGACGATTGAAGATAGTAGATCAATCAAAACGTTGTTCTCAAAATTTTGTAGTCCTAAATAGACCTTTTGATCGATTATTTATCGATCTGTACGTAATTTATGTACTTTATCAAAATAAACACGTTGTCGGATACAACGGCTATAGCCGTCTGCGGGGAGTGATCGTGATACGCCACGACGGCTATATCAGTCAAAAAGTTATCTGCTTGTTACGGCAGAACGGCGACGACCGTCAGAATGTCGATATACTTGCCTTGTTAAGCAATGTTAATGCCATAACATAAATTTCTTCAATTCTGAAATTGCCAAATTCTAACCCACTATACGCTATCCCAACTAATCATGTTTTAAGGTGCATGGGTAAAACGGCACGACGGCTATAACCGTCCATAACCTCCAATGTGATGCATTGACCACGTGTATAGCTGCCATATTGCAAGTGTATTTTTGTTTGATTTTCATGTCTTCAGTACTGATGGGAGGTAGGTAACCAGATATGTTCATCCTAAACAGATATTCGTCGTCCACCTATTATACATATAGAATATATTGTTTCATATCAATACAAAACGCGAAGCACGTGTGAGACATTTTCCAGACAAGCTGCCCCTACCAGAGGATCATAAAATTAAATCATATTTTCTTAGATGCAAACAATGTTTCAAGTCTGGAAAATGTAAAGAAACTAGCTATAGATGCCAGGGTTATGAAAATAAACCTCCTTTGTGTCCAGACTGCTTTGAAGAGTGGCGTCAAACATAAATTTGTGCCTAAACTCTGTTTTGTTCGGGGTACCTCTGTTTGCTAATAAATTTGATTTTTTGTTTTTATACCGTCTATATTCTGAGAGATGCGTTTTTGTTTATAAATTTGATACAATAAAATGTTGGTTTTGTTTTAGCTTTTGTCTCTAAAATTGTCCTTTTCTTCCCACAAGATGTGTTTTACGATTACACTGATCAGACGGCTATAGCCGTGGTTGCCATTCTAGAACATAAAGTCTGCAGTGATATGACACGACGGATATAGCCGTCTTTTTTATTGTCACCAAAAACCTCAAGAATTAAAAAAAGAGTTAAAAATGAATACCCCTAAAATATTTTGATAACGCAAATCATGTTACAAACGCAAAAAAAGGGAATGTTTCGAGGTGACATATTACGAAGCCTCCCGGCCAGCAGAGTGTCCAACAATGTGTTAATAAAGTAGATCTACTAAACGATCAAATACTGCTTCGTGGCTATAAAATGAAAAAATTGAGCCTGGCTGTTGTTTCATCATGCGTTGGTTACTCTGACTGAATGTAAAGCAATATTGCTCTTGTTTCAGTTTCACCAAACACTAAAGACGTTTTTGAAAGACAGGGTGTGGGAATTTTACTTCTACGTCACTAAAACGTGGCCAGAGCAAGCTGTGATACTTCACTTCCCTGGAATGACGAAAACGGTAAGTTTACTGATACAGTTAGTAAAAAAAGGGCTGTGGTATATGTTATTATTCGACAATTAAAATCAACTTTAGAGCAAATGGGCATAGATATTGACATCCTGGAAACTGTAGAATGTAAAAGGTTGAAATGGTATGGCCACGTTGGAAGGATGAATGATCAACGATGGCCAAAGCGACTGTTACAGTGAACCCCCACTAATCGCAGAAAAAGAGGTAGACCAAGAAAGTCATAGAAGCAAGAAGTGAACTGTGCAATGGTGGATAGAGGACTACAAGCACGCGACTGGAATGATCGCAAGCGTTGGAAGCTAGGATGCGAGAAGCGGGGACAGCTGGATATATATAAAATAAACTTTGTTTTTGGCCCGAGCAAAAGATAAAAGGTTTCCGGAAATAAATTTCACCCGAAAAAAAAAAAGATATTTTTTACAGAAAAGGTGTTAAGAGATCGAGGCATAGAGTTTGTTGTGAAAGTCCAAACCTACCCCTTCATTTAACTAACCCTAAATTTCGAACGAAACAGGACAGAAAGTGGAAATAAATTATAACGAACGCTTTATGGAAGGTAAAATTTATTGTAATACCAAACCAACATGATACAGATTAACTTCTCGTAAGAAGGGGTGAAAGCGAATTAGTATAAGGTCCAATTAAGTAACTGAAGCAACCCTTATTGCTGCTTCTCAGGAAGAACTAGTAGCTCTATTAAACATCTTAGAACGACACAGTGCAGCATATGGTTTTGGTATTAACTACAACAAGACGAAAGGTTATGATCGTAGATAGAGAGTACGATAATCATCGAGAAATAAAGTCAGTAGTCCGTTGTGAAGTAGTTCAAAGTTTTGTGTATCTCGGTTCTTTGTTCGACAATTCGGGTAG
Organism: Callosobruchus maculatus; assembly: GCA_951848785.1. Lineage (NCBI taxonomy): Eukaryota > Metazoa > Arthropoda > Insecta > Coleoptera > Chrysomelidae > Callosobruchus > Callosobruchus maculatus. The sequence continues at coordinate 2,710,835 of CATOUR010000160.1, forward strand.
CTGTGAAAATGAGATTCGACGGCGCATTCAACAGGCACGTGTGGCCATGACAAAGCTTACTAAAATATGGCGTGACCATAACATCACTAAAGTTACCAAAATGTCGCTGGTTCAGTCTCTTGTGTTCTCCATATCTTTGTATGCCTCGGAAACTCGGACTATTAAAAGGGCAGATCGAGCACGCATAGATGCTTTTGAAATGTGGACGTGGAGGAAAATGCTGAGAGTTCCTTATACCGCCCATCGAACTTAACGTTTCCATACTGGATGAGCTCGGTAATCCAAAGAGACTATCCTCCATTGTGTCGACGAGAATGCTTATATTCTTCGGACATATTCACAGAAGCAATAATATGGAGAAACTTGTAGTTCAGGGTCACGCCCCGAGTGGGCGGCGCCGTGGCCGTAACCCTACACGCTGGGTGGATACGACGAAACGGTTGCTGGATATGAGTATCAAGATCGCCACTGAAGTGACAATAAATCGCGAACGATAGCGAGCTGCAGTAATTTCTAAAACTATTGATAATATTCGTGTCGGCAATACTCTAGCTCCGACTTAACGCATTTTACGACTTCACAACATGTCTGTTAAGACAATGATGCCAGTCACTTTTATATTATTATCATTTTCCTTTAATGTGAGATGGGAGCATGCACCCTTAAAATAAGAAGATCGCGTAAAGTCTGCGTTAGTTGTTACAAGTAAATTATAACTGCGTGAAAAGCATGGCGTGACGTGGTGAATAGCTAAAGAAAAAAATCAAAACACGAACATGAGCACAAGTTATAGTATCGCTGTTCAAACTAGGCCGCATTATAACCAACTACCAACTAAGGTCAAGGGTGACACATGCAACTCACTAGTACAGCTGTTTTACATGTTAAGCGTACCAGATTTTTATACAGGGTGACCTACTTATGGTAGTTAAATTTTTTTTGACAAACAGCATCCCTACAGCTCGTTCATAATTAAAATTGAATACCACAGGAATCTGTAGCTGAGAAGCCCGATCTGCCTTGCGTTTTAGACCAAAGCGTTCATTAGTTTTATGCTGCGTACTGCAGAACTTCGAAATTGTGTATCATATTAAATTTAGAGTGAAATAATCCAGTACCTATAAATATAATTAAATAATGTCGTGATTTGACTCAGTACTACGTTTTCGCTAAAAGCAATTTGCAACATCCCAGTGGTTTTTTTTTATTATAGAGGGTTTAGGAAATCGGCTTGATTGCAAGGACAAAAACACTGACACACCTGGAGTTGTGAGAGAGAGTCTGCCCGCACGACGGTGAACCAGCTTGAGTCCTCTGATGTCATGTCCAACGGACGCAAACGCGTCCATCCGACATGTCACCACGGCCCGACCGGCTAAAACCCATTCCCTCTTTCCTTACCTCTCCTCGATCTCCATCTGTACCGAGCATCATCGTGAACGATATTCTTCACAGTGCAAGATGAGTTAAATATGTTTTTCCTTCTCCTCCTGTATCTTCTTGTTACATATCCCGACGTTCCTCTGTCTCTTTAAATTTTAAGATGCCTTGAACCATCTTGTGTACTATCTTCCAGCGTTTCTCGCTCGATATCATGATGGGCACCATGTTCTCTGGGGTCAGGTCCTCAGGCAGGTTCGCTCTCGCTTCCTGCTTGTAATAGGACCATCTGTCGCACTCAAATAGGGCTTGCTCGACTGTGTCGCTTTGGCCACAATGTCGACAACGATCGTCCGTCGCTCGTCCTATTTTGTTTCTATACACCCGAAAGGGACCGTGGCCCGACAACGCCTGTGTTAGGTAATAGCAGGTTGTCCTGTGTTTACACTCTGCCCACTCTTGTATATTTGGAATCAGACGCTTAGTCCACTGCGCCACCTCCGTTGTACTGGACCAGATCCCCTGCCACTCGTCCATGGTTTTCTGCCTGGCGGTCCTCCGCCGCTCTGGCAGAGCACCTTCCTGCGATATATGCAGTGGCAGTATCGCTGTTATAACCTGGAGTGCTTTGGTAGACACAGTACGATACGCACTGGCCACGCTCAGCAGCGACTTTCTTTGAACCCTGTCTACTGTTTGCTGGTGCTTTTTTCTCTCCATCGCCTTATACCATATTTGAGCTCCGTATAGCATAACTGAGTGGATAACCCCGTTCAAGATCTGTCTTTCCAGCATTCTTGGGCCGCCTACGTTTGGCATTATACGTGACAGTAATGCCACCTTTCTTTCTGCCTTCACCGCAGTTCTCTTTATGTGTTCGTTGAAACATCGTTCGTTGTCTACGATGATCCCCAAGTACACTATCGATTTGCTGGGTACTATTTGCACCCCTCTAAGATGGATACTCACTTGGTTCCTAGTGATCCTAGAACCCCGGAGAATAACCGCCTCAGTTTTGCTTTGTGCCAGCTGAAGGTGGTGTCTGGACATCCACTCATCTATCCTTCTCAGCGCCTCGTTTGTTGTTTGCACCAAAGTTATCTCGTCTTTGGTGGAGGCTACCAGAGCGAGGTCATCCGCGAACGCCACAGTCTTTGTGTTTCGAGGAAGAACTACCCTTAAAACACCATCATACAGTACATTCCAGAGAAGAGGACCCAAAGCTGATCCCAGTGGAACTCCTGTAGACATCTCTAGCTCCACGTTTGCTATTTTTATAGCTCTGTCACTAAAATAGCTACCAATCAGATTCCGTAAATACCTCGGTATGCCACGGTTATTCGACTCCTCCATTATAATCCCCCACGACGCCGTATTAAAGGCATTTTGTACGTCAAGTGTCACCAGTGCTCCACGTTTATTGGAGGTTCCTTCTACGGAGCATAGAACGGCCTCCAATGCGTTGTTCGTTGACTTGCCACTATGGAAGCCAAACTGGTTTGGCGACAAGCCTCCCGCTTTTTCGTGTGCCGCTTCTAACCTCTGCCGGATTAGTACTTCGTACAGCTTTCCCACTGTGTTCAGAAGACAAATGGGTCGGTATGACGAAGCAAGCTCTGGGGGTTTACACCCCTTAGCAATCAACACTACTCTAGCCTTTTTCCAGATGGTCGGGAAAGTTTGTATTTTCAAAAGACGGTTCAGTAGTCCTAGTAGTAGGCTCGGTGCAGTGGCTATCAATTCTTTGATGACCTCCGGGGAAACTCTATCTGGACTCGGTGCTTTTCTGGTCTTAATTTTTTCTCCCGCTACCCGTAGTTCGTCCATTATAAACGGTTCCACATCCTCGTCCAAGCTGTCATGTTGCCAGACATCTTGCCGGACTGGGAAGAGTTGCCGCACCCTTCCTTTCGACGCTTAAGTTGCACGTGGGGGCGATGGGGACGTACGCCCCCCCCCCCCGACCTCTACGGAAGCATATCATAATAAATACCAAAAGTTAATTTTTTTTGTTCTGCAGAGCGGTAGCACTGGTCCACCCCCCTCTAGACTTGTAATGGAAACCCGAAAGCATATTATATTCATAGAAATACCAAAAGTTATTTAAGAGGTTTGAGAGCTTCTTTTTCTGCTCTGCAGAAAATTGTAGCGCGTCTACGTGGGTCAATTTCCAGCTCATCATGAAATTCAGGCGCGGCAGCACTGGTCCTCAGCTCCTCTCCCCCCGTAGATGAAGTCCTAAACGCCCCTGCAGCATCCTAATTTCATCCCCACCACCTGCGTGATAAGTAAGTAACTATTACTGGGCGCCCTTCTAAGGGAGTATAAAAAGATTACGGCCAACAACAGACTGCCCATCCACCGAGCAATACCCCCGTTGCAGATAAACAGACTTAAATCCCGACAACCACCACTAAGGGATGCAGAAGCGCTTAAAACCAACAACTTCTAAAACCAACAACTTATATCAATGGCGGTCCCAGTGGGAAGGTTTTGCAGAACACCACTCAGGATGCGCATTTATGGGGACAGCCTTACCTCCAGGATCAGAACTACCCCGGAAGGAGTGGGTAAAACTTAATAGAGTCCAAACAGGCCACGCAGATGTGCCGACTCCCTTTACAAGTGAGGCTATGTGCAATTTCCCTTATGTGACTGTGGCATGCCCCGCCAAACTATAAACCATACTACGAGCGACTGTGAACTGCGTGCGTTTCAGGGATCGCGAGAAGAGTTCTTCACAGCCACACCGTTGGCGCTGAAGTGGTCAAAAGAACTGTAAAGGCACCTGTAAATGCCAAATATCTCAGTTTGTAGCTGTATATATTTTAGTATAGATTATAACAGTTTCTTTTATCTATAGTTACTATTGTCATGTTTTTGAGTCATACGATAAATAAATAAAATTGGACAAGCCTGAATGATAGGTCTATATTTACACTACGAAATTTGCCCTTGCTAAGATGCTAAGATCAATAGTTTCCTCTAATTTTGTTTAAATTGACGTCAGCTAGTCGGATCATCTTTTCATTCCCAACAGCTGTTTTGTTTTTATAATTTCTTCACCTTCAGTCTTTACCTTTTACATTTTACTATTACAACGACTCTTAACAATCCTTGTCATTTAAAGTCGTACCTCTTGACCTCCAAAATTTGATTGCTCTCCAAATTTTTCTCGTCTCAATGGAGTTTGTTTATGAAATTGTTGGACAGGCTGACAGATCGCAGCTTTTCTTTTATCAACATTAAGCTGAACTCATGAGTGTGGTACGGGATCTCATTTGCTCCAGATGCTGGCAGAAGGATGACACAGCATGTCTTTCCTGGGTTGATATGCTTCGCAAACTCAGGGTTGAGATCTTTCGTCAAGAGGTCTGGTAGGTTCGAGAAGGGGGAAATTTCTAGGGCATAGGATTTTTAATGTTTTCGGTGTTGTTTCCATGGGGTTGGTAAAAAGGACCAAGGTGGACATTTGCCTTCCCATCACTAGATCACTACTACTAGGTGCTAGGTATTGTTCTTATGATACTAGACATCTCCATGCAGATGCACTCTGATCATAGGCTTACGACTTGTGATTTTACATAAACCTATTTGAAATAAAGGTTATAATTCCTATATTCCGTGCGCTACGCATAAATGTACGCCTACCTTTAGCATATCCACCAATCCATATCCATGCATATGTGTAGGCATATACGAGAAAACGTGTATGGAAACAAAAAGCTATTCCAAACATGTGGCAATTGTTTTTCACACGATATGAGCGTGTACTGCCACTGTATTTTCTCACACGACAATGACGCGTTGCATGCTTATCATACATTTGACTGCAGCTACTCGCAATATTGCAGATATCTGGCCAGATATAGTGAGCATATTTAGATACTGGATATTTGTTTTCATTAGTTAGAACTGTCAATTAAAACCTAAAACTTGGTAGTCCAAAAAGCGCCAGTATTTCAAAATAAACATTGCACTTTTCATCTAAAATTGATAGTTTCCGTTCTACAATCCCCCAAAGTTAGGGGTTGATTTCTGATTTTCACTAAACTTCGAATTTTATTGCAGATTAAAACGAAGAACATTATCAAAAGGTTCTGTAACATTTTTTTCACTGAAAGAATGATATTTTCTCGTTTCTGTATTATCTGCAGCTTCCCAAACTCAACACATTTGGTATTGTAAATAATTACGACATTTAGGAGCGGATGATAGTGAAAATCACTAATCAACACTTTGGCGGATTGTAGAAGCGAAACTATTGATCGCAAAGGTGTAAGAACCAGAATCGTGCAGAATTTCGTTCTCTCCAGTCACCATACACGAATATTTAAGAACTGTAGCCCGCCATTATTCGCGATTTACTGTCAGTTCAGTGGCACTCTTGATACTCATATCCAGCAACTGTTTCGTCATATCCACCCAGCGCAGCATGTAGGAGAACGGCCACTGCGCCGCCCACTTGGGGCATGACCCTGAACTAAATGTTTCTCCATATTATCGCTTCTGTGAGTATGTCCGAAAAATGTTCGGTGGGCCGTATAAGGAATTCTCAGCATTCTCATCCACGTCTACATTTCAAAAGCATCTATGTGAGCTTGATCTGCCCTTTTAACAGTCCAAGTTTCCGAAGCATACAAAAATATGGAGAACATAAGATACTGAACCAGAGACACTTTGGTAGCTTTAGTGATGTTGTGGTCATGCCATATTTTGGTAAGCTTTGTCATGACCACACGTGCCTGTTGAATGCGCCGTCGAATCTCATTTTCACAGCTAGCGGAATTGTCGGTCAAAGAACCGAGGTACACAAAGCTTTGAACTACTTCACAACGGCCTACTGACTTTATTTCTCGATGATTATCGTGCTCTCTAGCTACGATCATAACCTTGATTTTGTTGTAGTTAATATCAAGACCGTATGCTGCACTGTGTTGTTCTAAGATGTTTAATAGAGCTACTAGTTCTTCCTGAGAAGCAGCAATAAGGGTTGTACCGTCAGCAAATCATGAGTTGGATATTTTGCTTCCGCCAATAACTACACCGCCATTCCAGTTGTCCAATACCTGTCTCATCACAAATTCAGAGTAAATGTTAAATAACATCGGAGATAATACACATCCCTGACAAACTCCTCTTCTGTTTGCTGTTTGACCAGACAGGTTACCATTAGTTCTTACACGAGCCGAGCTAGACTCGTAGAGTTGCCGTATGAAAAATACTAAGTGGTAAGGAACACCCATAGAGATAAGGATTTCCCGCAGTTTAGAAGTTTTAGGGAGCTTTCTAGGACGTAGGATTTTAGTGTTTTACCTGCTTGTTTACTACTACTACAACGAATCCTATATCTATCAACACTTGATCACGGAAGCAACAATACTAGATGTAGAATGTTTTGTAATTACGAAAAGCTTTGAATTTGACATACTTTTTTGGAAGTTGTATATAATATAAAAAACCATACCTGTTATTTCTGTTCCCCAAAAACATCAAAAACGAAAAAAGGAAACATACGATAACTTGCTGCCGAGAAGCGTTCTACGGCTCTCGGTCTGTTAAGCTCGGGTTGAATTTGCGAATTTTCCGCTTTTCGTATTTTCGCTTTATTGCCTACAGCGACTAGGTGGATATTCTTTTTAGTCTTCGGCTGCATTTTCGCAATGGCGGAGTACGAGCCCTTTCTCAGCGGTTGGAACCATGCCAAAAATCGATAGTTCACCTACAGACCTATCGTTTTGCAGCTGCAACTGCGATGAAAACTCTTGCAGGAAATTAATACTTTAAATGCTCCAAATGCCAAACAAAATGCCACGAATTTGCGGGGGCAATTTTCGTACTAATTATGCGTTGACTTCTAATAAGGTCGAGGAAAATATATCTAGTGCCGTCTCACAATAATTGCTTGTACAGAGGTCATGCAAATACAGGGTGTTCTAAAAGTTAGGACTTTCCTCTTTAGAAGCAACGGCCATTGAAACGGCAAAGCTAATGCACGGTGAACCAGCAGCAAAACAGTAAAAAAAAATTTCAAGCAAGTACTCACTATTTGGTCGCTACGAAGTTGTAAGTGCGGTCCTGTCGCAGGCGTCTAGGTCTTCCAGCGTGTCCACCACGATGTGGATTCAGACATCCTGTGTCTCTAGCTCTTTGCACGAGCGAGACAAATCGACGAGGTGCAGGGTGAGTACGGTTAGAGAAACGATCGGCATACACTCGCGAAGCCGCAGCGGCATTTTGACCACACTACCGTACATTAAAATCTTGTCCACTAGTTCATTACTGTTATAACACATAGAATTTAGGATTTCTTTAATGGTCAGTATCTTGTTTTCTCTAAATATTTCGTTTATATGTTACTGGGAAGAAACACTCATTTTGGCGAGTACTATCCACTGTACGAAAAAAAGTCCCAACTTATGAAACACCCTGTGTATATACTCACCTTGAAGGCAGTGTCTTATATATTGCTTTTGTCGTTGTCACTATTGATAAGCTGCTGACAAAGCTGAATAACATTGGCATTAGAGGCACAGTACATAAGTTACTAAACTCATATCTCTGTGATCGAAGGCAATATGTAAAGCTTGGTGAGGTAGTGAGTGAACTGTTGACTAATTCGTATGGAGTACCGCAGGGATCGGTTCTAGGTCCATTGTTGTACTCACTTTACGTGCTGAATTTGAAAGTAGCAAACTTGAAAGCCATTTGCTGACGATAGAGTACTAGTATACACAGCAAGGAATGAACTTGAACTCCAGGCTTTAGTGAATCAAGACTTGGACAAATACCGGAAATGGTTATTTTATAATAATTTGAAAATCAATATTGATAAGACCAAATATATTTTATTTAAAAGGAAAAATACCATAGTTAATGAACTTCAGATTGCAATTGATAATATCATGTTGGAAAAGGTCTCATCAATAAAATATTTGGGGTTGATAGTGGATGAAAGTTTAAATTGGCAACCACATCTAAATCATATTACTAAAAAAGTTACTCCGATGCTGCCCATAATATTTAAATGTCGATATTACTTCACTAAGAAAACCAAATATAGCATTTATAACATTTACCGTACTTAATTCCAATATGGGGAACTTGTTCAGGAACTTTATTTCAAAATGTTCAAACTTTACAAAATAAGATTTTTAAAATACTATTTAATTATAGCAAACTTACCAATACAATCACGTTATATACAGAACTAAAAGTTGCTCAGATGGATAAAATTTTAGAACTTGAACAATGGAAATTAATATTTAAAATAATTAATAGCATGCAGAAGAATAACACTATCTATAATTTTGTAAATAAAATACATGATCATTTTACTAGGTCACAAAACAATATATATCCGGTTTACAGTCGTACAAATATAGTTTTGAATTGTCCAATGCAATCCGCGTCTAGAGCTTATAATAGGTTACCAGTTGAAATTAGATCTAAAATATGTTATAATAGCTTCTTGTACAATTTAAAACAACACCTTAAGTAGTATATAATATAATTAAGGACTCTAGTAGCAATCTAGTTAAAGGAAAAGAATAAGCACTGTTGATAAGTTTATGTTTATAATTCTCGAGGCCAGAACCTTCGGTACTGTTTAGAGAATTGTTAAAGTTTATTGTTGTATAATTATTTCCAGAAATAAACGATGTTTCAAGAAAAAATGTTTGCAATGGTACACTCAAAACTGAGTTATGGTTTACTCGCTCTGGGTCATTCACCTACATTTTCTAGAATATTCCGACTCCAAAGAAGAGCAGTAAGGATACTATCCAACATACCGTATAGAGATGATTGTAAGGAAGCTTTTGTCGACTTGAAAATTCCAACTTTTCCGTCACAGTATGTGCTGGAGTGTTTGCTGTATATTCATAAATATCAAGAACTCATGAAACGCATACTCATCGATATAGTACCAGAGGCAAAAATATTTTAAAGCCGCCGCCATTCAGAAGACTTACCAAATCACGCCATGGAGTTTCTTATTACGGTCCAAAATTATACAATATACTGAATCCTGAAGCTAAAAACATCCCTCTGCCACAGTTTAGGACTGCAATAAGAAGTTTTTTAATATCTGGTGCATTCTTTTCTATGGACGACATCATGCACCATATCAGAATTTTAAAAATGTAAATGTGCTAAGCTAAGCTGAAAACCTATCTCTGCCACAGTTTAGGACTGCAATAAGAAGTTTTTTGATATCTGGTGCATTCTTTTCTATGGACGACATCATGCACCATATCAGAATTTTAAAAATGTAAATGTGTTTCAGTAATGTTGCTTTCAATATTTCTATTACAATTTGTATTTACGTACATGTGTCTTTCTCAATATTGCTCTTCTATATTATTATGTGTTATGTGTTACATTTGTTTTTCAGTTTATTTTATTTAATGTATCTGTAAATTGTATGTTATGTCTGTCAACCAAAATACTGTTTTATTTGTTATTTTATTTTCTTTTTTTTTACTTGTGAAAGTACAGTATTACTTACAACATTAAAATGCTTGGGTGAAGACGGCATCTCTCTTTTATATAATACTTGTAAGAGGGTCTGGTCCTCCGGTGTTTGGCCAGACAAATGGTGCACATCCATTTTTGTTCCACTTCATAAAAAAGGATCTCCAACAAATCCAGACAATTATCGCCTACTTTCGTTAATCTCTCATGCAAGCAAGGTTCTACTATATATTTTACAGTCTCGTTTGGACGATTTTATTGGCTGGCAAATTTCTCAGGCATAGGCAGATTTCGTAAAAGGACGCGGTACGCGTGAACAGATCTTAAACTTAAGACGTATTATTGAAAAAGCCAGAGAGCATTATTTTCCCGTTTTTATCTGCTTTGTGGACTATTCTAAGGCGTTTGATGACGTAAAGAGGCCTAAACTGTGGGAAATCCTTATCTCCATGAGAGTCCCTTACCACTTAGTATTTCTCATACAGCAACTCTATGAGTCTAGCTCAGCTCGTGTAAGAATTGATGGTTACCTGTTTGGTCAAACAGCAACCAGAAAAGGAGTTCGTCAGGATTGCGTATTATCTCCGATGTTATTTAACATTTACTCTGAATTTGTGATGAGACAGGTATTGGACAACTGGAATGGCGGTATAACTATTGGCGGAACAAAATATCTAACTTAAGATTTGCTGACGATACAACCCTTGTTGCTGCTTCTCAGGAAGAACTAGTAGCTCTATTGAACGTTTTAGAACAACACAGTGCAGCATATGGTCTTGGTGTTAACTACAACAAGACCAAGGTTATTATCGTAGATAGAGAGCATGATAATCATCGAGAAATAAAGTCAATAGGCCGTTGTGAGGTAGTTCAAAGTTTTGTGTACCTCGTTTCTATGATCGACAATTCAGGTAGCTGTGAGAATGAGATTCGACGGCGCATTCAACGTCCACGGGTGGCAAAGCTTACTAAAATATGGCGTGACCATAACATCACTAAAGCTACCAAAATGTCACTGGTTCAGTCTCTTGTGTTCTCAATATTTTTGTATGCCTCGGAAACTTGGACTGTTGAAAAGGCAGATCGAGCTCGCATAGATGCTTTTGAAATGTGGACGTGGAGGAGAATGCTGAGAACTCCTTATACCGCCCATCGAACTAATGTTTCCATACTGGATAAGCTCGGTAATCCAAAGAGACTATCCTCCATTGTGTCGATGAGAATGCTTACATTCTTCGGACATATTCACAGAAGCGATAATATGGAGAAACTTGTAGTTCAGGGTCACGCCGTGGCCGTTCCCTTACACGCTGGGTGGTTACGACAAAACAGCATCAAGAGCGCCACTGAACTGACAGTAAATCGCGAACGATGGCGAGCTACAGTTCTCAAAACTATTGATAATATTCGTGTCGGCAATACTCTAGGTCCGACTTAATGCATTTTACGAGTTCACAACATGTCTGTTAAGACATTGTGACGATGATGATGAAGCACAGTATCAATAAATTATCTATCTATCTTTGCGAGGTATTAGTGTAATGGTGGAAATGTCTAGTGCGAGAGTATATAAAACTTTTAGTCCAAGAGCCACACATATATATGCGCGCGTACTCAATGTGTGTCATCTCAAGTCATGTGTTGGTTGTAGCTTTTACGTCAGAATTCGATGGGCCAAGTTCTATAAATAATTATTTTTTTTTGTCTTTTTTTAGCCTAACAACAAACTATACGAGAGCTTCAGCGTGTTCTGTCCTTGCGACCAATTGGACAACATGTACCTTTTGCTGGAGGAGGACGTCCTGATCGATTGGACACAGCCCATATTCCTCAACTTCACACACTCACAGATCGTGAAGAAGCTGGAAGAGATGTACTCGGAGCGAGGAGGAACGATGGAGAAACTGTATGGGGACATATATGGCCTAATGGAACCCATAGAGGAAGAAGGTGCAGACGAAGCTATTGAAGATACGTAAGTGGAGTTATAGTAGCTGTAGGTACTTCTTACCACCCCAAATATCAGCCCTCATCCACCACCATGCCTGGATTAACCATGGCGCTAAAGGGGCTGGAGCCCCGGGCCCCGCGGTTCAGAGGGGCCCAGCAGAGGCCCTACTTTTATGTAATGTGACAGAGCAAATATTAGGTCACTAGATGAACAATAAAATCAGTAGATCTATCAAAAACTTATTTTCGAGATTTCAGTCAAAACGGTGTTTTTCGATTTCCCTTCCTATAAGCAAACCAGCAGGCCATGAAATATAAACAAAAACATGTTCACATAGAAGCAAATAATATAGCAGAAAGATACAGATAAACTAAGGTAAAGGGGCAAGGTTATAAAAATTCTCTACAACCAATGAACTCTAACTAGAAACAACGCCGGTAAGATGTCTCAGGTCAAAGGGAAGCTGAAATACGTCAAAAATGAATAATTTTTACAGCTTACTAGCTACTGCAATGTATTATAGATTAAAAATTTCCAAAACCATTGAACTTTCAGCGATAGTTCCTAGTAGTATCTTCAGCACAAAATTTCACATTCAATGATATAAAACAGTAGTCATTTCAGTCAAAGTCAAAAGTGACGACACCTCTGACTGTCCCACTGTAGCCCTTCTAGTTTTTCAGTATCCATTAGCAAGATCGCAAAAAAAAGGGAATACTGACAAATCAGATTTTAATTTTTTGCCAGGCAAATTATGTTTTATAATTTGATTTGATTAGATGTGTTACCTCTGTTATTTCTGATTAGACTTGATTTCTTGTTGTAAGTCATTTTTATAATTTTAACCGTTTATTCTAGTTCGTCTGTATTTTCTGCTAAGTTAGTTGTTTTCTTCCACCTAAATAGTTTCTTGTTTGTATTTCATGGCCTGCTAAGTGGCTTATAGGTAGGAAAATTGAAAAGCACCGGTTTGGTTGAAAATTTGAAATTAAATGAGAACTACCAGAGAGTGATACCAAATTTTAAATTCGACTGTATAAAAATAATTAGGCATTACCATTTGAAAAAATCAAGTTCTGATTGAAGTTTCCTTAATTAGTCTACCGATTTCTCCAAGTACAAATGTAATTCAAACTTGAACGTCAAACCTAAGATGACCAATTTCAAGTTTAGTCACAGAGCAAACTCACAGCCGTCTAAGTTTTATAACGGAGCGCATTCCACACATGGGAGCAATACCCCAACGATGGTCGGATCTGTGCCTTGTAGAGCAGCAGTAGTTGCTCTGGTGTATAGAGCTTCCTACAGCGGAACAAAACTCCAAGCTTCTGGGATGCCGTTTTAGCAATACTGACAACGAGGTCGTGCCAGGCCATGTTATTGTTGATGTTGAAATATAAAGAAATGTAAACTTATCTTATATTTCTCACTTCAATTATATCTCTATTTGTTTTGTGTTAGTGTTTTCTGCCTTTAAGTTATCTCGAAAACTATCAAGAATTGGGTATGAGAATGTATGGCCATGGGTTTAAGCAGTATAATAGCTATGAAAGCTATACTCCACCTATTTAAGTATTGTGTAATTTGAAAATAAACACGTCTAAGTTTTATTATAGCTTACCTCCTCAACTATTATCATCATTCAAAGAAATGTATTAAATTATAGAAGAAGTCAGAAATATAAAATGAGCTTTTTGAATTTCTTTCAGGTCTCAGTCAGTGCCGACACTTTTATAGTGCGGTTACGTTATTATGTTGACCTGAGTAATGATAAAAACGTAATTATCTATACAAAATGTATATTACAATAATTTAGAAAGTGGTAGGAGATCAAAGTAATCAAAAATACCAATTTGCAATAGATAAAAACAAAATAAATTGACCTATTTATTGTATATTTGTTGTAGTTCTCCATTGAAATAATGACTACTATATTTGTGGAAAACTCTGGTATATTAACATATTCATGATTATTATAACATGTGGTTCACAAGTTCCGGAAACGTTGCCCCCGTCATCTGACATCCGTCATCCGCCAGCTTGACAGCCCCGTCACGGAACCACAACATTATATTCGTAGAGTAAAATAATACATAAGGCCTTTACGGAAACTATGATCGGGTTAACCCGATCACTTGGATCACTGATCCTGACCTTCGGAAAGTGATCTAGGATCAGTCGTAAATATGGTCAGTTCTCTCTTGTACGGTAAGTGATCCTGATTGGGTTATACAGATCTGTAGCTTTTTTCCTAACCATCTGTTTTCTATTCATAAACCAAGCTTTTTGTTGTTCGATATCCGTTAAATCCATGGAATCATAAATCTCACTTGACATCTATTTGACAGATAACTGATCGATGCGGATCCAGATCAGTGTTTCCGTAAAGGCCTCTATAGTAATATAGTAACAATATTATATACACGGAGAATATACAATTTTGACTATACTAATGGCCGTCCCAGCTCCTTAGCTAGTCCAGCAAAACATGCCGGAAGAGGTAACGGTCAACCGACTCGTCGGGTGTCTTATGAAGGCATAAACGTGCTCGCCCACTTAGGCGAAGCGGTTTTTAAGCAGTTGAACGAGGTACGTTGACTAGTGAGGTACGATGAGCAGTCCATCAGAAGCAGTGATGCTAACCCTACTGAAAAATCAGTAGATCTACTGAATTCACCCTTAGTCTACTGATCTACTGATTTGTGTTGGAAATCTACTGATATATGGAATATCATTTTCAAATTTACTGGATAGCCGCGTCACTACTGATTTTTCCGCTGGTTTCATCTATAAATCTACTGAAATCTATATGTAATTGTTCTGACACCTCCATTCGTCCCGTATACTATTTGGCAGGCAGCGCCATTAAGTAGCGAGCCACTGTAACACTTGACTTGATAGTGTACAGAATACAGAGAACAGGGTTCGGTTTTCTTGGAGCATCTGAAGCCAGCCACACACAGATACTGTAACACTATCGCGTGTTTCGTGTTTTAACATATTACGTTTGTAAACAGGGGTTGTTGGCTGTTTTTGTTATCTTTACTTTAAAACTGTTCAAGTGTTCCGTTCACGAATCACGATCAAACAGAATGAGGTAAGATTTGTAAAATGTATGCTATATCCGAATAGCTAATTACAGTTTGATTTGTTTAAGTGAAAAGAGAAATAATTATGATGATAGCGATTCTGAAAATGAAAAGAATCTATCGTCACTCAGCAAGAAGATGAAATATGCTCAAAATAAGAATATGGTGTAGAAAGGGGTTTGAGTGACGCTTGAAAAGCGCTTCTTCGCTGAAAATACCAATGAATAACTAGTTAGCACAAAAGCGGAAGTCACCAAACATGTTGGCTGGCGCTGAAAAAAAGCGTTGATTTCTTAGTTATGAGAATTCTACTGATTTCTACTGATTTTCGTTAGCGTCATCTACTGAAAACAGTAAAATCCAGTTGGCAACACTGATCAGAAGAGGAACTCTTTGTATTGAGTTAAATTGCCACTATGGAAGAAAAAGAAAAGAAAAAAAACAAAAGAAAATGCTGGGAAATTATATTACCTTTGTAATTGATGTCTTTGTATCACGGCCAGAGACTGCAACTTAGCACTACTTCCTACAAAATACTGCTAAACATTGAAAATATGCGAGAGGCATCAAGAAATATTTGGATCTTCTCGCCGCCTGGTACTGCGCAATCAGGCGAAGCGAAGCGAAACGTCAAGAGAAACGACACCTAGTTGATCCGAAGAGAATTCGCGCGTCAAACGACGCGCCTCTACGCTTCGCGTCGCCTGAGTGGGCGGGCTGCCATATAACCTAATGTAAATTTCTCTGGCGTCAAATCCACAATTTTCTTCGCGCCACTTCCGTTCGCGACGCTTCGTTTAAGTGGGCGAGCACATTAAGGCATCCTTTGAAGTATCAGCCCTCGCTAGGAGCACAAAAAATGAAAACAACTCATATATTTCTGACTTCATCTATACCAACAACCCTGTATATATCCTTGTTCTCGTACCTAGGGTGTTCACGGACGACGCGGTGCTGTCCCAACTGAACCCTGCGCACGCCCAGACCATCCACGACCTCTACCCGGCCAACAACATGGAGTGCGTGGAGGTTTTCGAGAGGCTGATCGAGAAGCTGCCCTGCTACGGTGTCTTCTCCACCTCGGGAGACCTCGCTGCTTGGATGGTGCAGTCCTACTACGGGGCCATGTTCTCCATGCAGACCAGGCCGGAGTACCGCAGGAAAGGATACGGGCTCATACTAGCTAAATACTTAACTAAATTGGTAAGTCTGCTGTCCTATGTATATACAGGCTGTCCTGAAAGTCCGGCACATAATTGCTGGGATCAAAAGAGAAAAATACTCGGAGCCCAAAAATCCATGTTTGGAATTTTTTGATTAAGTAGTTAACTAGTAATTAATTGATAATTTTTTTGAAATTGCAACTTCAAAGAGCTGTACTCTTTTACCGAAGAGTTTCCTCTGTCTGGGAGTGGTCTCGTTTGACACACGGCGTCAAACCGAGTGGATTGACACTACTCTCAAACCTCATTTCGGTTTCCACTAAAAGTAGGTCTCATCATCATAGTCACAATGCCTTAACAGACATGTTGTGAACTCGTAAAATGCATTTAGTCGGAGCTAGAGTATTGCTGACGCGAATAGTATCAATAGTTTTGAGAACTGTAGCTCGACATCGTTCGAGATTTACTGTCGGTTTAGTGGCGCTCTTGATACTCATATCCCGCAACTGTTTCTCGTATCCACCCAGCGTGTAGGGGAACGGCTACGGCACCGTCCACTCGGGGCATGACCCTGAACTACAAGTTTCTCCATATTATCGCTTCTGCGAATACGTCCGAAGAATGTAAGCATTCTCGACGACACAATGGAGGATAGTATCTTTGGATTACCGAGCTCATCCAGTAGGGAAACGTTAGTTCGATGGGCGGTATAAGGAACAGCATTCTCCTCCACGTCCACATTTCAAAAGCATCTATGCGAGCTCGATCTGCCTTTTTAACAGTCCAAGTTTCCGAGGCATATAAAAATATGGAGAACACAAGAGACTGAACCAGTGACATTTTGGTAGCTTTAGTGATGTTATGGTCACGCCATATTTTAGTAAGCTTTGTCATGGCCACCCGTGCCTGTTGAATGCGCCGTCGAATCTCATTCTCACAGCTACCTGAATTGTCGATCAAAGAACCGAGGTACACAAAACTTTGAACTACCTCACAACGGCCTATTAACTTTATTTCTCGATAATTGTCATGCTCTCTATCTACGATAATAACCTTGGTCTTGTTCTAGTTAATACCAAGACCATATGCTGCACTGTGTTGTTCTAAAACGTTCAATAGAGCTACTAGTTCTTCCTGAGAAGCAGCAATAAGGGTTGTATCGTCAGCAAATCTTAAGTTAGATATTTTGCTTCCGCCGATAGTTATACCGCCATTCCAGTTGTCCAATACCTGTCTCATCACAAATTCAGAGTAAATGTTTAATAACATCGCAAATAAAACACATCCCTGACGAACTCCTTTTCTGGTTGCAGTTTGACCAAACAGGTTACCATCAATTCTTACACGAGCCGAATTAGACTCGTAGAGTTGCTGTATGAGAAACACTAGGTGATAAGGAACTCCAGAGTTTAGGCCACATCACGTTATCAAACGCCTTAGAATAGTCCACAAAGCAGATAAAAACGGGAAAATAATGCTCTCTGGCTTTTTCAATAATCTGTCTTAAGTTTAAGATCTGTTCACGCGTACCGCGTCCTTTTACGAAACCTGCCTGCGCCTGAGAAATTTGTTAGCCAATAAAACCCTCCAAACGAGACTGTAAAATATATAGTAGAACTTTGCTTGCATGAGAGATTAACGAAATTAGGCGATTTGTTGTAGATCCTTTTTTATGAAGTGGAACAAAAATGGATGTGCACCATTCATTTGGCCAAACACCGGAGGACCAGACCCTCTTACAAATATTATATAAAAGAGAGATGCCGTCTTCACCCAAGCATTTTAATATTTCGGCAGAAATAGCATCAATGCCTGTAGCTCTATTAGTTTTTAACCAGCACACACAGATTTTTAAAATCCATCGTGTTGGTAAAAATAATATTTATATTCAAGAAGAGGAACATTATGTATGTTAGCTGCCATCGCATTTAGGAACCCCCTTTATTTATTTAATCATGAATTTGATTTAATGAAGGCACTTAATATTAGATGACCGTATTGATTATAATCAAAATTATATTGTCGAATGTAGAGAACTATTAAGCACACTAATGTGTGTTGCTAAGCTTGCTATTATTGTTCTGATTGATAAATAACTTGTGGAAATATTGTAACGCTTCATTAGAACTAGATGACATGTACATAAATGGAATTATTGTCGAAATAACTTGTTGAGGGCATGTTCCACTGCAGACAAAAGAATATCAGGTTCATAATCAAAATCCAATGAGAGGGCCTGAGGGCCATCCTCATGGTACAGGTTTTCGCAGTAATTTCGCCATACCTCAATAACCTCATGCAAGTTGGTAATTAACTGTCCCTCGGGATTTTTAACAGCCCAAGATTTCGGTTTAAAATCCCGACTGAGGCATTTGACCTTAAAAAACATCTCTTTCGGATGATTAGTATTGGCATGCATCTCTATTTCCTGGCACAATTGCTGTATATAAGAGTTCTTATCTCTTCGGCAGAGTCTCTGAATCTCGCGTGACTGAGTCACTACACTAATTTATATTTGTCCTTCACTTCACTAAGTTATGTCACTGTACATTTATTTAGCGCTCGCCACTGATAGAGCGAGATGGCGGTCAGGGCCGGACTGGCACAATATCTATGTTATGCCTTTTAAACGTGTTCAAATTGACCCACCATATACAATAATTCCTCATCTGGATGTTTCAGGTGATAGAAAGGGGCTACATACCCTTCGTAGTAATCCGTCCTGAAAACGACGCGTCTAAAGGGCTGTACACGAAACTGGGCTTCAAAAAGTACTTCCAGACAGTCAGGGCCATCCTGAAGCCCAAGGAGATGGCCAACGACGCCCAGGGTGGGGGGACAGACGAAGCGGAAGCCACAGAAGAAGCACCGCAAGAAAATAGGATAGATAACGAAGTGAATGGTGTCACGGGTGGTGAAAATGGAAAAACTGAAGTAGATGTGGATGATGAGGAAAAAGAACAGAATTGTAGAGAGGGTTAGGTCAATCAAAAATCTGTGAGGTCAAAGTCTTAGGTCGAGAGGTGGTAGGCAAGATGTTTTTTTTTCATTGCTGAAGTGTCACAGGTTCATAGAAATTTTGTAACATTACATGAATTGAGGCCCAACAGCTAAATGGGCACTTAAAGTGTTTTTTCATGGTCAGCCTCCAGCAAAGGCTGAAAGCCTATGGCGCTGTAGAAGCTCTGCGAGAGGATAAGTGTCTGTGCACATTAGATATGAAATGCTGCAGGTTGTAGCCGTCAGGAAACAAATTCCCCGGCAGCTCATCCCACGGTGTCGAGGTTCTCCAAAAGAAGGAGTGCTAGAGGAGACTGGTTCAGGGAGTAGGGACATCGCCCTGGTAAGGATGGGCTCGCAGAGCCTCTCTGCTGTTCCTGGTTCGAACGGCCTTTGGTGTTATTATCTGGGAGAGCTCATTCGAATAACTCCCGTGATAGAACCTGTAAAACAGGCTTAGGTCAGCCACCCTTCTTCAACGTTCCAGGCTGTGGAGGTCCTTTGTGAGGTTAGGCGTACTGATTAATCTGATTGGTCTCTTCTGGATAATCTCCAGAAACTTTAGAGAGTGTTTCAGAGCGCATCCCCACACATGGGAGCAATACTCCAGCGATGGTCGGATCTGTGCGTTGTAAAGCAGCAATAGTTGCTCTGGTGTGTACAGCTTCCTAAAGCGGAACAAAACTCCAAGCTTCTGGGATGCTGTTTTAGCAATACTGATGACGTGGTCATGCTAGGACATGTTATTGTTGATGTTGATCCCCAAAACCTTAACGGAAGGTGAATCGACTATGGTTTGACACTCCATTTCCACAGTTGGTAAGCCAACGTGAGAATTCTTTGTAAGTGTTATTGCCTGAGTTTTCTGTACGTTGAAGTGTACTTTATTTACGAATCCCCACTCGACAATTGTTTTGATATCTACGTTGGTCTGTGAGGCATGCTGCTGCCGCCGACGTAGTACCGTCTCTTGAGATGGTAGTGGCTTGCCTGGTTCCATGCACGGTATTAATGTACTGCGAAGCTGTAGATTGGATTTGATGTTATTTCCAGCAGCTCGTTGATGTACGGCAGAAACAGTGTAATGAATAGGACAGATCCTTGAAGAACACCGGCGTTTATTGGAAATACGTCTGATGAACAGCCTTCGACTACAACAAACAGAGATCGGTCGTTCAAAAAGCTATTCAGCCACTAGCGCAGGCCAGGTGGTAGTCCACAAGCAGCAAGCTTGACTAGAAGTCCCTCGTGCCACACTCTGTCAATTGACGGGTCTAGGAGGCGGATTACTATTTGCTCTGACAGTCAGGCAGCCATCAAAGCACTGAGTGCTAGGAAAATAACGTCGGGACTGGTCCTGGAGTGCAGGAGGGCTCTTGACGACATCTCAGCTAAACACAAGGTATTACTGATGTGGGTACCTGGGCACGCTGGGGTAAAGGGTAACGACATGGCGGATCATCTGGCTAGGATGGGATCTGGCAACAGTTTTGTGGGCTCGGAACCAGCCTTAGGACTAGCTGCAAACTTGATTAGGAAAACAATTGGAGAGTGGATCCAGAATCAACACTCTCTGAGATGGAACAACGTCTCTGGTCATCTCCGTCAAGCTCAGGAACTATTAGCAGGGCCTGCAGAGAGAATAGGACGATTTTGTCTCTCTCTGGATAGGAGTAACTTGAGATTGCTAGTAGGCCTATTAACGGGTCACAACACCTTCAGGCGTCACCTGTTCGTGATGAGGGTGGTCAACGACCCAACGTGCACGTGGTGTGGTGAAGAGGAAGAATCCTCGGCACACATCTTGTGTCGCTGTGAAATCCTGGGTTATCACAGGCAGACTATGCTGGTCTCAAGAACCTTGGAACCAATAGAGATAAAATGGATAGGACCTAAGAATGTACTTGCCTTTGCCAAAAGGGCAGGTCTTAGGAACTAGCGCGGATACAGGCGCAAAAGGGCCCATCGTGTGGCCTATGCACCAGCCACATTCCGTGCTGGATACCCTCTGGTCCTTATTCATTCATTCATGCCACACTCTGTCGAAGGCTTTCGACATGTCAAATGCAACGACACGGGATTCGCCATGGTTTTTCACTAACCTTGGCAGATAATCCTTTTTAAAATACAGAAAACAAATCCGGGCACATTATTACTGGAAGCACATGTGTATAAGAAAAAAATACTTATTTTGATCACTATAACATGCCGGTGGTAGAAAAATCCTAACTCTCAAAACACCTATTGGCAAACTTCATCAAGAAAACTTAGCCCAGGCTTTTAGAGTTCAGGGACCACAGTGCGTTGTGCCAGAAGCTGCAATATCAGTTGCATTTGTGGCATTATAGTTTCTAAATGTGAAGCATGTCCTGTGAAGCGTAAACATCATTATTCTTGCCTTCCATCTCTTGATCTCTGTGTGTTGATCTTATACCTATTCGTTCCTTTATGATTTCAATTTTACCAAAGACCTTCGACATGTGATGATATTAGTTGAGGTCTTTCCAAACAAAGGGCGTACTCAGTGAGATGTCAGTATGCTATAGCGCTGCATAGTGTAAAGCCATGCTAACAAAGATCCATAATATTGTGTAAATATTTCAAAAACCATCGGTGAAGCAGAAAACCTCTAAAGAGGATCCGCATTTCTGGTATAAAAAGATAATTCAAAATTAGTTGATTTATTCGAGTTCTATATATAATACTACAGGCTTATAATACCCCTGTGCTTGTATAGGAGATCAATAACATAAAGTGAATTCCTTCAAGAAACATATTAAATGCATTGTAAAACTCAGTTTTCAGATGAGTATATACCTATTAAAGAAGGTATATTTTTAAACACAAGTGATGCATATTTTTGATATCAATGAAAAAATTCAACGTGAACTTTGTTTTTTAAGTTAATAATTATGAAAGTCATATTGAAATATAATTGATACCATAATTCTGGTAATGAAATACTTGAGAACAAAACTTTGGTGAATTTCTTACGTTTGTTTTCAAAAATGAGAATAAGCTCAAAATATACATCACTACTATTGAACTATACTGAAGTATCATCATCATAGTCACAATGTCTTAACAGACATGTGAGCTCGTAAAATGCATTTACTCATTTTACGAGTTTCTTTTGGGATATCTTTAAGATCTTCAATGCAGTAGTTTCCCATTTGATTTCTGCATCCTCATGCCGTTGACCAGGGGGTATTTGCTGGTTCATCCGCCCTTAGGGGCAATTTCTCACTCCAAGGACAAGAAGGTGTCCTGACTCTTGTCAACTCGTCCACCCAAAGCTGTTGGTTGGGAAGAGGTTACTGTTTATACCGACAGTAGTTCGGTTCCTTTTATTCGCCTTTTACGACACGCAGGATATATGATGGGAGATATTCTAACCCGCCCCCACACGGGTAACAATAATAACGAAAAGAAAGAGAACAAGAACAATAACAATACTAAAAAAATGTTTAACATTATGGGTCATAACTTATTTGACACTATATTAACTACGCTCTCTGTTTGGCAAGGCCTTGAATTCAAGAACGATCCTTCTTGATACATCTAGTTTAAGATATTTGCCGCTACTATTGACCATTTTCCTTTACAAAATATTTTTGAAGTACACGCCATTGGAGCTTTACAAAATCGGTCGCGTTTTTCAAAACCGACAGGCCAGTAGATATGGCAACGCACACAAAATTTATTGCTTTTTGGTCCAGCCTCTAAGCGGTATTCAGGCTCCAAATGACAGTATTTCTAACAGAAATGGGTCCTTTAAATCCCATAAAATAGCAAAAGTATACATATACTTCAAAAACTTCCACTCTACCTCAAAAAATACTAACCTGAGAATTTTTTTCTCATAAAAATGCATTCGGGCAGTCTAATGGTGACAGTGAGCATGACCTTGACATTGAAGGTCACTTCAAGGTCAATTTTTCGCTATTTTAGGATTTTACTCAAGTGATAACATTTTTAGATGAAGAAAAAGTGTCATTGTCTAGTGCTAATTATGATGATTATGTTTGGTAAAAGTTTGACATTAAAAAAACACCAAAAAATGTCCAACAATAATTCAGATGACGTAACACTTGTATTGTCTTAATACTACTTGTTGGCTGGACCCACAAAAGCTTGCCTATACCCACTGTTTTCCCAATTTCCTCGTTCTTTCAACCTAGGAGCATATTTCTCATCTCCACACTAAACCTAAGACATTTTTAAAGAGATATAAAACCAAGAGGCTCAAAAATAGATCATGAGAAAACCAATGCTGTTCTAAAAAATTAAATACTTCAATTTTATTAATACTAGATAAAATAGATTACTGCCCACATTCGACACAGTTGAGAAAAGATCAGCTCGACTTACTAGTGACACTGCTTTGACGCGTCACCAACAGACTCTTTCACGTCAACGGGCGGTCGGTCATCTTTCACATTTTTGGCGATGCCATAAAATAAAGTTTTCTCTCGTAGCTGCTAAAGAGTAAAAATATAATAAAAAATTGCACGTCCTCACTGACAAGATGCAGTATGAGGGCGTTGTTTTTTTTTTTAAATATGGAGTTTTTTTCCATGAATAGGCGAAAGATAATGAGCATGATTGCTTTTTGGACAGCATTGGCTTTTTCTTGGAGATCCACATCGATTTTGCTACAAAACTCTTGGGCTAATGAAATATCAGCAAAATAGGTACAAATAATATTGTTGAGACATAATTAGGATGAAAAAGTTTGGTCATATCTTATAAATAGGGGGCAGTAGGTATTTTATCATATTTATCTACCATATATGCATTTTGTATATCGTATCTATTATAATTTATTTACATAAATAAATAAATCCATATACGACACTAAAGCCACTGAACATGTAGAAGGAAGCTTCATTTCCAAAAATCCAGAAGAAAATACTTAAAAAACATCTACCGAAGTCCTATGATAAAAATACGTAGTGTCCCCTAACCTTTTATAAAAATAGAAAAGTAAACCACATTAATGTCCCCTTGTTTTGGCTATGGGTCAATAAAAATGAACATATATGTGCCTTGGACTGGTTAAGATTCTCGAGATAAAGGTTTACTTTTCAACGTTTATTTTTATGAAGGAGATAATTCTATTTTGTTTGAGGTATTTTCCTAATGGACATAAAAACTGGATGACTCACGAAAGGTATTTTTATTCCAAAATTCCAAAGGGTAGAGATGAAGTGTGCCCTTGCATAAAATGATAAGGAAGGGTTTTCTAGTTTGCTGTCAACATAAATTTTAGGAAGGTTGCTTCTATTTTTGTGTTGAATGAAGCATGAAGCATACTCTTTCATAAAATGTTAAGAAATAGTATTCTAGTTTGCAGTAAACATAAATTTTAGGAAGATTGCTTCTATTTTTATGTTGAATGAAGCATGAATCATGCATAAAATGTCAAGAAAGAGTTTTCTAGTTTGCAGTCAATATAAATTTTAGGAAGTTTGCTTCTATTTTTATGTTGAATGAAGCATGAAGCATACTCTTTCATAAAATGTCCTGAAAGAGTTTTCTAGTTTGCAGTCAACATAAATTTTAGGAAGGTTGCTTCTATTTTTATGTTGAATGAAGCATGAAGCATACTCTTTCATAAAATGTCAAGAAAGAGTTTTCTAGTTTGCAGTCAACATAAATTTTAGGAAGATTGCTTCTATTTTTATGTTGAATGAAGCATGAAGCATACTCTTTCATAAAATGTCAAGAAATAGTTTTCTAGTTTGCAGTCAACATAAATTTTAGGAAGGTTGCTTCTACTCTTATGTTGACTGAAGCATGAAACATACTCTTTCATAAAATGTCAAGAAAGAGTTTTCTAGTTTGCAGTCAACATAAATTTTAGGAAGGTTGCTTCTATTTTTGTATTGAATGAAGCATGAAGCATACTCTTTCATAAAATGTCAAGAAATAGGTTTCTAGTTTGCAGTCAACATAAATTTTAGAAAGCCTGCTTTCAATTTTACGTTGAATGAATGTCCATTTTGAAAATACCTTTCGAAATTCCTCACCACCATCAATGTAGCTTTAAGAGATTATATGAATAAAGAAAGTTATGATTCTACGATATCGCTTTCTAGAATATCATGCCGTAGAAGGGAAATGCTAGAATTATTGCAATAAACGAATATTTGCATTAAATAAACGTTCCCTTAAAGCCAGGCCAGTCAGTTCGTGGACGTATTTTGCTACTAGCGTGATAGAGGGGATTGGGTCACAATTAAATCTCAATTTAAAAAATGCACAGGTGTACCAGGTGTTTCCTGATACTACGCCACCTCTCTCATATTTATTTGAAGACATAGAAAAAAGTTTTTATATGAAAGTTTCATAGTTTTATCTTGGCATTCAGAATTTAACTAGAAAAAAAATGAAAAAATAATAAAAAACTGTTCTTTTTCGTATATATTTTATTTTTTTTAAATGGGACGCCCTGTATATTATATCACAGAAAAAATATATTTTTCTCTTGTTTTCAAAAATATAGGGCTCATTCGCCTTATTTTGGAAGGTTTTTAAAATATAGTGGATTGAGATTTACTCCACATTTTAGAAACTTTGAAGTTAAATATTTTAAAGACCTTTTAAAATAAGGTGAACAAACCCTATATTTTTGAAAACAAGAGAAAAACATATTTCTTTCCATGAGATGATATACAGGGTGTCCCATTTAAAAAAATATACGAAAAATATAATTTTTTATAATTTTTTCTTTTGTTCGTATCATTTTTTAAATGACAAAAGAAAACTATGAAATTTTCATATAAAAACTTTCTATCTCTTCAAATAAAAAAGATAGGAGGTATTGATGTAAAGATGTAAAGATTTAGACTAAGTAGACCAAAATTTGACCCCAGTTTTCGTTGCATTTGCAAAATACGTCCAAATGTCGTAACGACTGGTCTATAAAGTAGTTGAAATCATGTTATTCTGATATATCACCTATTTTACAAAATAGACATTACATGTTAAGAAGAATAGCTTTTTGGAAATCTTTAAAGTAGAAATTAGAATCGTACTTTATTGACTGTGATATAACATGATTTTACTTGCGAAACAGTAAAAAGACATATTTATTTCCATTTTTGTCGAAATATCTTTTACGTATATAGATAATTTCTATTTTGTAAAATTTGTACCTCCGTTTGTCTTATAAAAGCTGTATCTGTGACATATATTTGATTTCTTTATATTCTTAACGTCCCTAGTTTTATATTCTTTCAACCTTAAGCCTTGATGATAGGCAGATTTATTAAATTATTAAATTATTTTCAATCAAAAAGCTTTACTTTACTATTAGACGATATTCAGAACAATTACACTGCATCTCTTCTTAGAACTATATTTCAAGAAAAAACCGTGCTTTATGTAAAATATGTTTAAAGACATACTGAGATCCTGTGAAACTAGGTTTATAGTTGGTGCTATGAACCTAACCACACTTATAACCGTTAAACTACTGCCAAAATATTGGAGACAGTTTGTTACAAGCCATGAAGAGATATTTGGCAACGATGCTTGCAATACAGCACTGTTGCCAAATCTACAATTTTTTTGGTCACGAAGTGAAAAGATCAAATTTGGCAGTGGCACGGTATAAAAAAGTTGCTACTATATCTGGTTGACACGTCAGGAGAAAATCAGTATGTCTTTTTCTATAAACTATCACTATAATATTACCATGACAGCAAATGGAAATTTGTAAATGAGCTTTTTGAATTAAATGTAGTAAATATATTTGTGTCAAGTTATTTTGATTTTGTATTTTTGTGTTTATGATCTAGTATATATGTATATATTATTTGATCAAACAATGTAGTTAAAACTCCTGCTTAATTTTGTTAATAAAAATTGTGATCCATGATCTTCCACTTTGGTTTTTTGATATTTCTGTGTCCCCTACATACCAAGGCATTGTGATAATAAAAAAAAGTGAATAAGTATAGTTGGAAAAAACACCGATAACTGAAAAACTCTTAACATAATCCAAAAATAATAATTTACGAAAAATACTAGTATTATTGTGAAAATAGAGCGATTTTTTCACAGTAATACTAGTATTTTTCATCATTAACTTATATTGAGAGATATTTTTTTTATTTTTTACTCTTTATTGCTTTAACAGCTTGTTTTTTAGTTTTTTTTTGCCTTGCACTGAAGAGGATCATCAATATTGGATGTAAAACTGATGTAACTCATTCAACATTTCTAAAATAAGTGGTGTAGGTCGTTTAACTGGCACCTTCACCATTCTATAGAATATTCAAATATAGTTCACTCTTAAATTATTCTGGCGACTGCATTTTAAAATGGGTCTAGGAAGTAAGAAAAACAAAGTAATATGCTTCATTTATTTGCCTAAATTAATAACCGTTTTTGTAGGTTTATTTTACATATTTTGAAACAGTGCCAAATAAGAGAATGAATGTTTCACGACCTGCAAAATACCAAAACGAATAAGCAAAATGCAACAAATACCAAAGATATGATGTTAAGTAAGACACAAATAAAACGTTTTAGACGACATAAACATGGTTTTGACAGTAAAAATCAAGAGACACGTTTCAATTTGTTTAAGGCTACGTCTGCCTGTAAATTTGAATAAAATGGTTTTTTATAGTATACATGCTAACTCAAAAATAATTTTGAAATTTTGAGTTATAGTTTACTAATATTTTAAATTCTTCTATTGAATTACAAATGTAAATGTTAAGAGCAAACACCGATTTCGGCCAATGGACGGAAAATATGGCCAAAACGCGTTTTGGCTGCTACCATTTTGCCAATGTCCGAATTATCGCTTTCCGACTGTTTAATGTAGCCCAGAACGTGTTTTGGGTCGACTACGATTGCCAAAACGCGTCCCGTTCTACTGCGATTACCATAACGCGTGGTGGATTTTGTGAGTGTCTTAGCTTGTGAACGATACCTCTGGAGCTAGTGTATTCATTTAGTATTTGATCTTTGTGCAGGTTAGACAGCAGCTAGAGAGTGCCATGGAAGACCTAAGGTTATGTTTTAATGACGAACTGCAAAGAGTCATAAGTGGTAGCATGTGGTAGTAATATTTGTACAAGAGAAAGATACTACCAAACACTTACAGAGGTAAAGGCGGCAAAAGCTTGTAAAAGTAACGGTGACACAATATCTTCGAAACAAAGACGACGATTGAAAAGATATGGTATTTTAAAAATTGGCTCTATCGAGAAGCTAATTGAAAGGAGGACAGACGAAACAGCCGAACTGCGTTATTTTTGCATGACCCACGAGTTATTTGACATTATTCATTCCGCTCATGCGGGAGCTGGACATAAGAGGTATGATTCTTTCAGTTTTTTTCACGGACCTAAGATCTACAAGTACTTTTATTCATTTTGTTATGGGTTCTAAGCTCAGAGGAAATATTGAAACACAACACGGCAAATAATTCAGATTTATTTATTCGTAGTAGAATATAGAACGTGTTCTGGCAATCGTAGTTGGCCCAAAACGCGTTCTGGGCTACATTGAACAGCCGGAAAGCGATAATTCGGAGATTGGCAAAACGTTAGCAGCCAAAACGCGTCTTGACCATATTTTCCGTCCACTGGCCGAAATCGGTGTTTGCTCCTAACATAAACACCAAAATCATATTATACTACATAATTTCCAAAAAAAAATGAGTTAACACCTGCAGAAAGCAAACCTGATGCCTTTTTATGTTCCCTATAAAAGGTCTTCATCTTAGCAGCTTTGCCTTGGTGTGCCACCCTCTTTACATACTAGTATTCTTCTAAATTTGATTTGAACTACTTACTGTCACAAAACTAGCCAATGTCATAGGTGAGAATTTTCCTGCAGTCACATACATTTTCTTCTGCATTCTGCACATGGTGAGTATCATAGACCTCTTGTATCTAAAGCTGGCAGAATACCAATTGGATTCATACAAAGCCGTATTGATTTGTTCACTCTATTAAAAATATTACATTAAGTAGTTTCTAATTATTTTGTGTTATTATTTAAAGAAGTAATTTCCATAATACGTAAGGTATTGGGTGTAAGTGTAACAGTAATTCCAACAATACACCATCTGCAATGGCTTATAAATAAAACCACATGTTCAAAATAACAACTTTTTACTACCGTTTCCACTATCTCTGTTGACTTTCTCAAAGTACAGAATTCTTGGCAAGAAATAAAATATAAGAATTGGCATTTATATTATGTCAAGGATGAGTTTTAGAAGCTAAATTGATATAATATTGGCTTAAAAATCGCTGGTCTCTGCAAAAAAATGCCGACGAGTCATATAATAGTACAACCCGTGGAAAAACTGTGATAAAAGCTAGCACAGACCGCTGTACTCACGGTTGACAGGTCGGTGTGGTTAGAAGCAAGAACTCGAAAAGGTACTTACAGAGACGCATAGCTCATTTCCAAAATAGCATAAGAGAAAAAATTCCAGTACTATGTTGCAGCAATACTGCATTTGAGAGAGGAACTCAGTGGATGTGATTGGTACCTGCAATGAGGAATTCAGTTTTTGCACAAAACGAAAAAAGTAGATGATATTAATAGAAAGCTGTATCAAATCAACGAAAGTGTCCGTCAAGTTACTACTGCTGTACATTGTGTCAATGTAATATAGACTTGTTGGTCATACCCAGACCCTGCTCCCTGCAACTAAGCACTTTGTTTCCATATGCGTAGAGGAAATTAATTTGAAAAAGTAAAATAAAAAAGTTGTATGTCAACAATTCATTGTATCCTTTATGTGAAATTAAAATCTTGGGTTCTTATTGAAAAACAAAGGTATGTAAGTGCAAGTGACAGGTAACATGAATGAATGAATAAATAAGGACCAGAGGCTATCCAGCACGGAATGTGGCTGGTGCATAGGCCACACGATGGGCCCTTTTGCGCCTCTATCCGCGCTAGTTCCTAAGACTTGCCCTTTTGGCAAAGGCAAGTACATTCTTAGGTCCTATCCGTTTTATCTCTCTTGGTTCCAAGGTTCTTGAGCCCAGCATAGTCTGCCTGTGATAACCCAAGGTTTCACAGCGACACAAGATGTGTGCCGAGGATTCTTCCTCTTCACCACACCACGCGCACGATGGGTCGTTGACCACCCTCATCACAAACAAGTGACGCTTGAAGGTGTTGTGACCCGTTAATAGGCCTACTAGCAATCTCAAGTTACTCCTATCCAGAGAGAGACAAATTCGTCCTATTCTCTCTGCAGGCCCTGCTAATAGTTCTCGAGCCTGACGGAGATGACCAGAGTCCAGTTATTTTCCTAATCAAGTTTGCAGATAGTCCTAAGGCTGGTTCCGGGCCCACAAACCTGTTGCCGGATCCCATCCTAGCCAGATGATCCGCCATTTCGTTACCCTTTACCCCAGCGTGCCTAGGTACCCACATCAGTGATACCTTGTGTTTAGCTGAGATGTCGTCAAGAGCCCTCCTGCACGCCAGGACCAGTCCCGACGTTATTTTCCAAGCACTCAGTGCTTTGATGGCTGCCTGACTGTCAGAGCAGATAGTAATCCGCCTCCTAGTCCCGTAAATTTCCCGAATACGATTTACACAAGCAAGTATCGCATAGACCTCAGCCTGGAATACTGTGGTGTGCCCCCCAAGAGGGAGTTAAAGTCTTGTATGGGGTCCGTAGACTCCCGAGCCCGAGCCCTCTCTAGCGAGTGAACCGTCTGTGTGCCAGACCTGTCCTCCTCCTTCGATGAGCTGCCTTTCCCTAGACTGCCACTCTTCCCTTGACGGAAACACCACCGTAAATTTGCGATTGAAGCGATGCGTAGGGTAACATACAATATTAGCTGTTTGAAATATCTGAACAAGACAATATATTAATCATAGCATCACATAAGTCACAAATAAGTTTCTGTTTCATTTGGCCGGTTTCTAAAATTACTACCTAACCTCTAACTTACTTTGCTGGCAACGAAGAGGTTTGAGGCAATGATTAACATCGAGAACACAGACTGAAACAAGAATATAACTCCAAATATATCTTCTAGGTCGTCCCGTATCCTGAAAGAAGGTGAATTATTTTTTTAAGTTATGTGATTCTCTAAGAAGGGTTTAAGACTAGAATTTAGAAGTTTGCTTTCAAGTCTCCTATAGAAGAGGATAGCTTTTATAAGCAATGGGCTTAAGATACACTAAGTAACACTTTGAAGATCACTATTAACTTTAACTTCGGTTATTTCAAAATATTCTGCATGCATTCATCAAATCTGGCCACCATTTTGAGTTCAAGGCTCAGGTTACCAACATCAGAAATTTTCAGGTAGCATCAGATCTTCAACTTTACCCTAAAAATCTAAAATCGTTATCTGGCCTCCTATCAAGACAAAAACTTGTGTCATATATAATTTCAGGATGCTAATTACAAATCTGGCCACCGTTTTGAGTTCAAGGCTCAAGTAACCAACATCAGAAATTTTCAGGTAGCATCAGATCTTCAACTTTACCCTAAAAATCTAAAATCGTTATCTGGCCTCCTATCAAGACAAAAACTTGTGTCATATATAATTTCAGGATGCTAATTACAAATCTGGCCACCGTTTTGAGTTCAAGGCTCAGGTAATCAACATCAGAAATTTTCAGGTAGCATCAGATCTTCAACTTTACCCTAAAAATCTAAAATCGTTATCTGGCCTCCTATCAAGACAAAAACTTGTGTCATATATAATTTCAGGATGCTAATTACAAATCTGGCCACCGTTTTGAGTTCAAGGCTCAGGTAACCAACATCAGAAATTTTCAGGTAATATCAGATCTTCAATTTTACCCTAAAAATCTAAAATCGTTATCTGGCTTCCTATCAAGACAAAAACTTGTGTCATGTATAATTTCAGGATGCTAATACAAATCTGGCCACCGTTTTGAGTTCAAGGCTCAGGTAACAAAATCAGAAATTTTCAGGTAGCATCAGACCTTCAACTTTACCCTAAAAATCTAAAATCGTTATCTGACCTCCTATCAAGACAAAAACTTGTGTCGTATATAATTTCAGGATGCTAACTACAAATCTGGCTACCGTTTTGAGTTCAAGGCTCAGGTAACCAACATCAGAAATGTTCAGGTAGCATGAGATCTTCAACTTTACCCTAAAAATCTAAAATCGTTATCTGGCCTCCTATCAAGACAAAAACTTGTGTCATATATAATTTCAGGATTCGAATTACAAATCTGACCACCGTTTTGAGTTCAAGGCTCAGGTAACCAACATCAGAAATTTTCAGGTAGCATCAGATCTTCAACTTTACCCTAAAAATCTAAAATCGTTATCTGGCCTCCTATAAAGACAAAAACTTGTGTCATATATAATTTCAGGATGCTAATCTGGCCACCGTTTTGAGTTCAAGGCTCAGGTAACCAACATCAGAAATTTTCAGGTAGCATCACATCTTCAACTTTACCCTAAAAATCTAAAATCGTTATCTAGCCTCCTATCAAGACAAAAACTTGTGTCATGTATAATTTCAACATACTAATTACAAATCTGGCCACCGTTTTGAGTTCAAGGATCAGGTAGCCAGCATCAGAAATTTTCAGGTAGCATCAGATCTTCAACTTTACGCTAAAAATCTAAAATCGTTATCTGGCCTCCTGTCAAGACAAAAACTTGTGTCATATATAATTTCAGGATGGTAATTACAAATCTGGCCACCTTTTTGAGTTCAAGGCTCAGGTAACCAACATCAGAAATTTTCAGGTAGCATCAGATCTCCAACTTTACCCTAAAAATCTAAAATCGTCATCTGGCCTCCTTTCAAGACAAAAACTTGTGTCATATATAATTTCAGGATGCTAATTACAAATCTGCCTACCGTTTTGAGTTCAGGGCTCAGGTAACCAACATCAGAAATGTTCAGGTACCCTCAGATCTTCTACTTTACTCTAAAATTCTAAAATCGTTATGTGGCCTCCTATCAGGACAAAAACTTGTGTCATGTATAATTTCAACATACTAATTACAAATCTGGCCACCGTTTTGAGTTCAAGGATCAGGTAACCAACATCAGAAATGTTCAGGTAGCATGAGATCTTCAACTTTACCCTAAAAATCCAAAATCGTTATCTGGCCTCCTATCAAGACAAAAACTTGTGTCATATATAATTTCAGGATGCGAATTACAAATCTGATCACCGTTTTGAGTTTAAGGCTCAGGTAACCAACATCAGAAATTTTCAGGTAGCATCAGATCTTGAACTTTACCCTAAAAATCTAAAATCGTTATCTGGCCTCCTATAAAGACAAAAACTTGTGTCATATATAATTTCAGGATGCTAATCTGGCCACCGTTTTGAGTTCAAGGCTCAGGTAACCAACATCAGAAATTTTCAGGTAGCATCACATCTTCAACTTTACCCTAAAAATCTAAAATCGTTATCTAGCCTCCTATCAAGACAAAAACTTGTGTCATATATAATTTCAAGATGCTAATTACAAATCTGGCCACCGTTTTGAGTTCAAGGCTCAGGTCACCAACATCAGAAATTTTCAGGTAGCATCAGATCTTCAACTTTACCCTAAAAATCTAAAATCGTTATCTGGCCTCCTATCAACACAGAAACTTGTGTCATATATAATTTCAGGATGCTAATCTGGCCACCGTTTTGAATTCAGGGCTCAGGTAACCAACATCAGAAATTTTCAGGTAGCATCAGATCTTCAACTTTACCCTAAAAATATAAATCGTTATCTGGCCTCCTATCAAGACAAAAACATGTATCATATATAATTTCAGGATGCTTATTACAAATCTGGCCACCGTTTTGAGTTCAAGGCTCAGGTAACCAACATCTGGTGCTGATACCGAGGCTTGATGAGCCCCTGAAGGAACATCTATAAGACACGATTTTTTACATTGACATCTGAAACACTAGGCGCTGTGCAAATGAAACATGACAAAGCAACTAGTCTTACTTGAAAACAACCAGCAAATGCTGATTGCATCTGGTCAAGCTCTTATACATTGCTTCTTCCACATGTGGTAATTTTTCGTCATGTAGAACTTGAAAGGTACCCGGTAGGCCACACTTCAACAAGCATCTTGGCCTCATAGTCTTGAAAACGTTGCACAGAATCACTATGTGGGCGTTCAGGCATATGGTGAGTGCAATGAAGAGACCATCGCTTACTGCAATTAAAAGAACAATCACATGTGATTTTACTTCATCTATCGACGCATTTTCTTATTTTTATTTATTTACTTGCCTTATGAAGCATTTTTCTTTTATTTACTCATTTCATTTTGTATATATCTTAAATTTTTTGTTTGTTTATGCTGCCTTACATACAGAATGGTCCTGGAAGAAAATTTAAACAGTGTTGCCAAGTCTAACATGGTGCTTCTACTTTTTGAACTTATTTGGCGAAACCTGTGTTGTTGCACTTGAAATGTCGAAAGCCTTCGATATAGTGTGACACGAGGGACTTCTGATCAAGCTTGCTGCTTATGGACTACCACTTGGCGTGCGCAAGTGGCTGAATAGCATTTTGAACAACCGATCTCTGTCTGTTGTAGTCAGACGTATTTTCAATAAATGCCGATATTCCTCAGGGATCTATCCTTAAGGGCCCCACAGACATCGTTCTTTTTCATCAGGTTTGCACGACGTGGCAACCGATGTCGGTTAAACTGATAGAACGATACTTCCACAGACTGTTCGGTTTTTTGTCAGTTTCTCGCAAATTTTTGGTCCGTTAAACATGAATAATACTTTAGCATTGGCGGCGGCTTTAGCTATTAAAGTGAAATACAGCAAGAAAAAACGTTCTAAATGGGTGAAGCAGTGGCTTTTAAAAAGAGGCCAATTCTCCCATATAAATCTATTAGAAGAATTGCGTCTGGAACCAGGGGATTGGTACAATTATTTGAGGATGGATGAATAAACATACTTAGAATTACTTAATTCAGTAGCACCTCTAATAAAAAAGACAGGATACTTGGATGAGACAAAGTATTTTCCCTCATGAACTTCTGACAGCTACATTGAGATTCCTTGCTACGGGTAGAAGCTACGAGGATTTGAAATTTTCTGTTGCGATATCCCCCCAAGCTTTACAAATTATACCTGAAACCAGAACGACACTGCAAAATCCCGTCATGATTGCACGATGAACGGCCACACATGTACCGAGTTGCACGATGGCGTTCGAAACCGAAGAGTTGAATCAAGCTCGGACAGATTTTTTGGAACGACGATCAACACGACGGTTTTTCGGCACACACGGACCGAAATGAGTGTGATCGTTTGGCACGTCGTGCAAACCTGATGAAAAAGAACGATGTCTGTGGGGCCCTTTACACTGTTTCTGCTGTACATCAACGAGCTGCTGGAAAACAACGTCCAATCCAATCTACAACTTCGCAGACGACAGTACATTAACAGTACATTAATATCGTGCCCCGTAGGGGCCCGGTCTGGGCCTAACCCCTAGGACATAGAACAGGGCTCAATCGTTCCTTTTGGTGATTCACTTCCATGGTATCGATACCGCCGCATTGTACACAATTTATATGATCATAAATACTTGTCGCGCGATTTACGTGAAGTAAACTATGTAGTATACCTATTTGATTGATTAACTTAATCTCATAAGTTTAATTGTTTTAAAATTCCAGTTTAATTAAATACTTATAGGTACTTACGCAAACCTCGCGACAAGCTTTTATGATCAAATAAGTTCTATATAAGTTGATAGTTGAAATTTCAAAGGAAAATTAAATTTTTTTCTTTTTAGAGCATTTACATAAAAACTTTTTTAAAAAAGTTTTTTCATTTAATTTATTTTTTACTTATTAGTCATTAACATGCATTTTCATTCTCGGCGAACCTTTCGTTTAAGACCGGTACTATAAGAAAGCATAAGAAACTTTAAAGGTCCATCATATTAGATTAAGAGTGATTTCAGAATATTTTTCTAATTATATTCTCGGCAAGTCTATGTGTATGTTATTTAACAAAACGAAGTTCATATTTTACTTCATTTGTTTTGTTAATAACCTAATTCTTTCCTGAGTAACTTTATTACAAATAATTATAATGAATTGTGAATAAACTATAATGAAGCAACTTCATTTTTGTAGCAATTGTTTTTTGTTCTGGTTTTTCACCTAATACCTTATATAATACATTAATCAATGCTAATACACATTCTATATTCTTTCAAGTGCTGTTTCAATTAAACCCTTCATTCAAGTTGCACACAGAGACTCTCTTTTCCAATCAGTGTATAAAATTTGAACATCACTGATTGAATGTGTTGATTATAAAATTAAGTCAATCATTATTTTCTGTCAGCTACTCTTAAGAATTGAGTGATTATTAATTTCTCTGGATATAGCTTCTATATGCAATTCGTACTATTCCAAGACGAAAAAATAACAAAATCCCATAACTAATAACTACTTAAAGTACGTGAATACTAGTGTTTCGAGTTTTCAGTTACAGTTTCTTATATTTATTATTTGAGAAAATGAAGGATGAAAAACATAGTGCAGTAAAAATTTAGACAATTCAGTCACTGAGACTTGAAAGCAAGTACAAATGACGTTTTGTGTGGAGAGAGGAAATTAATAGTTTTTCAACATGGTATTGGCATAGCTATCTCGTTTCCAATTCGAAGGTCACTGCCTCATCACTTGAGACAGCTATGGTATTGGGGGCCCGTGGCCAGAATCTGGTCCTGGGCCCAAACTTGTGATGTGGCGGCCCTGCACAGATCAACGCAGATATCAAAGTAATGGTCGAGTTGGGACTAGTAAATAAAGTACAGTTTAACGTACAGAAAACTCAGGCAACAACACTGATAAAGAAGTCTCACGCTGGCTTACCAACTGTGGAAATGAACCCAATAGTCGAGTCACCTTCATTTTGGGGATCAACTTCAATAATAACATATCCTGGTACGACTACGTCACCAATGTTGCTAAAACGGCATCTCAGAAGCCCAGAGTTTTGTTTAGCTGTAGGAATCTGTAGGTCGGTTTTTGCAGAGAATCACAAACCAGTCAGAGCCAATCAGTATTCCTCATTGCAGTTGTCAAACTATTTCTGACTAGTACTGGCCAATCAAATTGACGCTGACTAGTTTGTGATTGCTGTAAAAACAGACCTTGTATATATCAGAGCAACTACTGCCGCTCTACAAGGCACAGATCTAATCATCGTTGGAGTATTGCTCCCATGTGTGGGGATGTGCCCAGAAGCACTCTCTAAAGCTTCTGGACACTATCCAGAAAAGAGCAATTAGACTAATCGGTACGCTCAACCTCACAAACGAACTCCACAGTCTAGAACATCGAGGAAGGGTGACTGACCTGTCCCTGTTTTACAGATTCTTCTCACGGAAGATGTTCGAGTGAGCTCTCCCAGATAATAACATAAAGATAAAGACCGTCCAAATGAGGAACACTAGAGAGGTTCTGCGAGTCTCCTCCAGCATTCTTTTTCTTTGGAGAACCTCGACGCTGTGGAATGAGCTGCCGGGGAATTTGTTTCCCGACGGCTACAGCATGCAGCGTTTCAAATCTAAGATCCACCGACACTTATCCTCTCTCAGCGCTTCTACAGTGCCATAGGCTTTCAGCCTTTGTGGGAGGCTGCCCATAAATAAAATCTGTTCTGTGCCTACTTACGTGAAATGATGAAAGCGTAAACTGCCAGTCCAGCGTTCATATAAGCGAGAGCATAACCACACTTGTAGACATTATCAGCTGGAAAGGGTATCTCAAAGATAAAGGGTAAGTAGTCATAGCATGACTGATTTCCTGTGAACTGGCCATTCTCTGTTTCTCTATACATGGTTACTCTGCTGGATATCTGAGATATAACGCCTATCGCAGAATATGATACGAATGTCTGAAAAATAGTGTGAAACTCTTTAGACTAGTATATTTTTTTGCTACTATAACCAACAGGTCAGATCATTTTGCCCCACCCTTTCATAAGGAGGGAAAACTTTAAACTGTATTAGATATAGGACAGTGGAATATAAATCATAGGTATGGAATAGCAGCTAATATTTCATTGTTTTATGTTTTCTTTTAGATTTTATTTTTTTGTATGTTTTTTTATTAATTTCGTTTTTGTTTTTGTTTAGCTATTATTACTTTTTTATTTGATTTTTAGTCTTTTCCTACATCTTAATATACTAAAATTGTTGAGTCGTGCCATTTTATGTACAATTTGTTCTTATCTATCTTCTATCTATTTTCTATCTAAATTAGTAGTTTTAGGCCCAATTTTATCAACAGGGGCATTTTAACAAAGGTTTTGACCAATCAGAGCAGCCCATTCAAAAACTTGCATCTGTCAAAGTTCCCTGAAAATTATTGATTTCTCTTGAAATTTACTTCAAAAAGGTGAAAAAAGACATCCTTCATATATAATCGACCATTGTGAACTCTCTAGTATCTTTTCAACTCTGATTTTCCATCCTAAATGGGTAAAAACTTGCATTTTCCTGTTTAACAAAAAGCTTAGCAATTGCTAATCTCAACCAATCAGATTCCACAAAACCGACACATTTGATCACTGATTAAAATGTACTGTTAATTTAATGATGATGATGACAAGAAATTCAAATTACTGCATTATTTTGATAAAACAATAATTTACTATCGATAATAATTATAAATACCTCCAATATACCTTTGTATTATAGTGAAAAAGGGTAAAAATAACATTTTATTGCATTTCACAAAGCTATTATAGACACACACTATCCAGGCATGCATTACTGGTTGCCTATCCTGCTTAACAGCAAAGCCTTGCGATCTGGCAAAAGTATAACGTATATCCTTATTTTTCCTGAACTAGAAACCTTTCGTATAGTCAGAAAGTGAATAAGGTGCTTTTACGCAGTGCCTACAATCTTTACATCCTCTGTGAATATTTCTATAAGAAGGTCTATTCTATAACAAACATGCATCCAGTCTATAACCAATCTGACTGCAATTGCAATTGGTAATTATACGATAATTATAAGGTAAGCATAAAAATCTAGCATTAATTTGCAAATCAATCACTTTGTTTTGATTTTCTGCTATGATTTTGATCCATGAATTCTAAAATATTTTTAAAGAAACTGTCATCCAGCTTTGACGTTTTGTTTCCAATATTGATAAAATACTATTGGATGATACTTATTAACCTAGCCCTCAATACCCAATAGAAAGCTTTTGCTAAAAACATCCAATAGAAAAGCTTTGTCAAAGTCTTTGTTAAATATGAATGTTGATAAAATCGGGCCTTAGTCTTACAGAAGACTAGTATATGAAATTGCATTTTTTTATTTTAAAAGAAACCGTATCAATAGTGTTGGGCATTGGAACAAATACAAAATACTATTTATTGTCTGTCATTTGTCCGATAATCTTTAGCTTCTGTGTATTTCTAAAGATACTACTCTGATCATAATGAAACGTTAACAGTAGAGTACAAGATTTTATACTTTTAGAAACCGAACCTCCTTTTATGTCTTAAAGATCCATGATCATATTCTGCAAGGACATAAGGATTATCAAAAACTTATATTGGAATCAGTCAGCTCATATAAAAATCGGAAATATGTCAACATCGGATATACAAATTTTCAAAGGCGTCAGACAGGGATGCATATTGTCGCCATTGCTATTCAACTTATACACTGAGTCCATATTCCAAGAATGTTTGGAAGATGTGGAAATGGGAATAAAAGTGAATGGCAAATACATTAACAACATCCGGTATGCTGACGATACGGTACTCCTAGCTAGCGATGAGAAGGAATTACAGTACATAGTGAACAGAGTCAACAATGTTAGTCAATCTTATGGTCTCAAAATAAACATAGAGAAAACAAAATTCATGGTCATCATTAGATTAAATATTAATAATGTAAGAATAGAAATAGACAATCAGGACGTAGAAAGAGTAAACCGATTTAAATATTTGGGATGCTGGCTAAATGATAAATGGGATCCTGATGAAGAGATTAGAAGCAGAATCGAAATAGCCAGAAATACTTTTTTCAAAATGAAAACGATACTCGGCAACCAAGATTTGAGTTTGACTACTCGATGGCGAGCAACAAAATGCTATGTACTGTCCACATTATTATACGGAGTTGAGGGATGGACATTAAAAGCTCGGACCATGTCACGTTTGGACTCTTTTGAGATGTGGCTATACAAACGCATATTGAGGATATCATGGACCGAGCGGGTAACAAACACTAGGGTACTAGAGAGAATGAATAAGGAACAGGATCTTTTAACCACAATAAAACGAAGAAAGCAGCATTTTTTTGCCATATTTTTAGAAATAGTAAGTACGAGTTGTTACAGCTGATCGTTGAGGGAAAGATCGAAGGACGGCGAGGGATCGGGCGAAAACAGTTCTCCTGGCTTCGGAACTTACGCCAGTGGTTTAATATAAGAGAGTCCTGCACAATCATTCGTTTAGTCCAAGACAGAGAAGAGTTCCGAATGATGGTCGCCAACCTCCGCTGACGAGATGGTACTAAAAGAAGAAGATCATATTCTACATTTTTTGGCAGGCTGTCAAATTTTGATTGGGGCTGCGAAGTTTCAGAACTCCACTATTTTTAAATTTTGGGAAATTTTGGAAATTTTATTTTGAAAATTGCATAATTTTTGTATACGTACCCCAAAAGCAAAAAACGTGTTAAGCCTCATTTTCTTATCCATAAATTCTGCTGGGCTAAAATCCTTGTATGCAGCATAAAAATACTTCTTGTCAAGCATGATATCTATCAGGTTCTGTATTTTGTTGTTGTAGTATAATATAAGATAAGCGAACTTTATACCTCCCACGAACACACTGCAATAAAAAGGATTACTTCTTATTCTGCACTTCTCCTTACCCTAGTTACCAAGTCCACCCCTCATCGCAAAAGAGAGAATCGCCTTGGGTCCCGCCTAGAGTTTAAAAATTTCCCTAAAAAACGGGTTTTTCCCGGAAAAATTGGAAAAGAACGGGAAAAATGCATCTTCCTTAGAAATAAAAAAATACCTTAAGATTCAGGGAGGTATACTAAATATTAGCCAGAGAGTAGGCGGCAGAAAAGATCTGCCTGTGTGCCATCTGGTACCCGGAGGTAACGATAAACCAAAGCAAGTCACTACTAAAAGGCAGCAAACTTCTTGGCGGAACGCAAAGGCGCATTCGCTTCACCTAACCAGATACTCGCGCCTCTATGCCAACTGCATATGAGAGTCGATATACGAGGGTGGCTCTATATCTGGATTGACGGAGATATAGAGCAACCCTCGTAAATATTAGTCACTTCAACAGTTGCTTTAAACACATTTTAAATATAAAATGTAGCGTTACAACCCTGACAACGTTGTTGTTGGACGAAAATGAAAATTTTTGCTACAAAGCTAGACCATTTCCACTTTTAGAGCAGCCTGAAATGGATATTGACCAGAAACATAAATTATATTGTTAGGCCTGGTTGTACAATGCGAGCTTAAGCTTCGGCTTAAGGTAAGCCGACGTTAAACCACGTCAGTTGCAAAATGTCCGTTGTACAATGCTGGCTAACACCCATATGCACCGTAAGTCAATTGCGCGATTAGTTACGTAAGCCTGGATTACATTACCTGTTTACTATGCACCGCAAACTGACAAATTTGACACTGTCACTGTCAAAACAATCTTGCAAACACAACCTTGCCGTATCTCCAATCTTGATTAGTCAATCTCTTGACGGTGCATGGCTAGATGCCAAAGATTAGCAAAACGCGATTAGGCAACTAGGATTAGAATCGCCAAACGGTGCATACGGGTGTTAGCCCCCCACTCCAAGCTTAACACGAGCTTACGTAAGCCGAATCTTAACGCGAGCTTAGCTGAGGTTTAACCTAACCTGATACAAGTGACATGATATGTCAAGGAGGAACCTTCAAATTGCTTGTCACTTTATTAGGTCATATTTTTTGAAAGATTTGTGTCTAATTTAACAAAGAGAGCAAATGAAAGAACAGAGACAGAAACGGTCGTTGCCGAAATTTGACACAAACTGTCATAAGTGCCTAACCAAAAAAGGTAATTTTTCAGATGATTATGTCAGTTCAAATTTCTTCATTGATGCCAACTGTAGTGAATTTCATTATCAACCAGGTTTAACTAAGCCGACGATTGTACAACGGGTGTCGACTTTAAGCCTGAGCTTAGCTAAGCTTAGGCTTAACAAAGCTCGTGTTAAACCCGCATTTGTACAACCGGCCCTAAGTGTGACATCTCGGTATACGGATTTCTTTGCAATCTATGTTTAGGTCAATCAGCTGTCTCACTCACGGTCGGTTCCTTTGTGATCGCGTGTTGCAAATATCTGACGTCAGCGACGCCATGTTGGGATAGTTTCATTCACACTGACAGGGGCGGGGTAGAAGAAAGTGTACAACAGGGCAGAATGAGGAGGAATTCAACCTATGTGGTGTAAAAGCAAGGTAAACATTAAAGAGAACATAAAGTGTATGTTGTCCTTAATGTTTACCTCCCATAAAGTACTAGATTTGCGCGATCTATATTATTTATGTCTATACTCATAGTCTATGTAGATAGCCATAACCCTGCCGTGCCGCCGCTGTTGAAATCACAACCAATCTAACCCAAAATGTCGATGCGCAAAGGTATCGGCGCAAAGCATCCCCAGACCTTCAGAATGACAGCTGATTGTTTGTTGAGCCGTGGTAAAGACATTTTTCGGTAAAGTCGGTGACGCTTACTGCCGTCTGACAAATGACAAGACAGAAAGCAGATAGTAAAGATTATGCTTCTCCAGTGAATGAGGAAGTTTCCATTTTTTCAAATTTTAGTTAATCAGATAGTCCTAAAGGGTTAGAGAACAACGGCGAAAAAATTTTGTAACTATCTCCATTAATAGAAAAGTTATAGTCCTTCAAAGTTTGAATTGCCGTATCCTCCGCGCGAAGCCGCTGTGACGTCACACGTCACACGACACAACGCAAGCCTGTGTATGCCCTGTCGAGGATGCTGCTCCCGCAAGCCACCGCGCCGCCGCCGGCATCCTCGTTCATGTTGTTGTTCCTTGTTTTCCTTTTCAGTAGGGTAGGCGACGCCGACGGTGACAAAACCATACACTGCAGTTTATTGGTACTCGTATTATTAGAATATGTCTAGCAGACCGAGAAAAACTACCATCAAAACACCAAGCCAATATTTCAATGGATAGCCTATTATGAATACAAAAAATTGAGTTTTATGTTTTTAGTAATACTGTGTGAAAATTTAATTGAAATCAATGCTATAGTTTCCTAGTTACACCATACAGAATGATCAGAAGCAATACTCTCGCATGTATAATGTAATAGCCAAGGTAATGTTCGGATGCACCTAAAAAAGTGTATTATGGCCTTTCTTTCACAGGTTAGTGGACGTCCTGTCATGAATACAATAATTTTTCAGCTTTACAACCCCCCACCCCCCAACCACCCCAAAATCACCCCCATCCAAAAAAGTAGAAAATGATCAGGAACGTCTAAAACGCCTAAAAACAAAGTTTGAGGAATATTTAAAAATTTTGGTTTTTTGCTAATTACTCCACCGCCCATGCACCGATTCTCAAACTTATAAGAACATCACCTACTACTACCCCACAGCATATCGCTGCCAAATTTCATAACAATCCATGCAGCGGTTACTGAGATTACGTGGCTAGAGAAACGCGTACAGACAGACCGACGGAAATGAGTTGTGTGGATTTTCTCAAAATCGAATATTTTCACGATCACAATACTCCCCTCACCTATGGGTGTGGGAAGTAAAAGTCCATAATCATGTCATCCACTTTAGGAAGATTACTAGAATCACCACGAACGTAACCTTCCTCCATACTTCAAAAATATACTGGCGTCTTGTCTGCCCGTTACAACAAACACCTTCGCCGTTCCACTCAAGTCTAAATGTCGCATACTGTACA
The DNA here is from genome assembly GCA_951848785.1 of Callosobruchus maculatus. Classification (NCBI taxonomy): domain Eukaryota; kingdom Metazoa; phylum Arthropoda; class Insecta; order Coleoptera; family Chrysomelidae; genus Callosobruchus; species Callosobruchus maculatus. The sequence goes on from CATOUR010000160.1 coordinate 2,754,881, forward strand.
GCGCAGCGTATGCATAGCGGAGTCCCGACCAAACTGTGGCTGCCGCGAACAATTAATAATAAAATTGGATAACTCCGCCGTTTTTTGGAATATTCAGATGATTTTTTCGACGTTCTTCAAGTGAAGAAATAGACTATCAGATAATAATGAATTCTCCAAATTTTATTTTTTTGGAAACTTCTCCATTGTCGCTACCCAAATCGAGCGTAAAATAATTCCTCCTGCATTAAATTGGCTTCCGCTCAATAAGTAGCGCTTTAGTCACTCGTCACTCTGCTACCTCAGCGCTGCTGAAGTTGTTTGAACACAATCTTCGATACATCTTCAAACTTTGTACGTGATACTAACCATAAAAGTAGTCCAATATGATTGAGCAACATTGGTGTCTGTTCAATGATTTTTCGTGTGCGAATAACTTGGCAAACAACGAAGGTACCTGCGATTGCATAAACTATAGCACAGTACAGAATATAGGACGCCTTGATCAAGTAGCCATGGTTCTGTGAAGGCTTCCAGAGTCCACAAATCGCAGCTATCACCTTGTTGGCTAAGAAGAAGTTTTTAGGATACGTTTCGTGGCCAGACATGATAATTCAGAGGATCGAAAAAGTAGTATTTGAAGGAAAAATGGTAAAATCTTGACTTTATGTATGACGTATAACAATATAATTATGACATTATAGTCATTATATAATGATTTAAAATAATTACATGACTAGATTTACGTTCAATGTAGAGCAGTCGATTTAGTGGTATCAAAGTTGGTGTGGGAAGTAAAATTGTAGAATTGACAAATGGTCGATATTGAGATAATACGTTTTATGAGTGTTTTATGATATCTACATAAACGAAAATCCAGGTCACTCATTTGCGTCGGTCTGTCTGTATGTCTGTTCGTCTGTCTGTCGGTCTATCTGTACGCGTTTTTCTAGCTTCGTAATCACCAGTAACTGCCGCATGGATTGTGATGAATCTTGGGTGGGGATATGCTGTAAGGCTAGGGTACTTGCAGAAAGAAATATTATGTCGTTTACGCATTCCTTAGAGCCTAGTAAACATGACAAAATTACTTGTTTGGTTTTTTGGAATCGGCGGTGAGAGATATTCCAAAAATTATTTCAAATGCCGGAAAATGACGCGCAAACAACCTCTGACGTCAGTGATATCCTATAGTGATGGGATTTAAAGTATTGATATTCGATATCGATAGCCAGTGCTAACCTAACATTTTGACATCGATCATAATAACCACAAAACACAGTCACACACAAAAGTACAAAATTCAATAGAATAAAAGTTAGGCTAGATTACTCATTCACTTTATAGGGATGGGATTGAGTTAGATTCTATCTTTGGATTCATTCATAATGGGATGCGCCGAAATAAGATGATGGCTTCGATTAGTTGCGAATCTCGGTCACAAACAGGATGAACTGTGATACCTATCAGATATACAAATGTATTGCAACGAAAATGCTAGTGGGTTAATTGCCTGTTTCAAATATGTTTAAGTATCAATAAATTGAGTCGCATTGCTAAAGAATTCAGATCATCTCTAGTTTGCAGTTGAATCTCACTGACCTGCGCTGTAGCAGTATCAATTGTCGATATCGATAAGATACCTGTGACGTCAGCCCTTCTTTTAAGTCACGTGGAAAAATTTGAATATATCCTCATTTTATTTTGCAAATATCTTTTTTGGCCGTCAGTAAAATCATGTTTTTTGTTTCCTACTGCTTCTTGATATGGTTTTCTTTACGCTATGTATACTCCCGAGACGATTTCACTACCTCTGCAAGTACCCTATTTTGGAAATCGGTGCAATGGCGGTGGAGCAATTAGCAAAAAACAAAAAATTCAGATCTTCCTCAAACTTCGTTTTTAGGCATTTTATATGTTCCTGATCATTTTCTACTTTTCTTGGGTGTGGGTGAAATTGGTGTGGTTGGGGGGTGGGGGGTTAAAAGACTGAAAAACGTGTTGTATTCAAAATAGACTATCTATTGAAGAAAGACCTAGCGGCATAATACGCTCCATACGAGCATTGTCTTGCCTATTACAGGAACCAAGGGACTTAGAAGTTTCTGATGTATACATACGAGGATTGTTTGCATCATTCTGTATTGTGTAACGTGGAAACTATTTAATTGATTTTAATGAAATTTTTACACGGTATTATCACTGTAGCAAGGATGGAAAAGCAGTATGGTTTTTAGAAACCATGTCAGTGGCGGCGCAGCAATAATCAAAAAGCTAAAAATATAAAAAACAGCTCAAACTTCGTTTTTAGGCATCGCCAGGCAGTACTGAGTCAACCAACTTGACTTATTTTTTTTAGAGAAGGAATTAAATTAGGGGTAATAGAAGGGTGTGGATTGTGGGATCATCAATACTGACCTCAGGCTTCGCTTTTCGTAGTGAATACTAAATCCAATGAATGGTTTTTATAAGAGTTCAAATTCACTGGACATCATCTATTGGGGTATGTCACAATAATTATATTGAATAAAACATCAGAAAATCTGGAGTCGTTTAGTCATTCAAATCAGAGGAACATTATCTCTTTATCTGATCAATATTTAAATACGAATGTGTCGGTTTTTCCTTCATCAATAACACATAAGGATGAAAAAAATTGTTGTATAGTTAGCCTTATTTAGGTTCAAGGTCGACACGTGTTTTTAAGCTGCATATATTAAAATATTGAAGGTTTCTTTTGAACACCCAAATTTCAGCATTTTTGTTTGATCTACATCGTTTGTTTTTTTACGTTTTCTCTATCACTACTTGGTTTACTAAAACTAAGATACATTTTAGTCCTTTCAAGCAAACTGTTGCACAAACACTGTACACATTACCTTCAAAGTGTATCAGAAAACAACAACACTGCGCTCCAAAGTTTATTTTGCCCAATTTTAGATTTGTCAGAGGGTAAGTACCTGTGCACGTTAGATTTGAAACGCCTCAGGTTGTAGCCGTCGAGAAACAAATTCCCCGGCATCTCATTCCACAGGCTTCTCAAGAAACAGAACTCTCCGAAGTCTACTGACGAAAACAAAACCCAAGAACATGCCAATGAGGCAAAATATACATTCGAGAAACGGAAATCTCTCTAGGGGGCGAGAATTAAGGAGCAGGATCAGGAGCTTTGCCTCATTCTGTTTGTTATAGAATTCACTTTTGATGGAAGTCCACAGGTATGTAGGTATAGGTACATGTTTGTTTTCAGAAACGCTTTATTCGGAAGCTTTGTAAAATGCACATAGCATATCACCAAGGTAATTTTTTAAGTCTATACTAATACAAAAAAATATATTGTTCCCCAACACCCACCATTCTATTACTCCCCTTGCCAAACAAAAAAAATGGAGTCAAGTTGATTGACTCAATACTTCCCACACATAACAGTTGCAACCAAGTTATCGCCCGCCTGTCGTCAAAAAAACACCCAACACAAAAACTAGTAAATAGTTTCCTAAGTCTCTCCGTAGGAACTAAAATGACACAATTAAGCTTCAACTGGACGAAACGAAACAATCAGAAACCCCCAAATTGCTTAAAAACGAAGTTTGAGCTATTTTTATATTTTTAATTTTTTTATTATTGCTGTGCCGCCACTGACACGATTTTTGAAAACCATACGCACTTTTCATCCTTGCCGCGGTAATAATACTGTGTCTAAATTTCATTAAAATCAATTCCATAATTTCCATGTTACTAAATTCAGAACGATCTAAAGCAATACTCGTACAGTGTATCCGAAGTCACTTGTTTGAGCAATTTTTATATTTTTAGTTTTTTTTCTCATTGCTGCGCCGCCACTGATGCGATTTTTCCAAAACATGCGCGTTCTCCATCCTCGCTGCGGCAGTAATACTGTGTCAAAATTTCATTAAAATCAATTCAATAATTTTTGCGTTATGCAATATAGAACGACCTAAAACAACACTCGTATGTATACATCACAAATTTTAAGTCCCTGGGTTTCTATTATAAGCAAGGCAATGTCCGGATGGACCTAAAAAAGTGTATTATGCCGCTAGGTCTTTCATTCACAGGTCATTAGACAGCCCATTATGGATACAACAAATTTTTCAGTTTTACAACCCCCCACCCTCCAAAATTCACCCCCACCCAAAAAAAAGATCAGAAACCCCCTAAATATTTGAAATATTCATGCAGCATATCGCATACCAAATTTCATAAACTTTCATGCAGCGGTTACTAAGATTACGCGACTAAAATATGGCAACACTGAAACCCCTCACCAACAGTGTGGGGAGTAAAAATCAAGAATAGATACTATGATATCGATATGACTTGAATCATAGCATTCCAAGCAACTGCAACGTTTCTGTCCTGTGCTGTTGTATCTACTATCTGCCATACCACCTGCTGCTTTCTGTTACCCTGTTCCAAAATGTAGGAATTTTGTTCGCAACGAGCCCAAATACCGTCCAAGTCCAAACGAAGTCGCCAAGTCGCCTAACTTGACGTAGCCGTCAGTGTCAATAGTGTCAAGTATCGGCAATACCAACCAACCAACCAACCAACTAGAAATGCCAACTATATAAAAAACATAGATAAGAAACCTTTTTAGAAATCCAAGAAATCCCTTTGTTTCAAGGATGCTGTATTCTCAAAATGAACCAAAAATTGCTAAATTTGGATTTTTTGAACGCGTGCTTGGTACATGCTGGTTTTATATAGATATAAAGTTCATGTAAAATGTAAAATAAACAAGTTCCTGAAGATTGCTGCCAAGACCTACGCGAGGTTATGTTAGCCTGATCGAAAATCGGTATGTTTCGCAGTCAGATGGGGAGAGAATCTCACTGCGATCGTTTTCTGCATCGAAATTTTCTTGTCTGAAGGCATCTGAGATTTGTTATAGCGGCCTCGGCCTTTTACGCTGAGCTTCAGCAACTCCTGTTCTCCTGTTCAAAAATGCGAGAATTCCGTTCTCGATGGCTGTGAAGAGTCGAATCGCTTAGCGATAACGTAACTGTCAATTGTCAACTGTCAAACTGTCAACTGTCAGCAATGCGGAACCTAAACGTGCTCGCACACTTGGACGAAGCGTTGCGAACGGAAGCGGCGCGAAGAAAATTATGGATCTGACGCCAGAAAAATTTACATTAGGCTATATACAGGGTGTTTACGATCTTAGTGCATTAATTTGGAGGAACGATAGACCATGATATTTCGAACCTGAAACCTCAGTACCATTTCACTAGTTAACGCATAGTTAAACAGAAAAAAATTAAAAAAGTATGACTGCAAAATCACAATCCGACAACATCGCCCTAGTTTCTGTCAGGTGTTTTTTGAGATATTCACTATGTAAAAAAATGTTATTGTCTCTAGCCTTGTTGCCGCATATTCTGTGTTATCAGAAAATGTTGGGATTTTTTTGAAACTTCAAATTTTGGATATTCGTATTATATTTGTGCTACAAACATTAAAATAAAGTGTAATATTCGTACTTTACATAACCGCATTAAGATCGTAAACACCCTGTATATGGCAGCCCGCGCGCTAACGCGATGCGAAGCGACTTTTGCTCTGAGCGTAGGCAATGCGAAAAGTGTCTGCACAAGTATCACATAACGTATGCTTTTTATCCCTTATCGGATAACGCTAACGTTTACGTCAATTCTTTGAACGTTATGCAAAAACTATTATCCTATTCATCTACTTCATGAAACCTATAACTACAACCGGCAACAGCAGATTATCTTCCCCACCTTAAAGACGGTCCAGCATCGGGATGGATAATCGCAGCAGACGATATTTAATGTCTCTGTTATACTTATGTTTTCTATCCCTTTTTGAACTAGACATAATAATGACCATCGCTATCTGAGAGAACCTCTCGCTACCGTTCCTCATGCCGTGCCGGTCAATTTACTATGGTTATACACACTACTGCTAAAAACTATAGTAGCGCTGGTAGCGCAGACCTTTTTTTACGAATGAAATATGCTTGCAGACTGGAGCATAGTAAAAAAACACAGTTTTTAGCTTTATGTCCGATACTTAATACTAAAATCGGTACACAAAGCAAAGCTCTCATCGTGCGCTAGTGCGCTGTAAAGCCTTGAACGCACTGGGTCGGACGGTACGGTACGAACGGTACGCACGGGATTTTTCAAAAATGTTTAGCATTGATTTGCCTATGGGTGCGCGCACTGGGTCGTCACTGTCGGAACAGGACCATCCGCACCTTCCGCCGTCCGATAAAATCCCGAAAGAAAGATTTCTAGGCATCCCGACCGGCCGTACCGATGACTCGTCAGCCCTTCGGCGCGTGCCTGCACGTGCTTCGGTACAGACGTTCCGCCATTTCAGTTAAGCAATACTGGTTGCAAAGCGAGCATGGATGTCCCCAAATTAATTACGGTGGTGCCCTAATCTCTTGCGATTTATTCTATGAATCCAAAATCTGGGTTTTCCTCGAGTTCTTGACCTTACAATTACTTACAATTATTTCCCCTTCACTCAACACATCGTTTTGGTTTTCACAATACATAACAGCACAAAACCTATTACGAGACTGCTTGTCTCTATTGCCCGACCTTCCGTCCATCCGTTCCGTCCGTACCGACCGTACGGACCGACCCAGTGAGCGCAGTCAGCTAAAAAAAGTGCCGAAGATGCGTACCGTTCGTACCGTTCCGTCCGACTCAGTGCGCGCTTAGCTTAAATTAACAAACGTGTCCAGCTAAAGGAAGGATCTGTATTCTGAATTTCTGAATAATCCCTGTCAACTTCTGTACTCCTGGTCCAGAATCCGTATATTTTGCACTGGATCAGCGTCTTCACTCCCTCTTATATCGTAATGGCGTACTCCGTCGCGCGACTTTGCTACAATCGATGGTACCATGATTTGCGAATTTGCTATAGGTATATTATATTACATACCTACCTCAATAAACGTGGTTGTTTGGGGATTGGGGTATTGGGCGTATTGGGGTGCAATTGTGCCACGGAGGAAAACGTTACTGTTCTGAGAAAAATGCTTGACAAGGACAGGCGAATGACCTACCATCAAATAGAACTAATAGAAGCATCAACCCACAGACCATGTCAACCTTCTGCTCTTTAGTCAGTTGAGTTAAGCTCTAAATATCCGGGAGTTTCCGGACGAATAGTCACACCCTGAACAGTGAGTGCCTGCATAAATCATTGGATCTATAAAGCCGAGCTAAGAATGGGAGAGTAGGAAAAACAGTGCTTCATTATACAAGTTAGGTGTTCGAATATTTATCCTTGTTCGCCGTAAATACCTTCGTTGTCGTTAACGGGACACATTTACCTATTTCTTATTAAACCGGCGCCACATATGCGGTATTCGGCGAGCAACGAACCCCGATTATTTGATATTCGGCTAAATTATATTACTGCTCATGCTCGGAATAACGACAGCCTCGAACTTCGAAGTTCGTTTTTTCTGGTCGTGCAAAAACTCCCTAAAGTTACAGATACGTTTTCGCTTTATCTTATCCCGCAGTGGCTTCTGTTATCCTATTAAAAAATGCGAGAATTCTGTTCTACAAAATTGAAAGGAGCACCCGTGAAAATTTCGCACGTGGACAACAAACAAGTTTTCGATTACAATTTATTTACACTTTTTGAAACCTTGCCCTACGTAGTTATTAGTAACCGTACCTGTTTTGTGGTTATTAGCATTAATACTTTAATCAATGTTATTAGTTAACGTAGTTAATGTTCGGTCACCGAGCTAGCCACCCATCGGCGATCTTAGATCTAAGAAGGGCTCTCAGGTTTGGACAAAACACACATAAAAAACATAGGTCCGAATCAGTGATGTTAACTCGTAGGGAAATTCCCTATTCGTAGGGAAAAATCGTCTTAAAAACAGATGATAGGGAAAAAGGGACAGAAATTTGAGAAATTCTATTTTGTAGGGAAATCTTTATCTTCAGGGTACAACGTACAACACCGTCTCAACTAACGCGGACCCGTGCCAATGCACAGAACTTGAAATTAGTGAAAGGGCAAATGTCAAAGTAGTTTTTAGTTCTGTGTGCTCGCGGCTCATGAGATTCTGTGCTTGAGAGAATGTGAGTGAGAATATTACCTTGTTTTTTGTAATACATGTATTTTAATAAATTATCTTTGTTATTATTATAGCAGACCAAAAATAATATGGTATTCAGAAACCTAGTTGTGCAAAAAAAAAATGCAATAGGCCTCAACACCATTTTTTGTACAATAGTCGTAAAAATGTATTTGAGAATAAGTCCGCCAAAAAAATGGCAGTCTAGGCGGTCGGCGGTGGTATTCTCCTATATTTACAAATGGAAAGAAGGACCATGGCCTAGAACGTGCTTAGACACGGGACGGCCATTTTTCTAGCGGATTTTATTAGCAAATAGTGTACAACTCTTCACTTGTCATCGCTCTGTGTGTCTGTGGTTGTTGGTAAGTCATACACAAAACGACAAAACATTTATAAAAAACACAGAAATAGTTACGTAGGGAAATGTAGGGAAATTTTCAAGTTGGCATAGGGAAAAGTACGTTTGGAGTGTTAACATCACTGGTCCGAATTGCAATGGTCCGTATGTATTTTAAACGGAATGGCCTAGTCGGTATATTCCATCTTTTTTGCCTACGGTCCACTTTAGGCCGTATGCCGTATATATAAAAAAATGCCTACATAGGACCTACATACGGTCTGTATCTCTGTATGTAAATAAATATAAAAATAACCTAAGGTCGGCGTCAGCAGAAACAAAATTCATCTATAATCTGACACCAGGAGAACAGACTATCAAGAAGCATTCGCTAAAAACGAAGTCAAGGTGGTTAGTGGATGTCGATTGTAGACGATTGGAATGCAAAAACCTCTTCGGGTTTATGCAGTCCTAGTATGAAAAACGCAGGACTACTCCAATCGAGAATTCCACGAATGGCTCCACGGGCAACCAAAAATTTGGCCAAATTTCTGCAATAGGTGCAGATTACATGAAACCAGCAATATTTGGGATCCCTCTTAATACAATTCCATGGAATAAGCGGACCAAACAATTCCAAAAATACATGAAAATTCCTAGTTTGCCTCACAATTTATTTGTAAAAAACATATGGAGACACAAACAATGTCCCCAATCTCAATCACAAAACAAAAGTTAGGTGTGTTAAGATAATCTAGTTATAACTAACAATACTTATAAAGGAGTGGGTGATGTATTTATTACACAATTAATCATTATCGTTTTTTTTTTCAGTTAGTCTTTTTCTCAATTAAGTATCGTAAAATATTTGACCATATTTATTTTATTAAAGTTTATTTAATGGCCAAAAAGAATGTTCTGTTTATACCCAAATATTTAATTGAAAAACGTGACATATGACCATTCCCATTGTGACCTCAAACCAGGGGGGAGGGTGTTTCATAAAAATGGTGATCTCCTGGGACAAGCACGGGCGCCAAACTCAAATGAAATGAAGTGACACTAGTGACTAGTGACAGTGAAACATTATTTGTTACACTTTTGAGGGTTTTTTAGTCATATTGCCTCAATACAATAAATTACAGGCGCGATGGATGATTTCTCAATTTCGACCTTATTTCTCAGTTATGGATGTCCGGGATGTCTTATGTGCCTATGTCCCTCCACGCAGAATAGTTTTATAGTAGGTATCAAATTTTCTTTCATTTTGAACTATGATCTATTGGCGTCATCTATCGCTTTTATTCGTAACTATTAGCGAGACTATACGTCTTGAAAATCTTTAATAACCAACGCCTACTTATGTGCGCCTGATACAGGTTCCGTACATTTCGCATTGCATCAGCTCCGTTCACACGTGGACAGGAACACCTTGTGTCCAGTGTTGCCACATCTTGGGATTTATCGTGAAAACACGATTTTCTTAATCTCAGAGTACATACATCTCACGATATTTGGCATGAATGATCAGTCGTGTAATTGGGAACACAATGCAACAAAATAATCAGAACAGGAATTTGTCGTCAAACAAGTACATGGATTTCTTCGTGGATTTCTTCACGGATTTAGAATCTGCTCTAATTTGTGGTTTGACGTCAAATTCAATAGTGCCAACCTTAAAATCATATCATGTGTGTCTTGCATGTTGCATACCCGTCTCTGTATATTATTAAACATTCTTGAAATCAAAAATCGCAATCGAATTAAGAGTTTTACTGTCAAAAGGCCAAAAAAAAGTGTCAATTAAAAAGATATTGCGAAAACGATCAAACAATATGACAGCAACAGTGTTGGCAGGTGGCAGCACTGCATACTCTCACAAAATCCATGGTCTTATTCACAGATGTAAAACATAATTAGTCTGACCATCAAGAAGACCATGGATTGTGTTTTGATAATAGGTGCTTTCCTTTTACATCTGCACTAACTCAGATCACTTAAAAATCAGATGGCTCAGCTCAGTTGGAAACCTCAGATGCTCAGATGAGTTAAAGGCACGTGTTTGTGCAGTTAAATGTCAATCCTCGAAAATTTGTAATAGTATGCTATGATTCTATAATCTGTCGATCCTTTCCATAACCTATTTTTTTACGTTTTTCGTAGCTCACCATACACTATCGACTATCCATACACCACAAAACCCGCTAAAATACAAACTTTCAAAAAATTCTAACCACATTTATTAATTTATTTGACATCTAAATGATCTCAGATAACTGATCTACCTTTCGATCTTGTGCAGATGGGCTTAAGTGGGGGTAAAATATCTCACTTTAGACTCAGATTCAGAAGACAAAAGGAACGTACATCGAAATGAGTCATAACGTCACAAGTGAGATTTATCAGATAAATCAGGTAAAAGGAAAGCGCCTATTACCATCATAAGATACACTGTGCTGTGGGAAAATGACAAAGAATGCTAGGAAATCTCAGGTTGTTTGACCTGCCGAAATAAAACTATGACAATTTGTTCTGAATGTACTTATATGTTATGCTGAAGAGAACAACAAACCTGTTTGAGAAACAGTCTAGAGCTGTGGTTAAATTGGGCAATAATAAAGACGTCTATTATTAAATACAAGCATGAAATGGATTTCTGACAATTTCGCAGATTTTTCCTTATTGCTGTTCAGGATTTTACATATGCCTCATATGGCAACACTGCTTGCGTCTTTTCTCTCTCTCTCTCTCTCTCTGTCGTCTGTCACTCCCACTATTACGTGAATGCTGGTTTGTCAATATTTATTTATGTTTTAGTTTTTTATTCTTTTAAATCACTGCGAGCAGCAGCCAGCAGCATACTGCTTATATTATAGTTCTTTGTGAAAAAACTATAGTTGTTTTTTCTATGACCGCATATAGGTAGGTACCTATGATGCTGCTTTCATGGATATACCTACTACCTACTTATGTGGGTGATGTGGGTCATGGGTCAGTGTCTTTCCTTATCTAAGGATCAGTGATTGCGATAGCGACATTTTCTACGGATATACGATACTTTATAACGTGGCTTGCATGTTCTACTTGATTAGGTACCTACCTACCTACCAGCTTTTGGGAGATTACCTAGTAGTCCTAGTACCTAGTGACATTCCAAAATCCGACAATAAAATTCTGTTTTATTAGGGTTTTCGTTTGGAGGTCACTGAGGTCAGCATTTTAATGAAAATGTCTAAAAATCAATTTAGGTAGTTACCTACATATAGGTATCCCTGAAACAGTTGAAAATCGCGCCCTTCCTTTATATGACTTTTTTTTATTGGCAATGGACAGTCTCCTCCCAAAATATTTTCCATTCGTCATACCATACCGCTAAATATTTACTTTACACCTTTCTATCCCTTTTATTTGTTCTTCTGTATCATAAATATCATGATGCGTTGCATATGCCCCTAATATAGGGGTGGGCGATAATTATCGATGTTTGGAAAACATCGATGTTTCACGTCCGATGATCGATATTTTTACCATCGATGTTGTTAACCTGAACCATCGATGAAAACATCGAGGTTTTTAAAAATTTGCATCGATGTTTTCTTAAAAGTCTCAATTACAAATTGAAAATATACAAAAAAGTAAACTTAGCGAGTCTGCAGTTTTCTGGTCTTCGGTTTTGCCCCATGATTTAAAATACCAATTAAAGGCGCCTTGAGTTCCTTTGTAGAGGTGTGCATTCTACTTCCTTTCAGTGAACTAGTTACTACTAATCTGTACCAAATCACAACACCGATGCGATGGTGACTGACTGACGTCATTACGAATTTATGAGAGGGGGGGTATAATCACAGGCTACTAGATTTGGCAAGTTGATAAAGACCTCGGCTCACATCCTCACAATGGAGTTTTCTATGTGAATTGTTTTTTGTTTGTCCTATTTCAAATTGATTTGAGATGACATTTGACATTGGTTGATTTCATCTTCTCAAATTCGCTAAAGTTGCAAAGCAATCTGAAAAAGGAAATAGACAACCAAAACTTATTTTTATTTTTTCATTAAAATTTAATAATAGTTGTTAGTTTAGCTATCTTCTGGTCTTTATTATTTCCTGTTTACTATGCTGTAGGGGTGGGCGATAATGGACTAGTATCATGAATTTTATTTCTGGTTGCATATGATAGAGTACGTCATAAAAAGCATCTCATTTTTTTCTCCGATTTTTTTGGGCACAGGAAAGCCGTGAAAATGAGGAAAATATTTGAATTCTCCTAGGGCAGTGACGTCACTGCCCTATAGGCGAACAGCCAATCAAAAGACAGATATGTGTGCTGTGTTGCCGCATTCTGATGGCGCGCGGAGCTGTACGCGGGCTGGCTCATCTATCTTGTCTTCTGTTCCCGTCTGATATGTTTTGTGGTTTTAATGTCCCGTGATCCGAAATTCCAGGGCTGTTCCAAATTACGGTTCTATCACCGTCCTAGAACTGTTTTCATCATGCCCCACCCATTTTGTGATCCTAGAATCGATGATTGGTTGGTACACTGGTGGACCAACCAATCATCGTTTTGAGAACTGTAAAATGGGCGGGGCATGATGAAAACAGTTCTAGGACGGTGATAGAACCATAATTTGGAACAGCCCTTCCGAAAGCTAAGTTAAGGTTCCTGATCCGTCAATCCTGTCAATCAATCGTCATTCGGTCATTGTCATTTCCAAATTCCATTGGGCTTTGGCTGTAATTTTCAACAATCTTAAAGTTACTATTATTTGTTTGCGTTTATTTGTACAGGATATCCTTTTATTCCATTTTACTAGGTTTCAAGTTATTTTATCATAACATAACCAACAAGTATGGGTAAAATCGATAGTGGATTCACAAACGCCGATTCAGATAACCTGCCTAAAGTTGATATGGCTATGGTGAACGACTTTTATGTGGATAATATGCAGTTCTCCAATACGAAGATGAGAAATGTGAAAGCTAAGAAGTGAGTTTCAAATTATTTATAACACTTTGGATAGCAAATAACATGTTTATGTGAAATGTAAATGTTTTGCGAGTCGGAGCTGTTCTTGGCAACAATGCACTGCTGATAATTCGCGCGGTTGGCACTGATTGGCTGAATTTGAATTCCTTTCTTTAAACTTTAGAATGGAATTACTAAAAAACAAAATGATGTAGAAAGTAACGAAATGCAGCAGAACGTTTATTTGTGTATGCACTAAGCGGCCATAATAATTAAATCATTGTTCTTAACCTCGTGATACTAGTCCATTATCGATGTTTGGAAAACATCGATGTTTCACGTGCGATGATCGATATTTTTACCATCGATATTGTTAACCTGAACCATCGATGAAAACATCGAGGTTTTTAAAAATTTGCATCGATGTTTTCTTAAAAGTCTCAATTACAAATTGAAAATATACAAAAAAGTAAACTTAGCGAGTCTGCAGTTTTCTGGTCTTCGGTTTTGCCCCATGATTTAAAATAACAATTAAAGGCGCCTTGAGTTCCTTTATAGAGGTGTGCATTCTACTTCCTTTCAGTGAACTAGTTACTACTATTCTGTACCAAAATAACACCGACGCGATAGTGACTGATTGACGTCATTACGAATTTATGGGAGGGGGGTATAATCACAAGCTACTAGATTTGGCAAGTTGGTAAAAACCTCGGCTCACATCCTCACAATGGAGTTTTCTATGTGAATTGTTTTTTGTTTGACCTATTTCAAATTGATTTGAGATGACATTTGACATTGGTTGATTTCATCTTCTCAAATTCGCTAAAGTTGCAAAGCAATTTGAAAAAGGAAATAGACAACCAAAGCTTATTTTTATTTTTTTATTAAAATTTAATAAAATTTATTAGTTTAGCTAGTTTCTGGTCTTTATTATTTCCTGTTTACTATGCTGTGAAATTTGAAATACTTAGTAGTAAAATACATATCATTATTTATTTCTAACATTTAAATTGAACACCAATACCTGAATATATCCATGTTTTTGCGATGTTCAAACATCGATGTTTTGAATACGATATATCGTAGTTATCGATGGCAGACCGTCGATGTTGATATCGATGTCCAACATCGATGTTTTCTTTCGATGTCCCATCCCTACCCTACTAGGAGATATTCAGATTTAAATAAATGATTTTTATCATTTTATCTCCAACCATTTCTGTTGTCCTGGTCGAAAATGTGAGAATTCCGTTGCGACTCCGACATGAAGGTGTTCTCGAATTGCGATTGTCGTTGGCGTTGCCAACCGTCAGGAGAATCATGCGCAGTGATGGTTTATTTTGTCGCCATCTATCTCTCGTTCTACAAATATTGTTTGTCGTAGTGTCTGATGATGAAGATTCCAACTTTTATTTCTTATCTAGTTAAATGGGCTGCCGATAGATAGTGCCATGTTCAAGTTCGATGCGACATCTATGAAATAGAAGTTGTACTATTAGTGAATATAGAAGATAAAGTAGGTAGCTACCTCACGTAACCCGACGCCAAAACATTGTTAACGCTTTTGTACAATAGATGTCGCGCTACCTCTTCGGTGTTTACCATAGACTGGATACTCTAGGAATATAAATCTCCTATATGTTCCATGAAGATTCAGCAGAATCATAGAATATTCGTTATTTCTCTTGATTATTCTGGATTGCTAACATAATATTCTTTATAGAATATTATTATTTTATCCACTTAGGATAATCAGTGATTATTCGTTTAATGTCTGAATTATTCCAGAATATACCAGTAATATTCTTCATAGAATATTATTTTAATAATCTACTATGAACAAGACGTAGCTATTTTCTGACGAACATTTAGTAATATTTGTAATAGAAATATCTGTATGTAGGCAAATATTCAATATGAGGTAATATTAATTTATATTTGCACATTTCTCAGTGAATTAAAAAACCTTCATTCGTTTTGCGTTCATCCTAAATATACCTAATAAGTATTATGTGCAATTTTCAAAAGTTTATTAGTCATTAGCCATTGCCAGCAATACAGATACAGCATCCACCGACGATAAAGTGACAGCATCTTATATGCTGATGTATGGTGACTATGGTGTCGTCAGTTCTCAATCTTGTCTGGTTGTCACTCGCCTCAAGTGTTCTGTCATTCTGTGCTTCAACATGTGGATGTCGGCATTTTAGCAATTCACGAATTCACGAGTTTTTTATTCCTGAAAGGCCTGCATTTATATACCCATTTTTGTACAATAAAGTTGCTGGTTGTTATAAAGTGTGTGACAGTGTTCCAAATTATGGTCACCTACTATGGTGTAAGGTTCATTATATAATGTGAGTAGAATTTTGAGGTTAAATGCAACAAGTTTACATTTTTACACTTCATTTAGACATCTGGACTGAGATGTCTAACCACTTAACTTTTGTCACCATCTGCCACTAGTAGGTGCCATTATTTTTGGAACAGTATCCATAATTCCCTAAAAATTTTTCGTATATGAGGTAGGAGACACCGGGGCAACACGAGGTCTGGGGCAGAACGGGAAAAGTGCTCCTATGCATGATTGATACACTGAAATGCGCTGGCAACAGTGTTATTAGTTCGACCTTTAGTTGGCTTACGTCGGTCAACCAATGAGGAACGTGGCGCTGCTCGTATTGGCTGCGGTGTGAGAAAAAATTGAATTTCCTCCTCATTTTAAAAAGTTTTGTCATAAACGTCGATGTGCTATTAGGTGAGTAGCAAAGTTTTAGCAATAAGTTTAACCAGAAGCTGTAGCGGTAGGATCGAGTTTTGGCATTAGATACCGTTTGTAGCCTTAACTGGTTTAGGTTAGAAATTCTTGAATTTACCATATTATATGTTTGTTGGGGCAAAACGGACGGGGCATGACGGGATACTATACCGTCTTGCCCCGTACTATATATGCTATGTATTTCTTATCTGGTCTTTAATTTTTTTTCAGTCGAAAATCAAGTGCATCAACTTCTCAAACAAAATCTCAGCCTAATGCTTCAACTTTATCTATTAACAGCCATTGTGGTGAAACGGAACCTCTCTCTAACCCTACTATTTTTCCTGGCACAGCCATAGTTGATCATAAAAGACCTCCATTATCACTATTTATTGAAGAATGAGAAAGCAAATGGCATATTTCTCGTTTTTGGTTAGCCCGGCAGATATTATATTTGTACCAAAAGAAATTAGAACTGAAGAAACAAAGACAAGGAAACGAGGTAAGATTGACGACGAATTTTCCATCTAAGAATTAACTTAGAAGAAAATTAGAAACAAACAGTAAAAAAAAAGAAGACTGAAGAACTAAAGACTAAGAAAAAGAAATCTGGCAACAACACTAATGAAAGAAAGACCAAAAGATGAATCTGGGGCAAAAGCAAATGCTAAGAACCTAAACAGGGTAAAATTAAGAGGACTAAAAGAGAAACTGAGACGGATACTGACTTATCACAAGAAGATTGTGGTGACTGTGCTCGGATTTACAGTGAATACTTATATTCGCAGTCACAGGATCGGTGATGTATAGCCTGCTTGGGCCCATAATTCCTGCGCTGGAGTTGATGACGAGCACGATAAAGCACATACTTGTGAACGTTTTCAGCCGTACTGAAGTATGTTCCCATTTTGCCCCGTGTCATTTCCCATTATGCCCCAATGGCGGGGCATAAAAAGTTATACTGATTTTTGCTACTTTTCGCCAAAGTCTGAATGGTTTAGTTGCTATAAAAAGTTGCATTACTTAATTTAAATCCTTATGTTCCTACCTGACTAAAGGTTAATACAATAAAACATTTAATTTTCTTTATATGATGTGTTTTTCTTTAAGTATCCCATTCTGCCCCGGTCTCCCCTAATTTAGACAAAATGTTCCTAGAATATTCAAAAACATTCTACCACGATTGTTCATGTAATATCCGTGGGGAATATTCGGCGGAATATTCTAGGAATATAGCGTGTTTTCCCATTTCGAACGTTTACAGAATATTCTGTAAATATTCTAATTATCCATGGAATTTTTCCAGAATATTCATAATATCTGTAGTGAATGTGAAGAGATAATTCTCGTATCATCCGGTGCTATGTGGGGTTATTGCTACCACATGGTGCTATATAAAGTCGATAATTTTACGGAGACAAAATAGTTACACTCACCCTAGTTGCTCCTAGATGAAGTTGTGAACCAAATAACAAGTGAAAATCACGTTCTAGAACACAGATAACTATCCAATTATCATAGGAGCAAAATGCACAAGCACAAGCAGGCACCACCGACCACCGCCACCGTGACGAATGAAGCTAACCTCAAAGAGTCAAAGTTCTCAAAGTTATCAAGCCCAAGCCTAACCTAGCCTGTAACGGTGCCACGCGGCGACGCGGCCACGCCTACATTAAGAATCATACCAAAAGGCATATTTATAGATTATTCTTTAGATAATATTAATTTATGAATATTATCAGAATATTTTGATCGACACGTTCATGGAATAATCATGGCGTAATATTTCTCGTACATCCTCATGGGAATGAAACCAGTAAAAACATCCATAGAACATTCTGTTAATGTTCTGAATATTCTCAATCTATTTTGGATGAAATAAGAATATTCCAGGAATATATTGTGCTGTCTGGGTGGAAAGCACAGATATGCAATACAAGACGGCCCCATTTTCTTGGAGCTATGCAATCAAGACACAAATGCAGGTAGCAGGTGCCCGGCAATAAGTGCATAATGGCAGTAAAATTGATCCCATGTGCTTCTGGAGCGGTTTTGAGGTCAAGGGTGGGTCGGTCGGCGTGTTTATCCATCGCAACAGGCAACAGGTAACGCATCGTCTGTCTGTGTCTGGCCGTGCAGTCGTGCACAGTGGGAGTACGGATGGTGCACACGGAAGTGGGAAGCAGTGGGAAGTGGTGGGAAGCAGATTGAGTCTGCGGGCTATTTTTAACAGGCAACGGAAACCGTCGCTATATACAAGGACGAATGTATCACAAGGGCCGTGATTTTCAATACGCGCGTACTTGGCATTTCCCCACAAGTTAGCTGGACAAAAAATTATTTACTCATTTACACTACCCAACAGTTTAATACCAATTATAGGGTGAGATACATACGTATATGAAGTATACACCTGGATATAAAATGCCGATATAAACGCAGGGAACGCAGATAGCTCATAACCTTTAATATCCCTTAGCATTCATTCCTTCTTTCATTGATTCATGTTTATTATACCTTTTAGCTACAATAAGTAGATAGGTAACGTCACATAAATTAAAGATATAAATACAGAAGTATATGCATGTACAGACATACAGACATTTATAATATATAACGCAGACACTAACTTGGTATAGACAAACTTGTGGTAAATTCCTCCACCGTGTATGGTGAGACATGGATAAGAAGGTTTTTGAGACCTGATTTAAAATTTAAATTAGGCAGCTAGCCTTGAGAGTTGAAGGAAGAACGTTATACAATCTGCAGCCAGCATTTATAGGTGACTTCTTATAAAATGCATGATTGTATTTTTGTAAAGCAAATTTTATTACGGCCCCGAGTAAAATAGTTGTGGTTAAAATTATTCTTTTCATAGACACTTTTGGTTGAGTGCGCATAACATAAAAGCTTATACAAATAAATGGCAGAAAAGGTGAATAATCTATATTGTTTAAATGTAGATCGACAAGACTCTAGATAACTAAGATCAAATATCTTTCTAATAATCCTTTTCTGGTGAATGAAAACTCTCAGCGCATTCACCTTCCATTCTTTAGAACACGCGTTCCCACAGAGCTGTTTATCATCATAGTCACAATGTCTTAACAGACACGTTGTGAACTCGTAAAATGCATTAAGTCGGAGCTAGAGTATTGCCGACACGAATATTATCAATAGTTTTGATCACTGTAGCTCACCATAGTTCGCGATTTACTGTCAGTTCAGTGGCGCTCTTGATACTCATATCCAGCAACTGTTTCGTCGTATCCACCCAGCGTGTAAGGGAACAGCCACGGCGCCGCCCACTCGGGGCCATATTATCGCTTCTGTGAATGTCCGAAGAATGTAAGCATTCTCGTCGACACAATGGAACATAGTCTCTTTGGACTACCGAGCTCATCCAGTATGGAAACGTTAGTTCGATGGGCGGTATAAGGAATTCTCAGCATTCTCCTTCACGTCCACATTTCAAAAGCGTCTATGCGAGGTCGATCTGCCTTTTTAACAGTCCAAGTTTCCGAGGCATACAAAAATACGGAGAACACAAGAGCCTGAACCAGCGACATTTTGGTAGCTTTAGTGATAGCCACGCCATATTTTAGTAAGCTTTGTCATGGCCACCCGTGCCTGTTGAATGCGCCATCGAATCTCATTGTCACAGTTACCCAAATTGTCGATCAAAGAACCGAGAGAGAGAACCTTTATTTCTCGATGATTGTCATGCTCTCTATCTACCATCATAACCTTGGTCTTGTTGTAGTTAATACCAAGACCACCAAGACCATATGCTGCACTGTGTTGTTCTAAAATGTTTAATAGAGCTACTAGTTCTTCCTGAGAAGCTGTAATAAGGGTTGTATCGTCAGCAAATCTTAAGTTAGATATTTTGCTTCCACCAATAGTTATACCGCAATTCCAGTTGTCAAACACCTGTCTCGCAGAGCTGTTAGGTGTGGTGATTTTCCGTCAAAGTGACGCATCCAAAAATCATAGCTGGGCAATTGACGACTTTTGGTGGCACAAAAATACACTGAGCTGACGACTTTTGGCTATTTCTAACTTCCATTCCATTGGTTTTCCTCTCAAAAATAAGACGGGTCGCATGAAGCCTCAAACTGTCAGTTGTTTTACAATCGCTCCATTTGTGGATATACATATTCATTGATACGATATCCACTGTATGTACAATGTATATACTTTTGTTATGTGGGTAACCACATACTTTTCGGTGTTTGTCCTCCTTTGTATTATCTCTTACATTGTCAGGGTTAATAACCAACCCTTGAAGCGCCTTTATATACAACCCAGCCATATAATTTCTCGAGATAAGGGCTTGCGACTCCTCCTACCAAACGCTGTATAACTGCGTAACGGTTTCCTTTGATCCCTCGGTATTATTAGCCCCCCAGTATCCTGCAACCCTTCCGCAACACAGGTATGCGTTTGCCGTCGTAAGCTCGCAGGCGCTCGCAAAAATAGCATCGCTTCTCCTCCCCCCACCCCCACGCGCTTGATCGTCCACCACCCCCCACCCCCCACCATGCCTCGCCACTCTTTCCGGGAGCAGACTGCGTAACCTGTTGCAACATCAAGCCAGCCTTGACCTCAAACTTCCAGCCGCCATCTCAGCAGCCCGTGACCGGTGTTGCCACGTTCAATTGTTTGGATTAATAGGTCGGACCGAACATTGAACGCTCGCTCCAACTTTGCCGCGAAAACGAGTTTGACGGCTTCAAATCCGTTGGAGCATGGCCGACTCTACTCACTAGGCCGGAGCGTTTAAATATGGCAACACTGAATCGGGGGCCGAGCTTTTACTTGTTGTTAAGTCATTAATGTAATCTTCCAGAGCAAGAAAGGAGGTTGGAAGGTGATTTTCAATGTGTTTCTCATGATTTTCCTGCACAAACGAAACTATAAAGATAAAACATGCCTGCAAAGTGTGTAGTGCCAGGTTGCACTAGCAATTGTGCTTCCAATAAAGGACATAAACAGAAGTGGGTGAACGGTATTCCTCGTAAGGGCTGGTTGTATTTATAAGAATAAAGACAATAATTGACAAACATTTCAAAGGATAAGACCTATTTTAAAGCACAATGTGGTACCTACAATGTTTTCTGGACCTCCCAAATATCACAGAAAAAGACAGTTAATAGAACTCATCTGGGCATGCATCTGGGCATACCTACGAGAAGATTTGATAGTGAAAAGGGAATCAAGACCAGCAAGAATGGCTTCAAAGTGACCTAACAGTGAATTTTTCTAGCTCAAGTTAAAATTTACAAAGTAAATTGAGTGTTCATTAGTTCATTAGCAACTGTGCTTCCAATAAGGGACATAAACAGAAGTGGGTGAACGGTATTCCTCGTATGGGCTGGTTATATTTATAAGAATAAAGGCAATACTTTACAAACATTTCAAGGGATAAGACCTATTTTAAACCACAATTTGGTACCTACAATGTTTTCTGGACCTCCCAAATATCACAGAAAAAGACAGTTAATAGAACTCATCTGGGCATGCCAACGAGGGCATGCATCTGGGCATACCTACGAAAAGATTTGATTGTGAAAGGGAATCAAGACCGGCAAGAATGGCTTCACAGTGACCTAATAGTGAATTTTTCTAGCTCAAGTGACAATTTACAAAGTAAATTGAGTGTTCATTTAAGTGGAAGTGGAAGTGGCGGCAGGAAACAGGTTACTTTATTTTTATTTTGTAGTGTCTGACTGTGATGAACCAGACATCAGATGTAAGTGGTATTAGTAGTAGTAGTTCTAAAAAGTATTTTTCTTAATTTATTAACCCAGATGAACTCTAATACATATAAAATGTAATAATTATTTTGAAACCATAGGCCACCTATTTGACAGCTAAGCGACGTTGCCACATCTAAGGCTCCGGCCTAGTGTAGAGTCGGCCATGGTTGGACCAACGGTTGTATTCGGTGACTAAATCTGCGTTTCCATCAGAAATGTGCGAAAATGTGTTACGAGAAATGTGTTTTTAACGAACCAATAGAATCGCTTGAATTACCTCGCCTCGCTCAGCACAGCTTTGGTGGAAATGGCTTAGCGGAGCGAGGTTTTTGTACGTACGAAACAAGACATGTTGGCGAGGAATGTGTGCTAGGAATGTGTTTCGAGAGATCTGCGCTAGAAATGTGGGCGAGGTGTCAGGGTTGTCACTTCGATTTTCATCTCTTCAGTAAATATGTATCTAGTTTAGATTTCTGTAGACCAATTCAATGCTTCATAATTTCAGAAACGTTAGTTAAATAAAACTAACGTGAACATGTATTCTTTAGAAATAAAGAAATAACACAGGTACAACAACAAATAGTAACGAATGAAATGTACATAAAACTCAAATAACCATACTTTATGCTTATCTCGTCAAATGAGGCCCTTTTGTTTTTTAAAGAAAAACAACTGAAGATTTTCGTATCGTGGAAAGAACGGAAAAAAGTTGTACAATCATTATTTACTGAGATAACTATATTCCATACATAGTGGCATCCTGTAGGCCTGTATATTAAAAACTAAACGTATATTTGTATGTCCTATATCGATCTCGGCTATTAAAACAATAGAAAACATATAGGTACATATTATGTTCAAACAAAAAATTTGCACACATATGATAATATTGAGGAATCATGTTAAGACAAAAAAGCATTCCTCAGTCGCATCTCGGAAGTCCCTTGAAACACAAGCCAGATCATTGTCATTGTTTGCCAAAATACATGTATGTTATAGTCGAAAGCATAGATTGTAGATTTCGCCACCGAGAAATTCTATAGCACTACAAACCCAATCCACAGTTTTGCGGATGACAGTACGCTGCATGCAGGCATCATAAGCAATAGACCAATCTCTGTGGTCGAGCTGGAACTCAGAAGACTGGCAGTGGCAGCTTCACTTTCAAATGATCTCGATACCATTACCGCTTGGGGGCTCAAGAATATGGTAAACTTTAATGCTTCCAAGACCCAGTACTGTACGCTATCAAACAAGAAATGCCCAAGCCAACACCAGGTTCTAATGAACAACCGGACTCTGCCAAGGAGCCACTCATTCAAGCTGTTAGGAGTCAACATTATACAGAAAATCTGATCTGGCACGAACACGTTGCGTCAATTGCAACGACTTCTGGTAAAAAGCTTGGGTACCTATTTAGAGCCAGAAAGTACTTCTTACCATGTAACCTCCTCACGCTATATAAAGCCCAGATAAGACCTGGCCTGGAGTATTGCTCTCATGTCTGAAGAGCTGCTGCCCCTGCTACCCTGTCTATACTCGATGCTCCAGAGAAGGGCAATTCGACTAATTGGCGACCCGGCCTTAACGTGCCACCTTCCAGCCACTTTCTCACCGGCGTGTTGTTGGTGACCTCTCACTCTTCTACCGATATTCCAACGGAATCTGCTCCTCTGAGCTATCCTCTATCGTTCCGCTGCTCACCGCTCCTATCAGATGCACCCGCGCGACCGCTGCATCTCATCCTAAGACGGTGATTCTTCATACAACAAGAACCGAGCGGTACAACCGCACATTTATTCCCAGGGTGCGCAAGGCTTGGAATAGACTGCCAAGAGATGTATTTACTGGGCCTGCGGGTGTTGGCCCATTCAAAACCCGCGTTAACAAACTTCCACTAACATAACTCTTTCACAGCAGCCGCGGTACTCTGATATTTAGGCTCTGCCTATGCGGTCTACTCAGTTATAAGAAAATCTGCAGTTTTGCTGTCTAAAATTATTTAGGAGACACCCTGTATAGCTGGCAAAGTGCTCAAGGGGAAGGAATTTCATTAGAAAGGGAAGGTAGGGAGATTAGTAAAGATTTAAGGTGTCATTTATCAGACTTTACTGCTCTAAGGGAGATTTATCCGTCGTGTAGCCAAGCCTAAACTGGAAGGTACACAAAAGGGAAGACAATTAAAATTCGCATAAAGATGAACAGTCAAAGCAGTTTATTTCTCTCAAAACAAAGAACGAATTTGCAGAGCAAAGCACAAGGGTGAATACTGAATTGGAC
Organism: Callosobruchus maculatus; assembly: GCA_951848785.1. Classification (NCBI taxonomy): domain Eukaryota; kingdom Metazoa; phylum Arthropoda; class Insecta; order Coleoptera; family Chrysomelidae; genus Callosobruchus; species Callosobruchus maculatus. The sequence goes on from CATOUR010000160.1 coordinate 2,779,069, forward strand.
AGATTAGCTTTGAGTCGTTTAAGACGTTCAACTTCGGTATTATAATAGCTTTATTTAGATAACACTCGAATAAAATTTCTTACAACTGCAATTGCTTCACTTTTGATGTAAAGGCCTGTACTCACATTGATTAGTGCCAATGCAGGTGATTAGCAATTGAGGGTGGTTAGTGCAGTTGTGTAGTAGGAGTTTTGTTTAGTAAATTCAGTTGCCTCACAGATCAACGCACATATCAAAACGATTGTCGAGTGGGAGTTAGCAAGTCAAGTACAGTTTAACGTTCAGAAAACTTAGGCAACAATACTGACAAAGAAGTCCCACAGTGGCCTAACAACTGTGGAAATGGATGGTCACCCAATAGTCGAGTCACTTTCCGCCAAGCCTTTGTGGATCAACATCAATGACAATGACAATGAATAAGGACCAGAGGCTATCCAGCACGGAATGTGGCTGGTGCATAGGCCACACGATGAGCCCTTTTGCGCCTCTATCCGCGCTAGTTCCTAAGACCTGCCCTTTTGGCAAAGGCAAGTATATTCTTAGGTCCTATCCGTTTTATATCTATTGGTTCCAAGGTTCTTGAGCCCAGCATAGTCTGCCTGTGATAACCCAGGGTTTCACAGCGACACAAGATGTGTGCCGACACACCACGTGCACGTTGGGCTGTTGACCACCCTCATCACGAACAAGTGACGCCTGAAGGTGTTGTGACCCGTTAGTAGGCCTACTAGCAATTTCAAGTTACTCCTATCCAGAGAGAGACAAAATCGTCCTATTCTCTCTGCAGGCCCTGCTAATAGCTCCCGAGCCTGACGGAGATGACCAGAGATGTTGTTCCATCTCAGAGAGTGTTGATTCTGGATCCACTCTCCACTTGTTTTCCTAATCAAGTTTGCAGACAGTCCTAAGGCTGGTTCCGGGCCCACAAAACTGTTGCCGGATCCCATCCTAGCCAGATGATCCACCATTTCGTTACCCTTCACCCCAGCGTGCCTAGGCACCCACATCAGTGATACCTTGTGTTTAGCTGAGATGTCGTCAAGAGCCCTCTTGCACTCCAGGACCAGTCCCGACGTTATTTTCCAAGCACTGTGCTTTTATGGCTGCCTGACTGTCAGAGCAGATAGTAATCCGTCTCCTAGACCAGTCAATTTCCCGAATAATATTTACACAAGCAAGTATCGCATAGATCTCAGACTGGAATACTGTGGTGTGCCCCCCAAGAGGGAGTGAAAGTCTTGTATGGGGTCCGTAGACTCCCGAGCCCGAGCCCTCTCTAGAGAGTGAACCGTCTGTGTACCAGACCTGTCCTCCTCCTTCGATGAGCTGCCTTTCCCTAGACTCCCACTCTCCCCTTGACGGAAAAACCACCGTAAATTTGCGATTGAAGCGATGCATAGGAGAAACTGTATCGCTCCTCGCCAACAAAATAGGACAATCCTCATGCAACTCTGCTAGAATCGTCGAATGTCCTTTACCTGGATTCATAAAAGTCCAGCTACCCCGGCTCCAGAGACGGAACCCAGTTTTTCTAGCTTCTTCTTGAATTACCAGATCCAAAGGAGGAAGATTCAATAGTGTTTCAAAAGGAGGAACTACTGTTGATCTACAAGGCACAGATCCATCGCTGGAGTATTGCTCCCATGTGTAGGGATGCGCTCCGAAGCACTCTCTAAAGCTTCTGGACACTATCCAGAAGAGAGCAATTGGACTAATCGACACGCCTATCGTCACAAAGGAGCTCCACAGCCTGGAACATCGAAGAAGGGTGGCTGACTGTTTCACAGATTATATCATGGAAGATGTTTGAGTGAGTTCGCCTAAATAATAACACCAAAGGCCGTCCAAGCGAGGAATACTAGAGAGGCTCTGCGAGCTCATCCTTACCAGGTCGAGGTCCCTACTCCCCGAACCAGTGTCCTCCAGCATTCCTTCTTTTGGAGAGCTTCGACGGTGTGGAATGAGCTATCGGGGAATTTGTTTCCCTACGGCTACAACCTGCAACGTTTCAACTCTGATGTGCACTGACACTTATCTTCTCGCAGCGCTTCTACAACCGATAACCATGTACCCTACTCCGATATCAAACTCCTCATCAAACATCACATCCGATACCGATGGCAGCAGAAATGGGATCGCAGTAGTAGTAAACTTCACGAAGTCATACCACAAGTTGCTACTACCTTGAAGCTTCCTGCTAACAGAAGAGACCAGGTGACAATTTCGAGACTGCGTATTGGTCACACACTTCTGACACACCAGCATCTATTTAACAACGCAGAACCACCAACCTGTTCCACGTGCAACACCTCGTTGACAATCAAGCACATCCTCCTTGAATGCCCCAGCTACGAACCTGCAAGACGAGCCAACCACCTTCAGCATAGTTTACAAGATTTACTAACTTCAAATATTGATAGCCTTCTAAAATTTATAAGAGACATTAACCTTTATTTTTCAATATGATACCTGTGCAATATTACAATTGACAATTATTGTATTTTTGAGTTGTGCCGTCCACCGCTAATAACCCTGCGTGGTTGATGCGGTTATATGTTAATAAAAAAAAAAAAAAAGCTTTAAGCCTTCAGCCTTTGCGGGAGTCTGACCATAAAAAAGATGAGGTTTCCAGATTGTATGACCCACAATTTTATGAATGGGTCAAAACTCTTACGGACCAAGATTTACTGAAAATGATGATGAGTTGGAAGATTTACCGATAATAGGAAGTACATGAAGAAGACTCAGATGGACACTATCAAGTTTGAGATGAAGATGAAACGGAAGATCCTACAGGGCGATACAGCAAATGAGACAAAATATTTGCCACTAGAAGAAACAAAGGCTTAAAATGGGAAAAAAGTTATAATAGTGGTATGAAAATACAGGGTGTATAGGTACTACATGATCTGCTTCAGGACCAGCCATCAGTAACTGCTAGAACCAGAAAGATTAACATTTCAGTTACCTAGGCAAAGATCTGTATAGAATATCTGTTAGATAGTGGTTAATGTAACAGAAAATTTTAAATAATATTGCTTTTTTCTAATCATTTATGAAATAAATATTTTTAACATAAAAGCTGCTTTACTCATAAAGATTCAAAAAATGAGAGCGGGACCTCAGACCGCACGATAGTTGTTATTTTTAATTGTCGTACGTTAGCGGTTATTTTTGGAGCTTAAATCCTCCACCAAAGGATCTGGTTAGATACTAGAAAGGCCACATAACTCCGAGATATGTCTTCAACAATAGATTCGAGAAAAGGATAGCGATATACTCGTTAATGCTGTGCATCATTGTATTGGAACAGTTTGCCTCATTCTTCTGAATTGAAAAGGCGTGCTACTACTACTATACTGATTGTTGTTATTTATAAACATTAAGTTGTGATAAAAAAATGGAGTCAAGTTGATTGACTCAGTACTTCCCTCACATTACGGTGATACCAGTTTATTATTTTCCCATAGCATAAAGATTTAGTCTGAGATCCCCTTGCAACAAAATCGTCGCCAGTACCCCCCCCCCCAAATTATTGTCATATGCCGCTAGGTCTTTCCTGCACAGGTCAATGAACAGCCTATTATCAATAATACAAACTTTTGTATTGAATTTCACCTCTTCAGCTGTGGCAGTTTTGGAAAAATTTAAGCGCTCCGGTACCGTTTACTGAAAAAGCGGCGTTGTCGTATCTCATTAATTAATACAAACAAAATTTTGAAATTGTGAGATCTTACTAAATTCGACATGCGCAATTCATTGCAATAAAAATAAGTAGAGGATTCTATTTAAAATAAATTAAAATCGGGGATACTTGTTTAAAAATTTGGGAAAATAATTTATAACTTGGCAACGTCGAAAACGCGAAAAAAAATATTACAAGGCGAGATAGAGTATTTGTAGATATTTCGATTTAAAATAAAAAAGACAGGGTGTTACATTTGAAAAAACAAAGTAAAACGACCTTTAAGTTGCCGGAATTTAAAATTCTGCCAAAAACACCCTGTACATACAAATTGCTGGTAGTCCAGAATAATATCCGCCTAATATTCAAGTAACTCGCTGTGTAATATTATTGAGAAAAGTTAAAGGAATATATCAATTTGAACGTATTACTTGCGACCTTGCAAATGCGGAAATTAATAGAAAATAAATTACTACTTGGCAACGTCGCAACCGATTCCAAAAATATTTTAGGGTTGAATAGAGATCAATGATGGACACTAGAAGAACTTGAGAGAAAGTTATAGTTCCATATAAAAAAATCAAGTTGATCTCTATCCTACTTTCCCGCAACACCCTGTATATTTCACAATATTCTTAGGATATGCATCTCAAGTAACCAAATAACTTTTGTATTTGAGATTTTCTTCTATCAGCTATACCTTGCGAGATATCGAAGGATTACACTCTAAATGGACAGCCTGTATACATCGGAAAAAATTCTAAGTCCTTTAGTTTCTGTAATAGGCATAAGGCAATGTTCGGATAGACCTAAAAAAGTTATTTATGTCGCTAGGTCTTCCTTCATAGGTCAGTGGGTAGTCTATTATGAATACAACAAATTTTTCAATTTTACAACCCCCCAACCCCCAACCACCCCAATTTCACCCCCACCAAAAAAAAAGTAGAAAATGATCAGGGACCCCTAAAACGCCTAAAAACGAAGTTTCAGCCATATTTAATTTTTTTTGTTTTTTGCTAATTACTCCGCCGCCTATGCACCGATTTTCAAAATTATACGAACATTACCTACTACGACCCCACAGCATGCCGCTGCCCAAATTTCATCACAATCCATGCAGCGGTTACTGAGATTACGAGGGTAGAAAAACGCGACAGACAGACCGACAGACCGACAGACCGACAGACCGACAGACCGACAGACAGACAGACAGACAGACAGACCGACGGAAATGAATGACGTGGATTTTCGTTATGTACACATCATAAAACGCCCAAAAAACGTATTATCTCAAAATCGAAAATTTTCGCGATCACAATACTCCCCTCACCTGTCGGTGTGGGAAGTAAAATGGCTAAAAAGTGTTTTCTATGCAATTCGGACGATGATGTTCTTGATTTTAACGATGAAACTGTTCGTTGAAATTAAATTTTCGTAAAAAGAAAAATTTTAAATACAGTGGCGTTGAGTTAACCAATGCATCACTCGATTTTGTAGGTTATCATATCACGTGCTACAAAAAAGTGTCTGCTTTGGGTAAAAAATATAATGAAGAGTTTAATAACTCTCTTGGTGAGAATACGGTAAGTGCATAATAATTTAGCCTTCAAAACTATCTTAGTAAATACATCTTCTAAATTTTTTTAATTGTGAAATAATGACATAGAAGATTCATAAATTTATACATTTTTGATTATGTTTTATTCAAATAAATCATTTCAATTTCACGGACACATGACATGCGCACTCTCTTTCATTCAATGGCCGAGCTACACGCAGCTGCTAGGCTGCGTCTTTTGTTAATACACGGGATAGTTCGCTCGGACCTCTCTGGCGCAGGTATTCATTGGCAGCAATATTTTGATTTTTAAAATTCGACAACCGGAATTCCAGACTGATTTTTTGCAGACAACCCTATATCAACGTGTTTCCAATAAAATTATCTTTATTTTGATGTAAGTTTCATACATTAACCACACCGGTGCAAATTACTACTATTGATTTACCTGTTTATACCTGCCTACCCTTTAGTTGGGACGGAAAAAACGTAGCCAACCTAACGTTTGCATATTCTACGGACTTCATACTTTCGATTGGTATCTGATTTGTCTATTAACCAAACCAGTGAAATGTTTAAAAAAAATAATTTTTCAATATTTAATTAATCATGTCCTGGACTGAAATTTTTCTGCCAACCCACTCACGATATGTTTCTTAACATATTAAACTTAATATAAAATGCTTTTCATCCATTAACCAGTGCGGTGAAAGTCGTCTTATAGTCGGATCTTCTACTAGGAATCCCATCCCTGGATTACCATTACCATGACCCATCCTATAGGAGATGGGTCATGAAGAAGAAAATGAAGAAGACGAACAAAAGAAAAAGAAGAAGAAAATGAAGAAGACGAACAAAAGAAAAAGAAGAAGAAAATGAAGAAGACGAACAAAAGAAAAAGAAGCAGAAAATGAAGAAGTCGAACAAACAGAAAAAGGAGAAGAGGAAGAGGAAGAAGAAGAAGAAGACGAACAATAAGAGAAAGAAGATGATGAAGAAGAAAAAGTTGAAGAAGACGAACAAAAAAAGAAGAAGAAGCAGAAAAAGATGAAGAAGACGAACAAAAAGAAAAAGAAGACAAAGATGAAGAAGATAAAGACGAACAAAAAGAAGAAGAACAAGAAGACGAAGAAGAGGAACAAAAAGAAAAAGAAGAAGAAGAAAAAGAAGATGTATTAGATATTATTTTATGGGAAATTTTCTAAAAAATGTTCAACTTTTATTTTTGGGGCTTATATTCTCCCGCCAAAGGATCTGGTTAGATCCCGATTAGCCTTTTCGATTGGCCTTGCCAGAGTGGGCAACGCGGCAACCCTGGCCTCCATTCCATCCGTCCCACGAGCGTCGCGCGTCGCGCGGCACAGCTGGCGGCGCGGCGTCTAGGCCGGTTTCGGTTTCAGTTTCGGCGGGGACAGCTTCAGCTTCAGCCGCGCCGACCGCAGCTACGGGCGATCTCGTTGCCGCCGACGCGACGCACGGACGGACGGAGGTGCGTGAAAGGATGGTCGTGGGAGCGCGATGGTGGTGCGGGGACTCGAAGCTTGACGGCTCGAAGCTGATATGCGGCACGGGACGCGGCTACAGCTTCGGCGGGCACGAGTAGTAGCGGGATGGCCACGGCACCGGCGAGGTACGTTGCCTAACAAGTTGCTACTTGTTGAAGCTGCGGAACACGTGCTGGCGAATAATATGTTGGGGGGGTTTTTACCGCACGGATGTAGCTGGCTATAGAGATTTCGAATATCAAAATACCGGATCCCTGGTCCCTGAGTTTCTTTAACACGTGATATTATCATTGTAATATATCAATGTCAATTGAGTGAAACCACTTTATACTCGAAACTTGATGTATATTGATCTTTTCTGTTACAAACTACTGATGTATCTTATATCTAACCCACATCCTATTGACATATTTAACACACTCACTCTGTTTATGAACAATCTTACCTAAACATATACATAATTATTTTCCAATGTCTCACGCACGGAACTAGTAACCTCCTTACGAAGTGGAGCAATACAATATACTGTGTGTTACCAGTTCCCTTCATTTTACTAACCTACAACACAACCCTTAAACTATTATAACTATACATATATACATATCACATCGTAACAAAAAATAGTTCAAACGAAAACTGAGTGGATTTTCCTACAGGGTAAATGATCATTTTATTTAAAATTCTGTGATGCTTTTGATTAAATACACAACCAATTCTTTTAGTAAAGTCATGAGCAAAAGATAAATAAAATAAAAATTTTTGTTTGAAGCGTAATATTTTCGTAATAAAAAACCAGAAATTTGCTTTCGAAAGCATGTATGATAAGTATTCAATGCCCTTGAAAACAGACTATTCTATTAAAAGCTTTTATTTAACTTGCAATGTATGTACGCTTGTTCGGGTGGAATCTAGCAACTCAATTTTGAAGCAAATATCTTCAACCGATTGAACTGAAATTTTGTATACACGTTTAGTTTGGATGACAATGCACGATAAGTTATATGACGTCGTTCTAAATCCAATAGTGGAATACTACAGTAGATGCTAAGGGGAATGACAATCTAATGAGAGGCATGTGATCACTGACAATAGATACAATAGATCCACAGATGCCATTTTTAGTCAAATGATGCATTTTGTTGTGAGAGTTTGGGGAAAATACTGTTCAAAGCCGATAAGTTGTTTTATCACTGCATGAACCTGACGACCTAAGAGAAGAGAGTTTTTGCATTTGGCGCTCAACTAGAGGCTTGCGGTGTGAGCAAGAATCTGGCAGCAGTCACAGGAGATTCTGGATCGAATTGTACGAGTTCCTTTATACAACCTACGCAGTGGTCATCACCAAGTTGTATCGACTACGGTGACGACATCGACATGAGATTAGGGGGTAGCTAACGAACCGCTGCGCTGGTGCACCGAGCAACCACGAAGGGTAAACCGGACAGCCGGTGTGTATGACTGTGACTGGGCAAATAATATGTATTTTTTTATATGATACGATTGTGTTTTGTTGTAAGAGTTTGGGGAAAATATACTATTCAAAGTCGGTGAGTTGTTTTATCACTTCATGAACCTTGTTTACGACCTGAGAGAAGAGAGTATTTGCACAGTGAAAGGGTCTGTTGAGAGTGACTCAAAAAATAATATGACGTCATTCTAAATCAACTAGGGTGGACCATCCAAGATGGCGAAATAGTTCTTTTTAATGCACTTCTGCAATATGGGTATCAAATAGAAGGGCTTGCCGAGAATAAATAAAAATTTTGTTTGATATAAATGCAAGTTAATAACTAAAAAGCAAAAATAAATTAAAACAAAAAAACTTAAAAAAAGCTTTTATTCAAAGGTTCTAAAAAAAAAAGAAAATAAAATGTTCCTTTAGAGTGTTAACTATCAACTTATAGCCTCATTATACACAATTTATATGATCATAAAAGCTTGTCGCGCGATATACTTGTGTAAATTAGCTAGTTCCTATTCAATTCACTAACTTGGTCTGCTAAATTTAAGTGTGTTAAAATTTCAGTTTAATTGAATTCCTATAGATACTTACGCAAACCTCGCGACAAGCTTTTATGATCATATAAATTGTGTATAATGAGGCTATAAGTTGATAGTTAACACTCTAAAGGAACATTCTATTTTCTTTTTTTTAGAACCTTTGAATAAAAGCTTTTTTTAAAAAAGTTTTTTTGTTTTAATTTACTCTTTTTTGTCCGCTTATTTGCGTCAAACAAATTCTCATTTTATTTATATCTGCTTATGATTTCACGAAAAAAATAAGTTTGCATATAACATTGGAGGTACCACTAAATTTTAAGTAACATAGGGATATCATTTATGTAAGAAAACCTATAGAGTACTGTTTGAAAAAAAAGTTGGGGGTGAGTTTTAAGGGTTGAAGTACAAAAAAAATGTTTTGAAAGAATGGTATGATAGGTTTTCAAAAATTCCACTCAGTTTTCTTTTGAACTTTTTTTGGTACAAGAATATCACGTGTCAAGAAAATTCTGGGACACCCTGTATAACCGATATATGTATATCAACTACATGACATTTATTTTTATAAACAGCATTAGTTTTTTTTATTAAAACAGTAAATGAAAGCAACAAAAAGGTGGTTTAATAAAATTGAAAAGAATACTGAAATATACTGACAAAAATGATTGAAACTGTTAAAATAAAAAAAAAATGAAGTCAAGTTGATTGACTTAGTTCTTCCCATACATTACGATGATATCAGTTTATTTTCCCATAGTATGAAGTTATAGTCTGAGATCCCTCTGCAACCACATCATCTTTCTTTCACACGTCAATGGACAGCCCATTATGAATTTTACCTCTCAAAGACCCCAATTTCGCCTCCACCGAAAAAACTAGAAAATGATCAGGAACCCCTAAAACGTCTAAAAACTAAGTTTGAGCTGTTTTTAAATTTTAATTTTTTTATTACTATCGTTGCCCCGCCATTGACACGATTTCTAAAAACCATACACGTTTTCTGTCCTCACCATGATCATAATATTGTGTCAAAATTTCGTTAAAATCAATTCAATAATTTCTAACTCACACAATACAGAACGAAACGATGTAAGACAATACTCGTATGTTTACATCAGGAACAAAGACCGTTGATTTCTGTAACCGGCAAGGCAACGTTCGGTTAAACCTAAAAAACTGTATTATACAACTAGATCGTTTTTTAGCAGCTTACTAAGAATGCAACAAATTTGTCAGTTTTACAACCCCCAGCCACCCCAATTTCACCCTAACTCAAATAAAGTACGAGTAGAACGCCTAAAAACGAAGTTTGAGGAATTTTTGAATTTTTTTGTTTTTTTTTAATAACTCCGCTGTCCATACACCGATTTTAAAAATTCTAGTAGCTTTAAGTACTACGACCCCACAGCATATCCCTACCCAAATTTCATCACAATCCATGCAGCGGTTACTGAGATTACGAAGCCAGAAGAACGCCGACAGACAGACAGACAGACGGAAATGAATGACGTGATGTAGACATCATAAACCGCCCAAAAAGCGTATTATCTCAAAATCCAAAATATTCGCGATCACAACTCCCCTGACCTATAGGTGTGGGAAGTGAAAATCAGTGACTGTTGCTATGTAGCAGACTAATACTCAGTCAATTGGCCCATTTTTTTGACGATATCTAGACATTTGTACATAAACTACCTGAATAGTCAATTCTTTGAGCGCCTGAATAAAGTACCTCTCGCCAAAATCAGGGACAGTAAGTTTGAACATGAGCCCGATTGCACTGTCAAGGTTCAAAGCCCTGTGTTTCGCTGTAGTTGCTAGGGTTGCTTCTAAACGCTTGAATTTTATGATATTACCTTGTCGCTAAAATCGATATAGGTATTTATATGGAGCAGCTCACGGCCGTATTGCAGTTTTATTCCGAATTGCAGAAAAGTTATAACTAGCTGTATTCACTCTAAAAGATTGTTTGAAGCGTTATTTTCAGTCCATATTCCGCAGCAGATTTGTTGATATCAGAAGGATGGTAGCAGCCTTTTCCAGTAGTATTTGAGAGAAATATGGTGAGAGCAAAGGATTTTTCGAATATAAATATAAAAGACAGTCGTAGGTATCCTTACACTTTGCACCCTATTTAATTTGTTAATATTATTATTATTTGTTTGCACAACAGGCCATAAGGGCCTAGGGCAGAAATGACTTCAGTCTGATCTTATACCGCTAAAATTTATATAACTTAGAATTGTCTTTGGATACTTTCACCACCTATTTCTGAGTATATCCTGGATTATTCCACGCCACCTATTTCTGTCTGCCGTCTTCTCTTTCCAGTGTTTAACATTAATTTTCTTTAAATCATCTTCTGCCTTCTTCAGCCATCTCTCCCTTGGTCTACCCTTCCTTTTTTTCCTATTGGTCTCCGGTTGAGAACTAGTTTTGCCATTCTCGTCCCATTCATCCTCTCCACATGTCCCAGCCACCTTATTCTCTGCGCTTTGATGACTTCTATAATATTGGGGTTCTTATAGATGTCTTCCAGTTCCTGGTTTGTTCTTCTCCTCCATCCCTCGTTTGTCCTTAGGCCTCCATAAATAGCTCTCAACATTTTTCTTTCCCATCTTATAATTTTTTCTTCCTCCTCTTTGTTCATAGTCCACGTCTCACAAGCATACGTCGCTGTTGGTCTTATAACAGTTGTATAAATTCTCTCTTTGGTCTTTCTGGATACATATTTGGATTTCATAAGATTTTTTCAGGGCTCCATACTTCTGGTTTCCTCTGATGATCCTTGCCTGTATTTCTTGTTCCTCTTGTTGTTTTTGCTCTATGATTTCCTCTAGGTATATAAATTCCGTAGTCCTTTCAAAAGTATATTTCATGTTGTTGGCCGTAAAGGTTAGGTTCGATTGATCATCCGAAATTTTTTCCATTTGTCCCATGACCATATATTTTGTCTTACTTTGATTTATCTCCATCCCAAATCTCCTTGCTTCCGCAGCTATCCTTGCCGTAATTTTCTCTAGTTCTTTCTTTGTTTTTGCTACTAGTGTTAGTTTAATATACATGTTTAAAATTTGAAACAACAAAAACAAAAGCGTAGATACTCTTTTTCAATTTTCTGTGAACTGGTTAAACCACACATTTATTAATTCAGTAAGTACATCCACCAATTTTAGTTGAACAGGTTCCCTATAATTGTTTTGCATTTCTGGTGGATGCGCGCAATCAAATTGGTTGCACATTCACCAAATTTGAAAATACACAAAAAACCGTCCAAATGAAGCCACCCTTTTTTGACAAACACACGTAAAAAATTCTCATCGAGAAGATGCAAAACAGAATGGAGTTCCAGACCTCAAATTTATGAGCTCTAAAACTTGTATCACTACAAAGACTAAGTAGACACATTCTGAGAATTTTGCCTACACCACAAGAACCTATCTCATTTTCACTCTGACAGTCTCTCGGAACACGCCGAACAGGTAACATCAGCTTGTGAGGACGTCGACCACTAGTGCTGGAGAAACGTCAAGCAGCGAAGCGTGTCGACGCCGGCCGAACAGTCCAAGAACCAACAGTTCATCGGATCATAGCCGAGAAAGTCTTACGCAATACATTAAAAAAAATTATCCAAAAATTCAATGAAAACGCTTACGTCGGTTCCTAACCACTTTTGATGGAGGATATTACGGCCCGATTTTATCAACATGGAATGGTTTGACGGGGGTTTCCTATTGGGTCTTGTTTGACGCCCAGTTTCTATTGGGTATTGAAGTAACAGTCTTGTTTTTGTCAGGATGGTGCAGTAATTATTGTTCATATGAAAGTTATATCAAATTGTACTACTTGTCTGGGCCGACAAACAGTTAAGTCATGTGTTTAGCTTTGTGAAGGGCAACAAAATGCTATTTTTACCCCTTTCTACTATAATACAAGGGTATATTGCAAGAATTTATAACTATTATAGTTACTGCAAAAAAAAAATACTAATTGAATGCCTTCTCTTCATTATTATTTGTTTAATACACCATCAAACCAGTGATCAAAAGTTCTGGTTTCCTGCATTCTGATTCGCTGTGCTAGACCGTCAGACACCAATATGCAATTTTTCACCCTTCTAGGATGAAAAATCAGACTAGAAAAGATACTAGATGGTTCATAGTGGTCGATTGCATATAAAGCATGTTTTATTTCACCTTTTTGCGGTAAATTTCAAGAGAAATCAATAATTTTCAGAGTACTTTGACAGATGCATGTTTTTGAATGGGCTGCTCTGATTGGTCAAAGCCTTTGTTAAAATGCGCATGTTGATACAATCGGGCCTACGTCTCTGTAAGGAAGTGGGGTTCCAAGTATACAGGGTGTTCTAAAAGTTGGGACTTTCCTCTTTAGAAGCAACGGCCCTTGAAACGGCAAATCTAATGCACGGTAAACCAGCAGCAAAACAGTAAAAAAAAATTCAAGCAAGTACTCACTTTTTCAAAAGATATGACCATTTTTATCTCCAAATTGCTGTCAAATGAACGTACTGTATATCAAAAAGTGATGAATCAAAAAACATATTTTTTACAAGGATTGATAAAAAATATCATCTAGTTTTGAAATCGGCTATAAAAAGAGCCCGTGGCGTATACTCGTATACAGGGTGATGTAGAATGCAAAATCCAGATTTTCTCTTTTTGTTCAAATGTAACCCCCAATATTTTATTATATCAAAAAATTGCTTTTAATATGCTCTTTCATCTTTGTATAGCACTTGTTGTGCCTACGTCTATCAGTTTCCGAGATATTTCGTTTTTTCTGTAAATTTAAAATATAGCTTCTATTTGTGTACCGAAATTTATTTATTCTGAGAAAGTACTCTCGAATTTGTTTCTTATTTAACGAACAACTAAATTACAAGGTCACGATAGTATTTGATAAAGTCAAAACCCTGAATCATCGAGATAATAAAGTCAAGTATGCTAAGGAAGCAATTTTGTAGGCGTGATGCATAATTATCAAGCAGATTTATCAGGTATGCTTTGAAGAATTAACGGTTTTTATAACCTGTCCAATAATTTCGTACTGTGTAAAAAACGAGGTTAAAAAATTAATTTTCCTATTGAGGGTATTTAGGAGAATCTTTGAGAAATTGTCTACTTGCCTCTAGAATGTATCAACTGTGAACAGGAATATTCAGCACGGAGGCACTCTAAAACTAATGCGTTTGAAAGGATGAAGGATTGTTTTATTTGGACCGTGTTTGTTTAATATTTCATAGCCTACCTGATAGATCTGCTTGATAATTATGCATGACGTCTATAAAATTGTTTCCTCAGCACACTTGATCTATGTTATCTCGTTAATCCAGTGTTTTGACTTGATCAAGTACTATTATGGCCTTATATTTTAGTTGTTTGTTAAGAAAAAATAAAATTTGATTGTATTTTCTCAAAACAAATAAATTTTAGTAGACAAATAGAAGGTATATTTAAAATTTGTAGAAAATCGAAATATCTCAGAAACTAATGAATTCAGCCATAACAAGCGCTATACAAAGATAAAAGAGCATACTAAAAGCAATTATTTGCTATAATAAAATATTGGGGGTTACGTTTAAAAAAAGAGAGCAAATCTAGATTTTGCATTCTACATCACCCAGTATACGAATATACGTCGCGGGCTTTTTCTATAGCCGGTTTTAAAACTAGATTATATTTTCTATCCATCCGTGTGAAAAAAAAATATTTTTGATTCATCACTTTTAGATATACTCTACGTTCATTTGACAGCGATTTGGATATAAAAATGGCCATAACTTTTGAAATACCCTGTATAATGTAACAATACCTTATATTGAAAGCACGGAAATCATTAGTAGATTTTGAATATGGAATAATTCTCATTTAGAAAATGCATGTTTGCATCTCCACGTAGTTATGGATCACCCTGTATAAATCAAAATACTTTCTGAGCAAGAAGCATATCCGTGGCTACAACTTTCATATACAACTTTTTTCGATGTCTTCTATAATAGTGGTGTTATCGACCGAGCCGGTACTAAAAACTCACCCTGTATGTTACTGCAAAAAAAACACTCATTTTGGCAAGTACTATCCGCTGTATAAAAAAAAGTCCCAACTAATGAAACACCCTGTAGTACGGCTTTCTTTTAGCGCTAAATCCCATGCTATAACTGCATGCAGTTAATGTCCATAACAGGCATAGTATAAACAAAATATCAACAGGCACGTCGAATGAGTCCAAAATACACACATATCGTTTAATATTAATTTGAAGCGAAACTGATTACAAGCGTACACTGTAAAATCTAATTCATTACTGTTCCGTGCATTCGTGAATTTGTGCATATGACATGCCGCATGAAACCTGGATTATGGATTTCATACGAATTGTTACGAAATTGAGGTAGAGAGGAACACGATAATTTAGTATTTTCCTGGTAATACTGCGTCTAATTACAGACTTGAAAGTTTCAGTCAAAAAATTACCAGTTTGGTGTTACTGGTTTTGTGTGGTTCGTAGACCACTCAGAGTAACAACTGAACATAGAAGTAGTAATCAAACCACTTCAGCATGGCGTGCTCAAAGCCATCATCTTTGACACTTCAGCCTCCGAACATTGATCAGCTGTGACCTCGCAGTGACAGTGCAAATTGTAAACAATGCTCTGTAAAGTATATACGAAGTCACTTGAAACAGCATAAAAAAGCTTTTGCGGCATTTCCTTTGTAAGGGCCGAAGGATCCATAGGCGGCGCACCGTAATTGAAATAATTTTATGATCAAATGGAAGGTGAATATGAAATGAACTAATATTTCTTATTTGAGTATTTAATGAAGAAAGCTCACACAGGGACCTTCTACAGTATATAATAAGTATAAAATATACAAAGGATGTGAACGAATTATTACGTTTTCCTCAAATAAAATCGATTATTATAGTGCCTTATAAAAAATCCTAACGATTTGCAAACACGAGTGACTGGGATCTTCAGAGATCGCTGTCTTCATCACGAGAACTGACTAACAACTCAAGAGCGCAACAAATAACAATAATTGTCGGGTAGCTCTCGTAGTGAAGACTCGTCAGATATCTGAAGAACCTAGTCACCCGTGCTTGTGAAGCGTTAAGAAGAAATTTTAACAAACAACGACCTAAAAACCCGAACAGCACTATGTTCTCTACAGACGACGCAGACGGCATCGCTCAATTTTTTTTAGATTTCAGGATTTTTTTGTCAAATGCTGAAATAAAAGTAACTCGTTTAGGATACTGCATTTATGTCAAAAGACGGACGATGGACGACTCTCGCCCCTGTTCGGTCCCTCCACCACCCCTGCATCTTGTGAACACATTTGAGGCATCACGGTTTTCATTTTTTAGACAATCGTAAATATTTAATATTACTTTTTGTGTCTGTTCTTCTAAATCCTTGTGAAAAAAGTCTTCCCGAATAGGATCCGCATCCACATCTGCCACACTATCACGTGCATTCTCCCAGGGTCTCCAAACGGCCATGATTACGTATTTCCAAAATATAAGAAATGGCGAATTCGCAAAGTTGCGGAAGCAGAGCCTTACAATCCGTATCCGTGAACGGCACTGGTAAGACTGGCTCGACCGCTCGGCTGGACAGTCCCAACTACCTGCTGAATACAATTCGGCAGGGGTGCTTTGACGGCAGCTTTTGAATGTATACCAGGGATATATGCTGCTAATTCGAGCATTTTTACCAGTGGAATAGCACCGCAAATACCGGTGAATTGATACTACCTCGTATATCGCCGTCACATCGCCGTGTTCCAACTGACATCGTGTTTACTATAACGCCAACTAACCTGAAAATTCTTCCAAAGCAACCCATGTTACAAACACTGCACTTTTTGAGTCCCATCTCGCAAAACTGTTAAGCTACATTCGAATATAGCACTGCAAGTCCGTAAAGCTTCATTATAGTTACCAGCAAACAGCGAATTCGATTTTACTGACCAAGCATAAAAGACGCACAAACAAAACAAACGTTTGACAGTCGAGGTTCTACCGTAAATAAGTCGCATGAAAATTGTATCGGCATTGTCAGTAGAGGTCAACGTATCTATTGATTTTGCTGTAATTATTCCTGAACCATCAAAATACCGTCTTCTTTAACGTAGACTGGAATTCTATATACAACGTGTTCCACCATCATGTCGACAAACTTTGAGGTATAAAAATATAATTAAAGTTATCGAGAAAAAATGCGAAAAAAGAGAGGTCAACCTTTTAATTAATTTTTTATAATATAAGTAATAATCTGTACCGATGTCCAATAAAGACAATGTGCATAGCAAATTCTCGTTTATTTCAAAATTAATCGTAATAGAAAAGCCTATTTCGTCGATGATTTTAGTGCTACATAAACAAATTGCATGTCTCTAGACAGGAAACATCCTAACAAACATTGAACTGTCTTTATAAATAGGCACTAATATGGATTTTTCCAAATTATCTGCAAGTAACCGAAACAAGTGCATTACAATTTTTTTTTAAGTTTGGTGGATTCTTTTAGCCTTAGAAATTGTCGAATATTAGTTTTTTGCCTTAGTTGATATGCTCAGTCATTCCCCTATAAAATGGTTCCAAAAACTCGTGAATCGCTCGATAAATAATCAAGATATGGCGTTACAACTGCGTGAACACATGGCGCTGTGATAAAGAAGTCATAATACAAAATGGCCTATTCTGTCAAAAATGTTCGTGCTAGATACACGAATTGTATGTGACTAGACAAGAAACATCCTGCTAAATATTAAACTGTCTTAATAAATAGGCACTAATACGGCTTTTTTTCAAATTATTCGCAAGTAACCAAAACAAGTGCATTATAGAAAAAAAAATTTTTCAGTTTGGTGAATTTTTTAAGCCTTAGAAATTATCAGATATTGTATTTTTTTACCTAGGTTGATATATCCAGTCATTCCCCTATAAAATGAGTCCAAAAAGTCGTGAATCGCTCGATAGATATTCAAGATATGGCGTTACAACTGCGTGAACACATGGCGCTGTGATACAGAAGTCATAATACAAAAAGGCCTATTCTGTCGAAAATTTTAGTGCTACATACACGAATTACATGTGGTAAGACAGGAAACATCCTGCTAAATATTAAAATTCCTTAATAAGTAGGCACTAATACGGCTTTTTTTCAAATTATTTGTAAGTAACCCAAATAAGTGCATGTCAAAAAATTTTTTTTCAGTTTGGTGAATTTTTTAGCCTTAGAAATTGTCAGGTATTATCTTTTTTTGCTTTAGTTGATATGCGCAGTCATTCTTTTATAAAACGAGTCCAAAATGTCGTGAATCGGTCGATAAATAATCACGTTATGGCGCTACAACTGCGCGAACCCATGGAGTCGTGATACAGAAATTGAAAATTTAATAAAAAATTAATTAAAAGGTTGACCCCTTTTTTTTCGCATTTTTTCTCGGTAACATTAATTGTATTTTCATACCTCAAAGTTTGTCGACATGATGGTGGAACACATTGTATATTCCGATCGCGAGAGATATTCTAAAAGTAGTCCAGTCGTGAGAGCATTATTATAACTTTAGTGAGACGTAAAATCCGACCGTAACAGATATCATGGGTTCAGTTTCCATTCCATCTATGTAAAATTTAATGTCATTACTCTGAGGCCCGGTTGTACAGTCTCAGTTCAAGCCACAGTTTTATTAAACTATGCTCAATGATGAACTTGGTTCAAAAATTCATTTCCGTTGTACGACCTATTTATAATCCCAGCTCTACAAAACCACGTTCAAGAAAGAAGTAGTTAGGTTGGTAACATTAACGCATGCGTAGTTGGTCTGTTCTGTCAAAAATTAGTTGTTTGAATGCTGTTTTGTTGGTTATGGGTTGATGGGAATTGTAATACACAATAGTTTTTCAGGTAAAGATACGTATAAAACGATTCAAAGAAAGTTTTCAGTCGCATAATACCTCAATGTGACAAGAACCATTTGTTTAGCAGTTACAGCACAGTTCCTGAAAAACAATAGGATTACAAAATACTTTTGATTCATTACATAAACAAAAAAGTACTCACCATTCTGATTGAGACTTTATTTGTGCTTTAACCTGGTTTATAACAAATCGAACACCTTGTTTAGAAAGTCGAAACTTTTGAATGAATTCATCGTCATTCCACACCAAAAAATGATCAACTCTATCTCTGTATTTCTTTTGACGCCTTCTTGCGTTTCTTAATATTTCTACTGCTTCATCGAAGTCTTCATGATTTGTTAGTTCCAGGAGATTTTCTGAGCTGCTGAGCCATTACGTACTTTAATTTACAACAAATGACTTTGCAAAATTTTATCTAAATCAAATTATTAAATTAGGTTACGACTAGGGTGACCAACCGTCCGGAAAATTACGGACATGTCCGGAATTTGAACCGTAATCGGAAATAGTTGGCATAACATACAGCAAAATGAACAAATACAGCTAATGGGCAGGCAAAAAATTACAAAAATCGGTAAAATGTCAAAAATTTGAACCCCAATCGAGAATAGTTGACACAATATACAGCAAAATAAACAAATACAGTTAACGGACAGGCTGGTTACGACACATTAGGTCCTTAGAACTCGGTTTAAGCGCCCAAATTCGAGCGCTCAGCTGAACCTTAAAAATATAAATTAGTGAACCGAGCTTAGAGTTGAACTGACCTTGTACAACTGGACTTCCATATTTGAACTGAGTTCAACCTTGAACTGTGCTAGAACTGAGACTGTACAACCGGGCCTGAAATTCATTGCTTTTGGCCTCACAGCCGATATTTTGGGCTTAGCCTTGAGCCCGTTACTGTTAAGCCATTAGTAGACATTCTTCTTTTTCGTTGCAGATCTGAACAGCCGGTGATGTCCTGTTGCCAGGAAGCGGCTTGTACTCATTCCGTAGTCGCGGCAGCAGCCATGGAAGCCACGCGATTGTCAGACAAAGAGCGGGAGATCATCCTGGGAGTGCTGGCCAAAGATGAGCGTCTTCGGAGGGATCAGCAGATCAGAGTGCTGTAAGTAAATGACTCGCCTAATTCCAAAAGTCACTAAATCATTCCAAGAATATTTTTAAGGAAACGCGAAAATTTGCAGTTAGTCTCAAAAAGCAATAGGAGTATTTGTAACTATAAATATTGATAGACAGTAACATAGTGCTTTAAAAGGTCTTTGGGGCAAAAATCCTACTTTAATAGTTTTGTGAAAAACTTGAAAAGCCTTCTGGATTTAGCTGTTTTTGGAAATACATTTGGATTTGGAGGGATTTGCTTCGAAATTTACATGATATGACTGTATTTTATGGCATATTTTGCGCAGTTGGATTATACAAAATAAGATGAAAACTAATATTAAGTCAAAAAAATTCATTACAAAATAAGAAAACAATTATTTGTAATGAATTGTACAAATAAAATGAAATAGAATAAAATGAAATTGTTTTTGGCCACGTGACGTCCGATTCAAAAATTTTAATGGGACACCCTGTATATTTGTGACTTTTTGTGTTCTTCCCGATAAAACAATTCCAACAAACTGCACACTTGGGGTCTAAAGTGATTCATCCAAGGGCTACAGGTACTTAAAGGACTGTACCACTACCATTATGGAACACTACCAAAGTAATTTAACTGTAGGGGCACATGTTATAATCAATGGTAGTGGTACCATCCTTTAAGTATCTGTAGCTCTTGAATTAGTCACTTCAGACCCTAAGTGTGTAGTTTGTTGGAATTGTTTTATCGGTAGGAACATAAAAAGTCACAAATATACAGGGTGTCCCATTAAAAATTTTGAATCGGACGTCACGTGATCAAAAACAGATACCTCATTGGGTGAGATAGTAATAAGAAAAGATACTACATTTTTCTGTAATTTAAACCGCCAAAATTGTAATTCGCTACTAGTGCCCAGTTCCGATATGTTACTTGTCTTAATCGTCGTGGGACACGCTGTATACATATAAATCAAATTATAGGTTAGGTTAAATATATGTGTTAACTTATAGATAGTACGGCTGTTATGCAAGCAGCAGAAAACTTACTTATCATCCTATCCTGGATTTAGTGGGTTTTGTTCTCAAGGATCATGGTTCACATGTAAATGCTAATATGGATTAAGAGGTTTTTGTTATCAAATGGAGTTAGGGGTATTTGAATCTCATTCTCCCATGGATTTAGTGGATTTTGTTTCCAACCTTAAGAATCTACATTGATTTAGACCAGGATTTAGACGGTTTTGAAGGATATACTATGTTCTAAAGCATTACTGAGGCCTCTCCCAATAAGATGGCGCTACTAATTCAATTTATTTGAAAATTGGATTTAGTGGTTTTTGAAACTAGACGACTCAAATTAATATACTAAGGACAGAAGAAAACGCAACACCTAGATATAGTTTACCCGAAGTCACTTAAAACAGGTGCTAACGATTTACGCAGTTAAGCCCCTTTGAACGGGGTCGGGTTGTAGGCCAACGAGAACGTGGTGCTTCTTTTAGAACAATTGCTGTAACCATGGGGCGTTGGGTAGGGTAAAACTCCCAATTGTTGGCACTTTAAGGTATCATTGTCTTGAAGTTAACGATAACTGCTTCCATAAATGCGAGACATGTATGATTTTTATGATTATATAGCCAGAAATCACTGTAGTTTTTAACTGATGAGAAATAATTTCTCAGCAAGCTGAAAAACCAGGGCATAAGACAAAAAATACAGACAATTGCAAATTCCGTATTATTTGGCACCCTTTTCCCAATGGTTGGCACTGGCTGATGCTAATTATTGGCACTACGCTTTTTGTATTATATGTAGTGGTTTAAAATAGATATCAGATTGATTTTAACTTTTGTATGAAGAAACAAGTGTAGTTATTACAAAAACTTTAATCAAAACAGTTCAGTATAGGTATCTACAAAAAATCAAGGACATTCTGAGTACCAAATTAAGCCAAATCATTCACATCATCAATCAAAGCGTACTACCAGTACTGCACAAAATGAATAAGTACCTAATGCAGCAATAATTATTGGTAGCTAAATTGTTCCAGCTAATGTAAACATAAGTTCAAATTCTGCCAAGTTTTCTATTCTTCTTAGAGTTTTCTTTTGCCGTGCATACATCTTTTTCGTAGACTTTTTTCCTTTTGGAGCATTTACTTTTCCCGTTTCTGGGTTGTACTGGGAACATGTTTTGTCCCCTTCTTCTTTTAAGTACGTTCGATACCCATGAACCAACCTTTGATGTCCTTCTCCGCAATGCAAGAAGAAGCGGAGGTTATTCCTTCAACAGTGCTTCACTCAGCCCTGTACGGCACTTCAACCAATCCTTACCAAGCATATTTTTTTGAACGGGCCGTTTCTCTGTCCATAAGCTCTTTAACTGAAGGTCGATTGGATCCTAGGAAGCCTCTTCCTGTAATTTTCCAAGACCCCATTTACAATAAATTTTAGTTTCTCCATCGGATAGTAGGTAGCTCTTTTCCATTATTTTTGAAGTTGTATTCCAGTCTGAACTGTATAATTGTCCTAGACATCCCAAATTTTTCGAAAACAGCCTTTTTTGACTTTTCGGTGCGCATCTCATCCAATGGCTTTTGCAAAATATCTTCGGCGTATCAATTTGCTTATGCGGTTCATAAAAGGGTTGATTTGCCATGAAAACCAAAAACAAAATTATATTTTTGAACTGATGTTTATGCTTGGGCCAACAAATAGATTTGGGACTGCCTAGTGTTCCAATTATTGGCACCTTGAAATGCTACGTACTAGCTGATACAATTTAGCAGTACTATCGGAAAATAACTATTTTAGATTACTAACTATTATTAAAAATCTATATACTTGTATTGGCTGTAATAGAATGATTTAACTGCCTGAAGAGTGTGTGTGTTTCGTACCTAATTTGCAAGCAGATAGCAAGCATAAACATATGGAGAATATTAAATTTACCTGTTTTACTAGCCTTCCAGGCCATTACGATCAACACCGCGATGATTTTGCTTTAATTTGAAGTACTTATAGTGTACTGGAAGCTACACAATTGAAAAAAAGACCAGTGGCAAGTATTGGAACTTTATTTAGTCCGCAGTCCTAAGATCTTGGCACCCCATGACAACATTACGTGACTTCATAAAAATAGGTTCCAATCGTTGGCACTCCAATTTTTACTAAAATAGATGATCAAAAAAATGTTGTACATCCTGAATATACCTGAATGGACCTTACATGATTTATTTCTGTTAAAAAAGCAGGTGTATCACCAGTCATTTCGCTATAGAGGGTACTTTTATGATACCTACCGCTCTAAATTTCGCGCTGATTCTGCTTCTGCAGTCTTTCACGTGACACCCTCACTTCTCTGCTGACAAGCATCTACTGGTGAAAGAACACTTTTATAAAAATTATATTAATACTACCATATACTGTTGCAGCTTCTATTAGTAGCACAACAATTAGCTGCCGCTTTCTGAAAATCATTAAATTCTACAAGAACTGCATAAGATGCCAACAATTAGCGAGGTGCCAACAATTGGGGGTTTTATCCTAGCTACAGTTGTAGCAGCATGCTGCGCATGGATCGCAGAAGGGAGAATGCAGCGAGCTAGAGGTTCTGGAGCACGTAGAAGAACTACAGACCGGCAAGATCGTCATCTACGACTACTGACCCTTCGAGACATAATGCGATCCACTCGAGCTGTTGCTGACGCTTGGTATGCAGCTATAGGGAGGCTCATTCGAATCCGCACGGTGTACCTCAGATTGAGTGAAATGGGCTTAGGATCATATCGTCCGCATCTAGTGCTTCCACTCACTGCAACTCATCGTCGCCAATGGTTAGATTGGTGCCAAGAACACCGACAATGGCATGCTGAGTAGCATCAGATGGCCTTCTCCGACGAGTCCAGGTTTTGACTGGGGGCACATGACGGACGCCAACGCGTAAGACGACAACGGGGTGAACGACGTGATCTCCAGTTTGCTGTTGAGCGCCATGTACACCGTCCTATTGGTTTGATGGCTTGGGGTGCCATTGTATTCAACAGCAAACCGCCTTTACTTGTGATTTGTGGCACAATGACTTCGCAACGTTGTGTGAATGAGGTTTTAGAACCAATCGCCGTTCCATATGTCTGAGGCCTCGAAGAGGGTTTCTTCCAACAAGATAATGCATGTCCTCATATTGCAAGGTATCGATGAGGTTCCTACAGAAGCTGAGGTCAGGGTGCTCCCCTGGCCGCCACGATCACCCGATTTAACGCCAATTGAAAAAGTGTAGGATTGGATGGGTCGATACATAGACAATTTACCCAATCCTCCGACCACTCTGGTTTCAGTTTCGGTTTTAAAAATTTGAAAATTCTTCCTAAAAGAAAAGCTTCTATACCTGTGTCGACTTTCACACTATATGTATTAACTAATATTTCGAGTAAAATCAATATTGGGCACATATTTATCCAGCTCATTAACTAGTTACGTAAGGGCGACATTCGTTTGAAGTTACAGACCAAACATAATGCAATTAGATACCCAATGAGGTGTAATCTGTGAACAATTTCTGGGACTACGCAGGTGCGTATTACGTAGGCGCGCTTAGATACTGTTTTATGATCCCAACCATCATCATCATAGTCACAATGTCTTAACAGACATGTTGTGAACTCGTAAAATGCATTAAGTCGGACCTAGAGTATTGCCGACATGAATATTATCAATAGTTTTGAGAAATGTAGCTCGCCATCATTCGCGATTTACTGTCAGTTCAGTGGTGCTCTTGATACTCATATCCAGCAACGGTTTCATCGTATCCACCCAGCGTGTAGGGGAATGGTCACAACGCTGGCCGCTTGGGAAATGACCCTGAATTACAAGTTTCTCCATATTATCGCTTCTGTGAATATGTCCGAAGAATGTAATCATTCTCTTCGACACCATGGAGGATAGTCTCTTTGGATTATCGAGCTCATCCAGTATGGAAACGTTAGTTCGATGGGCGGTGTAAAGAACTCTCAACATTCTCCTCGTCCACATTTCAAAAGCATCTATGCGAGCTCGATCTGCCTTTTTAACAGTCCGAGTTTCCAAGGCCTACAAAAACATGGAGAACACAAGAGACTGAACCAGCGACATTTTGGTAGCTTTAGTGGTGTTATGGTCACGCCATATTTCAGTAAGCTTTGTTATAGCCACACGTGCCTGTTGAATGCGCCGTCGAATCTCATTTTCACAGCTATCCGAATTGTCGATCAAAGAACCGAGGTACACAAGCTTTGAACTACTTGACAACGGCCTACTGACTTTATTGCTAGATGATTATCGTGCTCTCTATCTACTATCATAACCTTGGTCTTGTTGTAGTTAATGCCAAGACCATATGCTGCATTGTGTTATTCTAAGATGTTTAATATAGCTACTAGTTCTTCCTGAAAAGCAGCAATAAGGGTTGTAGCGTCAGCAAATCTTAATTTGGATATTTCCTCATCACAAATTCAGAGTGAATGTTAAATAACATCGGAGATAATACACCCCTAATCACCTCAATTGTGCCGTGCCGTGCCGAAGGTTGGCAAACATCATATATGTAGCTATTTATACTTTAGATCCAGCTGCTTTAAAAAGTTGGTTAGAAGTGCATATAAACCACTTCCTCAGATTCCGTAGCCATGAAATTTTTCTTCTGCCTCTATGTTTTTTCTGAATTTTGAATTGAACACTCAACTGCAGAAGTTCATATCTCTTTCCTCTCAGAATACGGCCTAGATATTCTAATTTTAGTTTTTCAATTACATCTACAATTTCCTTTTTTTCTGCTAATGCGTCTCTGGACTTCAGCATTTGTTACTTTATCCATATACGATATTCTGAAGATCCTTCTGAACACTCACATTTCAAATGCCTCAAACCTTCTAAGCGCGACGGCATTCACAGTCCATGCTACCATTAGGGTTTTCGTTTGGCGGTCTGCATTTTAATGAAAATCTGTAAATATCAATTGATTATATGAGAATAAAATGAGCCCAAGTCCATATTTTTGTTATATTTTTTTGTAGTATTCTGTGAACATTTAATGGCGTGTCCTTTCAGTTTTGGTATCTAAAATATCATATATTTGATGTTACAAAAGTTGGAAAATATATGATAAATAACAAAAAAATATGGAAGCCAAAAATTGATTTTGTTAATTTTCCAGAATTCTTCCTGTTGGACTTAGACCCTTTTAATTCGCATATAATCGATTTATCTCTGAAACAGTTGAAAATCGGACCCTACTATACAGGGTGTTAATTAAGTATGTTAACAGACTTTAACCACGAATAGTACTCCGAAAAATAGAAAGAAAATGCCATATGAACATGGGTCCGGAAATGCTTCCTAAGGGAGCTACGCCCCTTTGCATGGGGCACCCTGAAGACGGTTTTCCCTCGATATTCTCGAAACCATTCATAACGAAATTACGAAATTGGGTACGATGAGTAAACTTTCAACGCTGAATCTCATTCTGAATTCAGAATTTCTTAATTTTAATCAGAGGCGTATCATACGGGAGGAGTTAAGGGTAAAAATAACCCCATTTTCTAAATGGTAATTTTTTTGACATTCTGATTTTAGAATATGGTATTTCAGAGATTTCTACGTAAAAATGGTATCTTGGTACATCTCGATAGGGCTAACCGTTGGGGATATCGTTCATGATAGATACGTCTCGCAGCATGAGCGTTATTACCCTGAGCCATTCCATAACAAAAATGCATATCTGTCATTTCTCCGTTAGTAAATTTTGGACCATTTTAAGCGGAATATCAGTACACTTCTACTTCACAACAAACTCTAAACTTAATAAACTGACAGTTCTCAAGTTGTTTATCAATTATTGCAATTGTTTTTCACAGCACAATTACTAAATATAGATGAATATTTATTTATTTACATCGATTCAATAATTTGCATTTTTCTCGAAAACGGTTAGCCCTATCGAAATGTACCAAGAGACCATTTTTGCGTAGAAATCTCTGAAATACCATATTCTAAAATCAAAATGTCAAAAAATTACCATTTAGAAAATGGGGTTATTTTTCTCTCCTCCCGTATGATACTCCTCTGATTAAAATTGAAATGAAATTCTGAGTTCAGAATCAGATTCAGCGTCAAAAGTTTACCCATCGTACCTAATTTCGTAATTTTGTTATGAACGGTTTCGAGAATATCGAGGGAAAATCGTCATCACGGTGCCCCATGCAAAGGAGCGTAGCTCCCTTAGGAAGCATTTCCGGGCCCATGTTCATATGACATTTTCTTTCTATTTTTCGGGGTACTATTCGTGGTTAAAGTTTGTTAACATACTTAATTAACACCCTGTATATGACTTTTTTTATTGGATATGAGCTGTACAGTCTTCTAAGGTATTTTCTATTCGTCATGGAACACCCTGTATATTATTTTTCCCGTAATTTTGCTTCATATGCCCTATTATTATTTCCCGAAAGCTGTGGGTACCCACGCGGAAGTACCACCTTCGTAACCGCATAATTGCCCGCCTTAAAACGCCGCAGTTATAACAGCTTGACCCATAATTTGACCATCAGTGAGCGGAGCGTGTGCAGACATTGTTAGTATGCATTGGCACCGACACCGGCCGAATCACCTGTTCTCTGGTCTCTTTGGCGATGTTGCCAGGTCAAAATTCGGGAATTCACTCATCATAGTCACAATCTCTTAACAGACATGATGTGAACTCGTAAAATGCATCAAGTCGGAGCTAGAGTATTGCCCACACGAATATTATCAATAGTTTTGAAAAGTGTAGCTCGCCATCATTCGCGATTTACCGTCAGTTCAGTGGCGTACTTGATACTCATATCCAGCAACTGTTTCATCGTAATAATAAAAATAAAAGATACAAAAGAATAAAACAAAAATTAAAACATAAAACATAGCAAAACAACTGGAATGCTAGTAGTACCCAGCTAAAGGATATTAAGCACAGAGTTAACATCTCTAGAGGTAGCCTAATTTGAATATTGGCCAGCCAACATCTATAGCGCTATTGCCACTCTTCTTCGTCCGCTTCCAGTTCCTTCAAAATCTAGCAGTTTCCGCAGTTTGAAGACAAAGTATTTAACTGGGTATTTAACTATACATTCCAATATACTTGCAATGTAACTGATTTACGTGAAGATAATTTGTATTGATTTAATGAAATCTCAAAAATGGTAAATTTCATAGCGGAATGTCGCAATAACTTCTAATATGTCGTAAATCTGTCAACCTACAATCGGCGTGCCCTTAAGCTGTCATGTGGCTGTCATTGTAGTTGTGGTTATTGCGCGTGTCGAGATTTTTGTGATTTTAGTGTATATTTGACTGACTTTGTGACTATTTGTGGTGTGAATTAAATTATTTATGAACAATATTGTCATAATTGCATGATGAGACAACATAACAAGTGCATAGTTTGCTGTAATAGCGACGAATCGATGAACACTTCTTATTATAGGTGAGTGTAGGTTTTGTTTTAGTTTTCAATAACGTAATATATGGGGATAACTGGGAACAAAAGTGTCTTCACTCCAGTTTGAGGAATAATAATGGTTGTTTAATGCATGTTTTGTGCACACATTACATTCATGTCAATCAACATGAATTTTCCAAATTCCATTTTTTAAACTATTTCAGGACGTAAAATGCAAAAATGTATGCCACATTTACTTACAGAAAATTTATCTATGAGAATTTTATAGAACTGGATATTACCTAATGCAATTATTATATTTTATTGCTGAAGTAAGAACACGATGCAGCCATTCCAACAGGCGACCTTTCAGAACACTGTTAGATATGTTTTGAAAAACACTTCATGGTAATAATAAATTATCAACTGTTACAATGAAATTATAATAAGAGTAACTCTCTAAGCATAGCTAAATACTAATACAACTTATTGGTATCAGTTTGTAAAATCACAGTAATAATTGAATCTATTAATGAACATTCAATTTTAATATAAAGTCGCACGCTACTGGCAATGCCCTCAGGCTGTCAAAATTTCCGTTACATGTTGGCTGGTCAGCGACCTGTGCATTTTGTTGTTTACATTCCCTCTAGAGATGTTAACTCTGTGATATTAAGCCTAATGTGAGGCAATTCTTCTGCATCGACTAAGAATGGGACACACAGCAATATCTCATGCATACCTATTATCCCGAGATGACCCACCAACATGCACCCAGTGTCTGGAAACATTCACTATTCACCATCTCCTCTCTGAATGTCCAATATATCTAATGTACCGAGGAGACTACGGTCCACATGGTACAATGCAGGTATGCTTATCAGATCACAAAAAAATAGAGAACCTGGTTGCTTTCCTTAAACGTATGGGTACATTTTGGAAAATATAATGCAATTGCAATAACAAACGTAAGTGCACCTAATCATAATTTATGATATAGAGAACTTCTACAGCTAATGACCTCCGTAGTCGATGTTGAGAAACACAAAAAAAATTAAAACAAAGATATTTTTCTTGTATTTTTAATTTTTACTATTATATATACATAATTTTCAATAATTCATTTATAGACATCAGTGGTAGCAACATATAGATAGCGGCGATAGATGGCGAACCAATACTTTTTCAAAGTACTGCTTCCCAATATCTATATGTTGCTACTATTAGTAAGAGTTTTGCCAGCTAGGCACTATCTTGAAATTTCATTTATTCGTCTGAGACCTGACGAGCTTTAATAAAAGCGAAACACGTCGCCTGTGATTGGTTTCGGATGAATGAATAAAATTGCTACTCTTTAATTTATAGACACCTCAAGATGATTTAGATAAAATAAACCAAAACGTAGTGAAAAATTACTAGTTTCAGTGTTTGACCAAAACCCATGAAGAACAACCCATCATGCATGCCATGTTATAAGATTAAGATATTAAAAATAATAAAATATGTTACGCAAAATGTCAGTGTAAAAAAATCACTGGATCTAGTGAAATTGGACTGGACTTGGCAACACTGCTCTTTGGTCATTGTGAACCCGGCTGGGCTGCCCGTCTCCCGAGTTGAATAACTGTACGCCGGTACCTGCGCACGCGCAACCGGTACCACCTTCGGGTTCAAGACGGTGGTACCGACGTGCCACGTTGCCGCCTCTTCCATTTTGGCGCGGAACCTCGGAAAGAACTCCAATAGTTCGCGATTTTTCTGTCGAGTCTAAAGAAACTACACACAAAGTAGTAGTAAGGTACCATCTATTTTTGGTGATATGGCATTTGTTGTTTTTTGATCATACACGTATGATATAAGGCTAGTCATAACAGTGGAAGTAAACATTTGAATATTACAAACTAACGGATAAAAAACAAGTAACGAAACAAACAATGCAAGCAGATAAATACACAGTTCAAAAATTGGGATGTCGTTTTAGCAATACTGCTGCAGCAGTCGTGCCAGGACATGTTGTTGTTGATCTTGATCCCCAAGAGCTTGACAGAAGGTGACTATTGGGGACCCTCCATTTCGACATTTGGTATAAGCCAACGCGAGACTTCTTGCTCAGTGTTGTTGCCTGATCTTTATGTACGCTAAACTGTAATTTCTTCACTAATCCCCATTTGACAATTGTTTTGATATCAGCGTTGATATGTGAGGCAGGTTGCTGTAGCCGATGTACCGTCTCCTGGGATGATAGCAGCTTGCCTGGTTCCATGCACGATATTAATGTACTGACGTCAGCAAAGCTGTAGACTGGATTGGATGTTATTTCCAGAAGCTCGTTGATGTACAGCAGAAACAGTGTAAGGGATAGGACAGATCCCTGAGGAACACCGGCGTTTATTGAAAATATATCTGATGAAACAGCCTTCGATTACAACAAACAGAAACCAATCATTCTAAGGCCTAGTTTCACAATCAGTGGTAACTCTGACGGTTTACTAACATCGACCTGCGAGTTAACTCGAACAATGGAAGGCCTCTTGTTTCACAATCATAAAATGACGCAGGGTTAACTGACCGCGAGTTATATTTTATTTTTAGCGGTTGGTGGTACTGTGTCCGCAATATTTAAAACTCTTCTTCTTCTTCTTATTTCCTTCGTTAGGTGTTTCGTGCTGATGTTTTGTCTTTTTCTGACAAGACTGTCAAAGAATGAGTTCGTTGAGTTGTCAGTTCCATGCGACTTCCAACCTCATTTTGGTTTTTTCCACTGACGTTTTTTCATTTCATTGGCAGTTATTTGGTGTTTAGCATAGATAAACAATTTTTAGGTTGGGTTGGTGTTTGGACTGCTTGGCGTTTTGGTTCTTTCTGGGGCCTTTTCCAAATAATAGCCGTGCATGTACCCGTGTGTCAGCATGGAAAAACCAAAAAGAGCGAACAGCTTTTCAAAATATGAAGAATATCTTCTGTTCATTTTGTTAGTAGAAAAGCACAGGCATGCAATAGAATGCAAAACAGAAGGTGCAACAACATGGCGCGAAAAAGACAACGCTTGGGAAGAGAAGAATTTAATTGCAAATGTGCAAATAATAGCCGCAGATCTGTAAAGGTGCTGACAGAAAAATACAAAAATTAGAAAAGACCAAGGAGTCATGGTCACCATATTCCTCAAAATAATTGACTCTAGGTCGAAATATTCTTGGTCTCATTGCTTCTTCATCACTGTTGTACACATTAACATCATAACCATCCATTTCAAATAAAAAGAACGATGGAAAGCGTCAAGGTAAACCATAAAATATGAAACTTCAAACGCCTAGCAAGTAGCAAAACCAAAGTGACATAACCTAATGCGCATGCGTCATCGCAAACCTAGGGTTAACTCAAGAATTTCTTGGGGTCAAGTTAACTCAGAGTTAACCTCAAGTAAAATCGAAAACCACCATTTGTGAAACATGACATCTAGGGTTAACCTCCGGTCAACACATAACCTTCAGTTAACCCATGATTGTGAAACTGGCCCTAAAAGCTATTCATCCACTGGCGCAGGCCAGGTGGTAGTCCAAAAGCAGCAATCTTGATCAGAAGATCCTCATGCCACACTCTATTGAACATTAAAATTGGCACTACTTGTCTCTGTTATTCTATTCGTTGTTTGTTTGATTTCTGTATTCCTCATCTACTTTATAAATGTATGATGTGCATCCAGTTTATGGTGCAATTTTTGCAATATGAATTTTCAATCTGCGTACGCTGAATGTTTATCCGTTTTTATCCCAACGCTCACATATTCAAAGCATTCCTGATGACACAAAGGAACGTATAATTTTAATGTCTAAACAAGTGGATTACACTCATCGTTCGGAATGTGTCTCTATTGTATATTTTGTTACCAAATTCCATGAGTATTCTTCTGTGAATTTCGAAATTGGAAAACAGAGTTGTTACTTATGAACGTATCAGTGACAAATATTGCAGATCCGGACTTTCTGTTCTGTATCTATTCAGTGAAGAGAATTTGTATGATAAACTTTGGTTTCTTTCTAATGAAAGAGAAGTGTGTAGAAGGAAGGGCTAACGGAAGTTTTCCTTTGAAACTAAGTATTGGGAAATTTAACAATGAATATTGACGGCTATGTTCAAAAAGGACAGTTGGATGATAATGAATAAAGATTACTGCGACGAAAAATTATATTAAAATCTTCTTTGCATTGGCACCCTCAAACTATACACGATACGAGTTTTCGACTTGATAGGAAGTCAGATGCCGATTTTAGATATTTAGGGTGAACTTGAAGATTTGATGGTCTGAAAATTTTTGATTTTCTTTATTTGAGGCTGAAACTCAAAACAACAGCCGGATTTGGAATTGGCTCCTTCAAATTATACATGATACGAATTTTCATCTTGATAGGAAGTCAGATAAGAATTTTAGATATTTAGGGTGAACTTGAAGATCTGCGGGTCTGAAAATTTTTGATTTTCTTTATCTGAGGCTGAAACTCAAAACAATGGCCGGATTTTGAAATGGCTCCTTCAAATTATACATTATACGAATTTTCATCTTGATAGGAAGTCAGATAAGGACTTTAGATATTTAGAGTGAACTTGAAGATCTGCGGGTCTGAAAATTTTTGATTTTCTTTATCTGAGGCTGAAACTCAAAACAACGGCCGGATTTGGAATTGGCTCCTTCAAATTATACATGATACGAATTTTCATCTTGATAGGAAGTCAGATAAGGATTTTAGATATTTAGGGTGAACTTGAAGATCTGCGGATCTGAAAATTTTTGATTATCTGAGGCTGAAACTCAAAACAACGGCCGGATTTTGAAATGGCTCCTTCAAATTATACATTATACGAATTTTCATCTTGATAGGAAGTCAGATAAGGATTTTAGATATTTAGGGTGAACTTGAAGATCTGCGGGTCTGAAAATTTTTGATTTTCTTTATCTGAGGCTGAAACTCAAAACAACGGCCGGATTTGGAATTGGCTCCTTCAAATTATACATGATACGAATTTTCATCTTGATAGGAAGTCAGATAAGGATTTTAGATATTTAGGGTGAACTTGAAGATCTGCGGATCTGAAAATTTTTGATTTTCTTTATCTGAGGCTGAAACTCAAAACAACGGCCGGATTTTGAAATGGCTCCTTCAAATTATACATTTTACGAATTTTCATCTTGATAGGAAGTCAGATAAGGATTTTAGATATTTAGGGTGAACTTGAAGATCTGCGGGTCTGAAAATTTTTGATTTTCTTTATCTGAGGCTGAAACTCAAAACAACGGCCGGATTTGGAATTGGCTCCTTCAAATTATACATGATACGAATTTTCATCTTGATAGGAAATCAGATAAGGATTTTAGATATTTAGGGTGAACTTGAAGATCTGCGGGTCTGAAAATTTTTGATTTTCTTTATTTGCGGCTGAAACTCAAAACAACGGCCGGACTTGAAATTGGCACCCTCAAACTATACACCATACGAGTTTTCGTCTTGATAGGAAGTCAGATGACGATTTTAGATATTTAGGGTGAACTTGAAGATCTGAGGGTCTGAAAATTTTTGATCTTATTTACTTGAGGCTGAAATTCAAAACAACAGCCAGACAAAATAGCTTTAACAAAATTTCCTTAAAACTGTACAATTTAAATTGACTATAGGCCATATGAATTGGTATAATAAATACGCCTTATAACCTGTTGAGAGGATAATTTGATCTTGAGTGTATTTACTATTTGGCTACAGTCAATGCAGTCGTAAAACACAACTCTTATCAAGTGCCACCTTAAAACCTATTTAAAACTTCCATGAAGCTAAAAGGCTGCTGAAATGTAGTAGTATAGCGTTTATTGTGAATATAAAATAAATAAAATACAATAAACAACAAGTGCCCCAAAAAAGTTAAAAACTTGTGCTTGGGTACAATAAGGTAATTCTTATAAAATAGAAACAACAAATAAGGGTTAATTCAGGAAAATTTATATTTAAATATTATGTGTTCTATATATATTAGTAATAATAGGTATTACATATGTCTACAAGTTGGTGAATTTCAATGCGATTTTTATTTACTATCTACTGTTTTAAACCATACTTGAATGAATTTAAAGGCACTAGACATTTTATGATTTCTGGTATCTCATTGTATAATCTTGGAGCAAGAAATGTATGACATCGTAATAAAGTATTTTTTCTTGATTTTGGTACAACATTATGCATACATGTTTTCTCAAGTTTGATTTATTTTTATATTGGTAAATACCTAATGACATGAAAAATGTTTGGCGCATATTTAGAATTTTTGTTTTAAAAGATAACAAGTCACTAGGATATGTAGATTTCACTTTATATAAAATTCTTATTAAACGTTTTTGTATAATTTCTATTGCTTTTATATTATTTTCACATGCTGCGCCCCACACCACAATACAATATCGTATATGACTATGAACAAGTGCTACGTATACAATGATCATCTGTTCATAGGTAAGTATAGTTTGTTGAGAGAGCATTATTTCGAGCACCCGACAATTGGCAACACCGCCCCAGACACGGTAGTACCTCAAGACGTTGGTGTCTGCGGCCAGACCACAAAAGTGAAACTCGCCCGATCTGACTGCATCTTTGATCTCGGTGTCTTTGTGACTTTTCGTCCAATCGTCTCTTCCAGCCGATTTTCCGCGTTGTGAACAGTGAAAGTGCCACCTTCTCAGTACCATGTTTCCATCCGTTTTGAAAAAAGCTTTCAAAGTGGAGTTTGTCGTCTAATCCACCGTTGGAAGTACTTGTCTACTCGACACATGCCCTCTAAAGCACTAGGATTGAGGACTCACAAAGGTAGGATTGGGGTAGTTGCATCGGTTCTGTGTAAAGAAGTACCTGAATAAGGTGGTACCGGCTTAGGAGTGGGGATGGACTGACAGGACGTTGCCCTAGGGTACCATTTACGTCGGTGCGCTGATCGCTATCTGTTTTCCATATCCTGCCTTGCCTATAATCGGTTTTCTACAAAGAAATACGCCTAGCTAGAGTAATAATAGATTAGTTTTCGTTCTGACCTTGTTATGAGAGAGATATTTTTAATGGGTATTGGTTTTAATGAGAAAAAAAAATTGAATTCATGTTGATTGATTCAGTAAAATTACTCAACAAATTCATCCAAAAAATTCGTAAAATACTTTGCAGTTTTTTCCAAATACAGAAAATTTCTTCCGTACCATACTTTCATGTCCATTCCACCACACGCTCATATATTTTTTAGTACTAACAAGGTATGAAATATTTGTTACAAACGAGCTAGAGGTTTCCATGTTACAGATTATGCCATTACCAAATTTGGGCGTTTTTGTAACCCTCCAACCTCAAAAACTCAAATTAAAAAAAATCTCTCATAAAATATAAAATTTTGTTTATGGTTACATCCACAGCTTACTTTCTGTTCTAACCTTGTTATGAGAGTGATGTTCGTAATGGGTGTCAGTTCTTTAATGAAAAAAATAGAATCAAGTTAGTGAACTCACTGTTGTGTAGGGCTTCTACAAAATTCGTGAAATGCTTCGACATTTTTGCTATGGACTTCACTTGTTCCAAACAATTCCAGAAAACTTCCAGTTTGTAATTAATAAAAAAAAACCGACCCAGATTCAACTGATCCTTCCTCAAACAACTAGAAATGAGACACATAGACACTAAGTCACCTTTTAAAAGTTATATTATTAAAGATGTTCGAGATACATCTAATTTAAATAAAAATAAAATTTCAGTGGCTTGATTCTGCGATTTTTGTTGGTTGTTCTAAAATAGCACTAAAATGGTTTACCTCTTATTTGAATAATCGCTTTCAAATTGTTAAACTGTCTAAAAATGTAAAAAAATGAAAAATTGATGGAGCACCACAGGGATCTGTGTTAGGTCCCATCTTATTTTTGCTATATATTAATAACCTAATGACATTGGAAATAAGTGATCAGTTCACTTTCATTATTTATTATTAATATAAAAATTATTTCATTACTACCCTTAATCTCTAACCTTCTGCGACTAAACATTTTTGACTACTTGAATACTTCCAAATCCCAAGAAGTAGGTAGTAAGCTCTAACTTCAAGAGAAGTTGAATATATTCTATCTGTATATTCTAAATTATGAAGATTTTCTTATTTCTACTTTACATCCCTCGTTGGATATACTGTGTCATCTGAAGAGATATACTTTGACTTAGCCCAAATGTGCTCCAAAACTTAGGACTATTTTTGACCCCCTCCACCATCCACCCTAACCTTAAAATTTGATTGAAATGTTGCAAGAAGTAGAGCAAAAGGTAGTTTCCAAGTAAATATAATTAACATTGCGCATTCTTAAAAAAATGTATTTAAATTTATTTTAAAAGTACGATATTCAGTTTGACAGTTTTGAAACTGCAGTAAAAATTCTCATTTTTTAAATATTCGTAGGAATTCTGCCATCTTGCTTCCCACAGTGTATTTTAAGTCATATCCATCAAGAAATTCCGTTTGACTCATTTCCATCTATCTGCCTACCCGCATAATCTCAGTAACCGCGATACTGACTTGGATGAAATATAGGGGGTATTAGAGGCCCAAGAAGGTAAAATGCAACATTATTATATATTAGTGCATCAGTTTCTGGGAAATTAGCAATAAACAAACATAAAGGGCAGTTTGGTAGGCAGGAAGTTTAAAACACTCCAAAAGCTTCTGAAAGCCACTGGAGCGGAGTAATCCTCAAAATCTGCTCTGACAGTCAGGCAGCCATCAAAGCACTGAGTGCTTGGAAAATAACGTCGGGACTGGTCCTGGAGTGCAGGAGGGCTCTTGACGACATCTCAGCTAAACACAAGGTATCACTGATGTAGGTACCTGGGCGCGCTGGGGTAAAGGGTAACGAAATGGCGGATCATCTGGCTAGGATGGGATCCGGCAACAGTTTTGTGGGCCCGGAACCAGCCTTAGGACTATCTGCAAACTTGATTAGGAAAACAACTGGAGAGTGGATCCAGAATCAACACTCTCTGAGATGGAACAACATCTCTGGTCATCTCCGTCAAGCTCGGGAACTATTAGCAGGGCCTGCAGAGAGAATAGGACGATTATGTCTCTCTCTGGATAGGAGTAACTTGAGATTGCTGGTAGGCCTATTAACGGGTCACAATACCTTCAGACGTCACTTGTTCGTGATGAGGGTGGTCAAAGACCCAACGTGCACGTGGTGTGGTGAAGAGGAAGAATCCTCGGCACACATCTTGTGTCGCTGTGAAACCCTGGGTTATTATAGGCAGACTATGCTGGGCTCAAGAACCTTGGAACCAATAGAGATAAAACGGATAGGACCTAAGAATGTACTTGCCTTTGCCAAAAGGGTAGGTCTTAGGAACTATGCACCAGCCACATTCCGTGCTGGATAGCCTCTGGTCCTTATTCATTCAATTCTCAAAAAATGAGATATATAAGAACTTTGAGAGGTTTCTGATGCTTTTTTACTTTTTCGAGACATGTAAAATTGGGGCGCGAGAATATGAAGGACTAGAATCCTAACCTCTTTTTGGTATAATTTGTATCTTAGATACCTACTCCTAACTTGATTGTAATGAAATTTTGTTATTTCGTTAGTACAGCAAGACGATATAGGAAGTGTAATACTTAGTCGTATTTTTTTTGGGAGAACCTCATGCTCATTCCATGGTATTTTTATTATTTGACAATTTGTGTATCAAGCTAAACACATGATTTTAAGCAAATCCTCTACTGTCCAGTGATTCATGTTCAAATAGTGTATATTGCCACATCCTGTTGACTAGGTAGTAGGTACACCACATATTGTTAATGTCAAGAAACTAACGGATGAGGAGCAATTGTTATGCGGTAGAATCCTAAGTGTTAGGGCCATTAAAACAAATGGTTCCGCATGTTAATATCCATGTATGCATAGCGAAACAATAGGCTGTTCAAAATACGGTTGTTTCGTTCACTAACAAAAGGATGACAGGACAGAGGGGTCACACAAGAAAGAGGAATGTCGTACTTCCTTGATGATATGCTGCTACTATACGTTGGTATCTAGAAAAAAATTCACATGTGTAATATCAATCAAGTGTGAGACTGACTGAGTTTCACGTTTGTGTCTAAGTTTGTTCTGTCCAATTTTAGGTTTTTTATATTTCTTACGAGGGGCTGCCATATTGGTCTAATTTCTACACTAGGCTTGCTGTACACGTTTTTGTTGCTGGCGATATAAGCTGCTTCCTT
Source organism: Callosobruchus maculatus (assembly GCA_951848785.1). Lineage (NCBI taxonomy): Eukaryota > Metazoa > Arthropoda > Insecta > Coleoptera > Chrysomelidae > Callosobruchus > Callosobruchus maculatus. The sequence goes on from CATOUR010000160.1 coordinate 2,817,578, forward strand.
GAATTTCCGGCGATACCATTGATGTTCTTTGTTAATAACCTTAGCATCTTCCCAAATAATTTTACGATGCTCGGTCCTAGCGTGATCTGATATTCCGGACTTTCCTGTCTCTGCTCTCTGGGTGTTGAGTCTGTGCTCCTTGATTCTCGCTTCCAGAGGTCTTTTCGTTTCACCAATGTATACTTTGCCACATTCACATGGTACTACGTAGATGCAGTTTTTTGTTTCTTGATGTTCATACTTGGGTTTTGTTTTCGTTAGTAGACTTCGGAGAGTGGTGCTTCTTGAGAATCGTGTTTAAATTTTATAGTGTTATCCTATTCTTCTGACTGTATCTGATAGTCCTTTCACGTATGGTATACTTAGTGAATGCCTGTGTTCTTCAGGACCTTTATATCTGCTAGTATCATTCTCTTGCATTGTTGCTTTCACTAGCCTCTTTGGATATGCGTTCTTTGACAGATCTCCTTTAATTTGACGTAGTTCTTCTTCTAGTCCTTGTTGTGTGTTACAAATATTCTTGGCTCGATCGACCAAGGTTCGAATGACTCCTTTCATTGTTGATATTGGATGGTTTGAGGTATAATGCAGGTATTGTCCTGCGTGTGTTGGTTTTCTGTACACTTTGGTTTCTATTTCGGTGTTTCTTCTCATTACCAAGACATCCAGAAAAGGAAGGCTGTTATTGTTCTCTTCTTCTTTCGTGAACTTTATCGATGGTCTCATGTTGTTGAGATGTGAAAAGAACGCTTTCAGTTGTTCGTCACCTCGGTTCCAGATTATGAACGTGTCATCAACATAGCGGTTTGACATCAGAGGTTTCAATGGCAGTTGATTCGAACCATTCCATGTAAAGGTTGGCCACGATTGGAGATAGCGGTGATCCCATGGGTAATCCATCTTCTTACATATAAAACTTGTTCTTTTGTTTCATATAGTTGTTCTCCAAAAGGAACTTTAATAGCTCCATAACTCTACTCAATGGAAGATTCGTTCTGTCTTTCATTGTTGGGTCTTCTTGTAACCTCTTCTGGATTATCCCTAGTGCCAACTGGCACATTTGCGTGTATGCTGTCTATGTCGAAACTTATTAACCGATCTTCTGAGGGTAGACAATACACAGGGTGTTAATTAAGTATGTTATAACCACGAATAGTACTCCGAAAAATAGAAAGAAAATGTTATATGAACATGGGTCCGGAAATGCTTCCTAAGGGAGTTACGCTCCTTTGCATGGGGCACCCTGAAGACGGTTTTCGCTCGATATTCTCGAAACCATTCATAACAAAATTACGAAATTAGGTACGATGGGTAAACTTTTGACGCTAAGTCTGATTCTGAATTCAGAATTTCATAATTTTAATCAGAGGCGTATCATACGAGAGGAGCTAAGGGTAGAAATAACCCCATTTTCTAAATGGTAATTTTTTTGACATTTTGATTTTAGAATATGATATCTCAGGGATTTCTACGTAAAAATGGTCTCTTGGTACATCTCGATATGGCTAACCGTTTTCGAGAAAAATGCAAATTATTGAATCGATGCAGGCTATTGTAAATAAATAAATGTTCATCTATTTAGTAAGTGTGCTGTGAAAAACAATTGCAATAATTGATAAACAACTTGAGAACTGTCAGTTTATTCAGTTTAGAGTTATTACAAAACATTTAGGTATTATTTTAAGGGGATACCTTAAGTCACTAGTGTACAAAGCCCTGTTCAAAATGAAGAAGACCTCAGAAATAGAATAGTTGATTCATGCTTGATAATCAAAAACACATCATATAATTTTGAAAGAGTCCGTCATTCAATGATAAGGTGACCGAACCGTTGTATTGAAGCTGGTGGCGGTCACTTCCAACACTAACTTTAAGAAAACATTCTCTATTTGTCTTAGTATTTTATTTCTTATTTGTTCAAACTCTTATTAAAAAATGTTACTTTAAAAATAATACCTAAATGTTTTGTAATAACTCTAAACTGAATAAACTGACAGTTCTCAAGTTGTTTATCAATTATTGCAATTGTTTTTCACAGCACACTTACTAAATAGATGAACATTTATTTATTTACAATAGCCTGCATCGATTCAATAATTTGCATTTTTCTCGAAAACGGTTAGCCCTATCGGGATGTACAAAGAGACTATTTTTACGTAGAAATCCCTGAAATACCATATTCTAAAATCAAGATGTCAAAAAAAATTACCATTTAGAAAATGGGGTTATTTTTACCCTTAACTCCTCCCGTATGATACACCTCTGATTAAAATTATGAAATTCTGAATTCAGAATCAGATTCAGCGTCAAAAGTTTACCGATCGTACCCAATTTCGTAATTTTGTTATGAACGGTTTCGAGAATATCGAGGGAAAACCGTCTTCAGGGTGCCCCATGCAGAGGAGCGTAGCTCCCTCAGGAAGCATTTCCGGACCCATGTCCATATGACATTTTCTTTCTATTTTTCGGAGTACTATTCGTGGTTAAAGTTTGTTAACATAATTAATTAACACCCTGTTTAGACAAGGGAAGTCCGAAACAGACCGATTGATACATGTATTCGAAGCCATTTTCGAGTGTTGCGATTCACCCCAATTACCGCGACTTGATCAAGCGTTGCAAACAAGCCTCTATCGGGGCGATCCCAGACGAGAGATGAAATTGAAAAGTTGGAAAGTGGCATTAGCGAAATGGCAGCGGCGGAGGTCTATTAGCAGGAGAGTAATCTGTTGAAAGGCTCGACTCGGCCGTCGGGATCGTCCTCAAGTGTACACTCCACACCGCGTCGGGGTGAGACGTCTCGTATTGATTAACTAACTAACTTGCTCCCTGTGTCGCTTTTAGATGGATCTGCTTCGGATGCTTCTCACGATTCACGCTACTCTAATCTCAACGATATAATGCCTTCAAGCTGATTGATTTGATGCTTCTAGCACATTTTTGTTTTTCTTAGCCTATACCTGATACAAGGCAAAAAAACGTGTGTTGCAAAAGTTTTGAGAATTTTCTTCAAAACTCGGGAGGTTGTTTCACCGTTAGAAACAATAGGGTACTTGCAGAGGTCTTGAAATCGTCTCGGGAGTATACATAGCGTAAAGAAAACCATATCAGGAAGCAGTAGGAAATACAAAACATTATTTTACTGACGGCCAAAAAAGATATTTGCAAAATAAAATAAGGGTATATTCAAATTTTTCCACGTGACTTAAAACAAGGGCTGACGTCACAGGTATCTTATCGATATCGACAATCGATACTGCTACAGCGCAGGTCAGTGAGATTCAACTGCGCATTCGACTAGAGATGATCTGAATTCTTTAACAATGCGACTCAATTTATTGATACTTAAACATATTTGAAACAGGCAATTAACCCACTAGCATTTTCGTTGCAATACATTTTTATATCTGATAGGTATCACAGTTCATCCTGCTTGTGACCGAGATTCGCAACTAATCGAAGCCATCATTTGAAATGAATTAGTAATCTACACTAACTTTTATTCTTTTGACTTCTGTACTTTTGTGTGTGACTGTGTTTTGTGGCCATAATGATCAATGTCAAAATGTGTGAATATCAATACTTTACATCCCATCACTATAGGATGTCACTGACGTCAGAGGTTGTTTGCGCGGCATTTTCCGGCATTTGAAATAATTTTTGGAGTATCTCTCACAGCCGATTCTGAAAAACCAAACAAGTGATTTTGTCATATTTACTATGCTCTAAGGAACGCGTAAACGACATAATATTTTTTTTCTGCAAATACCTTATTCAGAAATCGTTACCATGGTAATCAGTCAATATCGAAACGTAACACCATTTTGGTTATTCTTCTTCTTCTTCTTCTATTGTTTTATGACGTTTGCCTGTGTAGGCAATTCGCCAGCTCATTCTCATTCGATGATCATGGTTTGCAGGCTGGTCTGACTCTGAGTCATGCTGCAAACCTAGATTTTATTATTCTGCTAATCGTAGGGATTGGTTATTTGTTCCACTTATATGTTGATTCTGTTAATCTGAATGAACAGATTTAGTAGTTTTGCACGTTGGGAATTTATCATATGTAACGTTGTTTGTAAATTAATAGGTAGAGTAAGCCCAGATTTCCTAAGTTCTTCATATAGGTTGAACTGTCTTGTTTGGTTGATTGGGCATCCAAAGAATATATGGTCCAGATCTTCTATTTGTCCGCATTCACAGTATGGGTCATCTTCTATGCCAATCCTATACATATGTTTTTTGTATAGGGCGTGTCCTGTTCTAAGGCGTATAATGTTGGTTATATGTCTCCGATTTATATAAGTGCCTGTTTTAAACCATGGAGTTTTAGGAAAATCACACTGTATACTTCCATACCATCTGCCTTTGGTTCTAAAATCTTCCTTCCAATTTTTTGTGAATTTGTTATGGATTTTCTGTTTGACTGCTCTGAGAATATCTAATATTGGTGTATCCATTTCTAATGGGATATTTAGTGATCTTCCTATTTTAGCCAATTGGTCCACAGTTTCATTGCCTTCTATGTCTGAATGGCCTGGTATCCATGCTAAAGTAATGTTTATATCATTATCTTTTGCCTCATGTATAAGTCTCTTTGTAAGTAGCCCAATGTAGTCATTTTTCGTATGAATTCCAGTACTACCAATACACTGAAGTCCACTTTTAGAATCCGTAAATATAATGGCATTATTAATGCTATTACTGAGGATCGTACAGCATGCCTTGTTTATTGCTGCTATTTCTGCCGAACATATGCTCAAGTTGTTGGGTAGTCTAGCTGAGAAATTGTATTCCATGCTTGGGATATGTACTCCAATTCCTGTCTGTGTGCCTTCTTTTGAAGCATCTGTGAATACAAATGTATTTGTGTTCTTCATGTTATCGGTATATTCGTTGAATAATGCTTTACAGTTGATGTCTCCTTTTTTAACTGGAATTTTGAAGGTAGATATCTCCTTGATCTGTAGCTCATAATCAAATTCAAAGCATGGTAACTTCTCGCCTATAGGGATCTCTGATCTGGGTATGTAATCCAATGCCCTTACTAGTATGGGGGGTTCCCTTGTCCTCCAGTATCCTCTCCTCTGTATACAGCTGTTTTTGAGTATATCAATCATTTGTACTAAAGGGTGATTTTGTATCCTTACTTTTTTCAATAGATATTTTGTTCCGAGCCACAATCTCCTATGTTTCAGGTCCATTTCTCCTGTTTCACCTAGTAAACATGGTGTAGGCGTCGATCTCATGCATCCTGTTATTATTCTTAAGCCTTCGTAAAAAGTGGTGTTCAATCTATTGATGAGTTTCTGGCTACATGGTTCTATGAAGATACATCCATAATCCAATTGTGACCTTACTAATCCATTAAATGCTAGCTGTAAAGTGGCAGGATCTGTTCCCCATTTCACTCTGCTGAATATCTTCATCAGCTTGTTTCCTTTGTTGGCTTTGTTGATGATATTGTTAACATGGCTGTCCCACTTCAGATTATACTGTATTGTCATACCTAAATATTTTACCTGTTCTTTGGTTTGAATTACTTGATCCTGTAGTTTGAGTTGAGGGAATGCTGTTTTCCTTTTACCCTTACTGAACCATATTGTTGAACATTTTTCGATAGAAATCTGTAGGTTGTGCCGTATCATCCATTCATTAATTTTATTTAGTGTGGTGGTGACTTCTTTAATCATCTTATTGATGTCTTCTCCTTTAAGGAATATTATTAGGTCATCTGCGTAACTTAGTATTTGAGTGCCATTGACTGTTGTGTTAAAAATTTCCTTAATATAAATATTAAATAGTAGAGGACTTAGTGGTGATCCCTGGGGGATACCAGTTGAGGTGATTCTTGGCCCATGTGTCTTCCCCTCCTTGTCTATAATATGGAGTCTTCTGTTACATAAGATATTATATATAAGGTTACACATGTGGGTTGGGATTTTTAATTCCACCAATTGTCTATAGAGCAACTGTGCATTTATGTTATCGTAAGCAGCCTTAATATCAATAAATATAGCTAGGACTATTTGGTTCTGTGAAAACGCCTGTTGAATGTAGGTAATTAACATAGCTAAGTTGTCATACGTAGAATGCGCCCTTCTGAAGCCTGTTTGTTGGTAGTTGAATGTATTGCTGTTCTCCAGCATCCATTCAATCCTATTTTTCAGAAGTATCTCCAAAACTTTCAGGAAGCACGAGCTCAATACTAAAGGTCTGTAACTGTTCTGATTTTGGGGGTTTTTATTATATTTAAGGATGGGTACTATTCTGTAGTTTTTCCATGTTGATGGGATCTGTTCCCCTTGCAGTATCTTGTTGTAGAATTTGGTGAGTTCCTTTTGGGCACCATCAGGTAAGTGTTGTAGCATGGAGTATGTTACCTCATCCATTCCTCCTGCAGTATCTCTTTTATTTCGTACCGCGTTCGCAACTTCTATGGGGTGAAATATTTGGCAATTGTTTGTTATGCTTAATACTTCAAATTCTGGGTCCATGTTACATGTTGCTAAGTTATCAAGAATGCCTTGTGCTGTTGCAGGATTTGGAAGGTTACATCTTGAATAGGTTTGTCTGTTGTTGTCAAATTTCTTCAATGTTTTCCAAATAAAAGAGGTGTTTGTATTTCTGTTGAGCCGTTCACAAAATTTTCTGAAACTTGTTTTTTTCTTTTTCTTAAGATATCTATTAACCTGGGCAATGATTTTTTTGTCTCTATATAATTTTCCATCGTTGGTGTCTCCTTAAATTTCTTAATTTGTTCTTTTCGTCGTTTAACTTGTCTGGAACAGTCCTCATCCCACCATGGGCTTCTTGGAACGTTGTTCGTTGTAGGTTGTTTGTTTGGTATAGCTATGTCTGCAGCCTTGGTGATTACGTTGATGATGCTCTCCCCATCCAAGCCCTCAGTAGCTGTCATTGCATCCTGTATTGTGTTGTAGTATTTGTCCCAGTCTGCTTTTTTAATGTTTCTTTTTGTGATGTTTCGAATCAACTCGGCCTCCCCCTGTATTTCACATATCGTTGGAAAGTGGTCACTGTTGCCGCTATCCTTGTATAGTCTCCACTCACATAATATTGCCAGATCTCTTGTGATTAATGTAATGTCCACAGGACTAGGATGATTCAGTGGCCCGACAATTCTGGTGGAGGAGCCATCGTTCATAACTTTTAAATTATGCACGTCAGCCAACTCCCATAAGTAATTTCCCTTCGGATTAGCTGTTGTGCTGCCCCACATTCTATGGTGTGCATTCAGGTCACCCATTATTATTATATCCCCATTAATGTTCTGAAGCATTGTTCCAAAGTTGTTAAAATTGATCGAACTTGTTGATGGAGAATATATATTCAGAATGTGATATCTTCCAATTCTGATAAGTATACTTTGTGTGTCATCCTGGTTAATTCCAAAATTTGGTAATACTTCAAATTTTATGTTCTGTTTAATGTATGTGGCTATGCCACCTTTTCCATCTGCTCTATCCTCCCTCAGGCATTCATAATATTGTAAGTTGGCATTGTAGTGTGGTTTCAGCCATGTTTCATTTAATAATATAATGTCTGGTCTGATTTTTTGTACAAGTACTATTAAATTATGTCGATTTGCATTGAAGCTTCTTATATTCCATTGAATAATTATCATTTCTTTGGTCTAAAAGGTACTGTCATCGCTCTGCGGGTCAAACCTTTGACCTGTTGCGTTCTGGTTTGTTGTTGTATGATTAAAATGCTGGTTTATCAGGTCTCTTATTTTTTCTTTATTGATTTCAGTAGTCCTTGTAAATTGGTCTAAAATTTGTTGTACAAAATGGTTTTCTTCATAATTGCTTTGTGCAATCGTAGATGGTGAGCTTTGGTTGCTTGTTGGAAGATGGGCACAAAAAGGCTTGTTGTTATCGTTTGTCGATTGAGTGATTGTGTTTCTTTCTTGTATTGATTTATATATGTTTGTTGGTCTTGAATTGGGATAAAACAATTGGCTATTGTGTTGCTTTCTGTCATATCCAGTATTTTCCATAATTATTCTTCTTTTGGGTGTTAAACTAACTGTCTGCCGGTATGTCCTTTTGGTTCTAACGTTGTTCTCAAAATTAACAGTTCTCCTTTGTTGTACACTAATTGTATTATCTATTGGTGTTTCATTACCTATTCTTGGAAAGTCGTTTATGTTGAAGCTAAATGGGCGTTCATTTTCTGTATTTTTATATGTTTTAGTGCATGCTTTATTTGCATCAAAATAGGATATGTTTTCATATGCCATGAGTTCCTTAATTTGTTTTTGTCGTGTATATTCTGGACATAACTTAGAAGTTGATTTATGTTCATTACTCTTGCAATGCCAACACTGTTTCTCACATTGGGGTTCACTGTTCGGTTCCGTTACGTGATCTGTCCCTGTACAATAAAAACATTTTCTTTTTCCCCGGCATTGTAACTTTGTATGTCCATAAAGTAAACAATTGTAGCATTGCGTCACTGGGGCGATATATGGGCTAATTGGAAAAGATAGGTAGAAAATGATTACGTTCCTAGGTAGTATTCTGCCTTCAAATGTGATTAAAATGGTTCCTGTAGGAATGTATTCCACTTCCCCATTCTCCTTAATTTCCTTCCTATTTAGTCTTCTGATTTCTAAAATTTTTTGGTCTGATTCACACGCCTTAAGTATTTGTTCTTCGGAGTAGTCTACATCCACTCTGTGAATGGTGCCTTTGCAAGTTACTTGATTAAATGGAATGAATATGTCATATCCTTTTTCTGTTAGTCTTTTGTTGTTAACGAATGCATTGGCAGATTGCGCATCAGTAAAGTCTATTCCCAGTCTATTACTCCCTTTTATTGATACCTTTTTAATGTTATTAAGTTTCAGGTCTACTATATCTTTGGCTATTTTCATATGCGTAATTTTTCCAATCCTAGTGTTGTTTGCATTTGCCTCAACCATAACGCTGTACGGTCCTGTGTCGTCATCCTTGTATGGAATGCGATTCTTGATTTTGTTTTCTTTTTGTGTTGTGTTTTTTGTGTTTTCTTTTTTTCCCTCTCTATGTTGACTGAATTGTTGTGTACCTATAATTTCCTCCAATTCTTCTCTCGACAGGGGGGGCTCATCCCCCCCGGATCCACATCCATTTTACGTCTACTCTATAGTTAGTTAGCTAGGTTTTTCCGAATTTTCTCCGAATACGTGCTACTTCAACCACGGCTTGACGGAAATGTCTTTCAAAATTTCTATTTCAAATTTCGACACCAATCACCAGATTAATTTGGTCAAATCTGTGGTTAATACTCGATATACTCTTCTCTCTTCAGCTCAAAGCAAAACCCCACCAAACAAGTATTATACAATCACCAAATATTCAAATTCAAATTATTCGAATTATTTCGCGCGCGTCAGGTTGACAACTTCAGGTTATACACCATTTTGGTTATGATATAAGTTGTCAAACTGTCGTACAAATTAGATATTCCGAAGAGTGTTTACAGTCTAGTTGGACGACTTGAAAAAAAAAGACATAGTTCGCCTATATCAAGATCAAAATATTTCTGTTGCCACAATTTATCGAGCGATCCGTGAATGCGAAGAAGGTCTTCCTTGTATAAATTTACCAAAAAGTGGACGTCCAAGAGTATTGAATGCTGAATGTTCAAAGAATGGTCAACAGAAGTGAACATCGAGTTGGAACTTCAACACGAAAACTTGGACGCATTTTTCACGTCAATGCTAACACAATCTGTAGAGAAATGAAGAGAAATAACTTAAAATTTCGAAAAACAAGAAAATGTCCAAAGTATTCCCCAAATCAGTTAGAATGAATTCCTCAATGCTGTCGCAATTTACGTCGTACTCATAAAAATTATTCTTGACGATGAAAAGTATTTCACATTTTCGAATTCAGAAATCAAAGGTAATGATGGTTTTTATACAAGAGGATTCGAAGCCTGTCCAGATAATGTAAAATTGAAACGAACAAAAAAAGTTTGAAAACAAAGTGTTAGTGTGGTGCGCTATAGTAGATAACGGCACTTCACAGACGTACGTTGGACCAGTTAGGGCCGAAGCGGTTACCGCAGAAGTCTATACTCAAAGATGTTTGCCTAAACTACTCAATTTTATCAATACCCATTATGCTAATGACAATATAATATTTTGGCCATAAGTCGTTATGCTTTGCGAACAAGAAACTGGCTAGAACAACACGGTAAGATATTTCTTTAATTTTTTAGAAAACTTCTCAAAACTTTTGCAACATAAGTTAAATATTTACCAAAATAGCCAACACACGAATTTTTGTTCTGATCGAAAACCAAAAACTTTGCTTGAGTCTCGAATCTGATTTTTTGACAAAGGGGGTACCTGGACTTTTTTCGATGTTCGAATGGCGATTCTCATCCCTAATTTAGAGATGTTACCTCATTATTTCCTACTCTTTTTAGTATAAGATTCACCCCTGGATCCCATGGTGTATATGGGTTTTTTTTAAGAACGTGCAGACCTTCGAGAAATTCAAAATTATTAACTTACTTTAAACACGGCAAAATTTGGAATAGAAGCCAAATTCGTGTTCACTGTCTCCAAATTAACCAACACACGAGTCTTTGTCCTGATTCAGAACCAAAAAATTTGCACGATTCTGATTTTTGACTTCCCCGACAAAAAGACAAAAAAATAATTTCTGAAATTATAGACTTTTTAAAAAAAATTCGATCTTCAACGAGGTATCCCTTTTTTGACATATCACTGTTTGCAAATCCTCTTCAATTTAATGCGATATAGAAAATATTGTGATAGAAATAGAATGCTATATTAGAATCATCCCGTTTTCGCAAATTTTACCGAAATCAACGTGCGAGATGTCATTTTCAAGGTAAAATCACATCCTGAATCATTTTCTGAAAAGAATATGTTATGTTATATTATTATTTTTTTGAATAGCCTCCTCGACCCCCCAACATTAAATCATAGATTTGCACAAGGAGTAGACGAAAAGATAGAGAACAAAAACCACTTTATGACAGTAAAGTTTGAAATTATTTGAATAATTTTTGTGACAGTTACTACCATTTTAAGGTTCGAAAATTTGATTCACATTATACATTTTTATTCCGCCATTTTGAAAATTTTACGTCATACGCGGTAGTGTTTTAGACATAAGAAAACATACTCTCTATTGTGGTAGCATTAGAATTTGATGGTATGACATAGTTTTGAGTTACCCCCACCCTTTTAGCTCTCACTGACTCACTGAAGTCACGAGAGAGCTTAAGGGCCCCACAGACATCGTTCTTTTTCATCAGGTTTGCACGACGTGCCAACCGATGTCGATTAAACCGATGGAACGATACCTCCACACACTGTTCGGTTTTCTTTCAGTTTCTCGCAAATTTTTGGTCCGTTAACATGGACAATACTTTCGCATTGGCGGCGGCTTTAGCTATTAAAGTGAAATACAGCAAGAAAAAACGTTCTAAATGGGTGAAACAGTGGCTTTTAGAAAGAGGCCAATTCTCCCATATAAATCTATTAGAAGAATTGCGTCTGGAACCAGGGGATTGGTACAACTATTTGAAGATGGATGAAGAAACATACTTAGAATTACTTAATTCAGTAGCACCTCTAATAAAAAAACAGGATACTTGGATGAGACAAAGTATTTCCTCTCATGAACGTCTGACAGCACATTTTTGATAGGTGTCGCTAACCTTAGATACGCTTACTCGAAGGCAACCAGAACGTCACTGCAAAATCCCGTCGTGATTGCACGATGAACGGCCACACATGTACCGAGTTGCACGATGGCGTTCGAAACCGACGGGTAAAATCAAGCTGGGACAGATTTTTTGGAACGACGGTGAACACGATGGTTTTTCGGCACACACGGACCGAAATGAGTGTGATCGGTTGGCACGTCGTGCAAACCTGATGAAAAAGAACGATGTCTGTGGGGCCCTTTATGCAGAGCCTCTGTCTGTCCGTCCGTCCACCATCCGTCTGTCCGTATACAAAATATAGCCAAAACTACAGGTGCTAGAGAAAAACTAAATACAGATTCGGAATCAGCCTGAAAGGACTAGTCCGGGAAAAGTCCGGTTTTGCCAATATCGCTTCCTGTTTTAAAAAAATTGAATCAAATTACGACAGGTAACTGACGACGTATTATGTACGGTGTATTGATATTCCTGAAGGACAGGCAGCGTGGCCGAGCAGTTAAGACGCTAGGCACCAGTCTGAAAGGGCGTGGGTTCGAATCTCACCGCGGTCAATAGCTTTTTTTCTTTTTTTTAAATGTTAAATGTTAAATTTGTTGATTATTAGTCCGGGAAAAATCCGGTTTTGTCAAAATAATAAAAAAATTAAATTTTTATACCAACAAATTCCACAGTGAGAGCGCCAGGGACGATTTTATTTTTATCGTATAGAGGACGGTCTAATATGTCACTTTCAACAAAAATATTCTTGGCATTTCCACATTTTCGCCCAATTCTTTTTTAAAAAACACCGATTTTCACCATGTATCGAAACCGAACAACAACACAAAACAACCAAAACCACAACGGAACATCAAAGTTATGATGTGACATAGAACGTGTCTACATCCATCGTCCATTCGGATTTTGCGACGTTGCCAAATCTCGCGAATAATCTGATGCCTGCCGGAAGAATGGAGTGAATGTATTATAACAGATCTATCGGGAATAGTAACAAAACTAACAAATATGAATACAAATGCGACAAACAGCACAGCAGTTTATATTTATGCTGTTTTTCAGTCAGTTGCCTTACAGTCAGGTGGCAGCTGAGAATATTTGTTAGTCACGCGTGTTTGTATACATGTCATGGCAAGTTACCGTACAACATTTGTCAGTTGCAAATATGCTGTTTCAACGTCAAACGAGAGCATCGAACATCACATCTTTGACATGAAAGCACAGTATATCCAATTATACAGTAGCGCAACTCCCTAGAAATCATGCAAACAATTTGTCTCCGAAAAACTGGCCTCTCATAACCCCACGTCGGCTCCTCAGCACGAGCCGCAAGTATTGCCGTTTACGTTTTGAGCACAGGGTCGGCTTAGCAATAATCGAGTGAAGAAGCGTAATTATTGTGTCGCAATAAGTTTAATGGACGCGATATGTCTCGTAAATAGAGTAAATTTTGAGAGCAGTGTGTTAATGTGACATTCTTCATCGAGGTTAGGCAGTTGTCTTTGGAATTCTGAATTACAATTTGTAAATTATATCCATGCATTAGCATTTATTGTACGGGAAAATGTTTTGTACTGATTCTTCTAATTCATCATGGATTCTTTGCATATAAATGGAGTGTAAACATTTTTTTAGAAGCAAAACAAGAAATAGTCGGTGTATGAAAGAAAATTGTTAACTCCGAGAAAATAGGTGGCTTTATTGTTTGTAAGTAAATTACAAAAATGCGAAATTCATTCAACTTTATTTTATCTTATCCTACTTAACCTTAAACATTTAAATAAATATAAAAATTTTATAACATCTTATATGATTCAAATATGGGTATATGTAACGACGTAGGGTCCAAAATAACATTTATGTCTAGTTATCCCACAACCATTAAATTTATCTTCATCAATCATCATAGAAAAACGTTTAAGGTACGAAAACGTGGTAAACAGCAAAACCGATGAAAACATGTTAGGTGTACATAAAAAATAATGATCAATATGTTTATAACAACGATAAAATATACTAAACTGGTCGTTGTTCATAAAAAATTGCAAAACTGTTTTTTTATCTAGTTTACCAAGACTACCTTTCCTTCTGTATTTGTATATTGCATATCAATAGGCATATTGAAGGAAATAATCCATGTTTATAGAGGAAAATGATATATTTTTGAAACTAGCATGTTGATTTTTTTTATTGTGAACTTTCTATTTGGGCATCCATTAAAATGGACTTCACTTCCTGCTTAAAATTTCGTAATGTTGGAATGCATAATCACGTTTATTTTGTTATATGTCGTGAAAGATCCTTTGAACGCTGTGGTGCTCTGAGGAAACGGTGAGAAATTATCATTTTGAATTTAGGCTCATAATTAAAGAACGACTTCCCGTAACGTCTAACTCTTCTAAACACTGAAGAAAAAAACACACACAGCTACCCTAATACCCGCCAGACTTTGTTATGAAGGAGCATATTAAACATTGGAGGAATCGCGTACCTGGCAGTATATTGAGGAAGCTTAAAAAACTATAGTCACAGTTTTTGGAATTGTTAATACAGCCTACAGCGGCGCAACATTTGACTCCACGCGTCCCGATATCCATATCAGCGTATCACCAAATTCCTTAATCCGGTTCTGTCAAAGACACTACCTTCACTCTCATCGACTGAACACGACTCAGGCGATCGCCGTGTTAAACATCCTGCGAACGATGCGCGGGATGCTATTCGCGAACCACCAAAATTCTGGAGAGTTGCGCTACTGTATAATTGGATATACTGTGATGAAAGCCTGATCAAATATGCCGTCGCGCCGTCGCCGCCGTCTTTTCATCAGTTTTGCTGTTTTTAGGTAATACTTAAGCCTTTTCTTAGCGTGATGTGGCATCGTCGCAAAATCTGAGTGGACTATGGGTGCCGACACATTCCGTGCCATATCATAACTTTGATATTCCGTGGTGGTTTTGGTTGTTTTGTGTTGTTGTTCGGTTTCGATATATGGTGAAAATCGGTGTTTTTAAAACAAATTTGGGTGAAAATGTGGAAATGCCAAGAATATTTTTGTTGAAAGTGACATATTAGACCGTCCTCTATACGATAAAAATAAAATCGCTTGGAAATTTTTGGATACTTAAAGCCTACCAGTCCCAGAGCGCCATTTAAATTTGCTTAAGTAAATTCTTTCCTACTTTTTTGATCGGCGACTCCCATCCCTAATTTAGCAGCAGTACCTCGTTATTTTCTCCTCGTAAATATAGCGAGAGACGGATCTGGCGAAACTCATTACCGCTCCCTCACTTTCAAAATAACAATCACAAAAATGCTCTCAAGGACTGTCGGCTGTGCTGTCTAAGCGCTCCGATACAGTGGAAGGCAATAATACTGGCAACAGACAGCATAGAACAACGGAACACAGACGGCAGACTGTGACTAAAGCATTTGTACGTGTATATGGACAAAGCGAGAGATAACACAGGTAAATAGTTTGTACCTGATGGCAGAACACAACACAAATCGTGCATACCGCTGTCGTCACACAGGTGAATAAACTCTACAACCTGCACGGCTCTGCTGAACGGAGAGAGCTGGGCCAATTTTTTTTTCATAATGTATTGTAGATGTTGAAAATTACATGTGTTACAAACTAACGAAAATCTGAAATCCCCCTGCAACCAAATTATAGCCTACCCTCCCGCAAAAAAACGTCCAACACAAAAACTCTCGTAAATAGTTGCCTGCGTCTCCCTCCTTAGAAACTAGGACGCCACAGTTTTCATTCTGCATGCTTCAGCTGAACGATGCAAAACCGTCTAAAAGCGAAGTATGAGCTGTTTTTATATTTTTAGTTTTTTAATTATTGTTGCGCCGCTACTGACACGATTTTTCAGACACAGGCGCGTTTTCCACTCTCGCCGTGATACTCACTTCTGTGTCGAAATTTCACTAAAATCAATTTAATAATTTTTGCTTTACGCAATATACATAGAACGAAATTAAGCAATACTCGTATATCTATACATCACAAAACTCAAAGTCCCTTGGTTTCTATAATAGGAAATGAAATGTTCACATGGACTTAAAAAAATACCGGTACGTATTTCTTCCTTAGGCCAATGGACAAACTATTACGAATACAACAAACCTTTCAGTTTTACAACCCCCTACCCCTCAACCACCCCAATTTCACCCCTACCAAAAAAAAAACGTAGAAAATGATCACTAACCCCTAAAACACCTAAAAACAAGGTTTGAGCTGTTTTTATATTTTTAGTTTTTTATTATTGCTGCGCCGCCACTGACACGATTTTTCCAAAACATACACGTTTTCCATCCTCACCGCGGTAGTAATACTGTGTCAAAATTCCGTCAAAATCAATTGAATAATTTTCGCGTTACGCAATATAGAGCGATCTAAAACAATACTCGTATAGAAAGTGACAGAAGGTTCTGCACTTGCTATAACATGCTTCACATGTCTGGGTGACATGAAAGAATTGATGCTATTTCCGTCAATCGACCTATGGCGCACTGATGATCGCTAATCAGCGTGAAATAGATGTCTGCGTACTGGTGGATTGACGGAGGTATAGAGCAACCCTCGAATACTCGTATATCTGTATACATCACAAATTCTAAGTCCCTTGGTTTCTATAATGATAATGAGCAAGGCAATGTTCAAATGGACCTAAAAAAGTGTATTATGTCGCTAAGTTTTTCATTCACAGGTCAATGGACAGCCCATTAAGAATACAACAAATTTTTCAGTTTTCCAACCCACCACCCCAAATTCACCCCGACCAAAAAAAAAGTAGAAAATGGTCAGGAATTCCTAAAACGCCTAAAAACAAAGTTTGAGGCGTTTTTATTTTTTTGTTTTTTTATTATTGCTGCGCCGCCACTGACACGATTTTTCCAAAACATACGCGTTTTCCATCCTCGCCGCAGTGTGACAAAGTTTCATTAAAATCCATTCCATAACTTTTACGTTACTCAATACAGAACGATCTAAAGCAATATTCCTATGTATTTATCAGCAAATTCTGTCCCTTGGTTTCTGGAAAGGCAAGGCAATGTTCGGATGGGCCTAAAAAAGGGTATTATGCCTCTAGGTCTTTCTTTTACAGGTCAATGGATAGCTTATTATGAGTACAACACATTTTTGAGATTTACAACCCCTACCCCCAACCACCCCAATTTCAGCCCCACCCAAAAAACGTAAAAAATGATGAGGAACTCTAAAACACTTGAAAACCAAGCTTGAGGAATAGTTAATTTTTTCTGTTTTTTGCTAATTACTCCGCCGCCCCTGCACCGATTTTCAAAATTATAAGAACATTACCAACTACGCCCCCCAGCATATCGCTGCCCAAATCTCATCACAATCCATGCAGCGGTTACTGAGATTACGAGGCTAGAAAAACGCGCACAGACGGACAGACAGACAGATAGACAGACAGACCGACAGACCAACAGACAGACAGACAGACAGATCTACGGAAATGAGTGACATGGATTTTCGTTATGTAGACATCATAACACGCCCAAAAAGCGTATTATCTCAAAATCGAAAATTTTCGCGATCACAACACTGCCCTCACCTATCGGTGTGGGAAGTAAAATGTAAAACTTACGATGAAACCGGAAGTGGTTCCCCACATTTTTAATTATCACGGACAAGCTTTACACACTAAAGATCTTCGGAATGTTTTCCTTAAGACAATGAAAACGAGATTTAGATGAACTAATAGTACCAGCACAAAAACAACAATGTCACCAAGCAGCGAATCTAGCACCAATGTTTCGCAAGTAGAACTAGAATGTACTGAAGACAGCGAGAGGGAACTTGGGAAGACAGATAAGTGTGTCCAAGTCAATACAATGGCCAAAGTTAGATCAAAATATGTTGAGTGTAATATACTGAAAGCAGCCACTAAGGGAAAGCAGAAACAAATGCAATTAGAATACATAAATCCCAACAACATGTTACTTACTCCCCAACGAGTGGTTCGAGTTCGGATCATTCAGCGTCCTACGAACCAATACCGGATGAATCTACTTCAACGGAAGGTGATGAAAAAGCCATCAATAATAAGGAACTTGTAGAAAAGCGGACTGTTTTTCTTATAGAAAATAATGTATGCTATATGTAAGTAATGGGCAGTTCTACAAATAGAGGAATTTTGGTGCGCTCAGCTCGTAAATTCTTCAATTTTCAAAATTTTCTTCTTACAAAATATATAAAATAAGTATCTGGTCTATATCAAAGTGGGCACTGAAAATCACTTCAATTGAATAAATACTTGTTATTTAGAATCACCACTTTATAGCAAAAATTATCACTTCCCTGTGGGGCGACATACCTGAGTTGAAAATCTAAGAACTAATTATAACCCTAATGGGTTCCTCATGCCGAACTATAATATCTTTGAGATTACCACTATTATTTAACTGATTCCAGAAACCTATCGGCGTCATACTGCTTCAAACATTTCTTCATAATTTCCTTGATTGAATAAAGGCGACACGAATTCCATATCACTTCCCTGCCAGCTGAAGGTTCGTTAAAATCATACAGAAATCAAATAATAAGCGATGTTGCCATTCGGGCAACTGGAAGCATCGGGTGAAGTTAACATAATGTTGCCGCCTTGTTTTGATCGGTTAGCGGTTTGTTGGAATAGTGCTGTGTATGAGAGCTGTTGCGCTCAAGAGGACAGTCAATTTCTCACCCACCTGGTATGTGTTTATATTACTGTTTTCAACTACTTCAAAGTTTTTATTAGTTGAGTACATTAACATTGATTACCTGAAATATTTGCTTATATGCTATCAGCAGTAAAATATATAGTTTTTGAGATATTGAGGTAATGGCGTGAAAATCTCACTTTCCTGTGTATCACTTCCCTGAAGTTGCGTCGACAGGGAAGTGAGATCCTATCAGGGAAGTGAGAATTCTTCCATAAACACAGTACTTCAAATAATATAGTCATCCTTCAAGCTTCATATCAAACACCTCAGCTCTTCAAGATCCTTTATACTCACTTTTCAGTATAATATAGCATGCATTGGTGGCGTGAAAAGGCGTTTCGTATGAATCATTGTTGTGGAAGCAGATATGGCTAAATCGAAGAGGAAGGCTCAAACCAGAGAGGAAGTGTTAAAGAAAAAGAGAGAAAATGAAAGAGAACAGCAGATAGTGTTGGGGCATTAGGAGAACAGCAGACAGTGTTGGCACACCAGGAGGCGACGTTGCGAACTTAACCCAGTTGCGTAGCGCCATTCAGAATCGTTGTCCAAACATAACGTTGTTCACTGTAACTGCCAATTGTATTGAACAAATGGATGTCTTGATCTCCAGGGAACAACCCAGGCTGCTAGCTTTCAAGGGAACAGTCGTAATGAAGTCTTTATGTTGCTTCTGTAGTAGCGAACGCTACCGTTTGGGTACTGTAAAATACTCCACAATAGTGAAAGTCAGAGAGAAATGATGGCGAGAACAAATGCAAAATTGATCACCAAAAAATATGACTGATGACGATCTACTTGGTGACCTCCCACTAACTGTAGATGACCCTGATGGTTTGCTGATTATTCCTGATGTGGGCATCGATTCTCAAGAACCTTTCCCAGAAGACGATAAGGAAACAGGCAAAGATAATACATTGAATGGTGATGTCAAGGAAGATAAGAAGGTCCTAATAGAAGAAACGAGACCGAAAAGAAAAGAAAGGCAACAAAGAGCCAAAAAAGACTAAATCGGGTAACAAAGTGAAGGCAAATGAAAAAAAAGAAACGAAGAGAATCGGATACTTGTAGTTGTATTCTTTGTGGAGATTTCTATAGCGAAGATAATAGTGGACAAGATTGGTTTCAGTGTGTCTGTCGTACGTCATGAATCGGCGCAGATCAGTTGTATTACAGCCAATCCTATCTTCATTACATGCCAAGAGTGTTCACCAGATAGTGACTATCAACCATGAGCCTTTGGAGAGAGAGAAAACTTTGGATATGTTTAAGCTGTCATGAGTTTAATTCTGTTTTTCTCAAAACATTCTATTAAAATTTTGATTTTACTACACAGCGAGTCCTCTAGTTATGTTTAATTCTATAGTGATTAAGGGGTTCCTAAGTTTTTTTGTTTTCAGTCAAAGAGAACTTATGCAGGCATTGCATTTTGTTCTTACTGTAGCAATTTTATTTTTTTTTTGTTATGTTATATGGCACTGGTGTACAGTAAATAAAAGTTTATATACTGAATGTTTCTTATACTTACATCACTATATTAACTAGATTTAGAGTACGTACAGTCATACGCATACTAACATATTATTTTTTAAGCTATTAAGATGATGATAACAGTTAATTCAAAATTCAGCTCCATTATCACATTCCTGTGACTATCCTCACTTCCCTGTCCTCCAAAAATTGAAAAAGGACTACAAAATGTATAATTCTGTATATATTGTCTGGCCAGCTTATAAACAAATTATCTGTAGTGAAACCATACAGAAAAACCCAGTTTTGAGTCAAAATACCGTAAAAAAAGCTAAGGTTAAAAATCACTCCATTTTATTCCACCGTTTGTAGAATCAGCCTAATACTTCATGAAAATGCGCATAAATGTGATTATTAGGTTCTTTCAACAGCATACATTTTGTACCATCCATTGAACTGTCACGAAACTGTTCGGATCGTTTGTGGTGCGCATGCGTTGATTTTGGATGGTTTCGTGACCGTACAAACCGTAAAATGTGTTGGAACGGCTTTTTCTCTTATTTCATTGGACTCGTGTCAGTTCTGACAGCTATCAAAGAAACTAACCTCGATTTCATTTCAAAAGCCACCGTCAAAAGCCAAGACGCCAAGAGCCTTACTAAAATTGATTCATGTCTGAGTTTTCTGACGATGACTTGGTGTTAGTCTATCAACCACAACCGAAAAATGAGGATTATTTGGGTAATTTTAGCCATGAATAATGGTTGCCACTCAAAACCAGGTATTCCTGTAGCTCTATATAAACAAAGTACCTGGGTTATGTTTTCCATAAAAATGGCCGAATTTACCATAACATACCATATGTATCATTATTGTTTGACTCCATTTCCAATTTTGGCTTTGGTGAAGTTTCGGCCAACAAACGAGCCAGCCAAACAACAAGCAACAGCAAAAACAAAAGAAGCAAAATCAAATCACACTCAATCTCAACACTCAAGACTCAAGGAAGCAAGAAAACGGAAGACGCACAAAAATGACAAAATGAAATTATGCGCCAAGCGGGCGATTTACTTTCTACTACGCATGTCATTCGTCACAGTCCTTACTCTGGACCAAGTACCGATTTGACTGTACAGAAACCGTCCCATGAACGGTAACGAAATCTGTTGGAACGTTTTATGGACCGTTTCATGAACAAAACGTGTTGGAACGCATTTCACGTTCTGCGCATGTCCGTGACGATACATTGTACGGTATTCAGGCCTGTTGGAAAGAACCTATTAGAATTTCACTGAACGACCTTATTTAAACGGTGAGGGCGCTAGAGATCACTGCATGCTTACTGGACCACCCTGTATACAAAAGATATCGAATAAAAATTTGAAGTGGTTTAGGAGCTAAGTCGACGTCTAGTTTAGTGGCCATAGGACACTAGCGCACCGCGGTCATATTTGTCCTAATCCCACCGGTCAGAAGCCCCCAAAATATTTTGGATAATAGGCAGGTATGTGGACACCAGCGCGCGGGGCGGCGAGGTAAACTTATGTCTTTATAATTTTAACCGATTTTAATTCATTCGTCATTTTTTGCGATCTTGCTAATAGTTACTGAAGAATTTGTAGAACTCCAGTCAGAGGTATCGTTACTTTCGACTTGACAAAAATGAATTACTTTTTTATATTATTAAATGTGAAATTTTGTTCTGAACATGATAAGTTAATCTGATCACTATAATAGATGCAAATCAAGAAGTTGGTATTGTCAGCATACCGAAATGTCTTTATAATACCCCAAAAAAACTTTAATTAATCAGTACGTGCTCTAATTTGTCACAAATTTGATCGATTTCTTGACGAAGTAAAAAAAAGTCCGAGAAATTTACCTTCACAGCTTGTTTTGTGGGTGCATCATGGTTGTGGTCATTATTTTTTCAAGAACAATCTCTTCCGGTTGATCCATCAGCAAAGATGCTACGCATCCTCTTCTAGAGCATCTGTAGGCTACACCACGGGTTTCTTTATCTCTTCGGAACGTATACTCTTCAAGGACTATTAATTTTTTCCTTTTTACACTTAACATAGTCTCCATGATGAAAAAGTAGAACACAAACAATACTCACAAACAGCAACTAAGGATTGCAAACTACTGAAATATTTTCATTAAGGGTAGTTTTACACATATACCTACAGAAGCCGAATAGTCATTTAAATAATCTAAAAAGTAACTGTAAGCTACCGCAAGTCGTAAAAAGACAGATAGAATAAAAGGGAGGTGGTCATTAGGAATAACCAAGCTTAATTTTCTTTCGGCGCGCAAGTGACCGGTGCTGATGAAGGCACCCTTTTTGTAAACAGGTCAAAATCAAACCGCGCGCGCTCGTGACCGATCACCAGTTTAGTAGGACATCGTTGCAAACAAGACATGTCCTTGGATCCCACCAACGGAGTTTCTCTCAGTGTAGGGAGCTATACATTTCAGTTGGCATCCAAACAAAACGATCCCATTATCGTCCCATTGCATTGTGCTAACAAGAAGGTACAGCATTCCATCTGGCGGTCTCAGGAATGGGATCTATTAGTCACGAGGAGTGAGACAGGACTATTAGTCTTCACTAAAACGTTCCTGCTTCCTGGATTAATATTTCGTGAGGAACGCAGCAGGATTCTCGTTCCACAAACAGCATGATTTAGGGAATTCGGGTATTAATGGAAAGCAGCTGTGCACCAATGTTGCCACTTAACCTAGAAAATAACACTCTTTAAATCTTAGAAGCTTCAAAACTAGTTTAACAGAATAGAAAAATTCAGATATCTGTGTCTTATGCCATTCTGAATATCCCTACCTACAGCCGTATACTCAGTTTATGTCGCTATTCTAATAGAATAAAATGCCTAAGGGCCGGTTTCTCAATGTCCAGTTAAAGTGTCAGATAGGTATCTGCCAGATAGCGTTGCTATGGATACAACTGTCAGATAAGATTTACGTGAATTCGTAAGTTTAGCCTTCAATTGTTTAAACAAATTATCTGACAGTTGCTGTTATCTTGCAGATAAATATTTATTTAAATATTAAATTTAACATACGAGTATTGTTCTAGATCGTTCGATATCGCGTAACGCGAAAATTGTTCAATTGATTTTAATGAAATTCTGACATAGTATTTCTCCCAAGGCGGGGATGGAAAACGCGTATGTTTTGGAAAAATCGGGTCAGTGGCGGCGCGGCAATAATAAAAAAACTAAAAATATAAAAAGAGATCAAACTTTGTTTTTAGACGTTTTAGGGGTTTCTGATCATTTTCTACGTTTTTTTGGGTGAGGTTGAATTTGAGGTGGTTGGAGGGTGGGGTGTTGTAAAACTGAAAAATTTGTTGTACTCATAATGGGTTGTCCATTGATCTTTGAATGAAAAACCTAGCAGCGTAATACACTTTTACTTCCCACACCGATAGGTGAGGGGAGTATTGTGATCGCGAAAATTTTCGATTTTGAGATAACACGCTTTTTGGGCGTTTTATGATGTCTACATAACGAAAATCCATGTCACTCATTTCCGTCGGTCTGTCTGTCTGTCGGTCTGTCTGTCGGTCTGTGCGCGTTTTTCTAGCCTCGTAATCTCAGTAACCGCTGCATGGATTGTGATGAAATTTGGGCAGCGATATGCTGTGGGGTCGTAGTAGGTAATGCTGCTATAATTTTGAAAATCGGTGCATTAGCGGCGGAGTAATTAGCAAAAAACCAAAATTTTCAAATATTCCCCAAACTTCGTTTTTAGGCGTTTTAGGCGTTCCTGATCATTTTCTACTTTTTTTTTGGTGGGGGTGGAAATTGGGGTGGTTGGGGGTTGGGGGGTTGTAAAATTGAAAAATTTGTTGTATATAATAGACTACCCACTGACCTGTGAAGGAAGACCTAGCGACATAAATAACTTTTTTAGGTCTATCCGAACATTGCCTTATGCCTATTACAGAAAGCAAAGGACTTTTTTTCTGATGTAAACATACGAGAGTATTGCGTTGAACTGTTGAATTGATTTTAATGAAATTTTGAAACAGCATTACTACCATGGCGAAGATGGAAAACGCGTATGGTTTTGATAAATCGTGCCAGTGGCGGCGCAGAAACAATAAAAAAACTAAAAATATAAAAACAGCTCAAACTTCGTTTTTAAGCGTTTTAGAGGTTCCTGATCATTTTCTGCGTTTTTTTGGGTGGGGGTGAAATTGGGGTGGTTGGGGGGTTGGGGGTTGAAAAACTAAAAAATTTCTTGTACTCATAATAATAGACTGTCCACTAACCTGTGAAGGAAGATCTAGCGACACAAATCACGTTTTTAGGTCCATCCGAACATTGCCTCGCCTATTACGGAAACTAAGGGACTTAGAATTTTCTGTATACTATACGAGAATTTATTGGTTTAACTCGTTTTGTATTTTGTAACGTGGACACTATTAAATTGATTCTAATGAAATTTTGACACAGTATATTGTTACCATGGTGAGAATAGAAGACACGTATGTTTGTTAAAAATCTTGTCAGTGGCAGCGTAGCAATAATCAAAGAACGCGACAAGTATGAAAGCAACTCAAATTCGGTTTTTAGGTGTTTTAGGGGTTCCTGATCATTTCCTACTAGTTTTTTGGGTGGGGGTGAAAGTGAGGTGGTTGGGGGGTGGGGAGTTGTAAAACTGAGAAGTTTGTAGTATCGATAATAGGCTGTCCATTGACCTGTGAAGGAAAGACCTAGCGGCATAAGACAATTTTAGGGGGAGGGATCTTAGACTAAAGCTTCATGCTATGGGAAAATAATAAACTGGTATCAGCGAAATGTGTGGGAAGTACTGAGTCAATCAACTTGGCTTCATTTTTTTTACGTACATCCGAACATTGCCTTGCTTATATAAAAACCAAGGGACTTAGAATTTGTGATGTATACATACGAGTATTGTTTTAGATCGTTCAATATTGCGTAACGCGAAAATTATTGAATTGATTTTAATGAAATTTTGACACAGTATTACTACCGCAGCGAGGATGGAAAACGCGTACGTTTTGGAAAAACACGTGTCAGTGGCGGCGCAGCAATAATAGAAAAACTAAAAATATGAAAACAGCTCAAACTTTGTTTTTAGGCGTTTTACGGGTTCCTGATCATTTTCAATTTTTTTTGGGTGGGGTGAAATCGGGGCGGTTGGGGGGTGGGGGGTAGTAAATCTGAAAAATTTGTTGTATTCATAATAGTCCATCTATTGACCTGTAAAAGAAATACCTAGCGGCATATTACACTTTTTTAGGTCCATCCAAACATTGGCTTGCCTATTACAGAAGCCAGTTTTGTGATCTCTACATACGAGTTTTGCTTTATTTCGTTTCTATGTACATTGAGTAAAGCGAAAATTATTGAATTGATTTTAATAAGATTTTGACACAGAATTTATTACCGCTGCGAGAATGGAAAACGACTATGTTTTTGAAAAACCGTGTCAGTTGCGGCGCAGCAATAACCAAAAAAACCAAAAACATAAAATCAGCTCAATCTTCGCTTTTAGACGGGTTGGCGGCTCTTGATCGTTTCGCATCGTCCAGTTCAAGCATGCAGAAGAAAACTGTGGCGCCCTAGTTCCTAAGGAGGGACACGCAAGAATATATTTACGACGGTTTTTGTGTTGGATGTTGTTTTTGCGGGCGGATGGGCGATAATTTATTTGCAAGCGGATTTTAGACTATAGCTTCATCCAATGGGAAATAATAAAATGGTGTCATCATGTGTGGGAAGTACTGAGTCAATCAACTTGACTCCATTTTTTGATACGCACGTAGTCCTAAATCACAAAACTAGTATAGAAATTCTATATCACTAGAGCACTCGGCTGGAATAGAATCAATGTTCTGGTTTCGGAGATCTCGTGCCACAGATCCAATGTGACTGGTCTATGGCGTGTTACCCAACTTTTTGCATAAATTCGATCTAGCGCACAGAATACAGCCATCGCGTGTGTATGCACAAGCACAAGCCGTGCCGTTCCTGTTATTTACGTAATGCAACCCAGCTAAAATGTGCACCGGGGTAAAAGTGGCCGTCGATGCCAATGCTGTTTTCTACATCTACGCATGGGCGTAGTTAAGTCCCTGAATTTGGAGGGGCTTAAGCCCTGCCCTAGATACAATAAACTCAAAAAGACGTTCTCATACCCCATACCCTATGTTCCTTTAAAATATTTTTTTAATAACGCAATGCTGTGGTATATATTTTATACACTAGGCTCGTTCAGCATATTTTTTTATTGCATATTCTAAAAGGGCGTATTGAGTTTAGCAGCTGTGCAAAATTTCAGAATTTTCTGAGCTCCATTTCATATTCTAATAAATTATCAAAATGCTGCAAATTGAAAACGCGCGGCACTTGCGAGTGTGCGACGGTGACGTCACTATACCTCTCCGACAGGCGCGGCGCGGCATCTTGGCCACGCATTGTACGGGTGCATACTACTTGCTATGCAAGCTTTGTGAACTGCATACGCGTGTATTGGAGGACAGGTGAAGAAAAATTGTAAATATTGTATGGTTCCCCAATGTGAAAATACGACAGTGACCACTCCTGATGAATTTTTTATTGGTTTGTCACGAAATATAAAAATCGGGAAATTGTGGCAGAGAGCTATGCGTAGGAATGAATTTGTGAGCGACAAGTCGACAAAGTACTCTGTGAGGACCATTTTTATATAAGTATTTTTTTTATAATTAAGTGAATTGTATTATTATCAAGAATCCGCATTGGTGAATGCCATTCTAAAGGTATATTGACGTCAGTTGTTAGCAGATTCTGCTGGTACTGGTACACTGAAACGTAAGAAATACAAGTAGATTTTTTTAATCCAAATACTGAACTAATCATATACCTAACAATTATAAAAGAATTGGAGAAATCAATTCTCATTGATATGTGGAACATGTAAAAGGCTGTTTTCAGTCCTTTGATGTAACCAAAATTCATATGTATTTTGATTATGTAGAAAAAATTGTTTTATATTATATTATCTAGTTCTTTGTGTCTCACATTTCTGTATTTTGGGTAGAAAATCGTGGATACTTAGCCTACCAAATATCCCTACTTCAAACGTGTATCTATCTTTATGTTTTGTTTAAGTTTGAGGAAGATGTTGAAAATTACATGTGTTACAAACTAATGAAGATGAAACCGGAAGTAGTTCCGCACTTTTTTGTTTGTCAAAAAGACCAACAAGCCTTACACGCTAGAAATCCTTGGCATGTTTTCTTTAAGACAACGAAAATGAGATTTAGATGAACCTAGTACCAGCACAAAAAAAAACTCGATGTTCGTCACCAAGCAGCGAATCTATTATAGCACCAATGTTTCGCAAGTAGAACTAGAATGTACTGAAGACAACGAGCGAGGGAACGTTGGAAGACAGATAAGTGAGTCCAAGTCAATATAAAGGCCAAAGTTATATCAAAATATGTTGAGTGCAATATACTGAGGCAGCCACTAAGAACTAGCGATAAAATGATTGTAGAAGAATCTGGATTTTTGAATGTGTTAGAAAAAACCACCTGATCAAACAAAACATAGCGTCAACCAAAGCACTTGAACGTATTACAAACGCATGCTGGGCGCTGTCGCTGTACAGCCGCCAGCCGGTCTGGGCTCGCCGACAGACCCAATGACGTCACAACGATGAATTTTGAGTGCATGAAATATTTTAATCTTTGAAGGCGCGTAACTTTTTTAATTCTCATCAAATTAAGTTGAAATTTTTTTTGTATGTGATATGTAAGTAATTCTTTGTGAAAATACGCATAGATATGGTTATTGGAATTTCACTGAACGACCCTAAATTTCATTCTTGGGGGGCTTAGCCCCCACCTAACTCCGCCTATGCATCTACGTCCATCCACAATCCACACCGTTAATGTTAATTGACACTGTACCGTAATTTGACTCATTTACCGAGCGCTGTTGTAAAACGCACCGCCAGGTCGGTCTAGACGAGACACGTTTGTAATTACAGAGAAAGCACACAATTTGTCCTGAGAAAAATTTTATATACACACTTTATATCGTTTTAAATCATTTGTCTAATAAGTTGCATTTATGTGATTTAGTATCTCGTAATAACTGCCTGCATTCCGCACATTTATGGCACCTATTTGTTGCAACCTCTTCAAACTATCATATCAGCGAGCAGGCACGTATCCAGGATTTGGTTTTGGGGGGTCCAGATTGTGGGGGTCACTTGCTTGACCTTCCGGGGGGGGGGGGGGGGGTGTCCAGATTAGAGTTGCCACCTTGCTCTCGTCCGGGGAATTTGTGGATTCCATTTTTTAGACGGCATTATATAACGTTTCGGGGGCGGGGGATCCGGACCCCTGGACCCCTCTTCTAAATACGTGCCTGTCAGCAAGGTGTGTTTCCCGCTGCATGGAAGATTGGCTGCGTGCAACCCATTTCTAAGAAAGACAAAAACATCGATCCCACCAACTATAGACCTGTGACTCTTCACAGCATCATGTCAAAAATTATGGAGTCTGTCATTAATGCACAGCTTCTGAAATACCTGGACAACAATAACATCATAAACGATCACCAGTATAGCTTCCGTAAGCACAGGTCTACGGGTAACCTCCTGGCCTACGTCATTCACTTGTGAACAGAGCAATTGAAAATCATGGCGAATCCTGTGTTGTTGCACTTGACATATCGAAAGCTTTCGACAGAGTATGGCATGAGGAACTTCTGGCCAAGCTTGCTGCTTATGAACTACCACCTGGCCTGGGCCAGTGGCTGAATAGCTTTTTCAACGACCGATGTCTGTTTGTTGTAGTCGAGGGCTGTTCATCAGACGTATTTTCAATAAGCGCCGGTGTTCCTGAGGGATCTGTCCTATCCCCTACACTGTTTCTGCTGTATATCAACGAGCTGCTGGAAATAACATCCAATCCAATATACAGCTTCGCAGATGACAGTACATTAGTGTCGTGCATGGAACAAGGCAAGCCAGTATCATCCCAGGAGACAGCAGCATGCCTCACAGATCAACGCTGATATCAAAACAATTGTCGAGTGGGGATTAGCAAATAAAGTACAGTTCAACGTACAAAAAACTCAGGCAACAACACTTACAAAGAAGTCTCACGATGGCTTACGAACCGAGGAAATGGAGGGTCACCCCATAGTCGAAACACCTTCCGTCAAGCTTTTGGGAATCAACATCAACAATAACATGTCCTGGCACGACCACGTCGTTGGTGTTGCTAAAACGGCATCCCAGAAGCTTGGAGTTTTGTTCCGCTGTAGGAAGCTGTATACACCAGAGCAACTACTGCTGCTCTATAAGGCACAGATCCGGCCATCTTTGGAGTATTGCTCCCATGTATGGGGATGCGCTCCTAAGCACCCTCTAAAGCTTCTGGACACTATCCAGAAGAGAGCAATTAGACTAATCGATACGCCTAACCTCACAAAGGACCTCCACAGCCTGGAACATCGAAGAAGGTGGGCTGACCTGTCCTTGTAAAAACAGATTCTATCACGGAAGATGTTCGAGTGAGCTCTCTCAGATTATAACACTGAAGGCCGTCCGAACGAGGAACACAATTTCAAAGAGCCACGTTATTGTTTTTGATTCTTAAGCAACAATCTTATGTAACCTTAATTCCATCAGCTGTTCCACAGGGTTCAATTTTGGATCCAACACTGATTTTAATTATACACCTTTATCTTTGACTTATATAAAGTTGTGGAAAATTCGGAAATACAATCATCCTTAACGTGCTCGCCCACTTAGACGAAGCGTCGCGAACGGAAGCGGCGCGAAGAAAATTGCGGATTTGAGGCCAGAGAAATTTACATTAGGTTATCAGCACTCTTAAAGGGCTGTGTCCTACGTGAGCGAATCGGATGCGAATGCGAAGCGACGCGAAGAAGCGCGAACATAACAAACGGTCAGTATCTTGTGGTAGTGGCCTACGTGACCAAAAGCATGCGATTGCGGTGTGATGCGAAGCGAAGGCGAACAGTTGGTTTGATATTTTCGCGCGAAGTGTATGCTGTATCGTTGGTGATAATGTAAAATCCAAGTGCCGAGCGAACAGCTAAATGCGCACATAGGACAAAACAGCCACGTCGCATCGCTTCGCCTTGGTTCGCGTTGGTTCGCTCCCAAACCGCGTTCGCTTTGAATCGTCCACGTAGGACAAAGGGTTAGGCGGCGCGAAGCGAAGAGGCGCATCATTTGACGCGCGAATTCTCTTCGGACCAACTAGGCGTCGTTTCTCTTGACGCTTCGCTTCGCCTCACTTCGCTTCGCCTGAATGGGCGGTACCAGGCGGCGAGAAGATCAAAATTTTTCTTGATTCCTCTCGCATATTCTCAGTGTTTACAAAATATTGTAGGATGTGATGCTAAATTGCAGTCTCTGTTCGTGATACAAAGACATCAATTACAAAGGTAATTTAATAACCCAGCATTTTCTTTTGTGTTTTTCTTCTCTTCTTCTTCCATAGTGGCAATTAAACTCAATACAAAGAGTTCCTCTTCTGATGAACTGCTCATCGTACCTCACTAGACAACGTACCTCGTTCAACTGCTTAAAAACAAATAAAATTCGCGTCGCGCCGTAAAAGACGCGACACGACGCTTCGCGCCGCTTCGCCCCAGTGTGCGGACATCGGTTAAATGACGCTTCGCCTCGCGCCGCTTCCGTTCGCGACGCTTCGTCTAAGTGGGCGAGCACGTTTAAAGTTTCAAACTCTAAAAAAATTTCCTCTATACATTTTTATCGTACTACTTTCCTTATAAAGTGCATGCACAATAGTTATCTCTCAAAGTTAGCTGACATTTTCGGAACAATACTATACAGATAATATCTGCTCTATTCGAGATTGGCTTGTGTCTCCGATTTCGAAACTGAAATCTCGTTCGGCAAAGGTTGTACACCTACCCACTCGGTCGTGATGGTTCGTAGACAAGATATTATCTAAAATAGTCATTGTTCATTGCTAAATAATAACACGGTAAGATTAGGTAGACTAGGTGCTTTTTTTCCAAGAGCCGTCCGACCATGCTGTCCCCGTCAATACTGAAGGCTTAAGGCCTATTGTATTATAACTCCTCTCATTATAGTATCCTCTCCAGCAATCTAGATCCCTGCATAAGTTTATGCAGTTTTCCTACTGGGCCTGGTGCTGAGCTGTACTCCATTGGTTCTAGCTTGGGCTTCCCAAAGAGCTGTTGTCTCATGTAGGGTTGACTCAGTCCCTCTATCGTACAGTCTGTAGTTGAGGTCTCCATTGTAGAGTCCCAGGCCACAATGTCCCGTGAGGAGACTCGTCGTTATTCGGAGCTGATTCCTATTCAATGAGAGCAGTGTTTCAGCTGCTTTCTTGCATGGAGTTTTCATGAATTTTTTCCATGAACACATCCCGCTAACAAGTTCCACTGCTTCTTATGCTGATGTTTCATCCATTTTACTACCTGGTGTCTGATTGTGCTTTTAGGCACCCCCAGGGCGGGGTCTGCTCCAATGTATAGAGCAAACGAGCCTTGTCTTACTAGCTCGTCCGCCCTTTCATTGCCTCTTATGCCTGAGTGTCCTGGCACCCACTCCAAAGCTACTTTTTTGTATTCTGCCAGTCTTCTCAGTTCTTGTAGACATTCCCAGACTAGAGCAGACGTAACTTTTGGCCCTTCTAGTGCCCTAAGTGTAGCCTCACTGTCTGTAAGTATTGCGATCGTCTTGTTTCTGTGTTTAGGTGTTAGTTTTATTCATTCCTGCAAGACCACTCAATTATTTTTACAAATTTCTTCTATGACAAGGTCTATAGTCTATACCTAATGTTTGTATTTTTGCGTGTGTGCACGTTAGATCTGAAACGCTGCAGGTTGTAGCCGTCAGGAAACAAATTCCCTGGCAGTTCATTCCACAGCGTCGAAGTTCTCCAAAAGAAGAAATGTTGGATATGACTGGTTTGGGGAGTAGGGACCACGACCTGGTAAGGATGAGCTCGAGGAGCCTCTCTAGTGTTTCTCATTCAGACGGTCTTGGGTGTTATTATCTGGGAGAGCTCACTCGAACATCTTCCGTCATAGAATCTGTAAAACAGGGGCAGTTCAGCCACCTTCTTCGATGTTCCAGGCTGTGGAGGTCCTTTGTGAGGTTAGGCGTATCGTTTAGTCTAATTGCTTTCTTCTGGATAGTGGCCAGAATCTTTAGAGAGTGGTTCGGAGTGCATCCCCATGCATGGGAGCAATACTCCAAAGATGGTCGGATCTGTGCCTTATAGAGCAGCAGTAGTTGCTCTGGTGTATACAGCTACCTACAAACCAACTAATTGAGCTACTGGATCAATCTTCTCATTTCCAAGCACTTGTCGCTTTGAATCCATATAATATAATATTCGTTTGACTATGACTATATTGACCACACTAATATGAATTTAAGTCATCATGGCGTTCCGTTACATGTGATTAGTTGCTGTTATGCATGACTGAACGGTAAAAAATCATAATTTGTGTGTAAATAAATCAAGCTGGATGTTTGGAAAGTAGAATGGCCGACTGTAAGAAGAGTACAGTTTGATAAAGTTAGGTGAGATCAGTAAAAAAATGCGCAAGGTAAACTGATAAACGAATGAGTACTGATCAATTTCAAATGACACATAAAATTGCTGGATACTTGAAAACGATATAGCTATAATATCACTCAATTCTCTTGTTCTTTTGTATATCCTGATATGAAAACAGTTTATTGAACAGAAAACAGTTAAACTCTCGGTTAAACTTGACCAAATTGTCTTGAAGAGTGATCTAATTAGAATCATCATAATAGTCACAATGTCTTAACAGACATGTTGTGAACTCGTAAAATGCATTAAGTTGGAGCTAGAGCATTGCCGACACGAATATTATCAATAGTTTTGAGCACTGTAGCTCGCCATCGTTCGCGATTTACTGTCAGCTCAGTGGCGCTCTTGATACTCATATCCAGCAACTGTTTCGTCGTATCCACCCAGCGTGTAGGGGAACGGCCACGGCGCCGCCCACTCGGGGCACGAACCTGAACTACAAGTGTCTCCATATTATCGCTTCTGTGAATATGTCCGAAGAATTTAAGCATTCTCGTCGACACAATGGAGCACAGTCTCTTTAGATTACTGAGCTCATCCAGTATGGAAACGTTAGTTCGATGGACGGTATAAGGAACTCTCAGCATTCTCCTCCACGTCCACATTTCAAAAGCATCTATGCCAGCTCGATCTGCCTTTTTAACAGTCCAAGTTTCCGAGGCATACAAAAGTATGGAGAACACAAGAGACTGAACCAGCGACATTTTGGTAGCTTTAGTGATGTTATGGTTACGTTATATTTTAGTACGCTTTGCCATGGCCACACGTGCCTGTTGAATGTGCCGTTGAATCTCATTTTCACAGCTACCCGAAAGAACCGAGGTGCACAAAACTTGAATTACTTGCTCTCTATCTAAGATCATAACCTTGGTCTTGTTATAGTTAATACCAAGACCATATGCTGCACTGTATTGTTCTAAGACGTTTAATAGAGCTACTAGTTCTTCCTGAGAAACAACAATGAGGGTTATATCGCCAGCAAATCTTAAGTTGGATATTTTGCTTCCGCCAATAGTTACACCGCCATCCCAGTTGTCTAATACCTGTCTCATCAGAGATTCACAGTAAATATTAAATAACATCGGAGATAATACACATCCCTGACGAACTCCTTTTCTGGTAGCTGTTTGACCAGACAGGTTACCATCAATTCTTACACGAGCCGAGCCAGACTCTAATTAGACTAGTGATGGGTATATTGGACTAATCATCAAAGTACTTCAAAAGTACTTCAATAATGCCCATCACCATTTTCAAAGCTACCCTTTCATCACATCAGCTAATCGATCACACTACGCAAAAGGTGTGGTTATCTAGTTTCTAAGTGAGACAATGCCACTTGTTTTGTAATGGAAATCTTCGACTTGACTTGACTTGACCACCAACCAGAGAAATGGAGAACCTGATAGAACACTGCCGAACCCAAAACTGGGAAGTCATTCTGGGCTGCGACGCCAACGCACACCATGTGACATGGGGCAGTGAGAACAACAACGCTAGAGGTAAGTCACTTTACGACTATATTATAGGTAACAATCTCTTTATAATTAACAGGGGATGTGCACCGACATTTATTAACTCTAGGAGTCAAACCATAATCGATATAACGGTAGCTTCACCTCGTATATCCAATTCAATCCTAGGGTGGCATGTATCAGATTCTGCTACCATGTCAGACCATCGGTGGATAAACTATGAAATAAATCTCACGAAGGCGCCAAAGAGACTACTCAGGGATCCTCGGAAGACGGACAGGAGTAAATACCAACGCCATCTACGTGGGTCCCTTGAGGAAGTCGACGTAGGAATGTCTAAAAACAACGGCCAAATAGAACAATATGTCAGTTCTATTCAAAGAGCCGTGATAAAGGCCTTTGAAGAATCCTGCCCCTTGAGAGCCGCACAACAGCCTGGCGAAGCCACAAATTGGTGGAACCAGGAGTTGAGTGACCTCAAGAAGACGGCCAGGAAATCATTCAATCGAGCAAAAATGACAAAACTTGTCTCAGACTGGAACCAATACAAGGTTCATCTAAAGCAGTTTAAAAAATTAGTAAGACAAAAACAAAGAGAAGCATGGAGAGCGTACTGTGAAGAAATCGAGGATTACTCACATACCGCTAGGCTCTGCAAAATCCTTGCCAAAGACCGAGACACGGATTTATGTCTACTCAAGTATGAGGACGGCACTACGACTGCTGACCTTCATGAAAGCCTGAAGTTGCTTATGCAAACTCACTTCCCCAACTCTGTTGATGTAAGGGGAAGGGAATGGCCAATTGAAAATGAAACAGAACCTTCGGACCTGGATTGGCAGCAAGCCAACCAAATAGTTACTGAAGACAAAGTAGGATGGGCAATACAGACCTTCTCACCCTTCAAATCGCCAGGCATTGATGGCATTCATCCCGCCCTACTGCAGTGGGGCTTGGACGAACTGTTGCCGCACCTGACGAGGATGTTCAGGATGTGTCTAGCGCACCGCTACATCCCAAAACTCTGGAGGGAGGTGAAGGTGGTATTTATCCCAAAGATAGGTAGAATGGACTATACCACACCTAAAGCCTACCGTCCTATTAGTCTGACATCGTTTTTGCTCAAGACGATGGAGAGACTATGCGAACGATACCTAAGGGATGCTATCTTGCAGTCACAGCCGCTGCATCCCAACCAACATGCATACACCCCGGGCAGATCCACCGACACAGCTCTCCACCTGGTTGCTGGTCGAATTGAAAAGTCTCTCGACATCAGAGAGTCTACCCTCGGAGTGTTTATAGACATCGAAGGTGCTTTCGATAGAACTACCTTCTCTGTAATCGTAGCTGCCCTGACAGCCAGAGGAGTTCCTCAAATTGTCAGCAGCTGGATATCGAACATGCTCTCAAAAAGAGCTGTTAGGATCAGTGCGGATGGCATTGTTGTCAGAGGAATGGTCGCGAGAGGCTGTCCGCAGGGAGGGGTCCTATCTCCACTGCTCTGGAACTTAGTTCTAGACAGCCTTTTACGCCGCCTCAGCGACAAAGGCTTCTACACAATAGCGTACGCGGATGACTTGACAATACTTCTAAGCGGTAAGTTCGAGGGCGTTCTATGCGATACAATGCAGGGAGCCCTAAAAATAATAGAGAAATGGTGTGAGGAGAACTCGTTATCGATCAACCCCCGTAAGACCGAGATGGTTCTTTTCACGAGAAAAAGGAGTATAGGGGCATTAAAAGCACCTGTTCTCCTAAACACTGCACTAAGTTTCGCGACGGAGGTCAAGTATCTGGGGGTGACCTTTGACGCTAAACTCACATGGAATCTTCACCTGGAAAGAAGACTAAAAAAGGCATACATCTCCTATGGACAGTGCCGCAGAATTATGGGCAAGACCTGGGGATTGAAACCTAGGGTAGCCATGTGGATATATACTGCTATAGTAAGACCGATGATAGCCTATGGAGCCGTCGTCTGGTGGCCCAAAAGCCAACAGACGACAGCAAAACTCAAGCTCAGTCAGATGCAAAGAACTGCGTGCCTAAGTGTGACTGGAGCTATGCGCACAACACCAACTAGAGCGATCGAGGTGATGCTATGCCTGCCACCACTAGATATGCATCTACAAGAAGTGGCTCTGGCGGCCATGGCGCGCCTCAACACTCTTGGTATAAACCCAGAAGTAGGTTGTGGGGAAACTAGACGTCTCCTGTGGCTGAGGGCTATCAAATCTATGCCCCAAATACAGGCGAGCACAGATAGTATTTCCCCTCGATTTGTTTTTGATAGACCCTACTCAATATACGCAAATAGTGAAAACCAGACCTCCGATGAAGGAACAATTAATATTTTCACGGATGGATCAAAACGTAAGGAAGGGGCAGGCTGCGGAGTTTTCTCGAGAAGCCTGCGGTTTCATCTTAAGTGGACTATGGACAAACGTGCCAGTATAGTTCAGACAGAACTATCGGGCATAACCATAGCCGCAAACGAGATTACTCGCAGACAGATATCGAGAAAAACCATCAAGATCTACACAGATAGTAGACAATCATTAGTGGCCCTGAAGAGTCATAAGATAACTTCGAGGTCACTATGGGATTGCCACCAAGCACTTGTAGGGGCCTCCCATGCAAACCGCATCATGGTATGCTGGATTAAAAGTCACTCGGGATGCAGTGGCAACGAAAAAGCTGACGAACTGGCTATAAAGGCTGCGGGCCTGAAAATCTTCGGCCCCAGCCCCTCAAGCTTATTACCTTCGACAGCGAAATCGCAAATGATTAAAGAGTACACCCATCAGAAATTCAAGGAATTATGGGATGGAACAAACACCTGCCAACTTGCCAGGGAACTTTTAAATTACCCTAGTAAGGATGCAGCAAAGAGCTACCTGGCGATGCCCAGAAGTAAACTACGCACTGTTGTAGGGATCTTAACGGGACATTGCCAGCTTCGGAAACCCCTCTTTAACATGGGAGTAAGCGACACACCTCTCTGCAGAGGCTGTGAACAGGAAGATGAGACGGTGCATCACGTCCTTTGTGACTGCCCCAGCGTCTCATCACTTCGAGAATCCATTCTGGGTGAAAGGTGGCCAATCTTGGCCTCCTTGAGGAAAATCCCCCTTGGTGCAATCACCCTGTTTTTCAAACGACTGGGATGGCTGCAAGCCTAGGCGGCGATACCTCCAGGGAGGATGCACAAAGGGCCCAATGGGGCCTAAGTGCTGTGGTCTCTAGACTGCCCTCCCATGATTACAGAATACAGAATCTTCGACTTGATTTGGTGTCGCTTCACCGACGCATTTCAGTTGTTTTCTGCTCTGCTTCCAGTGTTGCCATCTCGATGGTTTCTCCCTAAATATAGGGATTGTTTTTTGTGAAGGGCACTTTCCAAGTGAAGGATCTCTCTACGATATTGGTTTTTAAAGGTAGATTGTTTTAATTTTTTTGCGCCAATAAGTCATTCTCTTCAGACATAAATGAACATGAGCTTATATGACTTTAAAGTAGAAAACTGTTTTGTTTTTTGGAGAGTACGCTGAATGTTGTTTTTGAACTACACAGTTGGTCGTATCTTAAGGAAAAAGTATATGCTACACAGGTCAATTCACGTCAACAAATCAAAATACTGCGAAAACGCTAGGTATTGTACACAGTCTCGAGTTTTACCAAGAGTACCTTTTAGGTATAGAATTATTGAATTTATAAATCTAACTTCAAAAAAGTTATGTTCAAACCACCTGGTATGAACAAATTCATAGGGTGTACTAGCTTCCAAAACATATTCGTGTGAAACTTCATTACAATGTTGCCAGTAGTTTCGCCAAATCCAGTGTTGCCAACTCGATGGTTTCTCCCTAAATATAGGGATTTTTTTTGTGAAGGGCACTTTCAAAATGAAGGATCTCAGGGGGAAGCCTCACTACGAAATTGGTTTTTAAAGGTAGATTGTTTTAATTTTTCTGCGCCAATAAGTCAGTCTCTTCAGACAGCTGAACATGAGTTATACGACTTTAGAGGAGAAAACTGTTTTGTTTTTTGGAGAATACGCTGAATGCTGTTTTTGGGAAGGAAAATCCCAAAGAAAACTTATCCAGCTTTTAATAGGCGTTTCGTAGTGATTTTTGCCTTATATGCTGGGGTCACACTTTCAGATCTTCAGTTTTTCTTTAAATTGTCTATATATGTGCGCGGGAGTTTAGAGTTAATTTATTTGAAGCCATTTCTTTATTATCGATATTTGTGACATTTCTGTCTTGTTTTGGGAAAGTTGGGCCTTTTTTGAAGCTACTTACTGGTGGAATAAGGAACTTTTAAGGAAACGCTTTTTTTGAGAGGAAATAAGAAATTTTATTCCCAATTTGGTGTTTTTTATGGAATAAGTTGGCAACACTGACTACCTCTAATCTTATGCTGAATTTCATTTGCATTTCATACCACGTTACCTAACTATCTGCATCCTAAGTGTTCATTATAGAACGGTCGATAAAGCAGTAATGTCTTGGTGGTGTCTCATTATTACTTGGATGTGCGAAATTATCCATAATAATAGTGTATATAGCATGCAAAGTCAACATACCGCTATCTTCAAGAAGAGCTTGGTAGGACTTCAGTCTATTGTGCTTGCAAAATAGACCTGAGCGCTTGAAAATTACGCCCCTTAGCCCTTTTTACAAAATTCTATTTGGGTTTTTGGATGTCCTCGGAAACTGTCTGACTACTAGGGAAACATCGTTTGATGGGTTCCCCAAAAAAAAAAAAATACAATGTGTCCGGTGATCAGTGTCGGAGCCTTTAGGGGGTTAAAATACGTTAATTTTTATCGACAAATCAGCCCTCAAAAATAGTTTTTCTCCCACCATAATAAAATGGTAGCAATTTTATTTTTTGTTTAATTGATGCATGGGTGTTGTATTAATTTAGCCTTAGCTGCCTAAGTAGAGGTTCTACAAAGACAAAAAAGGCTCATTCGATAGCGAAACATGTAGACCACATTATACTACTGGTAAATATTTTCCAAATTTCATTTCATATCAGGGCAAAAAAAAATTTGAAGAAAATTTTAGTTTTTTCAAAAAATCTAAGCCGCTAACCTAAATTTTTTGTATTTCTAAAAGATAGTACATGATGTTTCCTAAAAAAAAAATAGCTGTACATCTTAGCCCTAGGTAAAGTAGCTTAGAAGCTACGATGGTTTGAATATGACCGTTTATTGTCTAATCCGTCAGTTGAGAAGGTAGTAAAACGTTACAACCATTGTAGCAAGTGACAGAAGGGTTCTGGTACCCGAAGGCAACGGCAAACCAAGGAAATCGCTGCTGAACAGCAGTAGATTTCTTGGTGGGACGCCAAGGCGCGTCCGCTTGGCCACCAGAGAGCGCGGGTTCTATACGCTGCTGCATATGAAAGCCGATATATGAGGGTTGCTCTATACCTCCGTCAATCCACCAGTACGCAGACAGCTGTTTCACGCTTATTAGCGATCATCAGTGCGCCATAGGTCGATTGACGGAAATAGAGAGCAGAACCTTTCTGTCACTTGCTTAACATGCTTCAAATGTCTGGTAGACATGAAAGAACTGATGCTCTCTATTTCCGTCAATAGACCTATGGCGCACTGATGATCGCTAATAAGCGTGAAACAGCTGTCTGCGTACTGGTGGATTGACGGAGGTATAGAGCAACCCTCGTTACAACCATTGTTGGATTTTTTGAACACTAGGTATACACATAATATTGTTTAAAGAAAGGAGAAGGGTGCGTGTTTTGGAATTGTCAAGTTGACAGGCGAGAAAGAAAAAATGTCAGATAGCATTTTTCACAGCTAGAAGTTATTTTATTACCAAATAACTCAGGTCCACACTTTCTGGCATTTGGAAGCAATCGTCAACCATGGTATGTACGTGTTACGAAAGAAACGACAATAAAGGGAAGTTTACTGTCAGTGGTCTATTTCTTTCAATGGTCATTCGAGCAACCCCCCTAAACAAGGGCTTTGGATATCTCCCCTATACCAGGGCTCTGGATTGGAAGACAAGCAGCAAGGTATAACAAGGTATAACCCCCGAAACCCCTACAACCATTGTTCGAAATGTCCTCCTTGGTGTTGCAGACATGCTGTTGCTCTTACTGACACATCTTGCGTAGAGCGACTGATCATCGCTTTCGCATACCGTTATTCATTTCCGACTTAAATAATTTTGCAAATAAGCTCCTCGTGCGTATTTGGCACGTCGACATAAACTTCTTGTTTCATTGTACCCCACAAGACAAAATCAAGTGGGATCAAGTCCGGTGAACGCGGTGGCCAAGCAACAATTGTTCCACCGCGTCCAATTGACGTGGAATACCGTTCATTTAAATGACTTCGTACATTTAGGGTACTTGCAGAAAAAAATATTATGTCGTTTACGCGTTCCTTAGAGCCTAGTAACATGACAAAATCACTTGTTTGGTTTTTTGGAATCGACTGTGAGAGATATTCCAGAAATTATTTCAAATGCCGGAAAATGCCGCGCAAACAACCTCTGACGTCAGTGATATCCTATAGTGATGAGATGTTAAGTATACTCTGTTACCTGATACTTTAAACTGGCTTGACGTCTATTTGATAGACGAAGAAGTGTATCTCAAATTTAATTTTTTACTAGTGGTGTTGATTGGCAATCCTGCGATCAGGACAGTATTAGTAATATTCTTATTGAATATTTGCCAAAATGATGATAATTACTATTGTTGTAAACAAGAAATTGCTTCAATATCCAGAAATTCGCAGCAAGAATGGTTAGTTAAAAGAAATAGGTCATTTTATTGTTTTGTATATTGTTACAGACTATCACAATACTCCTATATTTAGCAATAAGGACGATTCAATGGATAGCTTGCATCACTAGTGGGATATTTATTGGTTGAAACGTACAAGGTATAAAGTATTACATGGAGTAAGATTAATATAATAAGATAGTTTAACTGATGCTTAAGCTAAAAATGCTTTTATCTTCATTCTTACATCATTTATTGTGTATCTAATCATCATCATTCAGAGCAGCCATACTGATATATTGAAAGACACGCCGGATTTTCCGAGAAAATGTAAAATAAGCGTGGACCTCAGAGCATAGATGAAAACGTCACCAAGTGTCAATTACTTGTTATTAGTAATGCTTCCACTCAATACAGCCCTGCATTCCTTCAAAGCTTAAGATTGATACGTCATGACTCAATCTGGAGTATTTTTAGTTATCACTAGCCGAACAGCTGTTCGCTGTTGACACGGCTGACAGTTTAAAGTATCGGGTAACAGGGTATATTGATATTCGATATCGATAGCCAGTGCTAACCTAACATTTTGACATTGATCATTATAACCACAAAACACAGTCACACAAAAAAGTACAAAAGTCAAAAGAATAAAAGTTATGCTAGATTACTAATTCACTTTGTAGCGATGGGCTTGAATTAGATTCTATCTTTGGATTCATTCATAATGGGATGCGCCGAAATAAAATAATGGCTTCAATTAGTTGCGAATCTCGGTCACAAACAGGATGAAATGTGGTACCTATCAGATATAAAAATGTATTGCAACGAAAATACTAGTGGGTTAATTGCCTGTTTCAAATATGTTTAAGTATCAATAAATTGAGTCGCATTGTTAAAGAATTTAGATCATCTCTAGTTTGCAGTTGAATCTCACTGACCTACGCTGTAGCAGTATCGATTGTCGATATCGATAAGATACCTGTGACGTCAGCCCTTGTTTTAAGTCACGTGGAAAAATTTAAATATATCCTTGTTTTATTTTGCAAATATCTTTTTTGGCCGTCAGTAAAATCATGTTTTTTGATTCCTACTACTCCCGAGACGATTTCACGACCTCTGCAAGTACCCTGTTGTGTCGGAGTCCAATTGGAGAATAATCCTTGACCTGTAGGCCAGTGGTATTTCCATAATGGCGTCCAGGAAGTCGGTTTCCAAGAACTCTAGAAATCTAGGGACACTCATCGTGGCTGGCAATAAGAGTGGGCCAATCAGAATGTCATCAGTCATTCCTGGCCACTCATTTACCGACAATTCGCTGCAAATGTATGGAGTCATTTAAATGACCGATATTCGCCGTGCATTGGACGGGGTTGAACAATCGCTTGGCCACCGCGTTCACCGGACTTGACCCCACTTGATCTTTTCTTGTGTGGTACAATGAAACAGGAAGTTTATGACGATGGGAGTTTGTTCATCTTTGCTATCTGTTACCCGCCAAAACCACCACTACCCAGGTTTCATATTTAGGGATCGTTCTTACCTGTTTTGGGGATACAAATAGATGAACTTGGACCATTACTTTTACGTTAGTAACTTGGAAAAGCATGTGAAGCAGTGAGCGAATCTACTTGACAACATTCTTCAATACGAATACCACCCAACAGCCAATGCATAGTAGAATCTTGCAAAATCCAATTTCCCACGCCAATTACGATGGCATTGGACTAGACATTGGTAATGAATTGAGCAATGGCGTTTAAAACAAAGGATGGGTGATCTCACAAGGCGATGCCAACACTTCACACAGTTCCTATGCGCTACGAAGTTTTTGTCGATTTTCCGTCAATGATGCGAGAACCGTTCATTCTAGTCCTGTAATAAGTCAATTACCATTAGAGGTTCTTCGCGGGCAAAAAATCGTTACCTCATTAAGTCCACTTCCGGCGATCATGATTGGAAAACGACAAAACCAAGAATGCCTTTTTTTGCTTTATTGAGATTCTGTTTTGATCCGTCTTTCGATGGAGCTGACATGACCGTGTCGAAAGCGATCATGTTTATAAAATAAATTAAAACTTATCTGTTATTTGAATGTATGTATATAGTATATTGCCTTCCTTTTTTAACACAGCCTCCAAAGCACTCACAAATACAATTATTTTGATGTCAGCAGTCAGCAAGAGAGGGTTCAGAATTCGGGTGGGTAAGTGGACGGAGGATTGTGGGCTCACTAAAACGGATTTCAAAAATCTGTCATCTGATCATGTTAGGGGGCCTTGATGGATATAACCTTGAAATATTTTCACTTAAATTTTGGCGTGTATTCTATTTCTTGGTGAATTTTAGTCTCACAAATGCGAGCCGCCTGATGTGAGACGGATTCCCTTCGTGCGGACTCGTTTACCTACAGGGAATCCGACTGTGGAATATTGTCGACGTCGACGCTCGACGTTCACTTTACTTATACGGGGGTCAATAGAAATTAATTCTATAGTATAGATAGAATATAATTTATTATTCAATAAACCATTCAACACAATAATTGCAGATGCAGCTACTGGGGTGGCAAATAGCTCAAGGAGTATTATAGATCATGTTTTGTCAGATAGTCGTAATAATTTGAAATGTACGATTCAAGTAGTAAGTAACAGTAGCAGTCTCATCATTCATAATTTGTTGTCAATAACCTTAGGTGCAAACACACAAAAAGTAGTGCGCAACCTCCCAAACCCTAAAATACTTAACCTAAAGAAAAAAACTCGTCAAAACTTTGACAAAAGACAAAGAGTTTCAAGAGTCGGCTACACGAGGTGTAAAGGATGCAGCAGCATCCAGAGTACCAAATTGGCTAGGAAGATTCCTTTCGCTGATGGACCTTAAAACTGCGCCGTAGAATCTTCCTACATCCACCATTCGTCTGTCAGCTGAGGACTGCAGAAGCTACCACGCCCCCACTACAAGTGAGCCAAGTCATGAACACACACATCGAGGATGGAAAATGCGTATGGATTTTATAAATCGTGCCATAGCGGCGCAGAAAATAATAAAAAAACTAAAAATATAAAACCAGCTCAAACTTCGTTTTCAAGTGTTTTAGAGGTCCCTGTTCTTTTTCTGATTGTTTTTGGGTGGGGGTGATATTGAGGTGGTTGGGGGTGGGGGGGTTGAAAAACTGAAAAATTTGCTGTATTCATAATAGGCTGTCCACTAACCTGTGAAGGAAGACCTAGCGACATAAATCACCTTTTTAGATCCATCTGAACTTTGTCTTGGCTATTATACCGAAACTAAGGGACTTTTCTGTATACATACGAGTATTTATTGCTTTAGATCGTTTTGTATTTTGTAACGTGGAAACCATTTAATTGATTCTAATGAAATTTTGACACATTATTATTACTATGGTGAGGATGGAAAACGCGTATGCTTGTTAGAAATCGTGTCAGTGCCAGCGTAGCAATGATCAAAAAACTAAAAATACGAAAACAGCTCAAACTTCGTTTTTAGATGTTTTAGGGGTTCCTGACAGTTTTCTACCTTTTTTGGATGGGTTGTACAACTGAAAAGTTTGTATTATTGATAATAGGCTGTTCATTGACCTGTGAACGA
Source organism: Callosobruchus maculatus (assembly GCA_951848785.1). Classification (NCBI taxonomy): domain Eukaryota; kingdom Metazoa; phylum Arthropoda; class Insecta; order Coleoptera; family Chrysomelidae; genus Callosobruchus; species Callosobruchus maculatus. The sequence goes on from CATOUR010000160.1 coordinate 2,861,999, forward strand.
AAGACCTAGCGGCATAAGACAATTTGGGGGGGGTACTGGTACTGATTTGGTTGCAAGGGGATCTCAGACTAAAGCTCCATGCTATGGAAATTAATAAACTGGTATCACCATAATGTGTGGGAAGTACTGAGTCACAGAGTCAATCAACTTGACCTCAATTTTTTCATTCCCGCACAACTGTCCCAGGAAACCCAATCACGATAAGCTCTCTTTTCTTTCCCATTACCGTCGCTTACTGCTACTACCACGATCGACATTGAACCAGACGAATGCCGGCCAGAAAAAGAAAGAATCTCGCCCAATTAAAAACGTAACAGATCAATGTAATCCAAATCGGATGTACCTCGATCGGCACTTTTTTCGTCGCCTTGGACGCTGACGCTGATTCAGCAGCGGCAGCAGGCTGTGAAAAAACAAAAGAACACCTTTTTGCACGCCCACGGCTGCCTTGATGGCGAAACGCGCGGACGGGCCCGCGTCAATTAAGAAACCTCAATGAAGAGCTTACAGTGATCGTGTGCAGTCGTTTCTGGAACCTGGAACACGCAGCTCTCCAGTTGAGCCGGGCTCTAAGCTCTATTATGTCCGCGCGGCGTTTTTCCGGGAGTTACGGGAGTTGCCAGCATGAAGCTTCTAGGGACGGATTACTATTTGATGAGATTGTACATGTAAGTGAAACAGATGGTTCTGGATGCTGAAATATAGGTCTTCAAAACAAACAAACGAGGGCGTGATATCATCAACCACAGAGTTAACATCTATAGAGGGAGTGTAAACAACAAAATGCACGGGTCGCTGACCAGCCAACATGTAACGAAGATTTTGACAGCTTGAGGGCATTACCAGTTACGTGCGACTTTATATTAAAATTGGATGTTCATTAATAGATTCAATTATTACTGTGATGTTACAAACTGATACCAATAAGTTGTATTAGTATTTAGCTATACTTAGAGAGTTAATCTTATTATAATTTCATTGTAACAGTTTATAACTTATTATTACTATGAAGTGTTTTTCAAAACATATCTAACAGTGTTCTGAAAGGTAGCCTGTTGGAATGGCTGCATCATGTTTTTACTTCAGCAATAAAATATAATAATTGCACTAGGTAATATCCAGTTCTATAAAATTCTCATAGATAGATTTTCTGTAAGTAAATGTGGCATACATTTTTGCATTTCACGTCCTCAAATAGTTCAAAAAATGGAATGGAAATGGAAATTTCATGTTGATTGACATGAATGTAATGCGTGCACAAAACATACATTAAACAACCATTATTATTCCTCAAACTGGAGTGAAGTTACTTTTGTTCCTAGTTATCCCCATATATTACGCTACTGAAAACTAAAACAAAACCTATACTCACCTATGATAAGGAGTGTTCACCGATTCGTCGCTATTACAGCAGACTATGCACTTTTTATGTTGTCTCATCATGCAATTATGACAATATTGTTCATAATTAATTTAATTCACACCACAAATAGTCACAAAGTCAGTCAAATATACACTAAAATCAAAAAAATCTCAACACACGCAATAACCACAACTACAATGACAGCCACATGACAGCTTAAGGGCACGCCGATTGTAGATTGCCAGATTTACGACATATTAGAAGTTATTGCGACATTCCGCTATGAAATTTACCATTTTTGAGATTTCGCTAAATCAATACAAACTATCTTCACGTAAATCAATTACAGTGCAAGTATATTGGAATGTATAGTTAAATACCCAGTTAAATACTTTGTGTTCAAACTGCGGAAACTGCCAGATTTTGAAGAAACTGGAAGGTCCGGACGAAGAAGAGTGGCAATAGCGCTATAGATGTTGGCTGGCCAACATTCAAATTAGGCTCCCTCTAGCGATGTTAACTCTGTGTCATCAACTCAAACACGTGTATTAGGGCAACAGGGGAAGTTTGACGTTTTCTTGATGAGACGTTTTTGAGCCGTTGCGACCGGCATTTAAAATTGTAACGTTTGCAAGATCATCTTGAATAAATCTAAGTGTATGGAGAAATAGTATTTCTGTCTCCAACCACATCATTTGGCGCCCAACGTTGGGCGCCAAATGATGTCTCTATTTGAGTCTTACAATCACAGAGTTAACATCTCTAGAGGGAGCCTAATTTGAATACTGGCCAGCCAACATCTATAGCGCTATTGCCACTCTTCTTCGTCCGCTTAAGGACCTTTCAGTTTCTTCAAAATCTGGCAGTTTCCGCAGTTTGAACACGTGTTCCTCAAAGTACTTAACTGGGTATTTAACTATACATTCCAATATACTTGCAATGTAACTGATTTACATGAAGATAATTTGTATTCATTTAACGAAATCTCAGAAATGGTAAATTTCATAGCGGAATGTCGCAATAACTTCTAATATGTCGTAAATCTGGCAACCTACAATCGGTAATTTTTTTGACATTTTGATTTTAGATCTCGATAGGGCTAACTGTTTTCGAGAAAAATGAAAATTATTGAATACAATAGCCTCCATCGATTCAATAATTTGCATTTTTCTCGAAAACGGTTAGCCCTATCGAGATGTACCAAGAGACCATTTTTACGTAGAAATCTCTGAAATACTATATTCTAAAATCAAAATGTCAAAAAAAATTACCATTTAGAAAATGGGGTTATTTTTACCCTTAACCCCTCCCGTACGATACGCCTCTGATTAAAATTATGAAATTCTGAATTCAAAATCAGATTCAGGGTCAAAAGTTTACCCATCGTACCTAATTTCGTAATTTTGTTATGAATGGATTCGAGAATATCGAGGGAAAACCGTCTTCAGGGGTGCCCCATGCAAAGGGGCGTAGCTCCCTTAGGAAGCATTTTCGTACCCATGTTCATATGACATTTTCTTTCTATTTTTCGGAGTACTATTCGTGATTAAAGTTTGTTAACATACTTAATTAACACCCTTTAGATAGTGAACCTGATCTGTTTCAAAAAGATCTGTAAAAATAACATCATCAATCAAAACACAAACTTTTTAAGACCTGGTCAAATTTAAGATCCGGTCATTGCGAAGAAGGGACCAAAAACAGGCATTTTTGTTAGTCGTAGGTAGGATTCCTAGGTGGTGAAAATGTTGAATGTAGAATAATGTATAGCTGAAAAGTATTATGAGTTTCTGTGTATTTGTATGATTATATTATAAGCACAGCTTTTTATAGGCCTTACTGTCTTAGACAACTCAATCATAGTAGGTATTTATTCAAAAAACAAAATGAGAAACGACCTTTTCTTATCATTTTATTCTTATAATAATAAAGAGAAGTAGTTTAATAATTACCATACTAAGTATTGTACACTGGGCAAAGAAGGGCCTTGTGAGACTCTTGAGGTCTTGAAACTTGAGAGTCCAATGTCCAGTTCCAGTACAATATGCTTAAATCTTCAATAGTTGACATCTTTAAATTCTGTTGTTTATTCAAGCTCTGATTCTGAGATCTTTTGAAAGAACAACCAAAATTAGATCCTACTTTCCTTTCACACCGGAAAACTTTATTCTAGAACGTAGTACTCTCTAGTACTAATACTAGTAAAGTAATACTAATATTACTGATAGTAGGAACTAAAACTAGGAACGTAGGAATAGGAACCTAGGAACTAGCAACAGTAACAAAAAATAACTATATCCGTGACTATACTATTAGTAGTAGTACTATTACTATGGAACTGAACTCAAACTATGTACTATTATTACTATGTTATTGTTATTACTGAACTCGAACTATGACACCATGTGCTATTATTACTATCGCACTATGCTAATTACTATGGAACTGAACTCGAACTATGTACTTATGTACTATTATTACTATGTGATTGTTATGTTATTAGTTATTACTGAACTCGAACTATGCAATGCACTTAATTTAATGTACTATGTTATTGTTATTATGCTTGGATTAAATTGAACGGGGCAGATCGCTGTCACCAGAAGGACCGCGAAAAGTAAGCGGTCCCTCACGGGACGACCTGTACCCCTACAAAAATTCGGCGCTAACTTAGGTTAGCATGTGAGCCAAGCATCACCAGGGCCCTTATATTTTCCTTACTCATTAGTTTAAGGCACGAAGTTCAATAGCTCCGCCATTCGTAGCTTATGAAATAAATGAATCATGTAGAAGTAGGTTATATGTGGCGCCATCTGTGAATCACTGGATGATGTAATTCATATGAAGTCGGCCGATATTAGTACGGTCAGTTTGGGGAATATGGAGAAAAATTATTTGTGACCTTTCTTGTGTAAATACTATTCATAGTTAGTGAAACCACGTGCATACATTATGCAAAAGGATAAATACATAACCCAAGGTCAAGCATTTTCCAAAAAATGTGAGAACTTTGGGAATGGTATGGGTATATTTGCTATTGAATACAGACAATGAGATGTTTATAATATGCACTTTCTTCGACATCTATTGATTCAATGAAGTAATGTAAATGAAAATTAATAATGTTACAATAGAACGTGAAAGTGAACTCTTTAACCAGTACACATTAATAACTTATAAATAAATATTTGACTAACTTTGTGTTTTCTCCAGGATCTTTTTTCAAAGCTTGGTTTTTTATTAATGAATTTAATAAATCAGTGTCATGTTTAGATTGTTCTAAAAATAAACTAGGCCATTCATTTATAGGTACAGATTTATTATAGTATTTTAAATAACCATACGTCAAAGAAAAAAATTACTACAAGATATTATCTAACCAGCGGATCTGAAGCTACAAAAGGAATGCGAAAAATGTTCGATGTTGCCAAGTTTATTTATAAAAAAAAGGAAAATTAATGGTAACAGCAATTTAAGATATTTTTATAGCTGCTTTAATATAGTTGTCAATGTATTTTTATTTAATAACCGATATTTCTTAATCTGCCTGTTATAAAATGTACATATTCTCTGAAGATATCATCAACTTCAGGTGAATCGGCAACAAGTCAGGAATCCTGTCAGCCAACGTCTTGTCAGGGAACCTTATTGGTTGAGGATCTGCTACCATGCCGTTGCCATGGAGATTAAATCTTGCTATTGGCCGCCCTGCCACCAACTTTATGTTCCTGTCTCTCTCTCTCTCTGTCTGGAAATATCGAAATACCAGTGGGGTTTTGTATGTCGTGTTTATAATGTTTCTACAGATTGTCCCAAACTATTTGATTATCTGTCTTGTCGAGTTTATTGTCTTGTCAGCTTGTTAGGTACACTGTTTTTCGTCGTTATTATTGTTATTATCTTATTTAAAAATGAACATTTATACAAAAGGAAAGACTCTTGATAGCTCTGAAGTATTCACGTAAAATCCGCACGCCCATTGCTATTTTATGAATGAAATCGGCCATGTTTTTTTAGAACCATACCCCTCTCACCGATACCCCGTAGCTTCAGAACCGTTGGCCAGATAATATCTGTTGCAAAAATAACAACTATTTCAAATAATATTATAGTTTCCTAAAAATTTTTTAGTAATTTCACTGTACCCTAGACCCATCCTACTCACTATTTTCACACATTTCTGGACATTTCTTCTGCTTTTGTTTGAAACACCATTGGTGAATATGGTGTATAGTGGCAAAAAGATTGCATGGGTCAATACCATTTTTCAAGAGAGAGAGAGAGAGAGAGAGAGGAACATGGTTCACATGTTATTTCTAAAGCTGTAAGAGCAAGAAAATAAATATTTCAGAATCCATAATCCAAACTTATATAGGCTATACAGAGAACGAAATAACAAGAACAATGAGAAGTAATAGGGCAAAACAAGAACCTGAACCGATAGCAAGAGCATTTCTACCATATGTGCCTGGAATAACAGACAGAATAGGAAAACTGTTACGAAAAGAAAACGTCAAGACCATCTACAAGCCCACAAGAAAGATACAGGAGTATTTGAGAACGGTGAAGGACAAAAGAGGCCCACTCACTACACCGGGGGTTTATCGCATACCATGCACATGAGGGAGTGTATACATAGGAACAACGAAGCGATCGATAAACACAAGGATTTCAGAACATAAGGCTAGCTGTCGACTAGGTTATACCGAAAAATCAGCGGTAGCCGAACATGCGCTTAAGGAAGGAGGCCATAAGATCAAGTTTGAAGAAACTCAGGTTCTTGCCGCAACATCTTCATACTATTCCAGACTTAACAGAGAAGCTATCGAGATACAAAAACACCACAATAATTTCAATAGAAGAGAAGAAATACAGAAAGGCAACCGGACATGGGTACCCATCTTAAAGGACCTGAAGACACTGCCATATCGCAAGGGGGCGGGGCTACCAACGTTACCTGATTGGGCCATGTCACCGTTGACAGGTATAAATGCCGGTGCAGATCCTCCAGCCGTCAGTATTTTGGAAGTCGCCGAAGTGAAATAGCTTCTGAAGATGCCATCCACTCGTGGTGGCGGAACGTCAAGCCTTAACGCTAAACGACGCCGGCCTAAAAACCCAAGAACCACAAATTTTTTCACCAAACTTATACCTTCTGGTACATATTGCATACAACTAGATCGTACATAAAAAGCACAGAAGTTTTGGAAACTTAAAAAATGTCAATCATAAGATCTAAAGTAGCCCACAGACGCTTCGGAAATCCTCAGAGGAAAAACTGCACAGACCTGGCCTGAAGGCCCTTGCACTTTGGCCTGAATACACCCTCCTTCACAGACGCTCAGGAAACCTTTCAGTTCAGTTCAGTTCTAGCAAGCATGCCATCAAAAGATAGCCCGCGCAGACGATCGAATGGTTTTTCAATTCCACGGTCCGGCGAACCTCCACATACGCTCCGATAATCCTTGAGGCCAGGACTGTGCAGTTTTTCCTCTGAGGATTTCCGGATCGTCTGTGGGCCTCTTTACAGTGGCATATACAGCCGAAAAAAACAAAATAGTTTGTTTTCTACCCAGTGTCGGCCAAAATAGTGTGAGCGTGTTCATTAGATTTGCAGAGTCCAGAAGAGGTTACAAGAAGACCCAACAATGAAAGACGGAGCGAATCTTCCAGTGAGTGGAGTTTATGGAGCTATTAGAGTTTTGTCTGGAGAACAACTATTTCCAAGAAAAGGACAAGTTTTATATGCAAGAAGGTGGATTACTTATGGGATCACCGCTATTTCCGGTAGTGGCCAAACTTTACATGGAATGGTTCGAATCAACTGCCTTGAAACCTCTGACGTCAAACCGAAGTTATGGCTTCGCTATTGTTGATGACACGCTCATAATATGGAACCATGGAGAAGAGCAACTGGAAAAGTTCTTTTCACATCTCAACAACACAAGACCATCGATAAAGTTCGCAAAAAGGAAGAGAACAACAATAACCTTCCTTTTTTGGATGTCTTGGTAATGAGAAGAAGCACCGAAATGGAAATCAAAGTATACAGAAAACCAACACACACAGGATAATACCTGCACTATACCTCGAACCATCCAACATCAACAAAGAAAGGAGTCATTCGAATCTTGGTCGATCGAGCCAAGAATATTTGTAATACACAACAAGGGACTAGAAGAAGAACGACGTCAAATTAAAGAAGCTCTGTCAAAGAACGCTTATCCCAAGAGGGTAGTGGAATCAACAATGCAAGAGAATGGTACTAGCAGAAATAAAGGTCCTGAAGAACACAAGCATTCACCCAGTATACCATACATGAAGAACAGGACAACACTATACAATTCAAACACGATTCTCGAGAAGCACCACTCTCCGAAGATCTACTAACGAAAACAATACCCAAGAATGAACATCAGGAAACTAAAAACTGCATCTACGAAGTACCATGTGAATGTTGCAAAGTATACATTGGAGAAACGAAAAGACCTCTGGAAGCGAGAATTAAGGAGCACAGACTTAACACCCAGAAAGCAGAGACAGGAAAGTGCGGAATAGCAGATCACGCTTGGACCGAGCACCATAAAGCTATTGAGGAAGATGCTAAGATTATTGACACAGAACCTCAATGGTATCCAAAGAAGCAGCTTATATCGCCAACAACAAAAACGTGTACAGCAAGCCTAATGTGGAAATTAGACCAATATGGCAGCCCCTCATAAGAAATATAAAATTGGACAGAACAAACTTGAACACAAACGTGAGCTCAGTTACCATCGAACGACCACGTCATCATCAGCAAGATGCGACGTCACTGACGCACTCAGCAGAACGCGCACCAGCCAATCAGAACAAGGCACGAAAAACGACACGTCAGCTGGACGAGAATAAATAGCAATGAAGGAACATGTTCGTCAAATAACCTGAAGACGATTGAAGATACCATATCAATCGAAACGTTGTAACTAAAGTTATATAGACAATGGAAGTCCGAAACAGACCTTTTGTAACAATAATGACTTATTTAAAGGGGCTTCTAAACGGGCAACATTTTCACTGCAATATGTGGCTATAATGTTGGCAACTATAGCCCGGCCATCACGACAACGTTTAATTGCAGCATATGGCTCGGCAATATTTTCTGCTCAGAAACTTGTTCATAGACGAGCTACACAATTGAGCTCAATGGATGATGAAATTATACACGTATTAGCGACTTATATTGTTTTAAAAGAAAAATTAAGCAAAAAAAGAGAAGACTGTGGATTCGACCTTGCCCCAATAGGCGTGAAACTTTAGATAACTTGAGCTTAGGAATGTCTTAATGATAAATTATTCAAAAACTTTTCAAGAACGTCTAAGAGTGACTTTGAATTTCTTTTAAGGACAATTGGACCAAAAATAAAAAGAAATGATACAATCATGCGAAAAGCAATCCCTGTCGTGACAAGACTGGCGATAACTCTATGTTTTTAGCAACGGGAGATTCTTATGGCATCGAAGGCGAACCATTTCACTGGTTTGCTGCCAGCACTACCACTTTTAATCTTTTTTTTTTCTCCTCATTCTTTGTGTATGTTTGCAGGCTTCTAAGTTTTTTGTATGCCTCCTCAATTGATATGCCAAATTTTTCAGCAATTACAGTCCATCCGTCTTTTTTGGCATTTTTGTCTCTATATATGCCGCTTTCCACATTCCACAACTCAGGATGTAAATGTATTTCATTAATGAAGTCTATAATCCTCTCGTTGGTCCAAGTATAAGCCATTTTACCCTCTGAAATTTTCGTCAAAAACAACAACAAACAAAAACCAAAACAGCAATATTGCAGTATTTTCGTTCGCCAAGCGATCGTCCGGCCATGTGCTTGCAACACATTAAAATGTATCGGCAATACCAGATCTATGTGGCTATATGGCCGAGCCATACAAGAAATATTCGACAGTGTGGCCGCTATTGGCGACAATGTTGCCGGCCATACTATTGCACCCTCACATTGCTGTAAAAGTGTTGCCCGTTTAAAAGCCCCTTAAGATACTAGATACCTACAATTTGATGCCGATACTCTTAACCGATTGCTATACATTTAAATGTTTTCCTTGTTCCAGCCACCTGAAGGCGGAGCTGCAGACGCTGCGCCGTCGCGGCGCGCTACGCGCCTGCGCAGATGCCAGCCCGATCCAAGGCGGCTGCGCAGACGGTCCCGTGGACGGCCCCGGGGCCCCTGTGCCCCTAACCAACCACGTCAGTGGCGTGCCGTTCATCGGGGGCTGCCAGGAAGGTGGGGGCGGCGATAGGGCCTGCGGCAGGTGCCGGGCCGAATTGGGGCGGGTCATCAACAGGGGCGCCTACTGCAGGGCCTGCAGGCTCAGGGTGTGCAAGCAGTGCCGGCAGTACTCCTTCAGGACCACCGATTGGGTGTGCACCGTCTGCCATAAGAGGATGTGAGTATATTATTACAAATCTTTAGTCCGATTGGGCAAGGAAACACTTGGTACGGATTTCACTATTTATTCTCACTAACTATGTACGATACTTAACAGTCTAATTTATCTACAGTCACTACACTAATTTATATTGGTCCTTAACTTCACTAATTTATGTCACAGTTCATTTATTTCGCGCGCACCACTGAGCTATCACGTATTCGACTGCTCACTTGCACTGTCTGTCCCTGGTCTTCCGTCTGCGGCTGAAAGTTTCGAGGAAGGTAAACTGACACAACTGACGCTTTGCGATCTTTCCAAAGCCTTCGATTGTGTCTCGCATAAAATCTTATTACAGAAGCTCGGGTTTTATGGTATTCGTGGACACTCCTTAAAATTTTTCACATCATATTTAGAAAATCGTTCTCAGATCGTAAGCACGAATAGCAAGGAATCCCATTTAAGGTCTACAGAATCTGGGGTGCCCCAAGGCTCTATTTTGGGACCTATACTTTTTGTACTGTACCTCAATTTTTACTACCGGTCAAGTGCGTCTGCTTCGCTGACAATACTACACTAATTCAATCACATACTGATCAGAATGTTCTGAACGCAAATGGCCTATGAAGTAGAAAATAAGATAGAAGGATGGTTTACAGCAAACTGCTTGAAATTGAATAGAGACAAAACTCAGAGAATAACTCTTTCAGTGAACGATAGACTGAATAAAAATGAAACAGTATCCTTACTTGGCCTGAAAATTGATAACTCACTCAATTGGGAGGCCCATGTCAAATTCATGTGAGTTATCAACGCAGATTTTCATCTTAGGTCAACTAAAACGTATTTCAACTTTGGAAGGGGTGCTGAATGCTTATTTTGACTTTTTCATTCGCATTTGGTCTATGGAGTTATTCTCTGGGGTGGATCTTGCCATGTAGCGCGAGTATTCAAGTTGCAGAAACGCGCGGTGAGGATCGTGACAGGTGCTAAATTTGATGACCATTGCAGACCTCTATTTAAAATGCTAAAAATACTGCCGTTGCCTTGTGTTTTTATTTTTTATACGCTTCTGCATATTCACGAAAACTCCAATACCTATACTTGCCACTCAGATATACACAAATATCCAACCAGAGGAGCATCTGCTATAAGACCTCCACGATTTAGATTAGCAGCCTCTGCACGCAATTCATTAAACTTAAAGCTCGACAACACGCTTCCTAGAACAATCAGACAGCTAAGCTATATAAAATTTAAACAGCATATTAAAAACTTCCTCCTCGACCATTGCTTTTACGACTCAGTCGAATTTTTAAATTTTAAGTTTTAATACTTTGTGTATGCTTATGTCCTCCTATACACATATATGTAGCTATTGTTTGTTTATATTCATCTTACTTGTACCTGTGTACCATTTTTCTTTAATCGTTCTACTGTCCAGTTGTTTGACTTGTCATAAGTATTTATTTATGTACAATATGACCAATAAATTACTCTCTCTCTCTCTGGCAGCTATTTATACGCATCTCTCCTTCTGATGCTTTCTTGTCCGCTCTGGCGATGCTTCGAGATGCTCCGCAGCGCTTACGACTGGGTTCTCGAGCATCCGTTCGTCTCGGGCGGCGTAATCACGGTCAAGCCAGAGCCGGACTGGCACAATATTAACTGCTATATCGTACTATCTAACAATTGGTATTTTGGACACAATTTTTTTTGTGATAAATGGAAAGATCATATGTAAGTTTTATAACTTCAACGACTATGGATTCCGACACCAAAGATTAACTGGAGATCTCCCGGTTTACGTCTCACATGTGTGGAGCAAACCCATCCAGTCGTTTGGCTAGGCTCACGTCGCTGCTCTCGATAGTTCAAGGGCATTCGATTAACTGTGGCATGCAGATCTCCTAAAAAAGCTCCCGTCTCACGGGCTCCCTGTTATGCTTTACGGCTGGCTCGCAGACTTCCTGTCAGGATGGAAAATCTCTATCGTGGTAGACCACTTTTCCTCTTCTTTCCATAGCATCAATGCCGGGGTTCCGCAGGGATCGGATTGCCTCCAACATTGTTTCTGCTTCATATTAATGATCTACTCTCTAGCACCACAAACCCAATCCACAGTTTTGCGAATGACAGTACGCTGCATGCAGGCATCATGAGCAATAGACCCATCTCTGTGGTCGAGCTGGAACGCAGAAGACTGGCAGTGACAGCTTCACTTTCAAAGGATCTCGATACCATTACCGCTTGGGGGCTCAAGAATATGGTAAAATTTAATGCTTCCAATACCCAGTATTGTACGCTATCAAACAAGAAGTGCCCAAGCCAACACCCGGTTCTAATGAACAACCGGGCTCTGCCAAGGAGTCACTCATTCAAGCTGTTAGGAGTCAACATTACAGAAAATCTGATCTGGCACGAACACGTTGCGTCAATTGCAACAGCTGCTGGTAAAAATCTTGGGTACATATTTAGAGCCAGAAAAGACTTCCCACCATGTAATCTCCTCACGCTATATAAAGCCCAGATAAGACCTGGCCTAGAGTATTGCTCTCATGTCTGGGAAGCTGCTGTCCCTACTACCCTGTCTATACTAGATGCCGTCCAGAGAAGGGCAATTCGACTAATTGGCGACCAGGCCTTAACGCGCCACCTCCAGCCACTTTCTCACCGGCGTGTTGTTGGTAACCTCTCACTCTTCTACCGATATTCAAACGGAATCTACTTCTCTGAGCTATCCTCTATCGTTTCGCCGCTCACCGCTCCTATCAGATGCACCCGCGCGACCGCTGCATCTCATCCTAAGGCGGTCGTTCTTCATACATCAAGATGATCAGACCTAAGAATGTGGAAATTCAATTCAAAGTGACTCATTTGGAGATCAAGTGTTGTTGACTGTCTATGCACATTGTGGAACATTGGAAAAAAGTCTTCTCCAAACTCAAATGCAGGTGATGTTTGGAAAACCATGCATAGATGTCTAGCGTTTCATCAAGCTAAGTAACTGGAAGTAGTACTTTGACAAAAAATCAACGTTTAACACTCTACTATGTCGAAGTAGAATACATGAGAACAGATAATCAAAAAGAAAAAACAAATTATCGAATACACATTTAATTAGTAAAAAAAAAATAATAAGAAATACAAATGTTTCGTTTAATACAATACGAAACATTAATGCTTATAATAATGTTATATAAAAAACACGATTAACTTTAATACTAATTCACACAGATATATTGTAATCATGTGTACAATAATGGAGTATTACTAGAAAAATGTACCTTACATTATATAGTTAATAAGTTAATAAACATTGTAACTGTAATAACCTATGAAAATAATTAGAAAGTCAATTATTTGTGATGAATGTGAACGAGGGACTACAAATACTTGCATTTTGCGCGTCAATACTCAGTATATAATTATATGGTTTGTACATTTTTCAAGTTGCTAAAATACCTATAAACTAATCCAAAAGAGGTCTGCACTAAAAAAGTATACAATAAAAGGATATTACATCTTGATTTCGTTTGGCAAATATATCTAGTTACTTTACGTAATATTAAAAAAAAAAGATAATATGGTAGCATTTTAGGGAATGATGATGATATCAATGATGCTGAATATGATACGGTTGTTATGGAAAGTCACTTGTACTTGTATTTTTTCTTGAAATTGTATGGTTTCTTACAATTATTTGTATGCGTTTTATATGAGTTTGTACATTTAAATAGATGAAGATAGAGATGATAAGCTCTTCTCATGAATAGAAGAGCAGAATGACATGTGCTTGATTGAACGATTGCACTGATTCTGTACATTTAAATAGATGAAGACACAGATGATAAGCTTCTCGCATGAATAGATGAGCAGAATGACATGTTGCGCTTGATTGAGTGATTGTAATGATTCTTTACATTTAAATAGATGAAGACACAGATGATAAGCTTCTCGCATGAATAGATGAGCAGAATGACATGTTGCGCTTGATTGAATGATTGTAATGATTCTTTACATTTAAATAGATGAAGCTAGAGATGATAAGCTTTTCACATGAATAGATGAGCAGAGCAGAATGGCATGTGCTGGGTGATTGCATTGATTGATTCTTATGGCACTACTTAATCTTTTAAGCTTACATAATTATTATATCTTACCAAGAACAGTTGTAAAACCTTAAATGATACGTTATGTACTAGTCTTTGGTAGCCAATATCGGTATACGGTATTCCTTCTACCTACTTTGGGTTTGAGAGTGGGTTTTAGCAATGCTTCATCTTTCGTGATACCTTAATTCTATCTCAATTTCAATGCTTAAATAATTGCAATAATTAAATCATGGTTTCAAAAGTTTTTGATCGCAGAAGTGTGACGTCAATTGGTTCCAGTTTTTGAGATGTTTGTGTTTATGACTATACAGGGTGGGCCAATAGTGCGTGGGCGGAGGATTGTGGGCTTACTAAAAAATATTTCAAAAATCTGTCACTTGATCATGGTAGGGACCCTTGAGGGCTATTACGTAAAAATATTTTCACTTAAATTTGGACGTTTATACAGGGTGATTCATATCAAACTTACATTTTTTTAAATGGAACACCCTATATATTATTGCATATTTGGATTCCTTGGTCAATTTAGTGTGACATCATGTATCACACATGGAACTTTAAACGAACCGTTTAGGCGCAAATCACCATTTTTGGTATAAGTAGGTATCAGAAAAAAATTGAATATCGCAACGATTATAAAACTTAGAAGGCCATGACTTTGCGGTACAACTAAGCATGAAATGCGTCACCTTAGGTCGGACGGCTAAAATTGAATTCTGTTTGTACTTGGAGAAATCAGTAGATTAATTAAGGAAACTTCAATCACAGATAACTTGATTTTTTCAAATGGCAATGCCTATTTTGGTTTAAAAAATCGAATGTAATATTTGATTACCTTTCTAACGATATAGCATACTCGATACCAATCTTTTTTAGTTTTCATTTTATTTCAAATTTTCAGTCAAATCGATATTTTTCAATTTTCCTGCGTGCAAGCAACCTAGCAGGCCATGAAAAATAAACAAAAGCTCGTTGATATGAAAGAAACCAACTAACTTAGTAGAAAGATGCAAACTAACTAGAGCAACGAGGCAAGATTATGAAAATTTCTTACAACATATTAGCACTAACCAGAAACAATAGCGGTAACAAGAACGCTCATTTTTCACAGCCTACTAGCTATTAGTCAATTTCCAAAGTCAGTAAAAAAATATTTAATCAAAGGAAAACTACTAGTAATTGTTGCTGGCAGTATAATATCTATGTCTTCTGAATAAATTTCCACATTTAATGCTATAAAAAAGTAGCCATTTCCGTAAGTCAAAAGTAATGATACCTCTGACTGCAACCCTTCAAATTCTTCAGTAGGTACTTCTACTTATTAGCAAAATCGCGGAAAATGAAACTTGAATTGCAGTCTGTTTGAATTGTAAAACATAATTTAGTTTGCAGAAAACTACATGAAATAAACACAATTACAACATAGCGTAATTAAAAAGTTCTAGCAATTATTTCAATAGATGTTCAGAATGCTCCAGTTGGAGATTTTACTTTTGACTTAACTAAACGGAAGTGACTAATCTTTTTATCCCATTAGATGTGAAATTCTAAACATGTTAGACTATAAGCAAAAATCGCTGGTAGTTTTGCTTTTGTTTCAAAATTTTTAATCGTTTTGGAAAGTTGTCAAGCTCTAGTAGAGCTCAATAGCTAGTAGGCTGTGAAAAACAAACACTTCTGTCATGGCCCAGCTACTCATTTACATTAGATATCTTGGGGCTGTTGTATCCGGTTAGAGCTAATATGTTGCAAGGAATTTTCATAATCTTGCCTCGTCGCTCCAGTTAGTTTGCATCTTTCTACTAAGTTCATTGGTTTCTTCCATATTAACGAGCTTCTGTTTATTTTTCATGGCCTGCTAGGTTGCTTGCACGCAGGAAAATTGAAAAACACCGATTTGACTAAAAATTTGAAATAAAATGAAAACCAAAAAAGATTGATATCGAGAATGCTATATCGTTAGAAAGGTAATCAAATTTTACATTCGACTTTTTAAACCAAAATAGGCATTGCCATTTGAAAAAATCAAGTTATCTGTGATTGAAGTTTCCTTAATTAATCTACTGATTTCTCCAAGTACAAAAAGAATTCAATTTTAGCCGTCTGACCTAAGATGACGCGTTTCATGCTTAGTTGTACCGCAAAGTCACGGCCTTCTCAGTTTTATAATCGTTGCGATATTCAATTTTTTTCTGATACCTACTTATACCAAAAATGGTGATTTGCGCCTAAACGGTTCGTTTAAAGTTCCATGTGTGATACATAAAGTCACACTAAAATTGACCAAGGAATCCAAATATGCAATAATATATAGGGAGTTCCATTTAAAAAATGTAAGTTTGATATGAATCACCCTGTATAAACGTCAAAATTTGAGTGAAAATATTTTTAAGTTATAGCCCTTAAGGGTCTCTACCATGATCAAGTGACAGATTTTTGAAATATTTTTTATTAAGTCCACAATCCTCCGTCCATGCACTATTGGCCCACCCTGTATTAGTAATGTTTTGTAATTTTCGAGTCAGTTAATATTTATCTAAAATCTTTATGACTGGTTTTTGAAGGCTCTAAAAATTGATATTTGTTTTCAATAATTATTTTCAAATGCGAGTTGAAATCAGGACACATATCATCGAAAATAGAGAAATATTTGGGGACTAAAACACTAAACAGAGATTTGATGCTATTCTATTCATACTGACGTTAGGGGAAGTCAAACCATATTCTGTGTTTTCTTTGAACATCAGTTTATCTGATATTTGTTTTCAAGGTTTGCAACTGACGTATTTGTAAACGATAAGTGTTTGTAAATTTGGATATTTTTAGAACGTGTTTGAATTTATGGCAAGATTGATATATTTAGAGGAATTATTTATCATTTCTGTACCAACATAAACATACGTTGTAACTTATTTAAGGAGACTAACTGAAAAAATTAATAGTTTGGAGATTATGATTTTTTTTTCCAAAAACTGTAGTTGAGCTTGTTTGAAACTTTAGTACAATAGTGATGTGGCAAAACAACCAATAAAATATTACTGTGTTTTTTCTCAAACTCAATTAAATCAATCTCCTAAAATACTGATATTCATTGGCAAATTCCTTATTGTATATATTTGAACAGTAGTGCAGTCTTTTGTTTAAAAAAACACAAACTAACTATAATATATATGACCTATCTTCTTGAAATTAAGAATGCTGAAACTGTTTCAGAATGTATGCTGAAAAAATTTCTTTCTTCATTACAGGATCAATTTATATTTACAATGGCTCACAAAGGCACACAACATAAAGTTTACATAAAAAAGAATATATAGGAAAGTTAAAAAGACGACATAATTTTCAAATCAATTCAAGGTCATACATAGGACCATAAATTTTCCTCTAAAATATCCTCCTCCCATATACTATTTTTTTAATATTGAAAACCGATTTTATTGAGTTTTATGTGTTTGTAGAATAACATTCAGCTGGACTAAGCTATTAGAGTGAAATTAAGGAATATTTGTGCATCAAAAATGTATTTGATTTACTATAATCACTTTTTCCTAAAATTCTATTGGTAAATATGAATGTTGTACTATGGTAATGTATTTTCAATCTGAATGATCCTTTTGATTAGTTGTTTTCAGTTTCAATTTTACTATGAAGTAAAACATCTATGACGTCATCGTTATGCCTTAACCTGTTTCCTTCTTTAATACAAATTTCTGATGAAAATTACACTTAATACATAGTGATAAGATGAAGAAACCCCAATATCTTTGTCTTGTTCGCTAAAGTATTCAAAACGCAACGGTTGTTAAAGTTTTTTACAAGATGCTTCTTTTAACCAAGCTAGCTGCGAAGAAAGCAAACATAAGCTTTACAGTGACGACAGTGGATGTAGAAAAAGTCTTAAGACGTGTCTTACGAGCAAATACCTAGTTCTATCCCACTGTGAACAAGTTGCCATTGAAAGACTCACATGTTATGGAGTTGACAGTGATAGAAGGTGCTTCTTTGTAGACAGTGGAGAACTTCTGCATTGCGACAAAGCAGGTATTGAAAAAGGTTTATATTATAGCAATAGGATGATTTGGGTCATTCTTAGTAATGACCATATGAAGGCAGTGGATGTGAAAGAAGTCCTCTAAAGGTGTGGGATCAGCAATTGCATAGTCCTCTCCCACTGGAAGACTTATAAGTCACGAAGTCGAGTATTTGAGGTCCTTCACTTGAGAACAGCGGGTGTGAAAAGTGTGACAAAGACAGATACACGAGATTGAGGAGTTAGAGTGATTGGGGTCCCCCTCTAGAAACGGATTGGAAGAGATATAGGTTATGGAATTGAAGTGGTCACAAATGATCACATGGGGACTGTAGGCTTGGAACACTCTTTAGACTTGTGAGACCAAGTGATATAGGACGGGTATACAGCTTATCGTTTGATTAACAGTAACCACGTGGGTTACAAGAGATTCGAAACTATAATAAGAGATCGAGAGCTCTGTGAAGTAAACAACCTGCATCGGGAAATAGTCTGGTACACAGATGGATCAAAGACCGAGCAAGGCACAGGAGCGGGAATCTTTGGAAGAGGAACTAGACAGAGCATTCCGCTAGGAAAATACGCCTCGGTATTTCAGTCAGAGGTGTACGCCATCCTATAATGTGCAAGGATCAATAATGAACGATCCTACAGAAATAAGAGGATCGCAATACTTACAGACAGCCAGGCTACACTTAGGGCACTAGAAACGCCCAAAGTTACGTCTGCTCTAGTCTGGGAATGTTTACAAGAACTGGGAAAACTGGCAGAACACAACAAAGTAACTTTGGAGTGGGTGCCTGGACACTCAGGTATAAGAGGCAATGAAAGGGCGGACGAGCCAGCAAGACTAGGCTCGTCTGCCCTATACATTGGAGCAGAACCCGCCCTGGGGTGCCTAAAAGCACAATCAGACACCAGGTCGGAGAATGGATGAAACATCAGCACAAGGAGCAGTGGAACTTGTTGCCAGGATGTGTTCATGGAAAAACATTCATTAAAACTCCATGCAAGAAAATAGCTGCTGGAACACTGCCCTCATTGAGTAAGAATCAGCTCCGAATAACGACGGGTCTCCTCACAGGTCATTGTGGCCTGAATGAACACCTGAATAAAATGGGACTCTACAATGGAGACCTCAACTGCAGATTGTGTGGAAGAGGAACTGAGTCAGCCCTACATGTGCTCTGTGAGTGCGAAGCGCTAGATCACAAGAGACAACAGCTCTTTGGGAAGACCAAGCTAGAACCAATGGAGTACGGCTCAGCACCAGGACCAGTAGGTAAACTGCATAAACTTATGCAGGGATCCAGATTGCTGGAGTGGATACTGTAAAAGAGAGGAGCAATAATACAATAGGCCTTAAGGCTTAAGTATTGACGGGGACAGCAAGGTTAGACGGCTCCTGGAAAAAAAAAACACGTGGGGACAGTAAGAATGAAAGAAGTCTTAGAGGAGTGTTGCCAGCAATTGCATACTTTTATCCCAATGGAAGTTTTACAGGTTATTGAGTGGAGTGTTTGGAGTCCTACACCTGAGAACAGTGGGTGTGAAGAGTGTCGCCAAGAGAGATACAAGAGATTGCGGGGATGGATTGATTGGGGTCCTCCTTTAGCAATGAATTGGAAGAAATATAGGTTACGGCGTCAAAAATGACCTAGTGTGAACTGAAGCGTTAGACCAAGTAGGTATAGGAAGGGTATACAGCTTATGGTTTGGTTAATAGTAACCACTTGAGGACAGTAGGCGTGGAAGGGGTTTTAGAGGTATCTGATGCCCCCTATTCATCCATAATGACCACGTAGGTGTTGGAAGTAGTGCAAGTGATGGCATTAGAGTGTTCAGGGTCCTCCTTAGTAATGACTACGTGAGGACAGTGGTTTCTAAAGACGTCCACGTCATGCCTGCAGGCCACTGTGGTTTCATTTTCGTCTAGGATTTGAAGCTCTTCCGGACACTTCTCCTTGATGTTAACAAGACAGGAGGACGTTTTGCAGAAGCTGTTGGTTTCTGTTGGTTGTATCTGGAATAAGGAAAATATATAAATAAGGAAAATATATAAATTGGCCAAGAAACAAGTTACGCAAAAGCAGTTAGGTTAGGTGTTCCTCAAGGAACTGTTCTTGGTCCCACCTTGTTCCTAATTTTTATGAATGAACTTCTAAATTACCGTAATTGTTCAATTATATCATATGCTGATGATACGGTCTTAAATTGTACTGGTAATACTTGGAATGAGGCTTATGAAATGGCAAAGAAATGCATAAATGATGTAAAAGATTGGCTTGACATAAATAATATTTGTTTAAATGTATCTAAAACCAACTTTATTGCTTTTTCTCCCACACAAACTGCATTTTGCAAGAGAATTTCGTTTCTGAATACTAACAGATCAAATTATGTAATAGAACAAGTGGAATCCATAAAGTACCTGGGTGTTTATATAGACAGACATCTTAAATGGACAGTTCAAATAAGCTCACTGGCAAACAAATTGAAAAAATTAACTTTAAATAATTTTATAGCTTAAGAAATATTTTAAATCAGAAACTGTTGATGATTGTATACATCAGTTTAGTTGAATCTATTCTTAGATATGCCATATGTGTGTGGGGATCAGCTTACTCAACTACCCTTAAAAAAATCCAAGTTTGTCAAAATTATATAATAAGAATAATTTTCAAAATGTAGAGCCGCCAAAGTGTCAAGGATGTATTTAGAAATGAAGCCATTTTAGACATGAAAGCTCTATACATATATTCTGTCCTACTATTCCAGAATACCTCAAGAGGCTACGTTTGCACTCATTCCGAAAAAAACTGAAAATATATGTCATTGAAAGTTATGATAAGCTCAGCTCTCTGATTTAAACAAGTAAAAAAAAATTAACATTAAACAGATTATCTCATTCACGTGAATTAGGCTAGTGTGCTTTTGAAATATTTACTTTTCTTGAAGAAACAGAAATCAAGTTATTTGAGCGTGACAGACCATAGAATCTACTCATCTATGATAAGGTAAAATTAGTTTAGTTAGTTTTCAAATATGTTTGTGGAAAATGTACAATCTGTAGAAGTTTGGACACAACACAAGATTTTTCTTAGGTGTCCTTATTATGAACCGATGTTATGTCTATGTTATGTTAAATACTGAAAAAATAAAATACAAAAAATACAAAAAAAAATAACGTAAAATTTATTTAATAAAAGGCTTTTGGTTGATTTCTTGATCTTCCCTTATTAATTTTTCACAGAATTACGTATGTAATGTTGTTATTGCGTTAAGATGTCGCCATATTAATATGTGCGTAGAGGCGTTAAATTCGTGGGTAGCATTAGGCGTATGCAACTTGCAAAACGTATGATAAAATTTACATTTTTATTACCGCGGATTCTTGAGAACAATGCAAATAGGTCCATGCCAATCCGTATCAATTATCAATAGGGAATTGTGAAAGTTTGGTCTGAAGTATATGTCTAACGGTACATAGGTACATATTGGACAAAGAGGGACATATAATTTCCTGAAAATAATACATAATACAGTTTAACCAGACAGGTTACCATCAATTCTTACACGAGCCCAATTAGACTCATAGAGTTGCTGTATGAGAAACACTAGGTGATAAGGAACTGCCTTAGAGATAAGGATTACCCACAGTTTAGGCTACTTTACGTTATCAAACGCCTTAGAATCAAGCTGACTTGGAGGCAGCGTGTGGATTATAAGGTAGGCAAGGTTCGAAACTCATTATGGGCCTGCAGAAGAGTTGTCGGTAGTAGTTGGGGCTTGAGCCCAAAAGTGGTGCACTGGCTCTATACTACAATAGTCAGACCGTCATTAATATATGGCTTTATAGTGTGGTGGACCTGTATAAAGCCGGAGGTAGTAAGAGTCAAATTTAATAAGGTTCAACGTTTGGCATGTCTTAGTATAACCAGTGCAGTGCGCACAACACCTTTGAGTGCCATTGAAACACTATTGAATCTTCCTCCTTTGGCTTTGGTAATTCAAGGGGAAGCTAGAAAAACTGGGTTCCGTCTCTGGAGTCAGGGTAGCTGGTCTTTTATGAATCCAGGCAAAGGACTTTCGACGATTCTAGCAGAGTTGCATGAGGATAGTCCTATTTTGGTGGCGAGGAGCGATATAGTTTCTCCTACGTATCGCTTCAGTCGCAAATTTGTGGTGGTGTTTCCGTCAAGGGAAGAGTGGGAGTCTAGAGAAAGACAGGTCATCGAAGGAGGAGGACAGGACTGGTACACAGACGGTTCACTCGCTAGAGAGGGCTCGGGCTCGAGAGTCTACGGACCCCATGCAAGACTTTCACTCCCTCTTGGGGGGCACACCACAGTATTCCAGGCTGAGGTCTAAGCACTGAGTGCTTGGAAAATAACGTCGGGTCTGGTCCTGGAGTGCAGAGGGCTCTTGACGACATCTCAGCTAAACACAAGGTATCACTGATGTGGGTACCTGGGCACGCTGGGGTAAAGGGTAACGACATGGCTGATCATCTGGCTAGGATGGGACCCGGCAACAGTTTTGAGGGCCCGGAACCAGCCTTAGGACTATCTGCAAACTTGATTAGGAAAAGAACTGGAGAGTGGATCCAGAATCAACAGTATCTGAGATGGAACAACATCTCTGGTCATCTCCGTCAAGTTCGAGAACTATTAGCAGGGCCTGCAGAGAGAATAGGACGATTTTGTCTCTCTCTGGATAGGAGTAACTTGAGATTGCTAGTAGGCCTATTAACGGGTCACAACACCTTCAGGCGACACTTGTTCGTGATGAGGGTGGTCAACGACCCAACGTGCACGTGGTGTGGTGAGGAGGAAGAATCCTCGGCACACATCTTGTGTCGCTGTGAAGCCCTGGATTATCACAGGCAGACTATGCTGGGCTCAAGAACCTTGGAACCAATAGAGATAAAATGGATAGGACCTAAGAATGTACTTGCCTTTGCTAAAAGGGCAGGTCTTAGGAACTAGCGTGGATAGAGGCGCAAAGGGGCCCATCATGTGGCCTATGCACCAGTCACATTCTGTGCTGGATAGCCTCTGGTCCTTATTCATTCATTCAATAGACTAGAATAGTCCACAAAGCAGACAAAAACTGGAAAATAATGCTCTCTGGCTTTTTCAATAATTTGTCTTAAGTTTAAGATCTGTTCACGCGTACCGCGTCCTTTCACTAAACCTGCCTGCGCCTGAGAAATTTGCCAGCCAATAAAACCCTCCAAACAAAACTGTAAAATATATAGTAGAACCTTGCTTGCATGAGATATTAACGAAAGTAGGCGATAATTGTCTGGATCCCTCTTTATGAAGTGGAACAAAAACGGATTCAGATATTCATAATGGAGGTGCCTGTTCTATTGTACTTAAATTTACTCTATGAACTGACTTGTGATCATGTGTCATCAGTTTTTTGATAGTCGGTAACAGAAGTCCAATGGGTACTCGTAATTGAAAAAAAACTCTTAGCATAAGCCCTGCCCTGTAAATCGTATTCGGGAAACTGACGGGTCTAGGAGGCGTATTACTATCTGCTCTGACAGTCAGGCAGCCATCAAAGCACTGAGTGCTTGGAAAATAACGTCGGGACTGGTCCTGGAGTGCAGGAGGGCTCTTGACGATATCTCAGCTAAACACAAGGTATCACTGATGTGGGTACCTGGGCACGCTGGGGCAAAGGGTAACGACATGGCGGATCATCTGGCTAGGATGGGATCCGGCAACAGTTTTGTGGGCCCGGAACCAGCCTTAGGACTATCTGCAAACTTGATTAGGAAAACAACTGGAGAGTGGATCCAGAATCAACACTCTCTGAGATGGAACAACATCTCTGGTCATCTCCGTCAAGCTCGGGAACTATTAGCAGGGCCTGCAGAGAGAATAGGACGATTTTGTCTCTCTCTGGATAGGAGTAACTTGAGATTGCTAGTAGGCCTATTAACGGGTCACAACACCTTCAGGCGTCACCTGTTCGTGATGAGGGTGGTCAACGACCCAACGTGCAGGTGGTGTGGCGAAGAGGAAGAATCCTCGGCACACATCTTGTGTCGCTGTGAAACCCTGGGTTATCACAGGCAGACTATGCTGGGCTCAAGAACCTTGGAACCAATAGAGATAAAATGTTTCTATACATTCCTAAGAATGTACTTGCCTTTGCTAAAAGGGCAGGTCTTAGGAACTAGCGCGGATAGAGGCGCAAAAGGGCCCATCGTGTGGCCTATGCACCAGTCACATTCTGTGCTGGATAGCCTCTGGTCCTTATCCATTCATTCAAGCCCTGCCACGCCCTTGTCACGCACTGTCCAACGCCACGTTCTGGGTAACCAGAAAAATTCGTTCAGAAAGTACAATGTAAAAAGTTGGTAATTACTTTCCAGAATAAGCAACTCATCGGTAATTCTGTTTGCCTATGTAGAACTCATCTCGCAAACAAATAATAACCACACGCTGAAAAGGATGAACTAATAAAACTTTTTGAAGGTGAAACACCATTGGCGATGTTTTCTGTGCGATCATGTGTTGATTGCATTCCATATGCATCGTTTCAAGAACGACCGCATGTAGGTATATGTATATGTTATTGGCCATTATAGTTAGATGAGAGTTTAATTGGAACAGATGTTTTAGTAATGTACCGAGTGGTCAGGTAAGAATGCAAATAAGTACTTTATCTCGGAAGCTATTTGCCATAGAAGCTTGCGGTGAAAAAAATTATAGCTAAAGTGTAACCACCTTCTTAAATGTTTAAAGAGACCTTTTAGCGAGTGCCACCTATAGTAAATGTTATCGAAATATCGAGTATTTTTTGCTTAACACTTTCTAACGGGTCTACTAAGGTAACAACAGGCACGTGTGGCCATGAAAAAGCTTACTAAAATATGGCGTGACCATAACATCACTAAAGCTACAAAGATGATGCTGGTTCAGTCTCTTGTGTTCTCCATATTTTTGTATGCCTCGGAAACTTGGACTGTTAAAAAGGCAGATCGAGCTCGCATAGATGCTTTTGAAATGTGGACGTGGAGGAGAATGCTGAAAGTTCCTTATACCGCCCATCGAACTAATGTTTCCATACTGGATTAGCTCGGTAATCTAAAGAGACCACCCTCCATTGTGTCGACGAGAATGCTTACATTCTTCGGACATATTCACAGAAGCGATAATATGGAGAAACTTGTAGTTCAGGGTCACGCCCCGAGTGGGCGGCGCCGTGGCCGTTCCCCTACACGCTGGGTGAATACGACGAAACAGTTGCTGGATGTGGCAGTGAATGAATGGATAAGGAACAGACGCTATCCAGCACGGAATGTGCCTGGTGCATAGGCCATACGATGGGCCCTTTTGCACCTCTATCCGCGCTAGTTCCTAAGAGCTGCCCTTTTGGCAAAGGCAAATACATTCTTAGCTCCTATCCGTTTTATCTCCATTGGTTCCAGTTCTTGAGCCCAGCATAGTCTGCCTGTGATAACCCAGGGTTTCACAGCGACACAAGATGAGTGCCGAGGATTCTTCCTCTTCACCACACCACGTGCACGTTGGGTCGTTGACCACCCTCATCACGAACAAGTGACCCCTGAAGGTGTTGTGACCCGTTAATAAGCCTACTAGCAATCTCAAGTTACTTCTATCCCGAGAGAGACAACATGGTCCTATTCTCTCTGCAAGCCCTGCTAATAGTTCCCGAGTTTGACGGAGATGACAGAGATGTTGTTCCATCTCAGAGAGTGTTGATTCTGGATCCACTCTCCAGTTGTTTTCCTAATCAAGTTTGCAGATAGTCCTAAGGCTGGTTCCGGGCCCACAAAACTGTTGCCGCATCCCATCCTAGCCAGATGCTCCGCCATTTCGTTACCCTTTACCCCAGCGTGCCCAGGTATCCACATCAGTGATACCTTGTGTTTAGTTGAGATGTCGTCAAGAGCCCTCCTGCACTCCAGGACCAGTCCCGACGTTATTTTCCAAGCACTCAGTGCTTTGATGACTACCTGACTGTCAGAGCAGATAGTAATCCGCCTCCTAGACCCGTCAATTGGAAATGAGATAGTAAATCGCGAACGATGGCGAGCTACAATTCTCAAAACTATTGATACTGTTCGTGTCGGCAATACTCTAGCTCCGACCTAATGCACTGTACGAGTTCACAACATGTCTGTTAAGACATTGTGACTATGATGGTGAGTAAGCTAAAGTGGTGGGGGTTAATTCAATGTTTTTTTCTTAAATAAACGGCTATAACTCCTAAACTAAACGTATTTCTACAAATTTAGTTTTACTGAAAATAATATTTATTGTTCCATCAAACCCATCTTAGCTATGTTATGTCTAATTCCTACTGATACTGCTAGAGCGCATTTTTTGGAATATCTACCAAAAAAACTGCAAAATTCTCCAAAAAGTCAAATACAATGGTGTTTTTTTCATAATAATCTGGCGAAATGAAATTTAAATAGGCTAGCGAAAACTGTATATGGATATCTTATTCCTAACATGAAATATTGAAGAAAGAATATGTAATCATTTTATTTTATTTTGTGGTCAGCCTTCTGCAAAGGCTGAAAGCCTATAGCGCTTTAGAAGCGCTGCATGAGGATGAGTGTCTGTGTACGGTAGATTTAAAACGCTGCAGGTTATAGCTGTCGGGAAACAAATTCCCCGGCACATTCGAAAATATATTTATTTCGATCGTAGACTTCGTATCGAGCTGCAAACTTCATTCATCGACTGTGTTGCAACCAATACACTAGTCACCAGTTTAACAGTACGTATTTTCGCGATTGGCTGGGAATCTAGAATGTAGTATCGAAGTAGGACGTCGTTGGTCAAAGGAGCATCCTTACTGCCATGGTGACGTCACACGGGTTCGGGAACCTGTTTTCGGTACTCTATTCAAAAACCCATTCTTATTTTGATATAACTTTTGAATAATTGCGACAAAAAAAGATAACAAAAACAGTTTTTTCATAAAACTTATGTATGATCTTTCCATTTATGACAAAAAAAAATTCTATTCAAAAGCTCAATTGCTGTGTTCCACAAGTGAGTGACGTAGGCCAGGAGGTCACCTGTAGACCTATGCTTACGGAAGCCATACTGGCGATCATTTATGATGTTATTGTTGTCCAGGTATTTCAGGAGCTGTGTTTCAATGACAGAGTCCATAACCTTAGGCATGATGCTGAGAAGAGCCACTAGGTCTATAGTTGGTGGGATCGGTTTTTTTGCCTTTCTTAGGAATGGGTTGTGCGCAGCAGCCAATCTTCCATGCAGCGGGAAACACGCCTCGGTGATACGATAGTTTGAAGAGCTTGTACAGAATAGGCTGTATTAGTTTTTTCAGGATAAAATTTCATAATTTACATAAACAACGCGCTTTTTTTTTGAAAAATTGCCATCCTTGTTGGTCTCAAGGATTTGACAACGACCTCTTTGTATGGATCTTGAACGACTTCTTGAAGTGCTCCTTCCACTTCTTCAGCCGTTGTGGCGCCATCTAGGCCTCGAATGTGCAGTGCGACTCGTCCGCTGTTTCTAGTAGATATTCCTACCACGTTGAGTCTTCCTATGGCGTCCTTGAGCTGCTCAGCCCCTCCACCATCTTTTGGCACTGTTAGAAGCAATTCGCCTTGTCTGGTCTTTCTTACATTACTAATCGTAACGCCCAGATCGTTATTATTTGCCTCTTATTTTACCTTCGTGAGTAGCTCCGCATAGCTGAGGCCTTTCGCTGTGACTATGACGGCTTCTGTGCTTCGTTCTTTCCGCACCTTCGGCTGCCTCTCACTGTCCGACACTCTAACTGTCTCCAGTCTTTGGCAGGTGCCTGTTTTGTTTGGCGGAAGGTACAGTTTTACTTCCAAATTTGTACCTGCGAATATGAATTCTAGGAGTTTTTTCAGTCTCTCCTTTTTGTCCAGGTCTGGTGTTGGGACCGAGATGCCCAACCTGTCTTGTCTCAGCTGTACAAAGTTGGAGAACGTTTTCTGTTGGTCCTCATCCAGCAGCACTTTGTGGACATAGTGCTCGCTTTGTTCTCTTTGTCCTTTGCTGTTCGCAATAGTGGTTTCGTTTCGTTGCTGGCGTTTACTGTCTGGATATCTATTGACGATGGACCGTTGGAGCCAGAAATGGAATGAAGAGGCATAAATATTAAAATTACTTTTCCGATCATTGAAGAGTGGAGTGTGAACTCCGTATGGAGATAAAATTGAACATTATGCAAAATTGTGCACATATACAGGGTGTTTCAGAACTATGGGATCAAACCCTAGGTGTTATTCAGTGCAACAGTAGAAAACTTTTGAGTATATGGACCCATGTCCGGAAAGGTGTCCGTACGGTACTACGGACCTCAGAAGCGTTAAAATGTAGAAAGACGATGAATTGCCTAAATAGCCTTTAATGCATTCACTTTTTGCCTTTTGTACATGATATCATCACAAAAATTGTTCAAAATGTCTTCCTCCAACCTGAATACACCGATTTAATGTCGCACATGATTTCGGCGGACTTGAATAAAAATTTGATACTCGTTTTGAATGATTTCAAATGCTGCTGTAATTCGTCCGATTAAGTCTTGCTCTGTTTCTACTCGTAGACCAAAGGCTTTACATGTCCCCACAGGAAAAAATCTAGCGGCGTTAAATCAGGTGATCTAGGAGGCCAAGAAACGGCTCCACCTCTAGCAATCCAACGGTGCCCAAACCGCTGAGCCAAATCCTCACGTACTGGTACAGCAAAGTGAGCCGGCGCTCCATCGTGCTGAAACCACATTTGCTGTTGCACATTTATTGGAGAAATTACCGGCGCTTATGTGTTGTTAACTTTAAACACGATAACAAAGATTGTTTTTACTTCCTACACCGATAGGTGAGGGGAGTATTGTGATCGCGAAAATTTTCGATTTTGAGATAATACTTTTTTGGGCGTTTTATGATGTCTACATAACGAAAATCCATGTCACTCATTTCGGTCGGTCTGTCGGTGTGTCGGTCTGTCGGTCTGTCGGTCTGTCGGTCTGTCGGTCTGTCGGTCTGTCGGTCTGTCGGTCTGTCGGTCTGTCGGTCTGTCGGTCTGTCGGTCTGTCGGTCTGTCGGTCTGTCGGTCTGTCGGTCTGTCGGTCTGTCGGTCTGTCGGTCTGTCGGTCTGTCTGTACGTGTTTTTCTAGCCACGTAATCTCAGTAACCGCTGCATGGATTGTGATGAAATTTGGGCAGCGGTGTGTTGTGGGGTCGTAGTAGGTTCCTATAATTTTGGAAATCGTTGTACGGGGGGCGGAGTAATTAGCAAAAAACGAAAAATTTCTAATATTCCTCAAACTTCGTTTTTTGGGCGTTTTAGGGGTTTCTGATCATTTTCTACTTTTCTTTGGGTGGGGGTGAATTTGGGGTGGTTGGGGGGGTGGGGGGTTGGAAAACTGAAAAATTTGTTGTAATCATAATGGACTGTCCATTGACCTGTGAATGAAAAACCTAGCGGCATAATACACTTTTTTAGGTCCATTTGCTCAGTACAGAAACCAATTTGTGATGTTCACAGACGTACAATTGTTTTTAACGAAATTTTGACACAGTATTACTACCGCGGCGAGGATGGAAAACGTGGAAGAGCACTGCTATAGTGAACTCCGCCATTTGAGGTATATCTGTATATGCTTCAATAAAGGCTATTATTATTATTATATGTTTTGGAAAAATCGTGTCAGTGGCGGCGCAGCAATAATAAAAAACTAAAAATACAAAAACAGCTCAAACCTTGTTTTTAGGCGTTTTAGGGGTCCCTGATCATTTTCTACGTTATTTTGGGTGGGGATGAAACTGGGGTGGTTGGGGGGTGGGGGGTGGTAAAGCTGAAAGATTTGTTGTACTCATAATAGTTTGTCCATTGACCTATGGAAGAAATACGTACCGGTGTATCTTTTTTAAGTCCATTTGAACATTTACTTGCCTATTACAGAAACCAAGGGCCTTATTATTAGATTGATTTTAATGAAATTTCGACACAGAAGTGACTGTCGCGGCGAGAGTGGAAAACGCACCAGTGTCTGAAAAATCGTGTCAGTGGTTGCACAACAATAATTAAAAACCTAAAAATATTAAAACAGCTCACACTTTGCTTTTAGACGGTTTAGAGGCTCCTTATCGTTTTGCATCGTACAGTTCAAGCATGCAGAATGAAAACTGTGGCGTCCTAGTTTCTAAGGAGGGACACGCAAGAAACTATTTACGAGAGTTTTTGTGTTGGACGTTTTTTTGCGGGAGGGTGGGCGATGATTTGGTTGCAAGGCGATTTCAGAGTATAGCTTCATGCATTGGGAAAACAATAAAACGAAATCATTATTATGTGTGGGAAGTACTGAGTCAATCAACTTGACTCCATTTTTTGTAACTACATTCCATACCGCCTTTATCGCCCTCGTCGTGCTATAGTATTTGTGAAGCTTGGACGAATTCAACAAACATTAATTGTTGCTAATGGAAAACTTTAGCAATCCAGAATTGGCGGATATACATTTGGCATAAGGAGCAACAAGCTGCAATGCACGAGCAGTAGCGCGGTTGTATCAAAAACGTTATCCCGAACGGCAGCATCCGGGATACAAAAAGTTTATTGCTATTCATCGGCGGCTCATGTTCTTAAGGCCGTAGTACCGTACGGACACTTTTCCGGACATGGGTCCCTATACTGAAAAGTCTTCTACTGTTGCACTGAATAACCCCTAGAGGTTTGATCCCATAGTTCTGAAACACCCTGTAGGTTATAGCTTTGAGTGGCGCCCGTTTAGGCATTCGCCAAGTTTGATTTATTGATTCCGGAAAACGATGCTGTGCATACGCCATACTTGGAGACCAGTTCATGCTGGAAATTGGGAAACTTTGAATTGCTTTCAATTGCAACTGGCACGTGTTTGAAACGTTCTGTAATAGCTAAATATTCAGCTGTGGGTTGTACGGAACTCGTTTAACCGGCTGGATATTTTATTATATTTTAAACATCTCAAAAGACTTCCCTCGGCTTACGTACTTTAATAGCGAATCCATACAGTGTGTCCAAGCTCGTATTTAGGGGGGTCCAAGGGGTTCGGATCCCCCCGAAACCCTATACAGGGTGGGCCAATAGTGCGTGGACGGAGGATTGTGGGCTTACTAAAAAATATTTGAAAAATCTGTCACTTGATCATGGTAGGGACCCTTGAGGGCTATAACGTAAAAATATTTTCACTTAAATTTTGACGTATATACAGGGTGATTCATATCAAACTTACATTTTTTTGAATGGAACCCCCTATATATTATTGCATATTTGGATTTCCTGGTCAATTCTAGTGTGACTTTATGTATCATACATGGAACCTTGAATGAACCGTTTAGGCGCAAATCACCATCTTTGGTATAAGTAGGTATCAGAAAAAAATTGAATATCGCAGCGATTATAAAACTTAGAAGGCCGTGACTTTGCGGTACAACTAAGCATGATATGCGTCACCTTACGTCAGACAGCTAAATTTGAATTCTTTTTGTACTTGGAGAAATCAGTAGATTAATTAAGGAAACTTCAATCACAGATAACTTGATTTTTTCAAATGGGAATGCCTATTTCTAGTTAAAGAATCAAATGTAAAATTTGATTACCTTTCTAACGATATAGCATTCTCGATATCAATCTTTTTTGGTTTTCATTTTATTTCAAATTTTTAGTCAAATCGGTGTTTTTCAATTTTCCTGCGTGCAAGCAACCTAGCAGGCCACGAAAAATAAACAAAAGCTCGTTAATATTGAAGAAACCAACTAACTTAGTAGAAAAAAGCAAACTAACTAGAGCAACGAGGTAAGATTATGAAAATTCCTTACAACATATTAGCTGTAACCGGATACCACAGCGGCAAGATCTCTAATGTCAATGAGTAGCTGGTGTACGACAGAAGTGTTTGTTCTTCACAGCCTACTAGCTATTGAAGTCTACTAGAGCTTGACAACTTTCCAAAACGATTAAAAATATTGAAACAAAAGGAAAACTATCAGCGATTTTTGCTTACAGTCTAACATGTTTAGAATGAAATTTCACATTTAATGGGATGAAAAAAGTAGTCATTTCCGTGCTCCAACTGGAACATTCTGAACATCTATTGAAATAATTGCCAGAATTTTTTAATTACGCTATGTTGTAATTGTGTTTATTTCATGTAGTTTTCTGCAAACTAAATTACGTTTTACAATTCAAACAGACTGCAATTCAAGTTTGATTTCCGCGATTTTGCTAATAAGTAGAAGTACCTAGTAAAGAATTTGAAGGGTTCCAGTCAGAGGTATCATTACCTTTGACTAACGGAAATGGCTACCTTTTTATAGCATTAAATGTGAAAATTTCTTCAGAAGACATAGATATTCTACTGCCAGCAACAATCACTAGTAGTTTTCCTTTGATTAAATATTCTTTTACTGACTTTGAAAATTGGCTGATAGTATACAATACGCTAATCAATGCTAATAGCTAGTAGGCTGTGAAAAATGAGCGTTCTTGTTACCGCTATTGTTTCTGGTTACAGCTAATATGTTGTAAGGAATTTTCATAATCTTGCCTTGTTGCTCTAGTTAGTTTGCATATTTCAACTAAGTTAGTTGGTTTCTTACATATTAACCAGCTTTTGTTTATTTTTCATGACCTGCTAGGTTGCTTGCCTGCAGGAAACTTGAAAAACACCGATTTGGCTGAAAATTTGAAATAAAATGAAAACCAAAAAAGATTGATATCGAGAATGCTATATCGTTAGAAAGGTAATCAAATTTTACATTTGATTCTTTGAACCAAAATAGGCATTCCCATTTGAAAAAATCAAGTTATCTGTGATTGAAGTTTCCTTAATTAATCTACTGATTTCTCCAAGTACAAAAAGAATTCAAATTTAGCCGTCTAACCTAAGGTGACGCATTTCATGCTTAGTCGTACCGTAAAGTCACGGCCTTCTACGTTTTATAATCGCTGCGATATTCAATTTTTTTCCGATACCTGCTTATACCAAGAATGGTGATTTGCGCCTAAACGGTTCGTTCAAAGTTCCATGTGTGATACATAAAGTCACACTAGAATTGACCAAGGAATCCAAATACCCAATAATATATAGGGGGTTCCATTCAAAAAAATGTAAGTTTGATATGAATCACCCTGTATAAACGTCAAAATTTAAGTGAAAATATTTTTACGTTATAGCCCTTAAGGGTCCCTAACATGATCAAGTGACAGATTTTTGAAATATTTTTTAGTAAGCCCACAATCCTCCGTCCACGCACTATTGGCCCACCCTGTATAGTAATGCGGTATAAAATTGTAATCCACAAATCACCCCCCCTCTACGAGAGCAAATTTAAGGTGCCGACTCTAATCTGCACCCCCTCCCCCCCCCCGACAGGTCAAGCAAAATTAAAAAGGGACAACCCTTAACCTCAGCCCTCCCAACACCCAAATCCTGGATATGTGCCTGAGTGTGTCCCAGCAAAAATTTGCCACCCCCTTATATCTAAAATGAGAAATAAAAAAAATCGCCGTGACACGTCGATTTTTATTTCGCCCCCTCTCACTTGAAAGAAAGATGCTCTGTATATCAAACACGCAAAAAAATTAGTTTAAGAAACATTTAAAAAATAAGTACCGAAGAGAAAATGTCAATTTGTGTAAATTCATAAAACTATTACAAAAGCAATAATATATAAAAATCAGGAATGTTTAGGGCATAGTTTTCAGCCAAGTTTGAAAAACTGAAAACTTTTAATGTTCGCTACTTGAGGCTGAAACTCAAAACAATGACCGGATTTGTAAGTGGCTTCCTGAAAATATTCATGACACAAGTTTTCGTCCTGATAGGACGCCAGATAACAATTTTCGATTTTTAGGTAAACTAAAAGATTTGAGGGTCTGAAAATTTTTGATGTTCGTTATCTGAGGCTGAATTTAAAAACAATGGCCAGATTTGTGATAAGCATCCTCAAAATATACATGATACGAGTTTTCGTTCTGATAGGAAGCCAGATTACGATTTTCGATTTTTAGGGCAAACTTGAAGATCTGAGGGTCTGAAAATTTTTGATGTTCGTTATCTGAGGCCGAATTTGAAAACAATGGCCAGATTTGTGATAAGCATCCTCAAAATATACATGATACGAGTTTGCGTCGTGATAGGAAGCCAGATTACGATTTTCGATTTTTAGGGCAAACTTGAAGATCTGAGGGTCTGAAAATTTTTGATGTTCGTTATGTGAGGCTGAATTTAAAAACAATGGCCAGATTTGTAATAAGTATCTTCAAAATATACATGATACGAATTTTCGTTCTGATAGGAAGCCGGATTACGATTTTCGATTTTTAGGGTAAACTTGAAGATCTGAGGGTCTGAAAATTTTTTATGTTCGTTATCTGAGGCTGAATTTAAAAACAATGGCCAGATCTGTGATAAGCATCCTCAAAATATACACGATACGAGTTTTCGTTCTGATAGGAAGCCGGATCACGATTTTGGATTTTTAGCGTAAACTTGAAGATCTGAGGGTCTGAAAATTTTGATGTTCGTTATCTGAGGCTGAATTTAAAAACAATGGCCAGATTTGTAATAAGTATCTTCAAAATATACATGATACGAATTTTCGTTCTGATAGGAAGCCGGATTACGATTTTCGATTTTTAGGGTAAACTTGAAGATCTGAGGGTCTGAAAATTTTTGATGTTCGTTATCTGAGGCTGAATTTAAAAACAATGGCCAGATTTGTGATAAGCATCCTCAAAATATACATGATACGAGTTTTCGTTTTTATAGGAAGCCAGATTACGATTTTCGATTTTTTAGGGTAAACTTTAAGATCTGAGGGTCTGAAAATTTTTGATGTTCGTTATCTGAGGCTGAATTTGAAAACAATGGCCAGATTTGTGATAAGCATCCTCAAAATATACATGATACGAGTTTTCGTCCTGATAGGAAGCCAGATTACGATTTT
This sequence comes from Callosobruchus maculatus, assembly GCA_951848785.1. Taxonomy (NCBI): domain Eukaryota; kingdom Metazoa; phylum Arthropoda; class Insecta; order Coleoptera; family Chrysomelidae; genus Callosobruchus; species Callosobruchus maculatus. The sequence goes on from CATOUR010000160.1 coordinate 2,896,926, forward strand.
CGATTTTTAGGGTAAACTTGAAGATCTGAGGGTCTGAAAATTTTTGAGGTTCGTTATCTGAGGCCGAATTTGAAAACAATGGCCAGATTTGTAATAAGTATCCTCAAAATATACATGATACGAGTTTTCGTCCTGATAGGAAGCCATATTACGATTTTCGATTTTTAGGTAAACTTTAAGATCTGAGCGTATGAAAACTTTTGATGATCGTTATCTGAGGCTGAATTTAAAAACAATGGCCAGATTTGTAATAAGCATCCTCAAAATATACATGATACGAGATTTCGTTCTGATAGGAAGCCAGATTACGATTTTCGATTCTTAGGGTAAACTTGAAGATTATGAGGGTCTGAAAATTTTTGAGGTTCGTTATCTGAAGCTGAATTTAAAAACAATGGCCAGATTTGTAATAAGCATCCTCAAAATATACATGATACGAGATTTCGTTCTTATAGGAAGCCAGATTACGATTTTCGATTTTTAGGGTAAACTTGAATATCTGAGGGTTTGAAAATCTTTGATGATTGTTATCTGAGGCTGAATTTAAAAACAATGGCCAGATTTGTAATAAGCATCCTCAAAATATACATGATACGAGTTTTCGTTCTTATAGGAAGCCAGATCACGATTTTCGATTTTTAGGGTAAACTCGAAGATCTGAGCGTCTGAAAATTTTTGATGTTCGTTATCTGAGGCTGAATTTAAAAACAATGGCCAGATTTGTGATAAGCATCCTCAAAATATACATGATACGAGTTTTCGTCTGTATAGGCAGCCAAATTACGATTTTCGATTTTTAGGGTAAACTTGAAGATCTGAGGGTCTGAAAATTTTTGATGTTCGTTATCTGAGGCTGAATTGAAAAACAATGGCCAGATTTGTGATAAGCATCCTCAAAATATACATGATACGAGTTTTCGTCCTGATAGGAAGCCAGATTACGATTTTCGATTTTTAGGGTAAACTCGAAGATCTGAGCGTCTGAAAATTTTTGATGTTCGTTATCTGAGGCTGAATTTAAAAACAATGGCCAGATTTGTGATAAGCATCCTCAAAATATACATGATACGAGTTTTCGTCTGTATAGGCAGCCAAATTACGATTTTCGATTTTTAGGGTAAACTTGAAGATCTGAGGGTCTGAAAATTTTTGATGTTCGTTATCTGAGGCTGAATTTAAAAGCAATGGCCAGATTTGTGATAAGCATCCTCAAAATGTACATGATACGAGTTTTCGTTCTTATAGAAATCCAAATTACGATTTTCGATTTTTAGGGTAAACTTTAAGATCTGAGGGTCTGAAAATTTTTGATGTTCGTTATCTGAAGCTGAATTTAAAAGCAATGGCCAGATTTGTGATAAGCATCCTCAAAATGTACATGATACGAGTTTTCGTTCTTATAGAAATCCAAATTATGATTTTCGATTTTTAGGGTAAACTTTAAGATCTGAGGGTCTGAAAATTTTTGATGTTCGTTATCTGAGGCTGAATTTAAAAACAATGGCCAGATTTGTGATAAGCATCCTCAAAATATACATGATACGAGTTTTCGTCCTGATAGGAAGCCAGATTACGATTTTCGATTTTTAGGGTAAACTTGAAGATCTGAGGGTCTGAAAATTTTTGAGGTTCGTTATCTGAGGCCGAATTTGAAAACAATGGCCAGATTTGTAATAAGTATCCTCAAAATATACATGATACGAGTTTTCGTCCTGATAGGAAGCCATATTACGATTTTCGATTTTTAGGTAAACTTTAAGATCTGAGCGTATGAAAACTTTTGATGATCGTTATCTGAGGCTGAATTTAAAAACAATGGCCAGATTTGTAATAAGCATCCTCAAAATATACATGATACGAGATTTCGTTCTGATAGGAAGCCAGATTACGATTTTCGATTCTTAGGGTAAACTTGAAGATTATGAGGGTCTGAAAATTTTTGAGGTTCGTTATCTGAAGCTGAATTTAAAAACAATGGCCAGATTTGTAATAAGCATCCTCAAAATACACATGATACGAGATTTCGTTCTTATAGGAAGCCAGCTTACGATTTTCGATTTTTAGGGTAAACTTGAATATCTGAGGGTTTGAAAATCTTTGATGATTGTTATCTGAGGCTGAATTTAAAAACAATGGCCAGATTTGTAATAAGCATCCTCAAAATATACATGATACGAGTTTTCGTCCTGATAGGAAGCCAGATTACGATTTTCGATTTTTAGGGTAAACTCGAAGATCTGAGCGTCTGAAAATTTTTGATGTTCGTTATCTGAGGCTGAATTTAAAAACAATGGCCAGATTTGTGATAAGCATCCTCAAAATATACATGATACGAGTTTTCGTTCTTATAGGAAGCCAGATCACGATTTTCGATTTTTAGGGTAAACTTAAGATCTCAGGGTCTGAAAATTTTTGATGTTCGTTATCTGAGGCTGAATTGAAAAACAATGGCCAGATTTGTGATAAGCATCCTCAAAATATACATGATACGAGTTTTCGTCCTGATAGGAAGCCAGATTACGATTTTCGATTTTTAGGGTAAACTCGAAGATCTGAGCGTCTGAAAATTTTTGATGTTCGTTATCTGAGGCTGAATTTAAAAACAATGGCCAGATTTGTGATAAGCATCCTCAAAATATACATGATACGAGTTTTCGTCTGTATAGGCAGCCAAATTACGATTTTCGATTTTTAGGGTAAACTTGAAGATCTGAGGGTCTAAAAATTTTTGATGTTCGTTATCTGAGGCTGAATTTGAAAACAATGGCCAGATTTGTGATAAGCATCCTCAAAATATACATGATACGAGTTTTCGTTCTTATAGGTAGCCAGACTACGATTTTCGATTTTTAGGTAAACTTTAAGATCTGAGCGTATGAAAACTTTTGATGATCGTTATCTGAGGCTGAATTTAAAAACAATGGCCAGATTTGTAATAAGCATCCTCAAAATATACATGATACGAGATTTCGTTCTGATAGGAAGCCAGATTACGATTTTCGATTCTTAGGGTAAACTTGAAGATTATGAGGGTCTGAAAATTTTTGAGGTTCGTTATCTGAAGCTGAATTTAAAAACAATGGCCAGATTTGTAATAAGCATCCTCAAAATATACATGATACGAGTTTTCGTTCTTATAGGAAGCCAGATCACGATTTTCGATTTTTAGGGTAAACTCGAAGATCTGAGCGTCTGAAAATTTTTGATGTTCGTTATCTGAGGCTGAATTTAAAAACAATGGCCAGATTTGTGATAAGCATCCTCAAAATATACATGATACGAGTTTTCGTCTGTATAGGCAGCCAAATTACGATTTTCGATTTTTAGGGTAAACTTGAAGATCTGAGGGTCTGAAAATTTTTGATGTTCGTTATCTGAGGCTGAATTGAAAAACAATGGCCAGATTTGTGATAAGCATCCTCAAAATATACATGATACGAGTTTTCGTCCTGATAGGAAGCCAGATTACGATTTTCGATTTTTAGGGTAAACTCGAAGATCTGAGCGTCTGAAAATTTTTGATGTTCGTTATCTGAGGCTGAATTTAAAAACAATGGCCAGATTTGTGATAAGCATCCTCAAAATATACATGATACGAGTTTTCGTCTGTATAGGCAGCCAAATTACGATTTTCGATTTTTAGGGTAAACTTGAAGATCTGAGGGTCTGAAAATTTTTGATGTTCGTTATCTGAGGCTGAATTTAAAAGCAATGGCCAGATTTGTGATAAGCATCCTCAAAATGTACATGATACGAGTTTTCGTTCTTATAGAAATCCAAATTACGATTTTCGATTTTTAGGGTAAACTTTAAGATCTGAGGGTCTGAAAATTTTTGATGTTCGTTATCTGAAGCTGAATTTAAAAGCAATGGCCAGATTTGTGATAAGCATCCTCAAAATGTACATGATACGAGTTTTCGTTCTTATAGAAATCCAAATTATGATTTTCGATTTTTAGGGTAAACTTTAAGATCTGAGGGTCTGAAAATTTTTGATGTTCGTTATCTGAGGCTGAATTTAAAAACAATGGCCAGATTTGTGATAAGCATCCTCAAAATATACATGATACGAGTTTTCGTCCTGATAGGAAGCCAGATTACGATTTTCGATTTTTAGGGTAAACTTGAAGATCTGAGGGTCTGAAAATTTTTGAGGTTCGTTATCTGAGGCCGAATTTGAAAACAATGGCCAGATTTGTAATAAGTATCCTCAAAATATACATGATACGAGTTTTCGTCCTGATAGGAAGCCATATTACGATTTTCGATTTTTAGGTAAACTTTAAGATCTGAGCGTATGAAAACTTTTGATGATCGTTATCTGAGGCTGAATTTAAAAACAATGGCCAGATTTGTAATAAGCATCCTCAAAATATACATGATACGAGATTTCGTTCTGATAGGAAGCCAGATTACGATTTTCGATTCTTAGGGTAAACTTGAAGATTATGAGGGTCTGAAAATTTTTGAGGTTCGTTATCTGAAGCTGAATTTAAAAACAATGGCCAGATTTGTAATAAGCATCCTCAAAATACACATGATACGAGATTTCGTTCTTATAGGAAGCCAGCTTACGATTTTCGATTTTTAGGGTAAACTTGAATATCTGAGGGTTTGAAAATCTTTGATGATTGTTATCTGAGGCTGAATTTAAAAACAATGGCCAGATTTGTAATAAGCATCCTCAAAATATACATGATACGAGTTTTCGTCCTGATAGGAAGCCAGATTACGATTTTCGATTTTTAGGGTAAACTCGAAGATCTGAGCGTCTGAAAATTTTTGATGTTCGTTATCTGAGGCTGAATTTAAAAACAATGGCCAGATTTGTGATAAGCATCCTCAAAATATACATGATACGAGTTTTCGTTCTTATAGGAAGCCAGATCACGATTTTCGATTTTTAGGGTAAACTTAAGATCTCAGGGTCTGAAAATTTTTGATGTTCGTTATCTGAGGCTGAATTGAAAAACAATGGCCAGATTTGTGATAAGCATCCTCAAAATATACATGATACGAGTTTTCGTCCTGATAGGAAGCCAGATTACGATTTTCGATTTTTAGGGTAAACTCGAAGATCTGAGCGTCTGAAAATTTTTGATGTTCGTTATCTGAGGCTGAATTTAAAAACAATGGCCAGATTTGTGATAAGCATCCTCAAAATATACATGATACGAGTTTTCGTCTGTATAGGCAGCCAAATTACGATTTTCGATTTTTAGGGTAAACTTGAAGATCTGAGGGTCTAAAAATTTTTGATGTTCGTTATCTGAGGCTGAATTTGAAAACAATGGCCAGATTTGTGATAAGCATCCTCAAAATATACATGATACGAGTTTTCGTTCTTATAGGTAGCCAGACTACGATTTTCGATTTTTAGGGTAAACTTGAGGATCTGGGGGTCTGAAAATTTTTGATGTTCGTTATCTGAGGCTGAATTTAAAAACATTGGCCAGTTTTGTGATAAGCATCCTCAAAATATACATGATACGAGTTTTCGTTCTCATAGGAAGCCGGATTATGATTTTCGATTTTTAGGATAAACTTGAAGATCTGAGGGCCTGAAAATTTTTGATGTTCGTTATCTGAGGCTGAATTTAAAAACAGTGGCCAGTTTTGTGATAATCATCCTCAAAATATACATGATACGAGTTTTCGTTCTGATAGGAAGCCGGATTATGATTTTCGATTTTTAGGGTAAACTCGAAGATCTGAGCGTCTGAAAATTTTTGATGTTCGTTATCTGAGGCTGAATTTAAAAACAGTGGCCGGATTTGTGATAAGCATCCTCAAAATATACATGATAGGAGTTTTCATTCTTATAGGAAGCCAGATCACGATTTTCGATTTTTAGGGTAAACTTAAGATCTCAGGGTCTGAAAATTTTTGATGTTCGTTATCTGAGGCTGAATTTAAAAACAGTGGCCGGATTTGTGATAAGCATCCTCAAAATATACATGATAGGAGTTTTCATTCTTATAGGAAGCCAGATCACGATTTTCGATTTTTAGGGTAAACTTAAGATCTCAGGGTCTGAAAATTTTTGATGTTCGTTATCTGAGGCTGAATTGAAAAACAATGGCCAGATTTGTGATAAGCATCCTCAAAATATACATGATACGAGTTTTCGTCCTGATAGGAAGCCGGATTACGATTTTCGATTTTTAGGGTAAACTCGAAGATCTGAGCGTCTGAAAATTTTTGATGTTCGTTATCTGAGGCTGAATTTAAAAACAATGGCCAGATTTGTGATAAGCATCCTCAAAATATACATGATACGAGTTTTCGTCTGTATAGGCAGCCAAATTACGATTTTCGATTTTTAGGGTAAACTTGAAGATCTGAGGGTCTGAAAATTTTTGATGTTCGTTATCTGAGGCTGAATTTGAAAACAATGGCCAGATTTGTGATAAGCATCCTCAAAATATACATGATACGAGTTTTCGTTCTTATAGGTAGCCGGATTATGATTTTCGATTTTTAGGATAAACTTGAAGATCTGAGGGCCTGAAAATTTTTGATGTTCGTTATCTGAGGCTGAATTTAAAAACAGTGGCCAGTTTTGTGATAAGCATCCTCAAAATATACATGATACGAGTTTTCATTCTTATAGGAAGCCAGATTGCGATTTTCGATTTTTAGGCTAAACTTGAAGATCTGAGGGTCTGAAAATTTTTGATGTTCGTTATCTGAGGCTGAATTTAAAAACAATGGCCAGATTTGTGATAAGCATCCTCAAAATATACATGATACAAGTTTTCGTTCTCATAGGAAGCCGGATTATGATTTTCGATTTTTAGGATAAACTTGAAGATCTGAGGGCCTGAAAATTTTTGATGTTCGTTATCTGAGGCTGAATTTTAAAACATTGGCCAGTTTTGTGATAAGCATCCTCAAAATATACATGATACGAGTTTTCGTTCTCATAGGAAGCCGGATTATGATTTTCGATTTTTAGGATAAACTTGAAGATCTGAGGGCCTGAAAATTTTTGATGTTCGTTATCTGAGGCTGAATTTAAAAACAGTGGCCAGTTTTGTGATAAGCATCCTCAAAATATACATGATACGAGTTTTCATTCTTATAGGAAGCCAGATTGCGATTTTCGATTTTTAGGCTAAACTTGAAGATCTGAGGGTCTGAAAATTTTTGATGTTCGTTATCTGAGGCTGAATTTAAAAACAATGGCCAGATTTGTGATAAGCATCCTCAAAATATACATGATACGAGTTTTCGTTCTTATAGGTAGCCAGACTACGATTTTCGATTTTTAGGGTAAACTTGAGGATCTGGGGGTCTGAAAATTTTTGATGTTCGTTATCTGAGGCTGAATTTGAAAACAATGGCCAGATTTGTGATAAGCATCCTCAAAATATACATGATACGAGTTTTCGTTCTTATAGGTAGCCAGACTACGATTTTCGATTTTTAGGGTAAACTTGAAGATCTGAGGGTCTGAAAATTTTTGATGTTCGTTATCTGAGGCTGAATTTGAAAACAATGGCCAGATTTGTGATAAGCATCCTCAAAATATACATGATACGAGTTTTCGTTCTCATAGGAAGCCGGATTATGATTTTCGATTTTTAGGATAAACTTGAAGATCTGAGGGTCTGGAAATTTTTGATGTTCGTTATCTGAGGCTGAATTTAAAAACAATGGCCAGATTTGTGATAAGCATCCTCAAAATATGCATGATACGAGTTTTTGTCCTGATAGGAAGCCAGATTACGATATTCGATTTTTAGGCTAAACTTGAGGATCTGAGGGTCTGAAAATTTTTGATGTTCGTTATCTGAGGCTGAATTTGAAAACAATGGCCAGATTTGTGATAAGCATCCTCAAAATATACATGATACGAGTTTTCGTCTGTATAGGCAGCCAAATTACGATTTTCGATTTTTAGGGTAAACTTGAGGATCTGAGGGTCTGAAAATTTTTGATGTTTGTTATCTGAGGCTGAATTTGAAAACAATGGCCAGATTTGTAATAAGTATCCTCAAAATATACATGATACGAGTTTTCGTCCTGATAGGAGGCCATATTACGATTTTCGATTTTTAGGTAAACTTTAAGATCTGAGCGTATGAAAACTTTTGATGATCGTTATCTGAGGCTGAATTTAAAAACAATGGCCAGATTTGTGATAGGCATTCTCAAAATATACATGCTACGAGTTTTCGTCCTTATAGGAAGTCAGATTACGATTTTCTATTTTTAGAGTAAACTTGAAGATCTGAGGGTCTGAAAATTTTTGATGTTTGTTATCTGAGGCTGAATTTGAAAACAATGGCCAGATTTGTAATAAGTATCCTCAAAATATACATGATACGAGTTTTCATTCTTATAGGAAGCCAGATTGCGATTTTCGATTTTTAGGGTAAACTTGAAGATCTGAGGGTCTGAAAACTTTTGATGTTCGTTATCTGAGGCTGAATTTAAAAACAATGGCCAGATTTGTGATAAGCATCCTCAAAATATACATGATACGAGTTTTCGTCCTGATAGGAAGCCAGATTACGATTTTCGATTTTTAGGGTAAACTTGAAGATCTGAGGGTCTGAAAATTTTTGATGTTCGTTATCTGAGGCTGAATTCAAAAGCAATGCCCAGATTTGTGATAAGCATCCTCAAAATATACAAGATACAAGTTTTTGTCCTGATAGGAAGCCAGATTACGATTTTCGATTTTTAGGGTAAACTTGAGGATCTGAGGGTCTGAAAATTTTTGATGTTCGTTATCTGAGGCGGAATTTAAAAGCAATGGCCAGATTTGTGATAAGCATCCTCAAAATATACATGATACGAGTTTTCGTTCTGATAGGAAGCCGGATTATGATTTTCGATTTTTAGGATAAACTTGAAGATCTGCGAGTCTGAAAATTTTTGATGTTCGTTATCTGAGGCTGAATTTAAAAACAGTGGCCGGATTTGTAATAAGTATCCTCAAAATATACATGATACGAGTTTTCGTTCTGATAGGAAGCCGGATTATGATTTTCGATTTTTAGGATAAACTTGAAGATCTGCGGGTCTGAAAATTTTTGATGTTCGTTATCTGAGGCTGAATTTAAAAACAATGGCCAGATTTGTGATAGGCATTCTCAAAATATACATGCTACGAGTTTTCGTCCTTATAGGAAGTCAGATTACGATTTTCTATTTTTAGAGTAAACTTGAAGATCTGAGGGTCTGAAAATTTTTGATGTTCGTTATCTGAGGCTGAATTCAAAAGCAATGCCCAGATTTGTGATAAGCATCCTCAAAATATACAAGATACAAGTTTTTGTCCTGATAGGAAGCCAGATTACGATTTTCGATTTTTAGGGTAAACTTGAAGATCTGAGGGTCTGAAAATTTTTGATGTTCGTTATCTGAGGCTGAATTCAAAAGCAATGCCCAGATTTGTGATAAGCATCCTCAAAATATACAAGATACAAGTTTTTGTCCTGATAGGAAGCCAGATTACGATTTTCGATTTTTAGGGTAAACTTGAAGATCTGAGGGTCTGAAAATTTTTGATGTTCGTTATCTGAGGCTGAATTTAAAAACAATGGCCAGATTTGTGATAAGCATCCTCAAAATATACATGATACGAGTTTTCGTCCTGATAGGAAGCCAGATTACGATTTTCGATTTTTAGTGTAAACTTGAGGATCTGAGGGTCTGAAAATTTTTGATGTTCGTTATCTGAGGCTGAATTTAAAAACAATGGCCAGATTTGTGATAAGCATCCTCAAAATATACATGATACGAGTTTTCGTCCTGATAGGAAGCCAGATTACGATTTTCGATTTTTAGGGTAAACTTGAAGATCTGAGGGTCTGAAAATTTTTGATGTTCGTTATCTGAGGCTGAATTCAAAAGCAATGCCCAGATTTGTGATAAGCATCCTCAAAATATACAAGATACAAGTTTTTGTCCTGATAGGAAGCCAGATTACGATTTTCGATTTTTAGGGTAAACTTGAAGATCTGAGGGTCTGAAAATTTTTGATGTTCGTTATCTGAGGCTGAATTTAAAAGCAATGCCCAGATTTGTGATAAGCATCCTCAAAATATACATGATACAAGTTTTTGTCCTGATAGGAAGCCAGATTACGATATTCGATTTTTAGGCTAAACTTGAGGATCTGAGGGTCTGAAAATTTTTGATGTTCGTTATCTGAGGCTGAATTTAAAAACAATGGCCAGATTTGTGATAAGCATCCTCAAAATATACATGATACGAGTTTTCGTCCTGATAGGAAGCCAGATTACGATTTTCGATTTTTAGTGTAAACTTGAGGATCTGAGGGTCTGAAAATTTTTGATGTTCGTTATCTGAGGCTGAATTTAAAAACAATGGCTAGATTTGTGATAAGCATCCTCAAAATATACATGATACAAGTTTTTGTCCTGATAGGAAGCCAGATTACGATATTCGATTTTTAGGGTAAACTTGAGGATCTGAGGGTCTGAAAATTTTTGATGTTCGTTATCTGAGGCTAAATTTAAAAGCAATGCCCAGATTTGTGATAAGCATCCTCAAAATATACATGATACAAGTTTTTGTCCTGATAGGAAGCCAGATTACGATATTCGATTTTTAGGGTAAACTTGAGGATCTGAGGGTCTGAAAATTTTTGATGTTCGTTATCTGAGACTAAATTTAAAAGCAATGCCCAGATTTGTGATAAGCATCCTCAAAATATACATGATACGAGTTTTTGTCCTGATAGGAAGCCAGATTACGATATTCGATTTTTAGGGTAAACTTGAGGATCTGAGGGTCTGAAAATTTTTGATGTTCGTTATCTGAGGCTAAATTTAAAAGCAATGCCCAGATTTGTGATAAGCATCCTCAAAATATACATGATACAAGTTTTTGTCCTGATAGGAAGCCAGATTACGATATTCGATTTTTAGGGTAAACTTGAGGATCTGAGGGTCTGAAAATTTTTGATGTTCGTTATCTGAGGCTGAATTTAAAAACAATGGCCAGATTTGTGATAAGCATCCTCAAAATATACATGATACGAGTTTTCGTCCTGATAGGAAGCCAGATTACGATTTTCGATTTTTAGTGTAAACTTGAGGATCTGAGGGTCTGAAAATTTTTGATGTTCGTTATCTGAGGCTGAATTTAAAAACAATGGCTAGATTTGTGATAAGCATCCTCAAAATATACATGATACAAGTTTTTGTCCTGATAGGAAGCCAGATTACGATATTCGATTTTTAGGGTAAACTTGAGGATCTGAGGGTCTGAAAATTTTTGATGTTCGTTATCTGAGGCTAAATTTAAAAGCAATGCCCAGATTTGTGATAAGCATCCTCAAAATATACATGATACAAGTTTTTGTCCTGGTAGGAAGCCAGATTACGATTTTCGATATTTAGGGTAAACTTGAAGATCTGAGGGTCTGAAAATTTTTGATGTTCGTCATTTGAGGCTTAATTTGAAAACAATGGTCAGATTTGTGATAAGCATCCTCAAAATATACATGATACGAGTTTTCGTCCTGATAGGAAGCCAGATTACGATTTTCGATTTTTAGGGTAAACTCGAAGATCTGAGCGTCTGAAAATTTTTGATGTTCGTTATCTGAGGCTGAATTTAAAAACAATGGCCAGATTTGTGATAAGCATCCTCAAAATATACATGATACGAGTTTTCGTCCTGATACGAAGCCAGATTACGATTTTCGATTTTTAGGGTAAACTCGGAGATCTGAGCGTCTGAAAATTTTTGATGTTCGTGATCTGAGGCTGAATTTAAAAACAATGGCCAGATTTGTGATAAGCATCCTCAAAATATACATGATACAAGTTTTTGTCCTGATAGGAAGCCAGATTACGATATTCGATTTTTAGGCTAAACTTGAGGATCTGAGGGTCTGAAAATTTTTGATGTTCGTTATCTGAGGCTGACTTTAAAAACAATGGCCAGATTTGTGATAAGCATCCTCAAAATATACATGATACGAGTTTTCGTCCTGATAGGAAGCCAGATTACGATTTTCGATTTTTAGTGTAAACTTGAGGATCTGAGGGTCTGAAAATTTTTGATGTTCGTTATCTGAGGCTGAATTTAAAAACAATGGCTAGATTTGTGATAAGCATCCTCAAAATATACATGATACAAGTTTTTGTCCTGATAGGAAGCCAGATTACGATATTCGATTTTTAGGCTAAACTTGAGGATCTGAGGGTCTGAAAATTTTTGATGTTCGTTATCTGAGGCTGAATTTAAAAACAATGGCCAGATTTGTGATAAGCATCCTCAAAATATACATGATACAAGTTTTTGTCCTGATAGGAAGCCAGATTACGATATTCGATTTTTAGGGTAAACTTGAGGATCTGAGGGTCTGAAAATTTTTGATGTTCGTTATCTGAGGCTGAATTTAAAAACAATGGCTAGATTTGTGATAAGCATCCTCAAAATATACCTTATACGAGTTTTCGTCCTGATAGGAAGCCAGATTACGATTTTCGATTTTTAGGGTAAACTTGAAGATCTGAGGGTCTGAAAATTTTTGATGTTCGTTATCTGAGGCTGAATTTAAAAGCAATGCCCAGATTTGTGATAAGCATCCTCAAAATATACATGATACAAGTTTTTGTCCTGATAGGAAGCCAGATTACGATATTCGATTTTTAGGGTAAACTTGAGGATCTGAGGGTCTGAAAATTTTTGATGTTCGTTATCTGAGGCTGAATTTAAAAACAATGGCTAGATTTGTGATAAGCATCCTCAAAATATACCTTATACGAGTTTTCGTCCTGATAGGAAGCCAGATTACGATTTTCGATTTTTAGGGTAAACTTGAAGATCTGAGGGTCTGAAAATGTTTGATGTTCGTCATTTGAGGCTGAATTTGAAAACAATGGTCAGATTTGTGATAAGCATCCTCAAAATATACATGATACGAGTTTTCGTCCTGATAGGAAGCCAGATTACGATTTTCGATTTTTAGGTAAACTTTAAGATCTGAGCGTCTGAAAACTTTTGGTGTTCGTTGTCTGAGGCTGAATTTAAAAATAATGGCAAGATTTGTGATAAGCATCCTCAAACTATACATAATACGAGTTTTCGTCCTGACAGGAAGCCAGATAACGATTTTAGATTTCTAGGCTGAACTTGAGGATCTGAGGACCTAGAAATTTTTGATTTTCGTTACCCTAAAATGAAACTCAAAACAACGACCGGATTTGTAATAGGCGCCCTGAAACTGTACATGACACGAGTTTTCGTCTTGATAGGAAGCCAGATAACAATTCCAGATTTTTATGCTGAACTAGAAGATCTGAGGATCTGCAAACTTTTGATTTTCGTTACCTGAGACTGAAACTCTAATTGGCAGTGATACTCCTAGAGTGGCGCCAGGAAATAGTAACAAGGCCTACACAGAAGGCGTGTCTAATGACCACAGTAGTCGATGTCAGAAAAAAAATATATAAAATTTATAAAATCCCTAAACCTGTTTCGAATGTCCAGTAAGGGCTAACAAAAATAGATCCTCGCAGGATCTCAGGAGCATTATTATTAATGCTTAAAAATTCAATATTGGGTTGTACTGTTCCTAGAGTGGCACCGGGAAACATTAACAAATCCTACACAAAACACGATGCTTATGTCGCCATAATAGTCGATGTCGGTGAAAATAATATAAAGTCTTACCCTCATGGGTATATTGAAGCCATTCTCCAGTGACACGTAGTACCGATCTATGGTACCTTTGACTCCTCCAAACTGGATGACAGCTGTCGTATGAGGAGCTCCGTCGCAGATGTCTGCTTTACACCAGTCCGGTTGTGCGTATATCGTTCCGTTCCAAGTGTCGTTCAGAAGCAGAGAAGCCTGGAAAAAAAGAGAAAGTTGAATCTACTAGAGCGTTCTTCGACTCATCGTCCATAAAATTACACTCCTCTCATTGTCGTGTGATTGAACATTGTCTCTTTATTTGAAAACCACGTTAAAATATTTGTCAAGAGGGGCAACTTTTCAGTCAAAAACTACTTCACCCCCTAGTACCCTCTGCCGCCTCGGGGTCATTCCCCCAAATATTTTAAATGACAAGGGGTATATGTCGTTCCAAAGTTTGTTTTTTACAATGGGTTGATTCGTTTTCAAGAAAATTAGAAAAAATTTTATATAACTCAATTTGTTCAAATAGAACGAAAGTGCCCGGAAGAAAGAAACAGAGCATCTTTATCCTTGTTAAATAATGAGCTGTTAATTTATATTAACTTGAATATTCTTTGTAATAAAGCCACTTTAATCGAAAATAAGAAATTGAATTGTTGAAAATTGCACGAAGTGCATAAAAATACAATATTTATGAAAAATATATGAATAAAAATATAAAAGTCGATTTTTTTTCTTCTTTCTGACTAAGGTGATATATTTTTTTGAAGCATAATATATTTTTATAACATTTAAACAAAAACTTTATACCAGTTATAACTATAGTCCAGTTAGTGTGTAATTCTTCGATATCTCGCAAGGTATACCTGATAATAGAAGAAAATGTAAAATACAAAAGTTATTTGGTTACTTAAGGCAAATACTCTAAAAATATTTTGAAATCTACAGGGTGTTGCGGGAAGGTAGGGTAGTGATCAACTTGATTTTTTATATGGAACTATAACATTTTTTCAAATTCCACTGGTTTCCCTCATTGATCTCTATTTAACCCTGAAATAGTTTTGGGATCGTTTGCGACGTTGCCAAGTTATAATTTATTTTCTATTAATTTCCGGATTTGCAAGGTCGCAAGTAATACGTCCAAATTTATAGGTATATTCCTTTAATTTTTGTCAATAATATTTTACAGCGAGTTACTTGAATATTAAGTGGATATTATTTTGGGTTTTACCAATTTGTATTTACAGGGAGTTTTTGGCAGAATTTTAAATTACGGCAAATTGGAGGTCATTTTACTTTGTTTTTTTTAAATGTAACACCCTGTATTTTTTATTTTAAATCGAAATACCTACTAATACCCTATCTCGCCTTGTAATATATTTTTATCGCGTTTGCGACGTTGCCAAGTTATAAATTATTTTTCCAAATTTTCAGACAAATATCCCCGATTTTAATTTATTTTAAATAGAATCTTCTACTTATTTTTATTACAATGAATTGCGCATGTCGAATTTAGTAAGATCTCACAATTTCAAAATTTTGTTTCTATTAGTTACTGAGATACGCCAACACCGCTTTTTCAGTAAACGGTACCGGAACGCTTAAATATCTCCAAAACTGGCACAGCTGGAGAGGTGAAATTCAATAATTGGAGGTTTCAACACCAGTGTTGTCAGATTTACCACTTTTACGTTAGACTTCATAAATAGGGCATTCCATGCAAAATTATGACGTAAGATTGGTTATTCTGACAACACTGATGTTAGCGTTTTAGAATTCTGTATATTCAAAAACCCCTAAGTATTGAATTTCACCTCTCCAGCTGTGGCAGTTTCGGAAATATTTAAGCGTTGCGGTACTGTTTACTGAAAAAGCGGTGTTGCCGTATCTCAGTAATTAATAGAAACAAAATTTTGAAATTGTGAGATCTTACTAATTTCGACATCCGCAATTCACTGCAATATAAATAAGTAGAGGATTCTATTTAAAATAAATTAAAATCGGGGATATTTGTTTAAAAATTGGGAAAAGTAATTTATAACTTGGCAACGTCGCAAACGCGAAAAAAAAATTACAAGGCGAGATAGGGTATTAGTAGGTATTTCAATTTAAAATAAAAAATACGGGGTGTTACATTTAAAAAACAGTAAAGTAAAATGACCTCCAATTTGCCGTAATTTAAAATTCTGCTAAAAACACCTTGTAAATACAAATAGCTGGTAACATCCAAAATAATATCCACTTAATATTCAAGTAATTCGCTGTATAATATTATTGACAAGAGTTGAAGGAATATATCAATTTGGACGTATTACTTGCGACCTTGCAAATCCGGAAATTAATAGAAAATAAATTATAACTTGGCAACGTCGCAACCCATCCCAAAAATATTTCAGGGTTAAATAGAGATCAATGATGGAAACTAGTAGAATTTAAAAAAATCTTATAGTTCTATATAAAAAAATCAAGTTGATCACTATCCTACTTTCCTGCAACACTTTGTATATTTCAAAATATTTTTAGAGTATGCGCCTTAAGTAACCAAATAATTTTTGTATTTGACATTTTCTTTTATCAGGTATACCTTGCGGGATATCGAAGAATTACACACTAACTGGACACCCTGTATAAGCAAAAGATGTTGGCAACCCTAGATACACCTCCTCATTTAATTTTTTTTAAAATATGACAATGAGGCTCAGAGAGTACAAGGGGGTGAAGTAGTTTTAAGTTAAAAGGTTGTTGCTTTTCGATAATTCCGTGGCGGGTAGCTTTTAAATGAACACCCTGTATAGGTGCGTCCTCAAGGCCTCTTCAATATAGAATCAAGGAAACATTGCTTTACTCTAAGTACAATGACCTATTTACAATTCATTTTACCCAAATTGTCACGTCAGTAATACGATGAACTTCTGATTCATGATATCAAGTGTCAACTGGATTTTTCTGACCATGTTTTGATCTAAGTGGAAGGTACATGATTTATTTTGAAGAAAATTGGACGTAATTTCACCTATCTGAGCTTCAGTGGGGCTGTTCCGAAAATTTTAAGATAAATATTTTTATTATCATAGTAGTCATTTGACTAACGTTTATGATAATGTATCGTTTTGTTGTGATATCACTCGCTTCGTGTCTATAGCGTCCTGAGTAGTAGTAGTAGTTTTTATTTGACCATTTTATACAAATTATAATCCTTTTATACAAATAATAAAGCTACAGGCATTGATGCTATTTCTGCCAAAACGTTAAAATGCTTGTGTGACGACGGCATCTCTCTTTTTCATAATATTTGTAAGAGTGTCTGGTCCTCCGGTGTTTGGCCAGATGAATGGTGCAGATCAATTTTTGTTCCACTTCATAAAAAGGATCTCCAACAAATCCAGACAATTATCGCCTACTTTCATGCAAGTAAGGTTCTACTATATATTTTACAATCTCGTTTGGAGGGTTTTATTGGCTGGCAAATTTCTCAGGCACAGGCAGGTTTCGTGAAAGGACGCGGTACGCGTGAACAGATCTTAAACTTAAGACAAATTATTGATAAAGCCAGAGAGCATTTTTTCCAGTTTTTATCTGCTTTGTGGACTATTCTAAGGCGTTTGATAACGTAAAGTGGCCTAAATTGTGGAAAATCCTCATCTCTATGGGAGTTCCTTATCACCTAGTGTTTCTCATACAACAACTCTACGAATCTAATTCTTAACTGTGAAAATGAGATTCGACGGCGCATTCAACAGGCACGTGTGGCCAAGTCAAAGCTTACTAAATATGACGTGACTATAACATCACTAAAGCTACAAAAATGTCGCTGGTTCAGTCTCTTGTGTTCTCCATATTTTTGTATGCCTCGGAAACTTGGACTGTTAAAAAGGCAGATCGAGCTCACATAGATGCTTTTGAAATGTGGACATGGAGGAGAATGCTGAGAGTCCCTTATACCGCCCATCGAACTAACGTTTCCATACTGGATGAGCTCGGTAATCCAAAGAGACTATCCTCCATTGTGTCAACGAGAATGCTTACATTCTTCGGACATATACACAGAAGCGATAATATGGAGAAACTTGTAGTTCAGGGTCATGCCCCGAGTGGGCGGCACCGTGGTCGTTTCCCTACACGCTGGGTGGATACGACGAAACAGTTGCTGGATATGAGTATCAAGAGCGCCATTGAACTGACAGTAAATCGTGAACGATGGCGAGCTACAGTTCTCAAAGCTATTGATAATATTCGTGTCGGCAATACTCTAGCTCCGACTTAATGCATTTTACGACTTCACAACATGTCTGTTAAGACATTGTGACTATGATGATGATACAAATGAATGCATGAATTCTAACTATGTATGTATGTACAGAGCACAAGTAGATAGTAGTTTAAACAGAAGAAAGAAAATACGCCTCAGCGAGAACTGTTAATATTAGTGCTCAGATTTTTCTGCGTGGAATAGAAGCAGTGGTCTAGTAGCATCTGCTTGACTTTTTTCTTTCCTGAGGCAGTTTGTTATAAAACCTGATGTCTAAAGAGTTTTGCTTAGAAGTAGCTAGTCGGTATCTTGGTGGTCTCAATGCTTCAGATCCTCTGGTATTATAATTGTGGATATCTGACTGGATGGGGAAATTCTGGGAATTCACATGAATGGCAATTAATGAGTAGTAAATTTAGAAACAAGGGACTAATAATACGTGCAAACTTTTAAATATCGTCTGACAGTGACTATTGTAACGTGCTCCTGTGCTTTCTTTCTTTTTTAGCTTAAAGGCTCGGATCGCGTGAGAAGAGCTACCCCATACAACAATACCATATACTGTGGAAGATACCGTAGTAGGCACTTAGTAACCCTTCCTGTGAAGAAATTCGCTTAGTGCTGATAGTATCACCATCGATTCGGCAATTTGGCGTAATAGTTCCTGACCTTCGATCTGCTTCGTATGATATTATTCGAAATTACAATGCCTCTGACGCAATCATCAATTGAATCTCTGATTTAATATATGTTATGAATCATTAGCTAGAGGCACCTAGTTGTAATCTACCGATCTCGCCCAGCAGCTGTTTATTATAACTAGATCAGTTAGGTCAATAAATCGTAGTTTCTTCATGTAAACATATTTTTAGGAGACTTAATGTGAAATAATATAATAATAAGCGATTGTCTACAGGGTGTCCGCAAGAAAACTGTACATCATTTGTATAAAAATGTTGAGAATTAGTTAAACTTACATCAGCGCAAAAGTTGATAATAACAGAGATATAGAATGTCAAAGTTGTAATAATCATTTCATTTTTGTTTAATAATTTATCATCAGAATAAAATTTCTTACCTCAAAAAGCCAAATTTTACTAAATGCAATAATGACTGTTGTTTTGAGTTTCAGTCTCATTTATTGAAAATGAAAGTTTTCATATCCCTCGAGTACCACTCAAAACACCGAAAACCTTTATTGGGATCTCTATTAAGGTGAAACCTTTTGTTTTTATATAAATAGAGGGTGCTTATTGCAAATTTGGCTGTTGTTTCGTTGTTGCAGTTTCGTTCAACGAAAGTAAAAATTTTCATATCTTTGGATCTTCAAAAATCAGGTGAAAATACCGAAAATCTATACTTAGATTTTTATCGAAAGACGAAACCTTGTATCTTTGGATAATTTGAGGGTGCTAATTGCAAATTTGACTACTATTTTTACCAAAAAATCTGCACTTTTGATTTGATTCATTAGCGAACATCCTGTATAATTAGTATCATAAATAAAAAGGTAAGACACTTGACAATGTACCAGTACCTACTTTCTTTTTGCATTCAACTTTTCTATGACTCACGCCAATATCCTTTTGCATTTTTTAGAATATCATTGTCTTATTATAATGTGTTTACTTACAGATCCTCTACTCATTGCTTGCTGGTAGCAAAGTTTGGGTTTCTTTTTGTGTGTTATGTCTCTCAAAATATGCTCGTAAGTCTTTTTCATCAAATTCTCAGACAGCATAATGAAAGAATCCGGAGACTAATAATATTTCATAAGCTATAGAGTTTTTGAAAGCAAATAAATATCTGTAATGGTTACCGTATTTTTTCTTTAAAGGGTAATAATTTAGCACATATTTGACTAGGTTTTAAAGCTACATGATTTCTCCAAGGCCAAGTTTTTATAGGCTAAAGGATGTTAAATTGAAATTTCATGAATAAGAAAAGGTTCCGCCATGACAATTTCTTGAACAAATCCAAGGAATCTCACTTAAAGATATTTTAAAAATGGAACGAATAAAAATTATACTCTGATGGAATAGTATATATTCACGGCAAACTAGAATACTCTTTGTACTTCAGTAGATTAATTAAGGAAAATTCAGTCAGAGATAACATGATTTTTTTAAAATGGGAATATCTATTTTTTATACGAATAACTGTAAAATTTTATAACCTAGAATAGCGAGACAAGATCATAAAAATTCCTCACACATATCAGCTCTAACCAGACACAACGACTGTAACATATCAAAGGTCAAAGAGTAGCGGGAGTACTAGCTACATACATTGACAATTTCCAACACGATTACAAATTTTGAAATAAAAAGCAAAGATTATTGCATTGGGGTAAAAATGTTTTAATCTGCACTTAATAAAAAAATGGCATGTGAAAATAACCTGCCCTTGATAAATATCATGATACAATAAAAAACAAAAGCATAAATGTAATTTTAGTTCATCAGCTAAGGAGCTAGACAACTTAAATTACAATTTTAAATTGTAATGTGTTTCGTAGAATTGTAGATATTATAGTTTTTTTTTAAATTCGGAAGAGGGAAACGGCAAAAAAAATAATTAAATAATATAAAATATCTAAGATGCTCAAAACGTCATTTTGTTTTTCTAAAAAAAATTGGTAGAGGGTAAAATTGGAAAGGGTGATATCAGTTTTTTAGTGAATAATTTCTATTTTTATCTGAAATCGTTGTATGGCCTGAATGAATGAATAAGGACCAGAGGCTATCCAGCACGGAATGTGGCTGGTGCATAGGCCACACGATGGGCCCTTTTGCGCCTCTATCCGCGCTAGTTCCTAAGACCTGCCCTTTTGGCAAAGGCAAGTACATCCTTAGGACCTATCCGTTTTATATCTATTGGTTCCAAGGTTCTTGAGCCCAGCATAGTCTGCCTGTGATAACCCAGGGTTTCACAGCGACACAAGATGTGTGCCGAGGATTCTTCCTCTTCACCACACCACGTGCACGTTGGGTCGTTGACCACCCTCATCACGAACAAGTGACGCCTGAAGGTGCTGTGACCCGTTAGCAGGCCTACTAGCAATCTCAAGTTACTCCTATCCAGAGAGAGACAAAATCGTCCTATTCTCTCTCCAGGCCCTGCTAATAGTTCCCGAGCTTGACGGAGATGACCGGAGAAGTTGTTCCATCTCAGAGAGTGTTGATTCTGGAACCACTCTCCAGTTGTTTTCCTAATCAAGTTTGCAGATAGTCCTAAGGCTGGTTCAGAACCCACAAAACTGTTGCCGGATTCCATCCTGGCCAGATGATCCGCCATTTCGTTACCCTTTACCCCAGCGTGCCCAGGTACCCACATCAGTGATACCTTGAGTTTAGCTGAGATGCCGTCAAGAGCCCTCCTGCACTCCAGGACCAGTCCCGACGTTATTTTCCAAGCACTCAGTGCTTTGATGGCTGCCTGACTGTCAGAGCAGATAGTAATCCGCCTCCTAGACCCGTCAATTTCCCGAATACGAGTTACACAAGCAAGTATCGCATAGATCTCAGCCTGGAATACTGTGGTGTGCCCCCCAAGAGGGAGTGAAAGTATTGTATGGGGTCCGTAGACTCCCGAGCCCGAGCCCTCTCTAGCGAGTGAACCGTCTGAGTACCAGACCTTGTATGGCCTTAAACAGAAACCTTTTGATATATGAAAGACCGTTCGCGTAAGAAACTTGAAAATGCGTGTGAAGTACTGAGGCAATCCACTTGACGTCATTTTCCACTTTGGAAATTAAAATGCCTGCCAGATTCAGATAAAGTTACAAAAAACAAGATTCCATTTAAGTTCATTATTCCATAAATGATCCTGAACTGTTTGCACAATGTCATTATCAGACCCTGTATCGCCAGACAAAAAAAAGAGCAACAACTAAACCCACGTGGCAAAGAGGGTAAGTATGGCGCTTTCTAGAAAAATCACGTGTATTAAAGAACAAGCAAAAACTGTAAAGTTATAGCCTGCTAAACAAGGCCAAGTTTTTAGGCGTCTGGAACATATTTCTCACCACATAATAATATTAGGTAGGTACTTTGACTTTTTTCATCGGTCTGCTTTTTTGGCCTAAAATCTAGACAGTCCTCGATATATTGTTTGCTGTATGAAATACCAGACAAATCCTGGTAAAATGAATGAAACAAAAAAATGCTTGTGTTTTATTTGTTCCCGAAATGGCTTCGACTTCCAGTTCGCTGATTCAGGATTAGCATTTATCGATTTCAAAAATTTAACGGAGGGTATTTGAAGCTGCGGGTTGGCTGCTAGGGTTTCCAACAAGAAAAAAAAAATACAAAACCAGGTCAGGCCCAAATGGAAAACAAATATATATTATCTACAGGGTGTTTGGTCCATTTAGAACAATATTTTAATAATATCCCTAAACATCCCTAGTCATTGATTTTGTGATATTTGCTCAAGAATTTACAGAAATTGACATTTTCACTTTTCATTTTTTACTTCCCACACCGAGAGGTGAGGAGAGTATTGTAATCGCGAAAATTTTCGATTTTGAGATAAGATGCTTTTTGGGCGTTTTGTGATGTCTACATAACGAAAATCCACGTCACTCATTTCCGTCGGTCTGTCTGTCTGTCTGTCTGTCTGTCTGTCTGTGCGCGTTTTTCTAGCCTCGTAATTTCAGTTTTGAAAATCGGTGTCTTGGCGGCGGAGCAATTAGCAAAAAACGAAAAATTTCAAATACTCCCCAAACTTCGTTTTTAGGCGTTTTAGGTGTTCCTGATCATTTTTTACTTTTCCTGTTTGGGGGTGAAAATTGGGGTGGTTGGGGGTTGGGGGGTTGTAAAATTGAAAAATCTGTTGTATTCATAATAGACTGCCCACTGACCTGTGAAGGAAGACCTAGCGACATAAATAACTTTTTTAGGTCTATCTGAGTATTGCCTTATGCCTATGATAGAAAACAAAGGACTTAGAATTTTTTCCGATGTATACATACGAGCATTGCTTTAGATCGTTCTGTATTTTATAATGTGGAAACTACTGAATTGATGTTAATGAAATTTCGGCACAGTATTACCACTTTGGCAAGGATGGAAAACGCGTATGATTTTTAGAAATCGTCTCAGTGGCGGCGCAGCAATATTAAAAAAACTAAAAATATGAAAACAGCTCAAACTTCGTTTTTAGACGTTTTAGGGGTTCCTGATCGTTTTATATTTTTTTTGGGTGGGAGTGAATTTAGGGTGGTTGGGGGGTGGGGGGTTGTAAAACTGGAAAATTTGTTGTATTCGTAATGGGCTGTCCATTGATATGCGAATAAAAACCTAGCGGCATGATACACTTTTTAGGTCCATCCGAATGTTGCATGCTTATTATAGAATCCACGGGACGATTTGTGATGTATATGTTAGGAGCAAACACCGATTTCGGCCAATGGACGGAAAATATGGTCAAAACGCGTTTTGGCTGCTACCGCTTTGCCAATGTCCGAATTACCGCTTCCCGGCTGTTCAATGTAGCCCAGAACGCGTTTTGGTTCAACTACGATTGCCAGAACACGTTCTATATTCTACTACGAATAAATAAATCTCAATTATTTGCCGTGTTGTGTTACAATATTTCCTCTGAGCTTAGAATCCATAACTAAAATGAATAAAAGCACTTGTAGATCTTAGGTCCGTGAAAAAAAAAACTGAAAGAAACATACCTCACAATCTCTTATGTCCAGCTCCCACACGAGCGGAATGAATAATGTCAAATAACTCGTGGGTCATGCAAAAATAACGCAGTTCGGCTGTTTCGTCTGTCCTTCTTTCAATTAGCTTTTCGATATAGCCAATTTTTAAAATATCATTCCTTTTCAATCGTTGTCTTTGTTTCGAAGATATTGTATCACCGTTACTTTTACAAGCTTTTGCCGCCTTTACCTCTGTGAGTGTTTGGTCGTATCTTTCTCTTGTACAAATATTACTACAATCATTGCTACCACTTATGACTTTTTGCAGTTCGTCATTAAAACATAACCTTAGGTCTTCCATGGCACTCTCTAGCTACTGTCTAACCCGCAAAAAGATCAAATACTAAATGAATACACTAGCTCCAGAGGTATCGTTTACAAGCTGAGACACTCGCAAAATCCACCACGCGTTATGGCAATCGCAGTAGAACAGGACGCGTTTTGGCAATCGTAGTTGAGCCAAAACACGTTCTGGGCTACATTAAACAGTCAGAAAGCGATAATTCGGACATTGGTAAAATGGTAGCAGCCAAAACGCGTTTTGGCCATATTTTCCGTCCATTGGCCGAAATCGGTGTTTGCTCTTAACATATACATACGAGTATTGTTTTAGATCGTTCTAGATTGCGTAACGCGAAAATTGTTAGATTGATTTTTAGTGCATATTTCCTGAAGAGGGAGACGGAAGAAACTATTTACGAGGGTTGTTGTGTTGCATGTTTTTTTGCGGGCGGGTGGGCGATAATTTAGTTGCAAGGGGATTTCAGACTATAGCTTCGTGCAATGGGAAATAATAAAATGGTATGATCGTTATGTGTGGGAAGTACTGAGTCAATCAACTTGACTCCATTTTTTTTAAATTATTCTTAAACTTATTTTTTGAAGTCATAATTAGTCACAAATACTACCTACCAAAATACTTAGTTATAAGCTGACATTGCTATCAGAAATAGGGAGGTTAACTTGAACTTGCTGTACACAATAAATAAATGCAGTAAAGTTGCTCAAGTGCTTTCTAAATAATACATATGCATATTTGGATTCATTGGTCAAATCTAACGTGACTTTATGTATGACATATGGGAAGCGTTTAGCTGCAAATTATCATTTTTCTCATAAGTAGACATCAGAGAAAAAAGCAAATATCGCAGCGATTATAAAACTTAGAAGGCTGTGACATTGCCGTATGACTAAAACATGAAATACGTCGGCCTAATTTGAATATTTTTGTACTTGCAGAAATCGGTAGATTAATTAAGGAAACTTCGATCAGAGATTGATTTTTTCAAATGAAAATGGCTATTTTTATACGATCAAATGCAAAATTTGACAACCTTCTTATAGTGGTTTCAAATTTTCAATTGAAACAAAAATCTGACCTATAAGCAACTTAGAAATGTACAGACAAACTAGAATAAAGAGACAAGATTATAAAAATCCCTGTAATAAATCAACTGTAACCAAAAACAATAGCGGTAACTAGCTACTGAAATGTATAAGAGATTGATAAATTTTCAAGATGATTTAAAATGTTTAAATGAAAGGCAGGCCGAGGTATCATTATATTTGACTTGACAGGGATGAATCCTTTTTATATGTGAAATTTTATTCTGAAGATATTAGACCAGTGGTAGTTTTCCTTTCATTTCTAAATATTTAATTTTTTTAGAATTCATAAATCTACCGTCGTTGTTTCTGGTTAGAGCTGATATATTCTAAGGAATCTTAATAATCATGTTTTGCTACTCTAGGTTATCAAACTTTATGCTTATTATTATAAAAAATAGTAATTTCTATTTAAAAAAAATATCTTATCTCACACTGAAGCTTCCTTAATTAATCTACCGATATCTCTAAGTACAAAAATAACTGAATATTGTTCCACCAAAATATAATTTTTATTCTAGTTCCATCTTTAAAATATTTTTAAGTTCTTAGATTTCTTCTGTCCAAGAAACTGCTATCATATTCTTAAAATAGTATTGAATATGTTTTAGTCTTTATAGATATGACCTTGCTGAAATTATATAACCTTGAAACCTAAAATGTGCCAAATTATTACCCGTCAAAGAGAAAGAGTTTAACTATTAGGGATAGTTATGCTTTTAGATTTTTTTTGATACACACTTGAATTGTTTTAGAAAAACCGTATATCTTTATATTATTTCACTATACTGTCCGATAATTTCATGAACAAGTATTACGAGTATATTTTCAGAGACATAACACACAAAAAATAACCCAAACTTTGCTGCCGGCTAAGAAAACAGACCTTTTTTGCAAGCAATTGGTAGAGGATAACCACTTTATAATAAAATAATGATATTTAAGAAAATGCAAAACGATATTGACGTGCGTTAAAGAAAACTTGAATATAAAAAGGAAGTACTAGAACTGTGTCAAGTAGCTTAACTACATTTTTATTATACGCAGGATGTCCATTATGTTCATCATCATAGTCACAATGTCTTAACAGACATGTTTTGAACTTGTCATTAAGTCGGAGGTAGAGTATTGTCGACACGAATATTATCAATAGTTTTGAGAACTGCAGCTCGCCATCGTTCGCGATTTACTGTCAGTTCAGTGGCGCCCTTGATACTCATATCCAGCAACTGTTTCGTCGTATCCACCCAGCGTGTAGGGGAACGGCCACGGCGCCGCCCACTCGGGGCATGACCCTGAACTACAAGTTTCTCCATATTGTCGCTTCTGTGAATATGTCCGAAGAATGTAAGCATTCTCGTCGACACAATGAGGATAGTCGCTTTGTATTACCGAGCTCATCCAGTATGGAAACATTGATTCGATGGGGTATATAAGGAACTTTCAGTTTTCTCCTCCACGTCCACATTTCAAAAGCATCTATGCGAGTTCGATCTGCCTTTTTAACAGTCCAAGTTTCCGAGGCATACAAAAATATGGCGAACACAAGAGACTGAACCAGCGACATTTTGGTAGCTTTAGTGTTGTTATGGTCACGCCATATTTTAGTAAGCTTTGTCATGGCCACACGTGCCTGTTGAATGCGCCGTCGAATCTCATTTTCACAGCTACCCGAATTGTCGATCAAAGAACCGAGGTACACAAAATTTTGAACTACTTCACAACGAATATGCTTCAACCCAATAAAAACAATTGATTGATCTGAGTACTCACCACTTGTCCAGCGGGCAAAGCGAACCTGTCCTCTCCCGTCATCTCCACTAGAAGCCTATCAGCGCCCTTGTTCTTGATCTGGAGGCCTTTGCTGTGCGTGATGGGAGTACCGCCCCGCACTTGTGGTACCACCACGCAACCCACTACCACCATCACCAAAACGATCTTCATGATCAGCGAAGACATTTTTCTTGCGTTCTTCTTTGGGTCTTCAATTGTCGTCTATGCACGGTACCACCGGACCTTCAGGAAACACGTACTACGTATACGAGATGGACACTCGAATAAATCATATATCGCTAGATTTTTTTGTGAACCGTAAACATGTTGTTGAAAGCAGTATGGTACGGTCATTTTAGGAATGGTTTGATGGTTTGAAATGACTCGTCCACACGATGCGGTCAAATCACAGTTTCGGTAATTTTAACGAATCGGCGCAAACCGATCACACTTGAGAGTAACAACTGAATGTAGAGGTAGTAAACACAACTAATTCTAATAGGCCGACATCTTTCTTACTACGTTGTCATATTGACCACCAGATACGGCAATCATAATTATTTACTTTCGTCTTAATTATATAATATTCAGAAATATTCTATTCTACGTTAAAAAAGACGGTATTTTGATGGTTCAGGAATGATTACAGCAAAATCAAAAGATATGTTGACCTCTACTGCGTTACTGCATATTTCTTCATCATAAATGCAAATTCTGAAGTCTTACATACATTTTGAGGAGCTGGCAACGCCGATATATGCGACTTATTCACGGTAGAAGCTCGACTGTCAAACGTTTGTTTTGTTTGTGCGTCTTTTATGCTTGGTCAGTTAAATCGAATTCGCTATTTCAGTCGTCTAAATGCAAAACCCGACAAGTCCACGGTAACAAATTTTACAGAAATCCAGAAAAACAGATCAAAGTCTTATTATGAGCGAAAATAATACGAAATCGAGAGTATTATAATATACGATGTTTTAGGATGTTAAGTCCTAACGCCCCAAAATCTAGGACATATAGTTTTTCTAAAACCTTTTCAAATTTGGATACGTCGGGTTTTGCATGTTAGGAACTGTGACATGTCGTGTTTTGATTGCTATTTTTGTGGAATCGGATCAAAATAAGTGAAACACTTATCAATTTGGATTATTTTACTGAATATAAAGGAATCTAATCAAACCCTGTGCTCAACGGCAGGAACTATAAACATAAAGCTAGATATTAGAAAGGATACATTTCAAGGGTTACAAGGTTTAAACGTCAAAATCTAAATTTTCTGACAAACAAAATTCTTCAGAACTAGCAAATGCATTTTCACAATTAGCTTCGATCCTCTACATTAATGTGGACCTAGCTTCTGTTGAAGTAGGCTCTCCAAAATCCGCATCCAAAGCATTTTTCAAAAAACATGGTTATTTTTATCAATAATTTATCAATACAGCATAAATTAATCTCATTCTCTCAGTAAACTGAAAAACACATGAATTCACCACAACGTATTTTCAGCGACTGGATAAAACAAAAACGCACAACGGTCAGAATACCTCGTGCGATCGACATGTGACTTGCTCCCGTTGTCCGTATTGGCTCCTGTGGACATGTCGGTGTTTGAAATAAAACACCGCTTGGACTTGTCGGTGTTTGCACCTAAGTCTAGTTTTCTTAGCCAAATATCTCATGTTTAATGTCGGGTTTTGTAAGCGAAAAATATAGAAAATGGTAGCGCTTCAAATAATGAACAAAATGGTATATAAAACTCTATTTTGAAAAATTTGTGACTTGTCGGGTTTTGCATTTAGACGACTGATTTGTTGGTAACTGTAGTGGAGCTTTAAGGACTTGCTGTGCTATATTCGAGTGTAGTTTAACAGTATTTCGAGATGAGACTAAAAAGTGCAGTGTTTGTAACATGGGTTGCGTTAAACTACACTCGAATAGAGCACAGCAAGCCCATAAAGCTTCACTGCAGTTACCAACAAATAGCGAATTCGATTTTACTGACCAAGCATAAAAAGCGCACAAACAAAACAAACGTTTGACAGTCAGGGTTCTACCGTAAATAAGTCGCATGAAAATTATATCGGCGTTGCCAGCTCCTCAAAATTTAGTAAGACTTCAGAATTTGCGTTTATGATTGATGAAGAAAAGAAAGAAAAAAAAAGATCAACATATTGATTTTGCTGCAATCATTCCTGAACCATCAAAATACCGTCTTTTTTAACGTAGAATGGAATATTTCTGGATACTATACAATTAAGACGATAAGTAATAGACAATTATGATTGCCGTGTCTGGTGGTCAATACGACAACATAAGAAAAGATGTCGGCTTATTAGAATTAGTTGTTTAGTACCTCTATGTTCAGTTGATACTCTGAATATAAACCAAAGCGTTCCCAATCTACAACGCCTGCACTATAAGGTTTTATCTCACCGGCTTTTTGTTGTCTTGTTAATGTGAGACGAACGACAGGGTCGGACTATTCGCAAATGCCGTAATGCTCTATTTATAAAGAAAATTGCAGAAAATTGACGCGAGCGTTGTATGTACGTCTCTTTGTGAAAAGCTCGGTATTATAAAGGAGAACTGCTATTCCGAGCACTTGGTGATTTTCCATTTCTCACGTGCATCTGTATTGGTAGATCCTTCAAGCATTAAAGGTCGATAGAATTAACATTCAGCCAAAGTATAGGGGCGATGAGGGGTATTGTTTCTCCTCAACACCAACAAAGTGTTTCGGTTCACATCACGAGGTATGTTGTCAGATCACCCCTCAATATTTCCTATTACAATGGAGAAGTTTCCAAAAAAATTAAATTTGGAAAATTCATTATTATCTGATAGTCTATTTCTTCACTTGAAGAACGTCGGAAAAATCATCTGAATATTCCAAAAAACGGCGGAGTTATTCAATTTTATATTTTCGTAAAGCGACCGCGGAGGTGAAAATCTGTATGACGTCACATGTTATTAATTGTTCGCGTCAGCCACAGTTTGGTCGGGCCTCCGCTATGCATACGCTGCGCTATACAGTATGCGATATTTAGACTTGAGTGGAACGGCGAAGGTGTTTGTTGTAACGGGCAGACGCCAGTATATTTTTGAAGTATGGAGGAAGGTTACGTTCCTGGTGATTCTAGTAATCTTCCTAAAGCGGATGACATGATTATGGAGTAGTAAAACTGAAAATTTTTTTGTATTCATAATAGTCCGTCTATTGACCTGTAGAAGAAATACCTAGCGGCATACTTTTTTAGGTTCATCCGCACATTGGCTTGCCTATTACAGAAACCAATTTTGTGATCTGTACATATGAGTTTTGCTTTATTTCGTTCTATGTATATTGCGTAAAGCGAAAATTATTGAATTGCTTTTGATAAAATTTTGACACAGAATTTATTACCGCTGCCAGAATGGAAAACGACTCTGTTTTTAAAAAACCGTATCAGTGGCGGCGCAGCAATAATCAAAAAACCAAAAACATAAAATCAGCTCAAACTTCGTTTTTAGACGGGTTGGAGGCTCTTGATCGTTTCGCATCGTCCAGTTCAAGCATGCAGAAAAAAACTGTGGCGCCTTAATTACTAAGGAGAAAGACGCTAGAAACTATTTACGAAGGTTTTTGTGTTGGGATTTTAGACTATAGCTTCATGCAATGGAGAAATAATAAAATGGTGTCATCATTGAGTGGGAAGTACTGAGTCAATCTCCTTGACTCCATTTTTTTTAAACTGTGTATAGAACTCGTTGGAATAAACAACTTTTTCAAACAACTTTTTTCAGCAAACTGAAAAATAAGTGGGATACAAAATAAAAAGGTAAATCTGGGTTTGTGTATCAAGACGTGCCGAGTCTGTTTATGCAAGCCACTATCATTCCAGGAGTCAGCAACATGCCTCACATATCAAAGCAGATATCAAAACAATTTGTTGTCGAGTAAATAACGTACAAAAAACTGAGGCAACAACACTGACAAAGAATGGAGGATTACCCAATAGTTGAGTCACCTTTTGTCAAGCTTTTGGGGATCAACATCAACAACAACATGTCCTGACGTGACCACGTCGTCAGTATTGCTAAGTTTACGGAATACATATAAGTTGGATCACTCCGCAAAAATACCAAAACGGCTTGCCCCTTGCCCCGTCCCCCGGTACACCGGTGGCAGTGTACCGACGTCAGCCGGGAGATACGGGGCGGCGCAAAGTAGAGGTTGAACGTGTTTAACGCGAAGTTTATACAGCGTCTCAAAAATATCGGATTTTGTTATCTCGGATTTGTTTGCAGGATATGGATAATCTTCTTAGAGGTTTGAGAGTAATCAATTTCGCGGGAAAAGATATTACCAATCAATTTAAATTTATTAACGGATGGAGAACGACAATCAGATCCATCCTTATTTTGTGGTAAACCTTGAAATGTGAGGGATATAAATACAGGGTATTTCACGACGATTAAGACAAGAAATATGTCGCAACTGGGCAGTAGTAGAGAATTATAATTTTGGGCATGTAAATTAGAGCAGATGTTGTGTCTTTTTTTGTCACTGTACTACCCAATTAGGTATTTGTTCTTGGTCACGTGATATTCGATTCAAAATTATTAATGGGACACCCTGTATATTCGTGCCTGTGTTCCTCCCGATTAAATAATTCCAACAAACTAGCACACTTGGGGTCTAAAGTGATTAGTTCAACAGCTACAGGTACTAAAAGGATTGTATTCACGCTAAAAGCGTATAGTGAGACAAAATATTCATTCGGTGGTTTTACCATACCACCCAGGGACATTGTAAATTATATTTTACAGCTCGAAAATATTTTTATTGATAACTTTAAAAATTTAGTTTCTACAGAAGCAATTCGAATGACAGTGAAACAGTGAAAAGCAAAATGTAAAAAATAATTTATTCACATCCATGTAAAGCATTTCCACATTATTATCTTTTCAAATTGTACATACGAGTTCGTATATACTATACCATAAAATTTATAAACTATGATCTCAAAAATAAGCCAAATAAACAAAACATTAAGGTAAAAATACTACAGCACCTTTGAACCACCAGTTTTTACTTATCTACGAAATAGCTACAATATGTGAAATCATTTGAGATTCATTAGTAATAGTTTTACTAGGCTTTATTTTTGATATCCATTTATGTAACTGAGTGCAAAATAAACGCTATATTTGTATTTGTATGTCTAAATCGGCCGTCAATACATAGTTTTTCAATGACCCTCGATATACGTACAACCCAGGCGTTAGCAAGTCCCCGCTAAAAGACCCTCGTACTTGAGCAAAAACCAACGCAAAAACTAACTGGCGCGTGCGGCCGCGGCATCGCTTTCATATGAGTTCTTCAATGTGCCGACGGAGAGTGATCCAACTTATATGTATTCCGTAAACTTAGCTTTGGTTGATGAGTTAGGATCAGAGTCCACCCCAGAAAATTCAATCTAATAGAAAACGGAGATATATTGTGTAATATGATGCAATACTTACAACAAATGTCTCAATGAAATCGTCGATGTTTTATCACTGAGTACTGCAACGTAAATTCTCGACATTTCATATTTATTTACATATTCTTCCACCGCCTATTTCTTTTCTTGGTATTGATTATCTCGCTCTTTTCTTAATAAATCCGCATTGAAAACTAACATAAAGTAGATAATGCTATTTACTCTAGACTGCGTATTTTTCAAGGAATTCCTTTTATACACCGTGTTCTGAAAACTTTAAAGAATATTTGCTTGCATCGACTTATGTTGTTATATGTTTCAATAATTATATTTTTACTTCCCACACCGATAGGTGAGGGGAGTATTGTAATCGCGAAAATTTTCGATTTTGAGATAATATACTTTTTGGGCGTTTTATGATGCCTACATAACGAAAATCCACGTCATTCATTTCCGTCGGTCTGTCTGTCGGTCTGTTGTCTGTCTGTCTGTCTGTTGGCGTTTTCCTAACGTCGCAATCTCAGTAACCGCTGTATGGATTGTGATGAAATTTGGGCAGCGGTATGCTGTGGGGTCGTAGTAGGTAATGTTCGTATAATTTTGAAAATCGGTGCATAGGCGGCGGAGTAATTAGCAAAAAACAAAAAAAATTAAATATTGCTGAAACTTCGTTTTTAGGCGTTCTAGGGGTCCCTGATCATTTTCTACTTTTTTTTGGGTGGGGGTGAAATTGGTGTGGTTGGGGGGTGGGAGGTTGTAAAATTAATAATAGACTGTCCACTGACCTGTGAAGGAAGACCTGGCGACATAAATAACTTTTATAGGCCCATCCGAACATTGCCTTGCCTATTACAGAAAGCAAAGGACTTAAAATTTTTTCTGATGTAAACATACGAGAGTATTGCTTTAGATCGTTGTAACGAGGAAACTGTTGAATTGATTTCAATGAAATTTTGAACCAGTATTACTACCATGGCGAAGATGGAAAACGCGTATGGTTTTGATAAATCGTGCCAGTGGCGGCGCAGAAATAATAAAAAAACTAAAAATATAAAAACAGCTCAAACTTCGTTTTTAAGCGTTTTAGAGGTTCCTGATCATTTTCTGCGTTTTTTGGGTGGGGGTGAAATTGGGGTGGTTGGGGGGTTGGGGGTTGAAAAATAAAAAAATTTCTTGTACTAATAGGCTGTCCACTAACCTGTGAAGGAAGACCTAGCGACACAAATCACCTTTTTAGGTCCATCCGAACATTGCCTAGCCTATTACGGAAACTAAGGGACTTAGAATTTTCTGTATACTATACGAGAATTTATTGGTTTAAATCGTTTTGTATTTTGTAACGTGGACACTATTAAATTGATTCTAATGAAATTTTGACACAGTATGTTGTTACCGTGGTGAGAATGGAAAACGCGTATATTTGTTAAAAATCGTGTCAGTGTCAGCGTAGCAATAATCAAAGAACGAAAAGTATGAAAACAACTCAAATTCGGTTTTTAGATGTTTTAGGGGTTCCAGGTCATTTCCTACCAGTTTTTTGGGTGGGGGTGAAAGTGAGGTGGTTGAGGGGTGGGGGGTTGTAAAACTGAGAAGTTTGTAGTATCGATAATTGGCTGTCCATTGACCTGTGAAGGAAAGACCTAGCGGCATAATCAATTTTAGGGGGGGGGCTAGCGATTATTTGGTTGCAAAGCTTCATGCTATGGAAAAATAATAAACTGGTATCAGCGTAATGTGTGGGAAGTACTGAGTCAATCAACTTGACTTCATTTTTTCACTTCCCACACCGATAGGTAATCGCCATGATCGCTAGGATCGCAAAAATTTTCGATTTTGAGATAATATACTTTTTGGGCGTTTTATGATGCCTACATAACGAAAATCCACGTCATTCATTTCCGTCGGTCTGTCTGTCTGTTAGCGTTTTTCTAGCCTCCTAATCTCAGTAACCGCTGTATAAATTTTGATGAAATTTGGGTAGTGATGTGGTGTAGGGTCATGGTAGGTAATGTTGCTACAAATTTGAAAATCGGTGCATGGACGGCGGAGTAATTAGCAAAAAACCAAAAATTTGAAATATGCCTCAAACTTCATTATTATGTGTTTTAGGGGCTCCTGATCATTTTCTCCTTTTTTCGGGGTGGAGTGAAATTGGAGTGGTTGGGGGGTGGGGGGTTGTAAAGCTGAAAAGTTTGTTGTAATCATAATAGGCTGTCTTCTGACCTGAGAGAGAAAGACCTAGCGGCATAATACATTAATATAAATCTTTTTCCTGACTACTTGAAACATATTCTAGTTAAATTTGAAGATGTACATATGTATGACACTAGAGGTAAAGAAAATTATATTGTTAAGCAAGCTAGAAAATCAAGGACACAGAGTTCGGTGTTTTACAAAGGAGTAGTGGACTATAATAGACTACCGAGTGAGATGAAGAATTTTTCTATTTTTATGTTCAAAAAGCGAGTAAAAGGGTTGCTACAAAATAGACTCATATAATTTATTTATTAGGTATATTTTTTTGTTATGTATTTGAATAGCTAATAGCTAAATAAAGATCTCTACTACTACTTTTTTAGGTCCATTGCATTGCCGATTACAGAAACCAAGGGACTTGCTTTCTGATGCATACAAAATACATACGAGTATTACTTTGGATCGTTCTGTATTGTGTACACGGAAACTTCTGAATTGACTTTAATGACATTTTGACACAGGTTTATTACCGCGACGAGTATGGAAAGCGCGTATGGTTTTTAGAGATCATTTCAGTGGCAACGCGGCAATAATAAAGAAACTAAAAATATAAAAAACACCTCAAACTTGGTCTTAGACGTTTTAGGGGTTCCTGGTCATTTTAATTTTTTTTTTTGGTTGGGGGTGAAATTGGGGTGGTTCGGGGGTGGGGGTTTCTAAAACTCAAACATATATTGTATTCATGATAGGTCCATTGACCTGTGGAAGAAGCACCTAGTAGAATAAAACACTTTTTTTAGTGGATGTTTTACCCTGAAGTGTATCGTACCTTCCTTTTTTGCGGTCGGGTGAGCGATGATTTGGTTGCAGGGGCATCTAGACTATAGTTTCATGCTGTGAGAAAATAATAAAACTGGTATCATCGGAATGTGTGGGAAATACTGAGTCAATCAACTTGATCTACATTTTTATCTATGACTGTTGAACAGTTGAAGTTTACTTAAGTCAATCCTAAAACTGGCAGAAATACTAGTATAGGCCACGAATGCCTGTTAGTTGAACACAAAATTTAACGGAAATTGTACAATTCACTAATTTTAATTATAAGTCTACTATTTGCACGAATCCAGTACATAAACATTTTCCAACGGACCTATTTGATAACAAATACTACGTATAACGTAAACAAGGGACGCACAATACGCAGAAAGTGATAAAGGCCTCTGGATTTGTTGTGATAAGAGTGTCACAGAAACTGATGTGTCACCACGCATGTATACCCGAGTGTCATCTGATAACGAATCTCGGGGTCACCAAAAATTATTCACAGCGTTTTACATACTGGAATGAAGAGTTTCGGTTCACTCTACAGCCTTTTAAAAAATGGAGTCAAGTTGATTGACTCAGTACTTCCCACACATTACGATACCAGTTTATTATTTTCCCATAACATGAAGCTATAGTATGAAATCCCCCCTTGCAACCCAACACAAAAACTCTGGTAAATAGTTTCTTGCGTCTCCCTCCTTAGGAACTAAGACGCCACAGTTTTGATTCTGCATGCGATGCGAAACGCTCAGGAGCCTAAAAGAGCCTCTAAAAACGAAGTATGAGCTGTTTCTATATTTTTAGTTTTTTGATTATTGTTGCGCCGCCACTGACACGATTTTCCAGAAACTGACGTGTTTTCCATTCTCGCCGCGATAGTAATTCCTGTGTCGAAATTTCATTAAAATCAATTCAATCATTTTCCCTTTACGCAATATACATAGAACGAAATTAAGCAACACTCGTATATGTAAACATCACAAAATTCTATGTCCCATGGTTTCTGTAATAGCAAAGGCAATGTTCAGATGAACTTAAAAAAAGAATATGCCGCTAGGTATTTTTTCCATAGGTCAATGGACACACTATTATGAATACAACAAATTTTTCAGTTCTACAACCCTCCACCCCCCAACCACCCCAAATTCACCCCTACTCAAAAAAAAGTAGAAAATGATCAGAAACCCCTAAAACGCCTAAAAACAAAGTTTGACCTGTTTTTATATTTTTCGTTTTTTTATTATTGCTGCGCCGCCACTGACACGATTTTTCCAAAACATACGCGTTTTCCATCCTCGCCGCGGTAGTAATACTGTGTCAAAATTTCGTTAAAATCCATTCAGTCATTTTCGCGTTAAGCAATATACAACGATCTAAAACAATACTCGTATGTATACATTCACAAAGTCCCTTGATTTCTATTATAAGCGAGGCAATGTTTGGATGGACCTAAAAAGGTGAATTATGCCGCTAGGTCTTTTATTCACAGGTCATTGGACAGCCCATTATGAATACAACAAATTTTTCAGTTTTACAACCCCCCACCCCCCAACCACCCCAAATTCACCCCCACCCAAAAAAAGTAGAAAATGATCAGGAACTTCTGAAACGCCTAAAAACGAAGTTTGAGGAATATCTAATTTTTTTTGTTTTTTGCTAATTACTTCGCCGCCAATGCACCGATTTTCAAAATTTTAGCAGCATTACTTACTAGGACCCCACGGCATATCACTACCCAAATTTCATCACAATCCATGCAGCGGTTACTGAGATTACGAGGGTAGAAAAACGCGACAGACAGACAGACAGACCGACAGACCGACGGACCGACGGACCGACGGACCGACGGACCGACGGACCGACGGACCGACGGACCGACGGACCGACGGACCGACGGACCGACGGACCGACAGACCGACAGACCGACAGACCGACAGACCGACAGACCGACAGACCGACAGACCGACAGACCGACAGACCGACAGACCGACAGACCGACAGACCGACAGACAGACAGACAGACAGACCGACAGACAGACAGACCGACAGACAGACCGACGGAAATGAGTGACGTGGATTTTCGTTATGTAGACATCATGAATAGTATACAAACCAACCAATATTCATAGCTATTTTAGTAGAGATATGATTTTCCATCAAAATAATGCGACATTTGGATAGTTTGTATAATATCCAGCTAGTCTATAAACTATCAAAGTGAATACTTTAACCGTAACATATACATTATGTGGAAAACACGAACCTTTCAACCAAATATCAACTGGTTAATAAAGTCTGCTTCACTGGCTGCATGTATAAAATTATATATGTCTTCGAATGTGAGGTATTGAATATAGGAAACTCAGTCTTACTTTTTCAGACAATAAAATGGAAAAGATATGCTTTCTGCCTTCATGTTGGAACAACTTACCTGACATATTCTGTGCTATTCCAAGAAATACTAAACAGCATAAATTGTAATTCTCTGCGATTGGATTGGAAAAAGGAATATACCTAAAGGGATGCATATTACTATTGGAAAAATATAATTATTATATTATTTATCACCACAAATGTTCTTTAAATTTTTTGAAACTTACATCTTAGTTTTTACGTTTTTCATCACTGCATTTAAGAACTGAGTGTTATTAAGCAGATTATCTGAATCGGCTTGCTGAATCCACTATCCACTTTACTCATCATTGTTAGTTATGAGAAACTAACTTGTAAAAAACGTAGCTAAAATACTGATATCATCATCATAGTAACAATGTCTCAACAGACATGTTGTGAACCCGTAAAATGCATTGAGTCGGAGCTAGAGTATTGCCGATATGAATATTAGCAATAATTTTGAGAACTGTAGCTCGCCATCGTTCGCGATTTACTGTCAGTTCAGTGGCGCTCTTGATACTCATATCCAGCAACTGTTTCGTCGTATCCACCCAGCGTGTAGGGGAACGGCCACGGCGGCGCCCATTCTGGGCATGACCCTGAACTACAAGTTTCTCCATATTATCGCTTCTGTGTATATGTCCGAAGAATGTACGCATTCTCGTCGACACAATGGAGGATAATCTCCTTGGATTACCGAGCTCATCCAGTATGGAAACGTTAGTTAGATGGACGGTATAAGGGACTCTCAGCATTCTCCTCCACGTCCACATTTCAATAGCATCTATGCAAGCTTGATCTGCCTTTTTAACAGTCCAAGTTTCCGAGGCATACAAAAATATGGAGAACATAAGAGACTGAACCAGCGACATTTTGGTAGCTTTAGTGATGTTATGGTCACGACATATTTTAGTAAGCTTTGTCATGGCGTGCCTGTTAAATGCGCCTTCGAATCTCATTTTCACAGCTACCGGAATTGTCGATCAAAGAACCGAGGTACACAAAACTTTGAACTACTTCACAACGGCCTATTGACTTTATTTGTCGATGATTATCATGCTCTCTCTCTACCATCATAACCTTGGTCTTATTGTAGTTAATACCAAGACCATACGCTGCACTATGTTGTTCTAAGATGTTTAATAGAGCTACCAGTTCTTCCTGAGAAGCAGCAATAAGGGTTGTATCGTCAGCAAATCTTAAGTTAGATATTTTGCTTCCGCCAATAGTTATACCACCATTGCAGTTGTTCATAATACCTGTCTCATCACAAATTCGGAGTAAATGTTAAATAACATCGGAGATAATACACATCCCTGACGAACTCCTTTTCTGGTGGCAGTTTGACCAGACACGTTACCATCAATTCTTACACGAGCCGAATTAGACCCGTAGAGTTGCTGTATGAGAAACACTATGTGATAAGGAACTCCCATAGAGATGAGGATTTCCCACAGTTTAGGCCACTTTAAGTTATCAAATGCCTTAGAATAGTCCACAGAGCAGATGAAAACTGGAAAATAATGCTCTCTGGCTTTTTCAATAATTTGTTTTAAGTTTATGATCTGTTCACGCGTACCGCGTCCTTTCACGAAACCTGCCTGCGCCTGAGAAATTTGCCAATAAAACCCTCCAAACGAGATTATAAAATATATAGTAGAACCTTACTTGCATGAGAGATTAACGAAAGTAGGCGATAAATTTTGGATTTGTTCATCTGGCCAAACACCGGAGGACCAGACACTCTCACAAATATTGTGTAGAAGAGAGATGCCGTCGTCACCCAAGCATTTTAACGTTTCGGCAGAAATAGCATCAATGCCTGTAGCTTTATTAGTTTTAAACTTGTTGAGGGCATGTTCCACTTCTGTCATATGAAATCATAAAAAAAACTTCACGGTACTAGTCCATTCTCTATACTTCTCACTGATATGATCATATTTCTTTAGGTGAGATATCAAAACGTATCTAGACTATATTATTCCGCACAAATTCCATTTTAGGATGCTTGTTATCAGTGCAATATTAATAATTAGTTGAAAACGATCACTTCACCAAATTAACTTCTATTTCATCCAGAACGCGAAGCGCGAAGTAAGGTGACTCTAGGTCAGCATCGCTATCTATACTTTTGTTGTACTGGCGTCAGTATAAAAATAAAAGTAAGAAAACATCCAGCTTATCTCCGTTCTGCACAATTCATTAACATATTGGCAGTTAATCTTTGGCTTGTGAGATAATACCGTCAAGCGATAATAAAATTTACAAAGTTCATTTGCACTTGTAAAAACCGTCCTGTACTTCCTTGTGGCTTATCGCCACAGACACATTTTATATCAGCTGCCTTATTTTTTGATGATTTTTCCGTACTTAAGTCTGAAAGTAACAGATTAGATCGAAACTTTACATTTTGTTCGATCGAGCTCGCATAGATGTTTTTTAAATCTGAACGTGGAGAAGAATGCTGAGAGTTCCTTATACCATCAAACTGGATGAGCTTGGCAATCCAAAGAGACTATCTTCCATTGTGTTACCGTACATTAACAAAGACAAGTAGGGTCACTCTAAGCTCC
This sequence comes from Callosobruchus maculatus, assembly GCA_951848785.1. Classification (NCBI taxonomy): domain Eukaryota; kingdom Metazoa; phylum Arthropoda; class Insecta; order Coleoptera; family Chrysomelidae; genus Callosobruchus; species Callosobruchus maculatus. The sequence continues at coordinate 2,937,138 of CATOUR010000160.1, forward strand.
GCCCCCAATGTGGTCTTTCCAGCTCTGCTCTTGGATACTACGCAAGCTGGCTTATTCTGGCGCCCGGCGATCTCGAGCAGTAGCCGAACGCTAACAGCTGTGGTTTACAGGGTCAGTCCACCTAACACCACCTAACACGCGACACGGTGCACGGGATAAAATCGGTCGGATCTACCGGGGTGCCTAAATAAGTGGTGTGCCTACTTATTACCATAGACTTTTAAAATATCTGTATACTTTAATTTTATTATTGACTTGATTCTCAAGTTTTTCAAATTCATTTTCCAAATTCGTGTTTACCGGTTCTTTAACTTTTTGTTTATAAATTTTGACTCGGTTTTCAATCATTTCGAGAATTCCTTGATTTATCCAGTCGTTATTTTCACGTATCCTATACGTCTTTTTGAATTCCGAATCTTTATTACAAGAAGTGATTAAGTCAATTAGTTCCGAATATTCTTTTCAAATTTTGAGATGATTTTTTTATGAGCTATTCTATTTACCTCTTTTCTATATTTTGTCGCAAGTACTTCTATGTTTACACCTAAGGTTATTGCCAACAAATTATGAATGATCAGACTGTTACTGTTACTTACTACTTGAATCGTACATTTCAAATTACTACATCTATCTGACAAAACATGATCTATAATACTCCTTGAGCTATTTGCCACCCCAGTAGCTGCATCTGCAGCTATTGTGTTGAATGGTTTATTGAATAATAAATTATATTCTATCTATACTATAGAATTCATTTCTATTGACCCCCGTATAACGAACGTTGACCGTTGACGTCGACCATATTACACAGTGGGATTCCCTGTAAGCACAGTAAATGAGATCGCATGAAGGGAACCCCTCTGAATTCGAGGCGGCTCGCATTTGTGAGACTCACATCAAAGTCGGCACGACGAGTGACCCTACTTGGCTTTGTTAATGTACGGTGATTGTGTCGACGAGAATGCTTACATTCTTCGGACATATTTACAGAAGCGGTAATATGGAGAAACTTGTAGTTCAGGGTCATGCTCCGAGTGGGCGGCGCCGTGGCCGTTCCCCTACACGCTGGGTGGATACGATGAAACAGTTGCTGGGTATGAGTATCAAGAGCGCCACTGAACCGGCGGTAAATCGCCAATGGTGGCGAGCTATAGTTCTCAAAACTATTGATAATATTCGTGTCGGCAATTCTCTAGCTCCGACTTAATGAATTTTACGAGTTCACAACATATCTGTTAAGGCACTGTGACTATGGTGCACAGTAATTTACAACAGCCTAGGAAATTTTTTAAAGGACATTGATAAATATGAACATTTTAAACATAATGTTAAATCCTACTTGGCAGATAATGTATTTACTCGGTGAAGAAATTCCTTGAAATTGACTCAGTACTTCCTACACATGATTATGATACCATTTTATTGTTTTCCCATTGCAAAAATTTATAGTTTGAAATCCCCTTGCAACCAAATTATCGCTCACTCGTCCGCAAAAAAGCATTCAACACAAAAACTCTCGTAAATAGTTTCTTGCGTCTCCCTCATTAGGAACTATAGGACGGCACAGTTTTTCTTTGCATGCTTCAACTGGATGATGCGAAATGATCAGGAGCATCGACGTCCTTGATCAGGAGTCTCCAAACCATCTAAACACGAAGTATGAGCTGTTTCTATATTTTTAGTTTTCTGATTATTGTTGCGCCGCCACTGACACGATTTTCCAAAAACTGACGCGTTTTCCATTCTCGCCGCGATAGTAGATCCTGTGTCGAAATTCCATTAAAATCAATTCAATAATTTTCGCTTTACGCAATATACATAGAACGAAATTAAGCAACACTCGTGTATGTAAACATCTCAAAATTCCCATGATTTCTGTAATAGGCAAGCCAATGTTCAGATGGACCAATATGCCGCTAGGTTTTTTTTCATAGGTCAATGGACAAACTATTATGGATACAACAAATTTTTCAGTTTTATAATCCCCCACCCCCCAACCACTCCAAACGCATCCCTACCCAAAAAAAAGTAGAAAATGACCAGAAACTCCCAAAACGCCTAAAAACGAAGTTTGAGGAATATTATTTTTTTTTTGTTTTTGGCTAATTACTCCGCCGCCAATGCACAGATTTTTAAAATTTTAGCTGCATTACCTACAGAGAACCCACAGCATATCGCTACCCAAATTTCATCACAATCCATGGAGCGGTTACTGAGATTACGAGGGTAGAAAACCGCGACAGACAGACAGACAGACCGACGGAAATGAGTGACGTAGATTTTCGTTATGTAGATATCATAAAACGCCCAAAAAGTGTATTTATCTCAAAATCGAAAATTTTCGCGATCACAGTACTCCCCTCACCGATCGGTGTGGGAAGTAAAAACGACTAGTCAATAATATTACGATGTTTTTCATTTGTAAGATGTTTTTTAATTTGTAAGCCGTGCTTGATAACTACTTTTTGCCAATAATTGACGTTTTCATATATGCAAACATTGTATCCATTTGACAAATATACTTCACTACTACTACTACGTTTCCATACGCTAAGACCCATACCCAAATACGTCATTAAAAACTCACAAAATAATGTAAAGAATCATCGAGACCACCATTTTATCTATTGTACGTCAAGCCTTTCGATTTTTGTTAGTAAACAGAGTGTTAGTCAGAATATTGATTGTTTATTCTCGTACATTTCCAGAACGCTGCGTTCCTTATCGTCCTGATTTTCCCAGGAAAACCGAGTGGACGTCTGATTAGGCTTATTTATTTGAACTTAACGTACAATCTGCCTAAAGGCAGCTACACACGTAATGCCAGTCAGTGGCGTAGATACAGGCGGATAAGAGGCGAATGTCCCCCTTGGAACTAATTTTTTTTATAACTGAGCAGACCGCGCAGGCAGGGCCTAAATACGAAAGTACCGCGACTGCTGTGAAAGGGTTATGTTAGGGGAAATTTGTTAACGCGGGATTTGAATGGGCCAATACCCGCAGGCCCAATAAATACATCTTCCGGCAGTCCATTCCAAACCCTGGACACCCTGGGAATAAATGTGCGGTTGTACCGCTCAGTTCTTGTTGTATGAAGAACGACCGTCTTAGGATGAGATGCAGCGGTCGCACGGGTACATCTGATAGGAGCAGTGAGCGGCGGAACGATAGAGGATAGCTCAGAGGAGCAGATTCCGTTGGAATATCGGTAGAAGAGTGAGAGGTCACCAACAACACGCCGGTGAGAAAGTGACAGAAGGTGGCGCGTTAAGGCCGGATCGCCAATTAGTCGAATTGCCCTTCTCTGGACGGCATCTAGTATTAACAGGGTAGTGGGGGCAGCAGCTCCCCAGCCATGAGAGCAATACTCCAGGCAAGGTCTTATCTGGGCTTTATATAGCGTGAGGAGGTTACATGGTGAGAAATACTTTCTGGTTCTAAATAGGTACCCAAGCTTTTTACCAGCAGCTGTTGCAATTGACGCGACGTGTTCGTGCCAGATCAGATTTTCTATAATGTTGACTCCTAACAGCTTGAATGAGTGACTCCTTGGCAGACCCTGGTTGTTCATTAGAACCTGATGTTGGCTTGGGCACTTTTTGTTTGATAGCGTACAATACTGGGTCTTGGAGGCATTAAATACACATATCAACGTAGATATCAAAGCAATTGTCGAGTGGGGATTTGTAAATGAAGTACCGTTTAACGTACAGAAAGCTGAAGCAACGACACTGACAAAGAAGTCTTAAGTTGATTTACCAACTATGGAAATGGAAGGTCACCCAATAGTCGAGTTACCTGCCGTCAAGGTTTTGGGGATCAACATCAACACTAACATGTCCTGGCACGACCACGTCGTCAGTATTGCAAAACCGGCATCCCAGAAGGTTGGAGTTTTGTTCCACTGCAGGAAGCTGTATACACCAAAACAACTACTACTGCTGCTCTACAACATACAGATCCGACCATCGTTACAGTACTACTCCCAAGCGTGGGGATGCGCTCCGAAGCACTCTCTAAATCTTCTGGACACTATCCAGAAGAGACCAATTAGAATAATCGATACGCCTAACCTCAAAAAAGACCTCCACAGTCTGGAACTTCTTGATTTCACCATATCTATCTTCATTCGAGTTTCGTTTAGACATCTCCGAAAAGCAGAAATTTCCGCACAGCCACTCACTAATCGTTTTTTATGTTGTCGCTGACGAGCACGAAAACGGAATGACAGAACTGGTGACAGCAGTGCCCTAGCCACTAGCAGGCAGGGAAAGCATTAGTGTAGACTCTTTTTACTGCAAACAATTCGTGCTGATGAGTAGGTTTATTCGGAAACTAGATGGTATAATTATATCAAGGACAAGCGAAGGAAAATGTTGGTATTATTGAAATATCCTTGAGCCCGCTTTTAATAAGGTGGAATACACTTTTTTGATGTACAAACATACTTATCAAGCATGCAGCAACGTGTGTACCTACCTTTATGACAACCAAACGGTTAATTATTACGTTTCCATCTGGGATTGGATTGATTCGCTTTCAGCCCGTAACGAGTAATCCGAGTATTCCATGAAACCGGGTATTTAAATTGTGCCGAATTACAAGGTCGGCTCGCAGATTTCTGGGAACGTATCGGAACCGAGAAACTGATACAAATCCTATCGAAACATGATCTGATTGGAATCATATTGAATTTTTTTTTATGGTCAGCCTCCCCCATGAATTACTCTGGATTTCTGATACAGTTTCGACAATCACAAAACCCATGGCCGACTCTACTCACTAGACCGGAGCATTGAAATATGGTAACACTGAATAGTCGGCCGAGCTTTTATTTGTTGTTAAGTCATTAGTGTAATCCTCCAGAGCAAAAAATAAGATTGGAAGATGATTTTTAATGTGTTTCTAATTATTTACCTGCACAAACGAAACTATAAAGATAAAAAGATGCCTGCAAAGTGTGTAGTACCAGCTTGCACTAGCAATTGTGCTTCCAATAAAGGACATACTAAACATAACCTTCCAGAGTAAAAAATAAGATTGGAAGGTGATTTTTAATGTGTTTCTAATTATTTACCTGCACAAACGAAACCATAAAGATAAAAAGATGCCTGCAAAGTGTTTAGTACCAGGTTGCACTAGCAATTGTGCTTCCAATGAGGACATACTAAACATAACCTTCCAGAGTAAAAAATAAGATTGGAAGGTGGTTTTTAATGTGTTTCTAATTGTTTACCTGCACAAACGAAACTATAAAGATAAAAAGATGCCTGCAAAGGGTGTAGTACCAGGTTGCACTAGCAACTGTGCTTCCAATAAAGGACATAAATAGAAGTGCGTGAAAGGTATTCTTCATAAGGGCTGGTTATATTTATAAGAATAAAGACAATAATTTACAAACATTTCAAAAGATAAGACCTATTTTAAAGCACAATGTGGTACCGACAATGTTTTTTGGACCTCCCAAATATCACAGAAAAATACAGTTAATAGAACTCATCTGGGCATGCATCTGGGCATACCTACGAAAAGATTTGATAGTAAAAGGGAATCAAGACCAGCAAGAATGGCTTCACAGTGACCTAATAGTGAATTTTTCTAGCTCAAGTGAAAATTTACAAAGTAAATTGAGTGTTCATTTAAGTGGAAGTGGAAGTGGCAGCAGGAAACAGGTTGCGTTTATTTTTATTTTGTAGTGTTTGACTACGATGAACCAGACATCAGATGTAAGTGGTATTAGTAGTAGTAGTTCTAAAAAGTATTTTTCTTAATTTATCAACCGAGATGAACTCTTAATACATATAAAATGTAATAATTATTATTTTGAAACTATAAAAAAATTTACGGTAACCGAACCACTACTTGACAGCTAAGCCACGTTGCCACATCTAAGGATCCGGCCTAGTGTAGAGTCGGCCATGCAAAACCACAAGGGCTATTGTGATCCTTTCGGATACAGTTATACACGAAATGGCCTCATAGAATGGTGATAGTTGTGTCCATCTTTGGATAAAATTATTTTTTTGTTACAGGGAGATCCAAGCAGCAAGTGGGGAATGGATGAACGAGTTTGTGCGAAGACCAAGCAGAAGAAGGGATAACAGAGTATACGTCCCAGCAGCTGATATCATCAAAAGGACCATCAGGAGGTCCTGGACCATATCAAGTAAGTAAGAAGTAAGCGCAAAAAAATTTGAGTCAGTATGATTGATTGACATAGGACGGTATTCGTAGTTGACACCTAAGAGTCCGTTAATACTTAAGTATCTGTTAAGTATGGATGTGTGTTTCACAGTCATTTGACAGCTTTTAGATCTCTCGGGCTGGCGGGTGTACATAAAAAATCGAAAATCTTTATTTGGCTTTCTAGTGAGATGAAACCTTGCTTTTCGGATAATTTCAAGGCGCTGATTACAAATCCAGTTGCAGTTTTGAGTCTCAGTCTCGTTTGACGAAAATAAAAAATTTCAGATCTCTCGGGCTGGCGGGTGTACCTAGAAAAATCGAAAATCTTTATTTGGTTTTTTGTGGAGATGAAACGTTGCATTTCGGATAATTTCACAATGCCGATTACAGATCCAGTTGCAATTTTGAGTCTCAGTCTCGTTTGTCGAAAATAAAAAATTTTAGAACTCTCGGGCTGGCGGGTGTACTTAAAAAAATCGATAATATTTATTTGGGTTTCTATTAAGGTGAAACCTCGCATTTAGGACAAATTTAAGGTGTTGATTTCAAATTCAGTTGCAGTTTTGAGTCCTAGTCTCGTTGACGAAAATAAAAAAATTCAGGACTCTCGGGTGGGTGTACCTAAAAAATCGAAAATATTTATTTGGCTTTCTATTGAGATGAAACCTCGTATTTCGGATAAATTTAAGCTGCTGATTACAAATCTAGTTGCAGTTTTGAGTTCTAGTCTCGTTTGACGAAAATAAAAAATTCAGATCTCTCGGGCGAGTGTACCTAAAAAAATCGAAAATCTTTATTTGGATTTCTATTAAGATGAAACTTGGCGTTTCGGATAATTTGAGGGTGCTGATTAAAAATCCAGTTGCAGTTTTAGGTCTCAGTCTCGTTTGACGAAATAAAAAATTTCAGATCTCTAGGGCTGGCGGGTGTACCTAAAAAAATCGAAAATCTTTATTTTTTATTTGGCTTTCTATTGAGATGAAACCTCGCATTTCGGATAATTTCAAGGTGTTGATTACAAAGCCAGTTGCAGTTTTAAGTCTCAGTCTCGTTTGACGAAAATAAAAAATTACAGATCTCTAGGGCTGGCGGGTGTACCTAAAAAAATCGAAAATCTTTATTTTTTATTTGGCTTTCTATTGAGATGAAACCTCGCATTTCGGATAATTTCAAGGTGTTGATTACAAAGCCAGTTGCAGTTTTAAGTCTCAGTCTCGTTTGACGAAAATAAAAAATTACAGATCTCTCGGGCTGGCAGGTGTACCTAAAAAGATCTTTATTTTGCTTTCTATTGTAATGCAACCTCGCATTTCGGATAAACTTACGGTGCTAATTACAAATCCAGTTGTACTTTTGAGTGCTAGTCTCGTTTAACGAAAATAAAACATTTCAGAACTCTCGGGCTGGCGGGTGTACCTAAAAAAATCAAAAAGCTTTATTTAGCTTTCTATTGAGATGAAACCTCGCATTTCGGATAAATTCAAGGTGCTGATTACAAATCTGGTTGCAGTTTTGAGTCCTAGTCTCGTTTGACGAAAATAAAAAAAATCAGAACTCTCGGGCTGGCGGGTGTACCTAAAAAAATCGAAAATTTTTATTTGGCTTTCTATTGAGATGAAACCTCGCATTTCGGATAAATTCAAGGTGCTGATTACAAATCCAGTTGCAGTTTTGAGTCTCAGTCTTGTTTGACGAAAATAAAAATTTCAGATCTCTCGGGCTGGCGAGTGTACCTAAGAAAATCGAAAACCTTTATTTGGCTTTCTATTGAGATGAAATCACGCATTTCTGATAATTTCAAGATGCTGATTACAAATCCAGTTGCAGTTTTGAGTCTCAATCTCGTTTGTCGAAAATAAAAAATTTCAGATCTCTCGGGCTGGCGGGTGTGTACCTAAAAAAATCAAAAATCTTTATTTGGATTTCTATTGAGATGAAACCTCGCATTTGATGTTGCAGTTTTCAGTCTCAGTCTCGTTTGACGAAAATAAAAAGTTTCAGATCTCTCGGGCTGGCGCGTGTACCTAAAAAAATCGAAAATCTTCATTTGGTTTTCTATTGAAGCGACCCTCACGGAAGGCCAGTGGGGATTAGTAAATAAAGTACAGTTTAACGTACAGAAAACGTGGGCAACAACACTGAAAAGAAGTCTCACGTTGGCTTACTAACTGTGGAAATGTAGGGTGATCCCATACTCGATTCACCTTCCGTCAAGCTTTTGGGAGTCAACATCAACAATAACATGGCCTGGCACGACCACGTCGTCAGTATAGCTAAAACAGCATCCCAGAAGCTTGGAATTTTGTTCCGATTTTGAAATCTGTATACGCCAGAGCAACTGCTGCTGCTTTACAAGGCACGGATCCAACCATCATTGGAGTATTGCTCCCATGTGGATGCGTTCCGAAGCACTCTCTAAAGCTTCTGGACACTATCCGGAAGAGATCAATTAGACTAATCGATACGCCTAACCTCACAAAGCACCTCCACAGTCTGGAACATCGAAGGAGGGTGGCTAACCTGTCCCTGTTTTACAGATTCGATTATGGAAGATGTTCTAGTGGACCCTCCCAGATAATAATACCGAAGTACGTCCGAACGAGGAACACTAGAGAGGCTCTGCGAGCTCATCCTTACCAGGTCGAGGTCCTTACTCCCCGAACCAGTCTCCTCCAGCATTCCCTCTTTTGGAAAGTTTCGTCACTGTGGAATGAGCTGCAAGGAAAATTGTTTCCCAACGGCTACAACCAGCAGCGTTTCAAATATAACATACACCCCTTCTTCTTCCAGATCCCACCCCTCGTTGGTGGGCAGTGCGGGGCTCTCCGGAATTCCGACCATACAGCAGCCTACCCAGAGACCAGGATGCATCTGAATACCCCACCCTGGCGAACCTGAGGAACAAGCAGAGGTCAGCATCCCATGCCATGTCTCATCAGGACCCTTCACCTACTTTCGGCAGGAAGAGATCGCCCACACGCAGGACGCAGTCCGAGGACATCTACAGCGAGAGAGGTGAGGTCAAAATGGGACGCATTGCATAAATATATCCACAAAGCGTGCTAGGAAAGATTTGCATGAAAAATGGTAAATGAAGCTGTATTGTAAATCTTTGCATGTGGCGCTCTCAAATCGAGATGCTAGCAGGAAAATGCAGGAACTGCCAGTGGGGTTTTGAACCCGTGACCCCCGGAATTCTAGTCCAACGCTTTGCCAGCTGAGCTAACCCAGTCGACGGCGGTAGTTTAACAGTCAATGGGTTCAGGATCCGACGCATCTGTTGGACGGAATTATAGTCCGACGGTCTACTAGAATTCCGGAAGTCGCGGGCTCGAATCCCGCTGGCAGTCGGTTCATTTTTGGGCATCTTGATTTGAGAACTCGACATGCGGCCTGAAAAATGGTAAGAAATTACGTTAGAAAAAACGGAGTCAAGTTGATTGACCCATTACTTCCCACAGACACACAGTTTTGAGCTACATACAGGTACATTAAAGAACGATCTACAATTCTACATAATATAATTTCTAAATAATTTTTTGTCGAACGTAGGTTCCTTTACAGGACAATGAAGTGTCCACTACAAATACAAAAAATTTTTCAGTTTCACAACGCTCCCCCAAAACTACTCCAACTTTACTGCTTTAAAAAATGCGGAAAACGATCAGGAACCTCCAAATTGTCTAAAAACAAAGCTTATATCTGTTTTTATATTTTTAATGTGTACTTTGGTTTTTGCAGCGCCGCCACTGACACGATTTCTAAAAACCATACGCATTTTCCACCCTCGCCACGGTAACAATACCGTGTCAAAATTTCATTAAAATCAATTCAACAATTTCCAACTTCACACAATATAGAACGATCTAAGGCAATACTCGTATGCAAACATCAAAAAAGTCTCTTGATTTCTGTAGTAGACAATGCAATGTTTGGATGAACCTAAAAAAAGTGTATTATGCCGCTAGGACTTTCTTTCACATGTCACCTTAATTCCACCCTCAGCAAAAAAAGTAGACAATGATCAGAAACCTCTAAAATGCCTAAAAACGAAGTTTAATGGATATACATTTTTTTTTGCTTTTTGCATTGGCAAAAAGTGTCATTTAAGTCCATGGGTATGATATACCTTTAGCTTTCCCTTGAGAACGAACTAAACACAATCTTGTTGTAGGTGCTTCCCCTAACTTGTCGGAGTGCTCAAACGAGAGACCAGTGCGTGTGAATCCCCTCATGAGGTACGCTGACAGCAGAAGAACTTCACCGAAACGAAGGTTGAAAAGTGACGACAGTAGCGGAGAGGGGAGTATCAAGGAGGACGGAACCGAATACGATAAAGGTACCTTATAGAAATCTACTACTAGAGGTTAAAAATTTACTTCCAAAAAAGACAATGGCGTATATTTTTTCTCTATATTGGAGATTGGACAGGGGTGCTCCTTATTATGTTGCTGGACTTGACAATGTTCATCTGTCTATGGCTGAGTAATACTTTTATCACTTCAAACAACACTTCAAAACTTCGTAATCACTAGGTTGGAATAAAATCCATCTTATTCGTGATCCCTTGCGTTGCGCTCAACAATCCCCGCGTAGTAAATCTACCACTCGTTGCAGAATTTACTGTACACATAAAATCAAAACCCGTTGTATTTTGTAAACAAATACAAACATAGAAAATAACACTATAATGTATTACCTTTATATGAACAGTTTAACACGTTAGTGTATATTTGGTTGCCTGAAGTTTTAATAATGCTTATAATTCAACAGTTATTTGCAGCTTATAGTACAGTCATGTCAAATAAGAAGTGGACTCGTATATTGTATAATGACGATTTCAATCCATGATTTTAGTGTTTTTTAATAACGACAATGAATTATTATTGGAACTGTGTCAATTGTGGTACGACAGCAAAAAAAGATGTCTTCTTACCTGATGATTTCTAGTTGTAAGCATTGACTCATATTTTGAGCAGGCTTTCAGCTATTTTAGACACATGTATTCATAAAATAAAACGAAAAATGATAGATTTAAAAAAAATGTGTTGTTGAATAACATAGAAATAACTAACGAAAACAGATACATTTCTTCCCTTTGCGGTTCTAAAATCGCACAAAAAACTTATAGTTCAATTCGTCCTTAACCCCCACCCCTTCCAACTCCACGTCCCCTTGGGACTTTAGAATAGTTGTAAAGTATAATGGTAGTCTAGCAATTATTTATAAATTCCTTTTATATAGACTAAATATGTATATAAGCTCTCTATTTTATAATATCTGATATGGTGAACTTAAAGATCTGAGGGCCATGAACATTTTTACCTTAGGCCTGATTTGAAATTGGCACGCTCAAACAATACGCGATACGAGTTTTCGTCCTGGTTTGGAGCCATATAAAGATTCTAGATATTTAGGGTGAACTTTAAGATCCGAAGGTCTGTAAATTTTGGTCTAGTTTGCCTTATGCTGAAGATCAAACCAACGGCCAGATTTGAAATTGGCATCACTCTCAAACTATACACGATACCAGTTTTCGTCCTAATAGGAACGATTTTAGATATTTACACTGAACCTGACGATCTGAGGGTCTGAAAATGTTTTATCTTCTTTACCCGAAATTCAAAAACTCAAAAGAATGGTCTGATCTGAAATTGGCATCCTCAAACAATTTTGGATATTTAGGGTGATCTTGAATATCCGAGAGTCTAAAATTTTTTTATCTTCTTTACCTGACAGTCAAACTCAAAAGAACGGCCAGATTTGAAAAGATCTTAGTTGCTTCTTTTAAGAGTAACTAGATACCCAAAGTAACTTCGGATATTTTTAAAGAAAGTAACTTATCTAGTATTATCCAAAGTATCTTTCACAGCTTTTGATACCTAGGGATGTGTTTAAACCTAACAAAACCGAAAAAACTCAGTTTCATCTAGCAACAACTCTCCTGAACGAACGTTCTTAAGAGTTAAAGTCTCATCAATCAGATCTCATCACTCATCACTCAGATTACACCCTTCGACAAAAGACGACAGGACAGTTTTTTTCTATATCTGATATTGCTTTTTGAAATTCATTTTTTTGCAATTATTCCAAACATCAACCTGTTTTTGAACTGAAATATCATTGTCTTAATCCATCATATTTTTTTAGGTTTTTTGACCCCGGAGCCAATCCGTAAGCAGCACTCTGGCGGCAGCACAGAAAAACGAGTCAGTTTTGAAAACTGCGTAACCGACAAGTGCAATCTACTGTCTCCAAGTCCCGTACTGACCGACAGATCGATGTTGCGCAGCAGGTCTTTGAACGAGGGCAGACGGAGAGACCGCAGGGTTCCCCCACCAGGCTCCAAGTCACTAGGTGACGAAAACCAGTCGGACCATTCTGAAGAGGTAGGTATCAGGACAGAGAACTGTAATAAGTAATAAGTCGGTATAAATAATTATACCGAGCACTCTAAGAAAAGTGTCCAAAGGGCAAATAATATCAGAATCTGCATAGACACCAGACAAGTGCTACTGACGAAATGCTGATATTAGAGTTTAAATATTCTACAGCGCCATCAGCTCTAAAAACGGTGGCAGCTCCAAGGGCCAGATTAGCTCTGGCTCAAGAATGCCCTGCCGCCCTTCAGAAATTAGCAAGCCATAAGAAGGTGCTGTGGGGCCCCGAACACATTTTTGGTATAACGAGAGAGCGGACCGATTAGCTAGGATAGGGGCCAGCAGCTCCCGCATCGGCCAGGAACCTATGCTGGGAACTGCAGATGCCAGGTCAATGTGGCTCTGGACAACTGGGCCTACAAGGAACTTGCGAAAGTCTGATTAGAGAGAGACGACTGCAGACAAGCCTAAAGATTCATAGCAGGCCCTGATGGGGACCGAACGCTATGGCTTTTGAATAAAGGCATAGAGGCGCTCAACCTTCTGGTGGGGGTTCTCACTGGCCATTGCCGGCTGAATAGGCATTTGTCACTCATGAGAGTGGTAGGGGACCCCATTTGCTCCAGATGCTGGGAGGAGGACGAGACAGCGTTCAACTTCCTGGGCAGATGTGCAGTTTGACGCAACCTTTGGGTTCAGATATTCGGCACCACGGAGTTCGGGGAGGAGTCACTATATTCAGCGAGGTGGTCGGACATGCTGACTTTCGTCAGGAGGTCTGGTAGGTCCGACAAGGAGCTTTCTAGAGTGTAGAATTTTAGTGTTTTCAGTAATGGTTCAGTGGGGTTGCCAAAAAGGGCCAAAGATGGCCTACTTGCCTGGTCTCGCCTCCCCATCACTACCACTACTTCTACAGCGCCTTAGGCCTTCAGCCTTTCCGGGAGGCTGACCATAAAAAAAGCAGTTGCAAAGTAGCAAATGTTTGATTGTATTTCTTGAAAGCGCTTATATGACTTTCACGGTACTCATGTGGCAGTTTTAGGCCCGGTGTACAATGCGAGCTTAAGCTTCGGCTTAAGGTAAGCCGACGTTAAACCACGTCAGTTGCAAAATGTCCGTTGTACAATGCTGGCTTAGCCCCCCACTCCAAGCTTAACACGAGCTTACGTAAGCCGAAGCTTCACGCGAGCTTAGCTGAGGTTTAAACGTAACCTCATACAAGTAACATGATATGTCAAGGAGGAACTTGGAACCCGCGACTGACATTTCTGATACCAAATGGCACCAAAGCGCTATTCCCAGTGGCGTAACTAATGGGATTAACGTTCTGGTTGAGCTATTTGTAGAAATAATCTTTTTCAAATAAAATTTAATGAAATATTGTTATTCAGGGTTTCTATATGGCCAATTTCGCCATCCACAATTAAAACTTAAGTGACTAACATTACCGTAACCGTGATTTTCATTCGACTGCTGTTTTGTGGCCAATAATATATAAAAATTGATAATGTATATATTTTATTCAGTCATGAACATGTTATGTTCATTTGCAGTATATGACTGATGGAAGACACGATTATACTTCTACCCAGAAAGAAAAAAACTGCTTGTAGTTTGTAGTAAATCAATTTTTTATTATTAAAGAACACATAATACCTATAGTATATTTATATTTATTGACATTATGTTTATATATAAAATACTGTCTATTACATACTGTAAACAGAAGCAGCAATAAAACATTTTTGTTATTATAGATTAGCTTACGAGATTGAGGAATTTGATGCCTTCAATCTCGGAGTCCCCATATGCAGTAAAAAAATCTACTTGCTGTTACGCTGTTACTTGCTGTTTGTAGTGTGTAATGAAGAGCAGTATTTTTAATTACTCCAACGAGGCTTTTTTATACATAACTTCTTTTTGCGACGGTGGCAATAATTAATGAAAAAGCTGGGGGGTTAAACATAAAAATTATCTCAGACATGAGATAAAGTAAGTTTTGGGCTAGAAATACAAAGGTCCTTTAATCTTATCCAAAATCAAAACATTTACAAAATTAGAAAATGACTCCTAGATTAGCTAGTAGTAAATAAAAACGAACAATTCATTCAATATAGGTGAGGTCCTATAACTTACATAGAAATTACAACTCTATTTTATCACTTAACCCCTTGCTTCCAGTAAGTTCTAATTTATTGCAGTTATGTATTTACTTATGGGGAAGTTTGGGTGAAACTCAGTATTGTGTGCTTCAACAAAAATAATTTTTTTGTAGGAACGTGGCATTTCGCTTGCTCCTACAATTGATGGCAGTCAATATTACAGTCACGAAGGTCAAAAACTACCAATATTTTACTGCCCTTAAACAGAATCATTTTTGTTAATTGGCTCCGAACTGGATTGTCCTGTTGTGATCGAGATTTTACAATAAAATGGATTCTGATATTTAAGTATTTTGTGCATACAGCTTTTATTAAAAAATATATATGATTTACATCATTTTCTAATACGTGACGTTCTAAGCAGCTGAAAATAGGGGTGCCTAGAAAACTTGATATTATTTTGCTTATCAGCAAAGGTACAAAATGTTTGGTGTGAATACAATTTTCATTAACTCTCAGAAAATGTTCCGATTTCAAACATATCTTGATAACATCATTTGATGGGTAAGTCAGACCGCCGTGGCTTTTAAATTCAATTAGGGAATTGAGAAACCGATCTCTAGTACCAATCAATGCTGTGACACATGTTTCACATTTTATTGTTTTTTGTAATTGGTGCGAAACATAACCAGCAATATATTGCACAATTTGGGATGAACATTCACTTATCACAGGTGCATTCATGATGTAGTCATGATCCTTCCAAATAGTTTCTAGATCATCAGAAGGCTCATTTATGTCTATTAAACTATGGTTAGATAAACTACTATTAATTACATCTTCAGACCTTACATTTTTTGTAGAACTACTTAGAATAGGGATTTGATCTAATGGAATACAGTTACCTATACCGCCCTCTCTAATTTCTGCTCGAACCAGAAGCCTTTTGTAAGCAGCTAGAAACTGTCGAGCGGTTGGGTTATTATTCCAGCCACCTCTTGATCTAATTGACGAAAAGAATAATTCTAAATGATCTTGACTAATCTTATACAACGGAAGGTACAGTAATGTTTTTCTCTCAGAAACAAGTTCTTTGTACAATCCTAAAGAACTTGATAATGAAATTATTAATCCAATAAACCCAGTTTTTCTGTTAGACATGATTACTTGCTCATTATTAGATAATTTCAACTTTGAAAGATAAAAAATTGCACTATTGATAAATTCCGCAGATCGATCTATATTTTTTTGACATAATGCTTTTTTATAACCTGGTGCTACTAGGGTTCTGCTGTTTAAAATATCGAAAATGCTATTTACAATTCTAATAAATTTAACTGTTGCCTGACTACCTTTAAAATCCTCAAGATTCAGCTTTTTTTCGCAATACTCAATAGCATCGGCTACTGATGCACTAAGTAACTGAACTGCAAGCCGAACCTTCATTTTTTGTTTGAAAAAAATAATATGAGCGCGACGTAACTTATTCCCTAAATGTAAGCCCTCGCTAGTTTGCAGCTTCTCTAGAAGCGCTATGTATTTCCATTGAATAAAATTGTTATCACAATCAATTAGGATTTTCTTTTCACCAAATGCATTGCGAACAAGTTTTATCATATGACATGGATCATAAAAAATATATACATTGTGATCTGTAACTCTGAAACTTGTCTGTATATTTGAAATGTTAAATAAGAATCCAAAGTTATGACACATAGCGGTATTAGATGGAGCACCATCGAATGTGATTGACATAACTTTGGCTCCCGTATCTTCAATCAGATGGATGCATTGAGATACAATTGAATGTTTTTGACTGCCATTCAAAGAATCTGTAAGAAAGTAACCGACAGGTAATTTCCAAGTTCCATTGATGCAAACCAACATTATAACAAAAGCTTCTTTGGCTAAAGCATTAGAGTCATCGTTTAAATTTGTACCACAGTTCACATAACCATGGAATTTTTTTCCATCCCATTCTAAATGTTTCCGTATGGCTATTTCATCGATAATTAATGAACAAATTATTGGTCTGTCAGATGATTGAACCTTATTTCTTAAGGTATTTATTGATTCCTTGGTAAAACCAGGCTCAGCATCCACATTCTGAAACCATTTAGCAATAGTTTTGCTATGCGGGAGACAAGTGTCAAAAACATCTCTCACATAGTTGTATGCCTTTGGTGAAAAAAAATTTAATGTCAGGGCAAATTTCCTAAGTTCAGGTGAATATTGAACATTTCTCCCCATTTTTCTGTTCAATATTTCTATGTTAACCTTGCTCATATTTTGAACTAAAACTAAATTTTCTTGAGATAGTAAATTTTGTCGCTCCAATTCCTCAGCAATTATTTTTAAAGAGGCTACTTTTTTGTGTGCTCTTTTCAGTGATTGACCAAGGGCACGGATTTTTTTCGTTTTTTCCTTATTCTTATCTTTTTGCAGCAGCAGTTCTCTTCTAAGTTTCTTTTTCCGGGGAGAGTCGTCCTGTGCAGCCAGAGCTGAGGTTGATGGCGATGGTTCTGGATGAACATCACGTTCACGGGGTCTTTTTCTTTCTTTTGCCTAAAATAACAGAGCTGTATATTAGACAATGTTTGAAACATTATTTCCGAAAGAAAGACAGAACAAATTAATTTATGATTTAAGTAGATGTGAATGAGTGACTGAATCTTATAGGAAAAGTGACAGTAACATTTTGTTTTGATTTCGTATCGAGTAAACACACCTAAATATAGTTGTTTAATAATGTAACTGTAACACAAGAAATTATTACATTTTTGAGGTTAGCTGCCTTTTGATTTTCATAGCTATCAATTTTTAAATGGTTATTCAGCCATTCGTAATCGTATTTCTCCTTACTTTATTGCACTGTTTATTTTGGAAACGTCATCACTAATACTCAAATATAAAACCAAATTTGAGACCATAAATATAGAATATAGGCATAAGGCATAAGAATGATTTTAAATTAATATCACACCCAAATCATAACTCATTAATGATCCAATTATATACAATGGAGTGAAGATTTATAACAAACTTCCTCCTCACAGGTTTTAGTGAATATCCCAAAAGTTTTGTTTGTTATTATATAGCTTTGTCAATAAGAATCTTGTAAATTCTTAGACTATAAAGTATATCGATCTATCTATCTATCCATCTATCCATCTATCCAACTATCCATCTATCCATCTATCCATCTATCCATCTATCCATCTATCCATCTATCCATCTATCCATCTATCCATCTATCCATCTATCCATCTATCCATCTATCCATCTATCCATCTATCATAATCCTAGAATGTTTATTATTTTAATATTGATTAAGCGTAGACAATGTAAGCTAGGAATTATAACTTACAATTTTTGGACGTAAGTATTCCGGAAGCTCGTCAAATATGGTGGGGACTGCTCCTTTCAGAAGATATACTTTTTGATTTGTTTGATGAAGGAAATTCTGTTCAAAATGCTTAGAACAAAGCCTATCGTTGCTTGTAGGCTTCCAACCTTCGATCCTCATATTTTTGATCCATAAATCATGTCTAGGAAGATCTTTAGGAAACCTGTCGAGGAAGAAAGAAAATTAATTTTATTATTCATACAACTGCAAATAAAGGCCACCCTTGAAATGCACACCTTGTATAAGGGTATTGGTATATTATATATTACAATGCAAAGTCATAATATTTCTATTCAAAATGTAAGCTATAATAGATACGCCACTGGAAAACTGATTGTATTTGAACCAAAAAATCCCTTAAAAACATAATTTTTAGACTTTACGTGCTCAAAAACATTATGATTCGCATGTTAGTGGTACATTCCAAATTATATTTCGGATACACATATATCTTTGAACTAGATATCGAGATATTTGCATGAATTTCGGATACACCAAAAAAATAAGATCATAAATTTACCTGTGAAAAGTGATTCCTGGCTCCTTCCTGCTGCTGTGGCTTTTACAACGGTAAGCTGCACACCCCACCATTACGCTCACCACAATATTTCACAATTATTGGTCTTAAAAACGTTAAATATCGCAAAAAACACCACCTTGACACTACCGTCAGTTTTCCACCAGCATTTTGACAGCTATTCATTTTCGGTATCAGCTAATCCATATAGCATCAAATGGGCGTGCGGTATCCCCTCTCTTTCCTTATCTAAGAGGAGGAACCTTCAAAATGCTTGTCACTTTATTAGGTCATATTTTTTGAAAGATTTGTGTCTAACAAAGAGAGCAAATGAAAAAACAGAGACCGAAACGGTCATTGGTAAAATTTGACACAAACTGTCATAAGTGCTAATCATAAAAAAAATGTAATTTTTCAGATGATTATGTCAGTACGTGTTGCTTCATTGATGCCAACTGTAGTGAATTTCATTATCAACTAGGTTTAATTAAGCCGACGATTGTACAACGGATGTCGACTTTAAGCCTGAGCTTAGCTAAGCTTAGGCTTAACAAAGCTCGTGTTAAACCCGCATTTGTAGAACCGGCCCTTAAAATGATTTTACGGATTTTACGGTAAATAACGATATTGTCTTTTCCAATATCCTCCAATTGCAATTAATAAGTGTGGTACACTTTCTAATATTGTCAGGCAGTTTATTAAAATTTTTAAGCCCAATAACAATTGGAGCAGAATGACTAAATATGTTTATTTTGAGACCATAACTTTGACTAATATTTTTTACTTTTTTCAACAAGGTACTGTTAGTAAAGTTCTAGAAGAATCTTTGATTGCGAGTTTTTTAATTATTATACCTACCTACAAAACTCCTCATACAAGCACCCTGAAAAGCGTAACCACCCCCTCAAAAACCTTTACTATACACGCGTGAAACGATCACCCACTACATGAATGGAAGCATGTTTTCCGGAAAACAACCCCATTCAAAGTGGTGGAGAGTGGGCGTGTAAATTCGTTCCAGAGTTGCGTGAATATCGAATTATAATATCGTTATGTATCGACGCCAATCGAACGGAAAAGCGTGGTGGTTACAATGTTTGATTGTTACCTGGCAGAATATGCTAGACAGTAGGGTAGAGCGCTGTTCGTATCACAATATTAACCACAATGTAAGATATACCGGTACACACAGAAAAATCTGTCGTTCTGTCAGACTTACGCTTGGATTCAATGGGACGTTACACTCAGCATTCCTCAAATACAGCGATGTTTTATCCAATGGGAAGTGTATAGTTGGTAACGAATTATATCGTATTGTCTATTCAACTACAAGAAGCCATTGGATTCCAATGAATAATTCAATCGCAGCCTGTCGTTGAATCGAATCTGTGTTTGGTAATTGATTCTAAACTACTTCCTTTTCCTTGGACCAACAGATTTTGTTGCGAGGACAGCTGATTGATTCGTTTGGATGTTTAATTGTGTGATTTTGTATGAAGTTATAAGGAGCATGATATAAGTATTAGACATAAGCCTGCACCAGTTGTTGCATTATTACCTGAAATATAACTGTCTGACTAATTTAAATACCTACATTCAAATGTGGGTGTTAGCTCTCCTAAGTCCCAATTTCTCAGTAGGTCCTCCATTTAATATATAACTGGACACATTTAAATCACACAATTGCTGATGCAATACGCAAAACCACGAGATGACACAACACGGCAAACACCGAAACAACACAACGGAACAACCTCGTCCATGTTTACGGGTTCGCGGCGAGAGTAGCACTGGGATAAACCCCTTTCTTTATTCTTACGTTCATCGAATCGGGACATCAGTCCCGCCAAATACTGATTATAGTTCAGAGAACGACAAGGGCCATTGAAACAAAATTAAGTTTTATAAGATGCTGTTGCAGTAATCATTTTTGTATATTGAATAGATTGTATGCTTGCTTAAATGAAACATAGGGTGAATTTCGAAAACAAAAGGATGTTTGATTGCATTATATGTCAATACTGGTACTAGAAGGATTATACATATCATTAGAACGAATCTAAAATTATTTTGAATTTATTGGCGTACCTGTGATTACTTCGAATATAAGGATTGAATTCTTTCAATGACATGGATTTGAAACAACTGTAAATATATTTAAAGCGATGGAAAAACATCCACATGCTAACAATTAATTGGAAACGCAACAGTATTTTTTTCTGTGTGCTATTGAAATGTGCAGAAGAACAGGAACATCTAGTTACAGGGGTTTCCAAACTTGTTGTCACGTCACTACCCACACAGCATTCAATAGCCACTGTATGGTCCCAGGCTGTCCTTAAAGGGATATACAAAATTTCCCAGGGAAAGCCATATCTTGGACGACCTGGCATGAGATAGCCTATAAATATCCCGATGGGACTTGATTAGACCACTATGGGTAAGCCTATAGGGAAATCTTCAGGTTGGCCCAAAATATTATCATTTAGTCTGCCGTAGGTTAGCCCATAGGTAAATCCTTAGGTTGTCCTAAAAGATAGCAGTACATACCGCCATGGGACACCTTATGGAAAACACTTAGGCTACTCGAAAACAAAGGGATTATTTTTCTAGAACTGTTTTCCTATACTCCTCTGTCTTACATACCGTGTTATTCTAGGCACAGATTAGCTAATGTGGCATACTTTTCACTAGCACCATTACCATCCAAATATCCAACAGAGCTACCATCCGAGTGTTTAGCACAATTCAATCTAACCTCATTCTGTTCCATTCCTTCATGAAGTGCATCCTTTTTAATGTTTCTATAGAATGTTGACTTGGGCAATTCTACACCCAACTTGCGAAAATAAACAGGTTTTGCTGAATGATTATCTGACTTGCAATTTGTGGTTTGTACTTGGGGGCCCTTGCCATGTCGGATGGTACAGATCACAGGTACAGATGGTAAAGGTATTGAAAGATATGATAAACAGCGAAAAGCGATCCAGGAACCAGGAACTACTGTAAGATGCTAGCTTGCTTTGCTCAACTTTGCTGCAAGTCACCTCCACCTTTCACCTCTTTCGTCTTTCTAACATCAACACTGTCAAATGCCATATTTTGTATAAAGAAGGATATGGTCTTGAAGAGATGTCCCTTGAACCGCCTAATAGTATACAAGCTGAGATTTCCAAAACCGTCATCCTTAGGATATTCCGGTGATAGATGGCCCCAGCGGGATATCCAAAGGATCTCCATGTCTGCCTGCCACAGGATAGTCCAAACAGGTTATCCTAGGGCTAACGTAGGACAACCTAGGATAGCCTACAGATAACCTGTAGATGTCATTCTGGTCTTATCCCAAATTTGGGCGATACGGCCTCATTTAGGATGGCCTAGGGATATCGGGTGCTGTATGGGTAATAAAGTGACAAGCAATTTGAAGGTTACTTGTAAGCTTGGAGAGGGGTGCTAAGCCAGCATTGTACCACAGACGTTTTGGAACTTCAATGCTTTAAGGGTGACTTACCTTAAACCGAAGCTTAAGGGGTCTGGGTACACAGATTTATACATCATGTATATATGTATATATGCCATGTAAAACACGGATTGGCAAGTAAACGCACAACTCACTTGTTTTTCAAACTACTGACATAATATTTCAGAAGGTGATAGTTAAGACCTTATTGGATGACATCTCAGATCAACTTTTTCAAAAAATTTTTTAGTGTGCAAAAAAAATTGCAACGCAAAATCATACAATCTAGAAATGTCTGCAATTTAACAACCAAACACAATATCAAAACAAGGCTATCGAAGTGACATAGCTCAAGCTTTCGTCTTCAATTTGCTTTTTGAATCATTACTGTAATTTGAAAGACAACGTCAGGAGCTACGAAATGCGAAATTCATTTTTGGATTTACCTGCTTCATTTTAGACACACACACTGGAGAAAGGGAACAGGTGGCCACGCCTCCTCACTAACACGGGAATACGTATTTTCAGGGATTCTCAATTTCGCGCGCTGTACCCTAGACCCTTAAGCTTGCATTGTCGAAAGTTAAATTAAAGCCTACTAAATCTTAATGTGGTTTCTTTTCTTGGGTTTCGTTCTGGGACTGGGACGTTTTTTTTTTAGGACCCGTCCTCGTCAATAACTAAGCCTTAAGGCCTATTGTATTATTACTCCTCTCATTTACAGTATCCACTCCAGCAATCTAGATCCCTGCATAAGTTTATGTAGTTTTCCTACTGGTCTTGGTGCTGAGCTGTACTCCATCGGTTCTAGCTTGGTCTTCCCAAAAGGCTGTTGTCTCTTGTGATCTAGCGCTTCGCAGTCACAGAGCACATGTAGGGCTGACTCAGTCCCTCTACCACACAGTCTGCAGTTGAGGTCTCCATTGTAGAGTCCCATTTTATTCTGGTGTTTCTTCAGGCCACAATGTCCTGTGAGGAGACCCCTCGTTATTCGGAGCTGATTCCTACTCAAGGAGAACAGTGTTTCAGCTGTTTTCTTGCATGGAGTTTTAATAAATGTTTTTCCATGAACACATCCTGGCAACAAGTTCCACTGCTCCTTGTGCTGATATTTCATCCATTCTCCGACCTGGTGTCTGATTGTGCTTTTAGGCACCCCCCAGGGCGGGCTCTGCTCCAATGTATAGAGCAGACGAGCCTAGTCTTGCTAGCGTGTCCGCCCTTTCATTGCTTCTTATACCTAAGTGTCATGGCACCCACTCCAAAGTTACTTTGTAGTGTTCTGCCAGCCTTCCCAGTTCTTGTAGACATTCCCAGACTAGAGCAGACGTAACTTTGGACCCTTCTAGTGCCCTAAGTGTAGACTGACTGTCTGTAAGTATTGCGATCCTCTTGTTTCTGTAGGATCGCTCATTATTTATCCTTGCACAATGCAGGATGGTGTACACCTCTGACTGAAATACCGAGGCGTATTTTCCTAGCGGAATGCTCTGTCTAGTTCCTCTGCCAAAGATTCCCGCTCCTGTGCCTTGCTCGGTCTTTGATCCATCTGTGTACCAGACTATTTCCCGATGCAGGTTGTTTACTTCACAGAGTTTTCGATCTCTTATTATGCGGTTTCTTTCCTTGGGTTTCGTTCTGGGACTGGGGCATACCGAAATCTCCTCGTAACATGAAATTCAACATTGTGAACCAGATATCACAACGGTTTCTTGCAATACCTATTCTGTGATTTTTTTTAATTGTTTATTGTTTATTGATAATGATATAAAGATTCATAAATAATATACAGGCTACATATAAGTAAAAAAAAAAATACCCTACCAAACAACAGCTGACGCTAGGCCACGAGGCCTGTCTTGTGAGCCGCAGTTCAGCAGAGCATTTAACTGATATAACAAGAAACCTATTGGTGTAATAAGTAAAAGTAATTCTGGATGGAAGAGGCAGCAGTTCGAGCATGTCTATGAGCCAATAGAAACAAAATAAATAAAATATATAAAAAAATCAGTTTAATTAGAAAAGCACTTCGAATAGAATAATTAGAATTGATTTGGATGATCTTTTATATATTGTTTAACTTCCTTTTTGAAGTTGTTGTAGTTCGAAATTTCCTTCAATCTTTTTGGAATACTATTAAAAAATTTGGGGCCATAAAAAATAAAAGAATTTTGAGTGGTAGATTTACTAAAAAAGTCAACTTTAATGTTCATATTTTCATTGGCCCTTGTTCTTACGGTGTGTACTTGCGAAAAATTTATTTTCTCACTGTACATTCTTTTTAAGCAGCTAAAGATATATATTGAGCGAATGTTGAACAATTCGTTTTCTTTATATAATTGGCGAGTAGGGAATAGTCGACTTTTCTTGAATATTATCTTTAATATAGTATTCTGTGTAACTTGTAAAGGATGCATGGACGTTTTGAATGCAGCTCCCCACACAGGTATGCAATACCTAATCAATGATTCAGCAAGAGAGGTATACAGTATAATCAGATTTTTCCTAAATAGAATATCTCTTAATTCGAGGAATGTATGTATTAGAACTCTTAATCGTTTCGCCACATAATTAATAAGTTCAGACCACTTCAGGTGTTGGTCAACTACTATACCCAGGTATTTGATACTCGACGTCTTTTCTATTATCTTTATTATGAATCTTTGTTTTCTGAGAACCATTCAAAGTGGCCTCTTCAGCGTTTGCACTAAAGCTTCCTAACAACGACACGTGTGGTCACGACTGCTTATATTCCTGGAATAGCGCAGCAGCTCTAAATAAGCTTGTGTACCGTCCAACGCCTTCTGCGATTGATTGAAGTGATACGAACAAATACGGTTAATTGTTCCAATGATTGGAACTGGCACGTTTACACTATACATCTATTTTGATCCGTTCCTATTCCTGAAACAATACCCTTTGAAATGGGCTTGCCAGGCGTGAACAGACAATGGTAACTTCAAAGCTTAAATTCGTGATTCTCTAATGACCATTGCGCTGCCCTTCCCTCAGAGTAACAACTGAACATAGAGTATAGAGTATAGTAGACAACTAATTCTAATAGGCCAACATCTTTTCTTACGTTGTCATATTGACCACCAGATACGGCAATCATAATTGTTTACTATCGTCTTAATTGTATAGTATCCAGAAATATTCCATTCTACGTTAAAAAAACACGGTATTTTGATGGTTCAGGAATGATTACAGCAAAATCAATAGATATGTTGACCCCTACTGCGTTACTGCATATTTCTTCATCATAAATGCAAATTCTGAAGTCTTACATAAATTTTGAGGAGCTGGCAACGCCGATATAATTTTCATCCGACTTATTTACGGTAGAACCTCGACTGTCAAACGTTTATTTTTGTTTGTGCGTCTTTTATGCTTGGTCAGTAAAATCGAATTCGCTATTTGTTGGTAACTGTAGTGAAGCTTTGCGGACTTGCTGTGCTATCTTCGAGTGTAGTTTAACAGTTTTTCGAGATGGAACTTAAAAAGTACATTGTTTGTAACATGGGTTGCATTGGAAGAATTTTCAGGTTAGTTGGCGTTACCCATCATTGTTTACAATTTGAACTGTCACTGCGAGGTCACAGCTGATCAATGTTTGGAGGCTGAAGTGTCAAAGATGATGGCTTTGAGCACGTCATGCTGAAGTGGTTTTTTTACTGCCTCTATGTTCAGTTGTTACTCTGAGGCTTTGAATAATAGATTTGTTGTTAATGTGAAACGGGTATTAGAAAATTATCACGTCACATCAACTACCCTATTAGTTAATCAATGATGATTTAACGCAATGTCACAGCGTATAACGTTATCTCTCACTGTTAATTCCGTGATATCTGATAAATGAAACGGTTTTCTGGATAATGAAAATGGACAGCGCAGCGCGCTTTGCCCTGTCTGCTGCACAAGTGAGATATTCCAGGGGCGGCTCGTGCCAACTTAAAGAGGTAGTGCCAGAATGACAGCCAACATTTCAAAAAAAAAAATGTATAACTAGCCGATAAGCCGAATTTAACTAAGTCTTTATGTTCGACTTGCCAAGCATCGATAAACTGAAAACATTATTTATATGCACCTTAGATTTTTCATGGGTCTTCATTTTCTCCCATATATGAATAAGATCGTCCGTGGCTTTCTTCGCCCAAGTGTCATCGCCTCCAAATAGAACACACACAAATCAAAACAGTTTGTTAACTTCTTCACAGTCACTTATCCAATTGTTTCCATCATAAATATTTTTATTAAAGTTACGACAACGCGATTTCTGTCCACTATCAATAAGTTTTTCAATTTTTCTTCCAGCAGAAGATTACTAAATGAGTTTATTAATGCACCTATTTTATTCGTTTTCCCTCCAATGATAATATTTTAATTAAACACAAAAGAGATACCGTTGCGAAAACAGCGCACAACTCACTCAAGCTAATAAGATCTAAATTTCAAACCTTTAACTCGAAAAACCGACATCAGCATCAAACAAATCGAAACTGCTGAAACAAAACAAAAATAGTGAACCATGAATGGAAATATGGGTAATGTGCCTGGCACGATCTACTTCGGATTTTCGTATTTAAAATCTATCCAAAGGTCCAGCATAGCGTTCTCTCTGTCACTCGTAAGCGTTTGTGATAAGACTTCTCTCACTTTGTTTGTGCCTTAGAAGAAACGGCACGGTAGGCTGTTGCCATTTCGCGGTTTCGTTTTCGTCGCGTCGTCAGCTCTCATCATGTGAGTTGCGACGATGCCACGTGTTGCCTGGTGCAAGCATTTATGCGCTTAGCCGCTATTGCCATTTCATATGAAACAGAAAAAGTCGTTGGAAACTAAAATAGAATAAGAAAAGTTTAACAGGTAGATAAATATGTTTTTGTCGAAAATTAAGGTAGTGCCATGGCGCTGTGGCACTACCTCACCAGCCGCCACTGAGATATTCTGCCGTCCATACTCCATCGTGTCTATTAGCGAGGGCGTTACGCGTGAAAGCGTTGACGTCACAACGCGCCTGAATGGCCAGTCAGTCATTTGGATATGTGCTGGATATGGTCGGCAGAGCTACGGCTAGCTGCGACAATTAATAGCTGTTATATCAGGCTCATTTACTAGCTGCCACGACGGCGAAACCACACAGGATGTGCTATCCGACTTTGACGTTTGACACATTGTCTTGTTCAAGATTAGGTCACAGCATAATAAACAAACCAGCATAATAGGGAGTTTTCGAAATAGTGCCATCCACTAATACTGCCGTCCTTACACAAATAGTGACAGGCACTGCCTAACCTTAAAATTGTCTCTGAAACAGAGTTAAATTGATGCGTTATGTCAACCGCGGATTTAATTCTAACCTAAAAATGCTGCCGTGGATTACATAAAGCCTTTTAGATAAAATCTTCGCAAAAAGGTTATCTTATTTAAGAGTTCTGTTCACCACTTCATCAGTCACATCTATTAAATAACAAATTTCGTGTTTGAAAACAACGAAAAGAAACATACGTCAAAATAGTGCCTTGGCAGTGCCACGGCACAAGGGGCCCATAAATAGTGGCAGGCACTAACTTTATTACTACCAGGCACTATTTTTGTCCTAGTGCGCATGCTTAGATGTCAAATACGGCCAGGAATTATTAGTGCCTTGCTGCATCGCTTCCTCAATAACTCCCTAATATCTCTGAGGATTTGCTATATAAAAATGGTTCCCAAAAAATTTGACCTTGGGAGGGTTTATGGATGATTTTACGGCTGTGAAGTTTGGGTAGAGATGCGAAAATGAAAATATCGATACCGGTATCAACTCGATATTGTCTAGCCAAATAGGCGCGTTTGGTTCGTACACAGCATTTTGTGCAACTGATTACACCCCTCAATAATTATATAATTATTTTCGGTACCGATACAAAAGTATCAATACCAGCTTAGAATGCCTCAAGAAGTATCGATGACAAAAATACTCGATATTACTGCAGAAGTATCGAAGTATCGTTAGCATCAATATAAAAAACCCTCCAAAAGTGGGGATGCGCGTGTAATTTCCGCCATCTTGAGTTATTGTTCTGGTTGTTTACTATGCTTTGATTAGGCTGTGAAAGAGCATTTCTTTAGGTCCAAGGTTGGCGTTGTAATATTTTTAACACACTTAGGCTTAGTTCGGATGACGCGCGTATAACACGCGTCGACGTGGCGCACGTTTGTTGCGTCTGTGTTCAGATGACGCGCGTAGGACTTCGTACAACTTTTATACAGAGTGAGACTAGGCAGTCGAGTGTCAGTTTATTTGTTGTTGTTAACGAGAATGGATGTAGGAGAAGCTGTTTGTGTTTGGTTAGCATATAGAAGAAAGAAACGACGTAGGACGGAAAGGAGGACACACTGGGTGCACCCAATTTTATGGAATAGACTTTCTACAAGTTTATACTTTACACTGTATCCCAGCCTGCGAAATCACGAACCTAAATTTTTATCATCGAATTTGCAAAACATTAGGACCAGTTCCTCTCAGGCGCTCTTTTTTGCTGTCCTATGTGAATATAATTTGGATGTAGGAGAAGCTGTTTGTGTTTGGAATGCATGTCCCAAATCGTAGGCCTCTTCTCAATTTTATCAATGAAAGCATCTGTGTTGAATTCTTCTGTTTCCATTCCAACAGTATACGTGAGAAATAAATGTTTGCATACAGTGGCGGCTGGTGAGGTAGTGCCACAGTGCCATGGCACTACCTTAATTTTCGACAAAAACATATTTATCTCTTAAACTTTCCTTATTTTATGTTAGTTTCCAACGACTTTTTCTGTTTTATATGAAATAGCAATAGCGGCTCAGCGTATAAATGCTTGCACCAGGCAACACATGGCATCGTCGTAACTCACATGATGAGAGCTGACGACGCGACGAAACGGCGAGATGGCAACAGCCTACGGTGCCGTTTCTTATATGGCGCAGAGTGATAGAAGTCTTATCACAAACGCTTTTGAGTGACAGAGAGAACGCTATGCTGGATGTTTGGATAGATTTTAAATACGAAAATCCGAAGTAAATCGTGCCAGGCACATTACCCATATTTCCATTCATGGTTCACTATTTTTGTTTTGTTTCAGCAGTTTCGATTTGTTTATGTTTGATGCTGATGTCTGCTTTTCTCGTTAAAGGTTTGATATTTAGATCTTATTCTTATTAGTTTGAGTGAGTTGTGCACTATTTTCGGATCGGTATCGCTTTTGTGTTTAATTAAAATATACCATTGGAGCCAAAATGAATAAAATTGATGCATTAATGAACTCATTTAGTAATCTTCCGCTGGAAGAAAAATTGAAAAACTTATTGGTAGTGGACAGAAATCGCGTTGTTGTTGTTCAATAAAACTATTTATGATGAAAACATTTGGATAAGTGACTGTGAAAAAGTTAACAAACTGTTTTGTTTTGTGTGTGTTCTATTTGGAGACATTTGGGCGAATTCATATATGAGAGAAAATGAAGACCTATGAAAAATCTAAAGTGCACCTGTTAGATAATTTAGTGGACTGTAGTTTTTTTGTACGATGTGGTTTGCGGGTAAAACTGATTGCGGAGTTGAAAAACTGTGTTGTCGCCTACCTTTATCTTAATCTTCTAGCCTATCTGGTCCAGCGGCGGAGGAGCGCTCCTGTATCACGAGGGCACAGTAGAAAATCAGCGGAAAACGAGAGTGTTCAGTTGCTATCGTGTGACTAACTGAGTTTTTCTTTTCACAAGCGTTTTTGCGCAGGTGCGGATGAGCAAGCGACAACGTACACCGCAATCAGAAAAATGAATATAGAAAACCATATATACGCTTAACAGCATATGAATAATTTTTTTAGTTTATCGATGCTTGGTAAGTCAAATATAAAGACTCGTTTAAATTCGGCTTATCGGCTAGCTTTAAGTATTTTTTTTCAATTTTATATCGGTTTGAAATGTTGGCTATCATTCTGGCACTACCTCACTAAGTTGGCACGAGTCGCCACTGTATAGAGCAACCCTCGTATATCGATTCTCATATGAGTTGGCATAAAAGCGCGCCTATATGGTAAGGTGAAGCGAATGCGCCTTTGCATTCCACCAAGAAGTTTGTTGCTTTTTAGCAGCGACTTCCTTTGGTTTGCCGTAACCTTCGGGTACCAGATGGCGCACAGGCAGATCTTTTCTGCCGCCTACTATTACCTAATTTCTTTAAAAGCATGTTTTTTTTTAGTTTTTTAAACTATACTTATTTATGGTTTCGTTTAATTTCAGGTGAACTCGGCGAAAGAAGAAAGTGGTCCCCTAGAACTTTGTGATATCGAACCGCTGAGCGGTACTGTGTTCAGGAAAGTGACAGTTCGCAGAAGAAGACAGGAGAACATGAAGAAAATGGCTGCCATCGACGGCGGTGAGTTCAGTGTTCGTAGCATGCAAAGTAGGATTTTAAAACTCTCCGAAATACACGTAGTCCGTATCATGTTGCAAGTTTCCGGAAATTTCGTACGAAAATTGTTCCGGAAAGAATGTATTGTGTAAGGCTTTCGCGGCCATCGTCCAATGAATTTGTAATTCTTGGGTTTTTAGGCCGGCGCCGTTTAGCGTTAAGGTTGCGTTTCCATTAAAGGTGTGCGAGGATGTGTTAAGAGGAATGTGTTTCTAACGAACCAATAGAATCGCTTGGATTACCTCGCCTTGCGCAGCACAGCTGTGAAAACGGCTTAGCGGAGCGAAGTTTCTGTACGTACAAAACAAGGGGTGATCGGTCACGAGCGCGCACGGTTTGATTTTTACCTGTTTACAAAAAGGGTGCCTTCATCGGAACCGGTCACTTGCGCGCCGGAAGAAAATTAAGCTTGGTTATTCCTAATGACCACATCCCTTTTATTCTTGCGAGCTTTCATCTGTCTTTTTACGACTTGCGGTAGCTTACAGTTACTTCTTAGATTATTTAAATGACTCTTCGGCTTCTGTAGATATATAAAACTACCCTTAATGAAAATATTTCAGTAGTTTGCAATCCTTAGTTGCTGTTTGTGAGTATTGTGTACTTAATAGTCCTTGAAGAGCATGCGTTCCGAAGAGATAAAGAAACCACCCGTGGTGTAGCCTACAGATGCTCTAGAAGAGGATGCATAGCATCTTTGCTGATGGATCAATCGAAAGAGATTGCTCTTAAAAGAATTAATAGAATAGAATTAATGAGCACAACCATGATGCTCCCACAAAACAAGCTGTGAAGTTAAATTTCTCGGACTATTTTTTACATCGTCAAGAAATCGATCAAATTTGTGACAAATTGGAACACGTTTTGATTAATTAAAAATTTTTGGGGTATTATAAAGACATTTTGGTCTGCTGACAATACCAGCGTCTTTATTTGCATCTATTATAGTGATCAGATTAACTTCTTATGTTCAGAACACAATTTCGCATTTAATAATATAAAAAAGTAATGCATTTCTGTCAAGTCAAAAGTAACGATACCTCTGACTGGAGTTCTACAAATTCTTCAGTAGGTAACTATTAGCAAGATTGCAAAAAATGACGAATGAATTAAAATCGATTAAAATGATAAGACATAAGTTTACTTCGCCACCCCGCGCGCTGGTGTCCATATACCTGCCTATTATACAAAATATTTTGGGGGCTTCTGACTGGTGAAATTAGGACACATCTGACCGCGGCGCGCTAGTGTCCTACGGCCAAACAAGGCATGTTGGCGAGGAATGTGTGCTATTCATATGTTTCGAGAGATGTGCGCTTGAAATGCGTTGCGAGGGATGTGGGCGAGGGACGTGTGCTGTTGACGCATTCGAGTAAAAAGAAAACCTGAAAAGAGCCCGCTACACATCCTCGCAACGCTCATCTGCACACATTTTCACAGCTCCGCCACACATCTTCGCACCGCTCATCTTCCTAGCACATCTCTGACGAAAACGCAGCGTAAGGCTTGACGTTTCGCCACCACGAATTTTGGAAGTCGCCGAAGCAAAATAGCTTCTGAAGATCCACTCGAGGTGGCGAAACAGCAAGCCTTAACGCTAAACGACTCCGGTCTAAAAACCCAAGAACCACAAATTTATCTTCCTAAGACTATACAGCAGGAATTGGGGTCCAGTTATGGCTCATTGCTGGCGAATATTTCAATTTAGAGCACGCGTTCTTACGTCAGCGCCAGTCAGTTTATGAACTGGTACTGGCTTGTATTTTTTACAGTGGTTATTATTGTTGTTGTCGCGCACTACAAAAACTACCCGTTTTTGAGGCCTCGACGGGTTCGGAAAGCAAATAAAACTCCACTGTTTTATTTCACTGTTTACTTGATAGATGTTTGTGGTGTTCAGGCGGGTACATGAAACTTTGTTTTGCCGTGAATTAGCCGTAAAATGTGCGTTCGTATTAACTTTAGTCTTTACCCTTTACTTTTTGCCATCAGCTGATTTGCTATAAATAGATCTCATGACCCACTGGCCCCACTGCCCGACTCGACGGTTACATTTCAACTAGGGTTATAAAACAGAGGCTAGGGCTGGGTTGCCACGTTGTGCCCATTCCTCAAAAATGATTATCTCACAAACATAAATCATTGTACTACATATAGCTATTGTCTCTGACAATTGTCATTAGTGTTCTATTTATAATTGTTCGATTACTGTCTGTAAAACTGTGTCCATGAAAATGGAAAACTCGAGAAGGTAAGTGTATAGTTTTGTGTTAAAATTTGCGAGTCTTGCCAAACTTTTGGAACATCACCTCTGACTTCTAGAATTGGGGTTTTGAATTAAAAAAAAAACATTTTATTGTGATAAATGTGAAGATCATGTATATAAGTTTTATAAATAACCTATTTTTGTTTTCTTTTTTTTCGCAATAATTCAAAAGTTATATCAAAATGAAAATGGGTTTTTTGGTTCTACTACCGAAAACACGCCAACGGCTCCCGAACCCGCGTGACGTCACTACGGTAGTCACGATGCTCCTTTGACCAACGACGTTCTACTCCGATAGTTAATTCTAGATTCCCAGCAAATCGTGAAAATACTTACCTTGTAACTAGTTTGTATGTGTTGCAGAGAGTTGCAAGGCCTGGGTTTCGAACCAACACCCGCTCGAATCATATTAGATTAGGTACTTTATTACTGGAATTTTTAATCTAATTTCAAACATTAAAAAAGATATTTATTTCGATCGTAGACCTCGTCTCGAGCTGCAAAATTCATTCGTCGTCTATGTTACAACAAATATACACTAGTTACAGGTATTTTCACGATTGACTGGGAATCTAGCTAGAATCTAGTATGGGAGTAGGACGTCGTTGGTCAAAGGAGCATCCTAACCACCCTAGTGACGTCACAGGGGTTCGGGAGCCGTCGGCGTGTTTTCGGTACTGGATTGTTATTTTGATATAACTTTTGAATTATTGCGAAAAAAAGGAAAACAAAAACAGTTTTTGTTATAAAACTCATATATGATCTTTCCATTTATTACAAAAATATACAAATCTCCAATTTCTGAGGGGCTGCTGTTGTAAGCTTCTGTTACTACTAGATATGTCTATTTAATAAAAACAAAAGTGGTTTGCTATGTTTTTTATATTTTTCCATTCCTCAGTCTATTGGTAGGTATACGGACAGCAATAGATCCAGTAGACTGATGAAGCGAAAAAAAAAATAGAAGATATAAGCTTTAATATAATTAAAATCCAAGACTGATCGATTTCTAGAGTGCTCTACCGTGTACGCTGATATTGCGTTCTCGCACCGAAGGCAATTTATAAATATAAATAATGTGTGGTGAACTGAGCCAAAGAACAATAAATCCCAATACAGTGAAAATCGCTGACTCGTCCAAAGGCTCAACTCCACAAAAAGCATTATGGCTATATGTCGGCAGCTTTTTCGTATCTTAATCGAGTCTGCTGCCAATCAGAACTTTTTACTTTACTACTTGCTGGATAAAGGCTCGCGCAAACGTTACGTTTTTCACCGCGTTTTGTCTGTGCGTTGCAAAAATAAAGCGTCCACACGGTGCCATTTTTACACAGTCTTGTTTACATTGATCATGGAGGAAGTAAACTCTGGTCAATTTTTGCATGTTGTCTTGAGAAGAAGAAGAAACAAATGGATTCCCACACAGCATTTGGTATCCACTGTATGGTCCCAGGCTGTCCTTAAAGGGATATTCAAAATGTCCCAGGGAAAGCCATATCCTGGACAACCTGGCATGGGACAGCCTGTAAATATCCAGATAGGACTTTATTAGACCACCATGGGTAAGCCTATAGGGAAATTCTCACGTTAGACCAAAATATTATCATTTAGTCTGCCGTAGGTTAGCCCTTAAGTAAATTCTTAGGTTGTGTTAAAAGATAGCAGTACAGACCGCCATCGGTCATCATCATCACAGTCACAATGTCTTAGCAGACATGTTGTGAACTCGTAACATGCATTTACACATTTTACGAGTTTCTCTTGGGATATCTTTAAGAGCTTTAATGCAGTAGTTTCCCATTTGCTTTCTGCATCCTCATGCCGTTGACCAGATGGTATCTACTGGTTCATCCGCCTTTAGGGGCAATTTCTCACCCCAAGGACAAGAACGTGTCCTGACTCTTCTCAACTCGTCCACCCAACGCTGTTGGTTGAGAAGAGGTTACTGCTTATACCGACAGTAGTTCGGTGTTCCTTTTAGTCACCTTTTACGACACGCAGGATATCCGATGGGAGATATTCTAACCCGCCCTCACACGGGCTCCGCCATCGGTCACCTTATGCAAAACACTTAAGATTACTCGAAAACAAAGGGATTATTTTTATAGAACTGTTTTCCTATACTCCTCTGGTTTGCATGCCAGGTTATTCTGAGCACAGATTAGCTAATATGGCACACTTTTCACTAGCACCATCACCATCTAAAGATCCAATAGAGCTACCATCCGACTGTTTAGCATCTAACCTCATTCTGTTCCATTCCTTCATGAAATGCATCGTGATATAAAGTTTTTCCATTAAACTTTCCTTTTCCTTTTTAATGTTCCTATGGAATGTTGACTTGGACAATTCTACACCCACCTTGCGAAAACAGGTTACCGAATGATTATCTGACTTGCAATTTGTGGTTTGTACTTGGGGGGCCCTTGGCGTGTCGCATAGCACAGATCGCAGATACAGATGTAAAGGTAATGGAAGATATGATAAACGGCGAAAAACTATCCAGGATCCAGGAACTCTGCAAGCTGCTAGCTTGCTTTGCTCAACTTTGGTGCAAGTCACCTTCACCTTTCACCTCTTTCGTCTTTCTAATATCAACACTGTCAAATGTCAAATGTCAGATTTTGTATAAAGAAGGGTAGGGTCTTAAAGGATATCCCTTGCACCGCTTCATAGTATACAAGCTGAGGATTTCCAAAACCGTCATCCTTAGGATGACGGTTTTGGAAATGGCCATAGATGGCCATAGACGGCCCAGCGGGATATCCAAAGGATGTCCATGTCTGTTTGCCACAGGATATTCCAAGTTATCCTAGGGCTAACCTAGGACAACCTAGGATACCTACAGATAGCCTGTAGATGTCATTCTGGTCTTATTCCAAATTTGGGCGATACGGCTTCATTTAGGATGTCCTAGGGATATCGGGTGCGATGTGGGTTGTTTAAAAAGTATACAGCATTCAAGGTGAATTACGTGATGAACCTAATGATGGGCAAAACTATTCAATCATTTAAGAAGTAAAACAAAATGAAATAGAACCAATATGGCTTGAGGATATTGTACTGTCAAGGCCTAAATCGATGTGATTTATTTTTGCTAACTCTTTTCCGTAAACACTCCTTTAATAATTAATTTTCTTCTTATTTCTTATCTTTTTGTCTCTGTTACTATATTTTGTTGGATATGGTACTCCCAAAATCCCCTAGATTTAATGTTTTGTACTCCTCTGCGTTTTCCTTTATTGCGAACTCGCCCGCGATTTCGGATTAGTCGACAAAGCAAAATGCAGCACATATCGCTTTCAACGACGCATTTCAAGCTTGAGGATAGAGAGAGATATGGTCCAAAAAAATGGTAACACACACTTTGAAATAGACGGAGGTGTAAGTAGCGGTACCGGCCTGTGGTGGATGCCCATAACAGTCGCCTATGCAGAACAGAACGGGTACAGTCTTGGAATATGAAAATGTCGTACACGGCAAAGTGACAGAGAAACCGGAATCATTAGTATTGTTAAAAAATATAATATAAAACACATAAATGACACTTCTACTAGTTAAGACTGACCCAAGGAGGGCAGCAAGAATTTCATTTTTTACCCGACACAAATCCACGGAAAAAACAAAGTTTTTAGTTTGATTCCGTTTCGGTGGAGCTACTAACCTTTGAGTTTTACTTTTGGTAAATATGGCTGGAAGTAAGTGGAAAGCAGAACACTGATATAAATATTGCAGTGAAGTGAAATAATCTCCAGTTGCAAAATATCCTTCTAATTTCAATTGGAGCGCCTTTCATGTATCAGTTTAATTTTTTTAGCACGTTACGTCACAATACTAGAATATGCTCTTTTTCAAAATACAGAACAAAAGCTTGGCAAAATTTGTAAAACAATGTACTTCTCCGAAAATAATAAACCCTCTGCAACAGTTTTAATGTAAGGCATATTTTCTGTCAGGTGCAATTTTTAAAGAACTGCAAAGTTTTGAGGAATATTTAGGATGGTGATAAAACTGGCAACTTATTCTCTCTCACAAAATTGTAAACTTTCTTTGGCTGGACATAGAAAAGGTTTTAACATTAAATCAACAGAAAACCTATTTGAAAATAGTGTGCCAAAATATTTTCTATTTGAGACCAACAGGATATTCTTAATGACAGTGGTAAAATCTAACAC
Organism: Callosobruchus maculatus; assembly: GCA_951848785.1. NCBI lineage: Eukaryota > Metazoa > Arthropoda > Insecta > Coleoptera > Chrysomelidae > Callosobruchus > Callosobruchus maculatus. Next base: position 2,974,063 of record CATOUR010000160.1, read on the forward strand.
AAATCACCAACAAATTATTATTTATTGATTTAAAGGAATGTATATACTCATTGATACTAATACCACCTACATCTGATGTCTGGTTCATCGTAGTCAAACACTACAAGATAAAAATAAACGCAACCTGTTTCCTGCTGCCACTTCCACTTCCACTTAAATGAACACTGAATTTACTATGTAAATTTCCACTTAAGCTAGAAAAATTCACTATTAGGTCACTTTGAAGCCATTCTTGCTGGCCTTGATTCCCCTTCACTATCAAACCTTTTCGTAGGTGTGCCCAGATCTGTTCTATTAGAACTGTATTTTTCTGTGATATTTCGGAGGCCCAGAAAACATTGTAGGCACCACATTGTGCTTTAAAATAGGTCTTATCCTTGGAAATGTTTGTAAGTTATTTTATGACTTTGAAAAAATTGTAATATGGACGATTAGGTTGTTTTTAAGAAAATGTCGTTTCCACTTTACCCATTCATTGATTTTTTATTTGACCTTCTATTAAGATGAAACCTCGTGTTTTGGATAAATTGAGAGTGCTGATTACAAATCCTGTCGGAATTTTGAGCTTCAGTTTCGACTGACAAAAATAAAAAAAAAAAGATCTTTCAGATTTTTTGGTTTACTCAAAAAATCGGAAACCTTTATTTGGCTTTCTATCAAGATGAAACCTCGCGTTTTGGATAATATGAGCATGCTGTTTACAAATCCGTTCGCAGTTTTGGGTTTCAGTTCCGTTTGACAAACATCAAAAATTTCAGATCTTCCAGATGTTCACGTTTACCCAAAAAAATCGAAAATCTTTATTTGGCTTTCTATTACGATAAAACCTCGTGTTTTGGATAAATCGAGGATGCTGTTTACAAATCCGTTCGCAGTTTTAGGTTTCAGTTTCGTTTGACAAAAATCAAAAATTTCAGATCTTTCAGATATTCACGTTTACCCAAAAAAATCGAAAACCTTTATTTGGCTTTCTATTAAGATGATACCTTGTGTTTTGGATAATTTGAGGATGCTGATTACAAATCCGTTCGCAGTTTTGGGTTTCAGTTTCGCTTGACAAAAATAAAAAATTTCATATCTTTCAGATATTCACGTATGCCCAAAAAAATCGAAAATCTTTATTTGGCTTTCTATTAAGATGAAACCTTGTGTTTTGGATAATTTGAGGATGCTGTTTACAAATCCGTTCGCAGTTTTAGGTTTCAGTTTCGTTTGACAAAAATCAAAAATTTCAGATCTTTCAGATATTCACGTTTACCCAAAAAAATCGAAAACCTTTATTTGGCTTTCTATTAAGATGATACCTTGTGTTTTGGATAATTTAAGGATACTGATTACAAATCAGTTCGCAGTTTTGGGTTTCAGTTTCGTTTGACAAAAATCAAAAATTTCAGATCTTTCAGATATTCACGTTTACCCAAAAAAATCGAAAACCTTTATTTGGCTTTCTATTAAGATGATACCTTGTGTTTTGGATAATTTAAGGATACTGATTACAAATCAGTTCGCAGTTTTGGGTTTCAGTTTCGTTTGACAAAAATCAAAAATTTCAGATCTTTCAGATATTCACGTTTACCCAAAAAAATCGAAAACCTTTATTTGGCTTTCTATTAAGATGATACCTTGTGTTTTGGATAATTTAAGGATACTGATTACAAATCAGTTCGCAGTTTTGGGTTTCAGTTTCGTTTGACAAAAATCAAAAATTTCAGATCTTTCAGATATTCACGTTTACCCAAAAAAATCGAAATTCTTTATTTAGCTTTCTATTAAGATGAAACCTCGTGTTTTGGATAATTTGAGGATGCTGATTACAAATCCGTTCGCGGTTTTGGGTTCCAGTTTTGTTCGACAAAAATCAAAAATTTCAGATCTTCCAGATATTCACGTTTACCCAAAAAAATCGAAAATCTTTATTTGGCTTTCTATTAAGATGAAACCTAGTGTTTTGGATAATTTGAGGATGCTGATTACAAATCCGGTCGCAATTTTGAGTTTCAGTTTTGACTTACAAAAGAGATGTTCCAGATATTCACGTTTATCCAAAAAAAATAGAAAATCTTTATTTGGCTTTCTATTAAGATGAAACCTCGTGTTTTGGATAATTTGAGGATGCTGCTTAAAATCCGTTCGCAGTTTTGGATTTCAGTTTCGTTTAATAAAAATCAAAAATTTCATATCTTCCAGATACTCACGTTTACCTAAAAAAATCGAAAATCTTTATTTGGTTTTCTATTAAGATAAAACCACGTGTTTTGGATAATTTGAGGATGCTGCTCACAAATCCGTTCGCAGTTTTGGGTTTCAGTTTCGTTTAACAAAAATCAAAAATTTCATATCTTCCAGATACTCACGTTTACCTAAAGAAATCGAAAATCTTTATTTGGCTTTCTATTAAGATGAAACCGCGTGTTTTGGATAACTTGAGGATGCTGATTACAAATCCGTTCATAATTATGAGTTTCAGTCTTGTTTGAGCAGAATAAAAAATTTCAGATCTCCAGTTTTACCCACAGAATCGAAAACCTTTATTTAGCTTTCTATTTAGATGAAACCTCGTGTTTCGGATAATTTGAGGATGCTGATTACAAATCCGGTCAGAATTTCGAGTTTCAGTATCGTTTGACAACAGTCAAAAATTTCAGCTCTTTCAGATCTTGAGGTTTGCCTCTAAAAAATCGAAAATCTTTATTTAGCTTTCTATCTAGATGAAACCTCGTGTTTCAGATAATTTGAGGATGCTGATTACAAATCCGGTCAGAATTTTGGGTTTCAGTAACGTTTGACAAAAGTCAAAAATTTCAGATCTTGAGGTTCGCCTCTAAAAAATCGAAAATCTTGATTTAGCTTTCTGAGATGAAACCTCGAGTTTTGAATAATTTGAGGGTGCTGACTACAAATTTGGCCGCAGTTTTGAGTTTCAATCTCATTTGACTAAGATAAAAAAGTCAGATCCTCAGGTATGCCTAACAAAATCGGAAATCTTTATTTGGTTGCAGTTTTCGATTTCAGGCTCGTTGACAAAAATAAAAAATTTCAGATCTTTCAGATCTTTAGGTTTTCCTAAAAAAATCGGAAACCTTTACTGGCTCATAGTCCAAATAGAGCATCATATTTCTCTTGTTCGTCTTATGGAGACACTTCTTGTTTCCTGGACTGTACATATCCACTTCCGAAGGTGGTGTAACCGAATGACGCGGAGGCGGTACCCGATCAATGGTACCATTCGGTATGGGTTAGTTTTGTGTCTAGATGTGGTGCTTAAACAATACAAAGTGTGTCGGAATTCATCAGTATCATGGTAAATACATACTATTGACGATAATTTACTAAATTGTCTCAAAAGTGCTCCTAGCGTAACCCTATTAGCTCTCTACATTTTTCCGTCAGTTTTCAGGCTTTGTTTAAGGCCCGGTTGTACAATGCGAGCTTAAGCTTCGGCTTAAGGTAAGCTGACGTTAAACCACGTCAAATTGCTTGTCACTTTATTAGGTCATATTTTTTAAAAGATTTGTGTCTGATTTAACAAAGAGAGCAAATGAAAGAACAGAGACAGAAACGGTCATTGCCGAAATTTGACACAAACTGTCATAAGTGCCTAACCAAAAAAGGTAATTCTTCAGATGATTATGTCAGTACGTTTTGCTTCATTGATGCCAACTGTAGTGAATTTCATTATCAACCAGGTTTAACTAAGCCGACGATTGTACAACGGATGTCGACTTTAAGCCTGAGCTTAGCTAAGCTTAGGCTTAACAAAGCTCGTGTTGAAACCGCATTTGTACAACCGGCCCTAAGTGAGTAAAATCTGATTGTAATGACAATATATGACCTGAGACATTATCACTCAGAGACTAAAAAAGGACGGAGCTAACAAATGCCAAAGCTCAAAAAACTAGGTTATGATCTTGTTTTCCACATTACTTGATTGTAGTTGACTGGACATCTATAATCAGAAATGTGTCAGACAAGATTTCTCAACAGAATTAAACTATATTTTTTTTATTATTCTTCACAGCGTGTTTTTTCAGTTTTTTCAATCTGTATTAATACTCAGTGTAATGAACATGAACAATGAACGTATATTACAGAAGTTTCTAGAAATTTAAATTTTGCTACCCGTAACCGAAACATCTACCCATACTAATTTTAAAAACAAAAAAATGAAGACATCAGTGTCAGGTAGTAAACTTAAATGATGTAAAGTTAAGTATATGTGATTTTAAATTTGGAAATAATGTTTACTATTACTATTTTGCTATTTTATTTATTTTATGTCGTCTTTTAATTGGTCTAATTAAATTTTAGATGAACATAAAAATAACCTTCATCTATGGGGTGTCAGTAAAATTTTTAATTTGTGAATGTCTGACTTTTAAGTATTTTATTTATTTTTATGTATTTGTATTTTAATTTTTATGTATATGTACTTTCATTATGTACTTTTACATAGTTATTTGCTTTGTCAATAAGATTTTTTATATATCTTTGGCAATAAAGCATGTTAACCAACCAACTAACCAGGTCATCCCACGTACAAGGCTCTGCCTTTTGTGGACTTGCCATAATTAATAACAGTGCATGCTCTTGTCTTTTGTAATATTGTTATGTTAATAAATATTATTCTATTCTATTCTATTCTATTCTATTCTATCCTATTCTATTCTATGCTATTCTATAATTGTTTTCTGAGAATATTCATAACATAATCATTACCCTTGGTGCATAAACGTTAATTAAACTGTCGACCTTTCTGAGTAAATTTCACAAAAATTCCAGCCCCCAAACACTTGGATGTCACCCCTTTTAAGCTCCCGTCGCTACGCCTCTGTCTTATATTAACAAACTTTAAGGCGTTTGCGCCATCTCTTAGGGCCAGTTTCACAATGATGGATTAACTCAAGGTTGTGTGTTGACCGGAGGTTAACCCTAGATGTCATGTTTCACAAATGATGGTTTTCCATTTTACTTGAGGTTAACTCTGAGTTAACTTGACCGCAAAAAGTTCTTGAGTTAACCCCAGGTTTGCGTTGACACATGCGCATTAGGTTATGTCACTTTGGTTTTGCTACTTGCTAGGCGTTTGAAGTTTCATATTTTACCATTTACCTTAACGCTTTCCATCGTTCTTTTTATTTGAAATGGATGGTTATGATGTAAATGCGTATAGCAGTGATAAAGAAGCAATAAGACCAAGAATATTTCGACCTAGAGTCAATTATTTTGAGGAATATGATGACCATGACTCCTTGGTCTTTTTTGAATTTTTGTATTTTTCTTTCAGCACCTTTACAGATCTGCGGCTATTATTTGCACATTTGCAATTAAATTATTCTCCTATCTTTTCCCAGGCGTTGTCTTTTTCGCGCCATGTTGTTGCACCTGTTGTTTTGCATTCTATTACATGCCTGTGCTTTTCTACTAGCGAAAAGAATATATATTCTTCATCTTTTGAAAAGTTGTTCGCTCTTTTTGGTTTTTCCATGCTGACACACGGGTACATGGACGGCTATTTTTTGCGAAAGGCCCGAGAAACAACAGATGTCCAAACACCAACCCAACTTAAAAATCTTTTATCTATGCCAAACACCAAATAACTGCGAATGAAATGAAAAAACGTCAGTGGAAAAAACCAAAATGACGTTGGAAATCGCATGGAACTGACAACTCAACGAACTCATTCTTTGACAGTCTTATAAGAAAAACACAAAACACCAGCACACAAACACCTAACAAAGGAAACAAGAAGAAGAAGAATTTTAAATATTGCGGACACAGTACCACCAACCGCTAAAAATAAAATACAACTCGCCGTCAGTTAACCCTACGTCATTTTATGCTTGTGAAACAAGAGGCGTTCCATTGTTCGAGTTAACTCGCAGGTCGAGGTTAGTAAACCGTCAGAGTGACCACTGATTGTGAAACTGGGCCTTAGTCACTGAATATGACCGCTGGTAAAATGGCTTTGAAGCCGTCAAAATCGTTTTCGCGGCAAAGATGAAGCGTTCAATGTTCGGTCCGCCCTCTTAATGCAAAGGAAAGTTACAAGCTCATAAACAAATTAACAAACAAACAACAAATGTGCCAAGTGCAGTAACGGACACTCTTCATTCCTGTTGAAAAGAAAGGAACACGAGAAATGTATTTGACCTTTCTCTGAATGCAGTACAACAACTACTGTTCTTGGGTAAACAAACAAATGATTAGATAGCCCCATATGAAGCGCGCTTATCAGGTACCACTACCACATTTACAAATAACTATTCATAAACTTTACATTCGGATTATTTAATCTACCTAGTTACACCTCACATGGTCTGATAAGAAATGAAAAACCTCATCGAATTACATAACCTTGAAATCAGTCGTAACGCATTTTTAACCGTGGGTGGAGGTACCATACTTGATGAGTGATATCGCATTTTGATAGTTTTGTGGTTTATTGTTATATTTTTTTCCAACAATTGGTTTCAGAATGGATATCCAAACAGGTACTTTTATTTTCAATTTTTATTAACTATTGTTATTAACTCATGATCTGATACACTGAACAAAAAAACTATGTTATAATAGGCATGATAAATATCGTACATGCACTTATACAGGGTGAATCCTAAGTTGATTTTTTTTAAATTTGTATAAAATAAGCAACTGTGTATGGAAGTCATTAAAAGAAAGTTTTCGAAAAAAAGCTATTTGAAAAAGCTGTTCATTTCAATCCAGATTTAAATTATCGTCTTAGGACTCACCCTGTATAGAAAAAGTATCTTCTATTAAATACCTGGGTTTAACACTGGATCAACAATTTAGCCTCATATTGCACATGTTAACAAGCGACTGAGGAACCCTATAGATAAATTTTATACATTATTTCAAATTTTATTTAAAAAAAACCTACTGTACTTGACGTTAGCTGAATCTATAATAAGATACTCTATTCTGGCGTAAAAAAATATATGTTTACTTCATAACTGAAAAATGGTTAGAGTAAGAAAAAATCAATTTACCTAGAATAGCGGGTGCGTCAATTCAGTTTGCAGAGGAGGTGAAATATCTTGGTCTTATATTGGACAAAAGACTCACCTTTAACTCCCACCTGGATAACAGAATCGAAAAGGCCCGCCTCGCCCTCTGGACACTCAGAAAGATTTGCGGCAAGTCTTGGCGCATTAGTCCTAAACTGATCTACTGGATATATCAGACGGTGGTCAAACCCATGGTAGTATATGGCGCTGTTGTCTGGTGGCAGAAATGCCTACAACGGACAGCCAGAGTCAGGCTGGCGGCGGTGCAACGCACCGCCTGTTTGGCCATCACTGGAGCCATGTCTACCACACCAACGTTAGCCATGGAGACCCTTCTAAACTTCATACCTCTGCACATTGAGGTGGAAAGAGTTGCAAAAGTGGTCGCCTACAGACTGCTATCAACTGACAGATCTGACAAAACGGAACTATGTCCAGACACAACGGGTATAATGGGTGAAATTACCCATCATTATGTACTTGGAATGGTCTCGGACTGTATGGTTCCCCAAGCGCATATAGAGCGATCCTATAACGTCCTTTTCCCAGGCAGGGACGAATGGAGGAGGGAAGATTTTATATCACCCTCTGATCTTGCGCTATTTACTGATGGCTCCAAGTCTGAACTGGGGGCAGGATCGGGGGTAGTGGGTACCAATCCAAGAGTTGAAATTTCAGTCAACTTTTGGAGGTATACCACAGTCTTCCAAGCAGAAATGATTGCCATAGAGCTGGGAGTCAGGGAAGTAATCAAAAGGCCCTGACAAACAGATCTATAAAAATCTTTTCAGACAGCCAGGCTGCATTGAAAGCACTGTGTTCCAGTCGGGTTGATTCAAGACTGGTATGGAGCTGCATGCACCTCCTCAACAAACTCGGAACGGGAAACAGGGTATCCTTGATTTGGGTTCCGGGTCACTGCGGAGTGGAAGGCAATGTATTGGCCGACACGCTAGCAAAAGGAGGAACTGAATCTGGGTTCATAGGACCAGAGCTATTCGCGGGCATTGCAAAAAGCACCGCTAAAAAGACCATCTCGGACTGGGCAGTGAGGAAAGCACTTCTGAACTGACCAGATACACCAGGGCTATTGCACTCGAAGGTGTTTATAAGATACCCCTCGAGTCAGGCCCCCCGAGGATCATGGAATGTAATAGGTACGACCTCTACATTCTGGTCGGTCTGCTGATGGGACATGGTCGTCTAAGGTACTTGCGGAAGTTGGGTCTTGAACAAACTTCAGACTGTCGCTTCTGCTACGTGGAGGACGAAACAGCGGAGCACATTCTTTGCTCCTGTCCAGTACTGGATAATGCTAGGTTCCAGACATTCAGATTTGCCCAACTGGAACCTCATGACTTCAAGGAAGTTTCACCCTTCATGTTGATCGCCTTCGTAAAGAGATGCGGACTGTACGGTGAACTTTAAAAAGGTGTGAGCCACAATAGACACAATTGAGTCGCAGTGGAAGGAGGCAGCTCTGCCCCACTCACTTTGAACCTAACCTAACCTAAGAAAAAATAAAACTACACCACTGGATTCTACAGAAAAAATTCTATAAGACCCTTTTTCAAACTTTTCAATAAAATAAAAGACAACCGAGATACGAGGGTGGCCCCAAAATCGATAATTTTCGATTTCACCCTGTATCTCAATAACCAAGAGGGCCATGATATTTTTGTTCGCGGCATCTTTAGTTTCACCATTGATTAACGTATTTATTAATACTTTAATCAATGGTTTCACAAGAAAGTAGGATACTCTCGCGAAAACTGCAACTCTCTATTTTCTAAAATAACCGAGATACCCCGTAAAAGTGCCCAAAATGGGACACTATGTGCATCAATAATATCCAGTATATTAAAATCTTGAAGCCATATTTACTCCCTGCTCTAATATACAGACTTGGAGAAGTAAAAACGAAAACAGCAGTCGTATAAAGTAGCGGGATTAAAGCGAATCTCATTAGAGAGATCATAAAGTCCCTTGACTGCAAAAAACCAAGCCATCTACTTCCACTCTATTCCCTTGCCCAGTCTCAAAGTTGGAATCTGCGCCTGGGGATTTAAAAGTCGCTGAAACTTTCAACGCCGTTTCATATTGAAGTAGGAATGTGTAGAAGTGGAGGAGGAGATTCGACAAGATATTGGATGAAATTTTCGAACGGTCGGATCTAGGAACTTTTAGCATGTTGTTAAAAAGTTTAGCTCATATACCAGTGCGGAATTATATTGAAAATCTTTATACTGTTACGAGCTATGAGATGGCTATTCTGGCATGTTATGTTATTTAACATTTACTCTGAATTTGTGATGAGACAGGTATTGGACAACTGGAATGGCGGTATAACTATTGGCGGAAGCAAAATATCCAACTTAAGATTTGCTGACAATACAACCCTTATTGCCGCTTCTCAGGAAGAACTAGTAGCTCTATTAGATATCTTAGAACAACATAGTGCAGCGTATGGTCTTTGTATTAACTACAATAAGACCAAGGTTATGATCGTAGATAGAGAGCATGATAATCATCGAGAAATAAAGTCAATAGGCCCATGTGAAGTAGTTCAAAGTTTTGTATACCTCGGTTCTTTGATCGACAATTCGGGTGGCTGCGAAGATGAGATTCGACGGCGCATTCAACAGGCACGTTACGCCATGACAAAGCTTACTAAAATATGGCGTGACCATAACATCACTAAAGCTACCAAAATGTCGCTGGTTCAGTCTGTTGTGTTCTCCATATTTTTGTATGCCTCAAAAACTTGGACTGTTAAAAAGGCAGATCGGGCTCGCGTAGATGCTTTTGAAAAGTAGACATGGAGGAGAATGCTGAAAGTTCCTTATACCGCCCATCGAACTTATGTTTCCATACTGGATGAGCTCGGTAATCCAAACAGACTATCCTCCATTGTGTCGACGAGAATGCTTATATCCTTCGGACATATTCACAGAAGCAATAGTATGGAAAAACTTGTAGTTCAGGGTCATGCTCCGAGTGGGCGGCGCCGTGGCCGTTCCCCTACACGCTGGGTGGATACGACAAAACAGTTGCGGGATATGAGTATCAAGAGCGCTACTGAACTGACAGTAAATCGCAAACGATGGCGAGCTACAGTTCTCAAAACTATTGATAATATTCGTGTCGGCAATACTCTAGCTCCGACTTAATGCATTTTACGAGTTCACAACATGTCTGTTAATACATGGTGACTATGATGATGATTCTGGATAGCAGTAGCGAAGTATGGAAAGTTTAATTTCCAATTCCAACCATTTATAATAGAAAAGAGTAATGATGATAAAATTCATTGATAAAACATGCTGGTGAGCCGTAAGTGAAAATAAAGATAAGATTGCAGAAATATTCACAGGGGTAGTAAAATTCTGTCAATATTACGCCCATCTTGTAGAAATAATTAAATAGATTAAAAGAAAGAGTAAAAAAACTGTTATTTAAATGGCCTAAAAGGAAGAACATAAAATGTTCCTTTAAAATTTCAACTATCAACTTATAGCCTCAATTTATATGATCATAATTCTAATTATTTTTGACACGCCCCATCTTTGAGGCCCATATTGCAAGTGAAAAAAGCTAGCTTCCGCCATCTTGGAGGGTCCGCCATATTGGATTTAGAATGAGGTCACATTATTTTTGGAGTTATCCTCAACAAGCCCTTTCATTTGATACCCATATTGCGGAAGTGCCTTAAAAATAACGATTTCGCCATCTTGGATTTAGCATGACGTCACATCATTTTTCGAGTTAGTCTCAACAAGAACTTTCATTATTGATACCCATATTGCAGAAGTGCATAAAAAATTATTATACCGCCATCTAGGATGGCCTGCCATATTGGATTTAGAATAGCATCACATTGTTTTTCGAGGTATTCTCAACAATCCCTTTCATTTGATACCCATATTGTAGAAGTGCATCATTAAATGAAAGGGGGATTTATTTTAATTTTAAATTCTAAGTTTAAGGTAGATGTTTATAGTTTCTTGGAAGCATAATAGGTCTTTAGTGGCTTGTGTATTCATTCTTGAAGAGTACTTGGTATGGAGCATTGTGATTGGATAGTATCATATTTTGGACAGGTCAGAATAATGTGCTCAATTGTTAGCGTATAATGACATTCTCAACATAGGGTTGACCTGTGTCCGAGGAGAAGGTGGGGTGAGATTAAACGGGTGTGACCACGCCTTATGCAATCAATAATTATGTTCTATTTTATTTAATACTGATTTATTTGTTTGTAATTATTTTATTTTATTTTAGTTTAATTATAACTATTAAAGTACATAAGAGCCATCTGATAATCTTTAGACTCACAGTTAACTTCTCTCTATTATTGAGGTTTCTAATATTGGCATTGTATATTGGCGTAGTATACAGGGTTATTCACGTTATTCGACACGGAGCATTATGGCTAAAGTATTTGATAAAAGAGAAAATAATAATTTCGGATGGATAGAGACCCATAAAGGCTACATTTTAAAAATATTTTCGTGTTATACAGGGTGTCCCAAAAACACGAAATGTATCAAAGTTGTGTTTTTTAAATGGAACACCCCGTATATTATTACATATTCCTTGGCAAATTCTAGTGTGATTTTATGTATCATACATGGGACCTAAAGTGAACCGTTTAGGTGTAAATCACCATTTTCGGTATAAGTAGATATCAGGAAAAAATTGAATATCGCAGAAATTATAAAATATGGAAGGCTGTGACTTTGCCGTATTACTAAGCATAAAATGCGTCAGCTTTGATGACACTGTCAAATTAAAATTGCGTTTATGCTTGGAGAAATCGGTCGATTAATTAAGGAAACTTCGATTAGCGATAACTTGATTTTTTCAAATGGGAATGCCTAATCTTTTTTATACGGTTAAACGTAGAATTTGATAACCTTTCAAATGATATAAGGCTGTGAATATCAATCTCTGGTAGTTTTCATTTAATTTTAAATTTTCAAACAAATCGGCGATTTTCAACTTTCCTACCTATAAGCAACGTAGCAGGCCATGAAATATAAACAAAAACCTGTTCAGGTAGAAGAAAACAACTAACTTAGCTGAAAAATAGACACTAACTAGACTAAAGGGACAAGATTATAAAAATTCCTTACAACGGATCAACTCTCCCAGAAACAACTGCGATAACATCTCTAAGGTCAAAGAGAAGCTGGAGTATGGCAGTAATAGATATTTTTTACAGACTAATAGTCTACTGGCTACCGCAATTTACTGGAGGCTAAAAATTTCCAAGACTATTGAAAACCCTGATATGAAACAAAAACAACCAGCGACTGTTGCTCCAGCACGCAACTATCAATCATATGTAATGATGTAAAAAAGTACTAATTTGCGCCGAAGTCGATACCTCTTACTGGAACCCTTCTATTTTTTAATATCTATTACCAATATTGCAAAAAAGGAATACTGACAAATCAGATTTAAATTTTCTGCCAGTTATGTTTTATAATTTGAACAAGTTTTATTCATTCTTCATTTTCTGCGATCTTGCTAATAGATACTGAAGAATTTTCAGAACTCCAGTCAGAGGTACTTTTAACTTGAGTTTTGACAGAATTGCATACTTTCTTATATCATTAAATGTGAAATTTTATTATGGAAATGATAAACTGCTTACAACATTCTCTAGTAGTTTTTATTTTTTTTCAAAATTTTTAATGGTTTTGGAAATTGCCAATCTCTAGTACATTACAGTAGCTAGTAGGCCGTGAAAAAATTAATTTCTGCCATACTCCAGCTTCTCTTTGACCAAAGATATGTTACCGCCGTTGGTTCTGGTTAGACATTGTCTGTTGTGATTAATTTTTATAATCTCGCCCCTTTAGTCTAGCTTGTGTGTATTTTTCTGCTAAGATAGTTGTTTTATTCTACCTGAACAGATTTTTGTTTATATTTCATCGCCTGCTACGTTGCTTATAGATAGGAAAATTGAAAAACGCGGATTTGTTTGAAAATTTAAAATTAAATGAAAACTACCAGAGATTGATATTCATAGCCTTATATCATTTGAAAGGTTATCAAATTCTACGTTTAACCGTATAAAAAAAATTAGGCATTCCCATTTGAAAAAATCAAGTTATCGCTAATCGAAGTTTCCTTAATTAATCGACCGATTTCTCCAAGCATAAACGTAATTTAAATTTGACAGTCTCATCAAAGCTGACGCATTTTATGCTTAGTAGTACGGCAAAGTCACAGCCTTCCAAATTTTATAATCTCTGCGATATTCAATTTTTTGCTGATATCTACTTATACCGAAAATGGTGATTTACACCTAAACGGTTCGCTTTAAGTCCCATGTATGATACATAAAGTCACACTAGAATTCACCAAGGAATCTGGTTACAATTCGACCAATAAAGTAATTGTAGCCAGTTGTGAAGGACCAACTAAATTGGCAAATAACCGCAAATGACTCACGAGAATTGAAAGTTAATCATGCATCGGTTGACTCACCCCTTGTTGGTTGGCGTCGGATGTCTTCCCCAGCTGGGTACTGCGTTGCTCTATCCAGATTCCTAGTTAGCTGAGCGATGTAAGGCTGTGGTCGCCCTTCTTGGAGGTACCCACTACACACGGGGTGACGGATATCACGCACACGTCCGTTCACCTCGGTAGTTGAAGTACGACTGTCTCTTTCTTCCGCGTCAACCGTCAGACTTCAAACTCGCAAGTCAAAACGCGGGAGATTCGAATATACAAAATTTTTTAAATGGTAAATACCAATCGTAACCATTTTCCGCCCACCAAAAAATATAAAAAAAAAAAAATATTTTTTCCAATCATAGTAATTCCTATATTACCCACAAAAGAAAATTAGTGGAATTATCCCACCCATAACACAACACGAAAAGAAAAAAATCATTATCATATACAAGCAAATCATGGCCTATTGTGCCGGCAAAGGGCACAGTTTCAATAAAGGACGGTCTAACAGCCCTTTACTCGTCTTAACTTGGGCGACTCTCGAAATGTTTCCCGTACCGGGATATAACTTAATAATCCTGCCTAATGGCCACTGTAAAGGACGGGTATTTTCATCCTTGAGAAGAACCAACTGGCCGACCGAGGGAGGATTATGTGGTGTATTCCACTTATGTCGTTGCTGAAGGGTGTGGAGGTACTCCATATGCCAGCGCCGCCAAAAATGTTGCTGCATCTGTTGCACTAACTGCCACCTGTTCAACCGACTATGTTTCACACACAACAAATCTTCGTCAGGCGGAGCATTCAGGGGCTCTAATGTCAAGAAATGACCCGGAGTCAAGCTGCCTACATCGTTAGGATCAGAACTCAAACTACACAAGGGTCTCGAATTTAACATTGCCTCAATTTGGATTAAAGTGGTGCTCAATTCCTCATAAGTCAACACTTGCGCACCTATCACCCGCCGCAAGTGAGTTTTCACAGATTTCACTCCGGACTCCCATATACCTCCAAAGGAAGGACTAGCTGGAGGATTAAAATGCCACTTAATTTGCAAAGCTTCAGAAGCTTTAGCACCCAATAACTGTAAAGTTTTATAAGCACCAACAAAATTCGTACCTTGATCACTATAAATATCACTGCAACGTCCTCGCCGCCCTATAAAACGCCTAAGTGCTGCAAGAACAGCTTCACTAGTTAGATCTGACACAACTTCTAAATGTATTGCTTTAGTAGCCATACACACGAAAAGACACACATACACCTTTTGAGAACTAATGCCTCGTCTTTTACCTAAAGACATCCTCAAAGGACCAAAAAGGTCTACGCCACTATGGGAAAAAGGTTTGACTTCCGAAATTCTAACGGAAGGTAAATCACTCATTATGGGGACCACTGGAGGAGGCTTAACTCTAAAGCATTTTATGCAACGAGATAACACTGAAGCTATAGCCCGTTTGGCAGATAGTATCCAATATCTCTGCCTTAACAGATAATGCAAAGTTTGTGGTCCAGGATGACAACTCCTATTGTGCACACTTTGGATAATGAGATAAGTCAATCGATGCTTCCTAGGGAGCAGAATTGGATGCTTCCGATCATAGCTTAGACTAGACTGTCTCAAGCGACCGCCCACCCTCAGGACACCCTGGGAATCAATGAAAGGAGCTAACTTCTGTATAGCTTTGGGACAGACCTCCGCTCGACGAACTTTCCGCAGTTCATTATCCAATTCAACTCTTTGCACGTCTTTGACCAGAACCACCATAGCCTCATACAATTCAGCCTCGGATAAATTACCTATCTCACGCGGGTAACCCCTTTTTCGACACAAACAATTTTTACGAAATCTCAAACAATAAGCAACAACACGCTCAATTTTGCGTAAGGAAGAATATCTATTCAACAATTCTGAAACAATACTAGAGCCGTGAATAGTAATACAAACAACCTTTGCTTCTTCTTGTACATCTGTACAGGAAGGCTCACCTACACAAGTTACAGGCCAATCATCCCGAGGAAGCTTAAGCCAAGTTGGCCCCTCCCACCACAAGGGTTGTTCTAGAAATTGCCGAGGAAAAGTCCCCCTAGAAGCACAGTCACTAGGATTCTCTTTCCCAACCACATGATACCATGAATCAGGAGCTACCTTCTCCTGGATTATAGCTACACGATTGGCTACAAAGCTCCGCCACCTATGCGGAGAAGATTTGACCCACGTCACAACTACCTTCGAATCCGTCCAAGCACAAACATTATCTATTTTCTGTGTTACCATTATATGGGATACACAATCAATCAGCTCTGCGGCTAATAAGGCTGCACACAATTCCAGTCGTGGAATCGACAGTCTTTTCAAAGGCGCCACTCGAGTTTTGGCACACACCAAATGTACAGAAATACTGTTCTCCGTGGAAACCTGTCTCAGATAAACTACAGCTGCATACGACTTCTCCGAAGCATCGCAAAAAGCATGAATTTCTGTAAACTTTGCCTCTATATGAAGTATATGTCTAGGAATTTTCAACGAAGATAGCTCAGGTAACTCAGCCACAAAAGTTTTCCACTGGTTTGCAACTTCCAGCGGTGGCTCATCATCCCAACCTATCCCTAAAGCCCACAATTGCTGAAGTATTTGCTTGGGAACAATGATTACTGGAGCTAAGAATCCTAGAGGATCATACAGTCTTGCTATTTCTGACAAAATATTCCTCTTTGTACAGGACCGTATCTGAGGATGTACAGAATAAGAAAAACAATCCGTAGTGGGACACCACTGCAAACCCAACACTTTTATTCCAAGAGAATTCTTATCAAATACAAGTGGCTGCTGATGAACCTCAGGTACCTGAGCAAGTACTTCAGAACAATTACTTGCCCATTTCCTCAGTTCAAACTTTCCCAACGCCAATAATTCAATCAACTGGTTTTGAGTATCCAAGGCAATTTCCTTAGAGTTTGCTACTCCAATGGCGTCATCAACATAACAGAAATTCTCCAAAATATTTACAGCTAACGGAAACCTTTCACCCTCATCCCTACACAGTTGCAGCAACGTCCTAATCGCTAGAAAAGGACTAGACGTTACTCCATAGGTAACGGTCTTCAACTGATATTTCCTTATAGGCTCGTCACCGTTAGGTCTCCACAAAATAGTTTGATAACTAGTGTGAGACTCCTCAACTAAAATCTGTCGATACATTTGCCGTATATCCGCGGTAAACACATACAAATACAACCTGAAAGATAACAATATTGAGACGATATCATTTTGTAACTTGGGACCTGCTAGAAGAACATCATTCAAGGACTTTCCATTGGTAGTTTTAGCTGAAGCATCAAAGACAGTCCGAAGCTTTATTTCACCATTCGCATTCCTTTTCACCACCGCATGATGAGGAATGTAATACTCACTATTAGACCCCACTTGGTTCCCAACTTCAGACATGTGGCCTTGCTCCAAATAGTCAGCCATAAAATCACAATATGCTTCATGTAAGACGGAATCACGACGAAAACGTCCTTCCAACAGCTTAAATCTATGTAAAGCCTGTGAATAGGAATCACCCAGAACTGGGGGGAATTCAGAAAAGGGAAGCTTCACCACATATCTTCCTGAGTCCATACGCCAACAAGATGACGTAAAGAATTCCTCAGCCTGCTGTTCCTCTTCAGACAATGCGACACACTTAGGGATACTTTCAATTTCCCAAAACTTTTTCAATGTACAATCCAATTCCCCCACAGAAGTTAGAAAATTCAGCACACTATTAGTGGAAACACCACCCAACTTGCCCATTAACACCCACCCAAATACGGTGTTAATAGCATGTGGCCCACCATTCTGTCCTCTCACATAACCGGAACGTAAGATCTCACCAAATACTTCTACCCCTAGAAGCAGATCAATTTCCATTTCATCATGTGCAGCCAAAGGCTCTGCGAGGCAAAGATTTTCTAAATACTTCCACTTCTGAACAACAGCAGGAATTTGAGGTACCTTCTCACAAATCTGAGGTATCACAATAGCTTCCAAATTGAAGCTAGGATACGGTTTGCTGTAGGGAAAGATAACACAAGAGACTTTTCCCGAACTCACATTCGATGACATTCCATTAATGCCAACAACAGGGGTTGAATACTCCTTACGAGTAAGATTCAACCTTCTCACACAAGATTCACTAATAAAATTGGCTTGACTAGCAGAATCTAACAAAACACGACATTTGGTGGATCTACCCTCAGAATCCAATATTGAGACTAGTGCAGTAGCAAGCAACATTCTAGGCTGCACAGACAACTTACTTGCCATGACTTGAACATGACTCTCAGATTCATTAGAGGTACTACCACTGACATCACAATCTGTCACTTTAGTGTCCGGAAAATGCAATAGTACATGGTGTTTTCCACCACAAACCCCACAAAGTTCTTTTGATTTACATTTATTTACTAGATGAGTAGCTCCCAAACAATTAAAACACATTCTAGTCCGCTTGACAAAGGCATGCCTCTTACGACATTCTGCCTGCAAGAATCTATCACATTTGATCAACGAATGTGGTGAACCCTTGCAAAAATTACACTTTTCCTGTGTTAATGTGCCAGTCGAAAAACTAAGTGTCTGCCTTCCCTTGGGATTAGCAGGACTATTATTCTTTCTAAACCCACCGCTAGCATTAGACACATTACTCCCTTGATATGCGGAAGTAAGGGATGTATTTTCCAGAGCTCGACAGGTTTTCTCAACAAATCCAAAAAGCATGTCAAACCCCGGAACATTATTCCCATTATGTTCTAGTTCAAATCGCGTTTTAAGGGAAGAAGGTAATTTCTGCAACAATAAATTGAATTTGGTAAAATCCCATAGGTTCAAGTTACTCATCTCTAAAGCCACCAAATTTTCAGAAAATATTGACAACAATTTTCGAAGTTCAACTGCAGAATCATGCCTAGAGGGAGAAGCATTATAAATTGAAAACCAATAATTGCTCAATAAAACACGTTCATTCTGATATCGACTCATTAATGCATTATAGGCTATTTCATAATTATCCTCAGTAATGGGCACATTCCTTACTATTAGACCTGCCTCTTTTTCTAAATAAGAAATCAAGAACTGAAACTTTTCTATTTTTGACAGCGAATTATTTCTATGAATAAGAGTATTGAATAAGTCGATGAACGTAGGCCACCTTGTAAGGTCACCATCAAACTTCGGTATTTCAATTTTGGGAAGCCTCAAACAATTTTCTCTTACGACCACTGCAGATGTTTCATGCTCACTACGAGCCATCATCTCATCAGAAAGATCTTTATGAATGCCCCTTATTGAATATCTCATATCATCAAACATTGTATGAACTGCTTCCTCCTCCTCTAAGGCAGACTCATCTACCAAGGCTATTATTTCATATTGCAAATTCTCAAACCTAGTTACATACCCATCCAGCTCTCCATACCTGAGAAAAAACTCCGTCCGATACTCGCCATTATCACGAGCCTTCTTGGCCGCCTCAAGAACATTTTTAATAGATTTTAAAACTAGCGCGCGTTGCCGTTGCAACTTCACAACATTTGCATTAGGCATGTTCAGGTATCAGGTAACGATTCAATGTAAACACAAGACCAAAATAATCAAATTTAGAATCAATCTGCTAGTAAACACAACTTCTTTACACAAACAATACGGCAACCACACACAAATCACAAAATTTTCAGTTGTTATTCTTTTTCGAAATCTCCGTCGACTACACCAATTGTCGAAACGCCGGTTTTCGAACCCCCAACCGAATGTAACCAACTGAATCAAAACAACTTTTGCGCTCACGCAATTCGCAAAATGTCAATTTCAAATGCCCAGAAAACTCCCCAGATATGTATTACCAACACAATACACCAAAAGTTGCTTGTTTTCGAATATAACCAATTTTTACAAACAGCGCGCAACACTAACAAATTCCGATGTCACAAAAAAACTCCGTTTTTTGTCAAGGATACGTACCAATTTAGATTTTACGTAGACTATTTTACTATAGCGCGATTTATTTATCCGTGCTCGGAGGGCCAAAAAATGGTTACAATTCGACCAATAAAGTAATTGTAGCCAGTTGTGAAGGACCAACTAAATTGGCAAATAACCGCAAATGACTCACGAGAATTGAAAGTTAATCATGCATCGGTTGACTCACCCCTTGTTGGTTGGCGTCGGATGTCTTCCCCAGCTGGGTACTGCGTTGCTCTATCCAGATTCCTAGTTAGCTGAGCGATGTAAGGCTGTGGTCGCCCTTCTTGGAGGTACCCACTACACACGGGGTGACGGATATCACGCACACGTCCGTTCACCTCGGTAGTTGAAGTACGACTGTCTCTTTCTTCCGCGTCAACCGTCAGACTTCAAACTCGCAAGTCAAAACGCGGGAGATTCGAATATACAAAATTTTTTAAATGGTAAATACCAATCGTAACCAGAATCTGAATATGCAATAATATATGGGGTGTTCCATTTAAAAAAAACATAACTTTGATACATTTCGTGTTTTTCGAACACCCTGTATAACATGAAAATATTTTTAAAATGTAACCCTTATGGGTCTCTATCCATCCGAAATTATAATTTTCTTTTCTATCAAACACTTTAGCCATAATGCTCCGTGTCGAATAATGTGAATAACCCTGTATATAGTATCAGCATTAATTTAATTATTTTTTAGTGTTAATTTTATTATTTTGAAATAACCAATTTGTATTTTTTTAGGTATCACTACTTTATTTTGTATTAGGGTAATCCTATTTTGAAATAAAGCTTCTTCTTCTTCTATAATTCATTTTATTTTATTTTTGTTTGATTTTTTTAATTTTTTTTATTTAATTTTTTTTATTTTTTCATGTCATTGTAATTCATTTCACTTTATTTTATTTAATTTTATTTTTTTTTATTTTTTTATTTATTTTTTTTTTCGTTTTCCGTTCGGTCCCCGATAGACTCCTGCTGCGAGGTCCTTCTGCCCTGCCGCGACGACTACAAGCTGGTGTTCCTGAGCGGCTCCGACGACGACAGCTCCTCGACGGCCTCGGGGGGGGGCTGCTGCTTCCCGGCGGCGGACGAATGCGACTGGGACTACTTCGAACCGGCGCCGGCAGGTGGCGTCCGTCTGCTCAGGGACGGGTGCTGGGCGTCGCCCCCTTGGGGGAGTCCCCGGGGCAAGAGGCGGGG